>OY728139.1:268313476-270813476 GCA_963277665.1 Viscum album | reverse complement strand
TAGATGATGCAAAAAGGTTATTATAGCATACATATGAACAAATATGTGATAGAAAATTATGGAATCTAGATGATTATCCACAATGGAAGAGAATTGATCATTGGTTTTCTACATTTATAAATTAATTTATAAATTTTAGACTTGGAATGTATACAGATAAAATTAATCCCTATAGAAGCCTTATTATCACACATAGTTCATGGTCTATTTGTTTTGGTAATTTACAACTTATTTCTTAAATTTTTTATTAAGTGAAAATATTTCATGTTGATTTTAATGATCACTCGATCAAAATATCCTAGAAATGATATTGATATTTTCTTATCACCATTAATTGATCATTTCAAAATTTTATGGGATAAGGTATTAGGGTGTATGATTCTTATAAAATGGAATATTTTCAACAACATGTAATGATTATGTTCACTATAAATTACATCCCAACATATGGAATTTTTTCTCAGATAAAGTGTTAATGGTCCTAAAGCATGTCCAATTTGTGAATAATAAACTTCATATTATTAACTGCATCATAGGAGAAAAACAATACACATGGGGCATAAAAAAATTCTATTTTATTGATAAATATTATGAAATATTAAAAAACACATTCAATAGATCACACAAATTTGATATTTATCTAAATAATTAGCCCAAAGACCTGTATTTTGAGAGGGTGAAAAACATTGATGTGACATTCAAAAAAACATAAAAATATGGAAATGATAGAAATATTTGGAAGAAATGGTCAATATTTTGTGAGTTTCCAGATTGTAGATACCATGATGTCAAACATAAGATTGATGTCATGCACATGGAGAATAATATCTATGATATCTTGATTGGAACATTGTTAGATATTAAAGGAAAGACTACATATGGGATGAATGTAATATTATACTTACTCTCAATGGGAATAAGTTTGAAGTTAGCACCCAGTGCTGATGGAAGGAAAACATTCATATCCTCATCTTGTCATACATTATCCAAGAGGGAGAAAATTATCTCCTATCCATGTATTCATGATATCAAAGTTCTTAAGGGTTATTATATAAATGTAATTTTTTTAGGTATTTAAAGTATTTGAAGTTGATAAGTAGGAAATATCATGATTTTCACATCATGATGAAACAAATCCTGCTAGTTTCATTACATGGAATATTTACCATTAGTGACATAATGACTATCATGAAGGTGTGTTATTTTTTTAATTAAATCTTTGATAAGGTGACTCATTATAATTCTTTAAAAAAATTGGATAATGATTCATTTTCTATAATTTTTCATTTGGAAATTTATTCTATTCCATCTTTTTTTGATATCAAGGTGAATTTAATGGTTCATTTAGTGTGATAAATAAAGATTTTAAGAGTTTTGTACAAGATAATTTTCTATAGGGGAGTACATAATTTTTACTACATCTCACTAGGAATGAGTCAATTATGGGGAAAAGGGGATCCATGGCTTTAAAGTAAAATAGTCGAAAGGTGAAAAGGTAAAGAAGGTATATTTATTGTAACGACCCAGGTATTTATAGAATTATAATTTTGATTTATATTAAAACTTATGAATAAGATATTAATTTTATGTTAATGAGGATGATTTTTTCGATAGCGTACTCAACATGCAACAATCGATTTCTCTGAAATCTTACATTGCACACAATGTTGAGTTATACTGCAAAATAATATAATAATAATATTATTTTTAATAGTAGTTAACGCCTATCCATTGTATTGGTGGAAATGAATATAACTAAAAATATTATTATTAAACATGTTTTTTAAATGTTTTTACATTTATCCAATAAAATTTAGATTCTTAAAATGAGAATAAATCCAATTTTATGCACAAATACTCTAATATTTTTACAAAGTAGTTTTACTGCCTTTTGATAGTGAACCCGTTTTAAATATAGTATTTGTAACTTTTATATGTTCCATTTGAAAAAATAAACTTCTTATTTATAATAGGGACATCAAAATTTACTTTGGGTAAATTTTTGGTATTTTTCTGATAAAATTCATTTTTTAATGAATAGTGCAAAATACTGAATTTTATGTCAAAACTGTATTTTCACCGGATTTATTTATATGGTTTGAATATATTTTTATTTTTTTAAAGTACAATTAGATTAATTTTTTACCATTTAATCCAATGTTATTCATTATATGTAATTTCAATTTTTAATTATACATAAACACATATCAATCTTTTGATAGTTATTATTTCTTAAAAACACGCTTTTTGGTTTTAACAACAGGAATTAATTTTAAATTAATTTCTGAAACTTCTATGTTTTGAATTTTAAAAAATGAATTCCATATTTGGAATAAGGAGGTCCAAATTGTGTAAATAGGTAACTTTTATTTTTTATACATTATGAATAGCTGCATGAGTAAATATTTTATTTTCCATGGTTAAAGGGTAAATCAGGTAAATAAGGGTAATTTTTTTATAATAATATTAAACTAACCTAAAAAATTTACTAACCATATTGGGTAAGATATTTCCGACTATTAGAATCCTTGGTTCGATTTTAGGACCCCGTGGAGCCACTTGTGTGTGAAAATGACATTTAATTACTTTTAATTTAAAGTTAAGGAAAATATAACCTAAACATGTATCTTTTAGTAGAACAATTTTTATATGGGGTTATATAAGTTATATTTTCAACTATAAATATTCATTATAAATATAAAAATATTTCCTATATAATTTTATTTTATTTATAAATTTTATATATTAAATAAATAAATTTATTTATGACACAATGGTGATGTAGTGATTACCTTATTAATGAATGATTTAAATAAATGAGATTATAAGTATTCAAATAAAATTATTTTTAAACTTTTTATGTCATCCACAAATTTTATGTTTGATTATGAGCTGTTATATTTTAATTAATGAAGTTTTTTTCGAAATAATCAAGTTGTTATGGATTTTAAAAAAGTTAGGATATGAATAGTATAAAAATTCACATAAATGAGGTTTAAAGAAAATACTATTTTATAAATTGATATAATAGTCTTAAAAATCAATGATTTTGCCAAATGACATATATGATGTTATAAATTTCATTAATTATCCATTTTGGGTCGATTGAAATTTTATTGTAACTATAGTAACCATATATTATGAAAATACAAGAAGACATGGTAAAAGTTAATTTATTTAACTAAGGGTTAAAGCTAAAAGATAACTTTAAATTTATAACTTAAACTTGTCTAAAACACATTGTATAAGATTATTTTGACCAATAGTCATATGATATTTTAAATATATCACTTTGGTGTCATTATAATTATAAAATCAATTAATAATTAAATAATACTTTCAAACTTTCCTAAAGTGCTTCTCTTCCCTCTTATAAAAGGACATCAACACTAACCCATTACTCACACATGTCAAGCCTCTTTTCATGTCCAAAATCTATTTCAAAAATCTCCCAACATTCATATATTACTCCTAGAATCTTTCCTCTAGGTAGAAGGCAATTCAAGGGAGCCCTTTGGCTCAAATCAAAAGAAGTTACCCGATTTGAGGTAACCTCTTCTCTCAAGTTACTTTCCATTATTTTTACTTCTCCAATGCCTATGCTATTATTATTTGTTTATATAAAAATATAGTATAATAAATATACTAGGTTGTTTTTATGAGAAGTATTTTAACTACACTTTCACACACCTCTGTCTAATGGGTATAGAACATACAGTTTCTGTGGGCAGCGAACTACTGCATCACGAAACAATGATTGTTCAATCGTCTCCTACCACCTATTATGGTGGACATTGTGATGGAAATATAATTATATAATTATATATGATATTTATTTTATCTCTATTATTATGTAATTCTAATTTTTAACATACCTTTATGTTTTTTATGTTGTATAAATACGATAATTTCATTTAAGGAAGTGCAAACTACCGCCCACTCAAAGTGAAATGACTCGTTCATGCAATACATGAAATATATAAAGGATGTAATTAATGAAGTTATTTAACATATATAACATATAAATTATAATGGAATTAAAATATTCCTATTTATCATTTATTTTTCATTCCTTTAAATATGAAATGGAAATGAAAGTAGCGTTCATGCGTACGCACGACTTACCGTCTCCATGAACGGTGCATTTCATTTCTTATATCCAAATGCTATGGACTATTCTAAATACATATATTCTAGATATATATAATATATATGACATCTAAATCATAAATATAATTCTAGATATAATGGAATTTTTTCAACATGGAAAATTTGTAATTATAACAAGTTCATTTTTGACTCAAGTTCCGAACATCAACAAAATGTCCGATATAAACTCAAATAATTAACTAATTGTTATAGAAATATAATAAGTGATATAAAAGAATAATAAACTTGAAAAAAGTTCTGAATCAATTTGAAATTAACTTAATTTTATTATTCAAGAAGAACAAGGAACATACGAGACAAGTCAAACTCGAGGTAAGGGTCTTCGTATCAACCTCCTTTCATTGAGGAATATTTTGATAATATGCAACTTATTATTTTACATGGTGTATAATAAACCCCTTTTACTTTTACTTTAATTCAAAGAGAATATTTTATCTATGAAGCATTTTACTAAATGAAAAAAGGTATTTTTTAACGTTTGTAGTGAAAATGACCTCTCTTCCATCGTAATCATTATATAGCATCCTTTATAAGCCTTAATTTTTTTTAAAATGAAAAGAAATTCCTTATTCTCTTTTTGGGTGTTTTGGTATTGAAAATTGGTTTTGAAATTGGATCTACTATTTCAATATACTGAAATTATTTCTTGTGATTGAAAATGATTTTTTATGATCTAAATGTTGATATTTTAAATCTTTTATGTGTGATGATTATATAACGGTACTTGGAAATTTGACGGGTGGTTACATGATAAACCAAATGAGGGGTGGTTCCGTGATAAACCAAGGATGGGCGGTTTTATTATAACCTCCAATGAATTGCGTATGGAAGTCGGCTATATGACTATTCCATTTAGTGATATGTGTGGAAGTCAACCGTATGGTAATTCCATTTAAGTATGTTTATATACCAAGTTTCCTTTATATGCTATATGTTGCTTTATATGGGTTTTATGGTAATCTTTTAGTTACAAAATAAGGGTAAGAAATTAGATTATATTTAGTGAAGTGTTTTTGCTACTTCTTTAAGGTGAAAAGTATTACTTTATGATAAATTATTCATGGTTTACATGTTGTTTTGAAAACTAACATTTTTCCTTCTTTATGTATCCACTATTGAGATTTTTATGCTCATCCCAAGTTTTGGAACTATTTTTAATAGGAATTAAAGTGGAATATGGTCAAGTATGGGATCAAGGAAAAGTCATGCTATTTAAAACATGAAACTAATCCTGTTTCATTTTTTAAGAGTTTTTATTTTATGGAAAAAATAGATACTGAGTAGAAGTGTCTACATGAAATATTCAAGTTGTTATATATAAGTTGTGATCTAATTCTCTAAATAAATAAACCTGAAAAGAACCTTAATGTGAGTTATAAACTTAATTCAAGATTATGTAATGTTTAAGTATGGGGCCTTATAGTTGGTATCATAGGTTGGTTTAGATAACTTTAGAAATTATAATTTTGTTAATAGAATATCCATAATTTTTACATTATGGTCAAATTGAAATGATATAGCATTTGGACATTACCATGTTTCTCCATATAAGATATGTTTGTTCAAAATGGTTTAACAAAGAAGAAATAGGGTAGTAGTGCTGGGAAGGCATATAGAAGAGAATAACCTTCCAAATCAGCATCCCGAGATTGTTGAAATCAGAACTGAATAGTTTATTGAAGTGATGGAAAAGTTGAATCAGAATATAAATGGTGGTGGTATACATGAAAGATATCTACCAGATCAACCCCATAGGAACATGTCTATAATGGATTATTTCATGAGGAAACAACTCCCATCACTTAGAGGATTATCTGACCTTGTTCAAGATGATGGGTGAATCAAAGTACCTGAAAATATTTTCAATGTCATTGGTTGTATAGAAAATAAAAAGGTTAGTCTTGTTGTTTATAATTTTGAAGGAGAAAAAGATCAGTGGTGGTTGATGGTTAAAAATATCAAGGACAGTTAGGAGATTTATTCTCTTTGTTGGGAATAATTCAAAGGTATGTTGCTTGAGAAATATTTTCCTAAGGTAGTTTGAATTAGAATGAAAAAAATTATTATAATTGAGGCAGGATGATGACTCAGTGGATGCTTACGAATAAAAGTTCACTCAACTAGCAAGGTATGCTCTAAATTTTATCTGAGATCTTGATAGTAAGTTAAATAGATTTTACTCAGGATTGAAGCTGCGACATCGAAGAGAATCAGATTATCGTGAATTCAAAATCTATGAGAAACTTTTCAGATGTGATGAGAAGGTAGAAATAGAGTTTTCTAATGATCAGGTGTTCTAAGAGAGAAATAAAAATAAGAGGTCCAGTTGGTAGGAAAAGGGAAAGAATTCATCAAAGAAGAGTGGAGGTAAGAAAATTAAATTTCCATATTGTGTGAATTGTGGTAAAAAAAATCATATAGAATGTTTATCAAAGTCTGGGAAGTTCTTCTAGTGTGGAAATACTTTGTAATTGTAAGGAATATGATTAGGAAAGAAATTAAAATCTTTAGATAAGATGTTTTAGTTGCAATGATTTTGATCATTATGCCAACGTGTGTCCAAAGTTTATTACCCAGTGTGGAAACCAGACAAATAAAAAGTAGAAGGGTGGGGAAAATATTTTGCTACTACTCTAGTTGATGTGGGACCATCAAATGAAGTGGTATTAGTTACTTTTTTTTGTTTTTTTAGATTATTCCAATGTGTTTTTTGATTCAGGATCTACACATTCTTTCATTTATGAGAAATTTTCCGGTAAATTTGGAATTCCACCTTAAGAAATGAATCTAGAACATATGGTAAAAACACCCAGGGGAAATGTTGAGGTAAAAAGAAATTATAATAATCTTGTTATCCTTATTTGTGGAAATAATTTAATTGAAATCATTGTTATCTTGCCTCTAGTAGAGTTTGATGTTATTTAGGTAATGGGTTGACTTTCTGTTTACTAAGTTAATATTGACTGTAGAGATAAAGAGGTTTATTTTCAGAAAGACTTTTAGTTTGTGTACCAGAATGAACCCTTACTTTTGATAACATATTAAGAAGCTCAGAAACTATTAAAATATTGAAATGAATGTTACCTTTCACATATTGTTGAAAAAAGGAACTATTCAGATTAATGATGTTCCAGTAGTAAATGAGTATCTTGATGTTTTTCCTCATGAGTTGCCTGGTATTATACCTGATCCGGAATTTGAATTTACCATTTAATTAGTTCTTGAAGATAATACAATATCAAAACCCCCTTATCCAATGTCTCAAATTGAACTTTTAGAGTTAAATAAACAATTGTAGGAGTTGTTAGATAAAGGTTTTGTTCGACCCAGATCATCACCAAGGGGTGATCCAGTCTTGTTTGTTAAAAATAAAGATGGTTTAATGAGACTTTTCATTGATTATAGAGCCTTGAATAATATTACTATTAAGAAAAAGTTTCATTTTACTCACATCGATGATTTGTTTGATTAGATACAGGGAGATCAATATTTTTCAAATATTGACTTGAGATCGGGGTACCTTCAGTTGAAAGTAAAGGAACTAGATGTTCTGAAGACTGTATTTAATACTAGATATAGCCATTATGACTTTGTAGTTATGTATTTTGGGTTAACCAATGTACATGATGAATTCATGGATCTTATGAACAGAATTTTCTGTGAGTTTTTAGATAATTTTGTTTTTGTGTTTATTGATGATATTTTGGTATATTCCAAAAGTAAATAGGAACATGAAATTAATTTAAGGGTTTTCTTGCAAACCTTAAAGGAAAAAAAAAATTGTATGGGATATTTAAAAAGTGTGAGTTTTGGTTACAAAAAATTTCATTCCTTGGTCACATTATTTCAAAAAATGTTATAACTATTGATCCTACTAAAACAAAAGTTGTTGAAGAATGACCAAGGCCCACAAATATAATTGAGATTGGTAGTTCTCTTAATTTGGTAGGCTATTACAGAAGTTTTGTTGGGAATTTTGCATGGTTATCTAGCCCACTAACTAAGTTAACTCGAAATGGTTTTAAGTTCATTTGGACAAAAGAATGTGATGATTTTTTTCAGGAATTGAAAAGAAGATTTGTGAATGATCCAGTTTTGGACTTGCCTTCCAGAAATAATGATTTTTTTGTCTATAGTGATGATTCATTGAAAGGAATTGGCTGTTTCCTAATTCAAAATGACCAGGTAATTGCTTTTTCTTCACATCAGTTGAAACCACATGAGTTAAATTTCCCTACACATGATTTAGAATTAACCGCTGTTGTTTTTTGCCTTAAAAATTTGTAGGCATCATTTGTATAGAGTAAAGTGTGTAATATACACTGACTGAAATAGTTTAAATTATATATTCACTCAAAAGGAATTGAACATGTGACAGAGGATATGGATGGAATTAATCAAGGATTATGATTGAACGATTCATTACAATCTAGGAAAATCAAATAAAGTGGTCGATGCTTTGATTCGAAAAAGCAATGCTACATTAACCATGTTACGTTTAGAACAAGATTATTTGATTAACTATTTGATGAAATTTGGAATAGAAGTTGTAGGTGTAAGAAATTCCTCTATTTTGTTTCAGGTGGTAGTGAAATCGTCTCTAGTAGACAGAATAAAGAAAGGACAGAAAGAAGACAGTGAGTTATAGAAAAAGGTAGAATTGGTTCAGAAGGGTAAGTTACCTGAATTTAACATTGATAAAGATTATGTTTTGAGGGTTGGAAAGAGATTATGTGGGCCTTGTGATTAACAGTTAAAGAAAGAGTTGTTATGTGAAGCTCACAGTTCTCCATTTTCAGTTCATCCTAGAATTACTAAGTTGTATATAGATCTTATGAAGTATTACTGGTGGGATGAAATAAAAAGAGATATTGCTGACATAACTGTGAAGTGTTTAACTTGTTAATAGGTTAAAAAAATGGCAGATACCAAAATAGATGCTTCAGCCTTTGCCAATTATAGAGTGGAAATGGGAAAATGTTTCCATGGATTTCATAGTGGGATTAACAAAGACTTCTCAAGGTAACAATACAATCTGGGTTATTGTTGATCAAATGAATAATCTACTCATTTTCTTCCTATTCGAGATAATCTGTCTCTAGATTGATTTTCTCTGTTGTATGTGAAAGAGATAATAAGGTTTCATGTAGTTCCCCTCTCCATTGTATCTGATCGTGATCCCAAGTTTACTTCCAACTTTTGGAAAGGACTTCAGAAGTCATTGAAAACTGAATTAAGTTTTTGTATAGCTTTTCATCCTCAATCAGATGGGTAGTGAGAATGAACAATTAAGACATTGGATGATATGCTACATTCTTGTTCAATGTATTACCAGGGAATCTGGGACCAAAATCATTATTTGGTTTAGTTTTCTTATAATAACAGTTTTCATTCCAGTATACAGAAGGATGTATTTGATGAATTATATGGAAAGCAGTGTCGAACTCCAGGTTTTTGGGATGATGTAAATGAAAGAAAGTTGATGAGACCAGAATTGGTAGAAAAGTTGGTAGAGAAAGTTTTTTTGATATAGAAACACATTAGGAAAGATTAGAACAGACAAAAAAGTTATGCAGATAATCAGATGAAGCATCTTTCTTTTGAGGTATTTGATCATGTCTTTCCCAAAATTTCTCCATGGAAAATCTTTATGCGTTTTGGTAAGAAGGGGAAGCTTACTCCAAGGTTCATTGGACCTTATGAAATCCTAGAGAAAGTTGGATCAGTTACCTATAGAGTTTATTTACTTCCCATTTTATCCTAGGTATAGAATGTTTTTCATGTTTCAATGCTGAGAAAGTATATGCTGGATCTATCTCATGTTTTGAGTCCAGAGGTAGTTCAGTTTGAAGAGAATATTTCTTATAAGGAACAACCAGTACGGATTCTTGACTGAAGACAAAAAGTGTTGCGGAATAAGGAAATTCATCAGGTAAAAGTTTTGTGGGAAAACCACATCATTGAAGAGGAAATATAGAAATTTGAAAATTCTACGAGTGATAAATACCACTACTTATTTGATAAGTGAATAGAATTGTAGGGATGTAATTCCCAAAAGGGGGGAAGGATGTAACGACCCATATATTTATAAAAAAATAATTTTTATTTATATTAATACTTATGAATAAGATATTAATTTTTTGTTAAATGGGATGCTTTTTCCCATAGAGTACTCAACACAAAATCAGAAATCTTACGTTTTACACAATGTTGAGTTATACCTCAAAATAGTATAATAATTTTATTATTTTAAATGGTAGTTAATTCCTAGACATTGTATTGGAGGGAATGAACAAAACTAACAATATTATAATTAAACATGTTTTTTAAATGTTTCTAAATTTATCCAATAACATTTAGAGGCTTAAAATAAGAATGAATCCAATTTTAAGCATAAATACTCTAATATTTTTAAAAAGTTATTTTACCACCTTTTGACGGAAAACCCATTTTAAATCTAGTTTTGGTCTTTTTTATATTTTACATTTGACAAAATAAAATTATTCTTTATAAGAGGGACATCAAAATTTACTTTGGGTAAATTTTTGGTATTTTTCTGATAAAGTTCATTTTTTAATGAACAGTGAAAAATACTGCATTTTAAGTCAAAACCGTCTTTTCATCTGATTTATTTATATGGTTATAATATTTTTTTTATTGGTTTTAAAGTTTAATTAGATTAATTTTTTACCATTTAATCCAATATTGTTCATTGGATGTAATTTCACTTTTTAATTAGACATAAACACATCTTATTATTTTGATAATTATTATTTCTTAAAACCACATTTTTTGTTTTTGACAACATAAATTAATTTTAAATTAATTTTTGCAACTTATGTGTTTTATATTTGGAAAAATGGATTCCATATTTTAAATCAGGAGGTCTAAATTGTGTAAATAGGTAACTTTTATTTTTTAGACATTATGAATAGAAACTTATGTATATATTTTATTTACCATGGTTAAAGGGTAAATCTGGCAAATAAGGGTAAAAAAATAATATTATAATAATAACAAACTACCCTAAAAAATGTAATAACCCTGTTTAATGAGATATTTACAACCCTGGAAATCTTTTAGTAGATTTTAGGATCCCATGGAGGCACTTGTGTGTGAAAATGACATTTAATTACTTTCAATTTAAAGCTAAGGAAAATATAACCTAAACATGTATCTTTTTCTAAAACAATTTTTATATGTGGTTATATAAGTTATATTTTTGACAATAAATATTCATTAGAAATATAAAAAAATTTCCTACATCATGGTATTTTATTTATAATTTTTATATATAAAATAAATAAATTTATTTATGACACAATGGTGATGTAGTGATTACCTTATTAACAAATTATTTAAATAAATGAGATTATGAATATTAAAAAAAAATTATTTTGAAACTTTTTATGTCATCCAAAAATTTTATAGATGATTATTAGTTTTTATATTTGAATTAATGAATTTATTTCAAAATAATAAGGTTTTTATGGATTTTTAAATAGTCATGATATGAATAGTATAAAAATTAACATAAACGAGTTTTTAAAACAAATACTATTTTATTAAATGTTATAATAGTCATAAAAATATAACATTCGGAAAAATGACATATATGATGTTAAAAATGTCATTAATTCTCCATTTTGGGTCTCTTGGAATTTTATTGTAACTATAGTTACAATATATTATTAAAATACATGAAGATATGGAAAGAGTTAATTTATTTAACTAAGGATTAAAGCTAAAAGGTAAGGTTAATTTTATGACCTAAACTTTTATAAAACCCATTGGATGAGAGGATTTAGATCCATACTAATTTTATATTCTGAATATATTGCTTTTTTGTTATTATAATTCAAAAATCAATTAATAATAAAATAATATGTTCATAGTTTCCTAAAGTACCCCTCACCCCTCTTATAAAAGGACACCACCTCTAACCCATTAATAACACCTCTCATGCACCTTGGGTCATCCAAAATCTTCTCTAATAAGCTCAAAAAATTCCTCTTGTACTCCTAGAAGCCTTTCCTTAGGCATAAAGAAATTCAAGAGAGCCCTTTGGTTCAAATCAAAAGAAGTTACCCGATTTGAGGTAACATCTTCTCTCAAGTTCCTTTCCATTATTTTTCCTTCTTCACTCCCTATAATATTCTTCTTATTTTTTTTATATAAAAAAATATCATTAATATACTAGTTTGTTTTTATCAGAAGTATTCAAACTACACTTACACACACAAATCCATCTAATGGGTATAAAACATACTATTTTTGTGGACGGCAAACTACTGCCTCACGAAATGATGATTGTTCAATATTCTCCTACCACATATTATGGTAGATATTATGATGGAACTACAATTATATATGATATATATGATATTTATTTTATCTCTATTATTCATTAATTCTCATTTAGAAAATACCATAATGTTTTTCATGTTGTATAAATACGATAATTTCATTTGAGGAAGTACGGATTACTGCCCCTCAAAGTGATATGATTCGTTCATTCTATACATGGAATGAATAAAGGATATAATTAATGAAATTATATAACTTATATAACATATATATTATAATATAATTATAATATACCTATGTATCATTTACCGTTCATTCCGTTAAATATGAAAAAGAAATGAAAGTAGCGTTCATGCGTTTGTACAACTTACCGTCTCCATGAATGTTGCATTTCATTTCTTATATACAAATGCCATGGAATATTATAAATACATATATAATGGATATATATATGATATATATTATATCTAAATAATGAATATCATTCTATAGATAATGTAATTTTGACCACATGGACAATTTATAATCATAACAAGTTCATTTTTGACTCAAGTTCTGAACATCGAAAAAATGTCTGATATGAACTCAAATAATTAACTAATTGTTATAGAAAAGTAATGAGTGATGTAAAAGGAATAATAAAATTGAAAAAGTTTCTAAAGAAAGTATAAATTAACTTAAGTTTATTATTCAGGAAAAACAAGGAACATACGAGACAAGTTGGACTCGAGGTAAGGGACTTCATCTCAATCTCCTTTCATAGAGGCATATTTTGATAATATACACTTTCTTCTTTTACATGGTGTATAATAAAAACCTTTTACTTTTACTTTCATTCAAAGGGAATATTTTATCTATGCAATATTTTTAATAAACTACATAATGAATTTTTTTAACGTTTGTGGTGATAATAACCTCTCTGATGCTATAATCGTTATTTGGATTCCTCTATATGCCTTACTATTTTTAAAAGGAAAATAAATCCTTTATTCCCTTTTTGTGTGTTTTTGTATTTAAAATGGGTTTTGAAAGTGAATTTACTATTTCAATATCTTGAAATTATTTCTTGTGATTGAAAATGAAATTTTATTATTGAAATGTTGATATTTTCAATCTTTTATGTGTGATGATTATATAATGGTACTTGGACATTTGATGGGTGGTTACATGATAAAAAAATTATGGGTGGTTCTATTATAAACCAAGAAAGAGTGGTTATGTAAAAACCTCTAATGTATTGGGTATGGATGTCGGCCGTATGACTATTTCATTTAGTGATATGTGTGGAAGTCGGTCGTATGGTCATTACATTTAAGTATGTTTATGTCCCAAGTTACATTTATATGTTATATGTTGCTTTCTATGGGTTTGATGGTAATCTTTTGGTTACAAAAGAAGGGTAAGAAATGAGCTTATATTTAGTGAAGTGTTTTTCCTACTTCTTTAAGGTGAAAAATATTAATTTATGATAAGGTATTCATGGTTTACATGTTGTTTTAAAAACTAACATTTTTTCTTCTATTTGTATCCTTTACTGAGATTTTTTTGCTCATCCCAAGTTTTTGAACTGTTTTTCATAAGACTAAAAGTGGAATAGGGTCAAGGATGAGATCAAGAAAAAGTCATGTTATTTAAAACATTTAAGTAAACATGTTTCTTTTTTGAAGTGTTTTTATTTTATGAAAAAACGGATACTGAGTAGAAGTGTCTATATGAAATATTAAAGTTGTTATGTATAAGTTATGACATAATTCTATAAATCTCTAAACCTAAAAATATACTCAATGTGAATTATTAAATTAATTCAAGATTATGTATTGTTTAATATTGGGGCCTTATATTTATACATCATGAATAACATAGAAGATGCTCATCTATATATAAAATTGCATTTAATTTGTTAAAACAATGTTATCAAAAGAAGAAAGATATGTGGATTTTAAATGAGCATAAATTTTTTTCCATGGTTTAAAGAGACCATTCTTGGTAGATCATATGCACTAGAAACATTGAGATTATTAGTGGGTGGTCTAAGTTTAAATTTGATGACATGAACTAGGTATGTCATTAATAGATATATATTTCATATGAAATATTAGGACAATAAAAGTAAAGTCTAGAATAGAAGTGTATTGGTGTTCACAGAAGCAATGCATTTCTTGAGTGCCAAAGAAAAAAAATCCAAATATCCACATCAAGTTCATATTATGGAGTCATTCAAGAAATATGGTAGTTTTGTTACATTAAATTTTGTGCTTCAGTGTTTAAATTAAAATGTTTTATCAGTAACAACAGTGGCATACATTGTGAATTTGGAATGACACCAGTTAATTTGAATAGATTGGAATACACAACTAATATTTTTATCATGAAAACTCATGGAAAAAAATTCTATGTTCTTAATAAATCTGATATGCGGTGGTATATTATTTTACCAGAAAAAAATAGTATGCTGGTGATGATAAACTTGATGAAGATGCTGATTTATGTGAGATCCCTACTTCCATGGAAAGATTAAAAGATAATATCTATTAGAACATCATAGACATGGTTTTTGTTATATGAAATGATCATGAAGAAGGAATTTGGGAGAACAATCCTTTAGAATATTCTTAATATTATAGGTAACACATGTTTATTTCTATGTTTCTTTTTAAAATTTCATAAATTGTTAGATATTTTAATTTTATTTTCCTTTTTAAAACACATATTATAAATAATATGTTAAATTTTCTATTTAAATTAGTTTCGTTTTGTTTAGTTTACCTTGTTTACCATTATGAAACTTATCTATTAATTAGTTTTGTTTAAAAAAAGTTATTTTAAATATAATATGTTAAATAAAAACAAAATTATTTTATAAGAGTACATTTAAAAAATATTATTTTTGGTGTAAAAATGATTTATTATGGTTGACCAATTTTACTATTCAAACACATTTTTTGGATTTTTTTCTTTCATTTATGTCATGTTGTATATCATTACTTTTTTTATAATTTTAATTAACTATACAAAATAAGAATAAAAAGTAGTTAATTTTAGTTTAATTTAGATTTTATTTGATAAATTTTCATTTTTCATTTACTTTTTTATGTAATAGTTGTATTTTTATATTTTTGTACTAATTGTTTGTTAATTTTATTTGTAGGATAATGGTAGATCAATAATCTGATCCACCACATACTTACTAAGATGATCATACTCATACCTCTAGGTAGGAACATACATATGCTCTAGTTGATGATCCTCTAATTCCTTATTTACAAGAGTCATATACTTTGATAGGGGAAAACAAGTTTTAGGGTTGGTAAAAAAGAGTTCAAGGGTTGGTAAATGTGGAAACACATGTTTACCAAAATTATAAGTTTCCTATAGACAGGACTAAGGGATACTTGTAGGATTTGATGATAATGATATTCTAAGAGATCCAAATTCAAAACAATTCAAGAATTTTATATAATTGAAGACTAAAAGAAAAGTTATCATTTTTGATCAATGATTAGATAAGTGATAACAAATTGAAAATATCTCATGTTTGGGAGACCATTTTTGTAAGATCATTTTTTATCAATTTACTTATCTTAAATTTTTTATAGTAATATATATTTCCCCCTTCTTATTAGATGACATATGATATACCTGATACCGGAGGAGTCAGAAGGAAATGCTTATTATTGGCTTCTTGGAAATGGAGGGATTTTAAATCAACCCTCATATAAGAGTTCATTTTTGGGAATAAACAACATTATAATCCATTTGATATATATCCATATATATATAAATATACATAGAATCAATTTTTTAAATTATAATATGATAAGTGATTTTGGTAAGTGCAGTGTTACCTTTCAGAAAGTTTTTATATTAATTATCTTATAAATGATTTTTTATTCTTAATTTATAATAATAAAGGAGATCACATTAGGGGATCCAATATAGACATACATACCCTCATACTTTATCTTGGAGAGGTTATAGATTATTATAAGAACAATTGATAGATGCAAATTTTTATAAACTAAGAGTTGAGTCTTCAAGATCCATAGAGGTTTACCATGCCCCCTACTTGACATGAAAAATGGAAGAGGGATCAAATGAAGAAAAAAAGACAATATCAAGACTAGAGGATACTAGTAGATAAATGTGGAAACTTATGTTTACCAATATTATTAGTTTTTCATAGCCAGTACTAAAGGATACTAGTAGGATTTGATGATAATGATATTCCAAGAGGTCTAAATTCAAAACAATTCAAGACTTTTATAGCAGTGCAGAATAAAAAAAATGTTAACATTTTTTATTGATGAAAAATTAAACATATCTCTCTTTTTGGAGACCATTATGGTAAGATCATTTTTTATCAACTTAAATATCTTAAATTATTTATAGTAACATATATGTTTCCCCCCTTGTTATCGGATGAAATATGATATACCTGATACCGGAAGAGTCTGAAGGAAATGTTTGTAATTGACTTCTTGGAAATGGAGGGGTTTTAAATCAACCCTCATACCAGAGTTCATTTTTGGGAATATACAACATTATAATACATGTGATATATATTAATTTTTATATGAATATACATGGAATCAATTTTTTGAAAGTATAAGATGAGAAGTGATTTCAGTAAGTTTAGCGTTAACTTTTAGAAAATTTTTATATTAATTATCATATTAATGATTTATTATTATTAATTTACAGTTATTAAGGAGATATCATCAGGGTATCCAATCTAGAAATGTATACCCTCGTACTTTATCTGGGGTACAATATACATTATTTGAAGAACAATTTATAGATGAAAATTTTCATAAATGGAGAGTCGAGTCTTCAAACTCCTTAGAGGTTGAGCATCCCCCCGCTAGACATGAAAAATGGAAGAGGGACCAGATGAAGAAAAAATTAAAATATATTACAGAATATTTGAGGTTTTTATCTGATAGGATTATAATATGTTTACTTTATTTATTAATTTAAGTTGAATCAATTTTTTATATACTGTGATGAGATTAGTGCTTCAGTACAGTCAATGTGTTTAGACATGCCAAGACAATTTTAGACTATTGATCCCACTCATACACATCCACAAAAAGATACCACTTATCCTACTTATCATACTCATACAACTCCACCTATAGACACAACCTCTTCTTATACTACTCTTACACCCCCTCCTCAACAACTTCCCATTTATTGTGAGTTATTTATTGATGATCCCCATAATCATATTGTTGAATATGTGATGATATTTTATATTGGTGGTACCATTCATTATAAACAAATTGATAAAGAGAATAATTGGGTCAATGTACATGATATTATAGATAAATAAAAAACAATACCATTTCCTAAGGATGAGGTGTATACATTTGGGAAAAGTATCATCCATTTTTTACTTTTTCCGTCTAGACTTGTTCGACATATTACCATAAAGGCATATGTATATTTTATCTTTTATTTTATTTTGATATCAAATTTATTTTAAGATTTAAAAGTTTATATATTTATCTATTTTATCACAAGAATACTTTAAAGGTAATGAAATACTGTATAGACAAAAAAATACAAATTGTGATGACTACATATATAATTTATACTAGTCTTGATAGATTTTCGACATATTAAAATCTTTTGTTGGATGTTTATGAGATTCCAATGAAATATGAAATTTGTGGGAATGAAATGACTATGACGATTTTCAAAAATTATATCATGGATATTTTAACTAGATATTAGTTTGACATCCACTTGATGTCACTTTTTTCCATTTAAGTTGATTAACAAAAATTTTATGCTCGTTTAATTAATTGAAAATTTATACTTATGTTTGTTTTTTATTTGGTAACTTTATAAAATCTTTAATTAACATGAAAATATATAAGTATATGGATTTATAGACCCATAGTGGATTTCACCTATAGAGATGAAAAAGATTGATAAATAAATAATAGTTTATATCGGTGAAATATTTCAAAATAATGCAATCATTCAATGTTGAATGATTCTTTATCTTCATGAATATGAAAAAGATATCTCAAAAAGGGTTATATATCTCTTAAAATAATGACCACTTATATTAAATTTTATTAAATATTAATGTTATTTAGATGTTGTGTGTTTTTTATCCAAGGGGTAAGACACTCTAATAGTTATGCCCTATCCATGGTGAAGTGTGATAATTTTTATGAATGTATTTGACATGTAAGTTTAAATATTTTAATAATTGTTTATATTATACTGAATTCTAAATATATTTTATTCAATTTTTTTTAAATAGGTCATGATATTTCTTTAGAGTGGCCATAATAAAGACGAGAACAAAGATCAAATACATAAAAAAAGGTGAATTTTAATTTAAAATTACTAAATTTTAGATATATTACTTAAAAATGTTATTTTCAATTGAATAATTATTTTAAATAGAATTTTCATCAATAAGGAGTAAAGGAATATGGATACTATGTTTTAAGATTTTTTTATGAAATAATTTTAACTGGGACAGTTAGGAAGTTACGGAAGGTTATATTTCATTATAAAATTTTCCTTAATATTTTAATTGTTTTATTTAGAAAACATGTTAAATGATTTATGTTTAATTTTTAGGTTTTTATGATCCTAAACCTTATAGTGGATAGTAGCTGAGACACATACAAATTTAATAGGAAAATAATTTCACATGTTTGATTATATTTTAGTATATTTGTAATATATATTGTAAAATTGAAAGTTAAAATTGTAAGTATCTATTATGTTATTTTTTTTACTTATGTTATATTATTCTCCAACTATTATTATACTAGTTTTATACTACTTTTTTTTGGGGATAAGAAGAATAAGAAGAAATTTATTTTTATAAAATTATTTTTCACATCCGTTATTTCATAACTGAAGTGAAAAAACTTGGATATTTTTTTTCATGTCAGTTATGAAATAACTAATGTGAAAAATCTTTTAACACATCTGTATTTTTTTAAAAATTGATGTGAAAAACTAGTGATTTTTTATTTTACATGTTGGTTATACTATAACTGAATTGAAAATCAATAATGTGATAGTTTTTTCACATCTGTTATGAGATAACTAAGTTCAAAAACTATATTCCATAATAGTTATGAAATAACCAACGTGAAAAACTCCCTCATCATTGAATTTCAACATCTATTTTTATTAACTGATTTTTAAAACTTATTTACAATGTCACCGACAATAATTTCATATACTAATCAATGTTAAAAATAAAAAAAACTAACAACAATATATTTTTGACAGTAGTGGAAGGTATAATAAATAATAAGTGAATAAATAAAAGTAAACAAATAGGGATCAGGTTCCTCAAGGACACCTAATTTACCGTACCTACTACGAATAAAATATAAATGTCTTTGAACAAGTTTACCTATGCATAAACATATTCATATATATAAGTGTATATATATATATATATTTATGTATATATATACACTATATAAGTAGTAACATATATAGACATATATATTGATACGTAGTGCTATCAAGTACCCAAGGTGTAACTCAAGCATCCATGCACAGTCATAAGAGTATCATATAATAATAAGAGACACTATTTTCAAGTATCATAAATAATGTAATACTCCATGTTGAGAATCATGAATAATAGTGAGAAGGGTCATTCCCATCATCTTAATCAATGGGGTGTTAAACTTCATTCCTAGAAAATGAAGTGATTTGAATTTCCATGTCCAACACCCTTAAACAAGGGGGTTTAAAATGCCATGTCCATAACCCTAACCAATTTCCCTCAGTGGTAATCCAAAATAAGGTGATCCCAGTTTTCCTAAGACCCCTTAGACTAAGTGTTACATAACGAGGAACCCATAAAATCTCAAGGCACAATAAACCTTCATTAATATATTACACTAATTATTTAGAAATAGTTCATGAGTTCTTATATTCCACAATCTATTTATTTCAAAAATAAAGACATATAATCAGTAAATAATACAAATGTCCAAGTGTAGTAAAATTTATATAAAATAATTTCATTTAAAAAGTATCCATTCATTAAACCTAAATTAAAGTTTTCCATTTGAATTATAAATTCACTTACTAGTTTGGATGCATCCGAGTGTAACTCCATTTCATAGGCCACTCATTTAATACTACTAAGGCATTCTACTTGCATGAGGAAACTCGAATCAACCAAGGTATGTTTTAGTCTTAAGAATATGATGATCATTATATATTTTTAAGTGAACCCACCCCAAATGGGTGGTTAAGTTTGAGGTTAATTCCCCTGAACATGTGATCGCACCGCAATTCACTATTACATTTTCAACCTTACACTACAGTTTTAAACTGAATTTGTATTGTAAATTAAAAATATAATAAAAAAGTCCACCTCATTTTAGATTCAATTATTTTGTGTTTATCACTATTAAAAAGGGCACTATTACTTGTTTTAATAATTTCATTGACGGTAGAACTGATTTGGAGGGCCCGTGATGTAGTTCAAGAAAAATGGGCCAAGCTACCCAGGATCCAAGCAAACCAGTTTACTAAACCAAATAATTCTAATGGACCATCCATTAAATTGAGGTTAAATTTTTTGGTATGGTCCAAAATTTATTGGTATAGATTTAATCTGAAGGAACTGAAGACTCTTTCGGCCATATGGTGGCCCAACCAACCTAATTTGTCCATCACACCGAATCTGCATGAAGTCAAAAGTGGTGTGATGTGATATGTCCATATCTCGAGCTCTAGTTGTCAAAATGGTCCCTGTATTTTGGTGGAGAGATTAAAGGTATGGGGAACATGTTTATATTTTTTTACAAAGCGATATTTGACTTTCAAGTTGTCGAAAACCGTGGGTCAAGTGGTTTTACACAATCTGTGTGCCCAAAACCACCTTCCACTTTGGCTATAAAATGGAAGTTGGGCTCTTAATTTTCAAGTTAGGACTAGAGGAAAATATCTGATATTTTGGAGTTCTATAGAAGTATCTTCTTAATCCTAGAAGTTATGAAGGCCCCTATCATCATACGGGGATCAAGAATGAAGAAGGAGTTCTGCCCGAGCTTCCTCCTCTACCCGATGTCGAGCTAAAAGGCGGGCGTTTGTTGTGACGGAGCTACACACATATCAAGGGAGTTAAAAATCATATATTAGATCCTCGTTTGGAGTAATTTGGGTGTTAAAACATTTAATTCCATGTATCTTACATACATTCATATATGAATTCTTGTTTTGATGTGTGCGAATGAGATTCTATTAATTTCTAACCGATCAGCATGAGGTTTTGAGTGTGTGACTTGTGTTGTTCCAATTGGGTAACACAAGAATCCTTTTATTACCCAATTTCTTGAGATTTTAATCTATTTTGAAAGCTATTTTTCCATGAATAAGTTCCAGACCTTTACAATATGACAGTTATTTCAAGGTTTGGTTCTTCAAGCAATGATATAAAGGCTTAGCCATTAATCTGGATTGCAATTAATTTCAACCAAAGAATTACTACAAACCTAAATTAATCTCCAAGAATGATGAACTTGAATGTTTGTAGTGAACTGAAAATGAAACCTTTTATCTCATATTTTTCAAAATCTATTTGGTTTCTGAACTTTAAACTTTCAATTAAGTAATTTTACCCTAAAACTATTTTCAAAACCACCCCTATTTTAGTACTTCTTAGTAAAAACACACATTATAAACCCACCAACACATCTTGAGAGACAACCTTGGGTCTTAAATATACTATAAATTAATGTTAGAAATATAATAAATTTGATGTGTCATGACAATGTGGTCAAATTTTGGCACCGTTGCTGGGGAGTGCATTGGTTTTTAGTGCGTGTTTTTGATAAGATTTTTTGTAAATTTTGTGAATATTTATTTGTTTTATCTTATAAATTTACCTATATATTTGTGTTATGATTTATTTATTTTGTAGGATTTGTGCATGACACATTATAATCTGGGATATTTACCACCTTTAGAACCTGAACCGGAGAGGATCTTATGTCAGCGGCCCCAAGACGCACAAGACAACTCTTTGAAGGAGGACACACCACAAATTGATACTTTTCTAAAACCCTCTTCTTTTGGAACCAAATTAGAACCTGAAATTAATGTGTATAAAATGGCTGAAAACAATCAAACACTAAAATAACAAACCTCTCTTAATGTTGATATCCAACCCACATATGTTCAAATACAAGGCGAGACACCCAATTTTGACCTGAAATCCATTCTAATTCACTTATTACCAAGATTTCATTGACTTTATGGAGAAGATCTACATAAAAACTTAAAATAATTTCATACTTTGTTTTAAAATTTAAAACCTTCTAATATGGATGGGGAAAAAGTAAAGCACAGAGCATTCTCATTTTCATTATAAGACACTGCAAAATAATGTCTTTACTATGTTAATTCACCAATTAGAGGCTAAGCGGACATGAAACGACTTTTTCTTGAAAAATATTTCCCAGCCTCTTGAACTGCAACTATAAGGAAAGAAATATGCGGTATAAGGAAATCACAAGGGGAAACATTACATGAACATTGGTAACACTTTAAAATGTTATGTTCCAGTTTTCCACACCACCAAATATGTGATCAAATTTTAATACAATATTTTTATGAGGGTTTAATTCCAATTGATCATAAAATGATTGATGTTGCTACAGGTGGTGAACTAGTAGATAAAATCACAAATTCTGCAATAACTCTGATTGAGAACATGGCTCAAAACACTCAACAATTTTATACAAGGTCCAATGTACCCATTCGAGGTGTCCATGAGGTTCAAAGTAGTGAATTTGAGAAGAAGGTGGATACAAAGTTTGAAGAGGTAAGTACCCTTTTATGAAAATTCACTCTCTCCCAAGGGAAATATCAATCTCCTCCTCCCATTTATTATGGAATCTGCTCTTCTGATACCCACTACTCAGACAAATGTCCTCAATTGAGATAAAATTATATGAGTTGTGAGGAAATTGTTCTAGGTTTCACCTATAACAACCATTTATACAATAACCTTACTATCCATGAAACCCTGGGTGGAAAAAAACCAAGCCTATAGACAGGGGGTATTCAATTCAACCTCATCAACCATGGAACCAACAAGGGCAGAGTAGTCATCTACCACCACCACCCAGAAATCCTCAACCACCCCAAAGATATTTCCAACCACCCCTTAACAAACCCGATCATATCCTAGAAGATATGTTGAAACAAATGTCTTCTAACAATCTCTAATTCCAAAAAAACCACCCAAGCTTCCATACAAGACCTAAAAACCCAATTAGGACAACTAGATAACTCGGTGGGGGGAAATTCAAAGTCATGGGTCGGGTAAAATACCCTATCAACCAGTAGTTAACCCTAGGGATAAGGGAAATGTTTTTTCCATCACCCTTAAAAGTGGGAAAAAACATAAAAACCAAAGGAACCCTCCATTAGATTCATCCACTCCTGAGGAAACCCCCATCCAAACTGCTAAAAATGGTCTAAGAGAAGAAAATATTTATCTTGAGAGAAGACCTTCCAAAGAAAAGAGCGTGTATGTTGATGAGTCTCCTATCCCAACCATTCCTCTTCCATTTTCCCAAAGGTCCACCCAACCAAGAAAACAAAAGGAAACCAAACTTGATAAGGAAATAATGGAAACTTTTAAAAAAGTGCAGGTTAACATTACTTTTATTGATTCCATGAATCAAATTCCAAGATACAATAAGTTTCTGAAGGAGATGTGTACATAATGAAGGTGACTTCACAGAGATGAAAAAGTGATATTGGGGAGGAACATATCAGAATTAAAATAACCATTACTTCCCACCAAGTGCAATGATCCTGAGACCTTCTCGATTCCATGCACCATAGGGGAGTATTCATTTTCCAATGTTATGCATGATTTAGGTCCTTCTCTAAATGTGATTCCTCACTCCATTTACTCTTCATTGAAGGTTGGGGAACTAAATCCCACTGTAATTGTTGTTCAACTAGCCAACCAGAGTACCACACACCCCTCTGGTGTGTTAGAGGACGTTCTTGTGAGGGTCCAAATTTTAATTTTTCCTGCTGATTTTTATGTGCTTAAAATGGAAAATAATAAAAAAATGGACATGCCCCGATTATATTGGGGATACCCTTCTTGAAAACAGCCAAAACCATAATTAATGTCCATAATGGTACATTATCTATGGAATTTGGTGGTGACATAGTCCATTTCAATATCCTTAATTCCATGAAGCACCCCTTAAAAGAACATTCCTCTCTCTCTGTAAATTCAATTGACGTACTCCCTTCATCTGAAAACACTTCTTTTCATTCCCCTAATCCCCTTTCTGAATTTTCAACCTCGATTGAATTTATTGGTAATGAATCATGCATTGATTTTTTTAGTGGTCTAGAAACGTTTCATGCATGTTTATTAATTGATAATTTCTTGAACACCGAGGATCCAATGACCATCGATGATACTGATAAGCTTGTAAAATCTCATTACACATATGAGGATGATACCATTAAGCATTTAGATGATATTTGTGACCTCTCACTTTCACCCACACTCCCATCAATCCAAAATATACCTGAATTGGAACTAGAAAAACTACCTCAAGATTTAAAATATTCATATATTGAGAATGAAAACAAGTTTCCCGTCATCATTGCTAGTTCAGTCCCTCCTGATCATGAATTGCGACTGCTTGAACTTTTGAGGGAGTATAAAAAAGCATTATGATGTAAAATTGTGGACATTACTGGTATTATACTATCAGTTTGTACACATCATATTTTATTAAATGATGAGGCTAAACTAGTGAGGTAGGCACAACTTCGACTGAACCCAAACCTCCTAGAAGTTGTGAAAAAATATGGAACAAAATTATTGGTTGCTGGAATAATTTACCCCATCTCTAACTGCCAATGGTCCAGTCCCACTCAAGTAGTTCCTAAAAAAATTGACCTTACAGTAATCAAAAATAAAAATAATGAATTGGTTCCAACTAGTCTGTAGAATAGTCTGCATGTCTGCATAGACTATCGTCGAGCAAACCAATACGCTAGGAAGAACCATTTCCCTTTGCCATTCATTGACCAAATGATAGAGAGGCTAGTGGGTAAGTCCCACTACTATTTCCTTGATGGTCATTCTAGATATTTTCAAATTCATATTGCCCCTGAGGATCAGAAAAAGATGACCTTTAGTTTCCCCGTTGGCACATTTTTATATAAGTGGATTCCATTTGGTCTGTGCAATGCTCTGGGTAATTTCCAGCAATGCATGGTTAATTTCATAGAAGTTTTCATGGAAGAGTTCACTGTTTATGGATCCTCTTTTGATGAATGTTTGAGTATTCTTTCTTTAGTCCTACGTCACTGAATTGAAAATTAAATAACGAGAAATTCCATTTCATAGTGTGAAAAGGTTTAGTTTTGGAACATGTCATTTCTGGGGATGGTATCCATGTAGATAAATCAAAAGTGGATGTCATTACTTCCCTACCAAACCCCAAAAATGTACGGTATGTGTGGTATTTCATAGTTCATGCTGGATTTTACCGTCGTTTCATTTTCAACTTTAGTAAATTTGCACTCCCCCTGTCCCGATTACTCCAAAAATAAAAAAGTTGTTTTTGATAAAGAACGTGAGGAATCTTTTAATAAGTTAAAATGGAGTCTCACATCACCCCTGGTAATTCAACCACCTTTGTGGGATTTACCATTCAATATCATGTGTGAGGCGTCTAACTATGCAGTTGGGGAAGTCTTGTCACAAAGGGTTGATCGAGCTCTATATGTTATTACCTATGCTCTATATGTTATTGCCTATGCCTCACATACAATGGAAACAACCCAAGTAAACTACACCACAACTGAAAAATACATTCATTCCTTTGTGTTTGCCTTGGATAAATTTTGGTCATATCTTTTAGGGTATAAAGTAATTGTGTTCTCAGACCATGTTTCCCTCCGATATCTCCTTAATAAATTGGAAGAAAAACCACGTCTCATTTCCTAGATGATCCTCATTTAAGAATTCAATTTATAAATTAGAGATAATAAAGGAGTAGAGAATTTGGTGGATGACCATATCAGTAGGATCCTCTCATCCTATAACATTGAATCATCCCCCTGTATTCCCATTAATTACATGTTTCCTGATGAGAAATTGTAATAAGTTCAATATTTTATTCCTTAGTATGCCATAATTGTAAATTATTTGGTAGCATCTTGCATTACTATTGATTTTAACAAAAACCAAGCCAGTTGTCTAAAACATGAGTCTCATTGGTACATTTGGGATGACCCCTACCTTTGGCGCACATGTAGTGATTAGGTCCTTAGTCATTGTGTTCCTGATATAAAGTTTTAGTCTATCCTTATATTATGCCACACTCTTGCTTGTGGGGGCCACTTTAGTCCCCAATAGACTTCTCACAAGGTCCTTGATTCTGGTCAGTTTTGGGCAACACTTTTTGCGATTCCCATGAATTTTGAAAATCTTGTCCTCGTTGCCAAATAATAAGGAATGTCTCTAAAAGAAATGAAATGCCACAACAACCATTGATATTTCATGACATTTTTTATGTTTGTTGTATTGACTTTATGGGACCATTTCCAAATTCCTTTGGCAACTTGTATATTTTTCTGGCAGTCTATTATGTGTCAAAATGGGTAGAGGCACGAGCTACAAGGACTGATGATTCTAAGGTAGTTGTAGAATTTTTGAGAACCCAAATATTTTGTAGGTTTTTCTTACCTAGGTTCATCATCAGTGACCAGGCTTCTCATTTTTGGAATCAAACAATGCAATCACTTTTGCGTTAGTATGGGGTTAGTCATAGAGTGTCTACTGCATATCACCCACAGACCAATGGTCAAGTCGAGGTGTCAAATAGAGAGGTAAAACAGATTCTTGAAAAAATGGTTTAACCTAATAGAAAATATTGGAGTCTTAGACTCGATGATTTGTTATGGTATTACCACACTGCTTTCAAAACTCCCATTGGAATGTCACTCTATCACCTTGTGTTTGGAAAGAGTTGTCACCTGCCTGTTGAGATTGAGCACCGGGCCTACTAGGCCATCAAACAATGCAATTATAATATTTTTGGTCCAGGTGCTCAAAGGAATTTGTAGATTAAGGAGCTAGAGGAAATGATAAGAGATGCATATGAGAACTCCCAGATTTATAAGGAGATAACCAAGGTGTCCCACAACCATCTTATCCTTCATCTCCAGTTCCAAATTAGGAAAAAGGTCATTCTTTACAATTCAAGGTTGAAGTTGGATCTAGGTAAGATTTGTTACCACTGGTTTGGACCATACAATATTACTAATGTATCTCCATTTGGCGTTGTTCAGGTTCAAAATGAAGAAACCAAGAAAAAATTCATTATCAATGGGCAGCAGCTAAAGCACTTCTAGGAAGTCCTTCTAGAGTCCCTGATAAAGGAACTCCAAGTTCAAGAATTATTCTACGAATGATACCCACCAGGTTTTATCCTCCCTTCCCACATTATATTTTATTACAGTGAGGACACTGCATACTCTACATGTGGGGGTTGGTATATTACTTAGTTATGAATCTTTATCATCTTTATTCTATTTCTCATTTTATCTTTCTGAATTGTATTGTTACTTCCCCCCTTTACCCCTCTTCCCCCTCACTTTTGTGCCAAAATGTTAATTTTTTTTGCTATGAACACTTTATCATGGAAAATAATGCCCATTTAATCATGTAAGTTATTGAAAATGCATGTTGAATATCTGTATTTCATGTTGTTTTAACATTCAAAAAAAATTCATATGAAATGTGCATTTCAGCAAGAATTCAATACTGTGGTGTGACTTTATTTTTGAATTTGGTTTGTTGTCGATGATATAAATGGTTGTATCATTTTGAAACCTTTGAGAAGAATAGTTCCCTTTTTTATGAATATTCTAAGGAAAAATTGTGTCACTTAATCTCTCCACACATTTTTTTACCCAACCATGATGTGTGAAAAATTATTACTTAATGGAATGTAAATATATGTTAAGTTTATTTTTCAATACTTTCCAAAATCATTTTTCTATACATTCGTTCCTTATCTGATCTATTTCATTACTGTACTAGATTAACCTATGCGTGTGTACCTATTATCTGACTATTGTACTCCCTAAAAAAAGGGTTGTATATTGGGTAGGTAAAAAACCACCCTTCCTAGACTTTTGATCTTGTTATAACTATTACAATTAGAGACTTGAGGAGATCAAACAAGGGTTGGGAGAAGAGTGTGAGATTTGTTCCAAGTGGAACTTTTGAAAAAAATAATAAATGATAGGAGTGATTAAATGTAAAAAATATGGGGATATCTAGGTCGGGAGATTATGGTTTGACTTCTGGGAAGGCTTAAGTGAGTGGGCCTTGAAATTTTATTACAATGAATGTGGGGAAAGTTCGGTGGAAAGTATCTTGTAAGTAGAAAATTATTAAATAACTTATATTTACTCAATAGAAAGTGGAATGAATAGAATTAAATGGCTTTCACACACACGCACATGAAGAATTAGTGAAATGATAAAATTTTGAATTATTTTCTTTGATTAGTATCATTCATCTCTTGGAATTTCATTTGGATACAATTTTTGAGACGTCTTTTTCAATGATCATTGATAATAATTCCTCGGTGTGTTTTTTTATTTGATCACATTTCTATCAAGAATTAAATTTTCATTTAATGTTAAATCTTTATGATGTTGGAAATATCTACATGCATAATTTTTTGAAATATGACTTTGCCCAGGAGTGCAAATGTTTAGGTGTGGGAGTGTGATCACACCACGATTCACTGATTCATTTTTACCCTTACACCACTGTTTTAAGCTGAATTTGTATTGTAAATTCCGAATATAATAAAAATTGAACTTCATGTTATATTAAATTATTTTGTGTTTATCTCTATTAAAAAGGGAAATTTTTATTGTTTTAAAATTTTCATTAAATGTGGATGTGATTTGGAGGGCCCATAATGGAGTTCAAGAAAAATTGGTCAAGCTACACATCATCCAAGAAAACCAGTTTACTAGATCAAACAATGATACTGGACCATCCATTAAAATAGGTTTAAATTTTGTGGTATGTTCTAAAATTCATTGGGATGCATTTCATTTGAAAGAAACCAAGACTCATTCAGCCATTTGGAGGCCCAACCTACCTGATCTATCCAACACACCGAATCTGCATGAAGTCAAAAGTGGTGTGCTATAATCTGTCCATATCTAGGGATCCAGTTGTCCAAATGGTTCAAAGATTTTGTTAGAGATAGTAAAATGGTGGGGAAACATGTTTCTAGTTTTCTTAAAAGTGATATTTTACTATAAAGTGGTCAAAAACCATGGGCCAAGTGGTTTTACACAATCTATGTGCCCAAAACCACCTTCCACTTTGCCTATAAAATGGAATCTTGGGCTGCTCATTTGCAAGTTTGGACAGGAGAAAAATATCTACCATTTTGTAGTCCTAGAGGATTCTCCTCTTTATACTAGAAGTTTTGGAGTCCCCTATCCTCATATGGGGATCGAGAATGAAGAAGGAGTTCCACCCATGCTTCCTCCTCCACCCGATGTCGAGCTTAACAGTGGGTGTTTGTTGTGAGGGAGCTACATACATGTCAAGGGAGTTCCAAGTCATATATTAGCTACTGGTTTGGAGTAATTTTTGTGTTAAAACATTTCATTCCATGTATCTTACATACTTTCATATTTGAATTCTTGTTTTGATGTGTGCGAAAGATATGCTCTTAATTTCTAACCAATCAGCGTTAGGTTTTGAGTGCGTGACTTGTGTTGTTCCGATTGGGTAACAAAAGAATCATTTTCTTACCAAAATTCTTGAGATTTCAATATTCTTTAGATGATATTATTCCAAGAATAAGTTCTATACCTTGAAAATACAATTGTTATGTCAAGGTTTGGTTCTTCAAGAAATTAAATAAAGGCTTTGAAATTAATTAGGATTCCAATTAATTTCAACCAATTAATTACTACAAAACTAAATTAATATCCAAGAATGATGAACATAAAAGTGTGTAGTGAACTCACATTTAACTGCTTTATCTCACATTTTTCAAAATCCATTTGGTTTCTTAACTTTTAAACTTTTAATTAAGTAATTTCATCCTAAAACTATTTTCAAAACCACCCCTATTTTAGTACTTCTTAGTAAAAACACACACTCCAAACCCACTAATGCTCCTTGAGAGATAACCTAGGGTATTACGCACACTATAAATAAATGTTAGAAATATTATAAATTTGACGTGTCACGACAATGTGGTCGTCATGTTAATGGTATTAAGAAGAACAAAACAAAGGTCTAGGCATTTAATTAAAGACATTTTTTTAATTTAAACGAAAATGCTTGGAAAGTATATAATCTTTCACTATAGAAATATTTTTATAAATGATGAATCATTAAGGGAAAATAATATAGAACACCTACATCATTGTTAGGATGCTTCAAATTTCCATTATCAGGATTTGATTTGAGATAGAATAAGATAAATAAGAAGATTTACCAAAGACCATGAAAATAGATCCAATTATCTAATACAAATATTTCACCAAAGATAGAGAAATAAATGAATAAATGAAGGAAGAGTAATTATAGTTCTACCAAGGGCTATCTAATGAAACCGATGACATTCATTTTAGGCACCAAATATAGGAGATAACTTCATAACCTAAAGAAGGGGAAGAGGGGAAGATTGAGAAGGGTTGTTGTTCATGGGATGTTAGGGAGAAATAAGGAGGAGGAAAAATATAATTATGGAGGTAAAATAGTAAATTTTATCTCTTTTAATAGCTTCACAATTTGGATGAGCAGTTTGGTTAATCATGTGACAACTGTGTGGTGCCAATACCTATGTGGAACTATAAATACCTAAAATTCTCATACATAGATATTACATCTTTTCAGATGAATATTCATTACATTAGGCACACACCTAAGGATCATAAAGGCATAGTGCCTTTGGAAACTTGGACACATAAATAATAGGTCTATAAGAGAGCTACATCATCACCCACTATGTTTTTCATAACTAGAACCCTTATTAGACATATTATATATAATAAATTTTATAAAAACCTAGGGAAAATAAACATAAGAAAGGGTGAGATCAAATTCTCAATAAGGGTAAAATAGAGAGATATTAACATATCATGAGAACAAGGGTATGATAACATGAGAATAACATTTAAAAACTCTACCCTACATATCCTAGAGCATAAACTTGAGTCATTTAATAAATATTGGTAATTATGAGACATGAATCATAAAGGAATCAAAGAACATGAACTATGAGAGCATAACATTATCATAAGACAAATATTTGTAGTATATAAATATTCTTATAACATTGTGAACATGTATAAATAGAAATAATTTCACTCATTAAGTCAAGGAAATGAAATCAGATCCTCTTATAAAGTATGGAAATGTAACTAGGTCCACACATAACCTTATGAAGATGAAATCCATTTCCACACATATCATTGTGAACATGTAATCAGGTTCACTTATAACATTATAAACATTTCATTAGGTTCATACATAACATTGTGAAAATGTAACTAGGTTAATGCATATAAAATTTACTCATGAGTTATCCATATCTAAACAATTAATTTTAGGGAGATATAAGTCCCACCCATCACATAATCCATACAAATGCATTCTATAAGATCATAAAACATCCATTATATAATAACCCTTAAAAATGGTTCTGGTTCCATAAAAATTTAATTATTGTATAATCCATGGAAAAAATGGGTTTCATAAATATCATGTCTTAATAATAATAAACCATACATAGAAAAAATAAATATGGTATCATAAGATAATATCCAAAATAAAGCTTAAGTGACATAAATGTATATCATCTTAGATAGTAAATGATTTTGAAAAATCACTTCGAACATTTTTTATGGAAAATATCCTTTTAACTTTGGAAAATACTTTAAAACTTGAAAAAAATTTAAAATACATTTTATTTGAAAATAAACTTGAAAAAATATAAAGAAATACTTAGAAAATTTAGTGTTTATCATGATTTCAAATTTCATACACATTAAAATAAATATTCCTTTCACATTTTTAGTAAAAGATAAACATGCCTTGTTTTGAAAACGATATGAAGATTCCTTTTAAAACACTATGTAATATGTAAAAATTGTGTAAAAATTATTTAATAAATACTTTGTGGGAATGTTAAAAAATTTTCGAAAACATTTTTTGAAAACATGGATATGAAAGAAATATTTTTTTGATCAAAAAGAGAAATAAATTCATCTTTTCATAAAAACATTATTTTAAACTATTGAATACATAAAGAGAGGATAATGAAGGGAAAACATGTATTATCATGACATAACAATATGAGAATAAAACTCATGAGTTTAATGAGGGATATATCTAAACATATCATCATTGGAAGAATAAATATCAACAAGCATAATAGATGATGATATTGTATTATAGAACCCTTACTACTTTGGTATCTTTGAATCATAAACCCCCTAAAATTGAGATCATAAAATGGATATATAAATCACCATAATTTTCAGGAAAATAATAATGAAATACATTAATAAGAAGTATATACACCACATATAATAAATATATGGTGAATATTTCATGTGTATCATAGAGACATAACACCCCTACCATAAGTATCGACTTCATTCATACATGTTCAAACCTCCTCTTCTTTGGGTAACCTCATTGGGTTTGCACCAAAATACTTCTTAGGATGGATTTATGATCATAATAATTCTTGTAGGTTGTGTGGAGGGAATTATGGAAGCTATTTGGGTAGGGATTGGCTGAACCAAAGGTCCTTGGAAGTGTGAGGAGGATAGGAGAGGGGGTAGCCTTTAATAAGTGAGGTGAGTTGAATACTTGTAATTTTTGTAAAGAAAAAGGTGAACCCACTTTTTTCTCATGACACAAGTCTAAAAAAGGATCAATCTCTATCTCAGAAGAGATAAGGTTGAAATATATCCATATAATGGGGTTTGGATAAGTTTATAGATAATTTTATCAATTATATTTTTAGTTTAACCCCTGATAAACCCATTTTGACCTTAATCATGAAAATTAATTTTTATTGCTTTTACTATTAATAATGCTAGAAAATTAAGCTGAAATTATTAGAAAATATAAATTATGATGATTAAAAATATGTGATCCATTTTTATAAATTTAATTTTTATAAGTTATTCAATTTAATTTCAAATTAAACCTGTAGATATGATAAGAAAGCAGTTATACAAAAATAAAACTATTATAAGTATAAAACGTTTTAATATCCCAATTCAATATGTAATTGATTACAATAAAATAAATTTGATTAATATAAATATAAATGAGGTAATTTTACTTTTAAAACTATATTAATTTTTTATGCTTTTAAAAGATGTTAATGGAAATAAAATTTTAATAAAAACTTGTATTTTTCACTATTTACTAAAAAATCATCATTTAAAAAAATTCACAAAAATTAACTACAAGAAATTTCAAGTTAAATATTTAAAAAATAAAGGTTATTTTTTGAAATAATGTTTCTAAAAGTGTTATTTTTTTTCCTTTTCACAGAATGAAATAATTTTTTTTGAGAAAATAGTATTTTTGAAACATATAAAGACTTTTCAAAAAAATAATATCTTGTTATAATTTTTTTTACATAAATCAATTATAATTTATATTAAAAAATAAGATGTTTCTATTTATACTTCTAAGTTTTACATCTAGGTTAAAACATTAGTGTTTAAATAACAATATTAATTACATATCTTGATTTTTTAAAACTTGGTGTCATGTGTAATGAAATCTAAACTTTGTGTTGCGTATAATGTAAGATATCTAAGAAATTTAATTTATTTGAAAAAAATAATTCATAAAATATTAGCTTGTCACATTCTATCCCACAAAAAATTAATTTCTCCCTCTAAATTCATCACTTGAATACAAAAAATGAAGATACTTTTACTTCATCATTTCCTTAAGTTCCAATGTAACTTCATCAAATTGGTGGTTTCACCATAAAACATTGATCGGGGGTGTGGTATTGTTTCATTTAACTTTATCTATATGATCTATAATATCCACCAATTTTTCCTCATAAGAAAGGTTATGATCATGCAGTATGACCTTTTAGTTTAGAACATGTGATGTATTAGGTATGTACTTCCTTAGGAGTGATACATGGAAGACATCATGGACTTGAGAGAGGTTCTTTGGAAGTGAAAATAGATATAATAAAATCTGGACATGATCAAGAATTTCAATGCGACATATATACCCAGGGATTATTTTTTCCTTTGTATCATATGCATTATTTCATTTTTTTTGTGATTTAGTCAATTTTCATTCCATATCTTACTCTATGAATTAAAGTTAATTTTTTTATGCTCGAAGCACTATTGGATCATAAGATTCATAAAATAGTGATAAGCGATTCATTATTTCTCTAGTTATTATCAAAATAATAATTTTTAGAATAGGCAATCCAATAACTTCTAAAGTTCAAATTAATCCATTCCATGCATAATTAAAATTGTGGAACCACCATTTCAAGTCAAAAATGGAAGATTTTTTTTAAAAATAAGGTCAATAAATTTACAAATTCAAATTATCATTAATACCTTAAACAAAATGATGTATATCTTAACGTCACATGCCATATATGTGAATACATTGATCATATATTTCCTTAAAACATAGTAATATCAAGAATTTATATAAAACCTCATTGAAAACATACATTATTTGAAAAATCAACCCTTTCATAATTATTTAAATAAAATAACAGATTATTGAATATATTAAATAAATCCATAAATATTTTAAACTGTATCAAGGACAACATAAAACAATTTTTCATCAAATTGTTACTCTCAAATTAACTTTTTTCCATAACAATAATCACTTTATCCAAACTAAATACCATCTTATCAACAGTGGGAACATATTAAGGGTTATCTTCCATTGATGAAAATATCAACTTGACATTAAATCACCTTTCTAGGCCATCTTTACCATTTAACATATTCTTGAAATTCCTTGATGAAAACATTATGTGGACCAATCCATTAATGTTTCATGATTCTAATAAAACACATACTAATGATAAAAATGTAATTATTTAAATACCTATACATAAACACATCAATCATTACACTTTCTTCATACAACATTGACTAGGCTTCACTGTATTATCTTTTAACACTTCTTTCCTTTCATATGCCATTTGTATTATCTTCATCATCAGTAAAAAAATTCTCATAAAACCATTCTGATAATCTTCATGACCTTTTACATAGGAAATATATTTACATAATTTCCATACTTTCCCCATTTTAAACATTCAAACGTTGATAATATCATAGGGAGAACATTATTCTCAACCATTGAATTAACTAAACTTTTCATTTTTTCTATTCAATTAATTGCTTTGTGTCCTTATTTTCTATACTCAAAACATCTTGTTACTCCTATAATTCATCCACTTGGGTGTTTTTTCCATAGTATTGACACATAAGAAATTAAATGTTCTTTCTTTCATGTTCTATACCACCAGAGATCTCAGTGAACTCTTTCCTTCTCTTCTTTGGTGAGTCTAAGAGTTAGTTAAGTTGAAAGTCGGTAATCTTATATCGTGATAACTTACTAGGAATTATCAAAATATCCTTCACTACAAATATCATAACATTTTAATTCTCATAAAAAAATTATCTATCACATTCAATGTTATCCTAGTTTCTTCAGGTTACCACTATTGATTAAAACCCAAAAGCATAGTGTAAACAATAACAATAATAGATAGGAACCAAATAATCTCGAAAAATCATTTGTAGAATGTCAAAATATTGACTCATTATTTTCAATATACGTTACCTTATATTTAAACTAGGTTATTCATGGTCTTAATCTATTAAAATCCTTTATAATGGGTCTTAAATAGTTTGTGATTTTTCAAATAATATCCACTGAGAGTGTCAACCCAGGTGTGCAATAAGGGCTATTTTCATACACCGAGTGATGATCGAGTCCAGCTCAATGTACCTTTTTTAGTGTTATTACACCTAGGTACCTCTGTTCTAGACCCACACCCACTTAAAGTATACATAAATAGGTGTAATTTATTGGAAACCACTAAATCTATCCTTTACCAAAATTCTATGAAATTTTCCTATACTTTGACTCATCCTTAGACTTGTCCTCAACCATATCTTTAGATATATCATTAGGGTTTTCACTGAATTTTTCATATCCCAATTTCGAAAGATTAACTAAACCTATCCTACGATACCAATTGTAAATTACCAAACTTCTCATACATAGATATTACATCATTTTAGAAGAATATTTGTCACATTACCCAAACACACACCTAAGGATCATAGAGGTATAATGTCTTTAAAAACATGGGCACATAAACAATAGGTACATAAGTGAGATACATTATCTCCAACTATGTTCTTTATAACTAGAATCCTTATTAAATATATCATAAATAAAACATTTCATCATAACTTATGGAAAGTCAAAATAATAAAGGGTGAGCTCAGATGATCAATAAGATTAAACCATGGAGATATCAAGATATCATGAGAATAAGGGTATGAGAACATTAGAGTAACATTTAAAAACTATACCATGTATATCATAGATAAAAAACAAGAGTCATTTCATAAATCATGGCTATAAATAAGACATAAATCATAATGGAATAAAATAACATGAACAATGAGAGAATAATATTGGCATAAGACATATATTCATAGCATACATATAAGATTATAACATTGTGATCATGTATAATTAGAAACAAGTTCACTGATTAAGTTAAGTACATGGAATCAGGCGCTCACATAAACTTATATACATACAAAAATGTATACTCATAACTATATAGACATGAAATCCAGGTACATGCATAAAACTTTGAACATGTAATCAGTTTCACACAAAACATTATGAACATATCATAAATTTTACACATAAAAATTTGAACATGTAATTAGGTTCACACATATAAAATTTAATCAAGAGTTATCCATATTTACCCAATTAATTAGAGGGAGATATATGTCCCTCTAATAATATAATCCATACAAGAATATGCCAAAAAATCATAAAACATTCAACATATCATAACTCATGAAGAGGGGTTTGGTTTTATAAACATCTCATTATATTATAACCATAGAGAGAAAAAACTTTCTTAAAAATCTTGTTATCATAATAATAAACCACCCAAATAAAGAATAAATATTGTATCATTAGATTATATCCCTCGAAAATCTTAGGTAACATCAAAGAGTATCATACTATATGGAAAGTGTTTTTGAAAAATCACTTAGAACATTTCAGGAGGAAAATAAAATTTCCACTTTGAAAAAAACTTTTTTAGATATAAAACATTATTAAAATAATTTTCTTTAAGAATATCATTAGAAAATTATAATGGAATATTTAAAACATTTATTTTTTATGATGATGGAAAATTTTATACACGTTAAAACAAAGTTCATTTCACATTTCATGTAAAATCAAAATGGGCCTCATTTTGAAAAAAACATGAAGATTCTATTTAAAACACTTTATAAAAAGTAAAAGATGGGTAAAATTTCTTTAATAAATACTTCAGGGAATGATAAAACATTTTTTAAAACATTTTTTTTGAAAAAATGGATATGGAAGAAAAAAGGTGTTCGAATAGAGAGAGTGATAAAGTCAGTTTTTATTAAAAACATTCTTTTGAATTCTTGAATACATAAATAGAGGAAAATAAAGGGAAAACATGTATTCTCATGTCATAACTAGAGGAGAATAAAAGTCATGAGTTTCTTGAGATATAAATATTAATATTTTTTCACCATAAGAATAAACATAAACAATCCCAATAGAAGATGAGATTGTATCATTAAACCCTTACCACTTTGGAAAATTTGAATAACAAGCTCTATGAAAGAGAGATATTAAAATGGATATTTAAATACCCACAATTTTTCAGTAAGAACATCCTAAAATACATTCATGGTAATTATATGCACCACATAAAATAAATAAGTGGTGAATATGGAATGTGTCTTATAGATGTGTAAGGTGAGATGGAACTCCCTTACCTTAAGTTGTGACTTCCTTCGTACATGTTTGAACCTCCTCTTCTTCAGGAATACTCCATGGGTTTGCACCAAAAGACATCCTAGGTTGTATTTTTGAGAAAAAAACTTATAGAATGATAGAATGGAATTAAGTAAGGTATTTAGGTAGCTCTTGGCTAGACCAAAGGGTTTTGGAAGTGTGAATAGAATAATATAGGTGGTGGCCTTTTATAAGTGAGGTGAGTGTCACACTGCTAATTTTTGAAAAGAAAAAAGTGTAACCACGTTTTTCTCTTGCCACAATGTAAACTAATGGACTATTATCAATCCTAGAGAAGATAAGGTCGAAATATGTCCATAAAATGGGTGTTGGAAACGTTTATAGGTTATTTTACCTCCTATCTTTTTAGTTTAATCCCTGGTAAACCCATTTTCACATTAAGCATGATAATTAATTTTTTACTAATTTTACTATTCATAAAGGTAAAAAATTAAGATGAACTTATTAAAAAATATAAATTATTATGATTCCAAATATGGGATCCATTTTTTCAAATTCAATTCAAATAAGTGTCATAATTTAATGTAAAAATAAACCCACATATGCGATGAAAAAAATTTAATTTTTTATTTAAAAAAACACATTAAAGGGGTGTGTGAGAACCCTAAAAAAACAAACCTACCCAAAACTAAACCATATAATAAATCAAAGAAAATTATAGAAAAAAAATAAAGAAGATTATTTCATTACCCTATATAAACTTCAATCGATAGTGGTTACCTACAAGTCTAGATCATCCTTGATGATATCCTATAAGTGATATGCAAATTTGTCCCATGTAAGAATATATTACTCTAGGTTAATTTTATCTTTATTAATTTTATGAGACCAAATATGATCCTATTTACTAATCTAATGTTTTTTCTCATCATTGAGATCAACTTGAAACCTCCTATCAAAAATTATATCAACCTCCTCCTTTGGTAACTTGATGTTGAATGAATCCTCTAACATCTCTTTTATGGAGTGTAAGATATGAAAAAATTAATCTTCTCTATCCACAAACTCCATTCCAAAATCATTTTTACCACCTGTTGACACTCCATTTTTTAATAAAGGAAGGAAAAATAAATAATGAAGAATCAATTTGGATATCTTAAAGTATCAAAGAAATTTAGAGGAAGTAAAGAAATATTGTTCAAGGTATCTACATAGCATACCTATGTATAAGAAGGCCAATGTAGTTCCTTCCCTTTAAGAATAAAGGTACAGAGACCTACACAACACATATACACATCAAGTGGCCAGTGTAGGTCCTTCCCATGAAACCCAATGAGCAACCCCCTATGCCGAGGAACTACACTGACGACCTATTCCACAGACCTACAAAACACCACAATTTTCTCACCCTTATGTGAAAGAGATACATTTTCGTGCTACATCGAAGACCTACATGGACAACCTCCTTTCGACCAACCCCCTCCTTGACTATAAATAAGACCCTTGGGATCCCCATTTTGAGAACTAAAAAATTTGGAAGAACTCTCGAAGCTCCCATTTTGTAGCTCCCTTTTCCATGTCCCCCAAATTTTCTTAGGTAGCTCTCTAAAACATGATATAAGGGATAATTAGATGGGATAAGAAAGATAAAGGTCCTTTCAGAGTTTTAAATATAAAAAATATAATTGAGGAAACTCCTTCTAAAAGGAGAATAATCTATCAAAGGTCCTTTATTTAAGCAAAGACCTGTGCGAGATGCTTTTAAGGACATCAAGGGACACCTAGGGTGCTTATGTTAAAACCTCACCCAAGTTTTCTTGTACCTATAGACCATTTCCCAAGGCATATCAAGATTTTACAGGTTTATCCTTCCTGTGTTAATCAATTTTCAGTTACTCCTAGGACCTTTATGGTACACCTACATGGTATACCTACACAGTATACCTATGTAGACCACCTATGCGAGCCACCCATGGATGGGCCTATCCATCCTTGGATTCCTTGTTTGAAAGGGTCCAAGTTGAAACCTCCACCAAGACCTCCTAATTTATCAGAACTTTAGGAAAGGCACATTAGGGTGTCTCCCATTTGGATTCAGATATCTATGGTCAGTGGTTTCCCACAATCATATTACCAGAGGGTAGGGATCCTCGAAGTGTCTATGGATATGGATATTCATGGTCACAGAGACCCTTACCTTAAGGAAAATGTTACAGAGTTCCTAGTTTCAGATTTCAGAGATAAGAATATATCTTCCCATCCTCGTCTCTGTGACCTGGAGCCTCTGGTCCCCAATATGAAGAGTGAGGATCACACTTGATTTTTCTTTACACAGGGAATGATATCCTCCTTCCACTATGGGACCCATTTTGGAGCATCACTCCTAGAGTAAGCCCCTAACCTTTCAGGAAAGACCCAATGACATTCACATTCATTTAAAATTGAAATGTTAATTTTTTCATGCCATAGTCCACCATCACCCTGGATTATTTTTCCATAGGATCGAACTATTCCATAAGTGGAGGAGAAAATGTGTGGTTTATCGAATCTTTCACATCCTCTTATTTCTCACACTGAGCATGACTCATGTGGCCTTAGAGATTTGTGATGATCAAAACATCCACACAATCCACCTCATTTATTGAACTATGATAACTGTGATTCCTACCATAATCGGGATACGTAGGAAGCCTTCACCCAGGCCCCAAGCTCAATGGACATCCTTCTCAGGAGTATAACCCTAAATCCCTTATTTAGGGAATCCTATTTAGGAATAATCCTTGAATTAAGTCCCCATTGAATCTCCATGAGTTAAGAAATTTCTCATAGACCCTATTAAAAGGGAATAATCTTTATAAATAAGCCCCAAACTATTTCTCTAAAAGGTATATACTCCCATAAAATACTTAACAAACTAAATGGGATTTGATTCCCATCCACATGGGATACGTAGGAAGCCTCCCTAAGGTTCAAAACCAACATTCAAAATCAAATCTGTTATTTTTTGGCCAAATTCCCAGTAGGTTCTATCCAACTTGGAAACTCATATCCTTTCTAGGTTCCTTGGGATGCTTCGGTATAAGTCCCACACCAAGATTTGACTAGGTACCTTCCACCTAGATGTCCTTACCATATGACATTAAACTGTATGATTAGTTCCTTATCACATGACCTTACAAAGTATGATTTATCCCATTAAGTTTCACCAAACTATAAGGGTTCTGATTACTTTCATAAGGATACATAGGTAACCCATCTATGGGTATGATCCCAACATCAAAACAACTTTCGTCTCCCTGGGCGATGATAAATTCCAGAGTTCCCCTCTGAGTAGATTAAAAACTAGTATTATTGTAATAACAACCAAAGAATCTATAAGTAGTATATTAGAGGATACCATTGATGGAGAACCCCGAATACATACAGATATCTGCATTAATTAAGAATATCAAATACATACAGATGATTCTAATTTTCATACATGCTAATAATTGATTGCAGGTTTCTAGGGAAACCTACATTAAACTTGGTAAATTAATAAAAATTCATGAACATATCTTAAATATATAATAGAGTCTCTGAGTTGAAAATAATTCCCACTAAAAGGGTGTGATGAGACCAACCTCCCATCCTATCGACCAATGCAAGTTCTTAAGAGTCATTTTTCAAAACACCTAATGAATTTCTACCTTTGGAAACAGGTCCCCTTTAGATACAAAACCATTGGGTGTTTTCAGTTCCATAAAAACATCCATTAAAAACTGGCTGGAAGTAGTGATTCCTAACTAGAACACACATTTTGTGGGAAAAAGATGGTAAACCTGACATGAATCCTTAACCAAGTTGATAGTGTTACCCATCTGTTAGGACCTTTTCAATTGATAAATGAGTAAAAAACAATTGAATCAATCATGCTTGTGTACATTTAAAATATGTTTATTTGATAGATTTCATTGTTTTTATTTCTCATATATATTTTTACTTTCTTTCTAGGAACTCCCTTCATTCCAAATGGCTTACTCCAAGTCTGCACTCATGAACGCCCCAACTAATTCTCAAGTTGGATTCTCATCCACTAAAAGGAATTCATCTCCAAATCAGTGTCTTCAACGCTGGGTATCCAATACATTGGTCTGAGATTAACTTCAACACAGTACTATAACAACCTTGGAGTCTTCCCAACATTCCTTCCAAATCAAGAATTACCCTCGGTCGTCTGGTCAATGATGACCGGTGGTCCAGAAGCAGATGGTTCCAACCATCATCTTCAAAAATTTTGGGAGTTTATCTATAGAATTCAACCACCAATCCCTCCCCCATTATATGAAGGTTGACCAAGAGGTGACCCATGGCCTCTTCCCGAAGACACAGAGGTCCATCCTAAGGGCTCCGGCCAACAATCACCACCAAAAATGTCGCGCGGAAAAAACCCTCAACATGATGAGTGTGTTATCTTTGGTTATTCGGTCTAGGTACCTCAGACTTAGGCACACAAGAAGAACCACTGAGGATAATATCTATCCAATAGGGAGTAGGTTTCTACCATTCCCCTTCTTTGGAGAAGTCCATCAACCCAGCCTGGTTGAAAATAGTGAATGGGAACGTACACATGTACTCCTTACCTTCTCCATCCAGCATACTCATTTTCCATCACCCAACTAATCCCTCCATTCAAATTCGGTGGAGTACCGTGAGCAGGAACATACACCTAATTACAATCTATTATCCACTCAGTATACTCATATGAATGCATTCAAGGAATCTTGTCAACAAAATATGGTAGAAAATTGTAAGAAGAAACATAGACCTTCCTGCACTCATCATGCCTTCCAATAGTCTCATTTAGCCGCACCTGAAGAATTTAGTAAGAAATATCTGACAACAAACCTAGGGAATTACCAAATATCTACCCCCACACATGAGTACGATCAGTATCCACTAATAGTAATGGGATGATAGAGGTAGTTAAATAGACCTACTTCAAATATGGGACAAACATATATTCACATTTTGGCCGCTGAAGTCACTAAACACATTTTGGCAATGGTGAAAGGGAAGACACAAATTCTTTCCCATATATTAGAAGCCTATCAGAATATCATAATGAAAAATTTAGTAGTTCTAGAAGGATGGAAACATAATTCCATCCTCATACCTAGGATGGATCATCAACATTCCATATCGAAGCAGATACACACCTCTATTCCTATCCAGGAGGGTTATAAGGCATACTCCCCAATATCGTACAAAAAACTAGATTGGAAATATATATCCATTCCAATTGGACATAATAATCCTATTTTTATGGCCACTCTAAGGCAAGTACATACACCTGCTCATGATAACTAGTTTTTTCATCAAGTGGCCCCAACTACTTATAATAGATAATCCAAGAAGAAGTCTCACCAAGCACAGTTAGAGAATCAAGAGTCAATTTGTGATCTGGATCTACTTAATTCTGGATTTCTTGAAGCCCTTAGAAATTTATCTATTACAGCTCAAGATCCTACCATCACATTACCAAATTATGGGTGTATTATCAGCAATTCTAAAGTTCCTCATCATACACTTCATCATGAAATCTTTCATCATAAAAATTCGGTCAATCTCAAGAACCTATCTCTATATGAGAGCCCTAGAGACCCTCCATATGGACATAATACTAAGAATCAATAGGCTTTATCCCTTACTATCATCCAAAATGGTGGTCCTTCCCATGATGGAATTCATTATGAAAGTTCTCTCTATAGTAGTGTTTTTCATTGTCAAGAAAATTATCCAACTGACAATTTTGTGATGAGAAATCCCTCTTATCTTGAAAATTTTTCAAACATAAGGCAAGTCATTTCTGATTTCTTGTTACTGGAAGGTGAAATAATTTCTCATCTAGAAGAAAACACAAGGAGATGGTCATTCTCTGAACCTCCCTTAGGTCATTTGCCTTCTAATATAGTAGATGAAACACCAACTGATCCCATTGATTATGATAAGGAAATTTGGAAGCGTCCACACTAGTCAGACCAAATTGAGAAACCTCTAGAAAAAGATGAAGATGATGTGTTGAATATGAGAAAACAACTGGCTAAGGGTGAATTACCAGTCATGTTATTGCTATTGGAAACCTCTCAATACAAAATTCCAGAGATTATGGTAGAATATTGTATTTATGATATCCACCTCAATATATGGAAGACTCTTCGTCATATGAAAAATAAAAGTATTACCATATGATAAAAATAAAAGTCATGTCAAGGTAATAGAAGGGTTTTAGTGCCAAATTGACTTAGCATCTCTTCAGGTTTCATGAAATCCAAATATTGATAAGAAACAAGAGGCCCTTCAATGCACATGCCTCAATTCATTAAAGCGGTTGTGGAAATTGATCACAAAAACCCCATATGGTATTCATATAAGAGGATGGGATGCACATGGTGCATTTCATTTTACTATGCTCCAAAATTAGAAAATCCCAATGAATGTGGTCTCATGAAATGTTATTTCACCAAGCTAGCTACAACAAACAAATTTTGTTCATGACCAAATATATTCTCAACAAGAACATGCCTCAATTGGTTTTCACAAAATTCGGGCCCAAAGATATCAAGTTATTGAGATGATTCTGCATCAAGAATTTGAAAAAACTGAGCAATATTCCTGATTAGAGGATGTTGGAAATCAGATCAAACAAACTTTTGAAATAGAACAATGGTCTTCCAAAACAAGAAATTTAAGTGGGTGTTGGATAATGAACCCAACCAATGTTGGGACAAAAATTTGTAAAATCAGAAGAGAAGCTATGCTAATATTAGCCTTAGTAGTTCAGGAACCACCTTAGTCTACAAGGATGGGGTCTTTTTAAACCCAACCTTTGGAGTCAACAAAAATATCCCAAAGAGTGGAGGAAGAAGAATAGGAACAACCCCTAGCCTATATGGATGGGGGATTTCTCACATCCATGATCCCCTCCTCAATGAATGTTTGTTTTCTCCCAATTAATTAATAAGCCACAAAGATAATGCACAACTGAACTATCCATGGATTCTCTTTAGATTACTTCCTATTAAAAAGCTCATGGGGAACCAACAAATATAAGAAAAAAAATCCTAATGGAGGATGAAGAAGAAGGCGATTTCACAAAGATACTGATAGAATGCCATCAATTCATTATGCGTTGGTGAATTTCATTAATACAATCATCGAAGATCCTCTCAAAAATGAGTCCAGTTCAGGTGAATCAAAAGAGGAAGTTCATGTTCTTGATGCGGTCCACTTCGAAGCAAATGAAGGTGGTGTGCATACCAAAAATCAGAGGATTTCCTGAAATCAAGGCATCCCATCAAATAATACGCTTCCACCTTTTCGCAAGGTACCTAAAAGTGAGAAAGGAAATGGTCAAACTATGCTCATCTTCCCAATGGAGAAGGTCCATCCCTTTCACTTGATGAAATATTTTCCCAGCAAGAGGAGGAGATGAAATAGTTAAGAAGACTCAATGCAGTGTTACTCCGAAGCAACATTCCTAATAGACATGCCCCACAAGCAGATCCTTATCTTGTACTTCAAGTTGGAGCTCCTCAGCAAAGAAGGTTTGTTACAAATAATAATGCAATTAATTAATTCCCTCAATTGGGTACACAACCATAACATGGCCAAGTACATATTTAGAGGCTTGTCCCCATGGTTTATCCAAGACAAATACTAGCACCACCACCACCGGTGGTCGTACTAGTTGCTACACCAGTTGAGGTTCTAGCTGCTATAACTGTACAGGTCCCAGCTCAACCAGATATTACTCAAATTATTATAAATACCATTAAATCATTGAATACCTGATTGGAATATATGTAATGACGACTCACACCAATACAACTAGAAAAGAATACTTAACCTGAATAGGTAGATCTGATTCCTCCCCCACAAAACTTTTTGAATACCAAATTTCCAATCTTAAACAGTTCAGGAGATCTAGAGAAGCACTTGACACATTTTGTCTCTTGCTGTGATCCCATTATGGGGACCCATAAGCAACAAGAAGTATTAAATCTCATATGTTTTGTGAAATCATTGTAGGGGCCGACCTTTGTTTGGTATACAAGTTTGTAGTCTTGATCGATTACTGGAAGGGAAGACCTCCATCATAAATTACTTTTTCAATTCAGCTCAATGTTATAGAAGACAATAGTCTTTGATCTTATAAAGTACAAACAAAGGGATAATAAAAGAGTTTTAGATTTCATTACTCAGTGGAAATGATTAACATACTCCTTGAATATACCACCCCCTCAAGAATAATTTCTACCCATTTGTGTTTCAAATCTTTGTGATGAGTTGCACACACCATTAATCCCTATGAAATACATAAGAGGGTTTAGAGATCTGGCTTCAATTGATCAATAAGTAGAAAACTCCATAATAGTGACTAAAGCCAAATCTCGAGTAATACCATCTGTTCTAGGAAGTAGAATGAAAAGAAGAAGCTGATTTAGTTAGACTCAATCAAGCACATGTACATGATTCAACTTCAAAGCACTCATTATACTGTAAAGCTCCACCTCCAAAGAATAATCAGTAATGACTACCTCATCAAGATGATAAAAAATATCAATGGTAGAGATACTTATAGGAGATAAGAAGAAAGTTCTATTCTTTTCAAAATGACCAAGTCCCCAGATACTTCATTTCAGACTTGGAAAACAACTTTTTTGTAGTTACCAAGGCCCAAGAAACCGAATAAATAAGAAGATTAGGATCTCCCTAACTATTGTACCTTCCATAAAATATTGGGGTACCCCATCCATTAGTGTTTTGTTTTCAAATATCTCCTATAAAAGATGTAGGACTCTAAAAAAGTGAAACTAAAAGCTTCACCAGCCTAGGTATCATGTGTTACTATTATCGATCAAGAAGAAGAAGGCTAATGGAAGAAATTCAAAAGTAAGAATGCGCAGAAGTTTGATGATTGGATGGTCAGGAAAATGATCAATCAAACTCATGACATTCTCTAAACACAGTTGAAACAACCGATTATGCCTCTTTCCATATCCATTGAAACCAATCCATATTCATCAAAAGATCAGTCCTCCAAAGTACAATCCTCACAGAAGGGACATGGTTAGAAGGATAAAGAGCAGTTAGAAGAAGATGAGCTCAGGTTAAGGCCAATTATTTCCTTTACTTTGGAAGATTTCATGACATCTATAGCGACCCTAGATTTTTACACATAACATTACATGATTTTAAGCACAATTATACGTCAGAGTACAAGCTAAGGATAGTAATGTCTAGTGTCTTTGAAGACTAGGTACATAAAACATAAAACATGGGAATAATAAAACATTTTTATTTAATCTTCATAAATATATCCTAACTTCCTTTGAGCCCTTACATCTTCATAGGGTACCCTGGGGATCACATGAACAAATGAATGATCTAAAGTCCTAGTAAGGGATTAAAAATAAGAATAAGTCTTTAGCATAGGGGTTATAGATCGTGACATAATGATATAAAATGGAATATAGAATCATAACATATAAAAATGGGATCATATAAAAATGAATTCATAGTATGGTGGACATAACATAAATCATGAATTTAGTATGATTCAAGGCTCATTGAACATAGTGGATCTTATGTCAAAGTTAACCACCAAGATCATTGCACATGGTAGCACGAGTCAAGGCTAACTGCCAAGACCATTGCACATAACGTCTCATTAAACCAAACTTTACCCAATGCATTGGAGTGCTATCTGGGTAAAACCATCTTAACATGTTCATTAATATGATTTCCACATAAATAATCATACATATTCTATCATACACAAACATAAGGGAACCCACAGAGATAAATGGATATCACATTCATGTCATAAATCATTATGAATGGGTGCATCATAAAAGTGTCCATGGGAAAAATGAATTAAAACATACATAAAAATTAATAAGGTAAAATAGGAATATATCATTTTAATTTATTTAAAACATAAGTTACCACATGTAAGAATGGTATTTAGGAAATTCTTAGCATTAAAACATTTTAGTGCGGTTTTAAGGAAAATACTAAAGAACATTTACAATTGAAAAGGGAATAATCTTTTATATAAAACCAGAATTGAAACAAGATGGATTTCATAATAAAAAGACTTATTTTATAATAAAAAATGTGTCTTTAAAAAATGGTAGATTTCACTTGAAATTGGGTAAAAAATTTGGGAAGTTCCCTTAAAGCGAGTTTGCTTATAGGGAAGTATCGAGGAGGGAATCACTTAAAATCATGTATATCCCAAAAAGAGAGTGAGGTATGGATCTTGAAACATGATTTTAGAGCATATAAACTGTATGTATAAGTTTTACATAAAAATAAAAGGAAACTTCATTTGGGTAAAAAGAAAGATAGGGAAACCTGAAGGAATAAAGGTGGTTAGGGTAGAATCTCTTACGGAATATCGACATGGTATCGGGTGTACTTAGGAGATATTAATGAGAGAGAAATGAATTTATCATATTTTATAAATCATGAGGGAAGTATGGGGAAGGTAAGAAATCACACCCTATCATTATGAATTATACATAAAAGGGCATAACATGGAGGAAATTCTTGAATAAATGTGAGAAAGAGAGGATCCCTTACCTTAAGTCCGATGGTGTTCTCCACTTGATATTAATGACCCAAATAGTTAAATTAGGTTCATTAATTAATAATTATAGAATCTATTATACATTTAAATGATTTATTTTAACCCTTTTGAGTTCATTCATAACATTTTTGATTGGTTATGTGGTTCAATTTACTTGTTTGGGTTCATTTGTTTCCTTGGTTTTAACGACCAGTTCATTTATATTCATGTTTGGACACACATGTATGATGAAGGTGGTTGTACAAAATTGAAGTTATATAAAATTAGTGATCTTACAAAAGATTACATGGTTATAAAATTCATTTGGTTATTTATAGTGAATGTGAATCATTATATAAAACATTAATGATAAACATTTGGATTAACTTGGCGATTTTGTTCATAATTAACTTGTTTTGTGTTATTATTTTACATAAAGTGTGTAAAAGGATTCCAGAACAAAACATTAGATAAAATACATATTTAATATTATTTTTCGACCATAAAAGTGGTTTAATGACCAGAATATAATATGATAATAGAAATTGATAAACCGCCATCCTTGAATGTGATAAATTAACACATCTTGGACGATGTTCTTGTTTCTTTTGTATAAAAGATGGTGGAAGGAGATATGTTAATGAATTATACCATTAGAATAAAAAAATTCCAGTACATGTTTGTTACTGGAGTTATCATACCATTTGGGTGAAGGGAGGTGAGGAAAGAAAAAAATAAAAGAAAATAACTTAAAAGAAAATAAAAGAAACGGAAAGAGGAATTTACATCTTGAGTTTATCTCCTTTGAGAACCTCTTAAGGGGAGAGGATTCAGTATTTTGAAGAGACCAAGGGATGATGGATGTGGTGAGGAGTTTTAGGATATATTTGGATAGAATTTAGAAAAGGTAAAAGTCTTGAGAAGAGTGAAGAAAAGAGGGGAGTGTGGGTGGTTTTTATAGTGGAGGGGAGGAGGGTTTTTCTTAATATTTTAATCATTAGTTTATTATTTTTTCATAAGACAAGAAATAGTAATGATTATTGTGAAAAAAATTGTAATATATGTATGTGAGTTAGAACTAATTTCCATTTACATAATCCATGACTCAAGCATGATGCATAAATTCAGGTTTTAGCATTTATTATGAATTATCGTATTTTACTATTCATAAAAAATTCAAGTATTTTAGAAAAATCCCAAAAATTTTCCCTAACCATTTTTCAGTGTGGAGAATCAAAAAATGAACTCCATTTTTCAAAAATAATTTTCTAAATATTATTAATTAAATTTTAAATTAAAATCATAATTTACTTGAAACATACAGACTTTAAAACTATAACTAATTTTATAATACTTTCAAAAATTACATAAGGACTTATAAAATTTTCTTAAAACTAGAAGACAAAAAATTGATAATTTATGAAAAAAATTTAGAAAAATATATTTTCTTTTAAATTAATTAATTAATTTTAATTAATTATTTATGATGTATAAAAAATAACAATACTTTATCTATGGTCATATTATCACTTACAAGATGCCTAAATTATATTTGTACATTCATGGGTGAAGTTTCTATATTTTTGGCCAACTTACTATTAATTACTATTAATTACTATTCATAAGGGCATGTGACTATTCATAAGGGTATGTTACTATTCATAAGGGTATGTTACTATTCATAAGGATATGTTTCTACTCATCAAAAACTGAGTTGATTCTATCAGACTCTAAAAAACCTTGTTTATCAGATTTTCGAAACTCAAAACACAGAAGTGAAAATATTATATTTAAAGGTCACATAATACTTATTAGTTCATTGTTTTGTGATTTCACATGATTATATAAAATAATTATAAGAAGGTATTTTCCATTGATAAAACGTTGGGTCATTATATTATTCCCCCTTATGAAACTTCTCCATTGATTTTTTCTACATTCTAATCCATAAACAGGTGTGAGTACTTTTCCTTCATTACCTCATCTAGTTCCCATGTTTCCTCTTCGTACTTATGGTTCCACCACAATAATTTAACCTGGTGATTAGTCTTGTTATGTATAACTTTATCTATACAATCCAAGATCCTAACTGGATGCTCCTTATAAGAAAGATCATTATCCAACTGTACCACCTATAAAGAGAGTACATGTGAAGGGTCTGATATGTACTTTTTTAAGAGGAATACATGAAATACATCATGTACTTTGGACATGGTAGGTGTAAGTTCCAGTTGATAGGCCACAACCCTGACATGATCAAGAATCTTGAAGGGGTCGATGTACCTAGGACTTAGCTTTCCTTTCTTCCCAAACCTTAAGAACTTCTTACATGGAGATATGCATAGAAATTCCATGTCTCAAAATTTGGACTCAAGGTCCCTTCTATAACTATCTACATAAATCTTTTATCAACTTTGGGCTACCTTGATTCACTAATTAATGGTTTTCACCGTCTCCACCATTTATTCAACCATTTCAGGTCCTAACATCTTATGAGCATCGAATTCATCCGAACACACTGGTGTTCTACACCTTTTCCCATAAAGGGCATCATATGGTTCCATTTGGATGCTCGAGTGGAAACAATTCTTTTAGGAGAATTAAACAAGTGTAAAATGTTGGTACCATCATCCTTTGAAGTACATAGAATATTCTCTCAACATGTCTTCCAGTTTCTGAATAGTTTACTCATATTGTCCATCAGTTTTAGGATGATAGACCGTACTAAAGTTCATTTCAATGCTTAGAGCATGTTAGAGACCTTTCCAGAACTTCAAGGTGAATATCAAATCTTTATCAGATACAATAGATAGTGGTACTACATGAAACCTTACCACCAATTTGATATATATTCGTGAAATTTGATCCAAAGAGAAGTCCTCTTGAATCATGATAAAGTGATCTGTCTTTGTAAGAAGATCCACAATGACCCCTTGTTTCCTCTGGATGTCCATGGAAGTCTAGTGACAAAGTCCATGGTGATTTTCTCCCACTTCTATGTTAGTATTGGTTGTGTTTTCATCGTCCCCTTATACTTAGTCTTTCAGCCTTCACTTGTTGACATACCACGCACTTTGATGTATAATCAAAAGTCTCCTTCTTCATATAATCTAACCAAAAGTTCTCTCAGAGATCTCAATAAATCTTTGTGCTCCCTAGGTGGATAAAGAAGGTCGAGACATGTGCATCTTTTAGAAGCTCTTTCTTTATCTCTAGATTGTATGGTACACTTAATCTTGATCCAAATCTTAAAACCCCTTCCTCATCAATCATGAACTCTAAGGATTTCCCATTTCTGATAGCTTCTACCCTTTTTAGAATTTTCATATCTTTCTTTAGGCATCCTTTATTTTTTTTCCATGAGGGATAGTTGAGAAACCATTTGAGAAAGGATTGATGATGTTCCTCCCTTAATGATTCCCATGTTCATCCTCTGCAAATCTTGGAATATTGAATCCTTTTCAATTATCATCACTGATAAAGATGCAAGATCCTTTATACTTAGAGCATCTTCCACCTTATTTGCCTTACTGGGATGGTAGTGGATTGAGTAGTAAAAATCCTTGACGTTCTCTATCCATATTCATTAGCGTATATTAATCTCTTTTTGTCTGAATATATATTTGAGACTCTTATGATTGGTATATATCTCACACTTCTCCCTATAGAGATAATGCTGCCAGATTTTTTACGCAAAGATCACAACCTCCAACTCTAGATCATGCATAGGATAGTTTTTCTCATGAATTTTCAACTTCCTTAAGGCATAGTCTATCAATTTATCATTAGATATCTAAACACAGCCTAAGACCTTCTTTGAAGCATTTCTGTAGGCCACAAAGAGTTATCCACTTTTTGGAAGTGTGAGTAATGGAGTAGTGATTAGCCTCTTTTTCAACTCCTTAAAACTGTATTCACATTCTTGAGTCCAAAAAACTTTACTTCCTTCTGTGTCATCTTGGTCATTGGGATTGAAAATCATGAAAATTTCTTCAAAAATCGTCGATAATACCCGAACAGACCCATAAAGTTGTGGATTTACATTATAGATGTTGGACTATGCCACTCTTCAACCACCTTTGTCTTGGAAGGGTCTATAAATATCACTTTTCTAGTGATAACATACCCCAATAATGATACTTCCTCTATCCAGAAATCACATTTATAATACTTTGCATACAACTTCTCCCTTCACAAAGTGTTTAACACATTATTCAAATTCTCCTCATGTTCCTACTTACTGTTATAGTATATCAGAATATCGTCGATACAGAATACCAAAAATTTGTCAAGGTAATATCTAAGGACTCTATTCATTAAATCCATGATTTTTTTGGAGAATTAGTGAGTCTGAAGGGAATCACTATGAAATCATATCATCCATACCTTGTTCGAAAGGTAGTCTTGGGAATATCTTCCTTCCTTACCTTTAATTGGTGATATCCCTGCCAAAGGTCCACCTTAGAGAATTAACTGGCCCCACGAAGCTGATCAAACAAGTCATCTATCTATGGTAGGGGATACTTGTTCTTTATCATTATTTTATTGAGCTCATGATAATCAATGTATAGGCCCATTGATCCATCCTTCTTCTTGAAGAAGAGGAATGGTGCATCCCACCGTGAAGCACTCAGGCATATAAAACCCTTCTCCATATTCTACTACAACTGCTTCTTCAACTCATCTAGATCTATGGTGACCATTCTATAAGGTTTTTTTGATAGAGGTAGAGATCTAGGAATAATTTCAGTTGAGAACTCAACCTCTCTATTAGGAGGAAAACCAAGAAACACTTCATGGAATACATAAGTGTAATCCCTCCCGATGGGCATGTATTCAAGCATGATTCTCTCCTTTTTCTCAATCATTGGAGCTAGATATGCTTGCTCATAAGGCAGAAATATCCATACTTGAGATGATGATTCTAATGGAGATTCAACTTTCTCCTTAAACTTGTAAATAATTGGAGAATAATTCCGGACGTGAAGGGTGATCTCCCTTTATCAACAATTGATGTTGGTTTTGTATAAAGATATCCAAGGCATGCCCCAGATAACATCGAACTCCACTAAAGGATGTATGAAAAGATTTGTTGGGAGGTTCAGTCCATAAAAATTTACTGGGGAGGAGTTATAAACCATGGATACAATAATTTCCCAAATCCATATTCTCACAGATAACTTTTCCTCCAAATTTTGAGGTAGTGTTTGAATAGTTCTACTAAACTTGAAATAGAAGAAAGATTTTGTAAAACCAGAATCAAATAGTAAGTTCACTATTCATGAATGAATAACTTGCATACCTGTCACCACATCATTGTTCGGCTCCACCTCAATAGTCGTGATAGTATAAGCCCTTCCATGTTGCCTTGGAGGTTGTTTTTGATTGTCTCTGATAACCCTCGACTTAGGGAAATTGTTCACATAATGCCCTTGATCCTTGTAGTTGTAACACTACAATATAGGTTGATTGTTGATCTGAACCTTCATTTATTCTTCCATATTAGTAGGATTATTTATATCCTGTTAGCAGTTTTTAGCTAGATGTCCCAACTTTCCACATTTGAAGAAATTACTGGTTCCCTTTAATCAGTTCCCATGATGATTATTCCCACAATTCTTACACGTGGGATGATCTAGTTTCTTCCCATCATGGAATTTATTTGAGGGAATTCCCACATGAGATTAAATTTTCATCTTCTTGTTGCTAGGCACACGATACCACTGAGAGTCTTAAATCTTCATTTCAACCTTGAGGGCACAACAGACAATCTGCTCATATTTTTCGAAGTCTTGAATATCCAACACTTTTTATAGAATCATATTTATTCTACTAAAGAATTGATTCACCTTTCTTTCGGTGTTCATGACAAAACCATAGGCGTACCTTGCAAGCCTTGTAAATATTTCTTCATATGCCCCGATTGACTCATCTTCCTTCTTCTTGAGTATGAGGAACTCTCTTTCCATTATGAGATGGAGGGTTTGGGAAAAATATTTATTGAAAAAAATTCTCTTGAATTTATCCCATTCCATGGAATCAATTTTCTCCAAGCGATTCATATTCTTGATCAGTGTCCACCGCTAATCAGCTTCTCTAACAAAATTATAGAACACTAGAACAAATTTCTCTTCTTCTGAGCACTAGAGGATAAATAACATCTTTTCGGTGGAGTTAATCTAATGTTCTATAAGAAGGGGATTAGATTATCTACTAAACATGGGAGGCCTTTTTCACACGAATTATTCAACGACAAATTATTCTTTTCTTGGAGGATGAGGGTTTTACACATGATTCAAGTTATTATTCATAACTTGAGCCAGTTGAGCAAGTACTATTGTGATGTTTTGAGAAACTGTTCCCATCATATCAGGAATATAATTAGGGAAGTATTCACATTCCCTATCACATTGATTGTTGGTATGTTTTCTTCTATTTCGCTCCATTAACTAAGTAAAAGAACATATAATTATAGGGATTTAATACTTAGCTATTGAGCATAAAAAAAGAAAACTTTGAACATAAGAGGATAAACTTGTAAGGGAGAAGTATATCATAACTTGTGATTCCCTATGTTTCAATCTAGGTTATACTTGATCTATATCATAGCTTATTTTCTTAAGGGATATTTTTTTATTCCCTTAATAATGGTTTGTACTAAGCTCATGAATATACCAAAGCACGCCCCCTGGGAGTTTTAAACTAAGAGTGAAGCAATGCCCGTTATCATGCACCAGTTCCCATTCAAGTCTAGATGAAAGTAGTGTTTTCAGATTTTACCCCTAGATAGATCTATTATAGATCCACCTCTACCTATTTATATCTAAACAGGGATGTATTTTCCTGATAATACACTTACTCAATACTTACCAAAATTTAGGGGTGTTTTCTTATACTTAGTATCATCCTTAAGGTTCTTACTAAAGTTCTCTATTCATAATCTCAAAAAATAACCAGACCATTCTCTGATATCAACTATAGCCACCCTAGCCTTTTACACATAACATTACATGATTTTATTCATAATTATCTGTCAGAGTAAATGCCAAGGATTGTAAAGTCTAGCGTCTTTGAAGACCAGATACATAAAACTTAAAATATGGGACTAAAAAACACTTCTTTATTTAATCTTACTAAAGATATCCTAACTTTATTTGGGCCCTTACATATAAATAGGGTACCCTGGGTATCACATGAACAAAGGGATGAGATAAAATCCCAGTAAAGGATTAAACATAAGAATAAGGCTTTAGCACAAGGGTTAGAGATCATGACATAATGATATAAAATGGAATATATAATCATAACATATAACCATGGGATCATATAAACCTGAGGTCATAGTATTGTGGAAGAAACATAAATCATAACTTTAGCACGAGTTAATGCTCATTTCATATAGAGGATCACAAGTCAAGGTTAACCACCAAAACCATTTCACATGGTACCACAAGTCATGGATGACCGCCAAGACCGTTGCACATAACATCTCTTGAGACTAAACATTACCTAATGCATTGGATCGCTATCTAGGTGCACCAATATTAAAATGTTCGTGAATATTATCTCCACATAAATAATCATACATAATCAATCATACATAAACATATGGGAACCCATGTAGAGAAATGGGTATCACATTCATGTCATAAAGCCTAATGAATGGGCGTATCATAAAAGTGTCCATAGGAGAAAGGAAGTAAAACATACATGGAAATTAATAATGTAAAATATGCATATATCATGTTAAGTGATGTAAAATAGAAGTGACAATATATAATAAGAGAATTTAGGAAATTCTTAGCATTAAAACGTTTTAGTACAGTTTTAAGGAAAATACTAAAGAGCATTTAAAATCGAAAAGGGAGTAATCTTTTATATAAAACCAAAATTAAAAAAATAGGTTTTATTAATAAAAATTCTGATTTTATAACAATAAATGTGGATTTAAAAAAAATGGTAGAGTGCTCTTGAAATTGGGTAAAAAATTCAGGAAGTTCCCTTAAAAATAGTTTTCTTATTGGGAAGTATCAAGGAGGGAATCACTTAAAAGAATGTATATCACTGAAATATAATGAGGGATGGATCTTTAAAAATTAGTTTGGAGAATATAAACAGTATTTAGAAGTTATAAATAAAAGGAAAAGATAACTTCATTTGGGTAAACAGAACGATAGAGAAACCCGAAGGAAAAAAGGTAGTTTAGATAGAATCCCTTACGGAATATCAACATGGTATCAGTTATACTTAAGAGGTCTTAATGAGAGAGAAAGTGATTTATCATATTATATACATAATTAGGGTAGTATGAAGAAGGTGAAAAATCATAACCCATCCTTAGTAATTATACGTAAAAGGGAATAACATAGAGGAGATTCCTGAATAAATGTGAGAAATAGAGGATCCCTTACCTTAAGTCTGACGATGTTATCCACTTGATATTAATGACCCGAATAGTCAAAATAGGTGCATTAATTAATAATCCAAGAACCCATTTTACATTTAAATGATTTATTATAACCTTTTTGAGTTCATTAATAACCTTTTTGATTGGTTATGTGGTTCAATTTCCTTGTTCGGGTTTGTTGGTTTTGTGTTCAGTTTACTTACATACATGAATGGATAAACATGTACGATGAAGGTGATTTTCCATAATTGAAGTTATATAATTTTTTGATAATATATAGGATTACATGGTTATAAAATTAATTTGGTTATTTTAATTGAAGGTGAATCATTATATAAAATATTAATGATAAACACATGGATTAACTTGTCGATTTTGTTCATAAATAACTTTTTTTGTATTATTATTTTACATAAAATGTGTAAAAGGATTACAAAACAACACATAAGATAGAATAAATATTCAATAGTCTTGTTCAACCATAATGCTTTTATCATGACCAGAATACAAGATGATAATATAAATTGATAAACCGTCGTCCTTGAATGTGATAAATTAACAAATCTCAGAAGGTGTTTTCATTTCATTCATATAAAAGAAGGGGAAAGGAGAGATGATAATGAATTATACCATTAAAATAAAAACAATTCTAGTAAATGTATGTTTTTAGAGTTATCATATGATTTGGGTGAAGGGAGGTGAACAAATAAAAAATAAAATAAAAGAACTTGAAAAAAAATAAAAGAATCTGAAAGAGGAATTTACCTCTTGAGTTTATCTCCTTTGAGAACCTCTTAAGGGGAGAGTATTTGGTATTTTTATGAGAAATAGGGCTGATGGATGTGGGGTAGGAGTTTTAGGATATATTTTTTCAGAATTTAGGCAAGGAAAAAGTCTTGAGAGGAGTGAAGAGAAGAAGTGAGTGTGGGTAGTTTTTATAGTGGAGGGGAGGAGGGTTTTATTAATATTTTAATCACTAGTTTATTTTTTTTCATAAGACAAGAAATAGTAATAATTATTTTGTCCAAAAATAGTAATATGTACATGTGAGTTCGTACCAATGGTCATTTACATCATCCATGACTCAAGCATGATGTAGAAATACAGGATTTAGCATATATTGTGAATTATCATATTTTACTATTCATAAAAAATTCATGTGTTTTAGAAAAATCCCAAAAATTAACCCTAACCATTTTTCAGTGTGGATAATAAAAAAAGGAACTCAATTTTTCGAAAATAATTTTATAAATATGATTAATTTAGTTTTATATTAAAATAATAACTTACTTGAAAAATTCAAACATTAAAACTATAACTGATTTTACAATGCTTTCAAAAATTACATAAGGTGCTATAAAATTATCTTAAAACTATAAGAAATAAAATTTATAATTTATTAACACATTTTAGGAAAATATATTTTCTTCTAAATTAATTAATTAATTTTAATTAATTATTTATGACTTACAAAAAATACCAATAATTTTACTATGGTCATATTATCACTTATAAGATGCCTAAATTGTATTTTTACATTCATGGGTGAAGTTTATATTTTTTAGACAACTTTATATTCATTACTATTCATAAGGGTATGTCATTGTTGACAGGGGTTTGTTAATATTCATAAAAAAATAAGTTTATTCTATTAGACTCTAAATATCTTACTGAATGCAACTGTGTATGTCAGATTTTTGAAATTCAAAACACAGAAGTGACAATATTATGTTTGAAGGTCACATAGTACTTACTAGTTTATTGTGTTGTGATTTAATGTGATTATATGACATAATTATAAGAATAGATTTTTCATTGATAAAACATTGGGTCATTACACCATCTATCTCCAAATCATGAGCACTACCCTGCCAAATAGTACAACAAGAATCGACCAATCAGGAAGAATATTCATCAGATGAGAAGTTGATTTTTGGTTCTGCTAACGTTATCCACTTAATGGATCCCTATGCAAATGAAGATTCTGACTATGAACCTAAATTCTCTATACCTGATTCGAGAAATAGGGGATGAAGTTTTCAAGGTCGGGGATACATGGGAATGAGTGGGTATGATATAAGACACTACTTTAATTACACCCCTCCTTGAACCATTTATGTAATAGAAACTCATGGGAGAGCCCTTCAGCGGGCTTATAAAGAATAAGGGAATTATCCCACACATGACAGTGTCGAACTCGATATGATCATCAGGGAAGACTGATTAGAGGCCATTCCATCTCTTTCTCAATAGGTTAGAAAACCTAGTAAGCCCAATCCACCAAGAGAAGAAGTATTTCGAGCTTCTACCCTGACACATGGTCCATCTACATTAGGAGAATAAACTTCCAAGGTATCTACAGAACTACATCTCCATGTTGTAATACACAGACCTTTGGAACAGAAGTATAATGTTTTGAAGCAACTGGCCCATGTACCAACCAAGTTGTCAATACTAGATGCCCTAAATCTATCAAAAGATCTTCATAAAGCACTTATTTATTCTTTGTAAAGTCCTCAAGAGTTTAAAACTAAGGATGCTGCTGCTGAGGTATACCATATAGAGAATGATCCTGCAGAATTCCATGAAGTTATATCTTTCACAAAAAAAGATGAGGATGATATTGTACGTAGACACATTGGGCCCCTGTATTTATCTAGAAAGGTTAATGATACAGACATACAACGTGCCTTAATTGATAATGGATTAGAAGTCAACCTAATTCCCATCTATACACTTCGTCGGTTGGGTCTCATTGAATCTGACTTATCTCCCTCTATTATGATGTTGCAAGGTTATGATAAGAATGAATAATAACCACTAGGAGTGGTTACACTCAGAACTCTATTTTGGGATATTATATCTAATTTAGATTTCTTGGTTGTCTGGTGGGATATAGCTTTAAATATTCTTCTTGGAAGGCCTTGGATACATAAACATGCTTCCATTCCTTCATCATACCACCAATTTATCAAGTATTGCTTAAATGGTCAAATTGGGACAATGCACAGTGATAAGGCCCCATTCAAAATTTTTGAATCTCAGTATATTGAGGCATAATTCTATCACACAAAGGGAACATGGTCTACAAGAAAATATATAACAAGAATCAATGATACTAATGGTTTGGAAAAGATCCCATCTAACACATTCAAGCATGTCAGTGCAGATTACATGCTACCTATCAATCAAATTGAAATGGTAGACCCTATTCCATGCACTCATTCAGTGGCTTACCTAATTTTTGTTGTTAAAATTTATCTTGACAAAATAGGAGAAATTATTAAGTTACCAAATATTGATGAAATCCTGAATGGAGATGTCTTTATTCCATCCACCGAAATTCATCATGTTTCGGCTTCATTAGTCAGGCTAGAAGATCTTGTTGAATTAGTAAAGAAATATAGAGATTTTGATTCCAAACCCATCATATTGCCTTTATTACTTTAGGAAGACCATTCATTATCACTAGGTTTGGAAATGGTTTCCTCTTCTTCAGGATATTCAAATACGGACTCGTCCCATAGTTCTGAATGAATTGCTTCATCACCAAACCTTTAAGTAGAGATATAATAAGTAACATGTGAGGAAGGGGAATAAGTGGAACACCTTAAGGATTCCCTTAAAGAATTTTAGGAAGTTGTCTCCACCATTATGGATGATCTTAGAGAAACAAATTTAGGTACAAAGGAAGATCCACACCCTACTCTAATTAGTGAGACCATGTCTTCTGAAGAGAAAGAGATGTATACTTCCTTTATAGAGCCACATTGAGATGTGTTTTATTGAAACTATATAGAAATTATAGTCCTTTATTTTGATGTGTCCACCCATCCTTTGGGGTTTCTAGAATAGCATCAGGAATTTAAGCAGGTGACAAGAAGAATGCACCCAACTCATGCCTCAAAAATTGAGGTTGAAGTCAAAAAGATTATCAAAGATAAATTTGTCAGGGAGGTGAAATATACCAAATTCCTAAACAATATTATCCTAGTGATAAATAATAATGGTTAAATAATATTTTTCATTCATTTTAGATATCTCAACCGACATTGTCCCAAAGATGACTTTTCGGTTCCAATCACAAAACTTTTGATTGATGCAACAGCTGGATACAAATCTCTCTCCTTCATGGATGGATAATATAGGTATAACCAAATATGAAAAAACCTAGAATATAATGAATATATAATTTTTAGAGCCCCTCAATGCATATGTTTCTATCAGGTAATTCCCTTTAGTTTGAAGAATGTTGGTTCCACATATCAATGTGTAATGCGGTGCATTTTCAAACCTTTATTGTGGAAATTCATTGAATGTTATGTGGATGATTTAGTGGTTATGTAAAAATATTTCTATGATCACTAGGATGATTTGGAGACCATATTTAGCAAGCTTCAGTAATATAATTTGAAGATGAACCCCTTGAAATGTGATATCGAGGTAACCTGGGGAAAATTTCTTGGTTTCGTATGACATCACGACATTGAATTCAACCCTGAGAAGACTAAGGCTATCCTTGGAATGTTACCTCCTCAAAATGTGAAAGAGCTAAGAGGACTTCAATGAAATTTAGCCTATATCTGGCACTTCATAGCCAATTTGGAAGGAATGTGTTTACCCTTCACCAAATTAAATAAGAATGGGGTCACATATCAATGGACCAATGACTTCCAGGAAGCATTTGATACTGTTGGAGCCAAAAATACAGCCCAAAAGAAAGGAAAAAAAAAGACCGCTGGCGGGCTGCCTCGCGAAGCACAGCCGCGAAGCCCAGCCGCGATGCCCCGCCGCGAAGCACCAACGCGAAGCGCCCCGACCCTCGCGGCCTCGCGAAGCTCTGGAGGCGGTAATGCACCGCGAATCCATTTGACGTTCGCGAGCCGCCGCGAAGCTCCAGAGGCGGTAATCCTCCGCGAACCCATTTGACGTTCGCGAGCCGCCGCGAAGCTCCAGAGGCGGTAATGCTCCGCGGACGACGTTGACGTTCGCGAGCGCGCCGCGAAGCACCGGAGGCGGCGCGCGAGACCTGCTTTGCGGCGCCCCTTCCCTATAAATACTGGACCCCCCTGAGTCCCGAGGACGGACAATCCGACCTTTCGGCTTCTCCTCTCCCGAATCGCGAAGCACTCTTTGCCCCGGGAATCATGAGCTCCGCGAGGTATTTATACTTCACGAGATGACTCTGCTTTGTCTCGTTTTGAGACCCTCTTCCGAGAGGGATGCCCTTCGCGAAGCTCAAGGGCGTTCGCGAAGGAAAGGGATTCCCAAGGGAACCTGGGAAGCCGCGGAGCGTTTATGCTTCGCGAAACACCCAACCCATGCTAGTAATCCCTATGCCAAGGCAGGATAATTATGCATCGCGAAGCACATTGCTTCGCAGGACCCTGCTTCGCGAGGCACCCCTTCCTCACGAGGTAGTGCTCCGCGAACACTGTTCTACTTCGTGAAGCACCTTCCACTCACACCTATGCCCCATGCTAAGGCCAAGGCACTCCACTTCGCGAAGCACACTCCTCTGCTTAGCGATTCCTCTTCCCGTGCGACCCTCCAGGTTTGCACGATGTGATTTCAAAGTCCCATGGACAATACCACCCGTAGCGTTGCTTCGCCTAATGCTTCTTTGTATAGGAACGCTAACGGCTATTGCTTCTTCGCATAGCAACGCTAACGTGGACCCCTCGATGGTTCGTCCCACGACCCCCCTTTACCATGGCCTTACTGGTACCTTCCCTTCCCCAAGGACCAGAGGGTACCGGTTTTGTAAGTCCTAGGGGTGTGGAGTGAACCCACCTCGTCCGAGCTGCAGGACGTTAAACTGCCAAGCACCACGTCCTCAACACATGACGTTAAACTGTGACCCAACCTCATCTCCCTCATGAAGGGTCCCCCCAACTCGAACATTTTTTACACCACTCGTCTCCACGGGAATGGAACTCTTCCGCACATGGAATGAGATCCTCCTTGTCGGAGTGGCGTATGTTCGCAGGGGAAGGGCTGCCTCAGAGCGTAAGCCCCTAACCTTTCGTACGGATGATTGCACCCATGTATCTCCGTACTTCCCCACTGCCAAGGTCAGTGGAGGGCGTGATAGGGAACGAGGCACCTCCCATCGTCGGACCAAGGTCCATCTTTCCCGCGCTTTGTCGCGCCATGGGCCTCCATCCTGGAGTAAGTCCCAACACCATGGGCCGCTCAACACGTAAGCCCCTCTTCGCTTCTCACGGACGCACCCGTCGCGACGTGATCGTCAGGTCCTTGCAACCTCTTGTTTCTCACACCGAGCATGACTCACGTGGGCTTAGAGTGAGCACCGACCCTGACCCCGAACATCCCCCGGAACTACGAGTACTTTGATCCATGTCAAGGCATGGTACGTAGGAAGCCTCCACGAGGTTCAAGCCCACCCGTCGTTCTTCCACGTCGGGTCTCATTCCCATCCAGCATGACGTTAAACTGCGCATTCCCTCCCGAACTACGAGGTCTTTGATCCATGTCAAGGCATGGTACGTAGGAAGCCTCTATGAGGTTCAAGCCCACCAATAGTGGACCCCCGGGTCTACTTTCACGTCGGTTCACCGATGGACTCATCTCCCGAACTACGAGGACTTTGATCCATGTCAAGGCATGGTACGTAGGAAGCCTCCACGAGGTTCAAGGCCACCCGTCTTTCATGTCGGGTTTCACCCCCGTCCAGCACGACGTTAAACTGCACTCCGGTCCAGTGGTAAGCCATTGCGACCCATCCCACTTGAACTACGAGGTCTTTGATCCATGTCAAGTCATGGTACGTAGGAAACCTCTACGAGGTTCAAATGCACCATCCGGTCGTCCCGACCTCATTCACGTCGGTTCAACCCCGTCCCGCATGACGTTAAACTGTATTCCCCAATCCGAACTATGAGGACTTTGATCCGTGTCAAGGCATGGTACGTAGGAAGCCTCCCTGAGGTTCAAGACCAACGAGCATTGGCCCAGACCGTCTCCTTGTCGATGTGCCAAGCCCCCATCTCCCATTGGACCAAGGTCCCTCATTTACGTCGATTCACCGACACCCAATGCCCGTTGTTTATTCACGTCAGGGTTCACTATCGTCCCGCACGATGCTGAACTGTATTCCCTAATCTGAACTACGAGGACTTTGATCCATGTCAAGGAATGGTACGTAGGAAACCTTCACAAGGTTCAAGCCCACCATTAGTGGACCCACGAGTCTACTCTCACGTCGGTACACTGACGATCCCCATCGGGCCAAGTTCCACCTTCACGTCAGCTTATCGACGTCATCCCGAACTACGCGGACTTTGATTCCCTTCCACGGGGATACGTAGGAAGCCTCATAAAGGCTCAAGTCCAACTTCACTGTCGCCCCTACGATGGTCCCACTTCACTCCCCTTCCACTCCATTCATCAACCTACCACCCATTCTGATTCTCGCCCAGACCGTCTTATCCTGGTGAGACCATGTCGGTACGCTCTTCTTCACTGTCGCCCACGGGCTGGCCCCGGTGTCGATATCCCTTCAAGGAGGATCCCTCAATCTGATCTATCCTAGCTAATGCTCTGTTTGGGTCGATCCGTCTCCGCTGGACGTTAAACTTGCGGCATACCCTGTGTTGAGCACGGGAAGCTGAGGAAAACCTCAGATATGTGTCTACGACATATAATTCCCCGCACTCGATGTGGGATGCCTCGGGCTTCCACGCCCTCGAGAAGCCTTGTGGTCAAGGATAAACAGACAGACATGCCAGGTACCCCAGCATCCAGACACGCTACTGATGCCTCAACGTGACTACTCCCTTGACTGAAGGTTGCTGCCCTGACTGGACCCTTTGGAATGTCCCGACATAAGCAGTGTAATTAACCAGCGTCCATGGAAACATGGCACTGGGAAGGGTTTCACGAACTACGTATTAAATCTATAAGGGAGACCCGGACTAGGTGACGAGTCCTGAGGGGGAATCCACAGGAGGAAGAACCGACATCCCATCATCCCGTTTCGATCAAGGAGCAGACATCCCTGAATAAGGAGTGAATGCCTCCCGCCTTTGGAAAGCAGGAATGCGGGGCAACAGAAGCGTCGCGCGTCCTCCCCCACGGACGGACGGGCGCGTGCCCCGGCGAAAGCGTCGGAAACAGAAATGGTGAACCCGACGTGAAATTATTCTCCTCAATATGGAGATTAGTAGCGTCCGAGACACCGGTAGATTGACGTATCACCGGATCCAGATATTCGGTGCCTGGTCCCGCCAAGAAAATAGTGGGCCTGTCGTGAAACTCACCGGAAGTCGGGGTAGTAGAGCTTGGGGTACTCCGTTCTGCAGCGTATCGGCGTGGATCCTTCTCACAGACATGGATAATGGAAGAATGTTGGGGCACCGGCCGTCAATCCTTTTCCTCTCAGTACTGCTGAGTTGATCCCTTCATTTCTCAGGAACCAGGTTGCTGTTTCAGAGATGCGGTCACCATCCGCTCCTCGCCCACGCAGGGGCAGGGGCAACACCACGATAGCCACCCCACGTAGCGCCGCTACCACCACGACGACCACCACATCGCGGAATATGGGGCGCCCACGCCCCCTTTCCCCAACAGAGGTCATCCAGCGAAGGGTGATCAACAACCTCGTGCGCAGGTACGAGGAAGAAGGGGTCATCCCAACCCGGGATATGGCCCGCCTGGACCTGGAGGCCTCCAGGCCCCGCCGTCAACGCTGCCCTAACAGGCCGCACAGGGAGCCTCTGCTCCCCACCCCAACATTCAACCACTTCGGGAGCTTGTCTCCGGAACGCCTTGACGAATCCTCGCCTTACGCTGAAGAGGCGGGTGCTGTCCGGCTCAGTCCGCTCAGGGCCCCGACCCGGGGCCCCCAGGAGAGATCTCCCGTCCGGCCGTGTCAGCGCCGCCGTCCGGCCCTGCAGGAAGAGTAGGCAGACTACGTCCCTGCACCACCTGCACCGGCCCGCCTGACCCGACGTCAGCGCCGGGCTCGGGCTGAGGATGCTCGCTCAGGCGCGTCCACGTCGACAACTACAGTGGCCCGAGCCACCGCCGACGTGCATCGTGAAGCCCCTGCGTACGCTGAGCAGGGGAACTCCTTCACCCAACTAGGATTGAGACCCCAACCGCCCCACGGGTAGGCTGGGTTGACTCTCTGGGTTGTAGTCCCAAGTGGTGATCGTCGCGAGCTAACCCGCGGTAATGCCACCCCGTACGGAGGTCCTCCCTGTACCACTACTCCACAGAGCGTGGGCCTTCCCCGCTCCGAGGTTCATCATGGAGGCATGCCTCGTGCTACCCTCATCCTGCAGGAAGACCTGCCCCACGACAGTGACGCTCAGCGCGGAAACATTTCCCGCGCCCGCTGTACAGGGTATGGAGTCCATCCTCCTGCCCCCGACCGCCAACCTGAAGGCACCGTCCATCCGGTCCTTCTCTAATGTGGGGGCCCTCCCTACATCCTCTCTGCAACCGGAAAAGGTCACCCCAGCAACTCGAGGAGTGAAGGTCGGCCTCGCTCCACCCGCATCGACCATGGAGGTCCTCCCCATGCTCCTTCCAGTTCCAACAGAGGCCCCACCCACATGGGTACTGTTCATGGAGGTCCTCCCCATGTACCCTTTGACATTTGCCCCGGTGCCCCTTGCACCCCGGCTATCTCGAGTGGGGGCCCTCTCCGCCATGGCACCAGCGCCGCCCCGAGAATGCCTGATAGGGGTCAACCCTGTCCCGAAGAGCCACCCCGGGGCAGAAGAGCGGGTCGTCGCCGCCACAAGAAGAATCCCGGGAAGGCCCAGGTGGAGATCAAACCTGCCCGCTTCTCCGACTCGGAAGCAGAATGCGATTCAGTAATGGAACCTTCTCCCCGTTCCTCCGTATCAAGGACTGGGGCAGGAACCAGATGCGTTAGCCTCGTTCTCCCAGAATTTGAGGTCCACCGGATTCCCGTCTCTCTCCGCAGGTACATCCAGGAGGAATAAATCCTAGGAATTCGCAGGTCTCGATCACGCAATCACCGCCTCTGTCACCAGAAGAGCCCTCTACCTCTACCAGAGATCACGTAGAGTTATTTTGGGGGACAACGACGGTAGAGAGACAACACGACCTGTCGCCGGTAGCCACGACTCCTGTTCCGGAAGCTGTGGTTATCAGCCCGTCGTATCGTGGCATCGTGGCCAGGTCACCTCACTCTTCGGAGGATGGCCCGGAATTCGGCGGCCAGTCAGATCGTTTTCCGTATTCTCCACCGCCGAGCTTACTATCCCAAAGGTCTGCCTCAGTACCGCTACCGTTCCCTCAGCCGCCCCTAGTTGATGAGTGGGTAAACACAGGGCCAGACCCTGAGTCCGAGCCTAGGAGCTTCTGGAGTATCCTTGCAGCGGATTACTTCCCGGAGAAGTTCTGGCCGATAGCGGCACTGAATTTCCGCATACCAGAGTCTCTTACCCCTGAAGACGTGGGGTGATTTTTTCGAACCCTGTGGGCGATGCACTTCCGCCTCCATTATGAACGGGTGGTGTACCCCAGAATCCGTGAACACTTCGAAGAAATCGGCGAGCAGTGCCGCCTGATCGACGCAGCCGCACTTCTTGTGGCCCAGCACCCTGAGTCGCCAGGCCACCAGAGCGCCCTTCAACGAAAATGCGTTCAGAGTCTTAAAGCACTCCACAGAATCGTCAGGGAAGCCACCCCCCATGTGCAAGTCCGTGGTTGGGGACACTATGCCGCTCTCCTCTTTGACCCTATCCGACGGCAGCCCGATTCGCTATGCGATATCGAGGATATGCCCTCAAGAGGGGTCGCAGTCCACATGGCCGACGTTGTGGATAAGGAAGATGAGCTTGAGTTCCTTGATGGAGACCTACCATCCGAGGGTGTACCGCCGCTGCTCGACCCGTCAGGGAGAGTTACCCGTCATCAGAGAAACCTGCTAGGCCTCCCCGTACCCACCGAGTCGCTGGTACTCGGTCGAAACACTGGCAAGGGTAAGAAGCACGTCGGAACAGTCAAGCACTCCGACCCGTCCGCCTCTGTGCAGAAAACGGACGAAGATCCCGAGAAGGCCATGTTACGCCAGCAGCTTGCTGAGCAGAAAATGCTGGTTGACGAACTCTTGGCTGAACGCGCCGCAGAGCGACGACCCGACTATGGTAATCCCAGGCCGGGGCAGCAGGGGCATGAACAATTCCCCCGTGGAGAGATGCCTCCGGGCCACCCTGATCATGCTACTTCCGTAGATAGGGTGGAAGCCGGAACATACGGCAAGAGGGCGCGATATGTCTTGCCAAACCCCCCCGAGCGACGGGACAATCTGAAGAACCCAACCCAGGTTCCCCCAGTCGCCCCACAGGTCGTCCAGCCAGTTGACCCGCGAGAGGCCGAAGCCGTCTACCGTGTTGAAGAACCCGGCAATGCACTTGTGGTTAGGGATCCCCGTCAAGATAGGGACCCCCACCCGGAAGACCTTATTGCGGCACTCACAGCCCGCCTCGAGGCGTTGGAAACGCGGCAGGTGGCGGTCCCACCGGATGGCAAGCCTTATCCCGCATGGGTGGATGATATGCCCGTGCCTCCGGGTTTTGGGAACCCCACTTTCTCGCCCTTTAATGGGACAGGGGACCCGCCCCAACACTTGGATCATTTTTCTTCCAGGTGTGGCCCCATGCTGGGGACCCCGGCTCAGCAAGAAGCCGCCAAGCTCCGATGTTTCGTACAGACATTGGAAGGTCCGGCATTCGTCTGGTACATCCAGATCCCTATCAGATCGGTGACCGGTTGGGAGGATCTTCGCTGGCAGTTCTTATACCAGTTCAGCTCCACCACACGAAAGACCAGCATTGCAGACCACTTCAAGTGCAAGCAAAGGCCTGATGAGCGAGTCGCAGACTTCATCACCCGGTGGAAGGGACTTACGTATTCCCTCGATATGCCACTGACTCAGGAGAAATTACTGACGATGTGTGTGGGGAACGTCAAGACAGAGCTGGTACCCTCCTTGATTACCCAGAACTACCATGGAGGGTTCAGAGATTTCTCGGACAAGGCTCAACGCCTCGAGGAAGCCCTGCAACAGGCCAGTCAGGCACGTTTGTTGCCCCCTATGATCCCAGCCAGGAGGACCGCCAGGGCTGAACCTGCTGTGGTGGCTCAAATAGAAGCCCCGAGGCAGCTGGAATTGCTGCCGGCGACACCACCCCCGCAACCCCGTAGAGGTCCTCCACCTCAAGCATAGGCTCCCACCCAGCAGCGACCGCCTCAGAACCGACAGGTTCCCCCGCACAACGTGCCACCACCACCTAGGTGAGACAATCAGGTGCCACCTCCTCGGCAGGCCCCTCCGGTCCCTCATCAGGACCAGGCCCCCAGGACCCCCTATCCGGAAAGAAGGTACCATACCTATTCGTTCAACGAAAATCAGGTCCCTGGCTACTTCCGAAGTGCTCTAGAGCAAGGGATTGTGCGTCTGCCTGAGTGCAGAAGGTCGGCAGAGGCGCACCTCACCGACCACCCCAACTACTGCCCTTATCATCGGATCCTGGGGAACACCCTCAAGCGATGCTATGTGTTTAAAGACTGGCTTCAGGACCAGGTCAACAACAACATAGTCAAGTTGGGCCCAGCACCAGCGCAAGTGGCAGGCGTCTTTGCAGGATCAGAAATCAGCAGCGACGGCGAAGGTGAGTGGCAGCAGGTCCCTAGCCGCGGATCCCAGAAATATGACGACTGGATGGCTCGAAAAACCGTCGTCCGTGCCCAGGGTATCATCCGGGCACGCCTGAAGCAGTCAGAACCTTCAGAAGAAGTAGCCGGTGCCTCCGCATCGTCTTCACAGTCGACCTCTGCCCAAAAGGGCCAGCAGCGGAGATGCAAGAAGAAGCAACGTGCACCGCCAGTGACATCGTCATCCCGCACTCTTGGCGACTTTATGCCCCCCGAAATGGGGATCCCTCCCAGAATCCACCCAGCGGTGGACGACTCCTCGAGCGATAGCCAAGGGTATGCTTCGGTTAACACCGTGGAGCTGGTAAATCCCTATATGACTCCCGACGAGGGGGAACCCCAGGCAGACCTCCCCAACGTTTCCAGCCGACGTCAATGTCAAAGGAACCGAAATCGTTCCAGTCATCGAGGCACATCAGCAGGTGCCTATGTCCAAGCCGTGCACGCTACCGAGACGAGGTAGCAGGCTCAGCGCAGATCTCAGCACGCGCAGACCCATCCAACACCCTCGGCTCTACCTCCACCGTCGTTCGTGCTACCGGATTGGGGGGAGCCACCTCGTCCGTATCATAGTCAGTCCTGCCCGGCTATAGACCAGCCTCCGCTGCCCGATCTTAGCCCGGCGACTACTCTTCAGGCTTCTACTGGTAGGCAGCAAGATGTACCCAGTACTAGTTACTCGCCGGTTCAGCCAGCCGGACCCGCTGTGCATCCAAATGCCGAATGACCTCCTGTAAGCAGAGGTTCGCGTTTGGCATGAAAGTACGATGTTCTGAAGCACCTGGCCGGCATCCCGGCAAGGCTTTCCATCCTTGAGGCCCTTCGCCTGTCATCTGAAATGCGCGAGGCACTTTCCGAGGCCCTAAGGAGCCCCCTCCAGTTCGAGACGGAGGTAGCAGCTGCAGAAGCCTTCCATACCGAGACGATTGAAAACGCAGAGTGTCAAACGGTTATCTCGTTCTCCGGTGAAGATGAGGACCCTCCTATACAGGGGCACATTCGCCCACTGTATATCACTGGCCACTTCAACGGTGTGGAAGTCTGCCGCTGCCTCGTTGACACAGGTTCTGGAATCAATCTAATTCCGACCCGGACGTTGCGAAATATGGGTCTGTCCGAAGGTGATTTAACTCCCTCTGACCTTAGGATCCAGGGGTACGACAGGACAGAGCAAACCCCGGTCGGCAAAATCCGCCTGAAGACTCAGTTCGGTGGCTTAATTGCCAGCACCGAGTTCATGGTTGTTTCTCAGGACACCGCCTACAACGCATTGATGGGTAGGCCATGGCTCCATCTGCATGCAGCGGTCCCCTCGTCGTATCACCAGTGCCTCAAGTACTCTCTCAACGGTCGAGTAGGCGTGCTCCAAGGAGACGCGTCCCCTTTCGCTTCTTGTGAGGCCCGCTATCTGGATGCGGGTTATTACAAAAGTAAGGACAAGCAAATCCTGGTAAGCGAGGATGAGCCCGCACCTGTCACAAGTGATCCCTGGGCAAGCATGGATGACGCCTACATCCTCCCGATCCACCGGTTGAAGGCCACGACCCCCGACATGGGACAATGTTTCGTTGTTTCGGGTACGCAAGGAAGGCATGTTCCCGTGTCCAAGAGACAACAGAAAATCACCTCGTACTCCTACATCAACCAGGCTCAAGTCATCCCGGAACCCCCTACCCATGTACGGTACCGGGACGTCAAGATGATGACAACGGCGGTGCGCCATACGTGTATCTTCCGCCGGGATGGAATTAACCGACTCAGGCCGACACGTCACCACTGCTTTGATATCATCAAACGTGGCCCTTTAGGCCGAAGGCCAGATGGGATAGGGTCGACTGCCTTCATTGTTATGGTCTCAATTGCCAGCGAGTCTCCCGATGTGATGATCGCTGCTGCCCAAGCCGGCACTAGCTGCCACTCGGATTTTGATAGCCCAGAACCCCCCCCCCCCCATCGCGGGAAGTCCCCCCACGGGTGGGGAGGAAGACTTGAAGGATGCTCCCCCAGCCTTTGAAGAAGGCGTCTCTACCACGGTTGATGAATTGGTACAGGTGAACCTTGGTAGCGAGGCAGATCCGAGACCCACATTGATCAGTGCAGCCATGTCCCTTGAGGAGCGGCAGCAGTACGTAGACTTCCTCAAACAGCACCGTGATGTGTTTGCCTGGAGTTACGATGAGATGCCGGGGTTGGATCCCCAAGTGACCGTCCACCGTCTGGGCCTCCCGGCAAAACACCGCGGGTTTAAGCAGCCTCCCAGGAAGATGCACCCTTCTCATGGTGCCATGGTTGAAGCCGAAGCTGATAAGCTAATCAAAGCCAACTTCATCAAGGAGGTCCAGTACCCCAAGTGTCTTGCCAACATTGTGCCAGTCAGGAAGAAGAATGGGCAGATCAGAGTCTGTATCGACTTCCACGATCTTAATCGCCACTGCCCAAAGGATGACTTCCCACTCCCGGTGACGGAGCTATTGATTGACGCCACAGCCGGGTTCCAAGCCCTCTCTTTCATGGACGGGTATTCCGGGTATAACCAGATCTGGATGGCCCCCGAAGACGAGGAGTCCACTGCCTTCAGGGCTCCCCAGGGTACCTTTTTCTACCAGGTAATTCCATTCGGCTTGAAAAATGCAGGTGCCACTTATCAGAGGGCCATGCATCGCATATTCAAACCGATCCTCGAGACATTGGTGGAATGCTGCGTGGATGACCTTGTAGTCAAATCATGCCAGCGCCAGGACCATCTCAGAGACCTTGAGAAAGTGTTCGTCTTCCACCGTTCTCGTCACCTGAAGATGAACCCGCTGAAGTGTGCTTTTGGGGTCACCTCCGGGAAGTTTCTGGGCTTTGTTGTCAGATACCGAGGCATCGAGATCGACCCGGAGAAGATCAAGTCCATCAGCCAAATGCCTCCCCCGAGCAACATTCGGGAGCTCCGAGGCCTTCAAGGCCACTTAGCCTATATACGCCGATTCATTGCGAATCTGGACGGTAAGTGTAAGCCCTTTTCCCGGCTCATGAAGAAGGGCGCCACCTATGAATGGGATGAGGAATGTCGGACCGCCTTCGAGGAAATCAAGCAGTATCTGCTCCAACCTCCAGTTTTGATGCCACCCATCTCTGGAAAGCCGCTGGTCCTTTACGTGACCGCCCTGGAGAGGTCCCTCGGTGCGCTGCTCTCCCAGAAGAATAATGAGGGTACTGAGAATAGTCTCTACTATCTCAGCCGCATGCTTCTCGATACGGAGGTCAGATACTCCCCTATCGAAAAGAGCTGCCTTGCGCTCGTCTTCGCCGTGCAGAAGTTACGACATTACCTGTAGCACCACGAGGTGCAATTGGTCTCCTGGGTAGACCCACTGAAGTACATCCTTAGCCGTCCCATGCTGACTGGCCGACTAGCACGGTGGGCGGTGATTCTTCAGCAGTTTGACATCAGGTTTATACCTCAGAAGGCCATTAAGGGACAGGCATTGACAGACTTTTTAGCTGCCCATCCAACCTCCGCGGATCAATCCCTGGACCTGGATTTCCCTGATGAGACGATCCTCTCAGTTGATCATGCTGCCCCGTGTTGGCAAATGCATTTCGACGGCGCCTCCCGGAGCCCCACCGGTAGAAGGCTCAACGACCCCAAGCTCAACAGAGTGGGTCTGGGTATTGTTTTCATTACCCCGGCGCAATCCGTCCTGCCGTACTCGTTCCTGTTGTCAGAAGTTTTTACGAACAACGAGGCAGAGTACCAAGCTCTCATCACCGGCCTCGAGTTGGCCCTTGAGATCCATGTTCCCCATCTACATGTGAAGGGAGATTCCGAGCTGGTAATCAAGCAGGTTAATGGCGACTACGTCGTCAGGAAGTCGGAGCTTGCACCATTGCTAGAGTACACCCTCCTCCTAATGGCCCAGTTCTCTTCTCGACTAGAGGTTACCCATGTCCCACGGTCGCAGAACGGCCAAGCAGACGCCCTGGCTGGCTTAGCCACGTCGCTCGCGGAACCCGAGCAAGATGATTTGGTCATACACGTGGCCCACCGAAGAGTCATTGCCCCCGTCACCCAAGAGGACCATGATAGCCTGTGGGTAAGTCATCTCACCGCCGGACCCTCCGTATCGGGAGTCCCGGGTTCGTCAGACGCAGTGGTTGAAACCACCCCCGACTGGAGAGCACGTTTTGTCGAGTATCTCCAAAATGGTCAGCTCCCGGATGACCGGGCCGAACGCGAGCGAATCCGACGCCGCGCACTGCAATTTACCCTTCGGAGCGGCCCCAGCCTTGAACAGATCCTTTATAAGCAGAGTTTCGATGGTGTCCTCCTCCGTTGCCTCCAAGGAGGGGAGATACCTCAAGTTATGCAAGAGGTTCACGCCGGTTCCTGTGGATCCCATCAAGCTGGGCCGAAACTGTCCCATCAAATCCGGAGGTTGGGGTACTTTTGGCCCTCTATGATCCACGATTGTATTGGATACACCAAGAGATGCCACACGTGCCAAGTACACGCCAACTTCTTGCATCGGCCGCCGGAGCCCCTCCACCCCACCAAGTACTCTTGGCCATTTTCGGTATGGGGACTTGATGTAGTGGGACCATATCCACCGGCAACAGCCCGCCAGTGCAGGTTCATCCTGACTGCTACAGATTTCTTCTCCAAGTGGGCAGAAGCAGTTCCGCTCAAAGAGGTCAAGGCCCGTTCCATCGTTGACTTTGTGAGCTCCAACATTATCCACCGGTTTGGAGTCCCTCACGCTGTCCTCACCGATAACGGCACCAACTTCCGAGCAGCTGAATTGAAGAAATTGTACGCTAAGTACGACATCCGGTCGAACCATACCTCCCGCTACCACGCGCAGGCGAATGGACAGATCGAGGCATTCAACAAGACCCTCTCTAATATTCTGCAGAAGATGGTTGGTCAGAACAAGAAGAGTTGGCCGGACAAGCTCCCCAACACCCTCTGGGCTTACCGGACGACGACTCGCAACTCTACCCAGGTGACCCCATATTCCCTGGTGTATGGAGCTGAGGCCGTCCTACCCATTGAGATCTAGCTGCCGTCGCTACACACTGCAGTTTATGATCACCAGACATCAGATAAGGTAGCCGAGATCCGTCTAGCTGAATTAGAGGCACTGGACGAGAACCGGCTTCGTGCCCTGCACAATCTGGAAAGGCATCAGGACAAGATAGCGAGAGCCTTTGACAAAAAGGTTCGTCTCCGCTCTTTTCTACAGGGTGACCTGGCACTGGCCCTTCGAGCGCCAATGATTCCCGGTAGGAAACCTCCCAAGTTAGAACCCAAATGGGAAGGGCCTTATATCATCCATAAGGTTTACCCCAATGGAGCATACTCCTTGGTGACCACAGATGGAGAGCGTATAACCCCCCCCACCAATGCCAAGTTCCTCAAGCGGTACTTTGCTTAGGACAAAAAAAAGAGAGGTCCAACACGACCCTAAACTGCGTGAAGGTCCTGTACGACCTTAAACTGCAAAGTGGTCCCGCACGACCTTAAACTGCATCTTCGTCCAGCAAGACGATAAACTGTGAAACGGTCCCGCATGACCTTAAACTGGACACTATAGTCCAACATGACTCTAAACCGTAAAGTCCTGCACGACCATAAACTGCATCTTCGTCCCGCGAGACGTTAAACTGCAAGCCGGTCAGGCCTTCCCAACCGAGGCTCAGCCTCAGGCCCCTTTGGCCTTTTCGGGTCCCCGACCCTCGTCCTCATGTAAGACGTTAAACTGCAAACCAGTCAGGCCTTCTTGACCGATACCTGACCTTAGGTCCCCTGGCCTTCTAGGACCTCTCCGCCCAATCTCTTACCCGGGGTGTACGGTGTGGTGTAGGACTACGTCCTCATTCACGTCGGGATCATGTACCATGTCGTACACCCCCCCTTTACGAGGCTCGGCCTCAGGCCCCTTGGCCTCCTCGGTCCCCCGACCCCGTCTTCGCTGCGAGACGTTAAACAACAAGCTGGTTAGGTCTCCTTGACCGCGGCTCGGTCTCAGGCCCCCTGGTTTTCCCTGATCTATTCTCTTGTGGTATTGTACGGTATGGTGTAGGACTATGTCCTCATTCACGTCGGATTACTCGTCGTACCGTACATATCCCCAAATGAGATGCTTCTTATCGTCCCGCATGACGTTAAACTGCATTGCCAGAACTACGTGTGGCTTGATTATCATCCTTATGAGATACGTAGGAACGCTCAGACACCTCGTCTTGAGCCCAGCCCCAAGCTTTTCCCTTCCACTATCCCCCCTAGGAATAGTTTTCTTGGAGGATCTTTGTGTAGCAGGGAGTAGGCTTTCTTGGCCCCGCTTATGCAACCCCGCTCGCACAAATATGGGAAGGGTCGCACCATGCGCCCACTCATGTTCTTCTATCCCACCACGTCCTCACCGCATGACGCTAAACTGTATGGCCTTCAAGAACTACGTATGGCTTGATTCTCATCCTTATGAGATATGTAGGAACGCCCAGACACTTCGTCCGTTGGCCCAGCCCAAAAGCCAAAATCTTCCCCTCGGGTCAAGACATAGCAGGGTGCACACTTTTGCCCCGACCCACATCGAGCAATCCTCGACCCGGCTGCACATTCCCCCTTGGAGGTGTTTGCCCCTTTAGTGGATGGATAAAACTATGCTTCACCCACTCCTTGACTGGGATTCCGTCATTTTTCGCACCCAGAGGGACCCCCAAGAACGTCCTGGATACAATGCCCAAGGTTTCTCCTACCGATACGGGCCAACGCCCCCGAGGGTTTTCGAGCAACAAGCCGATACAAGTCCCGCGTAGCGAATTTGGTCAGCGGTCGACACTCATTTGTTGCCCCCATACGGGTCACCATAGAAACGCTGTGTTTCGAACATGGTCAACAGTGTCCTGGATTTTCGGGTCCACCCCGAGATGTCCCAGGCATCAAGAACAGTGATTCATTCTGCCCCATCCCGAGGTGACAAACTTCCCCCAGGTGGTGCTAGCGATCGGGCCCACGACCCATGATTCCTCATAAGGGTGTACGGTGTGATGTGGGACCTTGTCCTCATTCACGTCGGGATCATGTACCATGCCATACGCCCTCCCTTTACGAGGCCCAGCCTCAGGCCCCTTGGCCTTTTCGGGTCCCCGGCCCTCGTCCTCATGTAAGACGTTAAACTACAAACCAGTCAGGCCTTCCTGACTAATGCCTGATCTTAGGCCCCTTGGCCTTCTCCCCAATCTCTCACCCGGAGTGTACGGTGTAGTGAGGGACTAGGTCCTCATTCACGTCGGGACCATGTACCATGCCGTACGACTCCCCTTATGAGGCCCAGCCTCAGGCCCCTTGGCCTTTTCGGGTCCCCGACCCTCGTCCTCATGTAAGACGTTAAACTACAAACCAGTCAGGCCTTCCTGATTGATGCCTGACCTTAGGCCCCTTTGTCTTTCCGGGCCACGACCCAGGTCCCCTCTTGCCCAGGGTGTATGGTGTGATGTGGGACTATGTCCTCATTCACGTCGGCTTCTTCACCATACCACACACCTTCTTTGTTTCGGGGTATATTGCTTCCCCTTTTCGTCCAGTATGACATTAAACTACGTATAGAGAACTACATGTGGCTTGATTCCCATCCTAATGGGATACGTAGGACCACCTGGATGTCCAAGATTCGGGTCCAGCCCCATCTCTCATGAATCCTCATCCCATCCCGCCCCCTTTGCCTATCCTTCATCCATGAGAGGATTATATGGTGTGGTGTGGGATTATGTCCTCATTCACGACGATTTCGTAATGACCACGCCATGATCCCCCCCCTACTGAGCTGTTTCGTCGATCCCTTTTTCGGCGGTTCACCAATGTGCTTAAGAGTACTCTGGTTTATTACCTGGAATGCCATGCTTTACTCGGACACGTCCACATCCTCTTTCCAGGCTTTGCGTATCCCCGCATCAGGGCTTTCATCATCTTTCACACCCGGAGGGACCCCCAATAATGGCCTGGATACTACGCCCAAGGGCTCTCCTACCGATACGGGCCAATGCCCCCAAGGGTTTTGGACAACAAATCGATAAAATCCCGCGTTGCGAATATGGTCAGCGGTCGATGCTCGTTTGTTAGTCCCACCTCAAGCTAACGCGATATGGACGCTGTGTTTCCGCCATGGTTAGCAGTTTTCCTCTATCGCCACGCCAACCCATTAAGCCCAAATTCCAGGTAAACAATTCACACCCTTAATCACTTCATCATGTCCAAGTAGAGTCTCAGAACTCTTGGTACTTTTCCCCCGTGCACGTCTACGCGTTGGAGGAACAAGCTACATCAAAAGTGTCCTTCGGAACTCTCTGCTAACTCCCCTTTGGTGGACGCCCCAAGTATTGCGATGAGGATACCCCCCTTGTTTCCCACACCGAGTTTATCTCACGTGGGCTTAGGGATTGGGTTGACATCTGTGCTTACTCGGGAGTTGTCACCATCCACGGTCCAAGCTCTAAGACCATAAACTAAGACTCTCATCTGGAACTACGTTCAAGACCCCTTGTCTTTGGGGCCAGCTTGAGTTCAGCAAGTTCACCTCTCTCGGGTCCTACCATTGGGACCCCGACCAAAGGGCTGCGTGGCACAGTGAGGGACTACGTCCTCATTCATGTCGGGTTTGCAATAGCTACACCACGCACGCCCCCATTCTGAGGTTCAGTCCTCCTATTCCCTGTCATGCATGACATTAAAAGGCACCCTTCAGAACTACGTGTAGCTTGATTCCCATCCTCATGGGATACGTAGGACCACCTGGATGTTTAAGATTCGGGTCCAACCCCACCTCCTGGTGATCTCCTGATCTCCCAGTCACCTAGGCCACTTGGCCTATCCCTCTCCAGGAGGGGGAGGTGTAGGTATGATACAAGGTTTTGGGAACCGTGCCCCCTTCCCCCGGAAACCTTCCATCTCTCGATCACCCTCAAAGTTGAGTCCCTTGACTCCTTGAAGTGGTTCACCCATGTATTAAGAGCACTCTAGTCTAGGACCAAGAGTGTCGGATTCAACTTGATCAAGTTCCTTCCACTTGGAAAGCTTCGTGTTCCCCTCTATTCAGACTTTCATCATCTTTCACACCCAGAGGGACCCCCAAGAACGGCATGGATACAATGCCCAAGGGCTCTCCTACCGATACGGGCCAATGCCCCCGAGGGTTTTGGACAAAAAATCGATAAAATCCCACGTTGCCAATATGGTCAGCGGTCGATGCTCGTTTGTTAGTCCTCATTTCAGGCTAACGCGACGGGATGCTGTGTTGCGAACATGGTCAGCAATAATTCTCTGTCGTCACGCCAGCCTCTTTAGTCCTCGAATGTTGGTTGCATGATTCACATCATTTTCCACCCCATTATGTCCAGGTGGAATCTCTACACTTTTGGCGCTATCCCTCAGTGCACTTTTGCATGCTAGGGGGACAAAGCTGCAATCTGGCGTCCTTTGGGGCTCCCATGGTCCGAGCTCTAAGACCATAAACTAAGATCCATTCGGGACTACGTTCAACTTGGTTCCCATCCTCATGGGATACGTAGGACCGCCCAGACGCCCTGTCTCCGGGTACAACCCATTCAAAAAGCCAATCTCTCTGCCTGCTTCACCTCTGTATAGGCCCCTCGGCCTAAGGTTTCCCTCTCCGGATGGTGTATAATTTGATGTGGGATCATGTCTCTGTCAATTGTGTTTTATAACACTACGCACATTTCCCGCCTAGCATCGTCTCTACCACTTCTTCGCTGCATGACGATAAAATGCATGCTTGGTCCTATCATACGACCCTAAACTGTGACATTATCGTCCTGGCCGCACGACGAAAAACGACACCGCATTGTGGTGACCTCGTTGTAGAGGACATCACGTTGGGTATCGGTCACGTGCCATGCCATTTGTAAACGCCCATCGCGGCTTGATCCTTGTGGCGACATCACGACCTACTATTCTAGGCCTGTCACTTCACAAAAAAAACCCCATTCACCTTAAAGAACAAACAAGATACATCAAATTCCGCTTCTTTTAGTGCAAGGGCCACGCCCGCACTCCCCTTTTCCCCTGGCACTGGTATCCTACCATGTCACTTCCAGAACTACGTATGGCTTGATTCTCATCCCTATGAGATACGTAGGAGCGCCCGGGCACTTCCCCGCGGGCCCAGCCTAACCTTTGTGTTCGGTCCCTCAACTCGAGCGTTTCCCCAGAGAATGCATGGTAAGTAGGGCTTAGGTCCTTCTTCATGTCGGGTTTTGATGCCATGCGTCCCCTGATCCCTTTACCCATTTGTGGTCTAAGGTCCATCAAGAACTACGTAAGGCTTGATAAGGCTTGATTCTCATCCCTATGAGATACGTAGGAGCGCCCGAGCACTTCCCCGCGGGCCCAGTCTAACTTTTCATGGTCTGAATTCTATGACCCTAAACTAAGATCTCCCCAAGGGGAAGGAATCTGCTCCCTCTCTCTAATACGTTTCGTTGCTGTATTCAGATGTGTTTTGACAAAGAGCCCAAAGCGTGGGATTTTCACAGGGACATTCCCCTCATCCCATGACCAAGATTCATGAGCTCGCTATTTGGATCCTCATCCTCTTCCACATCCAAAAGGACCCTCGGACGACGTGGATACTAAGCTTAAGGGCTCTCCATGAATGCTGGACCTAAGGGCCCTTCAATCATTTTGGGCCAACGTCCGTACGGATATCTGACAACATTTGTGACATGGTCCCGTGTTTCGAACATGGTCAACGGTCGACCCTCATTTGTTTGTCCCCATTTTAGGCTAACGCGACAGGATGCTGTTTTGCGAACATGGTCAGCAGTAATCCTCCATCGTCACGCCGCCACCATCGTGATCCGAATCTCGAGCGTCATGATTCACACATTTCCACTCACTCATGTTTAAGTGGAACTCCATCATACTTGGCTCTTTCTCTTCGCGCATCTAGGTGCGCTAAATGATCGTGTTAATGTCATTGGGTCGGTAGTCACCGAGCGTCCTTTTGCCCTAACCTTCCCCTTTTGTGTTAGGAGATTCCCGCCGCTACTGCTTGTTTCCCGCACCGAGCACGACTCACGTGGGCTTAGTAGTTTTGGTAGGATGTATGCCAATACAGTCGGGCTGTTCCTCGTCCTGCATGACGTTAAACTGCGCTTTCAGAACTACGTATGGCTTGATTCCCATCATCATGGGATACGTAGAGACACCCAGGCATTTCACCTAGGGTCCAGCCCCAGGAATTGCAAAATCCTATTCCTCCCCATTTCCAGCCCTCGCCAGAGAGGCCCTATCTGGAAGAAAGAATGATCCGGGATCAGACCGATGCGCCCATCTGGCGTACTCCCACCACGTTGGTGTAACTACCGAAGTGTTGGATTCTGTTTGAACAAACCATCACTCCATATTCCACGCTTTGCGTGCCCCTTATTCGGACCCTTGTCCTCTTTCATGTCTGGAAGGACCCCCTAACAGTAAGGATGTCTGACCTATGGTCCGCCAACTGTCCTGGGCCAACGTCCTGAAGGATTGATCGACGACAAATTGATAAAATCCCGTGTTGCGAATATGGTCAGCAATCGATGCTCATTTGTTGTCCCCATTTTGGGCTAATGCAGTAAGGGTACCGTTTCTCCTCCAAGGTTAACGATTGACCCTTATTGTCACGCCATCCCCACAGTGTTCTGAATCTTGGGTATCGTGATTCACACTTCCCATTTTCATCTGTTTGGACCGATTTCAGCGCCCCTGGCGTTGCCCCGTTCGTGCATAAGAGCACGTCGAAGAAACGGTAATTCGGCTAGCCTGGAAGTTCCTCCTCCGATCAAGCCTTCCCCATCTTTCGGGAACCTGGACTGGCTTGGGGAATTGTCGTCAAATGTCCCGCAAACATTGTAGGGATGTGACTAGACAATTCAACAGTGGAAATCGTGCGTGCCATGACATTCAAAACAAAGGTAAAATTTGGAAGCACGAAAGTACCAATAAAAGGGTTTTGGGTTTGTTACAATACTCGGGGGTTGACTTCCCCCATGGACGGGTTGACCCAGTCAAAAGAGCGTTGCAGCTCCGCCACCCGTTGACTTGCGGCATCCAAGGCTTGCTGCCGCTGAACTAGCTCTCGCTCCTCCTCCGCAGTGGCGGGGCGCAGTTCGTCAGTCCTGGCTTTGGCCCTCTCCACATCAGCTTGAACGGCAACCATCTTTTCAGAGGTCTTCCTCATATGCTCTTTTGCCTCCGCCAGCTGGGCCTTCAACCGTGAGACCAGCTCAGTTTGTGCATCAAGAGAGGATGAAAGCTCGTCTGCCCGGGTCTGCATCCATTGAACCTCGCCTTCAGCCTCCTGGAGCTTCTTAATGTTGGTCGCCTTCCTCCGCTGCCAGCCCACGCTGAGCCCACGATCATGCTCCCGGATCTTCTCATCCATAAGATCTCAGATGAGTGCATGAGGACGTTGGGAATCCACTCCCCCAGCGCACAGTTCGCACAACCGCGAGCGAAGCCTATCCATTTCGGCCAGCCATTGTGCTTGGGGAGTGTCCTTGATAAAGCGTGCGATCAGCTTCCACGACCGGCGGCGAACTATGCTGTTGTCTTCCTCGTCGGAGGCCGTTTCGTCCCAGTCTGCGCGATTGGCAGGCTCATACGCGGGATACGCCCGCAGGAAATCCTCGGCAGGATCAACATCCGGCATCAAATCCAGCGCGACACCTGGCGCCGAAGCAGGAGGGACAGAGCTAGGACCGACCGGTTGATCCTCTTCCTCAAAGTCCACCTCAATGATTTCGGGTATGGCCCTGCTGGCAGACCCGCCAGTGATGATGTGCGTCGCAGCTTGAGGAGATGGAGGGATTATTGCCACCATCACTGGCATGCCCCTAGGAGGGACACCACCAGACATCCCGACCAGCCTCGCCGCAGCAGCCCACGCCAGTCGAAGAACTGCACGACAAAGAGGGACATAAACATTAGTTGATGTGGCCCACATGTGACAACGAGGAGATCGGTGGAGGAGACTTACGAAGATCGACCTCCGACCGCTGCTCCTGAGTCGGTACTGACGGGACCCCGAGACGAGGCCCCCCGTATACTGTTGGAAGGTCTGGGGATTCTAGAGGAGCCACCTCGGGCCCCCTGGTCCCACCAGACGTAGAGATGGACGCAGCCGTAGGCGCGGGTTCTGAAGGTCCCGCATCATCACCCGCCAAGGAGCGAGAATGAGGCCTACGAACAAGTTCCTCCTGCATGGCTCAAACATTGGTGAGAAGTCCATAAGGATCCAAGAACAGATCGTAAGGGGAGAAGTTCGGAATGCTACCTCGAGAGCCTCCGCGAAATCGTCGGATTCTGAGCCTCGGTCTCCGACCTCACCCTCCTCCAGCGGGCTCCCTCCTCCAGCCTCATCCTCCTGAGAGGAGCCCTCTGATTCCTCCGGCAAGGGGAAGCGCTCCCTCAGATCGGCAACCGATAACTGTGGGGGGACCGTCTGATTCAACAGTACCCTTACCCAGTCTGTCATTGGGCGAGGGACACCACTGGAGTGGATGTAATCCTCCAGCTCTTCCAGGTACTGTTCTGCCTCCGCCGGAGATGCCATGAATCCAACCCAAACTAGGCCTATACCCGGTAATTCCATCCCAAGGCGATTCAGGTGGGCCCATATCTCGGATGGGTTGAGGAATTGCCGGTTGACATCCCAAATGTCCCAAGACTCCGGGAAGACGGAATCCTCTGCCATGTCAATGTGACGCAGGCGCTTTCCCAGAGCCTGAGTGGATATCCTACGGAATCCCCTCGGTGGTCACCCCTCCGGATGACCCTGCTCTCCCGGAATCACCGGATCCACCGCTGCTGCCATACCCTCGGCCGGTGCGGGTCTCGCCTCCATGGCAGCCCCGCTGTCACGAGCGGCCCTAGCTGCCCTCCGACCCCGACCTCGAGATAGAGGAGGCCCACCGTCACCAACCCGGATCGTTGGCTGCTTCAGCATCTCCCCCGGATAAGCGGCCTCCCAACTGATGGCGTACTCCTTCACTAATCCGAAGGCGGCGGTGGAAAGAGGCAATGCAATCCGCATATTTCCATCTTCGCGTGTGAACATGAGCCACAGCTGCCTCATCACACACGGGTGCTCCTCGTGACGCACCTCCCAGTAGACCTGCGGGGTCAGCCGCTGGAGGCACCGGAACTGCCTCGCAAAACGATGCAGGGTGTACGGTTCGCAGTTTGGCTCACGATCTATCCGAGCCACCAAAAATCCACCTCGGAAGGCCAGAAGGTAAGCTCGATGTTCTTCCGTTCCTCGCCCTCCATCAGCAAGTATTCCCGTCGGCAACGGGAAGGGATGGAAATTGAACTCATCCGCCATCCACACCCGATTCAGCACCATCGGGACAGCCAGTTTGAACGGGAAGCTCCCAAGTGCATTCAGGATGGAGGGGCGAAAGTTTGATCCCGGCCGAGAAATGGGGTTTGGATACTCGTAAATACCCCTAATATGCGCTGCAATCCACCCATACTGGAGGTGGAAGGCCCCACATATTCTTGGCGGCTTCTTGCCCTCGCTAATATGCTGCAGCATTCTGTACAGTTTGGTGAGCATCGGGATCCTCAGGTTGACCCGCTGCCCCATGGCCAACATCGACACCATGATGAACGAGCTGGGCCATACCCCCATGCTTGTATCTCTCACCGGTAGGATCCAGCCACAGATGAGAGCCGCGACGAATGCCGCCAGCCTGACTATCGGCTGTTGTTCAGTGCTGACGCTGAAACCCCAAGTTTTCCATTGGCTGTCCTCCAGGACCCGCCAATACGAGTGTCCCTTGCCCCGTTAGGCTGCCCTTGGACAAGTTCGAGGCCTCGGAGGGAACTCTCGATTCTCTGGGAAATTCAGGAAACATTTGAACCACCTCCTGAAGTGGACGTCCCTCACTGCCTCCTTGTCCTCTCCAGGGACAAGCACCATCAACGCCGATGCCAGTCGCGACATTTGCTCCGCGTCCCCCCACGTGCTGGCAACGGGGAGGAACTCGTCATACATGGCCCCCAAGATTGGGACCCCAGAAATCTGGTGGACATCCCACAGGCTGATGCCCACCTCCCCCTAATGCAGGTGAAAAGTGTTGGTCCTAGATGACCATCTACTCAGCAACTCTGGCATTAGCTGCTTCGGTTGGTAAATGTGAAATTGGGAGGCCCATGCTGCCTCATACAACCCCACTCTCCTCAACTCGGCCCCGAAATCCTCGCATGAGGTGCCTACCCAGTAGGCCCAGGCCCAGTCATCAGTAATGTTGCCGCCCTGGCGCAGGTCCCACTCATCAGACCATCCCTTCTTCGAATCCTGCAAGGCCGCCTTCAACATTGTACGGTAGAGGGGAGGGGAAGTCTCCGGCAGCAGTGGCTTCCCGTCGATGTCGTTCACATGGTTGTAGAGACAGTCAGCGGTAACGGGTGTGAAGTCCTCCCGCGCTTGACCATCGGCCGCCCTGAACCATTGGTGCTGGCACAGTGTGCTCCTGAACCAGCAAGCTGGTTCATCCCTACTCGCCTCAGGGATGAAGACGTCATCCCTCAGCCCGAAGCCATATAACGGCAGTTTCTTGCACTGCGGATAATCTTTCTGACCCTCTGAGAGTAGATCCGTCAAAGAATTGTGGTCCGAGTGGCTCCGGATCATCTCCCCTAAGCCCGGACGGTTGGCCATCTCATCTCGACGAGCAGCATCTGCAAGGACCCCCAAGACAGCTTCTTGATGGGCCATTTTAACTCTGGCCCTCAGAAAAGGATTCTTTCGGATGGATCGCGAAGCTCGACCGCGAAGCTCGATCGCGAAGCCGGATCGCGAAGATCGGTCGCGAGACCAAGCCGCGAAGTCCGGCCAAGGCCAACAAACAGAGGTTTGCTTGGCGCGGATGCAGAGTCGGAGACCTGCGGTTCGCCGCGAAGCTCGATTCGCGGAGTGCTGTCGCGGAGTACGCGGAGCTTCGCAAAATCGAGAGCACAAAAAGACAAGGAAGTCACGTGAAGACAAAAGAGGGCGGACCCCCTATTTATAGGCGGCGACCCCGGAGCATCGCGGCGCGCCTCACCCGCGCGAAGCATCGCGGCGCGCCTCACCCGCGTGAAGCATCGCGGCGCGTCCGGATCCGCGGCCCCGACGAGCATCGCGGGCCCCCCTTCGCGATGCTGCATCGCGAACCACCGACAATTTTGGCGATTTTCCCTCAGACTTCGACCCTTCGCCCTCCGCAGCTCCAAGTCTGAGGGGGGGAATTTGTTGGCGCTAAAAATACGGCCCGAAAGAAAGGTAGGAAAAAGACCGCTGGCGGGCTGCCTCGCGAAGCCCAGCCGCGAAGCCCAGCCGCGATGCCCCGCCGCGAAGCACCAACGCGAAGCGCCCCGACCCTCGTGGCCTCGTGAAGATCCGGAGGCGGTAATGCACCGCGAATCCATTTGACATTCGCGAGCCGCCACGAAGCTCCGGAGGCGGTAATCCTCCGCGAACCCATTTGACGTTCGCGAGCCGCCACGAAGCTCCAGAGGCGGTAATGCTCCGCGGACAATGTTGACGTTCGCGAGCGCGCCGCGAAGCACCGGAGGCGGCGCGCGAGCCCTGCTTCGCGGCGCACCTTCCCTATAAATATTGGACTCCCCCTGAGTCCTGTGGATGGACAATCCGACCTTTCGGCTTCTCGTCTCCCAAATCGCAAAGCACTCTTTGCCCCGGGAATCATGAGCTCCGCGAGGTATTTCTACTTCGCGAGACGACTCTGCTTTGTCTCGTTTTGAGCCCCTCTTCCGAGAGGGATTCCCTTCATGAAGATCAAGGGCGTTCGCGAAGGAAGGGGATTCCCAAGGAAACCTGGGCAGCCGCAGAGCGTTTATACTTCGCGAAACACCCAACCCATGCTAGTAATCCCTATGCCAAGGCAGGATAACTATGCATCGCGAAGCACATTGCTTCGCAGGACCCTGCTTCGCGAGGCACCCCTTCCTCGCGAGGTAGTGCTCCGCGAACACTGTTCTACTTCGCGAAGCACCTTCCACTCACACCTATGCCCCATGCTAAGGCCAAGGCACTCCACTTCGCGAAGCACACTCCTCTGCTTAGCGATTCCTCTTCCCGTGCGACCCTCCAGGTTTGCACGATGTGATTTCAAAGTCCCATGGACAATACCACCCGTAGCGTTTCTTCGCCTAATGCTTCTTCACATAGGAACGCTAACGGCTATTGCTTCTTCGCATAGCCACGCTAACGTGGACCCCTCGATGGTTCGTCCCACGACCCCCCTTTACCATGGCCTTACCGGTACCTTCCCTTCCCCAAGGACCAGAGGGTACCGGTTATGTAAGTCCTAGGGGTGTGGAGTGAACCCACCTCGTCCGAGCTGCAGGACGTTAAACTGCCAAGCACCACGTCCTCAACACATGACGTTAAACTGTGACCCAACCTCGTCTCCCTCACGAAGGGTCCCCCCAACTCGAACATTTTTTACACCACTCGTCTCCACAGGAATGGAACTCTTCCGCACATGGAATGAGATCCTCCTTGTCGGAGTGGCGTATGTTCGCAGGGGAAGGGCTGCCTCAGAGCGTAAGCCCCTAACCTTTCGTACGGATGATTGCACCCGTGCATCTCCGTACTTCCCCACTACCAAGGTTAGTGGAGGGCGTGATAGGGAATGAGGCACCTCCCATCGTCGGACCAAGGTCCATCTTTCCCGCGCTTTGTCGCGCCATGGGCCTCCATCCTGGAGTAAGTCCCAACACCATGGGCTACTCAACGCGTAAGCCCCTCTTCGCTTCTCATGGACGCACCCGTCGCGACATGATCGTTAGGTCCTTGCAACCTCTTGTTTCTCACACCGAGCATGACTCACGTGGGCTTAGAGTGAGCACCGAACCTGACCCCGAACATCCCCCCGGAACTACGAGGACTTTGATCCATGTCAAGGCATGGTACGTAGGAAGCCTCCACGAGGTTCAAGCCCACCCGTCGTTCTTCCACGTCGGGTCTCATTCCCGTCCAGCATGACGTTAAACTGCGCATTCCCTCCCGAACTACGAGGACTTTGATCCATGTCAAGGCATGGTATGTAGGAAGCCTCTATGAGGTTCAAGCTCACCAATAGTGGACCCCCGGGTCTTCTTTCACGTCGGTTCACCGACGGACTCATCTCCCGAACTACGAGGACTTTGATCCATGTCAAGGCATGGTATGTAGGAAGCCTCCACGAGGTTCAAGCCCACCCGTCTTTCACGTCGGGTTTCACCCCCGTCCAACACGACGTTAAACTGCACTCCGGTCCAGTGGTAAGCCATTGCGACCCATCCCACTTGAACTACGAGGTATTTGATCCATGTCAAGGCATGGTACGTAGGAAGCCTCTACGAGGTTCAAATCCACCATCCGGTCATCCCGACCTCATTCACGTCTGTTCACCCCCATCCCGCATGACGTTAAACTGTATTCCCCAATCCGAACTATGAGGACTTTGATCCGTGTCAAGGCATGGTACGTAGGAAGCCTCCCTGAGGTTCAAGACCAACGAGCATTGGCCCAGACCGTCTCCTTGTCGGTGTGCCAAGCCCCCATCTCCCATTGGACCAAGGTACCTCATTTACGTCGGTTCACCGACACCCAATGCCCGTCGTTTATTCACGTCAGGGTTCACTATCGTCCCGCACGACGCTAAACTGTATTCCCTAATCTGAACTACGAGGACTTTGATCCATGTCAAGGCATGGTACGTAGGAAACCTTCACAAGGTTCAAGCCCACCATTAGTGGACCCACGGGTCTACTCTCACGTCGGTACACTGACGATCCCCATCGGGCCAAGGTCCACCTTCACTTCAGCTTATCGACGTCATCCCGAACTACGCGGACTTTGATTCCCTACCACGGGGATACGTAGGAAGCCTCATCAAGGCTCAAGCCCAACTTCACTGTCGCCCCTGCGATGGTCCCACTTCACTCCCCTTCCACTCCATTCATCAACCTACCACCCATTCCGATTCTCGCCCGGACCGTCTTATCCTGGTGAGACCATGTCGGTACGCTCTTCTTCACTATCGCCCACGGGATGGCCCTGGTGTCGATATCCCTTCAAGGAGGATCCCTCAATCCGATCTATCCTAGGTAATGATCTGGTTGGGTCGATCCGTCTCCATTGGACGTTAAACTTGCGGCATACCCTGTGTTGAGCACGGGAAGCTGAGGAAAACCTCAGATATGTGTCTACGACATATAATTCCCCGCGCTCGATGTGGGATGCCTCGGGCTTCCACGCCCTCGAGAAGCCTTGTGGTCAAGGATAAACAGACAGACATGCCAGGTACCCCAGCATCCAGACACGCTACTGATGCCTCAACGTGACTACTCCCCTGACTGAAGGTTGCTGCCCTGACTGGACCCTTTGGAATGTCCCGACAGAAGCAGTGTAATTAACCGGCGTCCATGGAAACATGGCACTGGGAAGGGTTTCACGAACTACGTATTAAATCTATAAGGGAGACCCGGACTAGGTGACGAGTCCTGAGGAGGAATCCACAGGAGGAAGAACCGACATCCCATCATCCCGTTTTGATCAAGGAGCAGACGTCCCTGAATAAGGAGTGAATTCCGCCCGCCTTTGGAAAGCGGGAATGCGGGGCAACAGAAGCGCCGCACGTCCTCCCCCACGGACGGACGAGCGCGCACCCCGGCGAAAGCGTCGGAAACAGATACCCTCAAGAAATACCTCTTTATCCCACAAGTATTGATGCCACCTATTGAAGAAAATATACTCATTCTTTATGTGATATCCTTGGAGCAATCATTGGGTGCCTTTATTGCACAAAAAAACAATGATAGAAATGAAAAAAAACTTTTATTATCTCAGTTGAACTATGCTCGATGTAGAGACTCGATATTAAGATATTGAGAAAACCTTCCTAGAATTAATCTTTTTAGTTCATAAATTGAGACAATACTTGAAGCATCACGAGGTACACTTGGTTTATTGAAATAATCCACTCAAAATTTTCCTCATTCATCCTATGCTTACAGGATGTCTGGCATGGTGGGAGGATATTCTGCAATAGTTTAATATATAGTTTATGCCTTAGAAAGTAGTAAAAGGCCAAGATTTAGCAGACTTTATTAATGAGAACCCATATAAAAAAGATACATCATTGAATACTGAATTTCCTAATGAAGAAATCTTCTCTATTCAAGAAATTCCCCGAATATGGGAAATGTACTTTGATGGTGCTTTTAGAAGTCCAATGGGTAAGAGAATGGAAAACCCCAAATTCAACAAAGTTGGGTTAAGAATTGTGCTTATCTCCCCAGAGAAGGTAGAGTTTCCCTATTCCCTTTTATTATTAGAAGGTGGTACCAATAATGTGGTAGAATATCAATCTCTCAATGCAGGCTTGGAATTAGCACTCCAAGTATCAGTTGATTACCTGTAGGTGAAAGGTGATTCATAATTGGTAATCAAACAAATCAATAAGGATTACACCATTAGAAAATAAGAACTAATTCCCCTATTTTATCATGTTTGAGTTTTAATAGTATAATTACCCTCAATGAAAACATTGTATTACATCCCACAGTCACAAAATTCCTAAGCTGATGCATTGGTAAATAGATACACAACCTTGGAAGATCCAAATTGGGATGAAAAAATCATTATCATTACTCATCATCGAGTGGTTTAACCTTTTTTTTTCAAATAATAACTAAGGAAATCATTTTAATTAGTTCTATTTTTGAGACATACGGTCATACAATGGGATGTATAACACCCATCATTGAATATCTATAATACGGGGTACTTCCACCAGATATAATTGAAAGGGAACAGATGTAGCGATGAGTAGTTAATTTCACTCTTTATGATGGCCCATTTCACTAGAAGATCCCTTATAGATGAGGATTCGAAAAAATTATTCTTAGATACATTGATGGGGATGAAACTGTGGCTATCATGAAATAAGTACATGTAATAGCCTATAATGCTCACTAGTCTAGGAATAGGCTTTCTGATCAAATCCAAAGGCTTGGAGACTTTTGGACTTTGATGGAACAAGATTGCACATATTTCACTAAGAAGAGACATCCCTTCCAGATGCATGCCATCTTCATTCATCAACACCTAGAATTTCTATATATAACTAAATATTCCTCTCTATTTTCTACATGGGGAATGGATATAGTAGGACCCTATCCTCCAGATACAGCTAAGTAGTTCACGTTTAATCATACTACTAGAAAATTCTTCTCCAAATGGGCTAAAGAAATACCTCTCAATGAAGTTGGTGCTGAAAGAATTGTTGGATTTGTCAAATCTAATATCATTACCATGTTTTTTCCCCTCATACCATATTGATGGAAAAAGACACCAATTTTTATTCTGATGATTTAATGAAGTAATATCAAGAGCATAATATCAAATCCAACCATTCATTTTGCTACCATGTAGTGGTTAATGGACAGATATATTATTCTAACAAGACCCTATCAAATATACTCAAAAATATGGTTGATAAATATAAAAAGTATTAGTTTGGTAAGATATTGAATGATTTGTGGGTTTACTAGACTACTACTCATTCTGCAACATGGTCAACCCCATATTTGTTAGTGTATAGGACATACACAGTTCTTACTATTGATGTTAAATTGAATTCACTATGAGTTTCCATCTGTGATAAATTATCAACAGATGAACAGTCTTAGAAGCGATTTGATGTGATAGAATGATTAGATGAAAATATATTGCATACCTTACATCACTTGGAAGTATATCAAAATAGAATAGCATGATATTTTAAAATTAAAGCTCACCTCTGCTCATTTATTCAAGGAGAAATGGTATTAGTCCTTAGGACTCTGATGATACCAGGAAAGAAGCCTCCAAATCTTGATCCAAAGTTGGAAGGACATTATTCCATACATATGGTTCACTCAAATAGATCTTATTACCTAATATCAATGGATTAAGAACTTATTACAACTCCAACCAATGCAAGATTCTTGAAGAAGTAATTTTTGTAAATCATATATAGTTATTCCCTAGTTGCAAAACATTAAACTACATAGAAACCATATGCGTCCATGCTACATGACATTAAAATGCATAGCTTCTTTGTCCTTTTCACATGATGTTAAATTGCACGACATTATTTTTCCTCACTACATGACATTAAGTTTCATGGTTAACATCTCCTTCATTTGACGTTAAGAAATCCACCAAGATACCACAAATTGGAATTCCTTGTGGTTCTTTAAAAAATGAGTATCTTTCATGAGAAATAATTACACACATAATTTCTACTACCTAGTGGAATTCCTTGGTCTATCCACAATGTTTATTTCACATCAGGTGACTTACATCCTTTACAAAAGACGTTAAAATGCACGGTTCTTATAGAACTACATATGTATTTCTTCTCATTTTAATAGGATATGTAGAGATGCCCAGATCTCTAATTTTTGAGCCAGCCACAACAAAATAAAAATTCCCCCATTCCTTGTGTTTATGAGTCGTATCTGTACAAGGAATACCATATTAAAAAACTAAATTTGGCTTGATTCTCATTTCAATGGGATATATAGAGATGCCCAAATCTTCAATCTTGAGCCCAGCTGAAACCATAAATAAATTTATTTCCCTTTTATTCCTATATATGAACTAAACCTATATAAAGTACTCTTCCAGAATACGTGGTTTGATTTTCATACCATCCTATGTATTAAGATTAAACATTATTTTGGAATATATTAAAATCCCTTACCTCTCACATCAAACTTTATCAGTGTGGGGAGTGATCTTTTCAAGAACTACGTATAGATTAATTCTCACTACAATGGGATACGTAGAGACCCCAATATCACTAATTTTGGGCCTAGCCATGACAAAATAAAAAGTTCCTTCATTCCCTGTGTGTATGAATCAAACCTGCATTGGGAATGTTTCAAGAATTACATGAGGCTTGATTCTTGATTCGACAATATACATAGTGATGCCTGAGTTTTAACCATAGAATAACTTCAATATATTCGTCTTTTCATGCAGGTTCATCTTCGTCCATACCACAAGATTTCAAAATGTTTGTGAATTCAAGAACCATGTTTTTCTTGATTCTCATCCCTAAGAGATATGTAGTGACACCCAAATTTCAAATCATGGGACCAACCAAAATTTCATAGAAGAAAACCCTTTTTATTTTACCCATGCACAAATCAAATTTGGATAGGGACCTTTTTCCAGACTTGTAAATTAATTCTCATTTCAATGAGATACATGGTGATTCCCATTCTTTCTACTTTAATCCCAACCATCAGTCTATAAATTATAAAGAGCCCTCTTTCCTACATCAAAACCTGATGATTTGGGGAAAAATTTCTAGAACTACTTGTGGATTGATTCTTTCCCCTAGTAATATACATAGTGATGTCCTGAACCTATATCCTGGCTCAGCCACCACTCAATCATTATACCATTATCATTTACTTGTTGTACCTTTGTGTTGTAGATGAATATTTTACCACCCCTTCTTTCTCATATTGATCATTCCTCACGTGGGCTTAAGAGTTGGGTGAAGATCTTCTCTACATAAATAAGGTATCTTAGTTCCTACTTGAGGTTATCAAGGGTCCTGGCTATAAGACCTTAAAATACACAAAAAATTTCCTCATCACATGACATTAAATTGCATGATATTATGAAAAACTATGTGGGATTAAGTTCTTATTTTCAGGAGACATGTATTCATTTCACATCAGTTCACCTCCATCATTACCGCATGACGTTAAACTTAAATGAAAATACAAGAACTATGTGTTACTTGATTCTCATTTTATTGAGATATGTATAGACACCTAGATCTTATATCTAGGGTTCAATATCAATATTAAAATTATCTAATCCCAATGTATGGATCAAACATGAATAGGAAAATCTAACAATAACTATTTGTGGCTTGATTCTTTCCCCAATAAGATATGCAGTGACACCTAGGTTCTACCCCTAGTCCAGTTGCAATATTTATTTTCACGTCAGAATCACTTCACGTCCTCACCACATGATGATTTAATGCATGTAACTAAAAGAAATATATGTGGCTTGATTATAATCCATATGATATATGTAGTGAAAACTAGGACTTAGATATTAGTCCTAGCCATGAGATAATAGAAAATTCCCCTTTTCCCGCATACAATTTAAAATCTATGAATTCCAAACTCCTGGCCAATATTGATCCAAATATTTCTCATATGTGTTTGACATTACCCCTTTCGAATTTCATACTCCTAATATTGAATACTTTTAGATCTTCATAATATTTCTTTGAATTATGGTGATGTAATATCTGATACCTGATATCTCCTTTTATTAACGATGTAGTATAGCCCCTAGGTGGCCTTGCATAATCCACCCATTTAATGGGCATGTAAGCCAAAAGTTTACACTCTTTCGATATGCATGAAATGATCCAGTTGGCCCTATATATTATATCCCCCATAATGGGTTTATCAAACAATGGTAACTTCATTCTTGGGGGAAGCCTATTCTATCCCATTAAAGCTTCAATGATGGAATGCAAGAACATATATTTTAATTTAGTCATCCGTTGTATATTTGTACCATATCCTTCATCCTGACCTAAAAGTTTTGAAGACAATAGTTTATATTTTTTCTATCAGTTTTTAAAATCATAATAAAATAACCTTGGATCATTTGACCAAATTCAATTATCTCCATAATATTTTGGTCCTATCCGTATGACCTAAAAAATACAGACACCATATTTCCTACGTTCAAATCATACCTTTGTAAAAAGAATATTCCTCTGTTTATTTGGAAATCATGACTAGAAATAATCTTTCTGTGTTCAAGTACTTTTCTCCATAAACCAAACTATATGTTTTGGAATATAGGAATCTACATAAATATTACTAGACTTTTAGAAAATTGAATGCCATAATTCTTGAGATATCCTTTATCTGACTATGAAATTTGTGCCCCAATTGGACTTGCATAAAGTTTTCCTACATAAAAGACCTGTTCACATAGGGATTCCACTATTTGGCTATGAAACACATTCCCTTGTTGGCCCTGCATAATACTGACCCCCGTAACAGATTTTTTAAATAGAGGTAACTTTTTTCTTGGAAGAGACCCCCTCTAAATTTCATTATCCCTTTTCCCATTCCACTCTTCATATTCAAAAATCCTCAAATCACAGCTTACAATTCTCCCTTTCTATACATGAATATGGTGGAACAATTCTAGAAAAATTACCAAGAATTGGAAAACCATCAAATCATTGGTCAATAAAGACCTTAAATTAAATACATATAATGTCCTTGATAAATGTCTCTAAACTTCCCAACATAATATCAAAAATCCCCTTTCTAACAAATGCACCTTCCTTCACACATCAAAATCATGTGGGATTGTTTTTTCATTCAGGGCCTATGTCAGAAAAAATGACCACTTTTTTCTCAAATACCCTTCCTTGGTAAATCCACCCACGGTGGTCTTGAGAAATCTAAATCTTGACCCCTTTTTTTATATCAAGAGTAGAATTTCATAATTCCTGGAAACTCTTTTTCTTGACTATACATTATATTCTCTAGTTGGCCTTGCATAAAATTTTTCTATATAATGGGATTGTAAAATATTGGTAACCTATTTCTTAGAAGAGACCTCCTTTATTTTAATAATTCAAATTTTATATTTGGTGACCATAAAAATCATGACTCAAGATTTTTCTTAGAAGTATCTAATAAAATATATGAACATTTTTAGACATCAAGCTTTTTTTGAGATCTAATCTCAAAATTCATGGTCAATGCTATTTGACTTGAAAAACTAGCCTTATTAGACCAAAATGAATGTCTTTAAAATTCTTATCAAAAGATACATAATACTCACTAGGTTGAAAACCTACAAAAGGAATCGTAGAAAAAAATTGAGTGTCACTTCACTAGACCATTACTTTTTGTAGTCTAGGAAATATCGAGCAATAAAAAGTCAAAAGACACAAAGTTTTTAGGGTTGTCCATATGAACCTAGAAATAGTCAAATTTCACTTACTAATATTCTTGGATTAAGTAAAAAATTAGAGTGCCCCAATCTCTATTATTGTAATTATGATTTATCTGACGTAAATATTCAATGTTATGAAAATCAGTGTTGATATTGAGATTACATAAAGAAAGCAGGGATAAAGACATATATATGATTGGAGACGAAATCCTTTTCATTTAGATGGTATAATAAAAGGGACATAAATAGAATAGATCCTCTCTGTCATATATTAGAATAAGCTTTCAACATGACTCTTCATTTTTTGAACGACTTCCTAATCTCTATCAACTGCTTGTTAAATCTCAACCAGTTGACCAGATTCAGTCTCTTCAGATTTATGAAGTGCTTCCATGGAAACCCCAATTTTAGTTACCCCTTTAAGTTGGGCTTCTCATAATGATGTATGGAGTTTTACAAGACCCTCTCAAGAAGCATCCAAATCTTACTGAAGGTGCAACACCTCCTACTGAAGGTGCCCCACTTTAATTGATTTTTCCTTGATTTGTTGATTGGACTCTACCAATTTTATAGTATGGTTGTCCTCTACTTGGAATAATGAAACTCAAAAACCCTCAATGGTGGTGAGTAGTTTAGCATTTACAAGATCTTGTTGTAGTTTGTGTTCTTACTCTCACAGGACAATAGTCTCTTTCATTGTATTATAAACTGGATGATAATCAAATCCACAAAATCCCAGTATGATAAATAGTGCTAGAAGTTGGAAAAAATTTGATAGAAGCTCATCCAAATTATTCTCAGAGATTATATTACAAATAGTATTACATGTATTGTTACGAGTGATATTAAGAGAAACATGTAGCTCTATGTCTAAATTATAATAACTATCATGAGGTGTTATGTATTCCAGAATCAGATCACTCAAAGAAGTTCATGGATCTGCACCTTTTGAAATAGTGAATGCTTCATCTTCCATTATTGATTGAGACAATGCAGGGTATTCACCTTTAGACCTAACAATGAGAGTTGATAGCCCTAAATAGTGATTTAAAACTATTTTTATCTCCAAAATTTTAGCAATAAAAAAGAATGTTTAAGACATTAAATGAAATTTAACAAGTAATTAGTCAACTAATTTAGTAGATTCCTCCCCAGTATTCTCAAATTCAGTAGTTTAAGAGAGTACTTCTTGGGGAGGGGCATTCTCTTGAGCTTTCCTAGTCAGCATAACCATAAGATCTGAATCATCTCCCAATATTTTATTTACTGTTGGTATTTCTTCAATGTTAGCAGAAGCAGGATAGAGTGGGATTCCCCATTCATGAAGGGTCTTCAAAATTTTATTTATAGAAAAGGTTTCATACACTAAGATTTAATATGAAATATTAGATAAAAGAACAATTATGTATGACAAATGAAAGAATGAGAACTTACATACTTTCAGTTCCTTCTTGAAATCCCCAAACTCCTTGATGGAACATAGAATATCAATTTATGGATTAAGAGAGTCCATCATTTCAGTGTATATGGATTTGTATTTTATTCCATCCTTACTATTTAAGGTATCCAAACAATGTTGATCGATGCCCAAATTGGCTCTGCTGACATTTTATTTCATCATCTCTTTAACTGGTGCAATGTCATTAGACCTTTATGAATTAGTATTAGCATGATTACCTGTCTCAGATTTTCTAGGATCATCACTCCATACTTCTGGAGTAATAAAAATGTCAGCATTGATTGTCATAGAATCCTTCTTCACATGCAACAGATCTGAAATATTATTAGAAACTAATTTTAGAAATGAAATTTAATACCCATAAGAAATGTGTCTAATATAACTATGTCCCTTTTCTCTCTCTATATATATAAATAGAAGTAGATGAAACTAGATTCCTTGAAAATTCATCTATTAAGGTAACATATTCATCAGCAATAATTTTTACTTCTCCTAGAGTTTCTTTCTTAGTCCTTCAAGAACCAGTTTTAATCCATTAAGAGAATAAAGGGATGAAAATACTGTGAAAAGTTGGATATGGTCACCAAGGTATATCAATAAATTCATAATATTAGAGGACAACACAAATACTTAATTTTTTGACATACACTTTAGATTATTCTCAATGGTTTCTTGTTTTTATTTTCATAAGGAAGTTGAGAGATTGAACTACTTCTTTTAGCAGCAGAGACCTGAGGTAATGATTGAGGATATTCTATCTCCATTACCCCCATCATGGTTCTCCCTCCAGTAGAAAGTCCTAGAGACCCCGGTGTTTCATACAATGTGTCAATGGTAGTTCCTTTAGGTCTATATTTTAGTGACTCGAGTACCTTTACCGACATTATTTCTCTTATTTCAAGATGAAAAATTCAATCCCAACCGGATTAATGGTGGTGGATGATGGAGTTGAATTGAAATAAAATAAAAGGGAAATACATTCTCAGTATTAACATAAATGTCCCATTCCTCTTCAAGGTGAACAATTACCCCTTCATGTATCCCTCAATCCATCATATCAGATACTCATTTTATGGCTGGGACTTGGTCATCAGTTGCATATATGAAGGTCTCCAGCTCCCCAATATGCTCCTTTACTTCAGCCATATTATTGTATACATGAAAATAAGAAGGTTCTCTAATGTCACCCATATCTGGTATGCTAAGGGGAAATTAGATAAATTCCCATTCATCCCTGAGTTCTTGAGTCATGGTTTCCCAGTACTGGATTGATAAAGGCCACACATAATTTGGCTTTGATATGGTTGGCTGTAGAGAAAAATCAACACCCTCTGATTGTAAGGCCTCTTCGATCCTCCCTTCTTCTTTAGAAGAATAAACAGATGGAATGCTAACATCTTTTTGATGAAGATGACTAGATCACCTCAGTGTTGGAGGTGTTGTTTCCCTAGCCTTGTTTTTCTTAGTGGATTTTCCATGAGGATGTTTTGAAGGTTTTGAAGCCTCTGAAGCCTCTCCACAATCTTTGGATTTATACCTTTTACCAAGATTGGTATGAACAAAAAGTTGTTGTGGCCTGTACCCAATTTATTACTTCTGTTAAATCCCCTTGAGGTTATGAAGAAACACAATATTTAGTATATCCATCCTATAATATAATTGATGCATCTAATGGAGGTAGCAAAATCGATATTTTGGATGTCTCTAAATCCATAAAAATACATAATTTTCAGGCTACCATTGGGTGCTTCTCATGTCTAACGTATGTAGGAGGAAAAGTTCTAAATTATTGAAGAAATTTGAATTGTCAAGAAAACATATAAGGGAACTAATCCTCATAGATTATTTCTACATCAATCCTGGTTGATAGTACGTTATCCTGGAATGAAATCTTATAAGCATTCAGATCATAATTTTCTTCCTTACCATCATCAACAAATGTTTCGGTTAGCGGGTTACTGATAGAAAAGAAGTTGAATTATCCCGATGCATTCAGTGCCCTCAGCACTTCATCAGGATTTAGGTTCAAAGGTGGAATCCCAAAAACTTTCTACAAAAATAGAGAAAATCAACCATTGGGTTCTCAAACTAAATTCAACACGGAATATGAACAAAAATGTGATGTAATCTAGCCTCACAATACTTGAAACGGTACTGTAAGTATAAATGGAGCCTTCCCATTGTATAAATTAAGAAAGGAAGTGATAGATTCTTACTAATACCAGGGTAACCAACCCAATATATTTCCCCTATACCAACTTGGAAGCAATCGCAAAAGTCCCTGGTCTTACACCTCCATCGAACTCCTGAACTGGAAGCCAATAAATGATTATCCACATGAAAAGGAACTGGATTAGCATACCTTTGCATCAATCTTAGACTTAACCTTGTAACCCCAATGCTTGTAGTCACCTTTCTCCAATGTGGGATAGTACGTGCCTGAAGTACCCTGATTGTCCTCTATTGGGAAAATAGTAGGAAGTCTACAAGTAGGACCCTTCTCTTTTGTTGGTTCTAAAAAATATTCCATCCACACTCTTGCATTAATATCTTCCCTAGTGAGAAGGTCATTATTTTATTTCAGAATTTTTTTTCTATTTTGAATAGTTCATGAGATAATGGTGGCATCATCTTAGCATCACCCCATGTTTTTATTGGTGGATTAAATTCATTATATATATCCCCAAGAATGGGAGCTCAAAATATATAGTAGATATCCCATAAACTGATTCCAAACTCACTATGTGTCAAGTGGAAATACTTTGTTTACAGACTCCATTGACTTAGTAATTCAGGAATGAAGTAATTTTTGTAAACATAAGTTTTTCCTATCTAGAAAGCTTCATAAATGTGAACACCGATCAACTATTTCCTGAAATCTTCACAAGTATGGCATACCCAAAACACCCACATACATTCAAGATTGACTCCTCCTCTATAAATAAGGTCCCAATATTCCTTCTTTCCATTATATTGATATGTTTTTAAATCATGAAAGGTTAAATCATAACAATTTGGCCTTGGATGTGCAACATGATTCTTCATATCAGAAGTACAACCACTATGATGTAGGATACATCAAATAGGGACAGTTCCCACATGAACAGGAATATGATTCATAGTAATATTCATATAATGACACTTGAGGTGTTGAACGAACCAATTATTTGAAAAATATTTATTATAAGGTGGAATATGGGAATCTTACAAAATCTCATGCTTGTACAAAGGCATATAGTGACTTCATGGATATTCATGTCAGTTTGGAATTAATCCTTTCACCAAATCAGAAAGGGTACACTAAACAACATCGTAATAGTTCGGTTCAATGATTTTCATCATTTTGGTTTGGAAGACTCTATCTTCCTCAGTTGAATCAATCAAACGATCCATTTCCAGCATGATAATTACTAAAATTTCCTCATTAAATTTGGAATATTGAATTAATAAAGTTCAAATTTTAACTTAAAGGAATTAAATAATTTCGAAAAGGAAATGTTTCGTGCATCTCCTTTGATGAGGTCACCCATATAGGTACTTCGACAAGGTACCCAACACATGTCCTTTAACAATGTCCTTATGCGCAGTTCCTTTGAAAAATTAACTCTGTGTATCAACATCGATCAAATAGATATACTTCAAGAAATTTTCAAGGGACCTATGAGATATCATAACACGAGAGAGCCGAATGAATGAGCTATGCAAGGAAAGAAGAAAGCTGAGAATGCAAGTGAAGAAAATGAGAAAGGAATGGGGGTATTTATTGGCACCGCTAGCCTACACCGTCGACCTACAATGCCAAACTACACAACATAGCTATGGAGTAGACTTGTGTGGCCCAGAATTAATTCTCCATAATAATTTCCCTATAATCCTGCCTCAGGACTCGACCCTATTTCCAGTTGGATCCAATCCTGAGGGTGGGGGGGGGATTCTTTTGACACTTCCTTTTTTAATAAAGGATTTTTTTATTAATATTCTCTTTTGATATCTTAAATTATCAAATAAATTTAAAGGAATTAAATAAATATAGTTCAAGGGATATACGTAGAATACCTATTCATAAGAAGGTCAGTGCAGTTCCTTCCCTTTTAGAATAAAGGCATAGAGACCTAAGTGACACATCTATGCTTCAATCAGCCATCATAGGTTCTAATCATGCAGCCAAATGTGCCTCGCCCTACACTGAGGACCTATGATACAGACCTACATGGAAGCATATTTTTCACACCCCTACATGGAGGATCTACATTGTGGAGATATGCCGAATACCTATGTAGAAAAACTCCTTTCGAACAACCCCTATTGGCTTATAAATAGGATCCTTGGGCTCCCCATTTTGAGAACTAAAAATGTTGGTAGAACTCTTGAAGCCCCCATTTCATAGATTATTTTCCCAAGTCCCCCAAATTTTCTTAGGTAGCTCTTTAAAACATGAGAGAAGATAGAAATAGATGGGAAAAGCAAGATCAAGGGCCTTCCTGAGTTTTAAAAACAAAACATCTAATTAAGGAACCTCCTTCTATAAAGAGAAGTAATCTACTCAAGGTTATTTCCTTAAACAAATACATATGCAGGATGATTCTAAGGATATCAAGGGACACAAAGAGTGATTAAGTTAAAACCTCACCCAAATTTTGTTATCCCTATAGTTGATTTCCTAAGGCATATCAAGATTTCACAAGATTATTCTTCCCATTTTAATCATTTTCAGGTACTCCTTAGACCAACACAGTACACCTACATGGTATACTTACACGGCATACCTACGGGGACCACCTATGCAAGACACCCATGGATGGGCCTCTTCTTCCCTGAATTCCTTGTCTAAAAGCGTCCATGTTGAAACCCACACCAAGACCTCATAATTTATCAGACCTTTGGGAAAGGCACATCAGCGTGTCTCCAATTTGTATTTGGATATCTATGGTTAGGGGTTTTCAAAAATCATCTTAACAGAGGGTAGAGATCCTTAAAGTGTATATAGAACTGGATATCCATAGTCACATAGACCCTCACCCTAAGTAAAATTTTTGGGGAGTTACCAATCTTGGATTCTGTGGATATGAATATATCTTCCCCTCATCATCTTTGAGACCCTGAGCCTCTCATCCCCAATAGGAAGAGTGAGGATCACACTTGCTTTTCCCTTCCACAAGGTATGATATCCTCTTTCCGCTAAGAGACCCTTTTTGGGCATCCCTCTTGGATTAAGCCCCTAGCCTTTCAGGATAAACCCAATGACCTTCAATTTCATATCACATTGAAAGGTTCATTGATCACACCATCATCCACTATTTCCCTAGCTTCTTTAACTATAGTCTAGACCTCTTCTATCAGTGGAGGTGAAAATGTGTGGTTTTTTAAATCTTTCACATCCTTTTATTTATCACATAGAGAATGACTCACGTGGGATTAGAGATTTTTGATGATCAGAACAACCACACAATCCAACTCTTTTCTTGAACTATGATAACTATGATTCCCCCATAATTGGAATATGTAGGAGGCCTTAACCCAGGGCCTGAACTCAATAGAAAATCTCCTAAGGAGTCCAACCATAATTTCCTTAGTTTGGGTATCCTCCTTAGGAAAAATCCTCAAATTAAGTACCCCTTGAATCTCCATGAGTTAAGACGTATCTCGTAAACCCTATTACAAGGTCATCCTATTTAGGAATAATCCCAAACTATTTCTCTCAATGGTCTATACTCTCCTACAAGATGTACCGAACTACATGGTCTTTGATTCCCATCCATGTGGGATACGTAAGAGGCCTCCCTAAGGTTCAAACCAAAAATTACAAATCAACCATGTTCTTTTTGGGCCACATTCCCAATAAATTCTAATGTAACTTGGAAACTCATATCCTTTTCAGGTTCCTTGTGATGCTTCACTATAAATCCCATAATAAGATTTACTAGGTACCTTCCACCTAGACGTCCTTACTTGATGAAATCAAACTATATGGTTAAGTCCTTATCAAAAAACCTTGAAAGGTATTATGTGTCCCATTAAGAGACACCAAACTTCAAGGATTATGATTCCTTTCATGAGGATACATAGGTATCTTATTTATGGGTATGATACCTACATCAAAACAACTTCTGTCTCCTTGGGTGATGATAAATTTTATAGTTCCCCACTGGGTGGCTTAAAAAATAGCATTGTCATAATAACAACCAAAGAATCATTAAGTAGTATATTAAAGGATACCATCGATTGAGAGCCTCAAATACATATAGATATCTCCATTGATGAAAATCCTATAATACATACAAATGATTCTAATTTAAATACATTCTAATAATTTATTTCAAATTTATACGGAAACCTATAGTACACTTAATAAATTAATAAGGATCCCTAGACATATCTTAAATATATATGAGACCCCGGAGTAGGAAATAATTCCCCTCAAAAGGTTGAGATGAGCTCGACCTCCCTTCCTCTCGACCAATGTGAGTTATTAAGAGTTGTAGGTCAAAACACCTAATGAATGTCTGCCTTAAGAAAGCAGGTCCCCATTAGATATAGACCCATTGGATGTTTTTGGTTTAAAAAAAATCCATTGGAAACTGTCCAAAAGTAGTGATTTCTAACCAGAAAAGACGTTCCAGGGGAAACACCACCATCAGTTAATTCCCTTTTGAGTACTTATATTGGGCCCACTATATTACTTCCTTGGGCCTCCTTGGTTCCAAAACAAGGAGTTGGAACTCAATCACCTGACTTAACATGCTCCCTAGTAACACCTTTATCTAGTACTGTTACAAAAAATGATCTTATCTCTTCCTTAGTTTTTTTGTTTTCTCTTTGATCGGGTGGCCATGGGATTTAGTAAACTTGAGTAGTCCCTATGTTTTCTTGTTATTTTCCCCTTATTGACTAGAAAATTACTAGAATTATAATTACCTTTCTTTATATTTCTTGATCCATGATTGACATTCAATAATGAATTACGGTACAATTCATAGTATGAGGATAAAAGGGAGGTAGTATCCTTGTCACTAAACTTATAATTCACCTCTAACATTGACCCACACAACTTTTTTTCCATTTTTAAATGACTGGTTTCCAACCTTTAAAATCTTCATCCTCCTCTCCATTCCCATTCAGAGAATTGAAATAGTTTTTTAGATTAATTTATCTTGACAGAGCCTATAGGCCAAGAGGTCACTTGAACAAAGAATTATTAGCGTCCAACATTGGTAATGTTTATGACAAAGGGATAGAATCCACCCCTGTACCCAAGGCAGAACACCCACCAATGCCCATATCTACCAAATTCCTTTTGACCTATCCTATAGCCTTGAAAGTATCAGAAGAAAGTAAATGAGAATTGGTAGTAATAGAAGTATATGAACTCTGTAACACCCCATGATTTTATGAAAAATATTCTTTTAATTTCATTAATGTCTTGTGTTGTACGCTACATAAAAAGGAGCTTTAACAACATGCATCCCTGACTTGGCCTGCATTACACACAAGCACGACCTTCCACGATAGCGTGTGTTGTACGCAATACCGAGTTTCATTAAACAATGATATGCTACTAAAATATTATTAAAACTAGCCGTTATGAATAGTAATTCCCACTTTTTTAAATTTTATAAATTTTATTTCTGAAAGTGGACTTCATTTTTGGATTCAGAATATCGAAATTAGCCTAGGGTGAAATTTTGGTATTTTTCTGAAAACTTTCAATTTTTGATGAATAGTGAAAACACTAGGTTACTATTTAAAATCTGACTTTTTATTTAAATAATTATTTATTTTATTTAAATTTATTTTAGGTCAAAATTTATACATAATACCTATATAAGTTCAATTTAATTCATTGGAGTCATTTTATAATAATTTTAGATATATAATTTTTTTTTTGAACTTTTGACCGTCTTTTACCCACCTCCTAGGAGAATTTGCAAATTTACATAAAACTTAATTTTACCGATTTTTTGAATGGAATTTCAAAACTCCTAGAGACCCGGTTTATGTCAGTAATTAAAATGTGGTTCAATGAGATGAAAATAATTTATGGTGAATAGTATCTTTTTACTTTTTTTACCACAGTTAAAAGTAAATAGGGTAATTAAGGGTAAAAATGATACTATTATTACCCTAACACATGTCCTAATTATATTGGATAAGTTTAATTAGACCAAAAAGAACCTTAGGAATAAAATATGACCATTTACGTCCACTTGGATTAGATTAGGACATTTATTATTAATTTATTTAAAGAAGGGTTAAAATAGTAAAAATCAAAGTTTAATAACTAAATAATTTTTAATATAGAGTTATACATAAGATAAATTCGACTATAAATATTCATTAGAAATCTAAAAAGATTTCATACATAATGGTATTTTATTTTTAATTTTTAGACATTAAATAATTTAATTTATTTATGATACAATGATGATGCAGTAATTATCTTATTAATGAAATATTGACATAATTGATGTTATAAATACCCAAATAAATGTAATTTGAGACTTTTTATGAATTAAAATAATTTTATATGTTAATAGGACATGTTATTATTGATTTAATTAATTTTTTTTGAACTAATAATTCTGTTATAATTTTCAAAAAAAATCAATTACCAAATAGTGTCAAAATTGACATAAAATAGTTTTTAAAACAAATATTATATTATTAATTGTTATTTTATTCCTAAAAATCTAGGGTTCGGCCAAATGACTTATATAAGGTTATATATATTAATAATAAACAACTTGGGGTTCGTTTGTCTTGTTATAGTAAGTTTATTAACCTTATAGTGTAAGAAAACAAGAAGACACGGTAAAAGTTAAATTATCTAACTTAAAGTTAAATGTAAATGATAAGGTGAAAATAGATACCTAAACTTGTCTAAATTATATTGGATGAGATTATTTCGACCCATACCCACATTAGCTTCTAAATAACTCAATTTGGAGCTATTAAAAACCGAATATGACTTTATAATAAAATAATATTTTTTGTTTTTTCCAAAGGTGCCCCTCTCCTCCCTTATAAAAGGGCGCCTCCTCCCTCTCTTCCTCACAACACTTTGAGCCTTCAAGCTCGGACAACCCCTGAAAAATTCTCTTCTAAACTTCTATAGAAACATCATAGTGGTACTGGTCTTCTTCAAAGACCAATTTTAGTGCCCTAAGAGGAGGTCTCAAAGAGGCGCTTCAAAGAAGAGGCAATGTCCGTTACCGATTCTTTCAACTTTATTTCTTCTTCAACTTCTTCTTCTTTAGTTGTTTCATTATGAAGTAATAAAATAAGTATCACTCATATAATGGTATGTTATTATAAGTATGAAACAACCCTATTTTACCATATATCCATCCTACGAAAAATGAAATCACCACGCGTGCGTACGTACGGAATACCGTCTCCACGCCGTGGTGTAATCTATTTTCCACCACCACCTTACTTGGATGGGTATAATGGTGTAAATAATAACTATATATATTATTATTTAAAAGTGATATTAATTATTAAATATTATACATACACTTCAATACAATTCCACGATCATGGGAATGATATCATCGCTCGTGCGTACGTACAGACTACCGTCTCCACGACGCGATGAGATTCATTCTCCATGTTAACCATTCATGAATGATTATAAAGTATATACAATAAGTAATCATGAAATATATGACATAATAATGATACTGGATTTATGTGTATATATATTTATGTTATCTACTTAATTTCATTCAATTCAATAAGGAAACGAAAATAGCGTTCATGCGTACGTACGGCCTACCGTCTCCATGAATGGTGTATTTCATTCCTTTTATCGATCTATAATATATATGTATATAATGAATATATATTATATATAAATCATGTTTTACATTATGGAATTATGTAAATCAGGATATAAGTAATAATATCAAGAACTACAAGTCGAAACACATACGATAAATGAAACGATTTTACCCAAAACGCCCTTTAACATGGAATTTACAAAAGAATGGGTAATATAAAGTCATAAGTGAACCATATATGATATCATAACAATTAATATGATTCTATAATAAGTCAATTACATTATTTAAATCATTATACAGGAGGTTCGGATACATACGAAGCATATCAAACATAAGGTAAGGGATAATTTTACAAATCTCTTTTTTATCCGAGATTGCTTATTCGTAAGTATTTACTGGGGTTATTGCAATAATCCATGTCCATGTTTTATAAATGTGTATTCATGTATGTTTAAATTCCTTTTTACCTATTTTTACTTTTACCCCATGATATGGAAGGAATCTTTCTTTTATTTACCATACAAGGTACTTTTTGACTTTTCCGACAAAAATACGAGAAGAATGTTTTTTTAACATATACGACATGAAAGGATTTTTACAGTTTTATAAAGCCTTATTTTCATGAATCTTCCTCCAAAATATTTCATGACTATTTTCAACAAAATCCTTTTATTTTAAAATTTAATGGAATTTTGTGAAAAGAAAATGAATTTCAAGATGAAAGGATATTTTCCTCAAGAATTCATTTCAAGTGCTTTATCAAAACCATTTTCCATCTAAGATGAAATCATTTCATATGTGTATGTTTCAAGTATAATGTCTCTATGATTTACATGGTTTCACTTTTCTTATGATGAAATGATATCCATTTGTTTTATATGGATTATGTGATGATGGGATGATGTTTATGAAACCCATTTTATTCTTTGGGTTATGATGAATGTTTTATGTTTATTTTGTGGCACAAGTAATAATGATTTCAATATGAGATGTGTGGGAACTATATCTCCATCCAATGCATTGGGTAAAGATTTATATCTCATGAGATAAACATGGATGGAATGGTAAGTTAATCTGGTTCAATGTTACAGGACTGGAACGAGGAGTGAACTCGATTCAGAATGGGATTTTGTCCACTAAGATGGTCTTGGAAGCAATGCCTTGGATAATATGGAAATCATAACATGTGCTTAATGGTTGACACAATTACATGTTTTATTCCCATTCTATTTTATCGTGATTGATGTTCCCTTATGATATATACCTTACGTACTTCCAAGATTCATGTCTTTGCTCAATATTTTGATGTTTAGATTTTATATTCAAGTTTTTGCATTCAAATGTTTATAGATTGTTTTATGTTCTCTATGTTTACCCTTAATGAGAATTTGAGCTCAACCCTTTTATGTTTTCTTTTCCCCAGGATATAAAGAAAGGTTTTAGGTAAGAAAAAAAGGAAGATCTTTATGGGAGATGTTGAAGATCTTTCACCGCGATTAGAAGATTTTATTCTGAGTTTCCAAAGCCACTAAACTATTATGGTCCTTGTGTGTCTGTTTTTTTTATGTTCTAAGTATTCTGCAGTAATAATGTAATGTCCATGTATGTCAAGATTTTGGTCTCTACAAAATTAGTCCAACATCTTCCATGGTATTCATTCTTAACTTGAATCCTTTAAATGTACACTTCATACTAGTAAAGACATCTGTGACACTTGGTTCTGATATAATAATCCTCACCCACTTTTATTGAGCATCAATATTAGCAGTAATTATTACCTAAGACTATCTTACCTAAGACACAATCTTGTATTTGTCTCTTTCCCCACTCATCCTATAGTTCTCCCTAAAATAGGTTCTAGTTTCCCATGGAATGTTCTGATCCATGATACACTTACTATCATAATTCCCTATTGAAACATGAACCTAGAATTATAATGACACTTTTTTCATGATTATTAATTCATGACACCTAGTCTCACATAAATAATCTAGTCGCAGTGCTTGATTAAATAAAAAAATTAAATTTCCAATCGACCATGTTTTAACTGGTCACATATATTTTCCTTGAAAATCTATGACCTACTATTGCACTACACTCGTCTCCTCCAATAACATGACCGACACCACTTCTAATATTCCCGCATCCATAAACACAAGATAAAACAAGTCAATCCACTTTCAGATAACTAACCTTGAAGAGCCCAACTTGAGGATCCAACACATTATTTAAACCAGATTCAAATGCCTTTAACCAATGCACAATGAGAATTGTAACGACCCAAACATTCATCAATGGAAATCCCTCTTGATCTAATTAAATGTCTCTCTATGTAAAATGTTTATATAAAATGTCAAATTATTTGGTTTTATGTTATGAATTGTGACCGTTGCTAATATAGCCATTAAACAGTGATCACGTGATTAGAATAAATATAGGGATTTAACAAATCCAATTTATTCAGACAAAGGAAGCGATGGCCTCATACAGTAGACATGCCCCATACGAATCCCATTTGTCAGAGCTTGGAAAGGAGGTGGTGTCATTGGGCTTTGCTCTTGACCAAGCTCAATCCGAGCTTGAACACATTAATCTTGAGTAGAACCTCCTATAGGAGAAGTGGAAGTTGACAGAGATTACCACCTGAACGATTTTATCCAAGCCACCCCAAGAGTTTGTCACCATCTCACACCTCACCCTTCAGTCTTATGTAGGTTTTAAGGGGTTATTTAACAATACCCTAGTACTATGGTTATGTACATTATTTCTGAATATAATAATGAATATACTTTCATTTTTGTTATTATTACCTTGTAAATAGTTTTTAAAGAACAAATAGTATTTTTAGTTAATGTTCAACTAAGAAATCTATTTTGATGAATCAATGGATTTTTTAATTAAATAATATTTTAATAAAATATTATTATTATTATTATTAAATTAATTAAATATAAATGATTGTATAATTTTATAAATGCAATTGTAATTTTTATTAAGGTTTGAAAGCCATTTTTATTAAAACCCATGAATTTTTTATAAATGTCCATTTTTATTTTAAAAGTGAAAATTAGTATGCTTAGAAAATTATTTAGATAAAATAAATATTATTTCCAGAATCAAGACATTGAAATTATCCAACGGTGAATTTTTCATAATTTTCTGAGACAGTCAAATTTTTGGGTAAAAATTAAATACAGTTTAAATATATAATGTGTTTTATGACATCATAATGACCCACTGGTGATGTAATAAAATACTATAAACATTATGTTTGGCCAAAAAAAATTTTACCATTAAAATAATGTGATTTTGATTTTTTTTATTTATTTTACAAAGATTTAGTGGACCCTTCAAGACTTATTAAACATTTTGTCTTTTTAAATTGCTTTATTTGGGAGTGTCACTCACCTCCACATAATCAACCCCATTATATTAATAATTTCAGACTTTGGCCTTATAAAATATTGTTTTACACTTTCCTTTTCCAAAAACCATGGGCTGGTTTGTGGTTTGGATTAATTTAATGTGAGGTGTCCCAAACCAAAATAATAAATAATTCCCTATCCTTTCCTATATAAACCCACCCAAGCTCCCACTTCTTCATCACTCAAAGCATTTGGAGTTCATCCAAACTCTTCTTTCATCTCTCTATAATCCTCTCAAGGTGCCCCAAGCTTCCAAGAAGCCTCTCTCAAGCCTCTCTAAAGCCTTTGGAAGCACACTTCCAAGTAAGGGTTTTTCTTCCATTCTCATTTTTGTCCAATATTATATAAATTGTTATGCCCTTTTAATTTCAATTATAAATGTTGGGGTATGGTTTATAACCTCCCCCATACTTCAATATTTATGTTTTAATTATGAGATACCCCTTTTTCTCTCAATAAATGCCTCCCATGTACACCCGTTACTATGCTGAAATTTCGGAAGGAATTTCTCTCTCCTCATTTACATTCAAGAAATTCTTTTGTATCATGAATATAAATTCCATTAAATTTGTTGGGACATGTATCTATATGACCCCCTTATTATCCATGTATTTTAAATATGATGAAACACCCTTTTCTCTCTCACCAACCATTTTTATGAGTTTCAATGTCACACCGTTATGCTGCCAAAATTGCACCGCGCTTTTCCAAGCCAAAGTCATTATGTAGTGAATAGAAAGCTCATTTCTCTATAAAGGGTATTAACCTTTATGCACATTTACTTATTGTTTAAATATTTTCATGTATTTATTCTACATTCTTTTATCGTGTAATAATTTATTATGTTGAATGATTCAATGTTTTATGATCCATGTGGACACTTATGCATCAAAATGAAATGTTTAAGAAGGGTGCACCCTGATAGCGCTCCAATGAATTGGGTAAAGTATAGTGTCATGATAAATCATGTGAAATGGGTGTTTACTAATTCTAATTCAAGTACAATGAGGGTTTACTCATACTTCATGTGCAATGAGATTTTACTCATGATCCATGTGCAATGAGATTTGGATCATGCTAATTCCATGTTAAGTCCATGTTATGATTATCATGCTTTATCATGCCTTTGTGTTTATGCTTCTCTTGTGCTCTATTGATATGCCTATTGTCTAACATGTATTTTATTCCTCATGTTATTTCATGATTAATCTCTTATTGGGCTTTATAGCTCACCCTTTTTTATGCATGTCCTCAGGTTATACCTTGCAATGCTAAGTACGAGGAAATGTAGTGGTCATGTAAATAAAGTTTTCAATAAAGATGTTGTTTTTTATGTTTTATATTGTTATGTAATGATCATAAGACCCAAAGACACTAGACCTATCGATCTTATATGTTGTATCAAATGAAGTTTATGTAATAAATTATATTTAATTGTGTAATAAAATATCAGGGTTTTCATAAGAATCATTTTGAGCAGCCTCACCAAATCTCATAACTGAATTCAAATGAAATCTCCAAGATAAATCATCCCTGATTTCTTAATCCAATTCCATTTAAAGTTCTAAAATAATAATCAAATGAACTAACTCAAGATCCTATGACCCTTATAATATGAGGGTCATCTATACACATCATATGAAGATATCTTTCACCATACACCTTTTCTCAAAATGCTCCATGAGTACAACTCAAAAGAATTTTCTTCTATAAAACTTGAAAATTCACTTGATCAACTAAATGTAATGCTGAAACTATCTCAGATAACACATGAGGATGTCAAGATAAAGGATATGATCATCACTGAACTAAGAGTAAACCAATATGTTAATGGGAAAACCATCAACAAGTGTTTATATGTCTCTTTTAGATCCACAATCACATAAAACAATTTATATTTTCCTTAAACTTATCCATGAAACCATATCACCCTAAAATGTGTGACTAAGTTCAACCAAAGGTCAACCACCTCGTAGAACCCCAAAACCAACCCTCCTCATACTGCTACGGTTCCATCTTATGGGTTATGCCCCAAAACACACCCATCACATTAACCCAATACTTAGAAGGTAGTCTCAACTTACCTTCAAAATTTGATCACTCAAGTATCAATAAATCTAATCTAGACTAAGATATTAAAGAGATTTCTAGCATAACATCTGACGTTCAAATTAATATCTTGATCAATTTTTCTTAAATTTAATGTTACACATGATAGATATAAAAAACCATTGAATTTTTGTACTAACTCTTAGTGTTATTCAATGGTTGGAAACTCATCCAAAAACTTCATTATCATGCTTCCATGCAACCATAGGCGGACACCAACCCATCAAAATCCCAGATTTATTTTTCCTCTTGATCTTAAACCTACTTTCTTGGCATAGTTCAAACACAAACATGAGTTTTAAAACTAATTTTCATGCCCGATACTTAAAATCATGACATTAAAATTCATTTGATTCTAGAAGTCATTATGATGATTTTAAATTGATCCTTTATGGTCACATTATCTCTAATTGGAAGGAAACTCATATCATAAACATTATGATGTTCTACACCACAAGAGTGTCCTAGTAATCATTTTCTAATAATGGGAACTCATCCCATATAACCAACTACATCAACCACCAAACACGTGTTATGGATGTGTCCAACAAGCTTATAGTATGTGTTAACATGAGAAGAGAGGAACTAGGTACTTATAAGCATGTTCTAACAGGTTCTCTATTTGATTCATCCATTATGGTAATACTTAGTCACATTCAAGTAAGTTATTAGTATTAGGCATATAGGCCAAACTAACTAAGATCATTACCGATACTTTTTATAACATTATCCTCAACACTGGAATAACTCATCCTTCTTAAGATATCTTAGGGATACATCGCTCTCAAGAAGTTTTTACACCCAAGTCACTGTACTCCAAAGATGACCCCTAAATGAATAATTTATACACTCCTGAATCCTTACAAGAAATATTGAAACCACATGGTTTAAAGGATTTCATAAACTTATTTCTCAAATAGTTTTTGATTTAACACGTCATTTATTAACTCGACTGTCACTATGTGCCATCGTGATATAAAAACAACATAATAGGCTATATGTATTCCTAGAATATGATAATATAAATGTAGGTAAATTTAGAGTCATTTCATCTATATTAATAATATTAGGCTGAAGAATTTCAAGTCTCACTCTATCAGAAAATAAGAGATGTTACACAATTAATAAAACAGTTGACCATTCTAGAGGAATGTACTACCCACTGAACTGGGGCATTACACGATGCTAAAATTATTCGAAAGGATTAGTTTATTGAATGATGATATTCCTAAATAAGGGATTTTTTTTCATCATTAAGAGTCCTAATTGGAACACTAAACACATGAACGATACTATACATTTGAAATGTTTCATAAAAATTTCAACAAAAGAATATTTTAGAGGGTACTAACTACACTGGGCTATCCCTTGACTAAAAAATAAATCATAGACCATATAACCAGGCCAACACAAGAAGGTCACTAGGCTTACCATCCTAACCTCCAAGATCACTGTAAAATATAAATTTTAATAGATCCCCTTGGGTAACATCCATGTTTCCATATGAGATAAAATTTAAAGTTAAACCTTACATGAGGGTTGAAGCTAAACACACCACATTAAGGTTTTATTTAAGCCATTACATTGGTTAAAATTTATTATAAATAATAAATATGATTATATATATCAAAATGGAAAGTACTAGTTATAAATAGAAATGTTTTTCAAACTGTACTAAACAAATTATTCAGAAGTCATAATGAAGAATAAAATGAAAATTATCTAAAAATTTTCTTTTAAACATTTAATATTTTTTTATTTAACTAAGAAAAGATCCCAATAGGTTTAGTTCAAAACAAATTAATTGAAAAATATAGAGGAAAACAACCTTTGGTTGTAATTTACATTTTATTTAATGAATTCATCATAATAATATAGCTCAAAATAATATAACACATCTTTTATAAATTAAAGAGGCATGGTTAAGTAAGATTACACATTAATTTTATATGTAACACCATATTAGAAGCTATTGAACCATAAAATTACAATCAAAATTACCATAAATATACCCCTTGGGGTCAAGTAATAAAGAATAAATGATAATGGTGACTTAATAGGGTCCCGTCCAGCTAATCCGGGTTCAATTAAGTGAAACCCATAACACTAAAATTATCAAAAATTTAAAAACACCCTTAAGGGGATTTCCTCATAAGCACCATTCCCCAATTGACCTACTTGGGTCTAGTGGTACATTTTGGGATTTATCTTATAATAAAAATTCCCCAAATCCCATACTTGGGTCAAGTTGTGCATTTAGGGATTTATCTTATTAGAAACAATACCCAATTGGGCTAATTTGGTCCATTTAAGCATTTAAGGATTTATCTTATGAGTAACATGCCCCGACTAGCCTACTAGGGTCCAATTATGAATTAAGGTATTTAATAATACAAGTTTTCATGACCAAATTAAATAGGTACTAGCCTTCATAAAGGAAAACATTTCTTGTAATGAATTTAATTTAACACAAAAAATGGTTCAGTTAAATGAATTACCATTCCCATGTTATAAAGGTAATTTACTTTATAAGTTACAATTGGAATTCATATAGCTATAACCTGGTTTTTCCATTTGATTATTAAATATAACATATTCATATATAATGGTTTCATTATATGAGTTACCATTTTCAATTTATAAAGGTCCATACACTTTTTCATTTTTTATTTTCACCCCTTTAATTATAACCATAAATGTTTCAACCCATATAACCAATGGTCGATGTCTCAAACATTTTATAATTGGTTAATTATGGCACCACCATCAACGTATATAGGAAAACACCATTTATGTTGATGTAGACACTTTGAGAACCAATTATTTTTTCCTAATATAAAAATCATGATATCAAAAAAGTAAGGAACTAAAAAATCATATTATAAAGGAAAATACGATAAATAATCACATGAGGTGAAAATATTAAGTATCAAGTAGTCAAAAAATGTGACCTACATGGCATAAAATAGGAATGGATTGTGAATCTCTATGATCTTACAATGATTCATGAATACCCCTCATATCTTTCTATATAGGACGATGAGGTAAATCTAATAAATATAAAAATCAATAACCAGTGGAAGTAAAATATTTACCAAGGTGAAAATCATAACCCTATGTAATAAAAACACTTTGAACATAAATCCCATACCTGGAAACTTAATTATTTCATCGTACGTAGGTTGGATAGACCCAGACACAAGCTATATATGAATTGAAAAACATTCCTAGCCTCTTGCCTACCATCCCCAAATAATAAGAAAAAAAAATAAAAGAGATCTGATAAATTTTTTTAATATCTCAAACTGAGGTCCACTAAATGGTTCCCCAAGAAGGTCAGTCATATTGACTCAAGTGCATCTCCCCACATTCCATAAGCTTCCAACTATCAGTGGGGGTCTGAAGGTGGTATAATTGGGAGACTATACCATCTTGATCAGTAATAAATATTTAAGAAGCATAAATATTGAGAGGATGTTAAAGATGAAAATAATAACTATGAATAAATAATAAAAATATAACCAAGACAAAACAAAATAATCCAACCATGCATGAACATGTTATAACATAAATACAATAAGTCAAACATATGATAGATAATACATACAACATGAATTACTGGAAATATGAATAAATAAATAAAAGAACTAACTATGGAAGGAATCATGTGTACATGATCATCCACTACTCTCAGGAGCCCATGTATAATACTAGTTCATAAAGATTAATAAAATTAAGCACATTCAAGATTCCTAACTAGTAATATGAAGTCTGTTCATATACCAAACAGTGGCATGAAAAGAGTCTTAGATAAACTCAGTATTCCACCATCAATGGTGTCTAATTCAATCTATTATATGAATATAATATAAATCAGTATTTCAGTATGATAAATAAGCAGTGAATAAGTGAAAATAAAAAAGTCGGGATCCGGTTCCTCAAGGACAACTGGTCGACTGTGCCTACTTCGTCTTAAGCAAAAAATGTCCCAGAACAAGTGTCACCATGTGTATACATATACATATTCATATATATATATATATATAAGTATATAGATATGTATATATATATATATATATTCACTATATACATATCAAAATATATATATCCATATATATATGTACCTAGTGCTAACTAGGACTCGAGGCCCAACTCATGCATTTGTGCATAGTCCTAAGAATCTCATAAAGTAATAAAGGACTTTGTTCCCAGGTATCAGAAATAATATAGGACATCATAATGGGTATCATGAGTAATATTGATAAGGTCCATGACTATCACCTTAATCAAGGGTGTGTAGAACGTCATTCCAAGCAACCCAAGTGATGTGAATTCCTATTTACAATGTCCTAAACCAATGGAGTTTTAGATTCCATGTCCACAACCTTAACCATGGTCCCTCATCCATGATCTAGAGTAATGTAATCCATATTTACTTATGATTCTTTATCTTAGGTGTTCTATAAAGAAGAACCCATCAACTCTTAAGTCACAGTGGACCTTAATTAATAAATTACACTCATTATTTAAAATCACTTCATGAGTTCATACAATCCACAATCAATTAAGTTCAATATGAAGAACATATATTCGATAAATAATACAAATATCCAAGTGTAGTGAAATATCCATAACATGACTCCATTAATAAAGTTGCTATTAATTTAACATCAACTAAACTATTAAAATTTAAATATAAATTCTCTTTAAAGTTTGGATTCGACTGAGAGTAACTCCTTACCATGATCCACTCATTTAATTCTATAATGAAATTCTACTATAATTAGGTAACTAAACTTTCCCAAGGGACGTTTTGGCCTTAAGAAGAAGATAACCATTAAATATTTTTAATCAAACCCACCCCAAAGGGGTAGTTCAGTTTGATTTCAAGGACTCTAACCATGTCAATGTTCATGATAATAAAAAAATGAAGGTCTATACATTTAATTAAATACATTTTATTTTTTAAGGGTAAATTCGTGAAAAGTATGATATACAACACAATGAAAATATTTTTATAGAGGAAAAAACTTTCAGGGAAATGAATATAGGCCACATATATCAAGGTTGGAATAATTCACTTATCCATTATTGGGTTTTTATTTGATAGAGAATGAGATAAATCCAAATAATTTTCAAACTCCATAAAAATAAGGATAATTAGCTCATACAAAGATAACACGAAAGATGGAGAGATAAAAAAGAATAAAAGGAAGGTGAATTATAGTCTTACTGATGGATATCCAACACAAATGATGGTGTTTAATTTAGATAATGGATGTATTATATTGATCCATTCATAGAGGAATGGGAGAGGAGGTGCTCGAGAAGGGTTGTTGTGTGTGGGTGGTGAGGGAGGATAGGGGAGGAAAATAAATATCATGATGGATGGAAAAAAGGTAAATTATAGCTACATGAAGTGCTGATCAGTTTTTTCATAGGGTTTGGATAATCATTTCCCAACCATATGATCACACTCCCTATGTGGAAATAACTAAGTGGGATTGGTGCATGATTTTCCAAACTATTCGCATCCCATGCACCCAACTCTGCAATTTATTATAGACCTCTTGTAAGGGAATGCGACCTTAAGGGCACAGTTTAAAAAATGTGTGACACCCTCTAGGACCATACACTAGAAAATAATTTTTTACCAAGGGCCCCACACTATTTCAAAATATTGTGTCCCTATAAAAATAATCCACAAGGTTTGGTCTACATAGTTATTATTAACCATGCACTAACCCTATGCCTCTCTATATTTCTTCGGAAATGATGTTTTCAGTGACCGACACCTTGAAACTCATATGAACTCTCTATAAACTACTTAGTCCTTAAAAACCATCCAAAACTAACACTTTTAAGTGTTACAACACTCAAATTTATGTTTTGAGCCTCAGTTAAAGGTTTGTCCCATCCAGCAAATGAGAAATTCAAATTCTCTTTGAATTTTCAAACCGACCCAAAACATAGGATGTTACATGATTATTAGATCATAATAATAATATTTAATTATATTAATAATACTTATGAAATAATAATATAATTTATAAAACATTTCTTAAGGAGGTGGAAGAAGAAAGAAAATAATAGAAATGGAAAAAGAGTAATTTAGAATTTCTACCTTACTCCTTGAAACACTCATTTGAAAAAAGTATAAAGACTTTGAAGGGTAGTATACTGAGAAAAAATAACCACTATGATGTTTATAGTAATTTTGGTATGGAATTTTCATAGGGTGTTGGCCAAACTTAGTGACTTTGGGTGCGCGAAGAAGTGGAGTGGTGAAGACTCATTTTAAAAGTTGAGGTAGTGGAATTATTGTAATAACATAAAAGGTAAAGTCACTATTGAAGGTTCAAATGGATCCAATAATGGAAACTAATAGACTAGGGGAATGATCAACATTAATATTTCCTCATCCAAAAATTTTAAAACATGTTATTAAGTATTTCAATCATATATTTTTCACTTTTATGATTTTTTATTTTTATGAGGGAAACTAATTTTTTCCAAAGTAATTTAATTTTAATGAATAAATATGAAATAATCCTTATTAAATAATTTAGATATATTCATTAAAAATATTTAATATATTTTATCAAATAAAGTTTATCCATGAAATAAAATTTAATTTTAATATTAGTTCATGTAACGGATAAAAACCTGATTTTAGAAAATCAATGTTGATATTTTACAATTTTAATTCTTTTAAAATGGACCCCTACAATATATTAGAGTTTTTATACTTATCAAATTTATAAAAAAAATCTCACAATGATGCAATGATAAGAAATTTAAATGTGGAACACAAGATTTATAAGGTTTTCCCATAACATGGGTTACTACATCCTTCCCATGGTGACTCCAAAGGTCTTGGTATGGAGTAATCAAATTTCAAATGAGATGGTATAGTGTGATTGGTATTAATCACTACATTTAATTGAATATTGAGATTCATTTAAATAAATGATATCAATCACCATAACCACTCAAGAACATTTTCCTTCATTAATTATTCAAACTTAATTATTTATTGAATTATATATATATGTATATATATATATTATTTTATATTTCATGCATTTAAAACCCTCTCATTTATATTATTTAAGTAGTTTTATATTTGTTATAATTTATTATAGTGATAATAAAAAATTCAGTGTGTGTAATATGTCTTCTTATGACCAACCTTAAGTTTTTACACTATAAAACATTATTATAAAAATAAGAAATTAATTGACTATGGATCCATGAAAAATCATCATGTATTAATTTAGTTCTATTTATAGGGTGGAAGAGTTATTTCACACACAGTTTCTTTATCAAAAATCAAGAATAACATATATTTTAAAAAACTAAAAAAATTGCTTCATTGCATGTTTTTATTTCCTTATGTAAATTATAAAATTAGTGAATTTTCATACTAATGTACTGGTAATAGATTTTATATATGGGAAAATACATTAATGATTAAAATGGAATAATATTACTAGATTATTCAATTTAATTTCCAAATTCTCAAAAAATAAATCTAGTGAGTAGCATCACTTGCCACTAAAGTTGAAGAAGTTATATCTCTATGGACAGAATAAAAATAATTAAAATATGAAGATAATAATACGAGTTTTCCACTTAAATTTAAATAATATGTTGTTGAGGTTTATCAATAATTTTAGATTCATTTCCCTCTCTAACAAATTTATTACCAACAGCCTTGCTTAATGAAAAAAAGTTAGAACCTAAAAGGTTTGAGAGAGATTTAATTTATAAACATCATTTTTATTAAATTATTGTTAATATTTAATTTAAAACTAATATCCTTTATGATTATTTTGTAGATTTTGTACCACTATTATAGACTGGTTTAAGAATATGTTGTTTTTTGTGTTAAGGAGAAAATAAAAGAGCGAGTCGTGCTATACACTGTAAAATATGGGGATGACGGAACAAACCAAGAAATCAATGTGAAATAATTTTCTAAATCCAGACTGAAAGATAAGCCACATCCCATTTTTATATTTTCACCACAAGTGGACACTACACCTCTAATTATTCAAAATAGGGAGCACCCCTATATTCTTTTCCCTCATCCTATGCACCTCAAATTGACCCTTTCATTTATTCCAGAGGTTGGGGATATTTTTCTTTTTTTTGGGAGTTATAACTCCTATCATCTATCAATGACTGTTATGATAAATCATATCTAGTGTTTTTTTAGAAAGAAACATCATCCACCACTGGATTGGGGTTAAACCAGAACAACTTCATGACTAGGGTTAATAAAAACCTAGAACCCACATGAGGGTCTAAACCATGTTCTATCCTTTATTTAATTTCTCTTCATTTTTCGTTATTTTTATTATTTTTTGATTTATTTGATGCTTTATAGGTCTAAAGTGTAATTTTATAGAATCTTAACTAGAATATACCACTGAAAAATAAATTTATGTTGTATATTTACTTCTCTTTATTTTGGTACCATTATTTTTATTTTGTTGAGATGAAATGAGGGACTGCTAAATTTAAGTGTGGGGGAGTGTCAACCTTCTTAGTTGTTTTTATGTGTTTTTTATTTTTGTTTTTCATATTTTTAGGAACATTGAGATGAAATGAGTATTCTCATAATTTTTAACAATTTAATTGATTTTTAGAGAGCTGAAATTATTTTTGAGGAAATGGATTTTAAATTGTCATGGGTGTGGAAAAAATTTCCTTGAATGGGATTCTAATGATTTTTATGAGTTTGCCTATTTTTTAAAATCCATGCCTAGAAAAACTAAATCAAATTAATTTTCTATCCCAATAACTTATTATGAAATATATTGAAATATTCTTCTTAATAACTACACTTTCTTAAGAGAATCTTGAATTTTGTGTGATAACTACAACTTATGATTTTTCTCATTCAAGTAGTCAGACATCATGAAATGTTTCTGACATGATTGAGGAAATTATATCTTTGGAAAAATATTTACTTGAGATATAAATTTATATTCACACTTCTTTAGCCCTTATATTTCATGAATTTCCTTATAGGTTTAAGCTATGCTACAAGATGATTTTTCCTTACCTACCTACACTATTTGTATTTTTCTTGTATATTTCATGTTTGAGTGTGGGGGAAAATCATTTCATGTGTATTATTTAGGATATGATTAATTTATTGGTATTTTAAAGTGTTTATGATAATCATTATCAGTAGATAAGGATTTAATTTTTTCTGATTCATGATTTTATCATGATTTATTTCTATCATCTAGTTCTCAATCAAAAAAGAAGAAAGAAGAAAAAATAAAAAAATAGATAGGAGCTTGAATTATTCATTGTGTTTACTTTTATAACTCATATACCTCTATAAAATAAATTAAAGTAATTGTATTTAATTAATTTTTTTTTTCAATTTTCACTTTATCCTCATTGTAACAAATAAAAAAACAAAAAATTATGTGCCTTTTTAGAGATTAAAAAATGAAAAAAGGCAAAAATGGATAATATAATTCATTATAATCACATACTGAATCATGTATCAAGTCATAAAAATGATTTGGTTTTATATTTCACATTTTTAGCGGGATTGAATGATGAATTTCCCAGGTTTTCAATTGAATATTCATGCAGTATACTTAAGAGTTCAACCTCCTCCTTCTGGCCTTACTTTTTTAAAATATTTTTACACACCAACCCAAAGACCCAAAAATTAACTATAAAATTACTCATGATTAAATTCATTATCCTTTCTCACCCTATGGTGAAATTATAATTATCACAAACCTATGTTTATACATTCATTTTCCAATTATGAGAACAATTTCATATTCATTTTTCACTTGAGTAAAGAGTGTCCAAAATTCAATGTGAGGTTGGTTGTGATTGATCCATGGATTAATTAATGGGGTGAATGAATTTAAATGCGGGGAATGAAAATTATAGGTAAATTGTTTTCATATAGGATACGCGATATTGTTCTGTTTTGGAAATGATCATAAATGTTTTCTTATTTTTTTGTCTTATATGGATTTTGATTTGGATATTTAACGATTGACTCTGAGTGGAATAATTAAATGTAGGGGAGTGATGAATCTATTATTTTTATAAATTTACTTTTTTAATTAATTTTTTTAATCCAACCATAGTTTCATTTTATTTTAATTTCTCAAATGTTTTGGTTTTAGTAGTATTTTTGAGCTTAATTTCAAAAAAGGCCTAATATTGGATTTTAAGTGTTTTAATTTTATTTTGTATTTAAGACATAAATGTTTCTACAATAATTTAAATTATGAAATTAATTTTTTGTAGGATTAGGTAAATTTTTGGATTCATGTCATCTAAATGGAGATAAAGAATAATTCATCATCTAAAGTCCAAAAACCAACTAATAATTTAGGCCTCAAAAATTTTGCATAGATCGTGGTAAATTTAAAAATGAGATTATACCTCAAAGAGTACATTTAAAATGGATCTCATATTTTACATTAATTTATACAAAATACTTGGGAACAACTTAATTAACTAAAATGATGACTTAATCTACCTTTTTAATGGTAATAAATGTATGGGATGTTGGAGCCTTGGAATTCAAATAGTCATCTGTCCAGTAAATATTTCTCACAATAAAACAAACTTAAATCATTCAATTTTTGGAAAATAAATATAAAATTATGTTGGTGGATGATAATGATATATCCTAACAACCTTTATTAATAATACATTATAAAATTATATCATTTAATGGTGGCACCATGCAAAAATATTTAGAGGATGGAATTGGCACCAAAATTTTCACCACCTCTCCATAATTTTTTTTTCTCCTCTTAATTTCAAGGGGTTAGAAACTTCAGGGGAACCCTTGTTGTCCATTTTAAGTAGGTTTGTAGTATTTTAAAATCTATTATAGTTGTATAATTTTAATATTTCAGTATTCTTCTTTATATATCCATTATTATATTTATTTTATTTAATTTGTTGTCCCACTGTATTCCCTTCTTAAATCCAATAAAAATGGAGAGCTAACATTGGAGTTTGTTTAAGGGATGGAATAGTGGTTTTATTGAGTTTTATTATTATTAATTTTCAATTATTTATTCAATTTTGATAGTTTTGTTTATGGTTAAATTGATTATGGTGAGTGGATGTCCTGTTTTCTCCATCATCTGAATTAGTCTTCTTATTTACCATTTTTTCTTACCTTCACTATTTTATTCATGCATACATATAGCATGGCTTGATTGGATATGGTCAATAAAGAGGTCTCATAGATGATATTCAGAAGTGTATTTCCCTATATGCAGAAGACTCATTATTGGGTAATCATATTTCAGATGAGGGGGTGTAGTTTGACAAGTCTTTATCACTACATTGAAAAGAATATTGAGATCCATTTTGAATAGTGTTATCAATCATCGCAAAATACCAGGAAAATTTATCTTCATTTATTCTTAAAAATTTAGTTTTTATTGAATTTTATTTATATATATGTATTATTTTACATTTCATGCATTTAAACCCCCCCATTTATATTAGAAACATATTTTCATATTAATTTGAATTTATATTTTTGACAATAAAAAATTTAGATTGTTAAGAGGCCTACTTGTGATCAACCATAGGGTGTTCCACTATGTTAAATTATTAGGAAAATAAGAAATTATTTGACCTGTGATCTGAGATAAATCATCACATATCATGGGGCTTTATAGAGTTATGTAAAACTTCTCAATACTCAGTCTGGTAAGTGTTTTTCTAATAACTTCTTTATGACCTCCTCCATCAAATAACAATTCTCAACTTCTACACTATTTAATTTTCCATACCAACTCTATCTAATTAACCTATTTTTGGTTCAATGTATATATGGTTATTGGTTCATAAATATCAGTCCTGTCCAACATCATGGAATCATCCATCCAATTATATATCACCTTTTTCTAATGTTAATCCATTTGATGGAGCCTTCTTCGTCCATTTCACTTCCTTGAATATAATTGGATTTCTTCAATACAGTAGCATTTAAAACACTCTAAATATATTTTCACAATTTTAAGAAAATATTTTATAAACATTTCTTAACTTTTTATCAAACCAAATCCCTTATAATATATAATTTTTTGGTACCACAATTCTTTATTAAAAAACAATTCTAAAGAAATTACATCATTGGGTGAAAAATAATTTTTATCCATTATAAGATAAACTCCCTCTAAATTTTATCTTCTCCACCATTTTATAAAAAAATATTCATATTTATTATTGAAGGTTTAATATACCTTCTTATAAAGTTTTACTTTCTCCACCCCTTTCAAAACATAATCCAAAACAAGGTTGAGGTTAATTTCATTCTGAACTTTAGGAAGTAATTAGTGGAGGATGAACATGTAGTTATAGCCTCAATTACTCAAATATTTCATTCATCATGGATTTTGTGAAATCATCATCAATTTAATACTTTGTTGAAATAAACTCAAGCACAAAATCTTTACCATCAACATTCTATTTTAATAAATGATACTTAATATAAATGTGCTTCAATCTTGAATTTTGTATAGGGATTTTAGAAATATAAACAGTACTTTGATTATCACAAAGTATCTTGAATGTTTTCATAACATTTACTCTCAAATATTCTATCTTAAATTTCAATCATTTTATTTTTGTACAAACATGGGTGGTGGAAATATATTATAATTCCACTATACTCAAATTAATATAACATTGTTTTTACAATACCAAGTAACACAACAATCTCCCAAGAAGAAAGTTTCTCTTGGGGATTAACTTCTATCATTAGAATCTCTTTCCCAATCAGTATTAGTGTATACAAGAGTGTTCATGTTATAAATTCTTTTATACAACATGCAATAAGATAATGTTCCTTTAACATACCTATGTACGTTTTTTGATTAAGCGTATGTGATTTCTCTAGATCAAAATAATATATTGGAAACAATTTTACAACATATACAATGGCTATCCATGAAGATGTAATATAGAGAACTCTTCATGTCAACTTCTTGAAAATATTCTGAATCAAACTTCCTAGATTCATCTTTACTCATATTTACACCAACAAAGATAGGTGTAATTTTTTTGGATTCTTCCATACCTATATTTTTTAGCAACTACTTGGAATAATATTATTATGATAGAAAGATATGTATTTCCTTATGTTGAAATTGTAATCCCAAAAAAATAATTAACCCTATGAGAATTAACATTTCAAATTTTTTCTTCATTTGTTCAGAAAAATCATTATAATATTTATCCCTATCTCCTCGAAAATTTATGTTATCAACATAAAAAATAACTATCCCAGTATCTATGATAATTTACTTAACATACAAAATTATATTAACTTTTTCTATTAAAAATTTAAATTTCTCCATACAACTATGAAGTTTTGAGTACCAGGTATGAGGATCTTGTTTCAACCCATACAAATCTTTCTTCAATTTACACACTGTGGTTCTATCTTTATAAATTAAGAACCCACTTGTTTTCTCAATGTAAACTTATTCTTCAATTTCTACATTGATGAATGCTAACATAACATCTATATGATAATATTTTTAATAACAACTAGTAGAAACTATATAAAACATTATTATGGTATCATGTCTTGATGAAGGGAATAAGTTTCTTTAAAATCAATACCTTCCACCTATGACTAACCTATGAATTCTAGTCATACACTGTTTCTTAAAATTTTTCAATTTTATTTAATCTTGTTTAGAAACATATAATTTGTTCCTATAACATTTTTTAATGATGTACATGGAACAATTTCATAGTTTCCATTTTTCTCAATCTGATCTAACTCTTCATTCATAGCTTATAACCATTCTTTAGGTTCAACTACCTTTGAAACTGATTATTGCTCCACATCTGAGATATGCAATGTCTGATTATAATATATAAATTTTATTTTGGTATGAATTGGATATTTATGTTTTCAAATAATTTTATATGTTTCAAAACATTTTTTTAAATTTTCAAACTTTGTAGATTTTACACCAATCTCACTTTCTTCATCACAAGATTCATCTGAATCATGTTGTATACATTTTGGATGACATCCATGTTCCCTTTTATTATCATTATTGGATTTCTTCAATATATCTTCTATATAATTTCAACACATTTTGTTGGGGATGTTGGATTTTTAATAATACTCACATAATAATAATAAAAATATTTTTTTTACATTAACTACAACCATTGTAACTTTTTCTATTCGATGAATATCCCATGAAAATATCTTCCTCTTCTTTTTCATCAAATATTCCAATATCAAAATATTTGATATTTATAAATAAAATAATCCACAAAACATTGAATTATTTCATTGAATTTATTTTCTTATACCACATATCTTAGGTTAGAATTTTTGATTCTCGATTCAAAAAACATCTTATTTTTACTTGAACAACATTATAATAAAAATTTCTCAATAAAAACATAGAATGTTTTTATTTAGCGAGAATACTTATTCCCATTTACACTAAACTAATATTTTTTTTTATTTTCACCACTCAATTTTATTGATGAGTGTATGTAGAAATATATTAGTGTTTGATTTTGGGTTTATTTAGATAGTATTATAAAGAATAACTTGTTTAATTTTGTCTATTTTCAGTTCTCAGCTTTACTATATAAACAACCATCTCCCATTCAACTTTTATTATGAAATTTTTAAAACAAATTTGAAGCCTCTTATTTTTGTTTCATCAACATAATATTGGTTATCCGAGTGAAGTTATCAATAAAAGTGATAAGGTAAAAATCCCATTTTTTTAATGTCTCGTAAATCCATAAAGATCAGTGTGAATGAGCTCAAGTGGTCTTGTGGATTGGATTTAAAATTTCGTATATCTTCCACTAACCATATTCCCTTTATGACATACTGTACATACAAAATATTCTTTCCTCTTAAATTTTGGTAATATTTTTACTGCATCAACATTAAAAATTGTTCTTATACTTTTGTATTCAATATTGGTAAGTCTTCGATGCCACAACTTATTTTCATCCTCAAAACTTAAGTAACATGAGTTACAAAGATATCCAATTTGAAATAGATTTCCACTGGTTCTTTCACCATTAGTAAGAATATTTCCATCTTTCATGATATTGATGATACAATAATATTTCCTGAATATCACTTCCTTACCATTATCAAAAATTTGGATAGAACTTAGTAAGATGTGTTTGATCCCATCAATATATAAAAATTCTTTCGATTTTAGTTTTTTGAGCTTCAATATTAGTAGTTTTTATTCCTATGATTTTCAAATAACAGTTGTTGAAAAGAAACTACTACTATTTCAAATTATTTAATATATTTAATTATTTCCATATCACCTGTCATGTGTGAGGAACAAGAACTGTTAAGAATCTATGTTTTTTCCTTTTTCTGTATTTGTGACCAGTCCGGACAACAAAATATCTTTCCACAACTTCATTCTTTCCGATATCATTTTTCTTTTATAACATAAGAAACTTGACTTGGGAGATTTTTTATACATTCTTCAACAAAGTTACCCAATTGGTCAAATCTTCCCCAAACTACCTTTAGGAAACAAATTGATTTTTCATAGGAAAATTTATATCATCTGATGATTTTTTATTTATTTCTTCTTATAACTTAGGAAAATTACTCTCTTTTCTTCCATCATTACCCCAATTGTTTCATTCCTATTAAGAGGGAGAGACATGTTGTGACAATAATTATATAACTTATGACCATATAAACCACAAAAACAAAAATATCAACTGAATCATGATCATATATAGAAGTAATATCTTTCCATATAGAAATTTTTCTGGGGTTTGTAACATCTTTCTGCATTTGTTTCTCCTTGAAATGTGGTATCATTTATATATAGGTTATTTTCAACACTTTTGGTGGTGATTTATCTTCCAAATCCTTTATTATTCTATTATTTTCCAATTTTATTTGTTTAAAATGAATGGTTATAAATATTAGACGGTATTTAATTTTTAGTGGGAAAAGATCTCACCTAATTCTTAGGAAGAGTTTTCTCAGTAGGTTGAGATGTTTCAGCTTTTAACTCTGAAGTCTTTTTGAAAACATTTCCTATCTTCTTTAAGATGATTTCAACCTAAAGAAATATTGATTGAGTTTAAAAAACATTATATTCATTAGAAGAATATTTCTTGCTAAGATATTCCACCATCATTCCATGTCATTCAAATTTTAGTTTTATGTTTGTAACACTGATAATGTAAATATTTCATTTTTTAAGAATTCCTTCCATTCATGAATTTATTTTTTTAACTTATTTCTTCAAAATTATCATTTATTTCATGAGTTTTGTGTTTTTATCAAGACATGAGACATGTTCTGATCTTAGATGATATTCTATATATATCTCTTCACCTTATTCTTATTCACAATTTGAGGAATTTCTTTTTTTCTCAACATTTTTATAGAAAATTATAAACTTATTTGTATTTTCATCTTCTGAAGAACTATTTTCATTAGACATTTATTAAAATTTATTACTCAACATAAATTTCAAAATAATTTTTTATAAATTTTATTAGATTTTTGATCTTCTCTATATGTTATTCTCTACTTCTTCTATCATGTTTTTCCTTTATAATCATCTTTATATACTTAAAATTTATTTTTATGAAAATTCCTATCAAAATTCACAATTCCTCTACACTCAAAAAATTTAAGTGGGAGTTTTCCCCTATATTTTACTCTATATATCAGATAATTTTTAGAGATAATATACATGATTTTTCATTCATTTTATTATCTTCCATATATTATGAATCATTGAGGTCAACAATATTATGATCAATGACTTGGTTTTTTATGTTTCTCATAGATTCAAAACCATTTCAACATTGATCTTATTTTTAAATTCTATAGATTTAATCTTCTCATATGCAACAAGAAGGTTATTTAACTCATCACGAGATAAGTCATCTTCATCTTCTAATATTGAAATATTTGAATTGAACATGTTTGGAATGTTTTTCAAAAGTTTCTTAATAATGGTATAATATTATAAGGTATCTATGAATCCTATAATGTTTCTCATAACTTCATTAACTTTGGTGAGGTACTAATATATAGTTTCATCTTCTCCCATTATGATATATTCAAATTTATAAGCATATTTTTATATTTTCTTTCTTCACATTGATATTTCCCTTGAAGATACTTTTGAATTTGTCCCTTGTTTCTTTAGAAGTCTTGAGAATAATCACCTTCATAAAAATATTTTCTGATAATGACATTAGAATAAAATTTATAGGTTTTCCATCTTTCCAAAATATTTCTTTTTTCAGAAACTATCATAGGAGTATCTTTCTCGAAGGGTGGAAACCTAACATTAGTGGAATCAATTACCTACAACACAAGAAAAATAAGATAGGGTGTGATTCTATTTTTCCAACCGAGATAATATTTCTCATTGAATATAGTAATACCTATTATGTTGAATAAGTTGAAATTATCTATAATAACAATCAAATAGGGGATCATTTTATTTTATACCAATTGAATTTTATCAAGATCATAAGAATCATTGAGAATTGGGAGTTTAATTAGTTAGGATATTTTATAATTTTAATTATTTTGAAATTATACCATGAAACTTATTATTTTTTTTATCCTTATCAACTTTATAAAACAATCTCATAGGTATGCAGTGATTATAAATTAAAATTTGGAACACCAGATTTATAAGGATTTCCCTTAATGTTTATGAATATATTATTTCCATGGTGAATCCCTTCAGTCCATAGAAATTCACTATAATAGAAAAGTGAATAAAATGAGATAACACTAATTAGAATCCTTTTATCTCCCAATAAGAAATATTATAGTGACTCCTATCAGTTGTAAATTTTTTCTTATCAAAACGAACTAAAATAAGAATGTGAAAGTTTATAAAATATCTCCAAATAATATCATATAGAAACCACCAATATTATTTTCTCTATCAAATAATTGTCTTTTAGGTGCACCCTACCTTCATCCAGTGTGATCCATCTTGTGTGCCTCACTCACTATGCCTTTGATCTATGTTCTATCCAATTAAAAAAAAATTTTATCTCAAAAAATACTTGAAAACTCTATCTGATACTATCTCTATATAGTAACTCTTATTGATGATATTATGTAATGTCTTTGATCATAACCTATATTTGGTAACACTTCTCACAACACTTCTACCATGTGTACTTGAACATAAACCATGTAAAAACCTATTTAAAAACTCACCTTTTCCCAAACTTCTTTAGCACTTCACCTCTTGATTATGTGAAAAGTAACCACACATCCATACTACAATTGAATCACATTTTTATAGGTGTTATCAAAGAAGAAAATTTAGGAACTCAAATTATTATTCACGATCCATGAAAAAGCATATTTTGAAACTCTTGATCAACAATAATTTACTGTATACTTCTCACACATTCCATAGTACTCTAGAATCTCCTTACAAACTCATCACCAACTCCAACTCTTCAATATTTCATAACCTAGGAATTGAAGAACTTATTCAAAATCCTAATCTTATATATATAACAAAATTTTATTTAATAATATAATATCATCAAAGTTTTGGGGGTGTAAAAATTTATCTAAACCTTATTAATAGTCTATTAGGTTAGTGTTTTTTGATTAATTATTTGTATCGCCTATATTTTATAACAATTATCTACTTAACCACTATTTTCTTTACTCAATTGGATATTTCTAGTCACCCTATGTTTTCTCAAACTTATACAGTGATTGGTTCACAAATCTCAAATAGGTAAAACTTCCTGAAATCTTATGTCCAATGAAATCACAATTCATGTCTAATTTTCATCTATATAATGGAGCCTTCTCCATCTATTGTAATTAAATTCATTTATTCAGGTTTACTCTATATAATATATTTGAAAATATGTCCTATAAACCTGTATGTATGTCATATAAATCATATATGACCTTTACATAGCTATAATAATTCACTGCTACCTTTACACAACTTGATTTATACCTATATATAAATAATGAAAAGTAAGTTTTATCTTTATTTATACCTTTTTATCTATTGGTTCATGATTTGATGGACCCAAACTGACACCTTTAAAAAAATTTGAACTCCATTATTAAACATCATACAATTTTCCAAATTTAACTTCGTACAAAGTGTATTTTTGATCACCTTAAATACATTTTTCTAGTGAACATGAGTTTTTTATTATGCAATAACATTATTAAAATTTATAAATACATATATCACAATATAATTTCACCTTTTTTTTACAATATCCATGACTTTTACTTTATACAAGCTTCACCATTATTCAACTTCTCAAACATCAACTTATAAATTAAACTCCTCTTTCTTTATAGTTCTTAGGCTCTTCATACTTCTTGACATCATTAATAGATTAACAATCACCTTGGTCTATCTAGTAACATAGTTCTTTGTCCTTTGATAATATTTTGAAACATAAACATTGAAATTCTAAAACATATTCATTCTCTTATATTTATCTGGTGATTTTCATTCTGTAATCCACATCTGGTAACACTGGTGAACTATTATCTATTTGTAAGAAAGTATAAAATTTCATCTTGGATAATGAATTTATTCAAGATGTTAAGGAATTTTAATATCGACAAATCATCATCCGAATTATGTAATGTTTTCTTGACATAGTTAAGGGAAAACTTCCTTCACCTCCTTTATGACTTTTAACAAAACTTTAATAAAAATATTCAAAAACTATTTATCACATATTTAATAAAAAAAATCAAAAAAAGATATGTTAACAACATAATTTTTTTTAAAAAAACATTCTAAATGATATCCATAATGTCACTTTTTTTACATTAATATTTTACTAACATATCCTAAGACTTTTAGTATATATAAGTGACATTCACATTGACAAGAATAAACATTCATTTATTAACAATTACCTTTTTAAAGTCCAAAAATACTATCACTATCACCTTAGAAACTATATTATATTCATAATATCATGATAATATACATAAAATCCTTCTTATTTGAAAATAACTCTTATTTCCTTATGTGGGAATTTTTAATAAACAAGATATTTTTTCCATATCATATGTAGTATTGTATGTTCATGGAATATTTTATTAAGAGGAAGATTATTCATGAATATATTTCACTCAAGGTGGTTGGATAAGATCCCTCATATTTTAATAAACATCTAGATAAATTTTTTTATCTAGGATACATTTTATAACCTTATATTCTTCTCAAAACATGTTATATAATATGATGAGTCAATCCATCATCTAAAAATACTCACAATAACTCTTTATTAGTAAAGAATATGTCATATCATATAATATAAATGGGATAAATATACATATCCTTTTCTTATTTACATAGAAAATTTATGTATTACTTCTCATTAAATTATTTGATGTATAAATTCTTTTCACCATAACTTGAATGTTAACTACAAGCATTATCAATTTTATCCTTGTTTTTGAATTCTTGTATAATTTAAAAATATATAAATTATACATTTGGTTTTATATAAAAATTGAATAATTGATTTATATAACATTTATTAATGACATATAAATTCCATGGAGCTTTGTAAACCTATTTAATTATCTTGGAAAATTCCATCATATGAAAATATTACTCCTCCTTCCTAATACCTATAGGATTCAATGACGTCAATTATACTTGAAGAAAATTTATTGAAAATTTCAACTAAATTTTCTTTTTCTGGTTTAAAAATTTACCCACTTTTAATATTAACATAAAATAAGAAACAATACACTATATACTCAGTTCATCTGTCCTCAATATTATGAGAAAATGGGGTGAACATTTCTTGAACTTATTCATTTTCTAGAATATTTCAAAAAAAATTATTTCCAAAACTAGAAAAATATTTTAGAAAACCTATAAACTCACTAATTCATTATCACACTCAATGATATTGAATGTATGATTATAGGATAAATTCATTTGGTCATATTTCATGTAATTAATTTTAAAACACAAGTGAATCATTATATGGTTTCCATAAGAATCTATATTTACTTGTTGAATAACTTCAACATTAAGTTACTCAAGAATGTGAATTTCATTAACACATAAATTTTTTTTTATTTTAAGAACAATTATTTTGTTTTTATAGAAATATAAGAAGTTTATTAAAATAAGATCTCTCTTTTATAAGTTTGTTTTTTAAAATTCACATTTGATGATGATGATGCTATTATCTATAACAAAACCTTTTATTAGATGAGTATAATATTTTATATACAATTAACAAGTGAATTTGTTAAATGTGATCAACCTAAATGGATGACCCCTTTCTTATTCATTTGTGGTACAATATCCATAGTTTGCTTTTCAATGAGCCTGATTTGGCATTCCTGTCACCACTTAGCTATTTAGGTGCGATATTATGCCAATCATATCAAATATAACACTTTTATGGTTGAGTGGCAAACTCATTATGCAATAAATTATATCAATAAACTCAATACCATTACTCCAATATCCTTACACTTATTTTCCCTTAGATAAGTGTAACCCATACCTCATATCATGATTTGGTAACATAACTCATAAGGGTACCTATTTCAACCATGCTATTCACAAGATAATATAGGGGTGCCCTGCTTTTGAAGAACCTACATAGTTGAATGATCAAGGTCTTAATATGTGTTTTAATAGTAAAGAATCATACACTCATTATTTTTATAGGGGATTTAATATTAATACCTTATATCATGATGTCCCCTTTAAATTTATGCATGAATCTGATAATTTTTTTGGAATCCTATTCCTTCCACAAAATCAATATGTTTAAACCAAATATATGTGTAACTATTTTAACAAAAATTGATCAAGTAAGAGTAAAGGAAGAAAAAAAATTCAATTAAAATTCCTAGCATGTTGTGACACCCTGAACATAACCACCCCATAATTACATGATTTATAGAAAATATTTCATTACATAAATTCCCCTGACATCTTTTATTTAGAGTTTTAGATAATTATAAAACATCATTAAATAATATATCAAATGTATTTCTCATCAAATAGTAATTTTACCACTACATTAGAAACTTCTTAATCCATAATAATTCTTTAATATCTTCCAGAATTTATCTATACATCCTATTATTCTAGTCATATGATATGTTATAATTTTCTACATAACCTGGGAAAATGTAAACATAATATGGGTGAACTCAAAAACTCAATTATTAAAAACATATACCAGAATTTATCATAGAATAAACAAGTCATGGATAATATGGAATGAAAAAATGATAATCGAATACTGTTCTTTAATCGATCACATGATCTTGAAACATATCTATGGTTAACAATATAAAAAAATTATAGACCATAATAACTAATTTCATAGTGATGAAATGCATAATGTTGGACATCATAAATCATACCATTAAGGACTTGTGCTTATACATCTACTTGATTTCAAGACTATATCCAATATATCTAAATAAACGAGCTTATATATACTAAATAACTATGCTCGTTAGTTTAGTGAGACCTACTAATGCATCGAAGGGCTATTGTAGGCCCTAAAAATCACTAATTAAGTCTAATGAATTAATTATATGAAGGAATGAATAAAATATTCAGTACATAAATAACACACCTTAGTAATTAATAAACACATATATTTAAAATACATGTATATAGATTTTTAATATTTCCTAAATCAATAAATTTAATTGCTCTATATATAAGTATCCCTAAAACTATCCCCATATAGAGTGATGAGTATATGGTAAAGTCCATATTTTCATCAGTTGATAAATAGAATTAAATATTCATAATCCATCTAGAAAAATATGGATAATGGTATTAATATGATATATCCCAAGTGTGGCATAAGAACATTTAAGGATATTGACATATATGAAAACACTTTCCTAAGAAGAAGATTTCAAATGAAATCACATTATAAGGGATCAAGAATTACATTATTCGATACCATTAGTTTAATAAAATAAAATAAGATAGTATTTGGGGATTTAGAAAGTAATCCATGAAACATAACTCCAATGGTGGATTAAAACTTTTAACATAAATATGAAAATGAAATTTAATTCATAAAAATGATTTTATAAAACATTTTTAACAATTACATACAAATTAGAAGTTAAAAGTCACATTAATAAGTCATTTATTAAGTTGTAACAGGAAAAACATTTTTTTAACACTAAGGTAAAAGGAATACCAATAATAAAGCCTTGAAAATGGATTAACAGTTTTCTTTAGAAAATTTGGAGAGGAAGATAAAATTACAAATGTGAGAAGGAAATAATTTTTCATATTTTGAAAATACCTTTAATTGAAACCCATATCGTAAAAAATATAATAAAAATTTATTATGAAAATATTATAGAGGAAATATGAATTTCTATTTATATACCTCAAAAATAGATTTCAAAATATAAAAGGGAATATTGGTGGGAATAGAAAACATGGATATTGAAGTGACTGATCGTAATTTGGAATGATGGGATTTATTCTTAACAAAGTTATTCTTTTAAAAGAAAGAAATTAATCATGGAAGGAAATTTGAATTAAAAACTTATTTTTGATAGATATTGAGATAAAATAAAATATAATATAATTTTATGGTTGAAGAACTGAAGTATGGAAGAAATAAGTTCAATATAAATTATCATAACTCAGAGAACAAAGTTTTGAGTTATCAATATCCATTATGAATTAAGAAACATTTTCATAAAATAAACATAAAAGACAGGGAAAGAAATCAAACTTCAAATAACATTAATAGATTATAAATCATGATATTATATATCAAATATGTAGTAGACACACTATTTAAATGAAATTAAGAGCATAAAAAACATGTTTCAATGAAATAAAATTAAGAAGAAAACCATTACGAACATCATTATTCATGAATTAGGTATCATTTAAAAAGTAGATAATGTGATAAAATTTTTAATTAATTGAAAATAAATATGTCAATTAACATAATAAAATCAAAATTTATAACACAACCAACTTATAAGAATAAATTTCAGGAATAATAATCATAACTCAACAACTCAAAATTGAGTAAACAAAAACCTTACCATTTATTATCATTTGTAAGAATGTGATCTAACCTCTTATATAAAAAAAACTATCTTAATCATTTCATAACCTTATTTATTCCTATAAACTTTTTTCAACTTCTCTTATAATTATTTATTATAAATATATTAGTTAGTTATATTTTATTTTCATCATCAGATGTTAAAAACTTCAATTATTTTGTTTAGTACTAGATTAATAACAACAGTACCAATTATTTTTTATAGATTAAAAGTTCATAATTAATATGTATAGGTACTGTGATATATGTTTTACAGTCATTTATAATGATAAAATTTAATATCATAAGTTTTTAGTTACAATTATTGATGATAAAAATGGTGTTGTGCTTGTTTTGGTTATTTTCATGAATGAGGGGTGGTCTATTAACAATAATTTAAACATTTATATAACCTTAAAATAACCATAAAAGAAAATTTAATTTCTCATTAATATATAATAACCCAATTAGTTAAGTTTTTATAGTTGTTCATGAAGAAAATTTATATTATTATTCATGTGGGTGGTTAAAGAGACCCAAACAAGAAATATCTATAATATACAGGTGAGTATAGTTGAAGAAGTAATTCCATTGGCATAATATCATTATTATAGAAAAATAATGATATAATTTATATGTTATTATGGTGTTGAACTATATCTTATAATATTTTGATACATAATAAAATACTTGAGTGAAAAATAAAATATGCCACTTTTGTGGAGGCTGTAGCCCACACGTACGCATGAGTGTCATGTTCATTTTCTATATAATGGGATAAATATAGTGAATGGTTTATAATTTAAGAATAATAATAATATTATAAATATTATATTAATCCATTAAATACCCATTTTTAACCATTTATGAACATTGGTGATTACAAATCAAACTTGTCGTTCACTAAGGTAGCAGTCGGCACAAGCGCACAACAATGTTTTATATTTGATAAGTAAAATGAAAAGTGTAGTTAATGATCATTAAACAACAACAATAATATTTTAGTATATTTATAATAATTATTTCCTTATAATATAATTTATAAAACAGATCTTAAGGATGTGGAAGAAGAAAGAAAATAATTAAATTTAAAAATGATAAATTAGGAATTTAAGTTATTATTCAAGGCTTAAATGGATCCAATAATAGAAAATAATTGAGTGAGGGAAGGTGTGAATTTGAGAAACCTTCACCCATTAAATGTAAGATATTTTTTTTATCATTTTTAAGAATTTCACTTGGATTTTTAAAATTTACTATTTTTTGTTTTCACCAGGGTTACTAATTGTTTCCTATGTAATTTACTTCTAATGACAAAAAAATTATCCTTATTACATAATTTGGACATACTAATTCATAATATAAAATATATTCTATAAAATAAAATTTTTATGTAAAATAAAAATTAATTTTAACATTATCATGTATAACACGTAAAAACCCATTTTTTTAAAAGTGTATTTTATGCATAATTATTAAGTTTAGAAAAAATTTATCAATATTGTTGATTTTATTGAAATTAATTGGTTTTTAATTAAAATAAAGAGATTTATATGAATTTTAAATAAATTTAAAACCTAATTCCACCCATTGAAAACTTAATTAAAAGAATAATACTCAAAATAGTTTTTATTAGAAAAATATTTTATAATTTTTAAAATGTTAAACATTGATCTTCAAATCTTTTAAAAAAATATTGAGGTCAAAGAAATGTTTTTATTTAAACAAAGGAAATATTTTTCTAGGTATAGGATATCCATTACATGGATCATATACACAATGATAATTAAATCCCATTACATGGCCTGAAGGCCCATATTTTAGCCCAAAGTCCCCTCAAATGAATAGTAATGCTATAATACCTTTGTTGCAATAGTACTTCCTATAGTACACACCACTATAGTCCCCACCACCAATATAGATTCATTGGTGATACAGTTTCACTCTTGTTATAGTTATGCTATAGTGACCTAAACTGAGTAGGCTTTGAACCCCCATCTTGATGTAGTATTATGGGTTGCTTACCAGTAAGGCAAACCCAAACTAAATTTGTTTTCAAAATTATAAATTTTACTTTTAGATGAATAACTATACACATTAAATTCAAATTTCTTCATGAAAATTTTTGTATGTTTTATAGTTATACTTAGTATATGTTAATGTCATTAAATATATGGTATAGGTTTAAACTATATTTTTTACAATTCCTTAAAAAATAAAAAATTTTAGAAAAATATTAAAACATACATCATAAGATAATTTTGACAAGTTGAACCCAAAAATGAAGTTCATTTTTTCAAATTAAAATTTAGTTGTTTTACTTTTAAATAGAAATAAAAAAATTTATTGAAAAAATTACTTTAACAAAAAAATGACTCTTTAGATATTGAATATTTTTATTAATATATCCTAGAATTTAATAAATAAATTATTGTTAATTAAAAATATATTTAATCTAAATTAAATCATTATATATTTAGTTTCATAAAATAAAATTACATAGACCCTAAAAAGAATTTTTTTAGGAAAATACCTTTTTAAAAATCAAATGATATTATTAGGTATTAACCTATACTAATTGAATTTATCATTAGATTTGTATTAAAATAACATTTTATTTTTCTTTCTACATAGATTTAAAAATGCGGTTACTTTTATTTATACCCACCAATTCAATGAATACATTATAATGACCTCTTTTAATACTTATAATATTACGTTCAAAAAAGGTATCGCCATTTCTTTTTAGTTCAATGTCACATTTGAAACAAGATATTCAATATACTATTTATAACTCCCTGACCTGAACCACCAGGTTCGAGCTGAAGAGCCACAAGACCTCAAGCATGATACCCTGTACGTAAGAGGATTCTGACTAACAATGAGGGTTTAATGCCATCAATGAGTAGACTATACGTTCATTATCATATACATAAACAAAAATGTTAATAAACTTTAAAATAACTCAAAGTAATGTAGGTGGAAGAAAAAGTATCATAATGTAATAACATATGGAATTCATGCCATACAAATTAATAAACTGGGCTCCCTTGTGTGGAAATCCAAACTAGAGTATTAAGGTGAAATTAAATAAAAATAAATACTGTGGAATACTCTATATTCCCTATAGGTAACACTAGAAGAACCATTCTCCACTGATCATTTATTTTCCATGGGCCGCTTTTCCTTACCTAGATCTTTATACGTGAAGTTTGCATGAAAATCGAGATTCATGTACAAGGTGTGAGTAATAAACCCAGCTAGATACCACCAATTCATCTGTAACATGTGTGAATATGTATTACATTTGTATTACATAATATAATAAATTAACAAAAAGGCATAAATAAACATATATTGAGAAATCATGTGCTAACAAAGCCACCAAGGATTTATGGTGCACCTTTTTCAGATCCATACCGGAAGGATAGTCTTAATGGATGTAAGAAGTGATCAAGATGTATCCATATGGCTGGTGAAATTGTAACTCAATATTCACAAGGAACCTAGTGAACATGTCACTATCATGGGTTGTGGCATAGGGTCATCATATCTCGACACAACGTGATAGGCCATGAGGCCTTTATAACCTAGCATTATTTCTCATGCCATGCTATAAGGCCATAATTCCACTTCCCTATGTATAGATCCAACATCAACATCATCGCATGTTGTGCACACTCCCCTGATAAGGGATAATTATATCATTATGGTCCACCTATTTTAAGTACCAAATCAATGCTTCCAAAGGCATGATAATACATACAATAAGGTTGAGTATATAAAGTCAACACAAATAATGTCATAATGAGAAATAATTAGAAATATACATAAACATGTGACCAACATCAAACATGGTAAAAAGAAATATAATCATACTCATCGCATCAATCGACATAAATAGGTCACATGATCTATACACACACCCACATGCTATATTTATCAAGCTCTATCAAACAACCTATGTCAACATAAGAATCATACTATGGAAACAATTCTATAAAAGCAACTAAATGGTAAAGAACTTCCAAACTCATGTTCATTGATGAATTAATCCAATATTCAACAAAGTAATGATGCCCGAATCACATTTCACACCCACATAAAAATAGTTTGCACATCAAAGATTCCTATCTCAGGTTCTAGTTCATTAGATAAGAGGTTTAGAAAATAGTTCCAAAGAGATTCCATGATAATAATGGTAGTTCTAGAGTCACATACATCATGATTTCTTCAATAGAACTAGTTCCTAGATATGTTAATAAGTGAACATTAATTTTCCATATCCATTGTTGATTCAATAAAAAATCATGAAATCCATATCAAATCTAGAAGATATCCTCAGATCCAGTAAAATAACATTGAACCACCATCAACCTATCATTAGAATTGAGACCCAAGATGATATCTAATAAGAATATTGTACCAATATGATCGATCTATGACAACATACCTAGATTTCTCCACCATTAACAAGATTTAGAGATTTATTAAAAGGGCATGTCATTGACACATCAAAAACCACCTCCATTATAGAAACATTCAAGTGATTAAATGTTAGAAGGAATTGGAGTCCATAGATTAGTAAATGACATGTCATTATATATGGTTCCTGTTAGGGTAATATAGTTAGATATAGATAAAACCTTAATAATGAATGTTTTTTATCACATATTTTAATTTTGGGTCGTCAATTCACTTGGATCTACCAGAATAATGCTTTGGGGGATTGGAATTCATGAAGGAAGGCTAGAAAAGTCTCAGGGGTTTAGAGAGATTCCTATAAAAAGAATAATATATCAAAATAGACCATAAAAAATAGTAAATGAGATTTTTAGATCATTAAATTCACACAGACATGGAGTGGGAACATGGTTTTGTAAACCATGTGCCAAACGTGTAAGTTATTTTACCTATCCTAGGCACCCACATAGTTTGGGTGTATGGTTTGTCAAACCATGCACCTTATCCATGTGCCTCCATAGGGAATATAATGTGGTTTATCTATGAGGAAATAAGATTTACCAAATAGTGTGCCTTAACCATGTTTCTTATAGTTATTTAACCATAATCCACCTAGTTTCTTGGATAAATAGCATGGTTTAGACATCTGATCATCTTCAAAAGGCATATAAAAAACTATTTACCCCACAAAAAACTCCAGGAACTCATCCCAATCAGTTCAAGGATAAAAAATTATGATCTTTGTTTTAAATTAAACCATAAAACAACTGAAAAATATGATCCCATTACAATCTTCCCCTATAAAGACCTTTTTCACTTGAGAAGCATCTTTAGGAATAATGCTCAAAATAATTAGACCATTGACCATTAACACTACCTCTAACTACCAAGTATCCCCTAGATTTATCCATGAAAAAATAAGTTTTGGAAAAGAGGAAATGTATTACCCTGCAACACCATCTCACTCTAGTTTATAGTCTACACTGTGCATTCCACATATGATGCATTGAGCTCTAGGTCAACAACTTCACAGTTGATGACATGCGTAGGATTAGGCACCTACCTTAGGATTTGAGACACATTAAACACATCATGCATACCTCGTAGTGAGAAGGTATATCCCAATGAAAAAATTTTATTTCGTCCCACTCAATGGTCTTTAAGGGTCCAATATAACACAACTCTATCTTCCCATTCTTTCTCAAACCTTGATGTTCAAACCAAAGAGTCGTTACTAGAAAAACCATATGCCTATATCAAAATCCAATAGTATCCTCCTATGGTTGGAATAAGACTTATTCCTAATATATGCTGTGATAAACCTATTTTGAATTAGTTTCATTCTCTCAAAGGTCTCATTTACCATACTAATCCCTATAACTGCTACCTCAACAATCTCATTCCCAAAAAATAATGAATGACATGTCCTACCCTAGAGAACCTAATAAGGTGCCATCTGAAATAAATCTTGGTAACTATTGTTCTATATGAACTCAACCAAGGATATTTGATTATCCCATACTCCACTAAAATCCAATACATAGGCTAAAATCATATCCTCTTACATCTGAATCATCCACTATGACTATCCCTTTATTTGGAGATGGTACACTGTGCTAAATCTGAACATAGTCCCTAAAGACTTTTTCAATCACTTCCAAAATAATTATGTAAAACATTATTCTATGTTAGATATGATTATAAAGATAAATCCAATAAATCACATAATTTCATGAATATATAACTTTCCTAGCTCATCTACTTAGCGAGTCTCATGGATTAGTAAAAAATGTGAACCTTTTTTTAGCCGATCAACAATCACCCAAACAGTGTCACAGATCCTTGGTTTCCTGGGTAACCTTATAAAAAATTCCATCATGATGTTCTCCTACTTCCATATGGTCATAATAAGTGGATTTAGAAAACCACTAGGATGCTGGTGCTCAACTTTTATCTTCTAGTAGGTAAGGAATCAAAAAAGGATTCCATAAATGTCCCTCTTTATCCCTAGCTACCAGAACTGTCTTCTAAATTCATGGTACATAGTTATCACTCCAAGAATAAAATAACATTTATAGGTATGGAATTATATCATGATACATTCTTTGATAGTATCAATGGTTACAACTATCCCATTTACTAGGATGAAATCACCTCCATCCAATGACCACCCAGGCATCGGGTCACCACCTACAAGTTGTTCCCACATCACAATACACTTTGGACTAGATTCCTAACTAGACTTCACCATATCAAATAAATAATATGTGGTTACTAATGGGTTGAATTTAATAAATCATAGGTCCTAAAAATAATGCATCCTAAAATCGGTTAACAAGTTCATCCGACACTACTATTCCTCTGATGTCCATTCACCAAGATCCTAAGCTACCTACATCTTACGGATAAGAGAATCTGCAACAAGATTACCTTTACCTGGTTTATAGGCCAACTCAAAGTTTAATGTAGATAGGTAATCTACCTTGTTCCTCTTATACAAATTTAAATCTCTTTGTGAGAATATATACCAATGTCTTTTATGGTTCATGTAAACAATAAAACTCTCGCCAAATAGATAGTGTCACTAAAACTTCAGAGCGTGGACCTTGATTGCTAGATCTATGTCAGGGGTAGGATAGTTCCACTCATGTAATCACCATTAATGTCAACTATAAGCTACTACCTTCTCCCACTTCATTTATACCCCCCACTAAACCAACTTTTGATGTATTTTAATATGAAAAATATCCAATACCATGCTTAAGAAGAATCAACACTAGATATTTCGTTAACCACCTCTTCAAGTCAAGAAAATACTCCTCACATTGGTCTAATAACTAAAACTTTACCCCTTTCTTTATCATTATAGTCATGGGTTTTGATAATTGTTCGAATTTGTGGATAAAAATACAATAGTACCCCACTAGAGCTAGAAATATCTTCATCTCAAACATGTTCTAGGGATGTGTCTAGGACATCATCTATTCCACTTTCTCTAGGTCCACTATTATACTAGTCTCAAAAATCACAATCCCTGGTAATTTCACCTTCTGAATCCAAAAGAGACACTTTAAAAACTTTACATAAAGATAATGTTCTCAAAGTGTACTCAGGTTCATCTTGATATGTCATTCATGTTTATCTAGGGTTGGTGAGTAAATTCTGATATCATCAATAAAAATTATAATGAAAGAGTCAAGGTATATGTATAAGTTCTTAGACATGAGAACCTTGAACACCACCAGAACATTCATCAGTCTAAATGGTGTCACCAAGTTCATGTATAGCCCTTACCTATTTTTAAACATCTTCTTTGACATTTCATAATCTATAATGAAAAACTGGTGATTGATTGACTGGAGATCAATCTTAGAGAATCATCAGGCTCCCCACAACTGACCAAATATACCATTGATCATATGAAATTGGTACCCATAATTTATGTTCACATGATTCAACTTCTGGTAATATATGTATAGTCAAATAATATCTACCTTATTAAAAAAATAGGTTCACCCCATAGTGATGTACTCTTCATAATAAAACCCTTCCATTCTAAGTCCATCATATGTACTTTAGGCTCACTCAACTTGTCAAGTTCCATATGATAATGGGTTATCAAAATTGTATGTGTATTGGGAAAGATTTATATCTCTAATTTAATTCCTCTATCCATGGGGAAAACTATAAAGTCATATATGAATAAATCCTGATATAGATCCGAAACTAGAGGAAACATATGATAGGTTTACCACTGACATTTCAAAAATATCCAACCCTAAAATATGCACCATAATCTTCCCAAGATGACTAAAGTATGTACCCACTCTACATAATCCAAACTCTCACTCATTGGTTGTCAGAACATTCTCTCCCTTGGGTTATGTAAAAAATACCCATCTCTTCTAGCAATCAATGTAGGCTAAAAAACCGGTGAACCAATCCATGGAAATTATTACATTGAAGATCATAATATATAGATTTATTAAGTAACATAGATGTCTATAACTAGAAATGATAATTGTAAACTCTATGAATCAATGAAGATTGTATAATTTCATACCCAATGGTGTATTAATGAAAAGAAACTCAAAAGATAACTTGATTGGTAAGTAAAGTCCAGTAAATTTTATATTTATTAAGGAATGATAAACACCAGTATCAAGAAAAGTAGTAGAAAACATGGAAGTGATCAAGACCATGCCTCAAATAGTTTATGGTCTCTCACCAATATCTTCTGTGGTCTGATCCACTAGATATACTAATCCTTCCTTAGCTCAGTGACCCTATCCCTGGGGTACATGATTCACTTGATGCATCATCATTTGATCATACTATTGAGGACTCCATTCGGATCCCTAGGTTATAGATCACAATAATTATGAACCCCTATGAAATATCAGACTTGAAAATTTTAGAAAAAATTCTTAGAGGTACCCCATATTTCCACACTGATGACACTTCCTCTAAGGTTTTGTATAGAACTGGTGATAATGTCCAGCCTTCCCATTGTTAAATCACTATGGAACTAATTTTTTGGGGGTGGAATAAGCTATAGTATTCTCACCCTACGTACAACTACCCTACTCTACATCCCTAATATTACTATTACTACTACTAAAAGTGACACTCATCAAAACAATATAAGTTCTACCTTCCCAGGATCTAAAGTGTGTAAGAATACCAACTTCTTGATCAAACTCTAGAAAATTCTCAATACTCAAGGCCTTGTAAAGAACCTTTGAGTATTTTGTTATATTGAAACTCCTAACATTTATTTTTATGTCATAAAAAAGAAATATCTTGAACTTTATATACTTTTGTGCCTTGTTTATAGCCAAGAGAAGATAAAATAAAATCAGTATAGTGAAACAAGAAGAGTATATTGACATGGTATTTGATTTATATTTCATCTCTATGAATTCCTGAAAGTGATATAATTTTAGGAAGTTTGAAAAGAATTCCCAAAAAAAGGTCCTTGAAGGCCTCTTAGGTGAGACACTCATGTCTTTTATCTTGTCCCATTACACCCAACAATCTTCAACCGGGTCCCTATAGATTGAACACTAATAGATTCTCTTTCCTATCTATATGTGTTTGAATGAGGTTAAAGACACCCTTGATGACATCTATCTAGTACTTTGTATCATGTGGCCCTCAAGTTCCCTGAAATGTTGGTGGATTCTAGAGCAGTAATTCTATATCATAGTTGATGATAGACATCAGCGACCCTATTCCCTAGATATGTACAAGTGGAATGAATCTTGGATGAGGTAGTCCCACTTCTTATGCCACCAGAGTAGATGTAAGAGTTTTATTTGCTTCAACCTCCTACACAGTAGGTGATGGAACTGGGAAATCCTCCCTAGTGGGAGCATCCAGACCCATGTCACCTGGTGGTCCCATTGGTCTTATTAGAGATAACATATTATGAAATGTTTTATGGAACATTTAGAACATAAAAATCCATTAATAAAGGTCTTAATTATAATATGATATCATGATAAGGTTAACCTAGAAGGGTACCCTAATCTAAAGGTATATCCCTCATAGTACTATCCAATGTTCTCCATCCCTAAATGTTATTCACATTCACAAATATAAACAAATCATAACAACATGATCATGTTAAACTAATTAATACCAACAAATATATAAAAATAGAAAGGAAAATACATATATATCACTCAATAGAGGAAAAAATCTATCCCAAACATATAACACAAATAAAAGAATTAAATTTAAGAACTATTATGCTAAACACAATAGGTATATATATGGAATGTGATCCTATGTTCCTACCCATTATGTGCGAACACACCCAAATCCCATAAAAATATATTAATAATACCTTCAATGGTAACTTAGAGGTTTGTTACACAAGTGTTGTCCAAAAACATGTCAACTCCCCTACCCAAGTCCCATGAAACCTATATTTATTATTCCATGTTCTAGGATAAATGAAAATAAAATAATAAAATAACAATGATACTATTTTTAACACCCTAGACTGAACCATTGGGTCCAAATCGAAGAGCCACAAGACTTAATGTGCACCTCCCCACGTGCTACATGATGCTAACGTGCAATGATGTTATGTACAACATAAATGGTGAGAGTATACCCTCTCTATCATATCCATATATAATAATTTAATTATAATATAAAATAACTGAAATTAATCTAGTTAAATTATAAAGAATCATAATGAAATAACCTGTGGCATGCATTTCATATAAATAAATTAATTGGGCTCCAAATATAGAAAGCTAAACCACAATATAAAGGTGAAATTAAATAAAATTAAACATTGTATAATCCTTTATATTTTATCCCAATACCTCTATAAAATCCACGATTGACTACTCAGTTTTCTTCCAAGGGTCCCTTTCCATATCCTAGATACTGATACATCAAGTACGTACATGCATCCAGATTCCCATGCAGGGTGTGAGTAATAAACGTATTTGGACACCACCAATATGACCTTAACATGTGTGGATAAGGTATAAGTGGTGTATAAAGTAATATAATAAATTCAAAAAAATAATAAAAGATTATATATCAATCACTAATGTGCTAACTAGGCCACCAAGGATCCCGAACATACATTATTCAGCTCCATGCTGGAAGGATATCCATAATAGATGTTAGACGTGGTCAAGAGATATCCGCAAGGCTGATGAAAGTGACACTCATTATCCCAAAAGAATTAAGTAAACATATAACTATTATGAGTCATTTCCAGGGCCTTCATATCTCAAAAATCCCTAGGTATAGTTCACAAAAAAATCATAACAAGATATTGTGGCTCATGGCAGGCCACATGGACATCATTCCCCTACCATGTGTAAAATTCACACATAGATATCATCACATGTCATGAACCCCCCCTCTAAGGAATAATCATATAATTAAGGTCCACCTGTTATGAGTACCAAATAAGGGCCTCTAAAGGCATGATAATACAGACCATAGGGTAAATCATATTAAGGAAGCACAAAACATGTCATCATGAGAATTCATTAGCGTCACACATAAACATGCATTCAACATATAAAATGGTAATAAAATAAGTAATAATATTCATGTAATAAAACATTGTAAATGAGTCACAGAGGATAAACACACAAACCCAATTTTGATATCTATCATGCATGATCAAATAAGCTATGCCAACACAAGAATAATTCTAAGGAAACATGTGTATACATGGGCACAAAATATTAAGGGACTTCTAACCTCATGTTTTTTGTTGATGTACTCCAATATTCTGTAAAGGATTAAATATTCAATAATGTTGAGAACACATAGAAAACTAGATCACACTTCAAGGAAACTAATATCAGGTTCTGACACATCAAATAAGAGGTTTAGAAAAGATACCCAATGAGATTCCATGCTAAGAAGGGCAGTTCTATAGTCACACACCTATTTAAGTTTATCAACAAAATAGTTTAGAGATATGCCAATGAAGAGGATGTCAATTCATTAGATCCATTAGCGATTTAAGAATATATTATGATTTCTTTATCAAATATTGAATAAAATTACATATCTAGTCAAATAACATTAATCCAACATAAAACCATATTTATAATAGATATCCAAGAAGAACAAGGTATTGAGATGATTGATCTATGGTAACTTACCTAGATTCATCCACTATTCACTAGAGATCAAGATCTAGTCAAGGAGGTATCATTGACACATAAAAAATCACATATATTCTATAAATAATTCATTTATTCAATTTTATATTAAATTTGAATCCATATATCAGAAAATAACATTACAGACCTATGATTCTTCTCAAGGTATTACTGGTGTATTTAGAAGAATATTTAAGAATGAAAGTTTTTTCATCACACACCTTAATTCCTAGGCATCAAATTACTTGGATGCATGATGATAAATATTTTGAGGAGAGGGATCCAAAATTAATGTAAGATGAGTCTCAATGATAAAGAGGTATTCTTTTAGAAAGAATAATGGGTAAAAAATGGACCATAAATGGGCATTAAAAGGATTTTTATATCATTAATTTCACATGAACTAGGTTTTGGAAAAAAATTGGAAAATAGATTGCCAATCATGTGTGAAATTATACCTCTCTTGGGAACCCACATGGTTGGGGTTCACTATTTTTTAAATCACATGCCAACTAATCTACTGGCCACTAGAGAGTAACACACAATTTTTTATAGGGCCACATGATTTTTCAAACCACGTGCATATACTGTGTGCCACCCTAGATAATTTCACATGTTATATCAGGGATGCAACATGTTTTGCCAAACTATGTATCTTAACCATGTGACCTTGGTTCTTATCCCACAAGGAACATGGTTTCTTGGGGAACATCATGGTTTGTAGAAACCATTCTTCTTCAAAATGAATTTAAATCACTATAAAACCCACCAAAAAATCCCCAAACTCAAGAAAAAAATCCATAGATCAAAAAATTATGATTGAAGGATGAAATTAATTCATTACTCTCCTGAAAAATATATGGTCCTTAATGTATTTATTTTAAAAAAATTACATATTTTAATCTTAGGGATTTACATTTCCCCCAATAAATATGTTGAATCCTACCAATTTGAATTATTACCTATAGATAAAAATTTTAAGGGTCATCCATAATATAAAAAAACTAAATATATAATTAATAATGAGACATCGACTTCACTAACTTGGTTAAGACATCGAAACTATTCTATTCCTTATTAATAGTGATATTCCTAGTATTTTGATTCTTTCCAACAATTTTATCCATGAGTCCCTTGAAATTTAGTATTAAGACCCATATTGTAAAATTTTCTTCCCAATGGAGTTCATATTAATCATTTTATGTATGAACTACTATTTTTTATATGAAATGTGATTTCGTTATTTTGAAAATTAATTTTTTCTCTATATAGAGAGAAAAAATACATTTCAAAAATCACATTAAATTCATATATAGGAATAATAATAATAATTTATTAAGAAACATTACCATAAACATTAAATTAGGATTAAATAATCATGAAACTAGAATTTATATATGATAATTCAATAAAAATCATTGGGGTGATGATTTAATACTTTTATAAAAATTCCTAGATATACTAGAGTTCCTAAAATCAAGCACCAATAAGACACAACAACTCTATAGTAGAGAATAAGTGTACCCAAAGCATCATGATCCACTTAAATTGTAGTTATTTAATAATAACCACCGTATTCCAATGGTTGAGAAGGTTGAATAGGTATATTATCCTTATTAGACCTTGGTTTAGGGAATTGAATTCGATAAATCCAAAGTTACCTTCATCATTTTAACTAAAATCTTGATTTTCTCTTTGTAATTAGTTTCTATATATCTTATTTTCCTAGAAATAAAAAATCATTTAGTTCCAAGTAGAAATTTACAAGGGGCTTCTTCCTACCATATTATCACATAGAAAATTGAATATTATTTCATTCATCATCTTTATCACTAAAAATTCTATGAAACTACATAATTTTATTATTTTATATGTTTGGTAATTAAACTATATTAATTTTACTAATAATAATTCATAAGATATGGTTTTTTATAATCACAAGATTTCATACTCTAACTCCTTTCTATTTTGGTTTTTCTATTAGGTTCTCTAAAATAAATATCTTCAAGTCCTTAAAAATGGTTCCTATAAAGTATGTGAATTAAATAATAATATACCACATGAGTTTATATCTACCTTTTTAGTCTTAGGATCACTCATAATGAACCAATTGATGATCGATTTGGCACTCAACAAGCCTCATTCAAGGTTATTATCCCTCGATTCATATATTCCAGAACTATATCCAATTTATAGAATCTAGATAAGGATGCAAGTTCCAAGAGAACCACATAATATATACATTAATGTTTTAGTAATATTTCATATAAAAATAGTTATTATTAGTGTTCTCAATAAATGTTTCTCATCCCAATTGAGGTGAACTAAGAATAATAGGCATAAATATTGCATTATTTTAGATGAATATTGAATAAAATTCATAATAATATACGCATGAGGACTATAAAGGTTTAGTGTATTTGGATAATATAAACATAATAAATTATTTAATAAATTATATTCAATATATCTTATAAATATGTTCCCAAATTTTACCCTTCTTAGAAATTTCTTACTTAAAACCTTTCCTCACAATGTGGGGAAAATGAAAACATAGGAAAGGGTGAGCTGAGATTCTCAAAAGGGTAAAAATTAAAGATATTATTTGATGATCATATGTAATAATAAGATACATATAAAGGTATAAGATCATGATTATAAATCACAAAGTTCACACCCAATCAGTTATATATCACAAATCATGAGTCATGGAATAAATATTTAGCATTTTAAAAGACATGAGTCATAAGAGTGAAGAATGATCATTAATTAATCACTTTCCATGAGAGAATATAATATGTATAAGAACATTTCATAGGATTTTTGTGGAACAATTATAATCATAAAAATATTTAACTTGTAAATTCTCACTACCAAGACCATCATAGTCTATAAAGTGCCATGGTTTATTGGGTTCAATCCCCCTTCAATCATTTTCTTAGTCAGGGTACACTCCCAAGATTATCATAGTGGATAGAGTACCTTACTAAGTTAGGTTCACTACCCATTATACTCTATATTATCTCATTAGATATTATTCATTACATAATTAAGTGGAGGTATTTAATAGACCCATCCATCACCTAATTGAAACAATATATTTGCGTTCCTTAATTTAATAAAAAATATTCATCAATTCATCATATCATAACCCATGGAAAAGCAATGGATTTCATAATAATTTCATTATAAAATAATCGTAACACATTTATAAAAAGGAAATGTATGGTATCATTAGATCATATTCCCATTTAAGCATAAGAAACATCAAATGATATTGGAATATATGAAAAATACCTTTATAAATATATTTCAAAATTTAATTGAAAACGTGGGAAATATAATTTTCTTTTAGTAATTTTAAATTATAAAATTTATAGAACATTGAGAAAAATAATTTCATTTAAAATAACTATAATAAATTTTAAAGGAATATTAAAGTAAAATAATATTCATGAGAGTATGAAAATCCATTATTGTGGTAAACATTAAAACAAATATTCCATTTATACTTTTAGTAAAATTTCCAAAAAGTACATCATTCGGAAAATAAAAAGAATAATCCTTTTAAAATTTTATTGGAATGTAATATATTGTTGAAAATGTATTTAAATAATCATTTTATCATAAGAAATATCATTATTACAAACATTTTTAATAACATGGACATCGAAGAAAATGTTCAACGACCAAAGAGGAAGTAAATTTGACCTCTCTTGAAAACATTTTCTCAATAATTTTATGTAAAAAAGTGAGGATAATGAAAAGAAAACATAAAAACACTAATAATTACTAGATTAGAATAAAATATATGGTGTATAAAGGATAAATAAAAAATAATTTCCCTTAATAATAATTTAACATATAATATTCTGAAAATAAATGATATTGTAACAAAAACACTTACATAAAGTCTAATAAGGATTTGTATGCATTAAAAATTCATGTCTAAAAAATATATATTTATTATATAGTTATATATATTTATATTTATATATCCCAAAACCATATTAATACATAAAATACTATCTATAATTTCATTAAAACTTCGAATTATCCTTTTTAAATAATTTTTCATTAAAATGATCATTCAAGTAAAAAAAATTTCTTTTTCCATGCATTTTTCGGTTCAATGGTTCCATTACATGCACCTTGGGAATGGTTTTGTCATCTATAGAATTTTAATTATTTCATAAGTATCATATTTTTTTTTCATTATATTTAATTTTAAAACCATTCATATAAATTAATGATGGAATATAAATTACTTCACTTCATGGAGACAGTAGTCCGCACGTACACACAGATGAAGTTTACAATTTTCAATGGATAGAATGAAATAATGGTAAATAATACTTAAAATTTATGTAATAATATTTATATAATTAATAATATATATATATATATATTCATTAAATCTATACTTATGAGTAATAATATATACAAGAAGTTAAAAAACGAATCACATTTTTCATGGAGGTGGTAGTCCACACATACGTACGAGCGATGTTATCATTTCTCAAAATATAGGAAGGATATAGAAAATAGATATAAAATTAGAATAAAAATTATTATAATATTAAATATACTAATTTTATTATGTTAATATGGTCATACCAAATTTTTAGGGGGTTTAAGAAGAAAGAATAATGAAAAAGACCAGAAAGAACATATACCATTTCTTAAGGTATCCTCCTTTGAAAAGCATCTTAAGTATTCTTGGATGAGTATTTTTGGAATAATAGAACCTCATGGACATGGATAAATATGTTGGGATAGTGATTGGGTAGATATTTAGTGATATAAAGGGCTCTATTGGTGTGAATGAGAGAGGAGAAAAGATACCCTTTTATAAGTGAGGGGAGTGGTACACATATAATTATTAAGAATATAAAAATATAATAATGTCAATATCTTAATAAATTGGATCTAAATTGGTTGAAGTAAAAATATATAATGATATATGATATAAATAAATCCATAACATATAGTTTAGACATGTTTTTACATTATTTTAACCCTTATATCTTTAATTTAACCCCTCATTAACCCTTTTAACCATTACTGTAGTAATTCATTTTCTACATTAGTTAATATCCATAATGACGAAAAAGAAAGTTTCATAATTAATTTTTTTGAAATTTTCATTCCAAATATATAAACCATTTTATAAAATTTAATTCATATAATTGGATGAAATTCATTTTAAAATAAGTGTAAGCAATACAACAGAACCCATTTTTAGAAAAATGTTTTTTAAGCATAAAAATAAATTTATTATCATTATTTACTTAGTAATAACCACTATATGATTATTAAAATATTTTATTGAAATTATTAGATACACATTTTATTAAAAAATTTAATCAATAGTGAATAATTTTATTTATTATGATAAAAAACAATGCCCGCATAAAAACTGTTTTTTGAATATTTTTTTTTACATTCATATATTTTTATTCATTTATAAAAAATTTATAAATCATGAATTAATTTTCTAAATGTGTAAACAAATAATTTTTCACAATTTATTTGGTTATATTTATACCTACAAATCGAAAAACTAGGTGATAAATGATAAATTTAATAATAACATTTTAATTGTATATCTTTATTTTTTTAAACATAGTATTGCATGTAATGAATGCTATCAAAGTAATCAAACTTATTTGGAGAGAAATATATCTTAAATTATTGTGGTGTTACATTCTAATCATATTATTGGAATTTTACCCTCAATAATCTTCCAATCTAATTTAAACAACTGATGATACTTCTGCCTCATCACATCCTTGGGTTTCCATATAGCTTCCTCAAATATTTGGCTTCACCAAAAAACATTGAACAAGTGTGTGGTATTATTCCAAAACAATTTATCTCTTATATATATAATATCCTATTGTTATACCTCATTATATTTATCATTATCCAGTGGTGTCACATTTTATTTATGTACATGTGAAGGATTAGGTATGTACTTTATCAGGAGAGATAATGGAATATGTCGTGTACTTAAGAGAGATTTGGTAGAAGAACCAAGAGATAAGAGAACATCCAGATACGATTAAGAATTTTAAATGGAACAATAAATATTTGTCTAATAATGACCTTATCTTTAAATCTTATAAACCTATTACAAGGATTTATTCATTGGAATAGCTTTTCACCAACTTCAAATTATAGATATTACTAATGATTGTAAGAATAATATTTATTTCATCACTAAGATGCCCAATTGTAATACTAAATAGATATAACATTATTTGTCAGTTCTTTAGCTAGATCAAGTTCCAATAGGATTAATTCTCCGAATTGATCCAAAAAAATTGGTTTTTTACACTACTTACCATATATGGATTCATAAAGAGACATCTGAACACTCAAGTGAAAGATATTATTGTTAAAAAAATTGGTTAGAGAAAGGTGTTGATCACAACCAAATTTAAAATCCAAATGAAATTCAATCGACATATCTTCTAGGGTTTTAATGGTACTATCATATAGATTATCCATCTAAGGACAATATATAGTGATAAATTTCAACATAGTATTCAAATCTTTTTGACGTATTATTAAGAAATTTTAGGTAGACATCACATCTTGATCAGATATGATTGAGAGTAATGCTCCATGAAACATTTACAATTTCTAATCATATAACCTTTGTGAGTTAATTAAGTGATAAATATTCTATGATAGAATTTAAATGTACTCATTTCATAAGGTGATTGAATATAACTGAAATATAATTGTTCCCTTTAGATATCTTGGGGACTACCATGATGAAATCCATATTAATTTTTTTTATATTTCAATTCTAGTATTAGAAATTGTTTTAAAATAACTATAGTCTTATGTCTCTTATACTTAACTTGATAAAATACCAAACATCGATATAAATACTCTATAATATACCTTTTTATATATTCCCACTAAAAATAAACTTTTAGATATTGATATGTCTTCATACTTTAGGAGGGATACATAAATATGAACTATGAGATTTATCTAACATATTCTTCTTAAATTATACTATTTAAGGTATATATACTTTATTCTCAATCCTTATAATTCCATTATAATCGTGGTTGAACTCATGAATATTCCTCACCTTCTTATTTTGTTCTAAATCTTCCTTCTATGCCTCTTTAATCCTCACATAAATGGATGGTTTATCATTCATTTGATAAAGATTTTATCTGTCCTCATTAATATGATTTTTAAGATCCATATTCATTAAATCCATTATTATTGGATCACTTTAAATCCTCATTATTGAAAAACTTGCATGGTATTTTCTACTTAATAAAAAATCCACCTTCTTCACCTTTATTGGGTGATAATGTGGTGAGAATTCATTATATTTTATCAACTCTAACCATATCATTTTGAACATATTTAACTCTTTATAGGTGAATATATGTTTTATTATTTTATGATTAGTATATATATCAAATTTTTCTCTATAAAGATAATACCTCTATATTTTCAATAAAAAAATCACTGATACCAAATTGAAATCATGAGTTGGGTAATTTTGATCATAATTTTTCAATTGGTGTGAGGCATAAGAAATCTCTAATTATTCTGCATGAGGAGTCTTCCCAGTCTATTATTTAAATCTCATTATAGATCAAAAACCCTTATCCATTACAGGGTAGTGTAATTGTAGGTTCATTAACCAACCTTCTCTTCAGTTACTTGAAATTTTACTCATATTTTTCTATAAAAAGTAACTTGTCTCCCTTCCATGTAAACTTGGTTATAGGATTAGATAATTTTAATAAATATAATAAAAAGCATCAATATTATCCATCCAAACCAAGAAAAATATAGATTTCAATCCCCATGGTTTTCCAATCCATTGTTCAATAACTTACATCATTGAGGGATTTGTTGATATACCCACTCTTGAGATTATATGACCTATGAATGAAACTTTATATAGACAAAATATACACTTCCTAATTTGGTATACAACTTCAACTTCTGAAGTGTCTTTAATAAAATCCTCAAATGATCTTTATTATCTTTCTTGGTGTTGCAATATATAAGAATATCATCTATAAATACAACCAAAAACTGATCAACGTAATATCTAAATAATATATTCATTAAATATATGAATGTTACAGGTGAATTAGCAAGTCCAAATATAATTACTATAAATTCATAATGACCATACCTCATACATAAGTATCTCTTGGGTATATCCTCCTTATTAACTCTTAATTGATGATATCATGAATAATGGTTAATCTTGGAAAAGTACTGAGCTTCATGTAGTTAATCATACAATTCATCAAAGAAGGGTTGATGATACATGTTCTTTATAATGATCTAGTTATGTTCTCATTAATCAATTCAATGAAACACTAACACATCATTATTATTAATGAAAAGAACAAGAGAACACTATGGTGTCGCACACATGAATATGAATCTATTTTCTATATTCTCATGGAGTTACTTCATAAATTTCCTGTACATAATTAGTTTCATTCTACATGGAGTCTTTGAAATAGGGGAAACACTTGGTGTGAGTTATTTTGAAAACCCAATTGCCTGATTTAGGGTAAGACTAGGCAAGTATTCAGAAAATACATTATTATATAATAGAACAATAGGAATATCGTCAATGTTGAGTTTATCCCTAACTATTTCAATAGGTTGTAAGAACTATACAACAAATGTAATTTCTATTAGAAGTTAATATTTATCCACACATAAAAAGACAATCATAGGTTTATTTGTAATTTCAAATGTGACGTACCTTCCTTATAAATTGATATGAACTCTATATAAAGAAATCAAATCAATGCCTAAAATTACATGAAATTTAACTGTAGGGAGAATTACAAGATTTAATGGACGCACATTCTCAAAGTATTATATCAGATATGATATGTATAATTGGGAAAAGGTATTCATACCATTATGAGTTTTCACTGATAATTCAATATCTAATCATTGAGGTGGTGATATAATACCCTTATAAACTTCTCTAGATATAATGTTTTTTGGTAAAACCAGAATGAAATAATATATTTTCAGTTCTAGAGTGTATGATAAGTGTACTTATCACCAATTAATTCTTGTGACACACTTTAGTAGTTGTGATCTCATGATTTCTCCATTTATATCTTGTATTAATATGTCGTTGATGCTGATTTTCATTATTAACCCTTGGATTTGTAAGCTAGTTGGTATAATTCGCATAATCCTTACTACTGCAGTATTGGAGTGTGGATGGTGAATTAAATTGGTATTTCTCCCAATTATTTTTAGTGGCTTGAATATTTACATCTATTAAATATTCACTTGATGAAATTACTTTCTACACTAAAAACATTTACCAATCCCTTAGAGGAAATTTCCCCCATGATTATTTCCAGAGTTCTGGAATAAAAGAAGAATTATTTTCTTTCCTCCATGGATTTTAAAATTATAAATTCTATAAAACTTTACCTTTATCTTCATTTAAAAACCATGATAATGATGGTAATAATCGCTCTATATTTATACCTTGAAATAACATTGAATTATTTGTTCAAAAATACTAATGTTACTTATAGATAACACCTCTAAAAGAATTTGTTTTTAGCCACTAGATAACTGATCAATTTTTATTTTAGGGTTAATTATAAAACCTTAAACACACCTCTCATGTATTATAAATTTTCCACATATAAATCAATATATTCATTATCATTTTTATTATGATCAATTAATTACATTTCTGTTTTCATGTGAAGCATTTAAGGAAAGTATGTACTAAAATGTACCCTTTTACCCTCATATCATTCAATGGAGTTATTTTCTTCTTCATTCCTATTATTCTAAATATGATTATGATGTTGGTCTGATTATCCTTATAAATGATACACTGTAAGGAAAAATTTTTCATGCTTTGAGCAGTAAAGATTAAAAAAATATATTTTCAAGGGTTTTGATCTATTGATCGAAATATAGTAGATGTGAGGACCCATTAACAGAAGGTTTATGTTTCCTCATGAAGGAATCAATGGTGGGTTTGTCATTACTTCACTCATTTAGAATCTAATCATGATTCATGGTGTGAGAGAGTTGCATGATCATCCAAACAATATTTTTCATTCAAAATCACATTCCATTCAGTTTCTCAATAGGATAATCATTTCATTTTCCCTGATATTCATTTTTAACTTTATTTCTCCTGGTTCTAGCTGTTTACTAATACTACAAAGTACATTGTTAAAATTATGCTATAATAATTATAGTGACTAATAATATAATCATGAAAATCATTCCTGAGATATCCTAAATTATAAAAAATTATAATAAAATTATATCACTTTTTGGTTCACAATATATACATTTTAATTAATCATTGGATATATTAAGTTATATTATCATATTATTCAAAACATAATATCTAAAAATAACTAAAACATTATGTTATGGAAACTTAGGTTATCCGAGTATAACAAACATAAATATTGCATCATTGTAAATGAATCTTTAATAAATTTCAAAATAATACACACTTGAGTACCATAAAGGCTAGGTGTCTTTTGATAATATAAAAATAATAAACATATTTTATAATATATCTTCAATAATTCACACATATTTTTTCCCTTATAGTACATTACTTGGACATTTCATACTTAAAACCTTTCTTCACAACCTGAGTAAAATGAAAACATAATAAATGGTGAGATCGGACACCCAATAAGGGAAAACATGGGTGATATAAATAATGAGCATATGGATGCATGAGATATATATGAGGGTATTAGATAATTATTAAAACTTAAAAATTTAAAATCTAATCATACACAGTTCATAAATCATGATTTATGACATAAAGATTTAACATTTCAAAAGACAAGATTCATAAGAGTGAGGAATTATCATTAATCAATCATGTGCCGTAAAATAATATCATAATCATAAGAAAATATCATAGGAATTTTTTGGCACAATAATATGTCTAGAAAATCATTTAATTGGTCAAGGATCACTATCAAGGCTATCATAGTGTATAATGTCTCATTTTTTACTGGCTTCACTCAACCTTCCATAATTTCCTTAGTCAAGGTTCACTCCCAAGACTATCATAATGGAAAAATTATCTTACTAAACTATGATCACATCCAATTATAGTATATATTATCTCATGATATATAAATAATTACCCAATGAATTGGAGGGATTTAACTGAACCACTCTTCACATATTCAAAACCATACATTGGTTTTTCCACTAGTTTATAAAATCATTCATCAATTCAAAATAGCTTAACACATGAAAATAAATGTTTCATAAAAATTTCATAATCACATAATCATGATCCATACTTATGAATAACATGGATCATATCATTAGATCATATCCCTAGTGAATCATAAGAAACCTGAAAGGATGTTTCCATAGATGAAAAATACAATTAAAAGTGTATTTGAATATTTCTTTGAAAACATGGGAAAATATAATTTTCCTTCAGTATCTTTAAAAGTAAAAATTTATAAAATATTAAGAAAAATAATTTATTTGAAAATATCCTTGGAAAAGTTTTAATTAATCTTAAATTTAAATAATGTTTATGATGTAAGGAAAATATGTTTTTGTAGTAAATGTCATAATAAATACTCCTTTTAAACTTTTGATAAAAAGTATAAAAAACCTGGTTTGGAAAATGAGAAGAATATTTATTTTATAACATTTAAAATAAACTAAAATATCTTTGAACAAATATTCAAATTTTCAATTTATCATAGAAAATAACATTCTTTATAAAATTTTAAATAAAATGGACATGTAATAAAAAGTTCATCAACCAAAGAGGAAATAAAGTTTACTTTTTTTAAAAAACTTTTCTTAGAAACTTTATTTAACAAAGAGAGGATATTTGATGTTAAATATGAAAACCCCTGAAATAAATATATGGGGTTAAAATATATGGGGTTTAAAAATAAAGGTCATACAAGTTCTATCACTGGAAATTTAATATAGACAATCTCGAAAGAAAATGATATTATAATATAAACCCTTATTTGAAGTCCTTCTCGACTTTATACATGTTCCCAAAACCTGAATAATATATATATATAGATATATATATTATAAATATATTTTAGATCCATATTAATATATGACTTAATTTTTAAAAATTCAATACAATTTCGAATTATCCTTTTTTAATTATTATTTATTAAAATGAACATGCAGGTGAAAACTGATCAGTTTTCCAAGCATGATTTGGTTTAATGGTTTTGGTCCTTGCACCTTTGTCATGGTTTCATAATATATAGAGAATTAATAATGTAATAATTATCATATTTATTCATTATATACTCTTTTAGAACAATTATTATAAAGTGGTAATGAAAAATGAATTACACCACTTCGTGGAGATGGTAGTCCATATGAACACACGAATGATATTTTCACTTTTTGATGGTAGGAAGAAAAATAAATTTAAAAAATACATCACTCTTAAATAATCATCACTATATCATTAATATCATATATATTCACTAAAACTATCCTTGTGAACATCCTTTAATGAGGAGAGGTAAAAATGAATCACATGATTCGTGGAGGTGGTAGTCCGCATGTACTCACAAGAGACATTGTCATTTTCCAATAGATGGTAAGGAGTTTGAAAATAGTATAAAATTAATATGCCAAAATATAAGTATAGTAAATTTACTTATTTCATCATTTTAATATGGTTATATTACATTTTTATGATGTTTAAGATGAAATAAACATGTAAAATAACATTTAGAACATATACCTATTCTTTAGGTACCCTCAATTAAAAAGATCCTTAAGGCTTATTGGATGAGTAGGTTAAATTTAAAGAACCTAAAATAAAAAATAATGATGTTGGTATATTTTTTGTTCATGTAGTTTCAGATATAAAGGGCTCAAGTGGTATTTGTAAGAGATGAAAGGTGGTTCCCTTTTGTAAGTGAGTAGAGTGGCACACTTGTAATTGTTGAGAATATTAAAATATAGTAAATCCACTATTATGGGAAAGTGGCTAAATATTTTTATCATTTTGAATATAAGATTATAATGGAATTAAAAAAATTCATCAAATAGGATTAATACAATATTTTAGATCATTTTAACCCTTATATATTTAGTTTATCTCCTTGTTAACCCTTTTAACCATTACCATAATATTAAATTTTTATCTTGATTATTATTCATAATGAAAAAAATAAAAGTGGACTCATTATAAAATTTGGAAATCAGTATTATAAATATGGAAACCATTTTATCAAATTTAATTCTTATAATAAAAATAGATTCATTTTAAAATAATCACACAAAATGCAACATAACACATTTTTACATAAATGCATTTTTAAGAAAAAACTTAATTTATTTTCATTATTTACATAGTAATAACCATTAAATGAGAGTTAAAATATTTGATTGAATATATTATCTAAATAATTATTAAAATAATTTATAAATAGTGATAAATTTAATTTATTAATAAAGAAACATGTTGCACGCATAAAAATTGTTTTTCATAAAAAACATCTCTTTTTTTTATTTTAAATTCTTTTATTTTCATTTATAACCCATTAATTAATTTTTTAAACGTGCAAAAAAAATTTCATATTTTATTTGGTATTATTCATACCCATTAATCTAAAAACTATGTGATAACTGACACATTTAATAATTTTATTTCAATATTATATCATAGTTTGTTTAAACTCGATGTTACAATGTAAAACAAGCTATCAAAGTGATAAAACTTATATCAAGAGAAATATATCATAAAATCTATAGCTGTTACACTATTTTCCAAATAATATAAAATATTCTATATTACTTAAAAAAATATTAAGGTTTATCTATACCTATAAAATTATGATCAACCATAGCTTATAAATCCTTAAATTATTCTAAAAATATCAAATCTTATTATATAAATTTATATAAACCATTATTTGATAACAACTATTATGAACCAAATCTAACCATCCAATAATTTAATGATATATAACAAATACTAGATTATATACATTCTAAAAACCTTTTATATTTAATGTTTTATATAATTATAACATATCATTAACCAATATAGCCCATGTATTTCTCATCAAATAGAAATTTTTTCCATTACATTTGGAACCACTTAATCCATAATAAGTCTTCAATATCTCCCATAAATTATCCAAAATTTATATTATTCTAAAAATATCATGTGTAATATTTCTATTTCTAATATAGGTAAATGGAAATATAATATGGGTGTATTGAAATTATTAGTAAGGGAAAACGTATACCATAATCTATCATAGAATAAAAAGGCATCAATAATATGGCTAGAAATAAATTATATTCAAATTATTTCTTATAACTAATCACACAATATTGAAAAAATACATGTTTAACAATATAAATAAACACTCAAGTTATAATAAATGATTTAATGTTGATGAAACACATAATTTATTACATCATAATTAATATCATCAAGGACTGGTGGCAAGACATTTACTTATAGGCATGAATGCATCTATGACATCTAAATAAATAGGTATATACACTCCAAATACCTAAGATAGTTTATTATGATGATAAATATTGTTGTATCATGGGTATATTTTAGGCCCCACCAATCACTAAATAATTCCAACTCATTCATTATATGAAGTAATGAATAAACTATACAATACATAAAAATATCCTAGAGTAATCAATATATATCTGTATTGAAAATATAGGTATATGGATTTTTATATTTCCCCATTAAATAAATGGAATTGATATCTATGTATGATTCCCCAAATATAAAAGCACATATAGTGATGGTTATATAATTATGTCAACAATTTCCCCCATCAATATAGTAAATATCTTGATCCTATGATATCTAGAGAAAGAAGGTGAATTATGAAACCCTACCCTTTATTACACATTAATTCCTGATTTATTACATCATAATACTAATAATAAAACATGAAATATTGATAAGTATAGTCTATTTGGGAATTAGGTACATTAGATAACAATTTAAAAAAAATAATTCATTATATTTACTGAAAAATTCCTCAACATTATCATATTATTCCTTCTTACTTAAAATTACATGGGATAAGCTGGGGACATACATAAGAAAGTGGTGAGATATAAAACTCAATAAGAGAATAAGCATGTAATAATATAAATAAAGTAATACATGTTATACAATAGGCATATCAATGTTTCATAAAAGGAATTAAAATCATAAACTTGAACAATGAGGTGTGATATAACATGATAATCATAAAGACAACACAGTAAATGTGGAATAAAATAGAAAACACTACATCATTAACATAAGTCAAGGATATATGTAAGAAATAATGATGGAAAAAGTCTCGTGATAAATTATTTTCCCTTCCTAATCCCTTCTATTATGTCTCAATAGACTAAAACATTACCAAATACATTATAGATTTATATAATTCAGGGTTCACTAATCACTTTCATTTCATTATCATGCTTATGTGTTCCACATAGATCATAAAACATGGAATAATTTATCATGAAATTTTGTTAAAATATCAATTAATGTGGAATAAATACATTTAAGTCCCCAATAAAATAAGTATATGTTCAGGATGGTGAACACCCTTGATAGGAAATGGGTAGGGGTATTCACAGCACAATTGTTTGGCATGGAAAATCATGGTGAAATTTTGGTATCATGATGGGGATGTATAAATGTTCACGAAAGTTATTAATGAGAGTTAAAGGGGTATATAATCATTTAGAAATAAAATTTATAATAATAGGGATATATAAGAACATACATATCATTATTAGGAATTGGAGATAAAAGATAGAAGGCAACGAAGAAACATGAAAAAATTGGAGAAAGAGTGGATACCTTACCATGAGAGGGTGATTCCAAATTCTTGGGGGATATTATTGAGACACTGATGGAAATTTGGGAGGAATATATATTGGGGATGTTAGATTAATAACATGATTTATGTTTTTTAGTGAATAGAAAATGGGATCTTGGTTGGGTTTATATAGGAAATGAGTGGGGAATTCATTACCATTTCTAAAACTTAGGTGTTGGAATCTATATAATAAAATTTCCAAAACAAAAAAGCTTACCATGTTTCTTGACCATGGTTTCTTCCAAATAGGGGTGTTTTAATTATTTTATTAGAAAAAGTGCTGAAATTATGAAAATAATACACATGAGGATTTGGAAGTGGGTCATGTTTATAAAGAAATGATTTTAAACCCATAAAATATATTATATGTTTTTGAGGATTCATAATGGATTTATAAAATTAATAAAATAAATTTAATATTACATTATTTTAAATGGGAAACATATATTTGGTATATTATTACATTTATATTATTTGTTACATCATTTTTGGTTCATTATGATGTCACAATACACACCTTATATTTATATCGTGTTTAGTTTTTACCTGAAAATTAGACTATCTTAGAAAACTATAAAAAATTCACAAATGGATAATTTTAACATTAAAATTATAAAATAATAATAATTTTATACCAATAATTTTTTAAATATGTTAATTTTCACCTTTAATACAATAATCCACATTTGTTGAGAAATGTTGGGTTTTTTTATAATTAGAGTTTTCGAATCCTTATAAAAATTACATTTGACTTCATAAAAATTATATAATCATTTATATTTAATAAATTGATAATAATATTTTAATAAAATAATATTTATTTCAAAAATCCATTAATACAAAAAAATAAACAACTTAATTGAAATTCAATATTACTTAAAAATACAATTTGTGTTTTACTGTATCAAAATCAAAAACATTTATAAAATAACAATTATAGGATGAAAATATATTCATTATTCTATAAAATATAAATATTAATGTTATTAGGGTCTTGATACATATCCCTTTAGTACAACGGAAAATTATCTAAGGGTAAGGTGTGCGATGGTGAGACTTTCATGGGGGGGTTTTGTGTACATGGTTTGGACCATGATATCGATGATCTTGAACTTCCCATGTAATTTTTTTGATCATGATTAAGTTATTGGTTCTAAAATTGGGATTACTCAACGAAAAATCCTAGTGATTCTATCTCCCAGGGAATCTATGATAAATAGGCTTTGTATGGTATAATCCTTGTGGTTGAGTCTATCACTTCCTTTGTCCATGTCAATCAGATTTTTTAATACCCTAAATTTATATTAAACAGATTATTACCATTAAAAAACTATATTATAAATGATAATGATAAGTAATGGTATTTAAAATATTATAGGATATAATCAAACCAAATAATTTCATATATTTTATATAATCATAATTTATAATAATACATTCAATTAAATTTCAAGGGGAATTTTATTTATATAATTTTGGGATTTTATAATCTTCCCCCTTTAGATATTTAAACATTGAAATTTTTATTTCACACACTAAAACATATGGGGGTAATTTTTTTCATCACCCCCTTTTATTCCCATGTCACTTATTGAAACTTTTGATTTCTCCACATCACTTTGACCAGGTTCATTTTCTTGTTTTATAAAACATTGTCTCTATGATCTAAGTTTTTCACCAGAAGATCCTCATAGGAAATATCATTATATAATGGTTCCAAATCATGATTTAGTACATGTGGTGGGTCTAATATGTACTTACTCAAGAGGGATACATGGAATACAAAATTTACTTGAGATAGCTTAGGTGGGAGTGATAGTTAATAGGCCACTGCTCTGATGTGATCAAGGATCTTAGAGGGACTAATGTATCATGGAATAAACTTTTCCTTCTACCAAAATCCCATAACTTTCATCCATAAAGATATGCATTTAAATACCTTTTCCCCAACCACAAACTCTATATATATTTGATGATTGTTATCATATCTATTTTTTCGAATATGAGTATCCTTGATGTGCTCCTAAATGGTCTTGAATTTTTCCACAATTTATGAGACCATTTTAGAACGTATCATTTTGTATTCCCCAACTTCGTCCCAACATGAAGGTGTTCTTCACCTCTTACCATAAAGGGATTTATATAGATACTTTTAGATGTTTTATTGGAAAATATTGTTGTATGACAACTTCATGAGATGAATATGTTGATTCCATAATCCTTTGAAGTCAATTGAACATGCTCTGAACATACCCTTTAGTGTCTGGATAGTATGATCAGATTGGCTATCAGTTTGAGGATAATAAGTTATTCTTAAGTTTAACTCAGTATTTATAGAATTCTATAGAATATTGTAGAATTTATTGGTAAATCTCGGATGTCAATCAGATATAATTGATAGTGGTGTTCCACAAAGGTTCACCAATTCTCTAATGTATATCAATAAAATTTTATAGAGTGATAAGTCCCCTTGAATTTCAGTAAAGTTAGTAGAATTTTTATGATGATACACTAAAACCCATATATCATTATTTCATATTAATGTCTTTAAAAATCTAGTGAAATATTCCATAGTAATGTTTTCCCATTTTCATATATGTATTGGTAATGGTTGAATCACCCATTATATTTTTTCCTTTTTTCCTTCACTTGTTGAAATATAATAAATCGTGATGTATATTCCATGATCTAATCATTTATATTGTCCCAATAATATTTATATTATAGATATCAATAAATCTTTTTGATTCTTGTATGGATAGAGAAGTTTGATCTATGTTAAACTCCCAATGTCTCCTTCTTTATCTTGAGATTTTATGGTATACATAATCATGACAGAAATCTTACAACTCCTTCTTCATTAACATTGAACTCCGAGGATTTATATTTTCTAATAGCTTCCACATTCTTCTAAATCTCATTATCATCTCTTTGATAATCCTTTATAATCTCTATAAGGTATGGTTGAGAAATCATTTTTTAAAGGATTGATGATATTCATTCCTTCATGATTCACATTCCCATCCTTATCAAGTATAACAAGATCAGATACTTCTTAATTATCATCAATGATAAAATTGTTGTATCATTTCTACTTATATAGTTTTACAATATATTTTATTTCCCAGGATGGTAGTGTAAAAATCCATTATAGTCCTTGATTAGCTCTAACCATCTTCTTTGGTGCATTTTAAACACTTTCTATGTGAATATATATTTCAAGATTTTTGATCCGTATATATTTTTCAATTCTCCCCAAAGTGAAAATTTATCCATATTTTCAACGTATAGATCACTGCATCTAACTACCAATAATGTGTAGGGTAGTTCTGTTCATGAAATGTTAATTTCCTTAAATCATATGTTATTACTTTTTAATTTTGAAGTAACAAAAATACTAATCACTTATTTGAATCATTTTTGAATACCACGAAATGTTCTCCACTTATGGGCAGTGTGAGTACTGGTGTATTGATCAGACTATTTTTAAACTCCTTGAATATATCTTCAAATTTATCACTCCAAAACAACTTTACTCCATTCCAAGTTATCATGGTTATAGGGTTTGAAAATTGCAAGAAATTTCTCACAATTCAAAGTTAGTACCCATCTAATCCTAAGAAAATACAATTATGCATCACATATGATGGCCTTAGTCAACCTTAAATTGCTTATAAATTTAAATGATCCATAGATATCCCATTAATTATGATAATATTCCCCAATAAATAGTCTTTCATTGACTAAAACTCACAGTTTAAGTACTTTTCATAAAGCTTCTACTTTTGTAAGGTTTTTATCTTAGTGTTCAGATGCCCCTCATAATCCTTTTTTATTTTTAGAATATACTAGAATATTATATATATATATACATCCAAAAATTTATCAAAGTAATATCTAAAGACTCTATCCATCAAGTCCATGAATATTTCTAGATCATTGGTGAGTCCAAATGGAATTACTATTAACTCATTGTGCCCATACCTTGTTTGGAAAGAAGTCTTGGGGATATCCTTCTTCTTAACCATTACTTGATAATATCTCTATATAAGATCCACCTAATATAAGTATTGTGTTCCATTAACCTAATCGAAAAAATCATCAATCCGTGGATGAGGATATTTTTTCTTTATCATGATCTTATTGATCTCATAATAATCAATGCAAAGAAGCATTGGCCCATCCTTCTTCGTGAAGAAGAGAACCGATGCACCCCATGGTAAAGCAATTGGGAATATGAAAGATTTATCCAAATTACCTTGTAGTTTTTTATTCATATCTTCAAGTTCCACTAAAACAATTCTATTTGGAGTCTTAGATGATGGAAACTACCCTGGTATACGCTCAATTGAAAATTTAACCTCTCATCTAGGAGGAAGAGCAAGAAATTCATCACGAAACACATCAACATATTCCATCACAATAGAAACGTCTTCAAGGATGATATTTTCCTTAGAATCAATAATTTTAAATTTATATTCTTTCTCATAAGTAAATAATATCCATTATTTAGATGTTGGTGCTAAAGAACATTCACCCTCCTCCTTGACTTGTAAAGAATCGGGGGGATGATTCACGATACAAAGAGTGATTTCTTTATCATGGTAATTTTATTGGCTCTATATAGGGGAAATATAATCCATTCTTAGAATTGAAAAAAATTACACGAAAGGGAGTATCATAAGGTTTTATCAAATTTTGACAAGGGTAATTATATACTTGGGAAACAATAATTGTATCATTTTCTAATTTCACCCAAATCCATAATCCCATGCTTTTTTTGGTGTTTTAATAGTTATACTAAACTTATGTGATATGGAGGAATTCATAGTATAATAATAAAAAATTACCTTCACTATTATTGAATGAATAACTAGCACACCTGTCACCACTTCATTATTGGGATCCAATTCAGTGGTTCTAATGGATAAATCACACCCTTACTGACATGGAGGCTATTGGTTTTCTCTGAAAACCCTTGTACTAGTTCATTGGTTTGAAAATTATAATGGTTCCTTGTATTTTAAATAATGAAAAATGTTTTTAGGGTTTACCAGAGCATTCCTTTCCTCCATCATATTAGTGGTATTCTCCTATCATTAATTTCTAGCCAAGTGTCCTTCCTTCCCACAACTAAATCATTTCCTCACCCCTTAGGAAATTTCTAGGGTTTTTCTTTCCACAATTTTGATAAGTGGGATTTTTAAATTTAATAGAACCTTTAGATTTATTTGTCAAATCTTCATAATTAAACTCCACTTTCCATTACTTATCCTCATGATACCCTTGGGATTATCCATCCTTTGTTTCAACTTTTAGGAAATATCCTAAAACTTTTCCCATAGTTATCAAAGTCTCAGATCACCTAGTATTTTATAGATGATGTTTTATCCCACCAAATAAGTGTTCAACCTTGAATTTGGGGCTAATGAAAAATTTAGAGGCATATCGTGAAAGTCTTGTGAATTTTTTCTCATAAGACCTGATGCATTCATCATCTTTTTGGTTGAGTGAAATTAAATCCCTTTCCATTTTAATTCTAAGAATGCGAGGAAACTATTTATAGAAAATAATTTTCTTGAATTTCTTCAACACCATTAATTAGATCTCTTCATTTGGATTTATATTCTTAACCAATGTCCTCCACTGATCAGCTTCTCCATCCATATGATAAACAACCTGTAAAACTATCTATTTTTCAGAACATTGAAGTATGGATAACATATTTTCAATAATGTTGATCTATTGTTCCATAATAAAGGGATCAAATGATCCATTGAAATTCGTAGGCCTTTGTCGCATAAAGGTCAAGATTTTAGCTTGTTATTTCTTAAGTGGAATTGGGAAATCCTCTTGATCTAGGTTTTTTTTTCATATTCCAAGTCATCTGAGAGAGTATCATCATAATGTTTTCTATTCATGATCCTACTCATTTGGGAATATAATTTTTGAAATCATCACATTTCTCTTCACATTGGTTGTTTACCTAATTCCATTGATTTTTGTCCATTGTCTAGAATAAATTGAAAATTAGTGATATTAAACTATTTAACAAATAAATTGCAATTCAGTGAAATTTAATAGATAACTTATAAATTACATTTATTTCATAACTTATGAATTTATAGGATTCAATCAATTTTATCCATGATTTATTTACTAACATAAACTCCTATGGTAATTTTTGTTCCCTTAATAATGGTTTATAATTAGATTGCGAATTTACCAAATCATATCCCTTGGGAGTGCGAAAACAGGTGTACAGTAAGGCCCATAATCATTCACTAGTTCTTAGTTGAGTCTATCTCAATGTGGTGATTTTGAGTTTTACCTTTAAGTACATATATAAGAGATCCACATCCACATATATTATCTAATTAGAGATTTAATTTCTTCATAAATCGCTAAATATTTACTTTAAAAAAATTTAGTGATGTTTTATTGTACTTATTTATATCCCTATGGATTTTTCTTGAGTCTTATAATCTTAATTCCAAAAATAACTAAACTTTCTTTTGATACCAACTATGAAAACCCTGGTCATTATTACACATCAATTCATGATTTATTACATAAGAGTACACATAATATAACCCAAAAGATCAAGAAGTATTTTTTATTTGGAAATTAGGTAAATAACATAATAACTTAAAATAGGGAATAAATCATATTTACTAAATACTTCCTTAACATGCTCATATTATTCCTCTGTACTTAAAATTGCATTGGATAACCAGGGGACATACATAATAAAGGAGTGAGCTATAAATCCCAGTAAGATAATAAACATGTAATAACATGAATAAAGTCATAAAAGTTATACTATAGGAATATCAATGGGGAATAAAAGGATTTATAATCATAAACATGAACAATGAGTCATGATATAACATGCTAATCATAAAAGAAAATGGGAAATGTGACAACATAAAACACTACATCATAAACATAGATCAAGGATAAATATCAAGATATCATGATGGAAAAATTAAAATTATGGACTAGGTTCAATACCTAATCCCTTTCCTTAATTCTCATAAGACTAAAACATTACCCAATTCATTGGAGCACTATATAATTCCATGCACACCCATCACATTCATTTCATTATCATGCTTAAGTGTGCCAAACTGATCATAAAAAATTGAAAAATTTATAATAATATTTTATTCCATGATCAAGGAGTGTGGAATAAATACATGTAATTTTGTAATCAAAGAATTATAAATTCATTAAGGTGAACACCCTTGATAGAAAATGTGTATCGATATTCACTACACAATTGTTCGACATGGAAAATCATGGTGAAATTTTGGCAGCATAATGAGGGAATATAAATGTTAATGGAAGGGATTAATGAGAGTTAATGGGGTTTATAATAATTTAGAAATAAAATTTATAGTATGGGTTATATGTAAGAACGTATATCCCATCGTTCATAATTATAGACCAAAGACATAAGAGAATGAATAAAGTGTAATAAAGAATAGAAAGAGATGATCCCTTACCTTGAGAGGGTGATTAAAAATTCATGGGATGAGCTTCTTGAGTGCGTGGGGTAACCTTGGAAGGACTATAGTGAAGGGAGGGTAGATTAATTACGTAATCCAAGGTTTTTATTTAAGATAAAATGAGAGTTGGATGAATTTATATGGGAAATGAGTGAAGAATTCTTTATCCTTTCTCAAACTTAGGTTTTGGAAACTTTATAATAAAATAACCAAAAAAACTTCCCATGCTTTATGACCTTGGTTTCTACAAAATATGGCTGGTTTTAGTTATTTTATTAGGAAAAGGGCTGAAATTGTTAGAATAATACCCTTTCTGATGTGGAAGTGAGTCATGTTTATAAAGAAATGATTTTAAAACCTTAAAATATATTATAGGTTTTAGAGATTTATAAAGGATTTATAAAATTTAAAAAATATAATTAATATTAAATTATTTTAAATAGGAAACATATATTTGGTTTTTGATACTCTTTATAGTATTTATTACATAATTTTTGGGTAATTATGATTTCATAGTACACATCGTATATTTATACCGTACTTAATTTTTAATAAAAAATTCTACAATCTCAAAAAATTGTGAAAAATTCACCATTGGATAAATTTTATGTTAAGATTAAAAAAATAATATATTTATTTTATCCAAATAAGTTTTTAAATATTTGTATTTTTACTTTTAAATTAATAATAAACATTTATTCAGAAATTCTAGGTTTTTTACAATAATAGTTTTCAAACCCTTATAAAAATTACATTGGACTTCATAAAAATTATATCATATTTTATATTTAATAATAATTATTTAATAATAATATTTTAATAAAATATTATTTATTTAAAAAATACAATAATTTATTGAAATAAACACCTTAATTGAAATTTAATATTAATTAAAAATAAAATTTGTCTTTTATTATATCAAAATTAAAATAATTTATAAATAAACAATAATAAGATGAAAATATATTCATTATTATATAATATTTACATATTCATGTTATTATAGTCTTGATATACATCCCTTTAATACACCGGAAAGTTTTTTAAGGGTAAGTTATGCGATGATGAGACTTTCATGGTGTGGTTTGGCATATATGGTTTGGGTCATGACCTAGAGTATCTTGAACTTCTCCCATAAATGGTTTTACTCATTATTAAGTTATGGGTTCTCAACTTTGGCTTGGTCAAGGTCAAAGACTAGTGATACTATTTCCCTAAAATTCTTTGATAAATGGGATTCGTAGGGTATAATCATACTGGTTGAGGCCATCACTTCCTTTATCTATATCAATCGCATTTGTTAAAAGAACTATACTTATACTATCATATGATCACTGTTAAATGGATATATTATCAATGCTATTGTTACTTAATGGTATTTTAAATCTAAAAGGATATAATGAAACCTTATAATTTCATGTGTTTTCTATATCAATAATATATAATAATTAATTTAATTAAGTTGAAAGGGGAATTTTATTTATAATAGTCTAGGTCGTTACATGAATGGTATTAATATGTAATATCATAAGTGTAACATAAGAACATTGATGGATGTTGACATAGATGCAACACATTCCCAAGGATAACACTTCAAATGGAATCACATTATAGGTGATAAATAATCAAATTGTATGATACCATAATTTTAATCCCCAAGAGAAAATACAATAAGAATATTTAGAGGGGGTTCTAAGAAACATAAATCTAAAGGTAGTAAAAAAATTGGGATTTATTAATGGTTAGGTTTCTGATGTATTGTTATTATCCCTAGTTTTTTTTATTTTTTAGGTTGGTTGGTTTTGGATTTCATCTTCAATGAAAACAATAGTGTTCATTGATGGAGTTTCAGCTCAACATCGATGGTGTTATAGTTTTTCTTATTCTTTTTGTGATGTGTGGAGTTGTTTTCAGTCACTGTAAAGAAAGTGTCAATATTTTTTTTTTGTATAAATATATTTAAGATTTTTATGGTTATTCAACATTTGGATGTTCTCTTTGATATCAATTGTTCTATCCAGTGACATCGATGTATTCTGATGGTGCTTGGATTATTTTAGTTACCAGGAGTAGTTTTGGGGGGCATGACTTTTGGAAGGAATTTTTTTTACATTTTGTGGATGAATATGGAATGATTAGGTGAATTAGGGTATCTGTCTTAAGGTTGTATTCATCCCGCAATTTGTGGCCCAAGGCGGTGGGGTGTTTTTTTTTGGAAATTTTTAATTTGGTGGAGTTTATCATGATAAGACGTGGAGTTTTATTGAAATTTCATTCTTGGTTTTTTTTTATTTTGAAATTGCGAGGTTAATACTCAACCATAAAATGATTTATAAAGAATGAAATAAAAAAATATTTTTGAAAAGATACATTATGATAAAAGAAACATTTTAGTATAAACTACATAATAGAGAGGATTGAAATTGAAATTTAAATACCATTTATAAAATTTAATTCATGATATTTTATATCTAATATTTTTTATACACACTACTTAAATTAAATTAAGTGAGAAAACAAAACATGCCTCAATAAAAGGTAATTGAGATGAAACACCCTTATGAACATCATAATTCACAAAGTAGTTAACATTTGAAAAAGGGTTTACATGATAGGAATGAAAATCAATATAAAATAAATATTAATATTAAAATAATTTAATCATAGGTAATTACATACCCAAATTATAATAATAAAGTTTATGATGAATAATCATTACTCTACTAATGAAAATTGAGTTAATGAAATCCCTTATATTTTATTCTCCATTATCCAAAAAAGATATAAAATAATTTTTAATAAATTAACTATCTTAGTCACCAATTTTATAAAATTATTCATACATATAACCTTTTATGAACATCATTTATAACTTTTTATGAAAAATATATTAGTTATTTATATTTTATTTTCATTATCATATGTTACTAGCTTCGATTGTTTTGTTTAATACTAGATTAATAATGGTGGTGTCGATTATTGTTTATATATTAAAATTCCATCATTAAAAGATCATTACTAGAACTATAATAGATTATTTATAATAATTTAGAATATTATTGTTTCATTTTATAAGTATTTTAATTTTTATTCTTGATGACAATGTTTTAATGATCCTGTTTCTATAATTTTCACTGATGAGGTGTAGTCCATTAATAATAATATGAATATTAACATAACATTTCCATAAAAATAAACCAATTTTTTTCATTATTTTTTAATAAAACACGCAGTTATGTTCCCATAGTTTTCCATGATAGATATTTATAGCATTATTCATGTGGGTGGTTAAACCTACCTAAATGAGAAAAACATTTAATCTATGGGTGGGTATAGTTAAGGAAGTGATTAATGCGGAATAATATCATTATAAAAGAAAAAAATTATTATTTAGATTTTATTATGGTGGTAAACCATATTTGAAGAGATTTGGATACATAAGAAAAGGAAAGAGTGAAAAAAAATATGTCACTTTCATGGTGGTGTTAGTCCGCATATACCCATTATAAATGAATTTATTTTACTTATAAAGTGAAGAAGGTATAGAGTGGTTTATAATGTCATAATTTTAATAAGGTTATAAATATCATATAAATAAAATAAATTTCCATTTTGAACCACCCATGAATGTTAGTGATGAAAAATCAAACATGTCATTCATCAAGGCTATAGTCTACACACACATGTGATGATGTTTTTGTTTTTATATTTAATAGGTAAAGGGTAGTTAATTATTATTCCATCATCATATTAACAATTTCATATAGTAATAATATTTAGTTAATTTTAATTTATCAGATAAAATAGATTTTAAAGAGGTGGAAGAATAGAAAAAAATTGAAATAGGAATGGTTTAATTAAGAATTTTTACCTTACTCTTTGGGAAACTCCTTTGAAAAAAAATATTAAGTGTAATGAACCATCCTACTTCATCCCTAAACTAAACCCCTAATTTATCCCTTGGAAATCCCCAAAGTAAATTTCTAATCCTCATGGTCTGGAGAGAAGCACCTGGACATTAAGAACTATCTTTGGGAATGATTATTCCTATAAAGAAAAACCAAAAGAATCAATGATGAAATATCTAAAATAAATTCAACATGCCATTGTAGAGTTAGAAAGTTGAAGAAAAAGAGTGAAAGAAAAATAAAAGTTCCATTCCCAAATAGATAAACCAAAGTATATTAGATAAATTACAACCCATATCCCTATGATATTTGGTTCAACATCCCACCATCTCACCACTAAAATCTTATACCCTCTAATCCTTGATACCCACCACAACCATGTGGTGCTTTGAAATTTCTCATGTTAGATAAAATCTGCTCTATATACACTCAAAGGCATATTTATGATGAGGGTAAAACATTTCCATTAAAATCCCACCACATTTTTCAAAATAATTCTTTAATAAATAAACCAATAATGATAATTTAAAGAAAATAAATTCATGATATATATTTTTTCATAGTTAAAAAAATACATGGAAAATTCACCCTTTTATAGCAGTTTATAAATCATTTATAAATAATTTTTTCAAAGAATAAAAATTTAATCATATCCGAAAGGAATCAACAAGAAAATTGTTCCCTAGGGTATATTAGGTTTGGGATATCTACGATCCTTACAGTTTAGTGAATATAAAACTATGTGGGCATGAATACCTATAATAATAGGAATATGGATAAGAAAAAAACAAAAAAAGTGACACTCGTATCATAATATATTTTAGTTAGATTTTTTGTGTGTAAATCCATGCAAGGTAACCTCAAATCATTCCAGCATGCTTGTCCCAAATCTCACCCCTACTAAATACCCTAAGTTACTATGTTCCATAACAGAAACTCAAGGGCTTATGTTTCATAATAAAAATCATTTGAAGGTAATTTCACAAGTCAATAATTAGGATTCCCTTATAACATATCAAAAAAATTTGAAATCCATTTTTATAAAAAAGCTAATGGTAAAGATTTATTTTATACATTTATCCAAAACATCACTATTTAATAATCATAAATCAATCCATTAAAATATTTATAAACCAACTTATGATGATAAAAAAAATCAATGTTTATAAAAAAATTCTTTTTATGAAAACACATACTTTATAATCACTGTTCTTAATGAAACACTCAGTGAAATAATTGGATAGGAGTTTCTCTTCTTCCCATGACTACTCTATTACTAATATAAGAAAATAATAGAGTTGGGGGGTATGAGATCACACTAACTCATAGCTTGAATGAAATTAATGGTCAACAAATATTTACCTAAGAATCATTTAGATCATAAATCCTTGAAAGGTAAGGAATAAGAGAGGTTAAATAGAGGGATAACTGAGTCCTGAATTCATTAAACATCATCCCAAGAAGATAAAACATTCCCCATAAATATGATTAGATCCCCTAGATGACCCAATTACTTATTCATACATTTAAAAAAATCAAAAACTATCAACAGTATGATGTAGAGTTATCTACCATGGCCATGGTGACATCAATCACACCATGCCTAGAAGACTGACCATGGTGACCAACAACAATGTGGCAAAAAAATCAGGGGCATTTAAGACCCACCATACCTTTCACTATAGTATTTTGAAGCCATATTTGGATATGGGTGATAGGGATACTCTTCAAGATATATTCTTATAACTATTACCATCCTAGTTCTATTGATCTCCCCGTTTTACAAATGCAATCTCCAAGAAAATCACAACTTGGACCACGATGTGGTCTAACCTGTGTTGCGCTATAAAATGTATGAAACCACATTTAAATTCACTGTGTATCCTAAAAGTCTTCCTAAATTAAAAATAAACTAACTCAAGGATTTGGAAAATCTATACCATAAACCAAGGATTCAACAGTCTCCCTATCATAACACTTTTATCCATAAAAAGTCATGTGGTACTTGGTTGATCTGAGAAGATATGAGGACATTAATCCCTCATATCAGTTTATCTCTCCCACATATCATGAGAATATATTACATACCACCACAATACTTTTAAAAGCATAATAGATTTACCACATAGACAATTTACCTATGAATTTAGAATCTGAACCAGCTGCTAAACCATTGACATATTTGGTTCTATATCAAGATCCTCCCCATTAAAAACATGGGATGATTCATAATGATACATTGACAAATGAAACACATTTTTAATTAAATTAAATTGATATGGTAAAACTAAGTGATCATCCACCTTTAAAACTTGATCAGTGATCTCAAAAGACACTATGTATATTAAAGCTAATTTCCCTTACTACTCATGCTCACAGTGACCCAACCGGGGGGAAACATTCAAAAATACTTATTCAACTTCTAAACACACCAAATGATGACACAAATGACCTGCATGAGTCTTATATTGACTCTAAAAAATTATAAACCACTGATTAATAGTCTGAATGTTTTCCACTGTATCATGAATAATGTTTGACCCAATAAGAGAAATATCACTTAACATTATCCCACAAAGAGGTAATTTGTAGTGATGACCATAAAAAGTTTCTTAAGAATCTATTTTTATGAATGGATGATAAATTTAATTATAATAAAACTTAAAAAATCCCAAATTACTATCCCAGATGTCTCCATAGTCCAAAACACACTCATAAAGAATATATTCCAGAATCTGAATTACTCACTCCAAATGACAATTTGTTTGAGTATAATATGCCCCGATCAAATTAAATTGAGTTCCAATTAACTAATAGGGGACTTTGAAAAACCTAGGGGTAAAATAGGGGTCTCTATACAAAAATATTTTATAAAAAATCTCATAAAGCTTCACAATTTCATGCATGTACAATTTTCCCAAATAATCAACCTTAGTTGTTTCATCACACCCAGTTTTAAGTACTTGATAGATTATTTATGTATTTTAGGTATATAAAGTAATTAGGCTAATTTTCAAGAGTTTTATAGAAGTTTTGAATTGTTTTTGAGGATTTTATGGAGGTTCAAAATTTGATAATGGTTAGTATAAACCATGAAAAAACTTCTAGGAATCTGTGAAATTGAAAGATTGGGCACTGGGTAAGCCCATGGTTAGGTTTATAGTTTAGCCAAACCATACAGATTCCCAAGATAAATCATGCCTAGATGGATAAAGGGGAATAACATGGTTAACTCACAGTTTTTCAATCACAAGGATCCAATAATTTGAAAGGTGTTTGGAGGCAGTGAATCTTTCACTGTTAGCACATAGTTTTCCAAACCGCACAATCTAACCATGCACCGTGAAAAAATTTATCCAAAAATTGTGGATCTCACTCATTTTACCTACTTAATCCTTAATTTTTCCCAAAATAGTCCATCACCCTAATTAATCTCCCTCTATTGGCTATAAAAACTATTACTTTTGATATGGGAGTGATTCCTAGGTGAATAAAAGAGCATTTAAGACTCAGATTCATTAGTTAATGCTCGTTCTTGGTCATTTTTATTAGTTTACTTCTTATTCCTTCTCTTGGAATCATGGATTTAATTTTTTGGGGATCAGTACATGTTGTTTTATTTTAATCATAATGATATATGATTTTTTTGATTAAATACAATGATATATAAGGATTTTTAAGAGTTTCAATCAAGGTTTTGATGTTTTATGTTAATCTTTGTTTTCACCTATGTTTAGTGGTAGGTGTCATATCTCTCGATTATTTTTGTTTAGAACATTATGTATTGGTTTAAAAATGATTGAAGTTATTTAATTAAATTGATAAATTTATTTGTAATTATTTATGGAAAACAACATTGGTGATTGTTTTCTAAATTTCAGGAAATTGGTTGGCTTTTGAATTTTTTTTTGGTTCATGATATTAATATGATGATTTTAAAATTTGTAATACTGGTTTTTATGCATAGAAAAACTATTGTATTATTTTTTTTTCAGTAAAAGAGATGTTTTCAATAAATAAATGTTTTATTAAAATGGATTTTCATGGTTGGTTTTGCATGATAATTGGAATACATGATTGGTGTGAGTTTATTTTCATTAAACATAACCATATGAAAGTGGCATGTGCTGTTGGGGAACCTAATATTGGTTATGTTGTGATGACTTGGTATATCGATGAGAGACCTCTCATGAGTATGGAACTATCAAATATGTATTCATGTGTGTATTTTTTTAATGGGAATGAAAAATAGATTCGAGAAATGTTTTAAAGAAATGCTTGATTACTTTTCATAGAAAATAATGGGTTGGAAAACTATTTTATGCTTTAATTTTAGTTTCATTAAATTGTTTACAAAATATTTATTATAAAATTTCTAACATGTTCTATCCTAGTGGATTGAGTTGGGATGTCATTTGGTAAATCATACTATATTTTATACTAACTTCCTATATGAGAACTTTAGTACATTTTCAAATATTATCTATCAAGACACAGGTAAAGAAAGGTAACCCAGTTCTTTATCGATGCATCGTGATACCATGGGAATGTATTGTTGAGTTAGAGCATGGATATGGTTTAGAGTTTTTGATTTGGTTTCTTGGTTGTATTTGAGTTTTGTTGGTATTTGGTTTCTTCTCTCTAATATTCTTGTTGGTTTGGTTACTCTTTGAGTTGTATTCTATTCTACTCATGCATCATATAGTGATTTATTTTGGTTTCACCTTGTTGTTTGGTTGTTTAATTCTCAATGAGAAAACCATACCCCATTTTTTTATGAATCACTTATAATTTATTTCTAGCCTTTGGTGTCTCGAGGATATCACCTAAGTCCAGGAACACCCACCGCCTCTTCTCATGTCAATGAAGAGGGGTGAGATGTTACAAATGGTATCAGTTTTTTTATAATGGAGATGGAATATAATTCTTGATTAGTCCTTGATTTGGGTTGGTATTAAGGAGTAGGATCATTGGAACTTGAAATGTAGAGAATAAATAGGAGTAAATAACCAATTTATGTTGAAATTCAAGTTACTAGGGATTTTGGGTACAAAATTGTTATGAGACACTTCTTGGAGTTTCAATATCATCTTCATGGGTTTAGTTGATGATAAGTGCATAACATGAATTGATATTAATGAATTCCCACAAGGAGTGGATAGTTTATTTTGAGTAATTAATTATGATTTGTGAAAAAGTGTTGATTTTATAAAATAATTGAAAATAGTTTGATTTTCAAAAATCAGGGTATAATTTTCAAAAATGGGTTGAAAGTGGGAACTTTTGAATTTAGGAAATCCTTTTTGTGATATGTATGTTATGGTAAATTTGAAATTTATAATACTTTAGTTTCTATAAAGTGGGAATAAATGGAGTTTTTCTTAGTTATATATTATGGTACTGGATAGGTTTCATAGAAACTAGCTAGAGAAGTTAATGAGAATATAGATTCACCTAAGATACATGTGATCCAATGGATGGTTCAGAGTATTTTACAGGATTTTCAAGCCATGGATAAAGGGAATATAAGGGATAAACCAAAGTAAGTGGAACATTTTGTTCAATTGCAAAAGTAGAATCCACCCATTTTTTGGGTGATTCACTTTGAAAAAATAGAAGTGTTGATAAATCAGATGAATCAAATATTTTATTTCCTTGGCACAGTAGTTGATATGAAATTAAATTTAGTACTGTATATTCTTGATCATCTATCATGCCAATGGTGGGATTTTGCAGTTCTGGCTAAATTAAACCACGAAATTACATAGGAGGATTTTGAAGAATAATTCAACAAAAAATTATATCCTCAAACATTAAAAATTTATTGAATAATAGATCCTCTCATCATGAAGTAGGATAACCTCATAGTGATAAAGTATGTAGTTAAAATTTTCACATTTGTTTGATTTTCACTAGAATTTTTTACAAGTATGTCCTTGAAGACATGTATTTTTAAATTGGGATTGAAACATGAAATTATCTCAATGATTTCTATGATTTGTATAATAGAATATAAAGTTATGGTCAATAGAAATATAGTGTAAGAAAGATACATCTTATGAAATATGAGTGGAGGAATCATGTTGAAACCTATAGGAAATGGTGGGAACCCTAATTATGGAAATAACAATAAGAGGGATACCTATTTCTAAGGTGGTGGCATGACTCAAAATCAGATGGTGGGACTAGTGTATCATTATCCTAAACCAAAGAGTAAGAAGAGATGTTTTAATGTAGTTCATTGGATAATATGAAGTAATATTATACGAAACCACCTTGATCATTCCACAATTGCAACCATATGGGATATCTTCAGTGTTATTGTTACAGTTCTCCATGGTCAGGTGCTCAGAACCCCTCTAATGCTTCTCATGCATCATATAATTTGAAGGGAAAAGTTCAGAAGAATAAATCTCATCATCGGAACCAATAAATCCATGGAGATTCTTGGAATACCATGACTCCTCAACTAGTGCAATTTCAATAGTTTATGAAAGAAAAAATTAACAAACTAAGAAATTATATAGAGATGAGAAATTTTTTTTGGATGATCAATCTAGTCCTTCGATGGTGGGACTACTGATTATTTTTAATCCTACCCCTATGCAAGACTTGTTTGATATGGGTGAGTCCCATTCATTTATTTCTTCTCATGTTGCTGATCTTATTTTTTTCATGTTGATATGTTGAATTGATTTTTGAAAATTCAATCTTCTATTGGATAAAGAGAATTTTGAGCCTCTATGTCAAAAGAATGTTCTATAAATATCATCAGTGCTTAGTTGATTTGGGATTTCTTGATACTAGAAATGGATTTCTATGACTTAATCTTGGGTATGTATTGGTTGGTGATGTCAAAATTTCACATCCACTATTATAACATAATATTTAGTGTTACAACTTATGGTGGCATTGAGAATCCCTTTAGAGGATATAAAAATTTAAAGGTAAGTTGAATAGGATTGTTGGAACCAGCGGGTGAAACTATATCACACCTATTAGTAGTCTTGACCTTATAATTTTATTGATGAGATCAAGAATAATAGTTTTACAAAAAACATCAATCAATTTTTTGATGTTTTTCTTGATAATTTCTTAGTGTTTCCACCCAAAAGAGATGTGGAGTATATGATTGATCTCATATTAGGGACCAAACCTATATCACTTCCATATTATCTGATGTCCCCAACAGAATTAAGGAAATTGAAGGTACAATTGGGAGATTTAAAAATAAAATGGTTCATTCGGCCTAGTATTTCTCCATTGATAGAACTAATTTTATTTGTGAATAATTTGGATAGATATCTTAGGATATTTGTGGATTATCTTATTATTAACCAAGTTACAATTAAGAATCAGTATCCTCTTACATGCCTGGATGATCTATTCGATCAATTTCAAGGATCCTAGTGGTTCTCTAAAATTGAAAAATGTTTAGGATATCACCGATTTTTTGTTCAGAAGGAAGATATTAAGAATATGGATTTCAGGAATAGATATAGCCATTATGAGTTCATTTTTAAGCCTTTTGTTATTACAAATTTATTACCTATCTTTATAGACTTGATGAATCTGATATATCTAAGGTATATGGATTCCCTTATGAAGTTGTTCGTGGATAATATATTTTTGTATTCAAGGAAAAAGGTAAATCATAAGAAACACTTGGATATAGTGTTTGGTATCTTTCCGTATCATTGTCTATATTCCATGTTATCAAAGTGTGATTTTTTGATATAAGTGGTACACTTAATTAGCCATGTCATTTATGATTTTTTTTGTAAACCCAATAAAATATAGGGGTTGTGATCTCTTGGAAATTTTCAAATAATTTCTTTAAGATATATAGTTTCCTTGGCCTTGATGTCTATTACTGATGCTTTTTTTATGACTTTTCAAAACTAGTTTCTCCAATGAAAGCTTTAATAAGAAAAATTTTTCTATTACAATGGAATAATGAATGTCAAAAGTCTTTTCAAGATCTTAAATTTATCCTTATGTATGCACTAATATTGATATTTAGATAATTATTACAAGGATATGGTGTGTATTATGTTGCTTTAGGATTGGGTTGGGGTGTGTTCCCATGAAGAGAGATCATATTGTCACTTATGGCCCATGTCAGCTACTATTTATTGAAAAAAACTACCCTACACACGATTTAGAATTATCTAGAATAGTAAATTCTTTGAAAATAAAGCATAATTATCTTTTTGAGGAAAAATTTATAGTATTTAGAGATCATAAGATATGAAACACATTTTCTCAAAAAGATATTTCAATCTTAGGAAAATAAGATGGATAGAGTATCTTAATATATTTTTCTTTGACTTAATGTATACACTAGGAAAAGGGAACTCTGTGGAAGATGAATTTAGTAGGAATTCACATAGTCAGTTGGTGAAATAGGCTTTATATCAATGTAATTTTCTGTCATTGATAACTGATATACACTTGGATTGTGAGGATTGAGATAATATTGTTGTTTTCTTTTTGGTTTCTTTTGTTCTTAATTTGTTAGAGATGTGTAAAGAGGCGCATACATCTGATTATGAATGTGTCTATATAAGGTAAAAACTTAATGGTGGGGAGACCATTAAGGTATAGAATCTTTATAGAGGATAAATGTTTTTTCTTGCAAGATTGGATGGGTGTACCTTTGGATTTTCAGGAACAAGTCCTTCGTACTTACTACTATTCAATATTTTTTATTCATCCTAAAATCGAAAATATTTATAAGGAACTGAAAGGAAAATTTTGGTGGGATGGAATGAAAAGAAAGGTGGTTGACTTTTTTTTTGAGATGGCTCACCTATCAGCAGGATAATGCAGAGCACCATTGGCCAGTGGGTATGATGCATCCTTTACAAATTACTATGTGGAAATAGGAGTAGATAGCTATGGATTTTGTAATAGGTATACCATGGATAATTTAAAAACATGATACCATATGGGTGATAATGTATCATCTCATAAGTTTATAATATTTCATCCCTATTCATTAATCCAATTCTGTGGAGGACTTCTCAAAAATCTATATTTAAGAGGTGGTAAAGAGGATGGAGTACTAGTTTCAATAGTGTGATACTGAGATCCATGGATTACATCTCATTTATGGAAATCCTTATGGTATTCCCTTGGGACATAGTTGAATATGTGTATAGAATATCATCCATAAATGGATGGATAATTTGAGGGGAAAATCCAAACATTGGAAGACATTCTTAGGGATTGTGCAATGGATTTTGGTGGATCATGGTAGGAGAACACACCATTAGTGTATATCTCATATAACAATAGTTATCAGGAGTTGATACATATGAATCCTTTTGAAGAGTTGTATAGGAATCCTTGGCATTATCCAAATTTTTTGGGAGGAAACAGGTGATAATTCACTGGTTAAACCAATCCCTAAGGAAAAAATAATGGAAAAGATTCATTTAATTAGAAAGATGACGGAGACATCTCAGTTTCATAAAAAATAATATGAAAATAATCATTGATAGTTATTGTTGTTAGATGTGAGTGATCTTGTGTTCTTGAGAATCTATTCAAGGATTTTAATATGTCATTTAGGGTAGTACGTCCAGTTATATCCTCGATACATACGCCCTTTTGAGATACATGAATGGGTTGGTGGTGTGGCATATTGGTTGGGTTTTCCACCAAGGTCCAGTTCAGTGCATAATGTATTTCATGTATCTTAATTGAATAAGTATCAACCTAATCCTGACCATATAATTTTACTGGATCAAATCGACCTAGATCTTAATTCTATGTTGGTTCATGATCTAGTAAGGATTATAGATAGGCAAGAGAAATTATTCCATGGGAAAAGCATCGACCTAGTGTAATTTTATGGAAACATGGTTGGATTAAGGAGGAAATGTGGGAGAGTGAAAACAAATGGGGGAATAATGGTTATAATTATTTTAAGGAAATACGATTTTTCTAATTTTCAAGGATAGAAATACAAATTTTGGGGAGAATGTATCACCCCCAGTTTCAAGAACTTGACCATTTAGTTATTTAGTTTAATTAAATATAGTAATTATGTTATGTTCTGGGTGGTTTATTGGAGGTTTGACATGATTTTGGGGATTTTTTGGAGCACATAGTATGAGAACAGTTAGTAAAAACTATGAAATTCCTCATATGAAATATTGAAACTGAAATAATAGTCATTGGGTAGGTGCATGTTAAGGTGCATGATTTTTAAAAATTGTGTAGAAACATTAGAGAAACTATAAATGGTTGGACAAAGGAGGGTATCATTATTAGAACAGGGTTTGTCTAACAGTATGAGCCAACTATGTAAGTGGTTTTAAGAGGTAGTGTCTCATTCACGGTTAGTGCACTTCCTTCTTGACCATGCGCCCTAACTATAACTATGAAAAATTAGATAAAAAAAATGGGGATCTCACTACATTTAACTATTAAATCCATCATTTCCTTATACATAGGTCATAAACATAATTCCTCTTCCTCTCTAGGTTTAGAATGCCATTCGTTTTGATCTAGAAGTGATTCCTAGGTGAATCCAAGAGCATTGAAGTTCTAGATTCATCGGTAAGTTCTCGTTATTGGTTATTTTACTTAGTTTTCTTCTTCTTCCTCTCTAAGAATCATGGATTTAATTTTATGGTGATAAATCCACACCATGTGGTGATAATAATAATGAGATATGATTTTTTTTTTCAAAGGGAGCAAGATATAAAGATTTTATTATAAGTTTTAAGCCTAGTATTAGATGTTTTGTACCGTTATTATTTTTCACCTATGTTTGAGAGGTAGGTGGATTCTCTCTAAATTCCTATTATTTAGAACATGAGGGATTGTTTTCAAATTGACTGAATTTATTGAATTTAATTTTGAAATTGATGTGTGATTCCCAATAGAAAACCTCTTTGTTTTTGGTTTTGTGAACTTGGGGAATTTTTTTAACTTGTGGAAAGTGCTTTAGGTTTATGATTTTAAAATTAGTAAGATTGGATTTAATGCATCAATTTTTTTATAGAAATTATTTTAGTAAAATATATTCTTTCTATAAAATAATTTTTTATTTAAATACCATGGTATGGTTAGTTTGGCGTGGTATTTGGCATAAATTGTTGGCGTGAGTTAATTTTCATTAGATGTGACCCTATAGAAGGGGCATGTTCTATTGGGTCACCTGGAATTGGTTACTATATAATTAATTGGTAGATTAATGAGAGACCTATGATGAGTATGGAACTATCACATGGGCATACATATGTGGATGTGTGTAATAGGTTTTATAAATGCATTTTAAAAATGTTTTAAAGACTTGTTTGATAGGTTCCCATGGAGAATGATGGTTTGGATTTTTTTTTATGATTTGATATAAAGTAATTTAAATTATTTTAAAACTATTTATTATAAATGCATTAACATATTTTATCCTAGTTTCATGAGTTGGGAAGTCATTGGGGAAATACTACTGAGTGCTATACTCACCACAATCTTGGTAACTCTAGTGAATTTAGAGATTTTTTCTATCAGAATATCGGCAAATTAATTGTATTCCCGGTCTTTAGTGATGCATCATGATACCTTGGGAATGGATTGTTGAGTTGGAGCATGGATATGGTTATGAGTTTTTGAGTTTTTATCTTGGGTTTCCTTGAGGTTATTTGTCTTTGGTTTCCTCTTTGTACTCTTATATTTTCATTTATCTGGTTACTCTTTGAGTTTTATTCCATTGTACTCATGTATCAAAGTGGTTGTTTGGTTTCACCTTATTGGTTTGTTGATTAATTTTCAAAGGGAAACTAAGAAAAAAAATTATGAAGCCCTTGTAATTTATTACTAGACATTGGTGTATTGGGGATTTCATCTAAGGAAAGTAGCACACATTACCTCTTCCGAAGAAAACGAGGAGGGACATGATGTTGTTGTCGTATCCTAAATTGGAAATAAATGATCCAACTTTGTTATTCGATCAATGAGTACCCATATAGAATTATTTACCTATGGATTATATAGATGTAAATTGATGAAATCAATGGAAAACTCACTCTATTTATATATAGGAATAAGAATTGGCTAGAATAAACGAGAAGTCTTTTGGTATTCATCCTTAATTTTCTGTTAGGTATAGAAAGGGGACACAAAATCAACCATGTCATGCTCCATACCAGGCCACCAAAATTGATGTTTCATGTCATAATAAATATTTTTATATCCTATGTGAATATATCATATAGAAAAATTCTGATCCTATTTAATGACCTATATTATAGGTACTAGAAAAAAATACTTTATTTTGAAGAAAACTATGCTCTTTATAAAGAGAGAAGCCAATCTTTGATGGTCTTCACACCATATAAAGAGATCCTGATACTCTACAACTCGTCATTCAAATACTATAACTAATAAATTTACTCAAGGAGATATGGTTTCAACTTTGAACTAACTCGTATAATACCAATCACTTCTTCCTTAAATTCCACATGTATATTAAAAAAGAGTTCTATGAGGTTCTATTCAATCCTAGATTCTATCAAATCTTGAGAAAGAGATTTATACTAAGTGCATAAAATTCTATATTCTCATTTCTTGGGGTGTATGCAATATCAAAGTCAAAATTATTAAGGTACTCTATCCATCACCTTGGTTAATGCTCAAGTCTTTCTTAGAAAAGATATAACTTAAATTGTTATAGTTAGAATATATGGTGAAACTTTCTTCGAAAATGTAATATCACCAACAATTAAAACCATTAATAATAATTGAAAGTTCTAAATCATGGGTGGGGTAATTATTCCCATGTGGAAAAATTTTAAAATATTCATACACCACTACAAAATCACCTTATATCAAACCACACCCCAAGAGTGTACCTAAATCATGAAAATAAACCACATATCCTTGTCTATATTCTAGAAACTTAATATGGGTGATGAAGTCATACGTTGTTTCGAATCTCAATTTGTGGCCCATAAAAATTACAACCGTTTCTAGGTAATATCTTTTAATGGTGATTATAGCTTTGATAAATCCTTCATAAACAAAAAATAATATCCTACTAAACCAAATAATATTTTAACCCTAAAGATATTCTATAGCTCTACCCAAGATAGGAAAACTTTCAAGAGTTCAGGATGAACTAAGATTCCATATTCAAAAATTAAATTCCCTAATAATATAACATCTTGAATAAATAAATGAAATTTTGATAATTTTGAATAAAGGCAATCATCCCTAAAGAATCCCAAAATACATTTCAGGTTAAGTATGTGCTCTTCCTTAGATTTTGAATATACTAGAATATTATCCACAAATATGAAATAAGGGAATCAAGATACCAATAGAATATCAAGTTTCTCAAGGCCCTAAAAACTAATATTTAATTAGTTATACCAAATTACATCAAAATATATTTAATGTGACCATACATATTCCTTAAGGCGACCATTGGAATATCTGACTCATTTCCTTTGAGCTGATGATATCAAGATTGATGAATGATTTTTGAGAACCACGTTTCTCCCTTAAATTTATCAAATAAGTTATCAATATGAGGAAAATGATACATAGTTTTCATCACCAACCAATTATTATTTTGATAATCAAGACATAAATAGAGAGTCCATCAGCCTTTTTGGGGAAAAGCATAGTGGATTCCCAAGTCCATACACTAGGATGACAAAAACCCTTAGCTTTCAAAACATGAAACAAAAAATTCAATGCCTTAAATTCCAATGGATCCATATGGTATAAATTAATAGAATAAACTGAGTTCCCAACAATAAATAAATCAAAAACTCAATTTCTCTCTATGGAGGTAGACTAACAAAGTCAGCTGGAATCGCTTCATAAAACTTTTTATCCACCAAAGGAATATCACAAAACATAGGTTTTCCACAAGTTCAACTGTGAAAGTGGAAATAAATTTTCCATGTTCTAGTAGATTATTTACCTATCAACTAGAACTTAGATCCCACTATCCTTAAAATAATTAGGATCTCCTGTCAAAGGATGTAAATAAAATTTACTAATTATAACAATCAATATATTCTTTATGGAAAACTAACCAATATATCATAATGATAATGTAAAAAGGATCCAAGTCAAGAAATTGAAAATCCAAAAATAACCAGACATATTTATTAATATATAACACGAGTGACATCAAAAACTCTATTGCTTATTCTTTCCAATTGGCATCAAAAACTCCATAAAAGGGCATGAGTTTATTTTAATGTTTTAATTGGTTTATAAATAGTGTTTATATAAAATAATGATAGGAAATAGTACCAAATAAAGTGGTCACTAAATATGAATAAATAATGATAGTACCTCTCACAGTTATAGGACCCACATCAACTTTTATTGGAGACTCTTCCACTATATGTAACTGCTTCATTCTAGAGTCATCTAGAAAAAACCTATAGTTTTTGAAGAATATGATGGCACATTAAAACATTTATATAATAGTAATATTATTACATAACATGGAGTATAATGATCCATATAGAACTTATATAAGTGAACTATAATTCGAATGAGTTAAAAATTTTATGAGGTTTGGGGTATGGACACATCATAAGTCATGTCATTCCACATTGGTAGAAAGTCAAATGTCCAATTCTATTTGATTTCAATGGTTTTCTATAAGTCTTCTATTTAGAACCAATTGCACCATCATTGAGAGTCTCGTTCCACTTTCCCTCCTTCCTAAAGTATTTGTAGAAACAACCACTAGGTGATTAGGAATACTAACTAGGATTTACTTATATTCTATGTCAATTTCTTCAATCCTTCATTTATCTACAACATCAACACATGCATTAAGATTCTATATGAAAACATGATGTTGAATATTTTTACAATGACCATATAAAACCTTTGATCCTTACACTGATCATTTAGTATAATATTTAGTGATAAAATAACTAGTTTGGTGAAGTATTTGGAATATTACATTATAGTATGATCACTTTATTAAACAGTGAGAAAATCCATGTATTAGTCCATAGTCATTGATTCTAAGAAAAACTGCTAAAAAATATGGTGTTTGAGGCTTTATAATCCAAACATTTATATTGTTTTTCATAAATTATCTTTTCCAAATATATCCTTTTAGTTCCATTAAAATTATATGCGGCACATTTCACATTGAAACAATCTAAAGTTTAAAAAAATTCAAAAGTCCACCTATTCTTCTCCATTTATTCCTCCTATTCTTGAGGGTCATTATTCCCTTGAAATAATGTTGGATTTTAAGGAATTAATTCCTATGATAAAACATTATATACTCCTACACTTTCTTCCACTTCCATAGCTTGATTTGTGTAAGGATAACACCCTATACCATAATATGAACCGCATGCACTACTATTTCTATGATATTCTAATAAACTAGAGGGTTTTCCTATGAAGTATTTCTTAGAAAACCCTCTTGAGTAATTATAGAGAACATTTTGGTGGGAATGGAACTATATAAAATAAATTAAAGAGACCACAAAATAAGGGAACAATATCAATTTAAATTAAGAGTGAAGTGAAAAAGAATTTAGATTTTGTTACAATTAAACATAGGAGACACATATCCCAACTTTTAATGGTAACTTAAGTCTCTTTACAATGAGATATAGTGAGGAAATCACCCATAACCTACCCCTTATGTATTAACAATCCTATCACATATCTACCAGAACATCCCAAGACACAAAGACCATAACAAATACTCTCTTTGATACTAATTTTTCACAAACCTTCTAGAGTCATCCCAAAATAAGAAACACAATCCAAACAATGGAAATGATCGAAGAACATTCCCAGTCTCTAAGGGTTGGTGAAAAAGTGCTTGGGAATCATGATCTACCATTAGGAATTGTTTTACCCATAAAGAAAAACCAATGGAATCATAGATATCATATAGAAAAGAAAGTTAACATATCATTATAGGGTGAGATAATAGAAGAAAAAGTGTTCTAGGAAAATAAAATTTCTAATCCCAAACACATAAACTAAATTAAATGAGATAAATTAAAACCCATATACATGTGATATATAGGTTAACATCCTACCATAAAATCACTAAAATATTTCACACCAATATTATGGATACCTACTGCCACTATGTGGTGCCATTACTTTTCTTTGTTTAGATAAAACAAGATCTACATATATCAAAAGACATATGTATGGTGTGATAAAAATAATACCAATTGGAACCCACTATGTATTTTATAAGGATTATTTAATAAATAAACTAATTACATTCTTTAAAAAAAATAAATTCATGGAATAAAAATATTCACAGATTTAAAAAAACATGTAAAATTCACCCTTTTATAGAATTTAATAAAACATTACCAAATAAAAATAGGTTTTTAAAGAATAAAAATTTAACAATATCCAAAAGGGTATAACATGAAAACTGATTCATAGGGTATATTAGGTCTGGTCTAGATATTGTCCTCATACCTCACTGAACATATGACAACATGAACAAAAATCCTAGAAAAATGGGCTTAGTGATATGAGAACACCACAATAGGTGAACCCCCTGTCATAATGTAGTTTAGTTACAGTAATTGTCTAAATCCTTATTAGTCCACCAAAAACCATCCTAACATGATTATTCCAATTATATACCCCTCCCAAGTACCTTGGGTTCCCATGATATATATCATACACTTGGGGGATTACTTTTCAAAAATTATATCATTTAATGGGAATATCACATATCAATAATCATGTGGTCCTTGTAACATATCAAAAATTTATTTTAAATCCATTTTCATAAATAATTACATGGGGGGAAATAAATTTAATATTTTTTTTTCAAAACACCACTTTTTATTAATCACAAATAAAGCCTTCAAATAATTTAGAAACTAATTTATGAGAAGAAACATGCATCATTAATAAAACAAAGGATTTTCATGAAACTAAATACCTTTAAAAATAATTATTCTCAATGAAACACTCAAAAAACTTTGTTAGATTAAGGATTATACACTAGATTAGATTTTAAAAGATCTAGGAGGGATGAGATAACCCTAATAAAAAGATTAAATTTGAAATGGGTCAACCAATATTCACCCAATAATTAGTTGGATTGAAAATATTAAAAAGTTAATGAAAATTAGAGGTTAAATAGAGGAATATTTTAGTCATGAATTAATTAAATACCTTTTGAAGAAGATTTCATGTGCTCTAATCAATGATCATAACTCCACCAGAAAAATAGGTGGATAATTCAGCCATTCCAAACTTCTAAAATTGTCGAAACGACAACATGGAGGTATCTATTGTGGCTATGATGGTTTTGATCACAGTACACCTATGAGACCAACTGTGAAGACTGAACAGTATATGGAGAGAAAAAATTATCCATTTTAGACCCAACAAACCTTTCACCATGATATTGTGAGTCTATTTTTTCAATTTTCCATAGGGAGACTCCCCGTGCTCCACACTCGTGACCACACCCATCTTGGATTTCTTAATCTATCCATTATACATAGGTTATCTATAGAAAAAATATGACATGGAACATGAAATTTTATATCCTATGTTTCACCATAAAATTACCAAAAAACGCCTTTAAATTCACTACTCTTCCTATAATTGTTCCAAAAATTGAAAAAATAACTAACTCAAGGATTTGAAGCATGCATACCGTAAACTAGGGATGCAACATTAATCTTTTGAAGTGTGGAATTTTGAGAAGAACAGAACCATTAAAAAGAGTCTAGAAAAGTTGATGAGGTATTTGTGTAGAATTTAGTTCAAACTAACTATCTTTGGGTGTGAGTAGAAGTGGGGTAGTGAAGGCTCTTTTTATAAGTGGAGGGAGTGACATTTTTTATAATGATAATCAAAGTAAAGTCACTATTCATGGTGTAGATAGATCCAATAATGGAAACTAATAGAATAGTGGAAGGGGTATTCTCAATAAATCCCAAATTTAAAATTTTTACACAAGGTTTATCATTTTTTAATACTTTTACTCTAATATTTTTTACTTTTACCATTTTTGTTATTACCACGGTAACTATTTCCCCCTAAGAAATTTAATTTTAATGAAAAAAATGAAATCATATTTATTATATATTATATAACTATTAATAATAAATATAAAATCCATTTTACAAAATAAAATTATAATATGTAAAGAAAATTAATTTTAACATTTTCACATGTAACGTGTAAAAACCTATTTTTAGAAAAAGCATATTTTTAAACTTAAATGTTATGTTTAAGAAATAATTTTAAATGTTGTTTTTTTATTAACATTAATTAGTTTATTATTAATAAAATTTGACTAATGTAAGTTTAAAATAAATATAAAACGTAATTTCACCTCATGAAAACATAATTTAAATAAAAATACTAAAAATATGTTTTATTAGAAAAATATTTCTTAATTTTCCAAATGTTAAATAGGGGTTTTAAAAATTCAATTTATTATTTTTAAATTAGTGAATTTTATCCTTAAATACATATTTGTTTATTAAATTTTTTATAATTTTTGTAGTCATTATTAGTTTATAAAAATTCCATAAATACTACTATATAGGTCTAAACTGTATTTTTCACTATTCACCTAAAAATAAACTATTTCATAATAATCCAAAAAAAATCTCCCTATGTTAGTTTTTATATATTGAATCCAAAAAAAAGTTCATATTTTCAAATTAAAATTCTAAAATTTATGGTTTTAACTTTTAAATAGAAATACAAAATATAATGGAAATATGTTTTTAATATGAAAATGGATTTTTAGATATTAACCATTTTTATTATTATTTGATATCAATTACTAAATAAATTATCATTAATCAATAATATAATTAATAAAAAATAAACTATAATATACATAGTTTCTTGAAAAAATTACATAGTGTATGAAAATGAATTTATTAGGAAAATACATATTTAATCCTAAAATGTTCTTATTAGTTATTAGCTATAAAAATTGATTTTATCATTGAATTGGTATAGAAATAAACATTTATTTTTATTTATATATAGATTTAAAAATATTTTTACCTCTATTTATACCCCACAATTCAATGAATACATTATAAAATCTATTTTAATAATTATAATATTATCTTTATAAAAGTTATCGTAGTTTCATTTTAGCTTGTTATTTTGTAAGGAACAAGATATTAAATATAGTATTTATTTAAAGGATAATTACATATTGGAATCTTGAGGTGTTATACCTATAACTTCTTATATGCATGTATGTCATTTTATTGAAGTAGTTTAATAAGTTAATCTGAAGCATACACAAATATTCATAATATAAAAAATTTATATATATGAGTAATAAACAAGGAAATAGAGTAAATAAATTAAAAATTTATATATTTGATCATAAGATATATTTTTGAAAAATTATTAAATTAAAATTATTTATAAAAAATTTATAATTAATTCAATTATTTTAGATGTTCTATAATGAAATAAATGTCGAAACTTTGTATTTATTTCTAATATGAACTCTTTAAAAAAATTTATTTGAAATTTACTTTAAATATATGATATTATATTAAATAAAAACATTTTATATTGCAATTCTATTATGTAAAAAATGTACATAACATAAATATCACATGATTATCAAAAACTAAACCGTAAAATTTCAATCATTAAAAATCTATTTGATTTTTTTAAAAAATTTATCAAATAAATACTTTAAAAAGAATAATTCAAATTAATAATTATTAACAATTCATTATTTAATACAAAAATCTTTTATATTTGGACTTATTCTATAATTTAAAAATATTTTATAAAGTAAACTTATAATTTTTCTATAAACAATTTATATATAAATTAAAATTTGTACAATATAATTGGAAAAGGCATTTAAATATTAATATATAATATTTTTATATATTTATTTATTACAAGTTTCATATACATTTAGGTAATTAGTTTGAATATTTTTATAATTAAAAAATTTATAAAAACTTTTATAAATTATTAAATATTACAAAATTCCTTTCTATTTTATTTATAAACTATTTATAAACCATTTGTTCAATTTATAATTGAAAATCAAGGAAAAACATTATTCCTACACATTTCATGATTATCAATATGTCTATGAAATAACCAATAATATGTTGCATGAGACAAGGGAGTGATGCTATTTATCATACAATATAATAGAAAAGAATGGTTTATGTAAGGATAATCCAATGCATATAACCTTGGATAGGATTAACCTGGTACATAAGTACTCACAAGAGATTAAATATACATCCATGAAATCACATACAATGGTATTAGAACCTGGGTAAAATAATCCCAACATTTAGAGGGTTGTGTGATATTAATATATAATTAAATAGGAATAATAAAATCTCTTGACTATTTCATGTAATTATAGGATTCACATTATTTTAACAGGTTTTTGTGCCTAAATAAATCTGTTCCACAACAACAACCTATGATATGGATTTTCATAAGGACCAAACATGGTCCCAGGATATGTGTATGATGAGAGAGTGTAAAAACCTTGTGATTAGAATCCATGTTAGGATAATTCAGTGAATATTATACACATGGACATCATGGATTCCGATAATACATTGTGTATGATTAATGCAGTACATAACCCACAAAATTCCCCAATCTATGGCATAATATGATATACACAATATCATATTCATGATATGATATTTTTTTGGAAATTATTTGGTGTCATAAAATGATTAAATAAGGAAATATCATATGTTATGGGAACTTAATTAAACATATATCAAAACCATTTTATGGACTATAATAACTTATATCATATACCCTGACAAAAATTCCACAAAACAAATGGTCTAACATTTTAATGGAATTATTTATAATATGAAATACAAATTCATATTTAATTATTTTGAATTTTTTTTTCATGAATAATTCATTATGTTAAATATATGATAATATCGTTGTGGTGGGAACACATTCCTTTATATGTACACATCCAATGTTACATCCATACAAACCTATCAATGCCCTTTATTAACTTAGAACTTGTGCTATGAAATAGTAATGGGTCACCTGGGTAGAGAGAAATAATTCATTGCTTCTCATTCATAAGAGTTCCTAGAATGAAAATAATCCACGAACCTTTTCTTTGATACTAATATTTTTTTTATGACAAAAATACATATGTTAATACAATGAAAAAAAATTAAAAACCCATAATCCCAAGAACTCCAAGAATAAAACCTAAAATAATATGAAATTTAAAATAAAGAAACCTGTTTGTGTAACTTAAACTGACGAGCATATATATCTAGATATATCTATATGATGTGGATGAAGATCATAAAGATTTAACCTATATTAAACTCTCCACTAGGGTTTATTTATGGGTTTAATTAATCTCCCATAATATGGGTAGGATCATCCTCACACATCCATGGTATGCAAGTACCTCACTATGAAAAGGATGCAGAATAAAGAGAGTTTTTTGAGAGATATATATTTTCTAAAGATTCAAATGAACATAAAAAACCCGTTATATGGGTACTGACTCTAAATAAATACCTCTAGGATGATTTTTGAGTGAACATTATTTAAATCATCTAATTTAATGATATTCTTAGGTGGAAGAATACATGATAGATAACTATTATTATTTTCTTGAAAAAAATATATCATAGAAAAGTGTCATGATGTCATATATATAAGGAATTAAAATTAAAACATTACATAATCATAAGTATTTAGAAAATAATTCACTTTCTTTGATTCCTAATGAACTTTTTAGGTTCAGTGTTTTAGATAATTAGGCTAAAAATCATAAATATAAAACCCGTACTCTAAAAAGTGAACAAATACACTTAATAAAAATTTTTCTACAATATTAAACTTTTAAAATGATTTTCTTTTCTTTTAATCATAAATATTCATAACTTTAAACTTGATTTCTTATTTTCCTACTCATCCTTAAACCCTCTAAAAATATTAAAAAAAGGATGTGAAAAATTATTAGTAAATTATATAAATTAAATAAATATATTTGTCTTGTAAAAAACATGAAAGCCCTTAAAACATTTACCTTTTCTAAATTACTCTTTTAGTATATAAAAAAACCATTTCAAAATGGGGAAAACACTTTCTACTCAAATAAATCATTTAAAACCCATTGAAAGAAAATTGAAACTATATTTCTGAAATTTTTTAGAATGATATTCATAAACCAGGTTCACTTGTGTCATAAATAACTAAATCCTAGTTAAATTTATAAGATAAACCTCCCTTGTTAACTCTCTCGTTTCCTTTGAAGACATAAAATATTACCCAATACATTAGAGATCTATATTAGGATCACTCATCATATAAGATGTTTCTTGAAAACCCATCATATAAGATGTTTCAAGATAAATTATAATCACATATAATTCTGAATTACCATGAATTTTTTTAAGATTTTACCTTTTCATCATAGATCCCTTGAAAAAATCTTTTGAACCCATACACAAAACACATTCAGAATCGAAATATCATTTATTTATATAACCCATTTTTTAAAACTAAAAATTACCAAAACAATGGTAAATGGTTTTTCATTGAAACAAAATAGAATATTTTAAGATAATATAAATAACAAATAGTGTTCATAATGATAGGAAAATGAAGTTAATCCATATGAATCAAAATATAACACTCCTTTTTTTGTAAACAGATTCAAAACATTATTTATAAAATTCATAAAAATATTCCTTTTGAAATCCATTTGATAAAAGTAAAAAAAATTACTTTATAGTTTTTTATGTTAATATAAATACTACTAAAAAATAATATTAATAATATGTACATAGAGGAATTTTAATTATAAAATAAATATTTGAAACATTTAAATTGAAGTTTTATGGTAAAGTGTACCTGATGACTCAATAACTTTTGAATCAAAAGAAAATTAAGGTAAAGAACTTGTAATTTACTTTTAAAGATGCTATTTTCAGAATAAAATGATGTAATATAGCCACAAGGTCGTTTATACACCACAAAAAAACATAAAGTAGAAATAACCTATGTCTCAATGAAAGTGAATTGAGATTTAAAAACCTAAACCTTGAGTCTGAATCATCAAGAACAATCTTTATCTTCCTGAATAATAATTTATTACCATTTACATTATTAATAACCTTTTTCAAGTTTATTATTCCTTTTATTTCACTTTTTTACATGTCATATTTCAATTACTTAATCAATATAGTTTACATGTGATATTTTGAGGAAATTCAGATCATATATCCAAAATGAATTTGTTAGGATGCCTATGGTAAAATGCATCCTTATTTTTTCATTTCTATAATATTAAATATTATATAATTATCATTTATATATATAAATTATACTTTTACAACCAACAGTGTTAGATGGATCTAAAAAATGAATTATGTTATGTCATGGATATAGTAGTTCATATGTATGCATGAATTTTTTTTCTATTTTTCAATGTATATTAAAGAAATAAGGTTAGTTTCATTTTTTATTTAAAAAATTATTATAATATGATACATATTATATAATTTATTTAATTTCACCAATATATATCATACATGTGAGGTAGTGATGAAAAATGAAGGACATTGCTTCATGGAGGTGGTAATCCACACGTTCACACCAAAAACGTTATCATTTTAGAATGGATCTAAAGGTAATAAAATAAATGATATATTATCTCTACATAATTATAATTTTATCATAAATATCATATAAATTAATTAAATCTATCATTATATCTACCCCTGAGAGGTGGTGATGGAAAATGTTTTACATCGGTTCTTGAGGCGGTAGTCCAAACAAACACAAAAAAGAAGGGTTTGTTTCCCATTTTATGGATAAACCAAATAATTTTATTTATACCATAATAATAATAACATTTTATTATAAGTTATATAATTATTTTATTATATAAAAAATTTTAGGAGAGTATTGAATAAGGTAAAAGAATAAATAAATTGAAAAAAATTGGTTCATAACTATACCTCTTTTTAGGTCAACCTCCTTAGGTTTATATGTAAATCCTTGCTGGGATAGAATTATGATGAAAAATGACATATATGATGTGGTTTAGGATGTCAAATAAATATTTAGAATGTTATTGGCTAAGATAAGTTCCCCCTGAAGCATGAAGAAGATAGTATATGTGTTTTACATTTTTGTAAGTGAGCGAGAGGTCACACTTGGAGTTTCTCAAAAGATTAATATATATTTAAGTTATTATTCAAGAAAATTGGATAAAAAATAAATAATATTAGAAAAAAAGATTATATAGGGTCTAAATATGACCATCCAATGGATGTATATAAGTTTTTATATCATTTTAACTCTTATTATTTTAGTTTTAACCCTTTTACCCACTTTAACTCTTATCTTGGTAATTGTCTTTTTTAAAAAAGATAATATTCATAATGATAAAAAAGAATGAATACTCATTAGAAAAATTTAGATATGATTATTAAAAATATTTATTTTATTTTTTAAAATTCAAATTCAATATTTTGAAGAAACATGTTTTTAAAATAAACCAACAAAATGTGATGAAAAATGGTTTTCCATAAAAATGCAAAGTATAAAATTGTTTTTATACAAATATGAAGTATAACATTGATTAAAATGATATTTATTGGATTATTATTAATAAAAATGAAATATTGATATTTTAAATCTAATCCAAAATATAAATTGACTTTGTAAATACATGTAAAGAAAACCTAATTTTCATAAAAGTCAGTATTTTATACTATTCACCAAAAAATAAATTTTTCAAAAAAATTTAAAACAATTCACTCTAAGATAATTTAGAGATTATGATTTCAAATATGTATTATTTTTTTCAAATTAAAATTCTAAAATTTTCAATTTAGTCTTGTAAATAAAACCATATAATACAAGTAAACTAATTTAGTTAGAAGAAAACTATTTTCTTTTAAATTAAAAAATTACTTAATATTATTATAATGAATATAAATCTCTTGAATATAACTTATTAATATTAGTTTGGAATAAAATTTATTTACTATTAACATTTCGTTGGTTTTTAAAGTCTTCCCCATTTTAGAATTTGTGGACTCTTAATTTTATTTACTACTTAAAAAAGTGGGAATATTTTTCCTTTATAGCATTTTATGATTCCCATGTCAATTATTTAATCATATGATTTTTCCACCAAACCTTAACTTCATTAATAAACTTATTCCAAAACTTATTCTTTCTATGATCAAGAATTTGAACCAGTCATTTCTTATATGAAAGACTCACTTCCAACAATAATACTTCATTGCTCAAAACATGAGATGCATCTGAAAAATATTTCCATATTAATGAAACATGAAACATGTCATGTAGCTTGGATAAACATGGAATTGAGTCCACTTTGTAAAAAACTAATTCAACCTTATATAAAATTTCATAGGGTCTAATGAACCATATACATAACTTACCCTTTTTACTAAAACACATTATATTTTTCCATTGAGATACTTTAAGGAAAACATGATCATCTACCTCAAATGAAAGATCATTCCTATGGTTATCTAAATAACTCTATTTTATACTTTGAGATGACCTCATATGATATTTTTTTAACTTTAACATTTATGGAATCCCTTCTATAATCTTTAGCACCAACAAATTCCTTCCACCTACTTCATCCCAACAAGATGGAGTCTGACATCATTTTCCATGTAATGCCTCAAAAGGTTCCTTATATATATAAGAATGAAAACTATTTTTAAAAGAAAATTAAACTAGTGAAATATGTTGATACTGAATTCCCTAATGATCTATTAAATAATCTTGAAAAATGACTTCTGAAGTTTAAATCATTCCCTCTACTTGTCCATTAATTTTAGGATGAAATCCTGAAATGAATTTTAATTCAATGCCCAACAACTTTTATGGGCCTTTCCAAAACTTAAATGTAACACAAATATCATATTCATATACATTATAGAGAGTAACTACATGTATTCTTACTATCTCTTTAAGATATAATAAATAAATCTGATCAATTTAAATAGTATATCAAATAGGAATTAAATGAACAAATTTATTAAATCGATCAATAATAACCCAAATTTAATTATTTCCTCGAGATGTATTCGAAAATACCACCCTAAAATCCCAAGATATATTTTACCATTTCCACTCTGGTACTATAAAAGGTTGAATAATACCATTTCTTAATTATTATTTGGAATTAACTAATTTAAAATTTGAATATTTCATAGTAAACATTACAATATATTTATTCATTACATAAAACCTATAATAATATTAATGTTTTGTATACATATAAGTACTTCTAGGATAAATAAAAAAGGTCAATATGTAATATTCCACTACCAAAAATCTGAGCTTCTACGCTAGGCGGAACGGGATACCATCAACAACGGTTGCTAAATCCATCAATAGAGACCACAAAAAGTGGTCGCTACTGCTGAAATTAATTAACGTAGCATTTTTAGTGCGTCCATTGTCTTCTTCCTTGATAATCCGCTGCAACAGCATCCTCGCCACCCCAACTGCTACGCCATCGCTGTCATGACACCCTTTCTAACTCGTCACACCCACCGATAACAACCGGACACCCCCCAAAAAACTCTGATTAGTCCTCTTTCATTATCATGACATTCCTCGACTACCCATCGACGTCCTTCAGTGTAGATGATTCTTTCCAACCGTCTTATATCCTCCACGGCCGGTGGAGAAGATTTTGGTTCCATCCCCCAACACCCCGTAGTGCCTCGATGTATCGGCAACACCAAATATCACCCAAACACCAATGTTTTCATAATGGACATTTAGTGGCTGCCTTAAGCGGTCTCTGTTGGTTTTTACCGACAGAACAACTGCGACCGCCAAAAGCGTTCGCAAGGCGGTTACTAAAGACCTATAGCGACTGCTTTTGGCGGTCACTAAAGACCAGTATTCTAGTAGTGTTCACATGATAATTAATTTTTAACTATGTGATAGATGAAACATATAACCTTTTTTTTCAAATATCAAAACACTTAGCTTGTCAATTTTAAATTCATGAAACTTAACTTTCTTTACTATTTCCACACTTTTCTTATAAATCATGATCTTTCTTCTAATATTTTTTAATTTTATATGAAAATGATGATTTTACTGACACTTGAAATAAAATATAAGAAGTTCCTGTATACACCCTTTCTAGGATATTATTCATTAAATCATTAACTAAAGTGTAAAATTCCAAAAATATCATAACTAATGATGCTATATATTTTAGACTCAAAGAATCAACAACTATGTTTTATTTTTCAAGATAATAATGAATCATGAAATCAAAATCCATTATTATTTAAAGAAATATTATCATCTTCATGTTCAAATATTTTTGAGTGAATATAAACTTCAAAATTTTATGATCAATATATATTTCACATTGTAATCTATATAAATGATGTCTCTATATTTTTAAATAATAAACCACAAAAACTAGTTCTAGATCATGTGTAGGATAATTTAGCTAATGCGGTTTTAGTTTATGTAAATAATAATACATTACCTAATCATTATACATCATAACATAAATATGAACCTTTAAAAAAGCATCATTGTAAATAAAAATTTCACCATTTATAAAGGGAAGGAAAAAATCTGAATCATTCATCATTCATCTTTTCTATTCTCATTCCCTTTTCCCAAATGAATTTATCTCCTTTTAAAGGTAACTTAGTTAGCAGGCAAGAAAAATGAGATTTTTTTAAAAAAACCACTGATAGTAACCCTCTAATATAAGAAAATAATGAATTTATGTGGCATTTATTGGCCTTTTCAATTATTCAACAACTTTTGTTCTAGAAGGGTTGAAAATTATTTCATCTTTAGAAACAATATTCCCCAAGAATGAAATATGGAACAACCAAAATTTACATTGAAAAAATATTCCATATAACTTCTTTTTTTTTGTGGTTTTCAAAGAAATTCTTATGTTTCTTTCATGATCCCCTTGAATTTTAGAATATACCAAAATATCTTCATTAAATATAACTAAAATCTTATTGATGTAGTTATATAAAACTCTATTCATAAGATCTATGAATATAACTGGTGTATTATACATCCCAAAGGAAATTAACACAAACTCATAATTCAAATATATTTTTGAAAATTATATCTTTAGAATATATTCTTCCTACAATATTAATCGATGGTACCCTTACTTGAGATCATTCTTAAATAAAACTATTCTCCCTGAATCTGCTAAAAAAATAATCGATATAAAGAAAGGGTTACTTGTTCTTAAAAATGATTTTATTCATGGATCTCTAATAATTTGAAAGCCTTATCAAACCATATTTATTTTTAACAAATAAAATAGGAGAACCCCATGGAGATGTTCTGGGATGATTGAAACCTTTATCAATAATTTCCTACAAACTACTGTTTTAATTCAGAAAGTTATACTTGATCCATTAAATAAGGGGTTTTTGAAATTGGAATACAATTAGGATTCAAGAGTAAAATAATCCTCCATATCAGGAATACAACTAATAAAATCATCAACAAATAAATCAATATATTCATTCACTACTATAACATCACAAATTTGAACAATTATGTTTTTTCAAAAATATTTTCTAGGTAACTTTGACTTCCGACTTTAAAAAATTTATTATCTTCTTTATATGTTATCAATGGTATGAAATCATGGAATATAAATTTATAATCTCTAAAAAATATCTTATCATGATAAAATAAAATCTAATCTATACCCAGAGTAATATCAAACTATAGTATTTGAAGTTTAATAATATTTGTAGGAAAAAAATATCTCACTAATAATAATAATAAGATTCATATAAATCGTGGGGGATTTAATACTTCCACTATAAGTTTTCATTGAAAATTATATCTTATTTTTATGATTTTACATTCCCAATTTAACTGAAAATTTCTCATAAATGAAGGAATGTGAAGATACAGAGTCAAATAATGCATTGTCAAAATTTGAACAAACAAGTAACATACCTGTCACCACTTCATTAATCGATCTAGCTTTAACAGTACTAGTAGAAAATTATTTTTATCCACCTTCTTAATTTTTATATTCATGATTTCTACCTTGAGTAACTGACTACAAAATATTTTAGAATAATTCCATAAATAATTTCCATTAAAATTACTCACCATTGGATGGATATCTGTTACCCTATCTTGGTTTGATCGGGATTCTTTTTTTTATAGTCCCAAGCCATATGACCAAACTCCCTACACCAAAAACACATTCTATATATAATTAATAATTCACTTAAATTCCATTTACCACACTAGTAACATGTTATGTTATTACCTCTAGATTTATTAGTTGACTACTTCTCCACTGCTTTCCACCTTGGCCGCTTCTTTCTCTTATCGTCATGATTAATGAATGTGTTAGAAAAATAAATATCTACTTTCATTTCACAATAAAAAAATTATTATAACATATAAATTCTTATGAGGAAAATCATCTTCAATTTTTTTTTTCAATGTTAATTAAAATCTAGTAATTTTAATATAATGGTATTGAATAAAATTTGGTTCTTAACTAGAAAATCATGTAAAATTTGATTCATATGCGGCCACTAAATCCTCATATTTTCACATCAATTATAATAATTGTTTCTATATTATTATTCTAATATCCTTAAGAAAATATTTCTCTTGTAAAATATTCGTAAGTATGTACTATTCCATGGCATCATGATTTTATATATCTATGATACTCTTAACCAACAACCATCATTGACCAGCTTCACCTTAAAAAATATAAATAGAAAGAGTAACCATTTTACATTCTAAACATCCCATGACCTTGAGTATATTTTCTAGTGTATTGATCCCTCCTTTTATTACCACTATATCGAAGGTTCTAATAATGTTTTGAAGGGGATGTTTCATCAAAAAATCTATAATGGATATTCTTATATGTGGTAAATCAATTTTATCTATAACATATATTACACCACTATTTACAGTGTACATATAATAATCCATAACTATAAAAAATTATTTAGTCCCAATTCCAACCATTCCAAGATATTGATTTAGAAGTATATTACACTATTATATGGAAGCACAACAGGAATGGGAACTTCAATGCTAATGATTTATACAAACTGGAATGTAGAGGTTCCAATAAATGACCATCTTGGATGATGAAATTTAAGATAAACTTAATTAAATCATAAAGATTTATTCTTTTTTGGAGGATATTAAAAAACATGATCCCCACACTTGATCAACTCAAAAGGGCTGGATAACACCTTTTGTCAGCTTGTCACTTATGTTTGAGGGAAGAGGATGATGCACAACACAAATTTTTAGCACATGGAATTTCCACAAAACTATGGTATTATAAATATTCTATATTGGGGATATAGATTGACACTAATATTTAGATAACTAGTCTATTTGAGAGGATTATCATTTCTGGCTATAGCGACCAGATCTAGAACTTATTGTTGGCAGTAATGGTGCTTATTTTCATAGTTTTTTGTTATTATAGAAATAAAAAATTGTTTGTTGAGTAATAAAATTCCATACATATGGGAATTATGGAATTTTACAAATAAGTACACACTTCATAAATGTTGAAAATGGGAGGTATGGAAAACAGTTTAAATGACCGGACTTCTCTCAGACTCTTGGGTGGGACAGGTAGGCCGAGGAAGCCCAAGGTTCTAAAATGTATTCAATGGATCCATCCAATAAACTTTTGGATCAAGGTTAATGTTGATAGGGAATAAACTATCATGCCAGGACCCTTTGGTTGTGTAGGATTTTCCACACATATTGTGGCTTTGTCAAAGGGTTATTTTATCACTACACTGTAATTAGAGTGGCTTATAAAGCTGAATTATAGGATATGGTGTATGCAATCGAATATGCTATCCAATATAAATAAACCTCCATATGGATTGAATATAAATATAAAATTTCAATTAAATATTTTAAAATAAAAATAAAGAACGTGCCTTAGATAATTTTACCTCATTGTATTGAGTGCCTCAACAATGCCACTGGGCTCAATTTGTTTATCCCACATGCAAATAAAGAGGCAAACCAAGCGAAAGGTTTTCTATCAAAGAAAGCAGTCATGGAAAGGAATATGATGTGGACCTTTAAGGCTCTAGAATATTATTCTCTAATTTTGGATGTGGATATATATGGTTTGATACATTTCGGTATCTGTAATAACCCCTTGTAACACATGAATTTTCTTTTACATTTTTATATATTTTCTTAGGACTGAATTTGACTAGAATTTAGACTTTTGGGTATATAGATATTAACCTATTGTCACCTTCCTACTTTAGATTCTATAAATACTCTATGGAAAACCATTCCAAACAAACATATATTAGTTTAATTAACATCGAAATATTTAAATCCTATATCATATTAATAACAATAAAGTATAATCTTCCAAGGTGTTCAATTAACATTATCCTGACCTCTAATGTTATCTAAACCATCCCTATGATGTAAACCATAAGGACTCATCCTTATAAAATTACATAATCTTTTGTTTTTAGAAAATAATTCACTTTATCTTATTCCTGATTCCCTTTTTCAGTTTAATGTTTTAGATAATGTGGTCATAACTCTTACATATCAAACCAATACATTACAAAGTATACACATCTACTTAGTATCCATTTTTCTTATAATATAAAACATTTAAAATTAAACTTGTTTTCTTTTCCTGGAAAGTTCCCATTACATTAAAATTTATTTCTTTATTTTCATACTCATCCTTAAACCCTATAAAAAATTGAAAAACTTCATATAAGAAAAAAATCATAAAAAGAGATATAATATAAAGAAACTTTTTAGTCTAAAAAATGTTAAAACATTCCATATTATTTTTTTCATGTATAAAACAAATCATATACACATTGGGAAAATAATTTTTATTAAATAAATCAATTTAAACCCATAACAATAAAATTGAAACCCTTTTATACATTTTATATAATTATATTCTTAACTCATGTTCACTCATTTCAGATATATCTTTATCCTAGTAAAATTATTAGGATAAACCTTCTCGGTTAACTCCCTCCTTTTTTCTGTTTAATATTTGAAGCATTACTCAATGTATTAGAGAGCTATATCAATATCACTCATTATATAATTTGTATCAAGATCACCAGTCATATAAGTTGTATCGGTCTCTCCATAATCATCTTTAATTCTCCAATACCATGAAAAAAACATTTTTTTTTAATATTTCACAATTTGATCATAAATCATTTGAAAAACTTATTTTAACCCATATTTAAAAAACTTTTAGATATTAAAATATCCTTTATTTTTTGAAACATATTTTTTTAAAAAAACTAAAAAATCACAGGACAAAAGGCATTGAGATTTCATTTTAAAACTATAGAATTTTATAAATGAGTCCAAATAATTAATAACAGTTATAATGGTGGGAAAAGGAGGTCAATTTTTATATATCAAAATAACACAATCCTTTTTCATTTTTTAAATAAATTCAAAATTTTCAATATAAAATAAATAAAAATATTCTTTTTGATATCCTTTGAAAAAAGTAAAAATAAAATCCTCCATAATTTTTTAATGTTAATATAATTTTAAAAAAAATCAATTTAAATAATATTTGCATTGATGAAAATTTTCCCAGGATTTGATCAGGGGTTTTATGAAAACATTTTATTAAAATATAGGGTAATCTAAAATTCCCCGTAAAGGATTTTTAAAAAAGCTAGTGATTTGTTTTAAAATACTTTTACCTTTTGAAAATACTTTTAAAAATACTTTTGAAAATGATTTTGAAAATATTTTTAAAAATACATATATTTGAAAAATACTTTAAAAATCATTTTTAAAATAATTATAGTTTTGAAAACATAATTTTGAAAACAATTTTCATAATATAATATCTTTTTTTAACTCCTTTGTAAATCCTTTGAAAACATGATTTTGAAAATGCCTTTGAAAATTTCTTTGAAAATACTTATTCCATTGAAAATAATATAATACTTTTGAAAATACATATTATTTTAAAAATACTATAAAAAATTTGAAAATAATTATGCTTTTGAAAATGTTAATAATAATTTTTTTGAAAATACTTACGCTTTTGTAAATTATTTAAAATAATGCAGGGATTTTTCAGAAAACATTAAGAAGGATTTTAAAAAAAAATGGGGCCACATCAAAAATTTAAGGTTGTCTGCACCTACCCACTTTCCTTTAAAATGGGCTCACTCCCCACTCCCCTTTCTTGTTTACAGTGTCCAAGTGCCAATTTTTTTATAAAAACATTTTTAACGTTATTTATATATTTATACATTTTTCAAGGAAGTTTTTGAGTTGAAAAAATAACCATTCATTAAATACATACACACTTATATCAATATAATAATATATAATTTTTTTACTTTCTTATGGAATAACTCGTTAGGATTGGTATAACCAAATCTCATGATATTTATACTTTGAGTAAATACATGGATTGTTAACTAATATCTATGTCATTAAAACATCCTTCATAAACTCATCATATGAACTTTATTAAAAAACAAACAAAAAGTGATAACTTTTATCACTTAAAACTCAAACAAGAATATAAATATTAAAACTAATTTGCTTAATTTATTTATGAATTAAAAATTGACGTAAATTTATAAACCCTTCATAAAAAATATTAGTAATAATAAATTGATATTCACATAAAATAATAGATATATCAGTTTTATTTCTTAGAATAATCACAAAAAAAAAATTTATATAAGATACATAAAATTAAAAAAATTAATATTTCTAAAACATTTCATCCTTTCAAATTTGAAAATATCAAATTGAGAAAGATCAGGATTTGAAATGAATTGCCTATTCATTTTAAATCATTCATCAAAAGATAAATGCACACACACACACACAAATATATATATATATATATATGTGTGTGTGTGTGTGTGTTTGTGTGTGTGTATAATTACACACATATACCCTACGTATAAAACCCTTACAACTATGAGAATAATTCCCTTAAGCACATAAAATATAAAGGGGATTTAAAATATAAGATTCAATGTATGAATTATATCTTAAAAGAAATATTAAACTATGGGATTTGAAAATGATACATACATATTTACATATGATTGAAAAAATTTAAATAGATATATAAATATAGTATAGCATTATATAAATATGATTATGAAAATTGTAACACCCCAAGATTTCATAGTGTGTTATTTCTTCAAAATAATTCAATAACTTTCACTACACGCAACACCGAGTTCAAGCGCACCATGAATTACCAAACAAGCCGTTAAAAAGAGGTTATGAATAGTATTAACTAAATTTTAAACTTTATATAATCCTTATAATTTTAGAATCCATATTATGAGTTTCTTAGACATAATGTAAGAACAAATTCATTTTCAGTACTGCACTTTTACCAAATTTTAATAGTGAACCCTTTTTAAATACAATATTTTAAACTTTTTGACTAAATGGGGACATCAATAATTTAAAATGAAACATCCCAAGCTTCCACAGTACGCTTTCCTTTGAATAATACAGTAGCGTGTGTTGTACGCAACTTCAAGTTCTAACACACACCACAACCAATCAAACTAGCCGTTAAGAATAGTAATACCTAATTTTTGAAATTATATATATTTTATATTTCAAAATGGGCTTCATTTTTGGATTCGGAATATCAAATTTAGCCTAGGGTGAAATTTTGGAACTTTTTGGATAACTTTAATATTTTGATGAATAGTGAAAATTACTAAATTTTAATTAAAAACAACTTTTTTAATCGAAATAATTTATATTGATAAATTATGAATTTAAGTGGTTTTAAAGTATATTTAGAATATATTTTTACCATTTAATATAATGTTGGTCATTGGACATAATTTCACAATTAAACCGAACATAAACAAGTATCAATCTTTTGATAGTTATTATATCTTAAAAACACGCTTTTTGTTTTGACAGCGGGAATTAATTTTAAATTAATTTCTGCCACTTCTATGTTTTGAATTTAGAAAAATGGATTCCATATTTGGAATCAGGATTTTCAAATTGTGTAAATAGGTAACTTTTATTTTTAGACATTTTGAATAATTATTGCGGTAAATATTTTATTTACCATGGTTAAGGGTAAATCCGGTAAATAAGGGTTAAAAAAATAATATTATAATAATAAAAAATTACCCTAAAACGTGTCCTAACCATATTGTATGATACATGTTCGACCATGGGCATCTTTGTGTCGATTTTAGGACCCCATGGTGCCACTTGTAAGTGATAGAGACACTTTATTTTAATTAAGTTAAAATGAATACAAAAATGACACAAGCATATATCTTTTAGAAAAAAAAATTTTACATAGGGTTATATATGTTTTATTTTCGACTATAAATATTCATTAGAAATAGAAAACGATTTCCTACATAATGATATTTTATCTATAATTTTTAGACATTAAATAATTTAATTTATTAATGACACAATGATGATGCAGTAATTACCATAATAGTAAAAAATTAAAATAATTGATATTATAAATACCCAAATAAAGATAATTTTAGACTTTTAATGAATTAAACTAATTTTCTAGGATAATATGACATATTATTATTTATTTAATTGACCTTTTTCGAATTAATAATTCTGTTATAAGTTTCAAAAAAATCAACTATTGAATAATGTCAGAATTGACACAAAAGAGTTTTTAAAACAAATATTATATTATTAATTGATATTAAATTTCTAAAAATCTAAGGTTCGGCCAAGAGACTTATATAATTATAGGTGTATCATTAATAGACCACTTGGGGGTCTCTTGGATGTATATAGTAAGTTTATGAACTATATAATATAAAAATACAAAGTGACATGGTAAATGTCAAACTAATTAACTAAGAGTTAAAACTATAAGATAAGCTTAATATAGTAACACAAACCTTTATAAATTATATTTGTTGAATGGTTTTCTACCTATCCCAACATTAAAATTTAAATAATCAACTTTTGAGCCATTATAAATCAAATATGATTTTATTATAAATTATTATTTCTAGCTTTTCCAAAGGTGACCCTCACCCCTCTTATAAAAGGGAACCCCTCCTTCTCATTACTTCACACCTTCAAAGCCTTTTGGTTCGGCCAAACCCTTCCCAAATACTCTCTAAACGTCCCTCACTACAACCTAGAGGCCTTAGTTTGATCAGAAAGCCAACCTAAGGATCCCTTTTGATCAAATCAAAAGGAAGGACCCGAAGAAGAGGTAATGTTTTCACCACCCTTTTTCAAATTCATTTCTTCTTCCACTTATTATTTCTTTGTTATTACCATTCTAAAATAATAACTCAAGTATCTTATATATACTCTGATGTTATTATAAATATGGTACAACCATATTCAGTATTTTATCCACCCTTTGAATGACATGTCACCATACGTGCGTACGTACGACTTACTGTCTCTATGTCGTGGTGTAATTGTTATTCAATATATTATTATTTGGATGGGTATAATAATGATGTGTAACTCATGTAAATAATAAATATAACATGATAATGATTCTGTATATATTATATACCATCCAATTATATATTATTTTAATATCAAAAGAATGATATTGTCGCTCGTGCGTACGTACGGACTACCGTCTCCACGAACGCGATGAGATTCATTATCCATCGTATCCATTCTAGTATAATTATCATTTGATGATTTAAAAATAATGTTTAAGGACTTGATATAATTCTGGATATGAATAAGATACAACCTATCCGTGACAAACATGGATTACGTAACAAAACATATAAAAGGAAACGAGTAAGTTAACACCCGAAACAACGATAATACTAAGATATTATTAACAAAGCAATGTTAAAAGATCATATATGATATCATATTAATATATATGATTCTTGTATAATTTAATAACAATTATTTCACCATTATATAGGAGGTTAACCTACCCCAACCAAGGAAAAGTACAAGGTAAGGTTTATTTCACAATCTCTTCATTATCCGAGGTTGTTTATATGTAGTAATCTACTGGAATCTCTTTATCATCCAGATCCATGTTTCTTAAAAATGTATTTCAAAACATTTTTACAATTTACAAGAATATTGGTTAAAGTCATTTATACCATTTTTTTACTTTTTATAAGAGTTTTATAAAGGAATCTTTCCGTCGTTTTCCAAACAAGGTTCTTTTTAGCCTTTTCGACAGAATTAAGGTAAGAATGGTTTTTTTTAACTTATACGGCGGGTGCAGTTATTTTCCGCCATTATAAAGTCGTCGAAGCTTCCCGTATAAGCTTATAAGAAAATTTTCAAAGAAAATGTTTTACTCTTAAATGATTTGAAAATGAATTTTTTAAGAATTTTTGAAAGGTACTCTTTATCAAGATCATAATTTTAAATGTTTTAAAGATTTATCTTTCTAAATATTTTTAATTAATGTCCATGTTTTCAAAATGATTTTAAGGATTTATTTATATGGACATGAAGGTTTTTAAATGATATTTATTTTCAAAAGTTTCAAAGTGGTATGGGAAACTTTGATTCAAAAATATCTTTTAAATTACTTCCTTTAAAAATGTGTGACTTTTCAATGATTTCTAGAAAAGAGATATTTCTCTCAAATAGTTTTGATTTCATCTATGTCAACATCCTTTGATGGATTTTAAGCTTATTTGAAGTTGATTTATTATGATACAAAACTTCTATATTGTATAGAAGGTTTTGTGATATGTTTGACTGTGGATGTTCTATTTTTATACCATTCATGGTTTATGGTGAAAATATTGACATTTCGTATGCTAGTTTTAATATGAATGTTTATGTTATGTTTAAACCTTTTCATATGGGAATGCATTGGACTTAATATGTGATGGGTGGAGCCCGCTATAGCTCCTCGATGCATTGGTAGGTCTCATGAGACAAACTAGTGTCTTGGCACAAGGCCTTGGAAAAATCATATTTGTAGTCTTGGCACGAGGCCTTGGCTATGTGGTTATGATAGTCTGGCATTATGCATTCCATCATTATTAAAGTGGTTATTGATATTTCATGTGATTATTCGATTAGTATAATATCCATGTGAATAAGTAAATGACATTATTTCATTTTATTTTGGCCATACTATGTTGAAGTTCAAGTTTAAAAGGTTTTTGTTTTAGTTATACATTGCCTTAAATGTTTATTCTTATTTATGAAAGTTTCCGCTATATTGTTATCCTTACTGGGAATTTGAGGTCACCCCTTTTCTATGTTTTATTTTTCCCAGGATGTGAAGAAGTAAATTATGAATGACCTGCAGGGATATTATGAGGGGTTAATAGTGTGGACTATGGAGACAATATGTTTTTGTAGTAGTTTTTCATCTTATGATGTAATGTAAAACTTTATGAATATATTTAGTGTTTCCAAGGATACTAAACCAATCGGTCTTTTGAGATTTGATCTTTCTTGTGATCATGCCAATGTTATGTAATAATGCATCGTCTCTGGGTAACTGGGGTCGGGGTGTTACAGTTGGTATCAGAGGAAGTTTAGTACAAACCTTGGAAGCTAGATTTAGATAAACTCTGATTAGAGCACATAGACCTAAGATGGATTTTGAGGATTTGTATAGAAAAACTTCCTAGAAATTTGGCATTGTAGAGATTTTGTGAGTTTTGTGAGAAATTCATCCCTATCTGGATACAAGCAGGTAGAGACGGCTCTGGCACAGATGTACCTAGGGGTAAAACCCGAAAACACCGCTTTGAGCTAGACTTGAACGGGAACTGGTGCACGACAATGGGCCTTGCTGCACTCTTGGTTACGACACTCCCGGGGGATATGCTTAGGATAATTCTCATTTTATTTACAAACCATTATGAAGGGTTTATGAATATATACTTCCTCAAAGAATACATTTTTATGATTATGGATTATATCCATAAACTATTTAATTTATGTTATGTGTTTTACAAGTTTGGGATTAGGTATTGTTATTCATAAACTAATCTAGTGTATTCCATTATTTAGAAATGGTGCCCAGTAGAAGGAATGAGAACTTCAGAAATTAACATGATCCAAAGAGAAGGAAGGATCATATCTTTCATGGTCTAAAGCTAGAATTTATAAGAGAAATAGTCTCCCATGTATTATCATCATATGAAGAAATAATATCATGTGTTGATAAGATAAGTAAAGAGTTTACTGAGTCCTATGGCTTTGAAGGGAAGCAAGAGAAGAAAAGGATGGAAGAGGGAAAGATGGATAAAGGGAAGAGGGAAAAAAAGAATTTTCCCATATGTGATAACTATGGGAAGAAACACCCTGGAACTTGCCTAAAAGGAATGGGAGTTTGTTATAAGTGTGGAGGAAAATGGAACAAAGTACGTGACTACAAGGGTAAGAAAATGGTTTCAAATGTACAATGCTTCATTTGCAAGGAGTTTGGACACTACGTGAACCTATGTCCCAGTCATCAGACTATTTCGCAAATGATGCTATTGGATAATAATCAAGTTATGATACTACCACAGATGAAGAGGAATGATTAAAGTTCTTATGTTGATTATGTCATTTGAGTGTTGTATCAAAAATGTACTTGTTATAGTAATTATGGAGTATATAAGATTGTACTGCAGTACTATTTCATTATGGACTTGAGATTGTGTGGAATAAAGAAAAGTTACTCAATAGCAGGTTAAATTTTTGGAAAATATATGGTTGAGAGAAAGATAAACCATAATATGGTTCTGATACTGAGGTAGTGATTTTAGAATAATACATGATTTTTTTGGATAAATTATATTGGATATTCTTGACTACCTTAAAACTGATTAATGATTTGTATATTCCATCATTGTTGGGGTTTACAACATTTTTGGATTGAAGGAGTATATCTATTATTCTATAAGGAATAAGGGATCATGAATGTAATCAATAAGGTTTTATGATAATTCAGGATGTTGCAGTGTTTTAAAAGAATACATGATTAAGGTGATCACATGTTATTACGCGAAAAAAAAGGATCTTCATTGTGTTTACCTTCCTTATAAATTTTGGACTGAAGTATTTTGGATAGTTCTAGTTTGGATTATTTTGGATTGCCATAAAAGGACAACCTGGAGGTCGGGCGGCAACCCGTCGCGTCCGGCAAGGCCGCGAGACTTGAACCCACAACCGAAGGGCGATAAGGGTGTATCACCTACCACTAACCCACGTGATGTCCAGGATTAAATAATGTAGTTTAAAAAAAAAGATCTGGTAGATGAATTATAAATTAATTTTTTTGGATCCCTATACAAATAGGATAAATAGAATATATATTTTTTGTTCTATTATCTTTTAGAGTGAAAGATGAGTTTGTGGTAGAAATTAGTTAAAGGATGGAACTCTAATTGTCAAGAATATATTTTTCTTCTTCTTTTATTCTATGAATAAATTAATTCTTATACTTTATTTAAGGAATCCTAAAACCAAAAATGTGTTATCCTAATACCCTATGTTTTGTTGAACCGATGGTATTTCAAATCATCATAGATTGATGAATTTAAGGACCACAATTTTACACTTGTTTGTGATTGATGACCTCAATCACTACTTATAAATATTTACGTTTTTCCTCCAATTATATGTCTCTAATTTCCACCAATGTTCTCCTAATCAAGATCATAATTTGGTGGTGACCCTTTCATTTCTCTTTTCCTCATATTAAGACTAAATTTTAGTAACCCAATTTCCGATGTGGGTTTTCCCACAAAGATATTTTCTATGTTCAACCTTTTATTTTCAAAGAACAATTTCAAATTGCGAGGACGCAATTTATTGAAGGAGGGGATAATGTAACACCCCAAGATTTCATAGTGTGTTATTTCTTCAAAATAATTCAATAACTTGCACTACACGCAACACTGAGTTCAAGCGCACCGTGACTTACCAAAAAAGTTGTTCAAAAGAGGTTATGAATAGTATTAACTAAATTTTAAACTTTATATCATCCTTATAATTTTTGAATCCATATTATGAGTTTCTTAGACATAATGTAAGAACAAATTCATTTTCAGTATTGCACTTTTACCAACTTTTAACAGTGAACCCTTTTTAAATACAATATTTTAAACTTTTTGACTAAATCGGGACATCAAAAATTTAAAATGAAACATCCCGAGCTTCCACGGTACGATTTCCTTTCAATAATACAGTAGTGTGTGTTGTACGCAACTTCGAGTTCTAACACACACCACAACCAATCAAACTAGCCGTTATGAATAGTAATACCTACTTTTTGGAATTATATATATTTTATATTTCAAAATGGACTTCATTTTTGGATTCAGAATATCTAATTTAGCCTAGGGTGAAATTTTGGAACTTTTCGGATAAATTTAATATTTTGATGAATAGTGAAAATTACTAAATTTTAATTAAAAACAACTTTTTTAATCGAAATAATTTATATTGATAAATTATGAAATTGAGTGGTTTTAAAGTATATTTAGAATATATTTTTACCATTTAATACAATGTTGTTCATTGGACATAATTTTACAATTAAACCGAACATAAACAAGTATCAATCTTTTGATAGTTATTATATCTTAAAAACACGTTTTTTGTTTTGACAGCGGGAATTAATTTTAAATTAATTTCTTCCACTTCTATGTTTTGAATTCAGAAAAATGGATTCCATATTTGGAATCAGGATGTTCAAATTGTGTAAATAGGTAACTTTTATTTTTAGACATTTTGGTTAATTACTGCAGTAAATATTTTATTTACCATGGTTACGGGTAAATCCGGTAAATAAGGGTTAAACAAATAATATTATAATAATAAAAAGTTACCCTAAAACGTGTCCTAACATTATTGGTTGATACATGTTCGACCATGGGCATATTTTGGTCGATTTTGGGACCCCATGGTGCCACTTGTAAGTGATAGGGACACTTTATTTTAATTAAGTTAAAATGAATACAAAAATGACACAAGCATATATCTTTTAGAAAAACAATTTTTACATAGGGATATATATGTTGGATTTTTGACTATAAATATTCATTAGAAATATAAAAATATTTCCTACATAATGATATTTTATATATAATTTTTAGACATTAAATAATTTAATTTATTTATGACACAATGATGATGCAGTAATTACCATAATAGTGAAAAATTAAAATAATTGATATTATAAATACCCAAATAAATATAATTTGAGACTTTTAATGAATTAAACTAATTTTCTAGGATAATATGACATATTAGGATTGATTTAATTGACATTTTTAGAAGTAATATTCTGTTATAAGTTTCACAAATATCAACTATTGAATAGTGTCAAAATTGACATAAAAGAGTTTTTAAAACAAATATTATATTATTAATTGATATTAAATTCCTAAAAATCTAAGGTTCCTCCAAGAGACTTATATCATGATAGGTGTATCATTAATGGACCACTTTGGGGTCTCTTGGATGTATATAGTATGTTTTTTAACTATATAATATAAAAATACAAAGTGACATGGTAAATGTCAAACTAATTAACTAAGAGTTAAAACTAAAAGATAAGGTTAATATTGTAACCTAAACCTGTCTAAATTCTATTTGTTTAATGGTTTTCAAACTCTCCCCACCTTAACATTTAAATAATCAACTTTTTAGCCCTTATAAACCGAATATGAATTTATTATAAATTAATATTTCTAGCTTTTCCAAAGGTGCCCCTCACCCCTCTTATAAAAGGGCACCCCTCCTTCTCATTACTTCACACCTTAAAATCCTTTTGGTTCGGCCAAACCCTGCCCAAATACTCTCTCAACTTCCCTCAATACAACCTAGAGGCCTTAGTTTGATCAGAAAGAAAACCTAAGGATCCCTTTTGATCAAATCAAAAGGAAGGACCCGAAGAAGAGGTAATGTTTTCACCACCCATTTTCAAATTAATTTCTTCTTCCACTTCTTCTTTCTTTGTTATTACCATTATAAAATAATAACTCCAGTATATTATATATACTGTGATGTTATTATAAATATTGTACAACCATATTCAGTATTATATCCACCCTTTGAATAACATGTCACCGTACGTGCGTACGTACGGCTTACCGTCTCCACGTCGTGGTGTAATTGTTATTCAATATATTATTATTTGGATGGGTATAATAATGATGTGTAACTCATGTAAATAACAAATATAACAAGATAATGATTCTTTATATATGATATACCATCCAATTATATATTATTTTAATATCAAAAGAATGATATTGTTGCTCATGCGTACGTACGGACTGGCATCTCCATGAACGCGATGAGATTCATTTTCCATCGTATCCATTCAAGTATAATTATCATTTGATTATTTAAAAGTGATGTTTAAGGACTTGATATCATTATGTATATGAATAAGATACAACCTATCCATGACAAACATGGCTTACGTAACAAAACATATAAAAGGAAACGAGTAAGTTAACACCTGAAACAACGATAATACTAAGATATTATTAACAAAGCAATGTTAAAAGATCATATATGATATCATATTAATATATATGATTCTTGTATAATTTAATAACAATTATTTCACCATTATACAGGAGGTTAACCTACCCCAACCAAGGAAAATTACAAGGTAAGGGTTATTTCACAATCTCTTCATTATCTGAGGTTGTTTATACGTAATAATCTACTGGGATCTCTTTATCATCCACATCCATGTTTCTTAAAAATGTATTTCAAAACATTTTTACAATTTACAAGAATATGGGTTAAAGTCATTTATACCCTTGTTTGAATTTTTATAAGAGTTTTATAATGGAATCTTTCCGTCTTTTTCCAAACAAGGTGATTTTTAACCTTTTCGACAGAATTATGGTAAGAATGTTTTTTAACTTATAAGGCGGGTGCCGTTATTTTCCGCTGTTATAAAATCATCGAAGCTTCCCTTATAAGCTTATAATAATACTTTCAAAGAAAATGTTTTACTCTTAAATGATTTAAAAATGAATATTTTAAGAATTTTTGAAAGGTACTCTTTATCAAGATCATAATTTTAAAATTTTTAATGATTTATCTTTCTAAATATTTTTAATTAATGTCCATATTTTCAAAATGATTTTATGGATTTATTTATATAGACATGAAGGCTTTGAAATGATATTTGTTTTTAAAAGTTTCAAAGTGGTATGGGACACTTTGATTCAAAAATCTCTTTTAAATTACTTCCTTTATAAGTGTGTGACTTTTCAATGATTTCGAGAAAAGAGATATTTATCTCAAATAGTTTTGATTTCATCTATGTCAACATCCTTTGATGGATTTTAAGCTTATTTGAAGTTGATTTATTATTAAACAAAACTTCTATATTGTATTGAAGGTTTTGTGATATTTTTGACTGTGGATGTGCTATTTTTATACCATTCATGGTTTATGGTGAAAATATTGACATTTCGTATGCTAGTTTTAATACGATTGTTTATGTTATGTTTAAACCTTTTCATATGGGAATGCATTGGACTTAATATGTGACGGTTGGAGCCCTCTATAGCTCCTCGATGCATCGGTAGGTATCATGAGACAAACTAGTGTCTTGGCACAAGGCCTTGGCAAAATCTTATTTGTAGTGTTGGCACGAGGCCTTGGCTATGTGGTTATGATAGTCTAGCATTATGCATTCCATCATTATGAAAGTGGTTATTGATATTGCATGTCATTATTCGATTAGTATAATATCCATGTGAATAAGTAAATGACATTATTTCATTTTATTTTGGCCATACTATGTTTAAGTTCAAGTTTAAAAGGCTTTTGTTTTAGTTATACATTGCCTTAAATGTTTATTCTTATTTATGAAAGTTTCTGCTATATTGTTATCCTTACTGGGAATTTGAGCTCACCCCTTTTCTATGTTTTATTTTTCCCAGGATGTGAAGAAGTAAATTATGAATGACCTTCAGTGATATTATGAGGGGTTAATAGTGTGGACTATGGAGAGAATATGTTGTTGTAGTAGTTTTTCATCTTATGATATAATGTAAAACTTTATGAATATATCTAGTGTTTCCAAGGCTACTAAACCAATCAGTCTTTCGAGATTTGATTTTTCTTGTGATCATGCCAATGTTATGTAATAATGCACCATCTCTGGGTAACTGGGGTAGGGGTGTTACAAAAATACTTGTATACGATGAGGTAAATAATCATTGAATTTGAATGTAATACTTACATATATATGTTTGACAAGAAAAATATTGAAATTTCATATATATGTAAATATTGAATTTAAATTTAATGAATATGAGGTTAATGTTTCTATAAAATATTAAATATATGTAAAACGTGGAATTTGAAATACATATAATAGTTTTTTAAATGAAAATTCCCCTGAGATAAATATGAACTTGAGATTTGTAGTATTAAAATAATGAAATTGAAAATTTAGTAATATATATATATATATATATTAAATAACATAACTTTAATATAATATTTTTATATACAATACACCCTTAACTAATTATAGATTATAAAAATAAATATATATTAAAAAAATTGGTGTTTTTGAAAATAAATATAGTAGAATCCCCTTACCTGTTTTCTGGAAACAGAAACAAGGCTTTTGCCTCCTTGATAGAAGTCAAACCAGTGAAAAAAAGGAAGAGGGGGAGGTTTTTTCTTATACAATGCACCTTGTAGTGGGTGAATAGGGATTTTACATGAAACTATATATATATAGGTCGGTTGATTAGAAGATTTTGGGGGAATTTGGGATTTTATATTCTGAAGGGATACATGTTGATACATTAACAGTATACGTTAAAAAGTATGTCATCTACTCTTATTATTCTGGACTCTTCTCCATGCCATACCAGTTGTCCTTACTATTAATCATGCCAAAACACTCGATGAAAAATTTAGCTCCATGACCAAGAAGCATAAACACCTATACATGGGCGTCGACCTAGCAATAGGGAAGGTGGTGGGTTCATATGAGATCAGAAAATTAGATAGAGATGACACTGACAAGATGAGGTGTGACACAGCTAACAGTGAGTGTTTAGGTGGCATGAAGTGTCTTTGATGGTGTTTTTTTAGAGAAGGCAGTGTTGTCGCTCGGTGGTACTACTTTGGTGGTGGCGAGGACCATGATCGATGATGACTAGGGGAAAGGTTGGGCTGTCTGGTGTCGGTTGTCAAGTAGTGGCTCGAAGAGGAATAGAACACCCCTCTTTCATCGTTTTTCATTTTTTTCAGTTTGCTTTTGTAAAGGAACAATTATATATATATAATTAAATATCTATATGTAATAAATAATAGAACAAACTCAATTATTTTATTAATATTATATCCCCATATTATAATATATTTGTATTATCTTTATTAAATTTATAAATTATAATTTTAAGAAATTACATTATTATTTTACTATCCTTAAATAATTTATTCTCTTTTTATACAATCAAAAATTAATATTATTAATATTATTCTTATTTTTATTATTTGTAAATTTCACATTAAGAAATTTTTATAATTTCAATTGGATTACTTTTTATGAAAAGAAACCATCAAAATCATTTTTTAATAATATTTTACAATAAGGGTTTTTATTAATTATAATTATATATATTATTACTCAAATAATAATATCTCAAATAAATCAAAGCTATTATATATTTTAATACTAAAAATGATATGTAACTCAAATGCAACAAAATAGAGTAATTAATATTCATTTTGAATTATAAACTATATAAGTTTAAAAAGTACTATTATAAACACTTGAAAAAGTATTTATAAATAATTCATATAAAGTAGTTTTTCATCAAAAATAATAATATATTAAATATATATATTTTTAAAAAAATTTCATTAAAAAAATTCTCTTTAAGTAAAGAATGTCATAATTTATCTCATTTCATGAAAATACAATTACATAATGAATAATATTTAAATTAATATATTTTCATTAAACTATGAAAATATAATATCTTTGGAATACAGGTAATATTTTATGTTTCAACTTAATTTATCAACAAAATCTAAAATGGTTAACAAAATACATCTAAGTTTATATTATTTTAAAATTTACTTTCTATTAAATAAAAAATAAATAAATAAATAAAAATGTATTAAAATCTTAAAATCTAGTTATTTTACATTATTATATCATAAATATCATGTTTTTTGGTTATATCCACTTATAAATATCTACCATGTGTGGAAGTGATTAATAATGAATCACATCACTTCATGGAGGTTGTAATCCACACATACACATGAATGATACTATCATTTTTAAATGGATGTAAAGGTAAAAAAATGGATAAAATATTATCTTAAAATAATAATAATTATTTAATTAATATCATATATGTACATTAAATCCATCATTATAAAAACCATGAGAGGTAGTGATGGAAAAGGAACTACATCGGTTCGCGAGTTGGTAGTCCGCACAGATGCACAAATAGTGATTTTATTTCCCATTTGATGGACAAGGAGATGAATAAATGGTGATAAAATAAATATAATCAAATTTAAATATATGTTATATACCAACATTATTATAACATATTGGTTAGTATATGATTTAAGGAGGTAAAATAATAAATGAAATAAAATCACTAGGTTAATAACTATACCTCTTCTTTGGATAACCAACTTAGATTTATAGATAATGCCTTCCTAGGATGGTATTATGATCAAAAAAGGTCATCTAGTAAATGTGGAGTGATGTTAAGAAAATATTTTGACAGGTATTGGCTGAGATTATGTGATTTTTAAGTGTGGATAAGTGAGAAGAAGTGGTTTCCTTTTATAAGTGAGGGAGAGGGCGTACTAGACATTTTTTAAAATATCAAAATATATTAATATATTACTCAAGAAAAATGGATAAAAATGAATATTATTAAAATAAGAGATGATATAGGTTTTAAATATGACCATATAATAGTATTTAGACAAGTTTTGGTCATTTTAACCCTTATCATTTTAGTTATAACCCTTTAAACTCGTTTTAACTCTTACCATGGTAGCTGACTTTTTAAGAAAAATCACTATTCATAATTCAAAGAATGAAGGTTTCCTCACTAAAAAAAGATAGATTATGATTAAACATATAAAGTTAATTTTATAAAATTTAATTTCTATATGTTAAAGAAATTACTTTAAAAATAAACACACAAAACTCAATGAGAAATAGTTTTCTAAAAAAATGAATTTTTATCTAAAAAATGTTTTTATACTAAAGTAAAGAGTAATATTGATTAAAATGATGTTAATTGGGTTAAATTTAATTTTAATAAATAATTTAATTTTAAAAACAACCCAAAATATAACATTACTTTATAAATACATGAAAAAAGATATTTTTTTAAAATCAGTATTTTGTACTATTCACCCAAATATCATCATTTTTATAAAATTCCCATAAAATCAATCTATTATAATTTAGATGTTATAATTTCAAAAACAATATCCTTTTTTCTAAAATTCGAATTCTAAAATTTTAAAATTAGTCTAATAAATAAATCCATATATTACAAGTAAACAAATTTTATAAGAATAAAACTATTTTTTTATTGAAAAAATATTTTTTATTTTTATAATGAATATAACTCTATAAAATATAATTCATGAATATTAATAATGAATTAAATTGATTTAATATAAACATTACCTGGTTTGTTGCATTATACTATGCCTTATAAACTCTATTTTATCTAGGCATAAAATATGCCTTAGATCTATGCATGTTATACCCTATAACAAACTTATATTGGAAAATATGATAATGATATTTATGAAATATCTAATTACATTAAAAAATATCTTTCTAAAACATAAAACATCATGTGGGGTAGATAAATCAAACCATATTTGACAAATTACCAAGTACAGAACCAGGTAACACATAGTTGAATCAAATGGGGGATGAATTGGCTGTTATATTATGATATTGGCGAGAGTTATAGGGAAGGAAAAATCATGAAGTTTAGAAGGAGGTGGATAAAAAAGAAAAAAGAGAGTAGAGTTTATAGGAGGAAGTTTTCAACCAATATAAGAATAAAATTGATTATAAAAGGGGTGAGAATAAAGGGAGAGTTGAACTAAGTGATTAAGAGTAAGTAAAGAGGAGTGTAAGAAGACAAAACCATACCAATCCCATCTACTAATTATAAAGGGGATTTGGAAACCTAGGGTTGAAACCTAGTAAAAAAAATAATTGGATATTTCTAAATAGTTATAAATTAATATCCCTTTTATTGAATCAATTTCTAAAGTGTAGGATTATTCTAAATTATTCATGTATTTTTTGTCAAAGATAAAAAAGTGAAAATACCTAAGAGTTATTTCCCTTAGTGAAGAGTTTTTGATAGTTTTTAATGGTAATTTCCACAAAATATTAGAGATATATGGAGCCTTTCTATCCCTTTCACTATTGGATCATATTCATTTGGATAAAAATTTGTGATTTGGGAACTAGTTTCAATATAAAGCCTCTATGTCTGTTTTTGTATTTGGGATTGGATAATACAAATTTTTCTTGAGTTGTATTTCATCTCATAGACCTATTGGTAATGTATCCATGATGAATTATTTAATATGTTCTTGTTAAGGTGGGGAAATTCATTTTTCTTAATAACTAACTAGTCCTCAATATAGAAGTGGAAGGGGATGTTTCAACCTTTAAGGAGATACTATTCCTAGTAATTAGTAAATAATTAATTTATATTAACAATAGAAGACTCATTTTTGGCGCATTGATGAATACATTCACCTTTGATACAATGAACACTATGAATCATAGAGATGAATCAAAATATTTTCATCGCATTTTTTACTACAGAAGAACACCCAACCATCATGGTCCCACAATAAGAAGAATATGAGAACATAATTAAAATAATTGATTACAGGTTGAAAGATACATTGGAGAAAATCAATGATAATTATAGAGATAAAGCTAAATCTTTAAATTAGATACTTAATTTATCAAGAAACCCTTATCCATATTTCATTCCCTAAATTATGAAGTTGTCGATGAATTGTCACAACTTCCTTGTACATTAAGGTACTCATTTTTTGAGAGATAAAAAATTCATTGGTGATCATCAATTTAGAATTCAGAAAGGAATAGAGAGTGAATATATTATAATTTTTGAAGAATATACAGAAAAAAAATCACTTAGGGTGTTGCCGACATCATGGGAATTTGTCGAAAAAAATTTACACATAAAGTGTTGTTGTAAAATGATAGTAAAGTAAGCCAACAAAAGTAATGATAACTCAAATAAAAAATAAATTTGGTTTTCAAAAAAGAAGTTTTAAAATCCTTATATATATATTTTTTTTTTCAATTTCAGATAGTGAATGGGTTTTACCATTATAAGCTATTCCCATATTGGTAGGCCTGGACATGATAATGAATGAAGATTTCAAACTCATTCCAAAAAGAACAGTTTTGGGATGTAGAGTTCTTGTGGATTATAGGAATCTGAACACAACCATGAAAAAATATTGCTTCCTATTTCCATTTAGCGACCAATTGCTGGATAAATTAATCATTCATATGTTTTATTTCATCCGAGATAGATAATATAGTTATAATGAAATACTAGTGGACTAAGATAGTCAATCGAATATGACAATCACATACCCATACAAATTATTAACCTATCATGGCATGTCAGTTTGTATTTAAAATGAACCATTCACATTTCAAAGGTGAATAAAACATATTTCTAATGCCATTGTGAAATATTTTCTATAAATATTCAAGTATAATTTCTTAGTCTCCAGTATATCTTCTTGAGTTGTGCTCGTATAACCAGGACTTGGTGTTGAATAAAAATTCTAGATGATTAATTAGAAAAAATGTAACCTGATGGTTTAAAAAAATCATTATCCTTATATATAAAATATATATTTGAGGAATTAAATTCAGTCCTAAAAAGTTAAAGGTGATACAAGAGCTTCCTGAAAATATAATTGAAAAGTAGATATAAAATTTTCTTAGATCAACATGATTATATTTCCTCTTTATCATGGAATTATCTAAGATATTCAGATCACTCACTCATATATTATCTGATTAAGTTACATTAAACATTAATTAATCTCACATAGAAGACTTAATTACTTAAAAAATAAATTTAGTGTCTTCCCTAATGAGTATCTCTCAAAATTTGAAGAAGGATTTTGAGTTAACATGTGATGAATGATTCCACTATATAATTAAATCTAGTATAATGTGTATGTAATATCATTTGATCCATATACTATACAATCCAAAAAAATAATGATGACAAAACAATATATACAACTATGGAGAAAAATATTCTTATAGTGGTATTTTCTATTATTATTTTTGACCTATTTAGTAATATATAAGGTGATTATCTACACCAATAATTCAACTCTGAGGTACTTAGTAATCATATAGGATGAAAATCCAAAGTAGATCTAGTGGGTCTTTCTGATATAAGAGTTTGGTATGAGGATCAAGTAAAAGAAAGGAGTAGAGAATACGGTGGATGATCATTTTTCAAACAGTAGTTGAATCATGTAAAAGAAGAAGAGGAGATATACATTGAAGATGAGTTATCAAAGTAAAATATTTTCTACATTTATCTACAAGTATTCCATGTGTTTTTAATAAATAAAATTATCTATCCAATGGGAAAATTTACCCACATTTTTTATATCAATAGTAGAAATTATTTCAAGAAGATTTAAGAAATTATTTATGGGGTAGTATCCTTTTGTTAAAGTAATTTATAAAATGAATAATTCAATTAAGTGTGCCTAAATTAAGGTTTAAAATCGTTCCATTGTTCTATCATTAATCATGAACTTGAGGAGACCAAAGGCCTAAAAAAATAATGGATAATACCATAAATAGTGAATTATTTTATCCTGATTGTCAAAAATATATAAGATAATTATTGAGAACCTCTGATCAATTCTAGAGAAAAGATAATATTTAAAATATAAAAAAAATACCACAAGACCCTATTATAAAATCTGAGGTATTATATGTATGAATTTATGAGCCCCTTTTTTGAATTATTTTGGAAACACATACATATTGGTGTGTGGATTATGTATCAAAATGGGTAGAGGCTAAGGATAGTTTTAAAAACATATCCAATGTGGTGATTATGTTTTTGGTAAATTATATAATTTCTCTATATATAATCCCATGGTCACTCATAAGTGCTCAAGGAACACATTTCAATTATAATTTGGTATGGAGATTACTAAAAAATTTTAAAGTTTGATACAACACTAAGACACCTTATCATTCATCTAAAAGTGGGGAAGTAGAGATATCTAACTAGGAGATCAAGTAGATTCCAGAAAATATAATGAGTAAAATCCATAAGGATTGAAATATGAGGAATATTTATTCATTATGAGTGTAAAGGATATAATTTTAAACACTGTAACACATGAAATAATTTAAGATCATCTATGGAAATCCACACCACATACTGATGGAGTCCAATTATTGATCATATTGGGTTGTGGATATGACAAACATGGACCCTAAAGAAATTGATGAAGAAACAAGTACAACTAAATGAATTAGTACGAATTTAGAGAGATAAATAAGAGAATTAAAATATTTATAAGGAGAAAACTAATAAGTGTCATGAACGATTAATCAATCAGTAAATTTTTTCACCATGTGATATGATATTATTATTTAACTCTTATTTAAAACTATTCCCAAAAAAATTAAAGTTACTGTGGTTGGGACCCATCAAGGTAGTCAAAGTCTATATAGATAGAGCCTTTAATATCTAAAGGGTGAATGAAACCTTAATCAAATTTAAAATAATCTAGTTAAATATATAAATGGATACTTTTGAATAGGGATGATTTCTCTCACTAATTTTTGAATAAAAATATGAAAGGTATTTCTACCTCTCAACATTAAATGATGTTCTAGCTATGATGAAACCTAAAACTATTTTATTTTTATATTTTATCTTCCATTTACTATAAGCTATAATTTTTAGGAATATTTAAATTATAGATAATATGGTAATTACCATTAATCCCACAATAGAGCATTAGGGATACACCATTACAGAAAAGGAGAGATTTGTATCATAATAAAAATCTCACATCATAACCATATACCATGTAAAATGACATTTTACTAGAAAACATGATTTATATATTGGGAAATATTACCACTTTGTAATGAGGAAAAGAGCTGAAAACAGTGTGAAGCATAAAATTCATAGGGTCCACATCACACCACAGGCTAACCCTGTGAACTTTATTAAGAAGCAGAGTAATAAATTCATGGAATAACATCTGTTCATCAGGCTAAAATGATTTTAGCATGATAAATATGACATAAAATAATTTCCCTAGGGGTATTCTATGACATGAACATTCCCTATCAATAATTTAATGAGAAAAAATACAAATGGTTATGCCCAGACATCTTAGACCATGGCATAAAAACTTCAAAGGCTTTATAGGGTATGATATTGTGATTTTTGAACTAGCATATCCTGATATAAAGAAATTATTTATTCCATGATACAAATGGGTCTTATAAATTTTTTGATACCAAACACTAACCAAAGAATGAATATCAACATTACTATTCTCCAAAGCTACAATGAATAGTTCTCATACTACTCTAATGTACATCCAATAACCTTCTAGGATCAAGGTAATACCCTCACATCCTCTCTTCCCAAATGACCTGGCCATTATACCATTCTAATATGTTACCTCTAACTGATCCAAACCATTTTCAAATTGATATACTAGTTCCCAATCAACCTTTTAAAATTATTAAACATATATTTAATCCTTTATTAATCTTCCATTTATTTCCCCATGACCCACATGAAAATCATCAATACCCAATCCATATACAAATGAACACTATCCCAAAAATAAAAAAAAAGTTACTTGTCAAGCCAACCAGAAAACAAAAAACCAAGACACATTCACCATCGCATAAACCCTCTAAAATCCATTATCCTATATCTCCATAATATTCATCACCAACCTCCAAAAAAATCCAACCATACTCTCATTTATCTCTATTGGCAGATGTAACCCAATAACACAAGAATTACTATTTTGAATTCACAGATCCAAAACATCGATAGAGGTAGAGAAAATTAAAAATAAAGGTGATACAAATAAATAAGTCACTAGATATAAATATTATGGTGAAGATAAATATTTTATATATAGACATAGATTCATTTGAAGAATTTAATTTGCTAAAACTTCTTCAAGATTGATATGAGTCTCGGTGAAAGGTTATTTTAGGATTTCTATCTACACTAGAGATAATTCTGGAGCATTTTAAAATTCAGCTAGAATGGAAATTTTTGAGCCTATATTTAATGATTTTGGATATGACTTGGGAATATATAGACCAAAATTCATTGTAACCCATTAGTATAATGAACTAATTAAGTAATTTAATTAGAGTATTTCTAATCAATATTGGATGATGATCGACATTGACCCACTGAGTATGAATGATCCTAGAAAAACCTAAACCACTTAATTGAAGAATTCTTTTTCAAGGATCATTTATAGGGAAGTCACTAATTATAGGAGAGAAAAAATAATACTAAAGAGATTTTATCAAGATTTAAATTCTCATTATTTATATCCTTTCTAGATTGGGCTAAATATTAATATAACCAAAAAATGATTCCCTATATTATGAGGGATGGTTTAATATGACTAAATTCACTATAAAGTTGAAAAAAATTTCTTATATTCATACACCAAAATTTAATGGTTTTGAATCTTAAATTCCCCTATCAAAGATGTTAAGGATAAATCTTATTAATCTACTATTATCATTAAAAATATAGCTTTTAAATAAAAAAAGAAGAAATTTGAGTATACAGATGAGTATGCATGACATACAGATTAGGATAAGGATATTGAGGGATACTCTTATGATTATAATTATTCCAGGTTATCCATTTAAACATAGAAAATATGTATATCCACTGCACCCATAAGGTAACCACTACATTCCATTCCTTTAGTGGAGTGGAATCGTTATTTTGGAACAACCACACAAAATGTTATTGGGGTACAACATTACCACTATAAAATTATGGGACTAATATTCTATAGGTCACCATTAGATCTAGTTTCATGGACACCACCTCCATATCCACCACAACATAAATCTTGGGAGATACCCATTTGGTAGTTCTTTGAGCTTCCACTTTACCATCAACCTCAAATTTTCATATTCCTCCACCACTGATTGAGCATAATTATCAAAATTAATTTCATATTTTCATATAGATATTCCATGAGACCCCATGTTTTCGTACTAATCCAAAGGCCTAGTAAAAATTTTAGATTAAGTCTCATATGAAGGTCGAGGGCCCAACCACTAAGACTAGAGAGAAGGTACTATTAATATATTTCTCTACTCACAATACAACCTCCCTATCGATTCAAGAGCCACATATAACAGATGATAATGATCATGACATATACCACACTAATCCTATTTTTATTATAAAAGAGTGTCTTCTTATTGAACTAATAAATGATCCTATCTATGAACCTACTAGGGAGGGTTATTATCCACCCAATATTATAGATGGATAAGGATATAAGATTTAAAATTTTTAGTTGTCCATAGAGTAGTATCCAAATATTATCATGGCTACTAGAACCACATTAATATAACTACATGGGTAGTGCATATAGTTGGGAAGATTTAGAATACCCTTATGGAGGATTATCCCATCAGAGTGTAGAGTGATGCAATCACATAGTATTTTTATTACCACTTTCCATTATTTTTGAATCATGGATCTCTATTTTGATCACCCCTTGGCTGTATTTCTTAAATTCTTATTTCATTTTCACTTTTAGTATCCCACTATTGCATTATTTTGAAAGGATATTTGAAAAATTAATTTGATCAACATTGTTTTATGATCTTATATAATTATATTATTTAAAACTAAATGTAATTCATGAGTATCCATTAAATTTGAAGTACCCACTCCAAATAAAAAAAATGAATAAAAACAGCATGTAATTCAACCTAAGATGAGAATCTATAGAGGAAAAATTATAAAATTAGGGGAGGTAACTATTTCTGTCTCATACTCTAGAACCGTTACAATGTTTAATTCATTATAATTTTTTTTATATTTATCTATTGGCTTGATTTTAAATAGTAAGGACATAGCTTGATATTGTGTGAGGTGGAAGTATTTTGGAAAAACCTAATTTTTTTTTGAACTTCCATTGGATAATATGAATTTATGATTAGATAATATATTTTGTCTTGAAAAATTCATAAAATTCTTGGAAATAAAATTGAAAATATTAGGTGTAATTAAATATAAATCATCTATTTTATTCATTTTTATGTTGAAATCTAAAATAATTAGCGAATTTAATTTTTTTCATTTCATTTTATTTTTTTAATCTATTTTTGATTGATTGACTACATAGAATTAAAAATAACAATGACTTCCTTGTATTTGATACCCCATTCTCAAGAGGTATTGTGAGCCATTTTTTCGACATATTTTTTAGCCCCAAATATTGGGATGGAACTCAGGACATGAAACACTTTTATAAATTGAAATTTTATCTCATCAATTTTTTTATTCTCACCATTCGATGATTTTAATGATCACAAAAACTCTTAGAAGTGTATAATTTTTTCATTTAATTTTTTGATAAAGTAGCTTGATGAACTATTGTAAAACTCATGAAATATCCTTAGAATAAATCCTAGTAAATGTTTTGAAGACATAAAAAAGGATAAAAGAATCATGGAGATTCTTGGATGGATTTAGAGAATCTTCTTAAATAATCCTAAGGTTAAAGGTGCAGGAACCAGGGTCGTAGTGGAATCCAGTGGGATGGGTTTAAAAAAATCCTCATCCAAAAATGGTTCTTATCATCTCTGACAATCTGATCCCCAATACGGTCTGAGGATCTTATGTAAATTATATAGATAACTAAAACATAAATAAAAAACTTACATTTTTCAGATTTGAATATGCACTTGACATATTATTATCACCGGTGATCATTGCATAAAGTACATAAAGCCAAATCCCTATTGAAAGTTCACACATGCTTCAAAAATGTGTTGGAGCATCGATCGTTAAATTATGGTGTCTAGAATACAGATCGGATGACGTCTTCGATGACATGATGATCACCACATATTTAATATTGCGATGTGTGAGGCAGAATTCGATTTGAATGCCTGGATTGAGAGTTTCTCTCTCTAGGATGCTAGAGAGGAGAGAGAGAGACTCTGGAAACCTCACCATAGAAAATCAGTTGTGTGAGATCCACTCTCTCTACTTATAGTGGATATGAAAAATACCTGATAGGGTTCCCCGACCCCTGTTTATTTAAGGTACAATAAATAAATAATTGTAAACAACTAAACTTAATTAATATTATTTATTATTTTATCACATACTTGTAATATATATTAAATATATTAAGTGATAAAACCAAGTCATTAACTCAACTCGGAATTCACCCTTAATAGTAAACGATCCTAGAATATTAAAATAATAGTCATTCCAATAATATTTTCTCATATTTACTTAACTTTTAAATACTTTTATTTAATAAATTCAATAATAATTATTCTTTACATGAATAATATGAATTTATTTTTATATCAGTGATAGATAACATGGAAAACACTCAGACCCCATTGTGAGGCATGCCTTGTCTGATTTACCTATTCAACTGAATAGGGTGGATTCTTGAATATGATTTTGTGTGTGACCCTTTAGGATCTTATCTTGATAGAATTTAATAAAATTCAGAGATCAAGACAAGATTCTATTAACCCATAAAGTCCAATAAAGAGATATGTATAGTCATAGTAATGAAAACCAACTTATAAACATGCATTGTGTAATATAATCTCCTTTTCTTTCATATCTCATAAAGCAGGACACACACTTATGTCACCACCCTTTTCTTGATTTATTATTTATTGATCTAAATGGATGGATTTATCCTTGACTACCTTGTCCAAAGACTTATAAAGGTACAACTATCCTAATCAACAAATCTTGAGATATATTACCTCCTCAACCTGGAAGTGGAAAATACTTTCTTGACAATTCAACCACTACCATGCCACTAATGAGGCACCCAACACAAGCTACATTGCCATGATTTCATTATTATGGTTTTTTCCTTACATCAAAGTATGTGATCAAATGACAAACACTAGAAAATTATCTCAAGATAGGAGACCAATACACATGTACGTAGATAAGAATTACCAATGAAACAAAAAATATGTGATGTTCCTATTGGCGGGTCTGTTCTCATGATCACACTACTAGAGATCACCAAGTGAAAACATCATGAGAAGAAGTCTCAATTCTTATGACCTCCCAACACCCGATAGTCAAACACCTACTGTGTCGAGTCGGTAAGATATACCTAGACCATATAGCATTGGTTTATGATTAATTTCATAGTATATTGAGGTTCTCATTATATACTAGGATAAGTTATAACTTCTTGATATGAAAATTAATCTTTGGAAATTACCATTAAATAGTGGATGTAGAAATATCTACAATATAATGGTTAGAATACATCATGTATATCTTATTGTATACATAATATGTTAATAATTTTTTTATTCAAGTTGAGTCTAGGGAACCCAATATTAGAACACTCCCACTTGCACTAGAGCCGACTTTATAACAAACCTTGTTATCTCTAAATTGATAAAGATCATGTTTCTACTGATTATTGAATTTTGTTACTGGGTTTTCTACGTTTCCACCATGTGGATATTCTGCTATTTATAACCTCTCCTCATTTATTAAAACTTCTCAAGAGATGGAAACCCAGATTATATCCATTTTTTCCATTGTCAAAGCTTGAAATCATGGCTAGTACCAGTAATAGAAATATCAGGATGATAAAAATTTACTTACTAGGTTTGATTCTATGAATTGGAACAAATAATTTCATTTAATAACCACTTCTTATCTTCCTCAGAAGCTGCAACATACTTGGTTTTGTAGGTATGGCTACCATTGGATTTTATAAGATTGTCTCACTCAACACCTTAGCCAAACTATTATATAATATTACATTTATCTAAGGAAGATTAGATTATTTCCTGTCAAAACTAGTATTCCTTATTGAAATAACATGTACATATCTTTTTTACTTTTCCAAGTACAATCATATTGTAGAAACCCAAACCTAGATAGCCTAGATTCAGTGTCTGCTATAAATTACATTAGAATTATTACAAGGAATAAAGCCCCAAAGTACCAATAGTTTAGTAGTCTTGGAAAACTAGAAACATAAATTAGTCTTGCATTACAAATTAATACACTTATTAAAACATATTTTCTATTCTTTCTAAAATAAAAATAAATAACTTGGAGGATAAATCTAATCCATATTGTAAATTACTACATAACTTTCATAGTACACTTCTTATATTCCTAGGGGAAAACATAGTAAGGTTGAGCTAAAATGCTTAGTAAGGAAAAATATAGTAGGAGTAATAAAGAATCAATGAGAATAGATAATATGCAAAGGTAAATAATAGAAAATAGCTTCCATGTAATCAATAAACTGAATGTAAGTGGATAAAGAGAATGGAAATATAATAACTACAAACAAATGCCATCTGTAGTACCCCCAGTTTCTGGTATGTAACCCCTATTTTATGCATTTTAAGTACATGAATCATATGAGGAATGGTTGGGGAAGTTTGGAGACTTTAAAAGTGTCAAAGGGAAAAAGTGGTGACGCACGAACTTCACATGGGTTTCCTAAACCGTGCAGAAGCTGTGCAGGTGGTGGTCACTTTGGACAGAGGAGACCACACGGTGTTCACACGGTTTGGGAAACCCTGTGAGGAGGCCGTGTAGAGTGCCCCTTCCAAGAAGTGACTACCGCATGGTTAGCTCACTATTTGACTAACCGTGCAGACTAACCATGTGTGGGATCAACTTAGATCCTATTTTTAAGGATCTAATAAATTTTATCATTAAACCCACTATTTTTTACTCCTAGGCGGCCCTAACTCGGGATTTATTTCTGGTGAAGGTGGGAGAACAGTTACCAGGTGTTCTGGAAGCAATCAGGAGGCTTGCCTTGGCGTAGAGAGGTCGGGTGATCGAGGTAAGTCTTGTTTCCTTTAGTTTTCTTTGATCTCCTTCTTCCCTCTTGATGGGTCCTTAGATCTTCACCCAAGGTGGGTATATCTAAGGTAGTGGATGACTTTTAAGTCAGGTTTTGGTTTTTTGGTACTAGGGGAAGGAATCTAAGGAGGTTTTAAGGAGTATTTGACTCGGTTTTGTTGGCGTTATTCATCCGTTGGTTGTTTTTTCTTAGTTTGTTGAGGTAGGTGGCTTCACTCTTGATTCCCCTTTCTTAGAACTTGAAGTCTTAGTTTCAAATTGTTTTCATTGATTGAAATCATTTGTTTATCTACTGTGAAAGAATGGTGGAAACCCCTTTTTAGTAATGGGTGATGGAAATTGTCTGTTTTTTGGAAGTGTTTGTTGAAGTGAATTTAAGATGGTGGTTTTGAACTGGTTATGGTTTTGCTTCTTGAAAAAAGTGGTTTTCAATAAAAAGGGGTGTTTTATTGAAAGGATGGTTTTGGTATGATTTTTGTGAATGTGTGGTGTGTGTTCATGTTGTATATACGAGGCTTCGTTGAAATAGGACCTTGTGCTTGGTGCCAAATGTTTAATGGCACATGGGACTTTTAAGTACGAGGCTTAGTTGAAATATGACCTTGTGCTCAGTGCCAAAGGTGTAATGGCACATGGGGAACAATTACCATGTGACGACTTGGTAGATCGACGAGAAACTGCTCATGAGTATGGAACTGTCATAACGAAGCATGCATGGTTGATTTCATGGGTTTGTGAAATGGTTGGTTGTGTGGATTTGTGAAATGGAATAAACATCCCAAAATGGAAATGTGATTTTGATTGAAAAATTTACTTGGTTGCTTTTCATGAGAAATATGGGTTTTGTTGGGAAATGATTTTGTGATGGAACTTGTTATATTGTGAATTATTTAGGAATTGTTTTATATAAATTGTTTTATATAAAGGTGCTAACATGTTTTATCCTAGAGGAATGGGTTGGGAATTCATCAGGGAAAACCTACTGATTTTCATTACTCACCCCCTACTTTGGCACATTGGTGCTTTTGCAGATGTCAGATATCGGGATGTTGGCAAAGGTAAAGTGTCACATGTTTATAGAACTACTTCATGATACCTGGGCTGGTTTGTGACATTGGAGCTTGGAGCTTGTGGAGCATGGAGTTGGGTTGTCATCTTGTAGTCTTTTAGTTTGTCTTTCCATTGTTTACTCTTATTTAGTGTTGGTTTCCGTTGTGGTACTCTTGGTTGGTTTATGATATATAAATCATTGTGTTGTCTTAGCTTCTATCATGCATCATTTAGTTGATTAGTTTTGTTATGGTTGTTGGATGTTTGGTATGTTCTAAAAGGGTAAATTGACCCCCACTTGTTTGGAAACCCTTCGGAATTTATTACCAGCCTTTGGCACCTTGGGGATGTCGCTTAAGGCCTAGTAATGACTCATTGAGCTCTCAAGACAATGGGGATTGGTGGGTTATTAGAAATGGTATCAGTTTGTTCGGTCCTTGGGGTATATACAATCAGATTGTTCCTTTCTTTGTGGAATAAGTAGTCATTAGTTTTTGTTGGTCTTGGCATTGAATTCTTATGTGTCTATTTCTTGGATGGTCATCTTAGGAAGGAGTAGGATTGTTGGAACTTGGAATGTAGAGCATAAAAAGACATAGCTAACCTTTTTATGTTGAACGTTATGTTACCAAGGATTTGGGTACATAAGTGTTTTGGAGACACTTATAAGATAACACATTTCATTATCATGGGTTTAGCCAATGAGATGAACAAGACATGAATTAGAGTAATGACATCCCACTAGGAGTGCATACATCATTTTGAGAAACAGATTATGATTTGATGCAAAATCATGATTTCTGAAAATTTTTGAACTTGTTTTCAAATGAAAGACTTTGAAAATAGAATGATTGATGTATTTTGAAAATGGATTGATTTTCAAAATAAAGAAAAGATTTTTCAGAAATGGGTAAATGAGGAAAAGCTCGATGTTTGGAAATCAATGTTGTGATAGTGATGTGAGAGATATTAAAATGTTAAGCCTTTAGTTTCTAGGAAGTGAGACTAACAACATGTGCTATTTCTATAGAACATGTAAAGACCTGTAAAATTCAAGGTAAATTTTTTCTTAATTTTCTTTGGGATTTTACAAGAACGCAATTTCTGATGGAACCTAATTCCGAGGCCCGGAATCAATTTCCGAAGTTTAGCTCAGGTACATTCAGTGAACAAACGAGTGGGTTTTCCTAACTTTTGAACCGGTGCTCGGAATCGAAATTTGAGGGCACTAATGAAACCACAACATCGGTAATTGATTAGGAACACCTTTTCTGGAGTTGCGTTTGCTCGGGTGTGGTTATTTAAAAAAAGGGTTAACTAATGAATAAAATAAAAGTTGTGCAACAATTTTTATTTTATGTTCTAAGTAGTTTAAACCTACATATGGAAGTTGAGGTGGGACCCACTATATCCTAACCCCTCTTGATAGGATATTAGTGAGGTGGGACCCACACGATCCCCACCTTTTCAACTTCCTCAAACCCCCATTATTTTGTAACACACCCGCACCCCCTTATTAAATGCCAAGTCAACTCTCACATTAATTGGACTGTAAAGACTCTTCAATTAATTCAATTAATTGAATGAATTCCTTTGAATTTCAAATGGAATGTTGGCTTGTGTGTGTTAATTAAATAATACATAGTCTTATTTCATAAAGGGTTGCTTTGTTGTGTTGAGAGGGAGAGTTCCACGAAGAACTTCATCTTCCTCCTTGAAGAACACGAAGAACACACTGACACTGATGAAGAATGCTAATTCCTCAGATATCGACGACGCGACGTCGTGTACCATGATTCCGATGATCATCTTCACCGTGAATCCATGTATCGTGACGTCGAAGACGCTTACGGAGCCTCCTTCCGCGACACCGTATTTCACAACGTCTTATTTCCACGACGTCTTATTTCCACAACGAACCTCGTTCGACGACTTCCTCGAGGTAGGGGTTAATTTTTGTTCGTGTTTTCTTTGCCATTCATCGACTTTTATATTGGGCCGCCTATTATTGTAATAACGGGAGGAGGTAGGATCGCACGAATACGACCGACCCTCCTCCCCCTTTGATGTTGTACTTGTTGCGGCACGAGCAAAGACAGCGCGGTGCAATGACACCGCGTGGAAGCAAGAGGAACGGGAGAAGATGCGCGGTGTCGTCGCGATCCGCCGAAGAACCACGAAAAGACCACGGCCAGAGAGGGGTTGCGGTGGAGTGGCATGGTACCGTCACACCGCGCCAGTCGGACAAGGCAGCGGCCTAAGGCCGCGGTGGTGCGGGGAGCGGCGTCCAGAACTGCCGGCTGCCAGCATAAGGAGGGCTGGACCCGCGAGGGTCCCGCGGAGACACACCGGCCGGGAGGTTACAAGAAAACCTTGGGGTCGTAACCCCCAGCTGGCAAGGATCGGCTCCCGCGTGGGGGCCGTGATTTCTCAATCAGGGGGGCAGCGCGCCCCCCGTATCCGTGACAGCTCGGCCGAGCCAAGCTGTCTGGCCACGTGGGCCACGCCCGCGCCAGGCCAACCGGCCACCCAGGCTAGGCCGAGCTGCGCAGGCCGGGCCGGGCCGTGCCCTAATGGGCCGGGTCGGTCCGGGCCCAAAACCCCATATTTCTGGACAGTTCTGTTCAAACGCCCGTATCTTAGGTTATGGACCTACGATCGATGCACCGTCAGCTGTGACGTGATCCTTGGATTGAGACAGTCGTTTGGGTATATTACACTCAAGGTTTAGGAGAACTTTGGGTACGGTCGGGTTGGTTCGAACACAAAACCGACCGGGCCCTCGGAGCGGAAACGCTTATAACTTGAGCTCCGGGCGTCCGATTGATGTGTCGTCGACTTTGTTGGATTCCTCTTAGTGATATGGACCTTTTGGATTACTCCTCTCGAGTTTTGGACATAGTTGGTGTATGGTCGGGTTGGTTTTGACTTAAAAACCAACTGGGCCCCTAGAAGGAAAAGGCCAATAACTCTCAGACCGGGCGTCCGATTGACACGTCGTCTGTCGCATTGAGTTCCCTTTGTCGAGACAGAACATTGGGATACATCAAATCCAGACTACGTGTCAGTTGATGTATCGAACCCCTTGGCTCGTGGAGCGGACTCTCTTGGAAACGAGCATGCTGTGTGCGGGAACCCTAGAGCTGGCTATGACTGCGACGACAACGACGACTGCACTGAAATCCTCTGTGGGTTCGGCAGCGACGACGACTGCACTGAAATCCTCCGTGGGTTCGGCAGCGATGAAGACTTCACTGTAATCCTCCGTGGGTTCGGCAGCAATGAAGACCGTACTGAAATCCTCTGTGGGTTCGACAGCGATGACTACTGTTCTTATATCCTACATGGGGCCGGCAGTACTACTGTTCTTGTATCCTACGTGGGTCTGGCAGTGTTTGACTCTGTTCATGTATCCTACGTGGGTCTGGAAGAGTAGCTGGTCTGTATCCTATGTGGGTCTGATAGCTTAGCTAGTTTAGTATCCTACGTGGGTCCCAGCTTAGTTGAATCAATGGCTACATCTGATCATCTCTATTACCCTATGAAGAAGTATACATGTGTGAGCTGAGTCTTGACTTTCAATCATTATCTTTGATATGATTGACTTGGTTTCCTATGTGGATTGTGTTGTGCTTTCCTGTGTGGATAGGTTTTTACTATCCTGTGTGGACATGATCGAATTTGGGATCAGATGTTGGAGCTGAACTGGAATTTACGAGTTAGGTATATGTATGGGCATATACCTAAGTAGTGTTGGATGTTACTTCGTGATTGTATCTTTCCTTTGTGGATTATCCTTTGTGGATTCTGGGAGACCTTCGGGGGTCTCGGGGTCCCTACTGAGTAGCGTATACTCACCCCTACACGGGCTATGCCCGCACTACGTTGTGTTGGATGCAGACGACGGAGAGCGCTGATCGTGGTTGAGGCTTGTGGAGCAGGTTGGTACCTGGAGGTGGACCACTGGGCGGGATGTACACGGAGCGGACGGCTAGACCCGAGGAGCTGAGGAGGCTATCTGTACCCACCCTTCAGGTGGGACTTCCGGTGGATGGAGCGACGTTGGTTCTTTACTTTCAGTTGCGGTACTTTCTTTCCAGTTGTACTTTACTTTCAGTTTGGGTTTGTATTCTGGACCATTTACTTTCCACACTTACTATTGTAGCCAATTTTACTTAGAGTTTACTTTTGCTGGCTTACTCTGTGGTGTTTGTTTACTTTATAAGGAAATTCCTTCCCCTTTTTATCGAGATTTACGCCTTGGTGCTAGTCGCCAGCCCCTGGCCTATGGGAGGCGGGCTTGGGGTAGTCACGACACAGGTCCCGAGGACGGATTGTGACAGAACATGGCACCTGTTAGGCATCGTAGAAACAAAATGGAAGAGGATGTGGAGAATGTGGTCACACCTAAGCTACAGGTGAACCAGCAGCTATTCCAAAGTATAGTTCAATCATTTTAGGCTGTGGACATGGGGAATCAGAGGGATGATTCAAGACATATAGACTATTCCATCTAGTTCTAGAAGTAGAATCCACCCATATTTTGGGGTGATTCTGAACCAGAAAGGGCGGAGGTGTGTCTGAGTAGGATGAATCGTATCTTCAATTTCATCGGAACACCAGCAGTACTGAAAGTAAAGTTAGCGACGTATATGCTGGAGGATCTTGAATGATAGTGGTGGGAGCTAGTGGTGTAGGGAAAGGTGGATCAAGTCCTGGGTTGGGAGGAATTGGTGAAATTTTTCAATAAACAATTCTATCCTCACATGTTCAAGATCTAGAGGACGATGGACTTTTTTAGCCTGAAGTAGGAGAATATATCTGTCACGGAGTATGCATCTAAATTCATGAATTTAGTGTGCTTTGCACCGGAAGTTTCTGCAAGTGCGTCACTGAAGGCCCGTATCTTTGAATCAGGGTTGCGACAGGAGTTTCACTTGAAGATAACTATGATCTGTATTACATATTTTACGAAGATGGTAACCAGAGCAACAATAGTTGAAAGAGAAATCTCAGGAGTTATGGGAGGAGGAAGTATGGTGATACCCACAGGAATAAGAGGGAACTCTAATACTGGGAAAAGCAGAATAGGGAAACCTACTTCCAATGTGGGAGTGTGAATCAGAATCAGACGGTTGGATTGGTGAATCTTCCTCTATGACCCATGATAAAAGCTGGGTGTTTTCAATGTGACTCGATTGATCACATGAAATGAGAATGTATAACACCACCAAGATCATGCCACAATTGCAATAAGATGGGGAATCTTTAGCGACAGTGCTCCACGGTTGGGTGTTCGTGACACTTATCAGGTGTCGCAAGCATCTTATGCTTCAACAGGGTGAGGACAACAAAATCTGTCTCTCCAGCAGAACAAAGTTATCTATGGTGATTCCAGGAATACCATGACTCCTCAGGCAGGACAATCTCAACAAGGAAATAAGGAGAAAAGTGAAGCAACAAAGAAATTGTATGGAGCGGAACAGGTGATTGTGGATGACCAGTCTGGACCGTCTACGGTGAGAGGTATGGTTATTTTGAATTATACCCTCATGCAAATGTTGTTCGATACTAGTGCATCACATTCCTTTCTTGCTTCTCGTATTGCTGATTTTCTGAACTTAAAACTTGAAATGATACCTTCTGTTATAAAACATAGAACTCCTCTCGGTGAAAGAATATGTTGAGCCTTCATGTATAGATAATGTTCTATAACTATTGATGGAGCTGGGCTGAAATGGGATTTCTCTGTGCCGGAGATGAATGTCTATGATATAATCTTGGGTATGGATTGGTTGATAGAGTTAATGGCTCACATCAACTTTTATACCAGAATAGTCAGTTTCACGACTGAGGATGGTGTCGAGCATCTCTTTAGAGAAGAAAAAGTGGTGAAGGCAGGTGAAACGAGCTTTTTGGCACCAGTAGTGGCAACTATCTCTTACCATTTGGCTGGGTTAAACTTGGAATCGATGGATGAGATCACGAATAACAGTTTTCCATTAGTCACAGATCAATTTCCTGATGCTTTTCCGGAAAACATCTCAGGGTTACCACCTGTAAGAGAAGTAGAGTTTACGATTGATCTCCTTCTAGGGACCAATCCTATCTCACTTCCATCTTATCGGATGGCACCAACAGAGTTAAAGGATTTGAAAGTGCAGTTGGAAGTACTGGAAAACAAAGGTTTTATTCTACCAAGCGTGTCTCTGTGGGCAGCACCAGTTTTTTTTGTAAAGAAAGCATATGGAACATTGAGGCTATGTGTGGATTATCGTAAACATGACCAAGTTACGATAAAAATAGATATCCACTTCCAAGAATTGATGAAATGTTTTAACAATTGAGGGGAGCTCAGTGGTTCTCTAAGATTGACTTGGGGTTAGGATATCACCAGTTGTGAGTTCGGAAGGAGGATATTCTAAAGACAGCCTTCAGAAGCAGATATGGCCTCTAAGAATATGTAGTCATGCCTTTTGGTCTTAAGAATGCACTAATAGTCTTTATATCATTGATGAATTGGATATTTTATCAATATCTGGATTCTTTTGTTGTGGTGTTTGTGGATGACATATTGGTTTATTCAAGAACAAGGTCTGAGCATGAGAAACACTTGGTGATAGTGTTGAAAATATGTATAGACCATCAGTTGTATGAAAAATTATCAAAGTGCGATTTTTGGATACATGAAGTACACTTTCGGGGCCATGTTGTTTCTCAGAAAGGTGTTTTATTGGATCTAGAAAAGATAGAAGTTATTCATTCTTAGCAACCACCGAAGAATGTCTTTGAAATATGATGTTTTCTTGGTCTATCTAGTTATTACCGATGCTTTTTGTATGAATTATCACGACTAGCTTCGCCTATGAAAGCATTTACAAAGAAGAACATTGTATTTCAATAGACAGAGGAATGTCCGAGATCTTTTCAAGAGTTGAAAGTTTGCCTTACATCAGCAACCATCTTGATTTTTCAAGAATCAAGATAGGGGTACGTGGTGTATTGTGACGCTCCAGGATCTGGGTTGGGATGTGTTCTCATGCAAGGAGACCATGTTGTTGTTTATGGCTCAGGATAGTTGTGAGCGCATGAAAAGAACTACCCAACACATGATTTGGAGTTAGCTGTAGTTTTCCATGCCTTGAAGACTTGGCGTCATTATCTCTTTGTTGAAAAATTCACTATATTTACGGATCATAAGAGTTTGAAGCATATTTTCTCACAACGAGATTTGAATATGAGGTAGAGGAGATGGAAAAAATATCTTCAAATTTTCATCTTTGACTTGATATATACACCAGGTAAGGGAAATTAGGTGGCTGATGCATTATGCAGGAAGTCATATGCTCAGTTGGCGAAAAAAGCTTCAGATGAGTGGAAGTTGATGTCTGTCCTAGCCGACATGCGTATGGAATGTGAAGACTGAGCTGATTTTGCAGTTTTCTTTCCGGTTGTGCTTGTCCCTGACTTGGTGGATATAGTAAAGGAGGCACAGAAATCCGATGTACACTGTGTTTTAGTGAGTTCAAAACTCAATGGTTGGGAGACTATTGAGGTATGGAAGCTGGATGGGAGTTCAGTTTTGTGTTTCAGAGATCGGATGGTTGTACCTATGGTTTCTCAGGAACAAATCCTTCATGCTTACCACCATTCAAGATGGGTTGTATATAGTAACCCAGCCTTTTCATACATTACTATTACATCATTTCAAAGATAAATAACATAATAGTATTACACATAGGGGATCCAAAGGTTTAGTGTCTTGGGAAAACTAGGACCACACATAACAAATACAACATCTAGCATAAACATTTATTTAATTTCTTTTTCTCTAGATTCTTATTGGAACCTGTCATCTCCTTAGTACATGTATCCACCTGAGGATATACATCAAAAGGGGTGATCTAGAATCCCAGTAAGAGGATAGATAAGAACAATATATCATGGTGTGATCATAATCATAACATAGGCAAAACATCAAGAACATGAGAGGAGCATAAATAAAAGACTTGAAATGTGGCAATGCATAAAAATGAAACATCATGTCTTAGTGGTTAACTACCAAACATAATTGTGAACCAAGATATAATCTTGTTCACACATCATTTCAAATTTACTCATGAGATTCATCACTTTTCCCAATTCATTGGAGCGCTGTATAATTCCGAGCGCACTCGTCACATTGAAACATTCATATTGCGCTATATAATTCCGGGAGCACCCATCACATCATAACATTATCATTAACATGCATGCCACATAAAACATATATCAATAATGAACATAACTAACCCATGGAAAGGAATGGGTTTCATCTCGTAATAACACATTCATAAACATTGGGTTACCAAAGGGGGAATAACATACATGATACAAGAACCATGAACTTTGAATGAGAAGTAAAAGGTAAGTTCTTAAAAGAAGAGTTCTTTTGGAAAACATTTGGTTTGACATAAACTTCATTAGGAAACATTTATATCTCAGAAAAGGTAAGATAATTATGATTAAATGATCTTTAAGGAGTAACCATATCAAAATGGAGTGAAAGAGGTAGAACCTGAAGGATGAATGTTGGGTTTGAGAGTTTCCCATTACCTTGTACCCGAATGCTTCCTTCTCTTTAATGTCATGTATAATGAAATTATATTCATTAATTAGAAATCCAGAACCATTTGTACATTAATAGGGTTCATTCTGGTTTCATTATGTCATATTATGTTCCTTTGGATGACTTATATAGTTTAAAAACATTGTTCGAGGATGTTTGTTTTTATGGTTTTTCTTGGGTGGTTCACTTGTATTATTAAATTTAAGTTTGGGTAGAGCATGAGTAAACATCCAGAAATTATATTACATGTCATTAATTAAATTACTTGAGTTTGAATTATCTTATAATTAATTATATTATATCCATGTGGATGAATCATTAAATGATGGTTATTTGGGTCAATTTGGGCGGTTTTTGGATCACAACGAACTTGTTTTAACTTATCACTTAGTAATATGGCCATAGGTTATTTCTAGAACTTTAAATAGAACATGATACATATAAAATATTCTGGTTCAACCATAAAAATGGTTTCATGACCAGATCTGAAGGTAGAAATGGAAGAAGAAAGCGTGTTGTTCTTGAAGGTGATAAATTAACACCTCACGAACAACGTTCTCTTTAATAAAATAAAAGGAAGAGGGAAAGGGGGTTGGATGATATTTGCATCATAAAATTTCAGAATATGTATAATAATAGAGGTAAAATACCATTTATATGAAGATAGATGGAGAGAGATCAAGAAATGAACTTGAACTTGAAAGGAAAATAAAGGAGAAGAGGGAGCGAAATTACCTCTTAAATCCTCCTCTTGAGATCCTCCTTAAGGAAGCTAGGCTTGGTCTTTTGATGAGACCTACAGCTCTTGGATGTGGGAGAGGGGCTAGGTAAGAGGTTTGGGCAGAGTTTAGAGAAGGCTTGGAGCTTGAGAGGTGTGAGGAAATGAGGGGGTGAAGGGTGGTTTTTATAGTGGAGGGGAGAGGGGTTTCCTTAATATAAAATTCATTAGTTTATTAATTTCCCCTAAGACAAGGAATAGTGAGTCTTGAATGACCAAGAATAGTAATTTTATCATGTGATCCCGAACCAAGTGGGATTACATTAGCATAGCATCATCGATGACTCAATTAATCCATTATTTAGATTTATTGTAAATTATCAGTTTCTACTATTCATAAAAAAATTCAAGTATTTTAGAAAAATCTCAAAAATTTAACCCAAAATTTTTTCGATGTGTAGAATCAAAAAATGAAGTACATTTTTCAAAAATAATTTTCTAAATATGATTAATTTAATATTTAATTAAAATCATAATTTACTTAAAAAAACTTTTTTTAAAATTAGAACTGATTTTATAGTGCTTTCAAAATTTACGTTGGGTCTTATAAAATTATCTAAAAACTATAAGAAATTGATTTTATAATTAATGAACACATTTTAAGAAAATACATTTTCTTTTAAATTAATTAATTAATTATAATTGATTATTTATGTCTTACAAAATTCTAAAACGTTTACTAATGTCAAATTGTCACTTTCTAAGATGTGTAAATTTTATTTAATTATTCATGGGTAATGTTACTCTTATGTTGGATGATTTACTATTAATAAGGGTCATATTACTATTCATAAGGGTATGTTACTATTCCAAAGGGTATGTTACTATTCACCGAAAATTATTTTTGATTCATTAGACTCCAAAAAGCATCTTGAGCAAAACCATGTATGTCGGATTTTCAAAATTCCTAACACAGAAGTGAAAAAATTTTGTTTAAAGGTCACTTATCACTTAGCAGTTCATTATATTGTGTTTTCATGTTATTTTATGACATAAATATAAGAAGGTAATTTCCATTGAAAAAATTTGGGTCGTTACATTCTTCCCCCCTTAAGAAATTTCGCCCTTGAAATTTCACTTTACACAAACAGGTGAGGGTGTTTCTCTTTCATTACCTCTTCTGGTTCCCAAGTTTCTTCCTCAAACTTATGGTTCCTCCACAACACTTTGAAAATATGGGTTGTCTTGTTGCGTAGAACCTTATCTCTCCGATCCAGAATATTTACTGGTTACTGCTCATAGGAGAGATCGTCTTCCAGCTACATCACCTCTGAGTTTAGTACATGTGAGGGGTCTGGTATGTACTTCCTCAGAAGTGATACATGAAACACATCATGAACTTGAGCCATATTTTTTGAAAGTTCATGATGATAGGCCACGAATCCTATGTGGTCAAGGATCTCAAAGGGGCCAATATACCTTAGGCTTAGCTTCCATTTCTTCCCAATTTCATGACTCTCTTCCATGGAGATATTTGAAGGAAGACTTTATCTCCAACGTCGAACTCCAAGTCCCTTCGACGGTTGTCAGCATAGCTCTTTTGCCGACTTTGAGCAGCTTTGATGTGTTTCTGGATGACTTGAACCTTCTTTGTAATATCTTGAACAATATCGGGTCCATGTAGATTTCTTTCTCCAACTTCATCCCAACAGGTTGGAGTTCTACATCACTTTCCATACAGAGCTTCATATGGAGCCATCTGAATACTCGAGTGAAAGCTATTGTTGTATGAGTATACAACCAATGGGAGATTCTACTCCCAACCACCTTTGAATTCAAGAGAGCAGGATCTTAGAATATCTTCAAGCGTCTGAATAGTCCTTTTAGACTGGCCATCAGTTTGGGGGTGATAGGCCATGATGAAATTTAATTCAGTACTCAAAGCATGTTGAAGGCTCCTCCAGAACTTAGATGTGAAACTTGGATCACGGTCAAAGACAATTGAGAGTGGAACACCATACAGTATCACAACTTACTTCATATATATCTTTGGAAGTTGTTCAAGTGATAGGTCTTACCAAATAACGATAAAATGGGCAGTCTTGGTGAGTCAGTCAACCACAAACCATATCACATTATTTCCCTTTAACATCTTCGGGATACCCATGACAAAGTCCATAGTAACATTTTCCTATTTCCACACGGTTATAGGTAATGGCTGCATCATAACTTTGGACTTTTGTCACTCAGCTTTAACTTTCTGACATACTAAGCACCTTGATATATATTCCGCAATCTCATTCTTCATGTTATCCCACCAGAAGTGTTCTCAGAGATCACGGTACGTCTTGGTTGTAACAGCCCGAGATTTTATGAAAAATATTCTTTTTTATTTCACTAATGTCTTGTGTTGTACGCTACACCAAAAGGAGCTTGCACAACACGCATCCTTGACTTGCCTTGCATTACACGCAATCGCAACCTTCCTCGATAGCGTGTGTGGTACGTAATACTGAGTTTCACGAAATAATGATATGCTATTAAAATATTATTAAAACTAGCCGTTATGAATAGTAATAACCACTTTTTAAATTTTAGAAATTTTAAAATGGACTTCAATTTTGGATTCGGAGTATCGAATTTAGCCTAAGGTGAAATTTTGGTACTTTTCGGATAACTTTCATATTCTGATGAATAGTGAAAATTACTAAATTATAATTAAAAACAACTTTTTTAATCGAAATAATTAATAGTGATAAATCATTAATTTGAGTGGTTTTAAAGTATATTTAGAATATATTTTTACAATTTAATACAATGTTGGTCATTGGATGTAATTTCACATTTAAACTAGACATAAACAAGTGTCAATCTTTTGATAGTTATTGTTTCTTAAAAACACGCTATTTGTTTTAACAACGGGATTTAATTATAAAATTAATTAATGCAACTTTTATGTAATGAATTTGGTAAAATAGACTTCATTTTTGAATTCGGAATATGAAATATAGCTTGGGATGAAATTTTGGCACTGTTCTGAAAAACATCAATTTTTGATGAATAGTGAAACTACTAAGTGGTAGTTAAAAACTGAATTTTTCATAAAACTTAATTTTACCGCTTCTGTGAATGGAATTTCAAAAATCCGAGAGACACGGTTGATGTCAGTAAGTAAAATGTGGTTCAATGAGATGAAAATAATTTTTGGTGAATAGTAACTTTTTACTTTTTTTTACCGCGGTTAATAGTAAATAGGGTAACTAAGGGTAAATATGATATTAATATTACCCTAACACATGTCCTAATTCTATTGGACAAGTGTAATTCGACCAAAAACAAACTTAGGAATAAAATATGACCATTTAGGCCCACTTGTATTAGATTAGGACATTTATTATTAATTTATTTAAAGAAGGGTTAAAATAGTTAAAATCAAAGTTTAATAAGTAAATCATTTTTAATATGGGGTTATACATAAGATAAATTTGATTGTAAATATTAATTAGAAAGCTAAAAAGATTTACTACATGATGGTATTTTATTTGTAATTTTTAGACATCAAATAATTTAATTTATTTATGACACAATGATGATGCAGTAATTATCTTATTAATGAAATATTGACATAATTGATGTTATAAACACCAAAATAAATATAATTTGAGACTTTTTATAAATTCCACTAATTTTCTAGGTTACTATGATATATTATTGTTGATTTAATCAACTTTTTTCGAACATATAATTCTGTTATGACTTTCACAAAAATCATATATCAAATAGTGTCAAAATTGACACAAAATAGTTTTTAAACCAAATATTATATTATTAATTGTTATTTTATTCCTAAAAATCTAAGGTTCGGCAAAATGACTTAGATAAGGATATATATTTTAATAATAAACAATTTGGGGTTCGTTTGGCATGTTATAGTAAGTGTATTAACCATATAGTGAAAGAAAACAAAAAGACACGGTAAAAGTTAAATTATTTAACTTAGAGTTAAATCTAATTGATAAGGTTAAAATAATAACCTAAACTTGTCTAAATCCTATTGGTTGATAGGATTGCGACCCATCCCCACTTTATCTTCGAAATAAGACCCTTTGAAACCATTATAAACCGATTTTGACTTTAAAATAAAATAATATTTTGAGGTATTCCTAAGGTGCCCCTCTCCTCCCTTATAAAAGGACACCTCCTCTCCCTCCTCCTCACACCAATTTGAGCACTCAAGCTCGGCCAACCCCTGCCAAAATCTCTTCTCCACTTCCCTAAAAACATCCTAGAGGTTCTGGTCTTCCTCAAAGACCAATTTTAGTGCCCTAAGAGGAGGTCTCAAAGAGGCGCTTCAAAGAAGAGATAATTACCGTTACCAATTCTTTCATCTTTATTTCTTCTTCCACTTCTTCTTCTTAGGTTGTTTCATTATGAAGTAATAACATCAGTATCACTCATATACTGATATGTTATTATAAGTATGAAACAACCCTATTTCACCATCTATCCATCCTACGGAAAAAGAAATCACCGCGCGTGCGTACGTACGGAATACCGTCTCCACGTCGTGGTGTAATCTATTTTCCACCACCACCTTACATGGATGGGTATAATGGTGTAAAGAATAACTATACATAGTTATTAAAACATCATATTGATTCTGATATATTTTATAATCCACTCCAATTCAATTCAATATTTATAGAAATGATATCATCGCTCGTGCGTACGTACGGACTACCGTCTCCACGACGCGATGAGATTCATTCTCCATGTTAACCATTTAAGAATGATTATAAAGTATATATAAGAAATAATAATGAAATATATGACATTATAAAGCTACTGGATTTATGTATATATATATATGTATGTCATCTACTTACTTCCATTTCAAGACAATAAGGAAAGTAAAACAGCGTTCATGCGTACGTACGGACTACCGTCTCCATGAACGGTGTTTTTCATTTTATTTATCTATCTATTATATATATATATATACTGAATTTATATGATATATAAATCATATTTTATATTCTGGAAGTAAGTAAATCATGATATAAGTAATAGTTATGTCAAGAACAACAAGTCAAAACACCTAAGATAAATGAAACGATTTTACCCAAAACGCTTCTTTAACATGGAATTTACAAAAGAACGGGTAATATAATGTCATAAGTGAACCATATATGATATCATAACAATGAATATGATTCTGGAATAAGTCAATAACATGATTTAAATCATTATACAGGAGTTTTGGACACTTACAAAGCAAGTCGGACATAAGGTAAGGGAAATATCACAATCTCATTTTTATCCGAGATTGTTTATTCGTAAGTATTTACTGGGGTGTATTTTATCATCCACATCCATGTTTACTCAATATGTAATATTATTTCCATCCACCTAAAATTGTTTAAATCCATTTTTACCCTTCGGTGAGTTTTTAGTAATACGTATGAAAGGAATCTTTTGTCATTTTTCGTACGAGGTACTTTTTGACTTTTCCGACAAAAGTACGAAGAATGTTTTTTTAACTTATACGGCATGAATGGATTTTTAAAACATTATTTCCAAGAAGCTTCCTTTACAAGTTTTCAAGTTTATTTTTAATCAACTTATTTTATTTAAAAGTTGTATGACATGTTATGAAAGTAAAAAATGTTTTTGAAGAAGAAAGGATATTTTCCTCAAGAATGGAGTTCAAGTGTTTTATCAAAATTATTTTCCATCTAAGATAATAAAGGGTTCTGTTTTATCCCTATTATTACATTGATTTGATCATGTTGTGATGGAATTATTTTTATGAATTCCTTTATCTTATATGAATTGATTTAAGATGTCATGATGTTTCAAGAATCCCATTTTTATTACATGGGTTATGAAATGATGTATGATTTATGATTATGTGGCACACATAAGAAAGGATTCATTATAAGATGGGTGGGACCTATATCTCCCTCCAATGCATTAGGTAAAGATTTTATATCTCATGAGATAGACATGGCTGGAACGGTAGGTTATACCGGTTCAGTGAAACATGACTGAAACGAGGGTTACTCGATTCAGAAAGGGACTTTGTCCACTAAGATAGTCTTGTCAATGAGTCTTGACTAACAAGAAATGATTCTCTATGATTATGTGTGTATGCCACAAGGTTTAATGTTTTAAGTTATGATTATTGTGATTACATTTCACTGCCATGATTTATCCCATGTTATGAAATTATGATCTCTTTTGCAGGTTAAGATTTCCAAAAGTTATGTGCTTGTGTATACGATGTGATTGATATTTATTTTGTTTACCCTTACTGAGCATTTGAGCTCACCCTTTTATGTTTTCTTTTCCCCAGGATATAAACAATGGTTTTAGGTATAAAAAGGAAGATCTTTATGGGAGATGTTGAAGATCTTCCACCACAATTAGAAGTTTACGTTCCGAGTTTCCAAAGACACTAAACTTTTACGGTCCTTGTGTGTGTGTTTTTGTTATGTACTAAGTATTCCGCAAAAGTAATGTAATGTCAATGTACGTCAAGCTTCGGGTCTCTACAGTTGGTATCAGAGGAAAGGTTTAGTCAACCTTTGGAAACTAGGATGCGAAAACGTTAGTGAGATCCCTAGAGATATTTCTAAGGTATGTCTAGGGATGTCCCTAGGGATAAGTATACGTATAGGTTATAGTAATAGAATTACGCTAACGATCATAGAATTAAACCTAAGATGTTGGATATTGAAGGTACTCCCCCTTTATTATGTTGTTTTCCCTAGCATGATTTTTGCCTCTCACACTATTCTTTTGGGTTTTAGACGATGGCTGGAACCCGAAGGAACCGTGTTGATCAATGCAATGGACAATGCAATGATTTCCCTCCTGAACAAACAAATGTTATGGGAGATGGAGTGCAAAATCTTATTGCTATACTTACACAAGCTATGAATCATTCTGGACTTCTAAATGAGCAGAGAAGGGAACAATATTCTATTGAGTCCTTCATGAGGAAACGTCCACCTTCTTTCAGTGGGTCTTCTGATCCACTTGTGGCTGAACAATGGATCAGTACTACTGAAAAGATATTTTCAGTTCTTCAATGTTCTAAACATGATAAAGTCATCTTAGCAGTATATCGTTTGGAAGGTGAAGCTGATCAATGGTGGAATCTTATCAAGAATACGAGGCCAAGAGATGAAATTGAGTCCATGGAATGGGACAAGTTCAAGAACTTGTTTTTCAGTAAGTACTTCCCTCGTATTCTTCGAAAAAAGATGGAGAAAGAGTTTCTTGAACTGAAGCAAAGGGACGATGAATCTGTTGGTACCTATGAAACAAATTTTACAAGACTTGCAAGGTATGCTTCTGGAATTATCATCCAACCTGAAAGTAAAGTTGATCGATTTTTCAGTGTCTTAAAACCAAGTCTTCGAAGGGCATTAGCTATAAGAGACTTCAGTAGCTATGAAGAAATTGTGCGTTGTGCTATCAAGGTAGAAATGGAAGTTGGTGTTACATATCCATCTCATGGTTTTGACAAGAAACGAAAGATGGAGTTCAAGGAGAAATCTCAGAATAATGGTGAAAAGAAGATGAATGTTTCCTTATGCACAAAGTGTGGAAAGAAGCATGGTGGAGATTGTCTTAAAGGGACTAGAAAATGTTTTAAGTGTGGAAAAGAAGGTCATCGAGCAGCTGAGTGTCGAAGTAATGGAAAAAGGGTTTCTAATGATGTGAATAAAGCAAACACTGCAGAGAACGCACCGCCAACACTTCAATGCTTCAAGTGCAAGGAAATGGGGCATTATGCTAATAATTGCCCTAATCCAAGGGTTAGTGATGATCAACATGAGCAACCACTGAAGGCAAAGGACAAAGGGAAATCACATGTGATCACTATTGGCAATGTTGAATATGACAACGATGTGGTGGAATTATTAAGTGTTTATGTAATGGGATTCCAAAATAATGTTTTATCATTGAGTATTGCAATATTTATTGATGTGGTATTCAAAGTGATTGAGATATTTTTTGGAAATAAGATGATATGCGCATAATGAAGACGAGAAAATGAAATGTTTAATAGTATTCATGAGCTCATGATTGATATAAGGACTAAGTGATATCATGGTTTGAGTATATAGAATTTTGAGGATTTTGGTATATGGAAAGTGTTAACTTTTAACTGCACTCATGTTTTCACTAAGGTATTCAAGAGAATACACGATTAAGGACTTTGAATGTTTGGAATGTGACCAACAAGACATATCTTATGATATGTGGGGATCAACGACAGTATTAAATCTCTGGTAATCGTTGTCACTATATTATGAGAGTGGACTGCAGTATTATGTATAAGCCTAAAGATTAGACTAGATTATGTTGGACATAAGTTAGTATTGTTTAAGGATAGAAGATTTTCGATATTATTGATGGGATGTTATAGTAACGTAGTTTTAGAAAAAGGACAACCTGCAGGACGGGCGACAGCCCATCGCTTCTGACAAGGCTGTAGGAATCGAACCCACAACCGAAGTGCGACTGGCCTTTATCGCCTACCACTGACCTACAGGAAGTCCCTGTTTAGTAGAAACTAGTGTTATTATATTAAGCAGTATGATATATGAAGTATAAGCCCATTTTAGGAACCATATATGATTAATCCCACTATAGATCGACTTATGTATATAAATTTTGCTAACCTTTTGAGACAAATGGAATGACCCGTCATTCTATCACATGATCTGCTAACACTTCACGAATAACAAATTCAACTTCATTTATTTAAGAGATGAAGTGGAAATTGTTAAAGGCACGAACAACAGTGAGATTGTACCAAAATAAAGTAAGTATTTATTCTAATTCAAATTCTTTAACTTTAGGGAAATGATCTTGAAAACCAAAAATGTTGTCCTAGTTCTCTTATACCTGATGAATCAGATGGTACCTTAGATCGTCACAAATTTATGGATTTGTGATTACTGGCTTTTCCATAGCCATGTTCTCTACCACTCTCCATCAGAACATGATGGTTAGATTTCTCTTCCATATCCATATTTTCACCTATGTGGAAACCCAGTGATTAGTTTATTTGGATAATCGTTACATTTCATACTTTAGTTTTTAAAGCCAAGTTTTGGTATTCCATTTTTACGATGTGGGTTTCTATTAAAGAAACTTTCGAATAGTAAACCATTTATAACCCTGACGAATTTCGAGGGCGAAATTCATTTTAAGGGGGGTAGAATGTAACAGCCCGAGATTTTATGAAAAATATTCTTTTTTATTTCACTAATGTCTTGTGTTGTACGCTACACCAAAAGGAGCTTGCACAACACGCATCCTTGACTTGCCTTGCATTACACGCAATCGCAACCTTCCTCGATAGCGTGTGTGGTACATAATACTGAGTTTCACGAAACAATGATATGCTATTAACATATTATTAAAACTAGCCGTTATGAATAGTAATAACCACTTTTTAAATTTTAGAAATTTTAAAATGGACTTCAATTTTGGATTCGGAGTATCGAATTTAGCCTAAGGTGAAATTTTGGTACTTTTCGGATAACTTTCATATTCTGATGAATAGTGAAAATTACTAAATTATAATTAAAAACAACTTTTTTAATCGAAATAATTAATAGTGATAAATCATTAATTTGAGTGGTTTTAAAGTATATTTAGAATATATTTTTACAATTTAATACAATTTTGGTCATTGGATGTAATTTCACATTTAAACTAGACATAAACAAGTGTCAATCTTTTGATAGATATTGTTTCTTAAAAACACGCTATTTGTTTTAACAGCGGGATTTAATTATAAAATTAATTAATGAAACTTTTATGTAATGAATTTGGTAAAATAGACTTCAGTTTTGAATTCGGAATATGAAATATAGCTTGGGATGAAATTTTGGCACTGTTCTGAAAAACATCAATTTTTGATGAATAGTGAAACTACTAAGTGGTAGTTAAAAACTGAATTTTTCATAAAACTTAATTTTACCGCTTCTGTGAATGGAATTTCAAAAATCCGAGAGACACGGTTGATGTCAGTAAGTAAAATGTGGTTCAATGAGATGAAAATAATTTTTGGTGAATAGTAACTTTTTACTTTTTTTTACCGCGGTTAATAGTAAATAGGGTAACTAAGGGTACATATGATATTAATATTACCCTAACACATGTCCTAATTCTATTGGACAAGTGTAATTCGACCAAAAACAAACTTAGTAATAAAATATGACCATTTAGGCCCACTTGGATTAGATTAGGACATTTATTATTAATTTATTTAAAGAAGGGTTAAAATAGTTAAAATCAAAGTTTAATAAGTAAATCATTTTTAATATGGGGTTATACATAAGATAAATTCGATTGTAAATATTAATTAGAAAGCTAAAAAGATTTACTACATGATGGTATTTTATTTGTAATTTTTAGACATCAAATAATTTAATTTATTTATGACACAATGATGATGCAGTAATTATCTTATTAATGAAATATTGACATAATTGATGTTATAAACACCAAAATAAATATAATTTGTGACTTTTTATAAATTCCACTAATTTTCTAGGTTAATATGATATATTATTGTTGATTTAATCAACGTTTTTAGAACATATAATTCTGTTATGACTTTCACAAAAATCATATATCAAATAGTGTCAAAATTGACACAAAATAGTTTTTAAACCAAATATTATATTATTAATTGTTATTTTATTCCTAAAAATCTAAGGTTTGGCAAAATGACTTAGATAAGGATATATATTTTAATAATAAACAATTTGGGGTTCGTTTGGCATGTTATAGTAAGTGTATTAACCATATAGTGAAAGAAAACAAAAAGACACGGTAAAAGTTAAATTATTTAACTAAGAGTTAAATCTAATTGATAAGCTTAAAATAATAACCTAAACTTGTCTAAATCCTATTGGTTGATAGGATTTAGACCCATCCCCACTTTATCTTCGAAATAAGACCCTTTGGAACCATTATAAACCGATTTTGACTTTAAAATAAAATAATATTTTGAGGTATTCCTAAGGTGCCCCTCTCCTCCCTTATAAAAGGACACCTCCTCGCCCTCCTCCTCACACCAATTTGAGCACTCAAGCTCGGCCAAACCCTGCCAAAATCTCTTCTACACTTCCCTAAAAACATCCTAGAGGTTCTGGTCTTCCTCAAAGACCAATTTTAGTGCCCTAAGAGGAGGTCTCAAAGAGGCGCTTCAAAGAAGAGGTAATTACCGTTACCAATTCTTTCATCTTTATTTATTCTTCCACTTCTTCTTCTTAGGTTGTTTCATTATGAAGTAATAACATCAGTATCACTCATATACTGATATGTTATTATAATTATGAAACAACCCTATTTCACCATCTATCCATCCTACGGAAAAAGAAATCACCGCGCGTGCGTACGTACGGAATACCGTCTCCACGCCGTGGTGTAATCTATTTTCCACCACCACCTTACATGGATGGGTATAATGGTGTAAAGAATAACTATACATAGTTATTACAACATCATATTGATTCTGATATATTTTATAATCCACTCCAATTCAATTCAATATTTATAGAAATGATATCATCGCTCGTGCGTACGTACGGACTACCGTCTCCACGACGCGATGAGATTCATTCTCCATGTTAACCATTTAAGAATGATTATAAAGTATATATAAGAAATAATAATGAAATATATGACATTATAAAGCTACTGGATTTATGTATATATATATATATGTATGTCATCTACTTACTTCCATTTCAAGACAATAAGGAAAGTAAAACAGCGTTCATGCGTACGTACGGACTACCGTCTCCATGAACGGTGTTTTTCATTTTATTTATCTATCTATTATATATATATATATACTGAATTTATATGATATATAAATCATATTTTATATTCTGGAAGTAAGTAAATCATGATATAAGTAATAGTGATGTCAAGAACAACAAGTCAAAACACCTAAGATAAATGAAACGATTTTACCCAAAACGCTTCTTTAACATGGAATTTACAAAAGAACGGGTAATATAATGTCATAAGTGAACCATATATGATATCATAACAATGAATATGATTCTGGAATAAGTCAATAACATGATTTAAATCATTATACAGGAGGTTTGGACACTTACAAAGCAAGTCGGACATAAGGTAAGGGAAATATCACAATCTCATTTTTATCCGAGATTGTTTATTCGTAAGTATTTACTGGGGTGTATTTTATCATCCACATCCATGTTTACTCAATATGTAATATTATTTCCATCCACCTAAAATTGTTTAAATCCATTTTTACCCTTCGGTGAGTTTTTAGTAATACGTATGAAAGGAATCTTTTGTCGTTTTTCGTACGAGGTACTTTTTGACTTTTCCGACAAAAGTACGAAGAATGTTTTTTTTAACTTATACGGCATGAATGGATTTTTAAAACATTATTTCCAAGAAGCTTCCTTTACAAGTTTTCAAGTTTATTTTTAATCAACTTATTTTATTTAAAAGTTGTATGACATGTTATGAAAGTAAAAAATGTTTTTGAAGAAGAAAGGATATTTTCCTCAAGAATGGAGTTCAAGGGTTTTATCAAAATTATTTTCCATCTAAGATAATAAAGGGTTCTGTTTTATCCCTATTATTACATTGATTTGATCATGTTGTGATGGAATTATTTTTATGAATTCCTTTATCTTATATGAATTGATTTAAGATGTCATGATGTTTCAAGAATCCCATTTTTATTACATGGGTTATGAAATGATGTATGATTTATGATTATGTGGCACACATAAGAAAGGATTCATTATAAGATGGGTGGGACCTATATCTCCCTCCAATTCATTGGGTAAAGATTTTATATCTCATGAGATAGACATGGCTGGAACGGTAGGTTATACCGGTTCAGTGAAACAGGACTGAAACGAGGGTTACTCGATTCAGAAAGGGACTTTGTCCACTAAGATAGTCTTGGCAATGAGTCTTGACTAACAAGAAATGATTCTCTATGATTATGTGTGTATGACACAAGGTTTAATGTTTTAAGTTATGATTATTGTGATTACATTTCACTGCCATGATTTATCCCATGTTATGAAATTATGATCTCTTTTGCAGGTTAAGATTTCCAAAAGTTATGTGCTTGTGTATACGATGTGATTGATATTTATTTTGTTTACCCTTACTGAGCATTTGAGCTCACCCTTTTATGTTTTCTTTTCCCCAGGATATAAACAATGGTTTTAGGTATAAAAAGGAAGATCTTTATGGGAGATGTTGAAGATCTTCCACCACAATTAGAAGTTTACGTTCCGAGTTTCCAAAGACACTAAACTATTACGGTCCTTGTGTGTGTGTTTTTGTTATGTACTAAGTATTCCGCAAAAGTAATGTAATGTCAATGTACGTCAAGCTTCGGGTCTCTACATTGGTACTCCCAGGATGGATAGAGAAAGTTGAGCTATGTGCATTATCCAATAGCTCCTTCTTTATCCCAGGTGATGAAGGCACACAAATCCGCGTTCCAAACCTAATCACTCCATCATCGTTGATATGGAACTCTTGCAGCTTCCCTCCCTTTACTGCATTCGCCCTCTTTTGTGTCTCCACATCATCCATTTGTGCTTCCTTAATCTTCTCTTGGATGGATGGTTATGAAATCATTTGGGTAAGGTAGGATGTATCCCCTGCCCTTATGATTTCCAAATCCATTCTTTTCATATCCAAGAAGATAGGGTCTTTCTCAATCCACAACATGGATAGAGTAGCCGGTTATTTTCTGCTTAGAGCATCAGCTACCTTGTTCGCCTTTCCAGGATGATAGTGAATAGAGTAATCGTAATACTTGATTAGCTATAACCATCTCCTTTGACGCATGTTGAGCTCCTTTTGTGTGAATATATATACTTTAGTCTCTTGTGGTCGATGTATATGCCACACTTCTCGCCATAAATGTAGTGCCACAAGATTTTCAAGGAAAAAATCACAGCTGCCAGCTCTAGATCATGTGTCGGGTAGTTCTACTCATGGATCTTCAACTGTCGTGGGGTGTAGGCTATCACATTATAATTTTTCATGAGTACACAACCCAATCCTTTATTTGAAGCATCACTGTATATCACAAAACTTTCTTCAGTTTTTGGTAGTGTGAGTACAGGTGTAGTGATCATCCTTCTCTTTATCTCCTTGAAGATTCCCTCACATTCTTCCATCCAGACATACTTTACCCCTTTCCTTGTTAACTTAGTTAGCAGGCTGGACATTCTTGAGAAGTTTCTCACAGAACATCGGTAGTACCCAGATAATCCAAGAAAACTATGGATTTCTATGACACTAGAGGGTCTGGGTCATTCCTCAATCGCCATTGTCTTTGAAAGATCCACAGAAATTCCCTCACTTGTGATCACATGTACCAAGAATGTGACTTGATTCATCCAAAAGTCACACTTGCTGAACGTGGCATACAACTTTTCCTTTCTTAATGTCGCCAACACAAATCTTAGATGTTCTTCATGTTCCTCCCTGCTCTTGGAGTAGATAAGAATATCATCGATAAACACTACCACAAATTTGTCGAGGTAATGTATAAAGACTTTATTCATCAAATCCATGAAGATTTTAGGGGAATTAGTAAGTCCAAAGGGCATCACCAAAAACTCATAGTGCCCATACCTTGTACGAAAGGTAGTTTTCTGAATATCTTCCTTCTTCACCTTTACCCGATGATATCCAGAACGAAGATCCACCTTTGAGAAGTATTGATCTCCTCTTAACTATTCGAACAAGTCATCAATCCTTGGGAGAGGATACTTGTTGTTTATATTGATCTTGTTGAGTTCTCGATAATCGATACACAGTCGCATTGTTCCATCCTTCTTCTTCACAAAGAGAACTGGCACACCCCAAGGTGATGCACTAGGGCGTATGAACCCTTTATCCAGATGCTCTTGCAGCTGCTTATTTAACTCCTCCAGTTCGATAGGAGCCATCCTATAGGGGAAATTATAGATATGAGTAGCTTCGGGTATGAGTTCAATTGAGAACTCTACCTCACGATCCAGGGGAATTTCGGGTAAATCTTTGGGAAATACATCACCGTATTCCCTCACAATGAGAATTTCCTCAAGGTTGGCACTTTCCTTTAACTCAACCATTTGGGTGAGGTATGCTTATTCATATGGAATCAACACCCACACCATTGAAGTATTTTTCAAAGGAGATTCACGATCTTCCTTGAATTTTTAGAGGATCCGGGGATGGTTCATAATTTGAAAAGATATTTTCTTTTCCTGATAATTGATATGTGCTCTATACAACGAGAGCCAATCCATTCCCATTATAGGGTTGAATTATACCAAGGGAAGTATTACGAGATTTTCCAGAAGAATCTTCCCACATACTCCAATAGGAGAAGATTCAAACACTTAGGTTTCAAGGATTGCACCACTCAGTGTTTTTATAGATATCTCTACTTAAAGGTTTTAGGGATTCAATTATATAGTTCTAGCAAACCTGCAAGATATAAAGGAATGTGTAGAACCAGAATCAAATAAGACTTTTTCCATTATTGATTGAATAGGAAGTGTACCTTGTATGACTTCATTATCATGCTCCACCTCCGTAGTAGTGATGGCATAAGCCTTCCCTTGTTCATTTGGATTTGGTGGCTGCTGATGCTGATTACCCTCGAGAACTTGAGGTTTAGTGCACTGGTTTGCATAGTGCCCTATCTCCCTACAGTTGTAGCATTGAACCATGATTGGTTATCTCCTTTAATCAGCTACATTCTCCTCCCTTTTCGTGTCTTTTCAACACTCTTGATCATGGTGTCTTTCTTTCCCACACTTGAAGCATTTCCCTATCCTTTTGAGGCAGTTCCCATTGTGCAACTTCTCACATTTTTGGCATGTGGTTCGTTGATTTTTCTTCCCACCTTTATCATTAGATCCACCAGCTTGAAACTCCATATTTCTTTTCTTATCAAAATATCCATGGGACCATTATCCAAACTCCATATCCACTTTGAGAGGACACCAAAAAACTTCTTCATAACTCCTAAATTCTCTAATTGCAAGAGCCTTTCGAAGGTGTGATTTTAATCCACTAAAGAATCGATCAATTTTGCTATCATTATTGATAACAAAACCTAAAGCGTACCTTGAAAGCCGTGTGAAATTAACTTCATAGGCTATGATATATTCTCCTTCTTTTTTCTTTAGTTCTATTAATTCTCTCTCCATCTTCATGTGAAGGGTTTGTGGGAAATACTTATTAAGAAACATTATCTTAAAGTCTTCCCATTCCATCTCTTAAATTTCCTCCCTTGGCTTGGTGTTCTTAATCAATTCCCACCATTGATCGGCTTCTCTATCTAGACGATAAATGGGTAGAGTCACCTTATCCATCTTAGAATAGTGAAGAACAGAAAAGATATTCTCCATGGAGTTGACCCACTGTTCTGTAACTTGTGGATAGGAAGATCCACTAAACTTCGGCGGTCGTTTCCGCATAAAACATTCGATATCCAGTTGCTCCCTCTTTGGTGAAAGAGTATGTTCCCCAGTATTATGTCAATTTTTCAAAATTCCTAACACAGAAGTGAAAAACTTATGTTTAAAGTTCACTTATCACTTAATAGTTCATTATGTTGTGTTTTCATGTTATTTTATGGAATAAATCTCAGAAGGGAATTTCCATTGAAATACTTTGGGTCATTACACTATATAACCAGGTACACAGAAGATGTATAAGGCATTGAAGGCATAGTTTTGGTGGAGTGGCATGAAAAGGAAGGTGGGCGAGTTCGTCTTACGGTGCTTAACTTTTCATCAAGTTAAAGTAGATCATCAGAGACCAGCTGGTATATTACAATCTTTACCTATCCTAGTGTGTAAATGGGATCAGATAGTAATGGATTTTGTTACAGGTCTTCCAAGAACGGTCCAGAAACATGATGACATTTGGGTGATAGTGGATCGTCTAACCAAGTCATCCCATTTCATCCCTATTTCTGAAACTCATACTGTGGAAGATCTCTCAAAAATCTATATCTGAGAAGTGGTAAAGAGGCATGGTGTATTAGTTTCAATCGTGTCAGATAGAGATCTGAGGTTCACATCTCGTTTCTAGAGATCCTTATAGAAATCCTTGGGAACATAGTTGAATATGAGTACAACGTATCATCCTCAGACGGATGGACAATTCGAAAGGACGATACAGACGTTGGAAGGCATGTTTCGGGCTTGTGTAATGGATTTTGGTCGCTCATGGGAAGATCATGTGCCTTTAGTGGTGTTCTAATATAAGAATAGTTATCGGGTCTCGATACACATGGATCCATTTGAAGCATTGTATGGGCGTCCTTGTCGTTCTTCACTTTGTTGGGTGGAAACAGGTGATACTTTACTAGTTGGACCAAGCCTTGTCCATGAAAAAATGGAGAAGATTCAGTTGATAAAAAAGAGGATGGAGGCGGAACAGAGTTGTCATAAATCTTATGCAGATCATCACCGAAGACCGTTGTCGTTTTCAATGAGTGATCATGTCTTTTTAAGAATCTCTCCAAGGCTTGGACATCGTCATTTTGGGAAGCAAGACAAATTATATCCTCGATATATAGGCCCTTTTGAGATACTGTAATGGGTTGTCAAGTTGGAAGATCGGTTGGCATTACCACCATGGTTCAATGTAGTGCATAATGTGTTCCATGTATCTCAGTTGAAGAAATATCGGCCTGATCCTGACCATGTGATCAGATGGGATCACATTGACCTAGAGCCGAATACTTCGTTGATACATATTCCGGTGCAGATTTTGGATAATAAGGATAATGTCTTGCATGAAAAAATAATCGGTCTAGTGCGGGTTTTGTGGAAACATGGTCAGATTCATGAAGAGACTTGGGAACGTGAGAAAGAAATGAAAGAGCAGTGGCCAGAACTCTTTCAGGAAAGCGATGGTTTTCTACTTTCTGGGGACGAAAAGGCCAATGGTGGGGAGAATGTAGTTCCCCCGGTTTCTGGTAATTAACCCTTGTTTTTTTCTTTTTTAAGTACATGAAGCATATGAGGAATGGTTGGGAAAGTTTGGAGACTTTTAAAATTTCAAAGGGAAAAAAGTGGTGATGCACATGCTTCGTACGGGTTACCCAAACCGTGCGGAAGACGTGCGGGTGGTGGTCAATTTGGAGAGAGGAGACCGCATGATGTGCGCATGGTTTGGGAAAACCATGCAAGGAGGCCGTGCAGAGCACCCCTTCCAAGCAGTGACTACCGCACAGTTAGCACACGATTTGACTAACCGTGCAGAATAACCATGCACGGGGTCAACGTAGATCCTATTTTTAATGATCTAATCCGTTTTATCATTAAACACACTTGATTTGGATCCTAGATGTCCCTAACTCGAGATTTCTCTCTGGTGAAGGTGGGAGAAAACTTACCAGGCATTTTGGAAGTGATCCAGAGGCTTGCTTAGGCGTTGAGAGGTCGGGTGATCAAGGTAAGTCTCGTTTCCTTTATTTTTCTTAGATCTCCTTCTTCCCTCTTGAAAGATCCTTAGATCTATGACCAAGGTGGGTATATCTAAGGCAGTGGATGAATTTTAAGTCAGGTTTTGGTTTTTTTGGTACTAGAGGAAGGAATATGATGAGGTTTCGTGGAGTAGTTGGCTTGGTTTTGTTGGCATTCTTTGTCCGTTTGTTGGTTTTTCCTAGTTTGTTGAGGTAGGTGGATTCAATCTTGATTCCTCTTTCTTAGAACTTGAAGTCTTAGTTTCAAATTGTTTTCCTTGATTGAAATGGTTTGTTTATCTACTGTGAAAGAATGGTGAAAACCCCTTTTTACTAACAGGTGATGGAAATTGTGTGTTTTTGGAAAGTGTTTCTTGAATTGAATTTAAAATGGTGATTTTGAACTGGTTATGGTTTTGCTGCTTGAAAGAAATGGTTTTCAATAAAATTGGGTGTTTTATTGAAAGGATGGTTTTGGCATGATTTTATTGAATGTGTGGTGTGTGTTCCCATTGCATATACGAGGCTTGGTAGAAATAGGACCTTGTGATCGGTGCCAAACATTTAATGGCACATGGGACTTTTAGGTACGAGGCTTGGTTGAAATATGACCTTGTGCTCAGTGCCAAAGGTGTAATGTCACATGGGAAACAATTACCTTGTGACGACTTAGTAGATCGACGAGAAACCACTCATGAGTATGGAACTGTCATAACGAAGCATGCATGGTTGATTTCACGGGTTTGCAAAATGGTTGGTTTTGTGGATTTTTGAAATGGAATGAACATGCCAAAATGGAAATGTGAATTTGATTGAAAACACTTCTTGGTTTCTTTTCTTGAGAAAGATGGGTTTTGTTGGGAAATGGTTTTGGCATGGAACTTGTTATATTGTGTAATGTTTTGGAATTGTTTTATATAAAATTTTTTATATAAAGGTGCTAACATGTTTTATCCTAGAGGCATGGGTTGGGAAGTCATCGGGGAAAACCTACTGAGTTTCATTAATTACCCCCTGATTTGGCACGTTGGTGCTTTTGCAGATGTCATATACCAGGATGTTGGCAAAGGTAAAGTGTCACATGTTTATAAGAACTACTTCGTGATACCTGGGCTGGTTACTGACGTTGGATCATGGAGCTTGTGGAGCATGGAGTTGGGTTTTCATCTTGTAGTATTTTAGTTTTTCTTTCCACTGTTTACTCAGATTTAGTGTTGGTTTTGGCTGTGGTATTATTGATTGGTTTATGATAAAATAAATGGCTGAGTTTTCTTAGTTTTTAACATGCATCATTTAGTTGATTAGTTTGTTTATGGTTGTTGTATTTGTGGAATGTTCTAAAAGGGTAAATCGTCCCCCACTTGTTTTGAAACCCTTCGACATTTATTGCCTGCCTTTAGCACCTTGGGGATATCGCTTAAGGCCTAGTAATGACTCGTTGAGCTCTCAAGTCAATGTGGATTGGTGGGTCATTACACCATCAAAATAACCAGGTGAGGAAAACTAAATATGGCAAGGTAAGAAACTGAAACCAATACTATCAAAATAACTAAAAATGAAATGTATCAATAGATATGTCAATGAAAAATCTCATGGATGAATAATAACCGAATCCATTAAATGAAATACATCCATATATATGTGAATGAATAATCTCATAGATGAATAATAATTTAATATAACTGAGGTAAATGATTTATTATTGGACACCGTGTTTCCCAAGTACATGGTAACTTTACTGTCAAGATATTTCACAAGATGATTTACAAAAGTAAGGGTAAAACCCATATAAGGGGACTATAAAAATGTCTTTAACCTTGATATTATCGATTCACTGAGGGGTTATATATAAAAAGGACCCACCCATGTCATACAAGTCCAAAATATTCCTCATATATTGAATAATCAATTTAATAATTTGCCTTATCAAATATCTGTATGGAGTAAGCGATGCAGATTTATCAATATTTACCCAAATAATCAAATAATTGTCGAAGTATGCACCATATGTAAAATGGTATATAGTTTAGGTGATATTAATATCCATGATAAATAATTAAATGGACAATTAAGAGAAATTCAATGTTCAAGGATTATAGGATATTGAATATTTTATGGGGAAAAAGAAATCAAGAAGATGAATGTGAATAATATACTTGTCCAAATAAATCATAAAACATTCATAGGATAATTAAGGATAGTATCAATACAACATACAGTAAGTGTATTAAAATAATGGTTTGTTTTCATTGAGGAATAGAAATTTTATACAAAGATATTTTAAAAACATTTTTGAGGAAAATATCCTTTTGTTTTAAGAAACATTTTCTCTGAAAATATATATATTTTTTAAAATTCTTTAAATATTAATTTTTAAAAAATTCAATGTATTCTTTGATGGAATAATGGTGAGTAAATCCATACATGCTGTACAACATAAAAAGAAAATTCCATTTACAGAGTAAAAAAATAAAGAAAAATGCCTTGTTCGGAAAATGACAAGAATATTCCTTTGAAAAAATTGGTAAAAGACTAAAAATGGTAATAATTTTTTACAGAATAATTTTAAAAATATTTATGAAAATATTTTCATAAAACAATATTTTTATAAGAGAACATGTTCTTTGACTAATGAGATATGTGATGTCGGGTTTTCTTTAAAATATTCTTAAAAACATTGAGTACCAAAGAGTGGGAAAATGGTAATAATACTTGAAAATGGTTATAAATAACCAAATTACAATAAAATGGTTTATTGAAAAATATTTATATAATTTAGTTGAAAGGAAATTTTATTAAAATATAATTAGTATTAGTCTTCAGGAAAATAATCTTTAAACATCCCAAAGTGTTCCATACCACTTTCAAACATTTTAATTTTATAAAACTTATAAAGGAATGATATTAAATGAAAGTTTATGATTACAATAATATAATAGGATTAATGATATAATATAACAAAAGGGTTAGTAGATACAACATACAAAATATGTAAGTGGTGTACATGACATTTATCTCATAGATGTAAAAATTGAGATAATGATCACTTACCTTGTTTATCCTTTTGGGTGAACTTCCTTTAACATATTATATAATAAAATTATGTTAATTTTATACTTTCTTGAGAACCATTTTCAGGTTTATAATTAATTTTATTTCACTTATTACTATGTTGTATAAAACTACTTAAATAATTATGTTTACATTGGGTGTTTTGACCAAATTCGGCTGATGTGTCAAAAACAACTTTTTTAGTTCAACTATGATCAAAGGGTTCATCATATAACATATCTAGAATAATAAAAATGTAATAATTATCATATTTATACATTAATTATAAATTAAAAGGAAATCATTAAATTTCTTTATGAAAAATTAATCAACATTAGGATCATGGAGATGATAGGTCGTACGAATGCAAGAGTAACACTCTCATTTTTCAATGATCGTTATGGAATGAAGGTAAGTAGAATTATATATTTACAAAATGATCATAATATCATGAATAAAATATTATTTATTTCTATATACTTATATATAAAATTTTCAGGATGTAAAAGGAATCACATTGTGTTGACGATGCGGTAGTCCACACATCCACGACTGATATTATCAATTTTTAGTATGTGAAAGGAAAAAAAGAAAATAATATCTATGTATATATATACACATAAATTTAATTATTTAATTAATGTCATACATATATTTTTATGTCTCATATTTTCAATTATAAACATCCTTTATACATTCAATAGATAGTGTGAACAAATCACATCGCTTTGAAGGGGTGGTAGTCCACACTTCCTCAAACAATGTTATTATAATAACAAAGAATGAAAACTATAAGGGTAAGTGTTGTAAAAGAATTAATAAATCTTAAATTAATAATAAATATCATACTATATATATAATGCGTTTCCATCATAATGTCCGACCATGAAAGTTGGAAATTGAAAAATGAACAATCATCGTTTCATGAGGCAATAGGTCACCATACACAAAAATAGTATGTTCATTACCCATTAGATGAAAGTTTGTGTAAGTGTAGGTAGAAATATAAACATAAAATATCCTAGTATATTTATAATGCTATTTTTGTTATTAAATGATAGAATAATAATATTATAGGGGTTGAATAATGGGAATTAAACTAAATTTTTGATAGAAGACATTACCTCTTAATCGGGTAACTTTTTTTGGTTTGAACCAAGAGATTCCTTGGATTGATTTATTCCCAATTGGAGGATTCTATGATGAGGGGAGAATTTTTGGGAGGCTACATGGGTAGAGTTTGACAACAAAATGTAGCTTTAGAGGTGCGAGGAAGGGGTATTGGTGGTGGCCTTTTATAGAGAAGGAAAAGGACTCACTTGGAATATTTGAAAATAAGTTAGGTGTACATATTTTCTCATATAGAAAAGTATTAAAAAAATAAATGCAATAATGGAAGGTTAATGGACTAATTATGGACATAAAATGGTTTTTTACAAGTTTCTAGGTCATTTGGGCCCTTAAATATAAGGTTTAGTCCATTTTCAAGCCTAATAACACTTTAGTCACTGCAATTAATTTTAATCACCTTCACTAGTCATTTTGGTCAAAATTTAAGTTGATCTTATTAGAATCAATATATAATCATGATTAAAATGTTTTATTTATATTTTTTAAAATTCAAATCACAGAAGCAGCAAAATTAAGATTAATTTTAATATTGTAGACAAACAGTTTAACTTGTTTTAGTAGAAAAATGTTTAAAAGATTATTGAGTTTTTATATTCAATTTAAATGTGAAATTTATTAAAATAAAATAAATTTTATTAATATATTTATTATTGATCTAATTTTACTTTATAAAAAATTTAAAATATAATTTAACATTAATAATTATTTAAACAAAGAGGCAGTTTTTTACTAAAATGCATAACTTTTCACTATTCACCAAAAAATAATGTTTCTCAGAAAAAATAAAAATAACACCATAGGATAATTCTGAAGTTATGAATTCAATAATGAAGTTTATTTTATAAAATTAAATTTATTATAGTGTCAAATTTATGATTTAAAATAGGTTCTTTATTAAAAGGCGGTATAATTGCCTTTAGAAAAATATATGTTTTTCTGTGTAAAATAGTTTTTTATTATCTTATGCATATCAAAACTAATGGATAAATTTCAAAAATATTTGATTGAATATATAATATATATGTTTCATTAAAATCATTAAATAATTATAATTAGTTATTTTTATTAATGTAATGCTCCTTTGGAAGCATAAAATTAAAAATATTTCTTTTTTATATCCAATTGGTTCTTATTTTCAATTTATATTATTTTTAACCAATAATTTCATTTTATATTGGTATAAATCATAATTTTTATAAGTTATTTATTAATATTGATAAAAACTAATTTAAAGTCTATTTTATGTCATATTATATTAAAGAATATAATTTTAATAATACATTGTTATTTGGTGAAACTATGTCTTGAATGAAACAAAAGTTATCGAGGAAGGTCACTATTACATGTAACCAAAGATATTGAGGGAGGTCTCTACTATGTGTAACACAAGCTAACTCAGTGTTATGTGAATTACAATAAATATCATTCATTTAATTTTTTAAAATAGTAAATATATAGTAGAATCTTGGGATATTGTATTCCCTTATGTGTTTGGTGTTGCATGCCATGCATGCTATTAAAAACAAAGTTGTACTTTAGAATTTGTGGGTGTTACATTATCACCACTTTAATCAAATTATGTCCTTGCAATTTAAACATGATCATAATGATAGATTTTATGATACTTCTTCTGTTTTAAATCCCACATTGTGAGAAGGGTTTGTAAAACATCCCCCCAAAAAGAGAGAATGGGAAGTGAAAGGGTCACATGGACTACCATGTATCTAGATTTCTATTTCTGAGATCATTTGTGAAAAGTAGTGATAAAAACTTGGAGTAAAATCATAAAAATTTATAGGCATTGAATGAGGTCATCAATCACCAACATGTGAATGATCCATATAAGGTTGATGACCTCAAATCATTAATCTTATATTATTTAGAAGACCATTGGTTCAATAGAAATTAAAGTATTAGGAAAACATTTCTTAAAAAATTCATTCTCCTAATTTTGGGTAATTCTTTTAATGTCCAATAATATAACAAAATATTATTAATTGAAATGTTTTAATTTCATATGAACAAGCCTAACTTCTATTTTTTCATTGATCAAATTATAATTCATTCCTTTACTACCATAAATTAATTACTAATAATGATTTTTATGCCTGAAGCACTAAAATAAAAGTTTAAAGGATCATAAGGCCTATAAAAGTGTTAAAATTATAACTATTTGTCTTTAAATATAGTCCAAAACCAATATGGTTAATATATTAATATCTAATCCTCAAAATTGATATTAATTTTTCACCATTAACAATTATTTATAAAATTTGTTTAAGTAAAAACATTGAAAAATTAACCAAGACATTGTGTAGGTCAGTGGTTGGAATGAAACCCTTATCACTCTTTGGTTACAAATTAAAAAATAGTATCCTTACAAGATTTTATTGATTTTCACCTGTCATATAGGTTTTCAATTTCTAAAACCAAATTAATGTAATATCTAAAAATAAATACGATAGAAATCCTTGAAAAAAATTAATCACTAAATAACATTTTAATAATGGTTTTAAATATAACCTCAATACATAAATACTTTATCCATTTATGTCCACATATGACCAAACATGGATTAGGGTTTATCTACAATATCATTAGTTGAATTTATAAATCATGACACCTTATCTTTAATCTAAAACACAATAGGGTTATACTAGTATATTCATCTTCATTATCAATTCAAATCATTCATAATGGTTTGTAAATAAAAGTGGACTATCCTAAGAATATTCCATGGGGGTGTCAAACCTAGTGCATAGTAAGGATTATTGTCTTGTACCATGTTACCTTGAGTCAGGCCCAAAAAACCTTGTAAGAGTTATTACTCCAAGGTACATCTTTACCAGAATAGAGTCTAGTTGTAGTGTCTAGAAAGGGATGTATTGCTTGGAAGACCCACATAATCTATACTTTACCAAAATTATTTGGTGTTCTTATATATTTGTCCGCAAATTCAACATTAGGGTTATGTTATTTAACCTATGTTTTCCTAATTGTAGTTCCTATGTTTTCTATTATTCTTCCTTTGATACCAACTATAGCGAACCAAAACCAGATATCCCAAAGACAATGTCTGTTATCAATTACATTGGCATGATTAAAAGGAATCCATCCCTGAAGGACTGAGAGTTTGGTAGCCTTGGTAGTCCATACATATAAATGGGTCTTGTATTACAAATGAATACACTAATTACAATATTTTTTTCTTCTTTCAAAAATAAAAATAAATAACTTTGAGGATAAATCTAGTTCATATAGTAAATTCCTATATAAAATTCATAGTATGATTCTTGGATTCCTGGGGAGAGAAACATAATAAGAGAAATCTCAAATGCTCAGTAAGGAAAAATATAGTGAAAGAAATAAGGAATCAATAAGAATAGTCAATATGGAAAGGTATATAATTGAACACACTTTCCATGCAATCAATAAAGTGAATATAAGTTCATTAAGAATATAGAAAAATAATAATTGAAAAAACATGCCATCAAAATAACTAGATAAAAAAAATTAATTATGGAAATGTAAAGAACTGAAACCCATTTCATCTATATAATTGAAAATAAAATGTATCCCTAGATATTTCGATGAAAAATCTCATGGATCAATAATAACTGAATCCTAAAAATAAAATAAATCCATAGATATATCAATGGAAAATCTCTTGGATGAATAAAAACTGAATATAAATGAAGTAAATGCTTTATTATTGGATTCCATGTTTCCTAGATACGTTGTACCTTTATCATTAATACCTTTCAAAATACGGTTTATAAAATTTTGGGTAAACCCCCATCTAATTCAGCTAGCCAAATGGATCATCCAATGACACTACCAATGCATCGAGGGGATATCTATAACCAGGCCCCACCCATTTCATACACTTCCAAAACATTCCTCATATATCAAATAATTTATTTAATAATGCGCCTTATAAAATATCTGTATGGAGTAAGATATAAAAAGGTATCAATATTTACCAATATAATCATATAATTTTCAAAGTATACACCATATGTAAAGTGGTATATGGTTTAGTCAATAGTAATATCCATGATTAATGAAATGGATAATTAGGGGAAATACAATGTTCAATGATCATATGAGATTGAATATTTCAAGGGGAAAATAAATCAAGGAAGTGAATGGGAATACCATCCTTGTTTAAATCAGTCATAAAATATCTATAGGATGATTAAATAAAGTATCAATACATCTTACCCCATGTGGAGTAAAATGAATAGTTTTTTTCATTGATGAATGACAATATTATAAAGAGATATTTTAAAAACGTTCTTGTGGAAAATATTATTTTTTTGAAAATCCTTTTCCTTGAAAATCAATTTTGAAAACATTTTATTTAAAAATTAACCTTTACAAGATGAAAAGGAAGCTTCAATGGAATGACAATGAGTAAATCTGTACATGTTGTACAAGTTTAAAATAACATTCCTTTCTCATGGTAAAAAAGTAACAAAAATTAATTATTTGGAAAGAGAGAAGGAGATTACATAGAAAAAATTAGTAAAATAAAGCATGGTAAAAATATTTTTACCAAATAATTATTAAAAACAATTCTGAAAACATTTTAATAAAACATGGTTTTTATAAGACAATGGGTTCTTTTATTAAAGAGAGGAGTTGAGTAGGGTTTTCTTTAAAACATTTTTTAAACACTTTGAGTACCAAAGAGTAGAAAAAATGGTACGAATATTTGAAAATGGTAAAAAATAACAAGTTAACAATGAAAGTATTTATTGAACAATGTTTATATAATTTCATCGAATGGAAATTCCATTGAAATATCATTTTTATTAGTCATGAGGAAAATAATATTTAAACAGCACAATGTGTCCCATACCACTTTAAAACATTTTAAATTATAAACATTATAATGGAATGATATTAAATGGATGTTTAAGATTACTTGAATGTAAAATTATTTATGATATAATATAAAAAAGGGTTAGTAGATTCACCACACAAAATATTTATGTGGTGTACATGACATTTATCTCACAGATATAAAAAGTGAGATGAGAATATCTTACCTTTTGTTTCCTTTTGGGTAGACATACTTTAAATTATTTTATAATAAACATAGGTTACTTTTAAAGTTTATTTAGAAATTTTTAATGTTTAACATTACTTTTATTTCACTTATTCCTATTTTTTATATAACTACTTAAACAATTATGTTTACATCGGGTGTTTTGCCCAAATTCAGTTTATGTGTCCACAACAATTTTTGTAGCTAAACTATGGTCAAAGGGTTCATTATATTACATCTACAGAATAATAAAAATATCATAATTATCATATTTATACATTAGTTATAATATTAAAATAAATCATTAAATATGGTTAGGAAAAATGAATCAGCGTTATGATAATGGAGATGGTAGGCCATACACACGCATGAGTAACGTTCCCATTATTCAATGATCGTTGTGAAAAAAGGTAAGTAGAATTATATATTTATAGAATGATAATAATATAATTAATAACATATTATTTATTCATATATAATTATATATTAAATTCTCATCCTATAAAATGAATTACATCGTGTCGAGGAGGCGATAGTCTACATGCCCACAACCGACATTATCAGTTTTTGTGTGTGTGAATGGATAATAATAAAAATGATATGTCTATATATATATATATTACCAAAAACATAATTATGTAATTAATATAATATTTTTTTCATGTCTCATAATTTTAATTATAATCATCTTTTATTCATTTCATGGACCATGTGCACCAATTACATCTCTTGGAGTGGTCGGTAGTCCACATTTCCTCAAACAATGTTATCGTATTAACAACAAATGGAAAGTATAAGGGTATGTGTTTTAAAATAATTAAATAAGATTAAAGGGATAATAAATATCTTATATAATATATTTATAAACATTGTGTACATCATAATGTCTAACCATGAAGTTGGAGAGGAATAAAATGATCAATCATCGTTTCGTGAGGCTATAGTGCACCATACACAGAAACTATATGTTCGTTACCCATTATATGGAGGTGTGTGTAAGTGTAGGTATAAATATTAACATAAAATCATCCTAGTATATTTATAATACAATTTTTTATGTAATAATATAATAATAATAGTATATGGGTTGAATAATGGAAATGAAACTAAAAATATTGAGAGCAGACGTTATCTCTTAATCAGGTATCTTCTATTGGTTTGAACCAAAAGCTTCCTTGGACTGATTTCTACACAAGATAAGGATTATAGGATGCGTTTAGGGATTTTTTGAGACTACTTAGGAATAGTTTGGATAAGCCAATGTGCCTTGAGAGGTGTAAGGAATGGGGAGAGGTGGTGGCCTTTTATATGGACATGAAAGGACTCACTTGAAACTTTTGAAAACATATTAGGCATACACATGTTCTTACCTAAAAACCTTCATACCAAACTTACCAAAATAAATAATTTATGGTTAATTGATTATCTATGGACATAAAATGGGCGTTTGAAAAGTGTCTAGGTCATTTGGTCTCTTAAATATAAGGCTTAGTCCATTTTTAAACCTAATTACACCTTAATGACTGTAATCAATTCTAATAACATTCACTAATAATTTTGGTAAAAAATTAAGTGGATATTATTAGAATAAAAATATCATCTTTATTACAATTTTTTATTTCCATTTTTTTATGTTCAAAACACATAAGTGAAAAAATTAAGATTAATGCTCATCTTGTAGATAGAGAGTTTAACTGGTTTTAGTAGAAAAATGATCAAAAGATTATTGAGTCTTTATATTCAATTTCAACGTGAACTCAATTATAATAAACTAAATTATATTATTATATTTATTATTAATCTAATTTAACTTTATAACAAATTTAAAATATAATTTAACAGTAATAATTATTTAAATGAAAAATTAGTTTTTAATTAAAATGCAGTATTTTTCACTATTCCTCAAAAAATGACGTTTCTCAAAAAAAATACCAAAAATTATCCCTAGGATAATTTTGAAATTTATATTTAAATAATTAATTTTATTTTATAAAATTAAATTTATATGAGTTTCAAAAGTATGATTTAAAATAGGTTCTCCCCTAAAATGTTGTAAAATCACATTTATAAAAATATAAGGTCTTTAGTGTGAAATAGGGTTTATTCATATCTTATGCATATCAAACCTAATAGATAAATATAAAAAATATTTGATTTAATTAATTAAAACCATTAAATAATTTTAATTAGTTATGTTTATAAAGGTAAAACTCTTTTGTAAACATAAAAATAAAAATATTTCTTTTTTGTATCCAATTGGTTCTTATTTTTGATTCAAATTAATTGTTAACCAATGAATTCATTTTATATTGGTGTAAAAAATAATATTTATAATTTATTTATTATTATTCATAAAAAATAATTTAACGGCTAGTTTATATCATACTATATTAAATAATAATATTTTAATAATACATTGTTTTTTGGCAAAACTTGGTCTTGCGTTTAATGAAATCCATTGAGGAAGGTTTCTCTTGCATGTAACAAAATATATCGAGGAAGGTTTCTATTGAGTGTTACACAAGCTTACTCAGTGTTTCATGAATTATAAGTAATATCATGTATTGAAATTATTTAAAATATTAAATATATATTTGAGTCTTGAGATATTATATTCTCTTACGCGTTTGGTGTTGTGTGCCATACACGTTATTGAATAAAAGGTTGTTCTCTAAAATTAAAAAGTGTCACACAGATAGTTTTGAATTCTTTAATTGTGGTTATCCTAGATATAAATAATATTTTCCCACCATAAGTATATGTTGGAAATATCAAATCTTTCACATATCATGTCATTCAGGATTGATCCATCTCTGAAGCGTATGAAACTCAACTCACCATCTTGATCTCCTCTCATTCCATTGCTTGTATACCTGGATGGATTTATACCTTGTGACATTTGAAACAATTCTTCTCTTGAATTGTTCTAGCTTGTATTTTTAAATACCATGTCACTATATATGTGATTAACTAGGTCTAAGAAACTGTTAGATCTACCTCAATTGGTCATGTTCCCTAGAACATAGGTTGATATTTTAATTCAATCACTAATGAATTACTTTTCTTTCTATATTAGATTACTATAAGACCAAGAGTTGTTTTCATATGTTACTAAACATATTATTCTTGGAAAATAATGGTTCTCCCACTAACCTCTAGTAGACACGTGGTAAATATTCATTCCAAATGAATGTTCTATGATCTTCTTGCGTACCTTAATCATAAACTGGATTTCATTATCTTTTAACACTTATTGGTATCCTATGGTTCCACTGTCCCTTTGTTTTTGCATCATATAGAAAAATTTCATTAAATTATGTCTTTAAATCCAATGTATAATAAAATGATATTCTAAATTAGATATAACAAGTAAAATTCTAATGGATTTAGGCATAATGACTTAATATAACCAATCATGCCTTACTGGTATCGTGTTTGTATGATCGATGTATCATCTCACTTTAATAACCACTATAATATTCTAAAGAATAATCCAATTTTAACTTTCATACATGGAAACCATTATTTAATTTTAATTAGACTTTTCAATATTATCTAATTTCGATATACTACCAACTTGTAGGAAATATTATTCACAATGAATATTTTTTCACCAACCGTGGTGAATACAAAACCATCACCATGGTTTTAAACTTCCGACATAGTATGTATCTCTGTAACATTCCTCTTCCACATGCACTTATGTAACTTGTTCCTATGGAAAATACTTATGCATCTTCAAAATTGACTATACCCAAGTCAACATTTCTCCCACTATATCATGTAGAGATGTGAACCCTTTTATAGAAATATAGTCTATCACTTGACTACTAATTTTCTATCTTATGGATTTATGTAATATCCCATGAAACCATTAGGATAATTACTTAGATTCATAATTTTTTTAGCTTGATGAAATTTTGTTTATATCCTAACAAACTCTTTGCATATTAACACATATCCTTATGAAAAAATGGATTTTATCACACTATGAATCATATGATTTGCATTATTAATTATAGTTTTTATATGGTTATGGGATATCACTGTTATTTTCAAAGCACTTAATGAAACATAATAAAACTTTCTACAAGTTTCTACATTGATACTACATACATCATGACACTAATATATAAAATGTACATTTAGAAATTAGTCCACACTACATTTTGTTGATAAATTTTGACATATAATACTTACATCAATCCTCCTTATTAAAATCTATGTCATGATGAAAATAAGATAATGGTATTTTAGGAACTACTCCATGCTATGTTATAATGATCGATAAATGCTTGGCTATGATATTCTTCAGCATGCTGGCCAGAAGAAACTCATATCATCTGAATATGAATATATCATACTTCAATTTCTCATTAATTAATTACTTAAATGAATCTTATGATGTATATATATACCACTATCTCACCCTTGGAATAGTTCACACTCTATTTTTGAACTAATTCTAGAAGCTTTGCGGTATACCTTTATTTATAAACATTAATTTTTCCAAACTAAACAAGTATAGACGTCAATAATGCCAAAGGTTTTTAAGTCTACTAAATCAAAACAACCTACATGGTATATCCTTGATGACCACTTTTTAGTTTTACTTGAAAAATAATTATATTTCCACCACAGGTAATCAAAGTATTACATTATTTTATTCATCACATATTGCATATGATTCATGTACCACTGAACTATTTATTGAGTATTAAACACCTAAAAAAAATTATTCCCGAGCATGGAATAATGCCTTCTTTTGTCTAATGGAAAAATGAGATAACGTTTTGGTTATATTCTATAAATATTATACTATAATATATCACTTGGTAATTAGAAGTTGTGTGTTTGTTAATATTGACTTAGGAATCAACCTTTCTTAGCCACTAGAAGAATACATTTTACTTCTTGTAATGTTTCAATTACATACATGGTTACTTTATTTAAATACACATATGTAATGAAAGGCATATTGTATTTAATACCAAAGAATTATGTCAGAAACATTACATTTTATATTGATGAATATACCTGAAGAAGAAGCGATAACTTGCTTCTTTAATTCATTTCATTTTTATTAAACATCCATAAAATTATTTCATGATATGTGACGAAAATAACCTATTGTTTATTAACCAACCACATTTCATTGAAGGACATTAAAAATGTGAATTTGGCATCACCCTTTCCATTGGCCTTTTCGCCTTTCCTTTTAACTTGTTTTCCATAAGAATTAAATATGGTACTTTTTTAAGTTCTTATTTACTTGGAAAACCATACTGAAAAGGTGATGATGGGTTTACTCTAACCTAGTCATTTTTTAACCGTAAACAAAATTGGAGTAATAAAGTGTATGAGTGGTATTCCTTAAAAGATCATGATCTGCCTCTCATATTTACATATAAACTAGTGTAATTTATCACCCTCATATCTTACTTCACTTTCTCCCCAAAAACTTCTCGAAGATGGGACTGCATGATATATCATCCATGTTCTAATGTAATGCCCACAACTAACATCCGATGTTGATGAAAACATTATGACATAACCATTATATGCAACATAAATGAGTCTCATGTAATCATTTCTAAACACCCTCACTTCCTGAGGTGGCTTAATAGGTATAGGGACACCAAAACCTTGAATTTACTATTATGACAACCCTACTTTTTATTACAACTTAAACATGATTTATTACATAAAACTTCAATTGATACAACAAAGAAGATAGAGAGGTTTAGTGTCTTTGGGGCTTAGGATCATTACATAAAAACTTAAAACATGAAATACAACATCTTTATTGAAAACTTCCTTTACATGACCACTACATTCCCTCAGACTTAGCATTGCATGGGTTAACCTGAGAACATGCATAAGAAAAGGGTGAGCTATAAAGCCCCGTAAGAGAGTACACATGGAATAACATGAGGAGTAAAATACATGTTAGAAAATAGGCATATCAATAGATCATAAAAGAAACATGAACATAAAGGCATGATAAAGCATGATAATCATAACATGGAAATGTGGCAACAACACTTAACATGGAATTAGCATGAGCCAAGGCTCATTGCACATAAAGCATGAGTAAACCCTCATTGCACATGAAGCACGAGTAAACCCTCGTTGCACTTGAATTATCATGATTCAACACTCATTGCACATGACGTATCATGATACTATACTTTACCCAATGCATTGGAGCGCTATAAGGGTGCACCCTTCTTAAACATTTCATTTCATGCATAAGTGTGCCACATGGATCATAAAACATGGATTCATAAAACATAAAAATTTATTACATGATAAAGGAATGTGGAATTAATACATTATACTTTGTAATCAATAAGTAAAGGTGCATAAAGTTGGATATCCTTGATGGAGAAATGGGCATGGTATCCACTACACAATGGCATTGGCTTAGAAAATCGGTGCGATTTCGGAAGCGTAACGGTGTGACATAAGAATTCATAAAAAATGGTTGATGAGAGAGAAATGGGTTCCTCATCATATTTACAATTAATGGAAAGTAAGGAGGTCATATAGATACATGTACCAAAAATTGTAATGGAATTTAGATTCATGATACAAAATTATTTCTTGAATGTAAAAGAAGATAGAGAAGTTCCTTTCGGAATTTCGGCATAGTAACGGGTGTACATGGGAGGAATTTAATTAGAGATAAAGGGGTCTCCCATCATTCAAACAATAATAGGGAATTATGGGGGAGTTGAAAAACTATACCCCAACATTCATAATTGAAATTAAAATGGAAATACAACTTAAATAAAATTGACAAAAAAGAGAAAAGAAGAAAAAACCCTTACTTGGAAGTGTACTTGCAAAGGCTAGAGGGAGGATTGGGAGAGGCTTCTTGGGAGCTTGGGGAACCTTGGGAGGATTCTAGAGATAGTAAGGCAGAGGTTGGACGAACTCCAAGGGATTTTAGTGAGGAGGAAGTGGGAGCTTGGGTGGGTTTATATAGGAAAGGTGAGGGAATTCTTTATTATTTAGGTTTGGGTCCCCTTACATTAAATCAATCCAAACCACAAACCATCCCATGGTTTTTGCCCATGGTTTTTGGAAAAGGGAAGAGGAAAACAATATTTTATAAGGCCCAAGTCCAAACTTCTTAAAATAATAAGGTTGCTTATGTGGAGGTGAGTCACACTCCCATGCAAATTAATTTAAAAAGGCAAAGTGTTGAATATGTCTTGAGGGGTCCATTAATGCTTTGAAAAGTAAGTCAAACAAACCCAAAATAAAATTATTTTAATGATAAAACATATATTGGCCGAACATAATGATTATGGTATTTTATTACATCACCATTGGGTCATTATGATGTCATAAAACACATTATATATTTAAACGGTATTTAATTTTTACCCAAAAATTTGACTGCCTCAGAAAATTATGAAAAAATCACCGTTGGATAATTTAGATGTCCTGATTCCAAAAATGACATTTATTTTGTCTAAAAAAATTTCTAAATATGTTAATTTTCACATTTAAAATAAAAAACCAACATTTATAAAAAATTCACGGGTTTTGACAGAAATGGCTTTCAAAACTTAATATAAAATTTTAATTGCATTCATAAAATTATAAGATCATTTATATTTAATAAAAATTAATTTAATAATAATATTATTATTTTATTAAAATATTATTTAATTCAAAAATCCCTTAATTTAATAAAATAGATTTCTAAATTAAATAATAACTAAAAACACCATTTGTACTTTAAAAACTATTTACACTGTATCAAAAATGACTAGAAATTATATTCATTATTATATACAAAAATAATGTACATGAACATAGTACTACTTATTTGTTACATAACCCCTTAAAATAGCCACATAATACGTAAGGTTAAGGTGTGCGATGGTGACAGACTCTTGGGGTGGCTCGGATAACATCGCTCGAGTGGTAATCTCTATCAACTTCCACTTTTCCCGTAGACGGTCCCGTTCGAGCTTGACATGGTGAAGTTCAGCTTGGGCTTGGTCAAGGGAGAAGCCCAAGGATGCCACCTCTTTTCCGACCTCCGACAAATGGGCTTCTTATGGAGCAATTCTACTGGATGAGGTCATCACTTATTTTATCTGAGTAAATTGGATTTGTTAAGGTCCTATATTTATACTAATCATGTGATCACTATTCAATGGATATATTAACAACGGTAAAAAATATTAACATAAAACCAAAGAAGTTTACATCTTATAAAAACATTTTATATAAAGAGACTTTTAATAATATCAAGAGGTATTTTCCATTAATGAAACTTTGGGTCGTTACAATATTCCCCCCTTAAGAAATTTCGCTCTCAAAATTTACCTTTTCCCACACTAAAACAATTGTGGGAAACTCAACTTCATCATATCCTCTGATTCCCAAGTCTCTTATTCGAACTTGTGGTTTCTCCACAACACCTTAACAAGGGGCATTGTCTTATTTCGTAGAACTTTTTCTCTATGATCTAAGATCTTCACCGAATGCTCCTCATAAGAAAGATCATCTTCCAATTGTACCACCTCAGATGAGAGTACATCTGAAGGGTCCGGTATGTACTTCCTTAAGAGGGATACATGAAAGACATCATGCACCTCAGCCATGGTAGGTGGAAGTGTTAGTCGATAGGCCACATCCCAAACTCGATCAAGAATCTTAAAGGGGGAGATGTACCTTAGACTTAACTTCCTTTTCTTTCCAAACCTCATGACCTTTTTCCATAGATATATGCATAGAAAGACTGTGTCTCCAGCTTTAAACTCAAGGTCTCGTCGACGATTATCTGCATAACTCTTCTGTCAACTCTGGGCTGCCTTGATATGCTGCTGAATGGTTTTCACCTTCTCCACCATTTCTTCGACCATTTCTGGTCCAAGCAGCCTACGTTCACCGACCTCATCCCAACATGCCAGTGTTCTGCACCTTTTCTCATATAGGGATTCGTATGGTTCCATTTGGATGCTCGAGTGGAAACTATTGTTATAAGAGAACTCAACCAGAGGAAGATGTTGATCCCATCCTCCTTTAAAGTCCATTGAGCATGCTCTCAAAATATCTTCAAGTGTTTGGATAGTCCGCTCGGATTGGCCATCAGTTTGAGGATGATAAGTCGTACTAAAGTTCATTTCAGTATTCAGAGCATGTTGAAGACTCTTCCAAAACTTAGAGGTGAATCTTGGATCTCGGTCAATCACAATAGATAGTGGTACTCCATGAAGCCTTACCACTTCCCTGATATATATCTGTGCCAGTTGATCCAAAGAAAAATCCTCCCGAATAGCAATGAAGTATGCAGTCTTTGTAAGACGATCCAAAACAACCCAGATTGAATTGTTGCCTTTGGATGTCCTTGGAATTCTGGTGACAAAGTCCATGGTGATGTTCTCTCATTTTCATTATGGTATGGGCAATGGTTGCATCATCCCCTTAGACTTATGCCTCTCTGCCTTCACTTGTTGACACACCAGGCACTTTGATGTATATTCGGCGATCTCCTTCTTTATATTATCCCACCAAAAGTTTTCTTGGAGATCTTGATACATCTTTGTGCTCCCTGGGTGAATAGAGAAATTTGAACTATGTGCATCATCTAAAAGTTCCTTCTTCAGCTCCAGACTTGATGGAACACATAGTCTTTTCCCAAACCACACAATTCCTTCTTCATTAACATTAAATTCCGAGGATTTCCCCTTTTTGATAGCTTCCAATTTTTCTTGAATTCCCACATCATCCTTTTGAGCATCCTTTAACCTTTCCAAAAAAGATGGTTGAGAAATCATTTGTGAAAGGATTGATTATTTTCCCTTCTTTATGATTCCCACATCCATCTTCATCAATTCTAAGAAGATTGGATCCTTCTCAATTCTCATCATTGATAGAATTGTTGGGTCCTTTCTACTTAGGGTATCTGCCACTTTGTTCACTTTCCCAGGGTGGTAATGTATTGAAAAGTCATAATCCTTGATGAGATCTATCCATATTCTTTGGAGCATATTAATCTCTTTCTGTGTGAATAATATTTAAGACTCTTGTGGTCAGTATATATCTCACATTTCTCTCCATAGAGAGAATGCCGCCAGATTTTCAAGGCAAAGATCACAGCCGCCAACTCTAGATCATGTGTTGGATAGTTTTTCTCATGGATTTTCAACTGCCTTGAGGCATAGGATATCACTTTATCATTCTGCATCAGTACACATCCTAATCCCTTCTTCGAAGCATCACTGAATACCACAAAAACCTCCCCACTTGTGGGTAAAGTGAGAACGAGTGCAGTGATAAGCCTCCTTTTCAACTCCTTGAAGCTTTCTTCACATTCATCACTCCAAGAAAACTTTACTCCCTTTCGAGTTAGCTTGGTAAGAGGGTTGGAAAATCGTGAGAAATTTCTCACAAATCGTCGATAATATCCAGCTAACCCCAAGAAGCTACAGATATCCGTTACCGATGTTGGCCTCGGCCATCCCTCAATTGCATCTGTTTTGGAGGGGTCCACAAATATCTAATTTCTTGTGATGATATGGCCCAAGAATGAGACCTCCTTCAACCAGAACTCACACTTTCTGTACTTTTCATAGAGCTTCTCCTTGCGCAAAGTCTCTAGTACAGTTTTTAAATGCTCCTCATGATCCTCTTTGGTTTTAGAGTATATTAGAATATAATCTATAAAGACTACCAAAAATTTTTCAAGGTAATATCTAAAGACTCTATTCATCAAGTCCATGAATATTGCTGGAGCATTGGTGAGTCCGAAAGGCATTACTATGAATCCATAGTGCCCGTACCTTGTACGAAAAGAAATCTTGGGGACATCTTCCTTCTTCACCCTTACTTGATAATATCCCGACTGCAAATACACCTTGGAGAAGTATTGTGCTCCACGCAGCTGATCAAACAAGTCATCGATTCTTGGGAGAGGATACTTGTTCTTTATCGTGATTTTGTTAAGTTCACGATAATCGATGCAAAGCCGCATTGACCCATCCTTCTTCTTGACGAAGAGGACTGGTGCACCCCATGGTGAAGCACTTGGGCATATAAACCCTTTATCCAGATTCTCCTGTAGTTGTTTCTTCAGCTCTTCAAGCTCTACAACAGCCATTCTATATGGAGTCTTGGATATTGGTAGTGCCCATGGTATAAGTTCAATTGAGAACTCAACATCTCTTCTTGTAGGAAGACCAGGCAGTTCCTCGGGAAACACTTCAGCAAATTCCCTCAAAATAGGCATTTATTCAAGGATGGTTTCTTCTTTGGACTCAATCATCTGAGCCAGATACACGTTCTCATAGGGCCGTAATATCCATTCTTGAGATGATGGAGCTAAAAAAGATTCATCTTCCTCCTGACACTTGTAAAGCATTGGGTATTGATTCTCCATTTGGAGTGTGATTTCCCTCTCCTGACAATTTATGTTGGCTCTATATAAGGAAAGCCAATCCATGCCAAGAATTGCATCAAATTCCACCAGAGGGAGTATGACAAGGTTTTCCGGGAAATTAAATCCACAGATTATAACAGGGGAGGACTTATATTCATGGGATGCAATGATTGCCCCATTTTCCATACTCACTGACATCTTTACTTCCATGATTTGTGGTGGGGCTGGGATTGTTCTACTAAACTTTCGAGATATAAAAGAATGCGTAGAACCTGAATCAAAAAGTACGTTCGCTATTCTTGAATGAATAATTAGCATACCCGTCACCACTTCGTTGTCGGGGTTCACTTCGGCAGAAGTGATGGAAAAAGCTCTTCCTTGCTTTCTTGGAGGTTGTTGGTTGTCTCCGATAACCCTTGGATTAGGGCACTGATTTGAAAAATGACCCGGTTCTTTGCATTTGTAGCTTTGAACAACGCGTTGAGGTTCGAACGGAGCGTTCCTTTCCCCTTTCATAGCCGTGGGTCCTTCTTGCCAACAGTTAATAGCTAGGTGCCCTTATCTTCCACACCTGAAGCATTTTCTCGTCCCCTTATGGAAATTTCCAGGGTGCTTCTTTCCGCACTTTTGGAAACTGGGGTGCTGGATCTTCTTAGAGCCGTTTGATTTATCCATCGGACCACCAGCATTAAAGTCCACCTTATGCTTCTTGTCCCCATGATACCCCTTTGATTCCCCGATCTCCATTTCATTCTTGAAGGCACATTGGACAATTTACTCATAGCTGTCGAAGTCACAGATCGTTAATGCTTTCCACAAGCTAGGCTTCAGCCCACCAAAGAAGCGGGAAACCTTGCATTCGGGAGTAACGACAAAGCCGGAAGTGTATCGTGCAATCCTTGTGAAGTTTTCCTTGTACGCTCCAACAAATTCTTCATATTTTTGCTTGAGGTAAAGGAAGTCCCTTTCCATCTTAAGACGGAGGGTGCGCGGAAAATATTTATCGAAAAACATCTTCTAGAAATCCTTTCTTTCTAACGCCTCGATCTCCTCCTCAGGCTTCGTATTTTTGATCAACATCCACCATTGATCAGCTTCACCCTCCATACGATAAGCCGCTAGGAGAACCTTCTCTTGTTCAGAACATTGGAGGATGGAGAATATCTTTTCAATGGAGTTGATCCATTGTTCAGCGATCGCTGGATCGGATGATCCACTAAAAGTAGGAGTCCTTTGTCTCATGAATCTCTCGATAGCGACTTGTTCTTTCTTGAGGGGGGGGGGGGTTGAACGTTCCTCTTGACCCGTTTTTCTATTAAAAACTTGAGTTAGCTGAGAGAGAATCGTGACAAAGTTCACGATTCCCGCTCCCATTGGATTTGGAATCTCATTAGTACAGTCATCACACTGATCTTCACAACGGTTGTTAGCCCGAGTCCTCCTATTACCGGCCATTGGATGGAATAAAAGGAAAGTTAGGGGTAACACATAAAGGGTAATCCAAAGACAAAAGTTAATGACTTATAAATAAACTTTCATTCCTTAACTGATGAGTCTATAGGCTTCAATCTTGGATTTTCATGATCTACTTTCTAACATATATTCGTAGGGGAATTTTTTTTATTTCCCTTAATAAGGGTTCATACTAAGCTTGTGAATTTATCAAAACATATCCCCCGGGAGTGTCGTAACCAAGAGTGCAGCAAGGCACATTGTCGTGCACTAGTTCCCATTTGAGTCTAGCTCAAAGCGGTGTTTTCGGGTTTTACCCCTAGGATACATCTGTTCCAGAGCCGCCTCTACCTGCTCATATCCAGACAGAGATGTATTTTCTTGATAACCCACTTACTCAATACTCACAAAAACTTAGGGACGTTTCTATTGTACTTAGTCTTGTATCTAAGGCTTTACTAGGGTTTCCTAATCCCTAAAATAACTAAACCAATCCTTTGATACCAACTATGACAACCCTGCTTTTTATTACAACTTAAACATGATTTATTACATAAAACTTCACTTGATACAACAAAGAAGATCGATAGGTTTAGTGTCTTAGGGGCTTAGGATCATTACATAAAAACTTAAAACATGAAATACAACATCTTTATTGAAAACTTCCTTTACATGACCACTACATTCCCTCGTACTTAGCATTGCATGGGATAACCTGAGGACATGCATAAGAAAAGGGGGAGCTATAAAGCCCAGTAAGGGAGTACACATGGAATAACACGAGGAGTACAATACATGTTAGACAATAGGTATATCAATAGAGAATAAAAGAAACATGAACATAAAGGCATGATAAAGCATGATAATCATGACATGGAAATGTGGCAATAACACTTAACATGGAATTAGCATGAGCCAAGGCTCATTGCACATAAAGCATGAGTAAACCATCATTGCACATGAAGCATGAGTAAACCCTCGTTGCACTTGAATTATCATGAGTCAACACTCATTGCACAAGACGTATTATGATACTATACTTTACCCAATGCATTGGAGCGCTATAAGGGCACACCCTTCTTAAACATTTCATTTCATGCATAAGTGTGCCACATGGATCATAAAACATGGATTCATAAAACATAAAAATTTATTACATGATAAAGGAATGTGGAATTCATACATGAAACTTTGTAATCAATAAGTAAAGGTGCATAAAGTTGGATACCCTTGATGGAGAATGGTCATGGTATCCACTACACAATGGCATTGGCTTAGAAAATCGGTGCGATTTCGGCAGCGTAACGGGGTGACATAAGAATTCATAAAAAATGGTTGATGAGAGAGAAAGGGGTTCCTCATCATATTTACATGTAATTTACAGTAAGTAGGTCATATAGATACATGTCCCAACAATTTTAATGGAATTTAGATTCATGATACAAAAATATTTCTTGAATGTAAAAGAAGAGAGAGAAGTTCCTTTCGGAATTTCGGCATAGTAACGGGTGTACATGGGAGGAATTTAATGAGAGAGAAATGGGTCTCCCTTCATTAAAACAATAATAGGGCAGTATGGGGGAGGTTAGAAACCATACCCCAACATTAATAATTGAAATTAAAAGGGCAATACAACTTAAAGAAAATTGACAAAAAAGAGAAAGGAAGAAAAAACCCTTACTTGGAAGTGTGCTTCCAAAGGCTAGAGAGAGGCTTGTGATAGGCTTCTTGGGATCTTGGGGCACCTTGGGAGGATTATATAGAGAGTGGAGAAGAGGTTGGACTAACTCCAAGCAATTTTAGTGAGGAGGAAGTGGGAGCTTGGGTGGGTTTATATAAGAAAGGTGAGGGAATTCTTTATTATTTAGGTTTGGGTCCCCTTACATTAAATTAATCCAAACCACAAACCATCCCATGGTTTTTGCCCATGGTTTTTGGAAAAGGGAAGAGGAAAAAAATATTTTATAAGGCCCAAGTCCGAACTTCTTAAAATAATAATGTTGCTTATGTGGAGGTGAGTCACACTCCCATGGAAATTAATTTAAGAAGGCAAAGTGTTGAATATGTCTTGAGGGGTCCATTAATGCTTTGAAAAGTAAGTAAAACAAACCCAAAATCACATTATTCTAATGATAAAACATATATTGGCCGAACATAAGGATTATGGTATTTTATTACATCACCATTGGGTCATTATGATGTCATAAAACACATTATATATTTAAACGGTATTTAATTTTTACCCAAAAATTTGACTGCCTCAGAAAATTATGAAAAATTCACCGTTGGATAATTTTGACATCCTGATTCCAGAAATAAAATTTATTTTATCTAAAAAAATTCTAATTATGTTAATTTTCACTTTTAAAATAAAAACCAACATTTATCGAAAATTCATGGGTTACTGACAGAAATGGCTTTCAAACCTTAATATAAAATTTTTATTGAATTCATAAAATTATAAGATCATTTATATTTAATAAAAATTAATTTAATAATAGTAATATTATTTTATTAAAATATTATTTAATTCAAAAATCACTTAATTTAATAAAATAGATTTCTTAATTAAATAATAACTAAAAACACCATTTGTACTTTAACAACTATTTACAATGTATCAAAAATGACTAGAAATTATATTCATTATTATATAAAAAATAATGTACATGAACATAGTACTAATTATTTGTTACATAACCCTTTAAAAAAGTTGCATAAGACCTAAGGGTAAGGTGTGCGATGGTGACAGACTCTTGGGGTGGCTCGGATAACATCGCTCGAGTGGTAATCTCTATCAACTTCCACTTTTCCCGTAGACGGTCCCGTTCGAGCTTGACATGGTGAAGCTCATCTTGGGCTTGGTCAAGGGCGAAGCCCAAGGATGCCACCTCTTTTCTGAGCTCTGACAAATGGGCTTCGTATGGGGCAATTATACTGGATGAGGCCATCACTTCTTTTGTCTGAGTAAATTGGATTTGTTAAGGCCCTATATGTATACTAATCATGTGATCACTGTTCAGCGGATATATTAAAAACGGTCAAAAATATTAACATAAAACCAAAGAAGTTGACATCTTATAAAAAAAATTTATATAAAGAGACATTTAATAAGTTAAAGAGGGATTTTCCATTAATGAAACTTTGGGTCATTACAACTATATAGTAGTATTTTGCGTAACAGCCTATACTACACTTGGGAATTCATGTGAGTTTAGAAATTTAATTTATCCAATAATTATCACAGTTTATCTTGTGTTATTAATTTCTATTTTATTCAAAAATAAAAGTAACAAATTAGAAATTTTATTTTTATTACAAAATTAGACATTAGTGATTAATTAATTAGATAATTAAATGTCTTTCACTATTTTATCAAATTCTAGGAACCCTCTATAATAGAATCAGAATACTTTGTCTCTTGAGTATTTTATTGAAAATGATACTTGAGCCTCCCCTCAAAGTATACAAGCTATGGATATGCCCCCATAAGGAGGGTTAAAGATAAGATTTCGACTGGCCAACTGTATTAACTCGTGACTTCTTGATCTGTTGAGTGAATTCCCGACTTCTAAAATCATAACATGATTTTCTAAAATATTGCCTCTAAAATGATAGAAAGTTATCTATGACTAATACTTACTACCATTTTAGTTAAATCAACTCATACATCTCATAATAACTCCCCAATATTAAGAGACACTCTCATCTATGGCTGACTGAGCACCTTGGACACCTTGGTGTGTTCAAATTCAAATGATGATGGACATTTACAACTTAATATTTCCTTGATGGTTTTTTGTCTCTCAATGAATATAATAGATTTCTATAAATACTTTTCATCTATGTTGTTTCTCTCGCAATTGAACATTAATAGAAAAAACATTCACATCTTCTTTATGCATTTTATTACATATTATTATATGTATTTAACCGCTGTTATAAATCACATAAAATAATAAATAAATTCATAACTTTAATCAACTAACTGACATATCTTGAGCATCTAAAACAACCTAGGGGAATCATACCTGAGCCTTCAGTTGGCTCTTTATATAGATCATCCCAATATAGTATATTCACATTTCTTCTAGAGTATTACCTCATCTTGGCAGGGTCCTTATCATGATTAGAGTATGACCTCATCTTGGCGGTGTCCATGTCATGTTTAGACTACCACCTTATCTTGGAGGGGTCCACGTCTTGTACCATCTTTGTCCAATGTTCAAATATACTCGCGCACAGACAAGGGGAACTAGGATGCAAAGTATATCAGATAAAATGGATGTGCAGACCCTTATACACATTGAATGAAAATAAATGACAATACGAAGACCATATTAATTAATTAATTAATTATAAACATCGTAAAAAGTTAAATAAATACCTAATTAAATAATTGAAGACACACACAAGTTAGTGCTTAAGATGAGTAAATTCGTAAAATTAAGTGCAATAAAAATTAAATTGAAATATATTAAGTATGAGGGTATTTAATTAAATAAAATGAATTAATTAAATTCAAATAATTTAATTATCTTTGGTCCCTCAATTAATTTATTTTTAATACCAAAAATTCAATTAATTAATAAATTAATATAATACCCAAATTAAATTAATTTTATTTTGGGGTATTAAAAAATTATTTTAAATAAAAATTAATATATTAATTAATTTAATTTAATGGTAAAAATAAATAAATTAAATTAGTTAATTTTGATTAATTTAAAAACTGGTCGGTCCTAGAAACACTTCTATTACCTATTGTAGATCATGCTAAACCTACGCAAACCCATAATGGGTCATGCAAAGCCCGTGCAGGGATATTTGGGGAAAAGAAGGTCCACCTAAACCCTTTTTGGGTTTTGAAAAACCACCCAATCCACATTTGGGGCAGAACATATCCACCAAAACCTAACAAGGGTTACCTCTCATAGTTGTGAGGTCAGCCAGACAGTGAATATGGACGGTTTGGTCAGTCACTGGTTGATTGGATATGGGATCTGGATGGTACTCAATAGAAGAGTTAGGCGGTCACCGGGAGGAGGGAAATGCGGAAGACTGAGTGACGACCAACATGGTTGGTCACAGTAGTGGATCGGGCCACAAGCGGCGGTCCAAGATGAGCCGGCGGGTGGGAGGCACATCAAAGAACTACTGTAGTTAGAAGGAATATTTGCTTAAGCTAGGGTGGTGCTCTTCCAGGTTATGCAAGTCGCTGGGGAGAGCTGGGGTGGCTTGAAGGGAAAGGCGTTGTGATACATGAGACTATTTCCGGAGAGTGGCCAGAAGGAGGTGGGCGGTGCCAGGTAGAAAACTGCATGGACGAGGGGTGGATGACACTCATGAAAGAGACATGATGGCATTGCTTAAGAGTGGTCAGTGGAGGTTGTGGTCCTCATAGGTGCATTGATGGGGGGACTTAGTCTATCGTGTAAGGAGGGGGTTCCCATGAGTGTTGATTGTGAAATATCTAACAAGGTGGCACTCCCACTATTTTTAAAATTGTAAAAGTAACTACCATAAGCCAAATAAAACTTTTAAAATTCTTCTTTCATTTTGTTTTTTATTCCTTTACCTAGTCCCACCGCCACCCCGCAAATTTTTCCTCATCCAGTTTTTGAAAATATTTTGGCAATAAGATTATCATTTTATAATAATAATAATTATTATTATCATTATCGTAATGTAAATCCACATTTTTGGTAGAAACAAATCAACTAAACAATAATATTCTAGCTACTAGCAGTCTAGTCAGTGATCGGGAATGGACAAGAATTTTTTAAAAAACAAACTTCCTTTGGATATAAAACCGATATAAATATATGTTATTTAATTTTAATATCCATAAATCACAAATTGACCCTTAATTTGTTTTTCCAGATAACCATAACTCGGTTACCCGAGCTCAGATCAACTCACAGTCGAAACCATTGGGACCGAAATCAAATCCTCTACTTAAATTTAATGTAACATAATTTTTATAATCTCGGAAAATTTACATGATTCCTATGATACCTATTTTAGGTACTGTGGTTGCAGTAGAAGTGATTGGGATGGGAATTTTCAAAAAATTCATCATTGGGATGGAGCTTCTTATCATCTTTGATGATCTGAGCCCCGACATGGTCTGAGGATCTCACTTAAATTAAACAGAGTAGAAAAATATAAATAAAAAAAAATTAATTTTTAAAGTAAAACGGTGTTCTCGACATATTCTTTTCATCAGTGATCATTTCATTAAGGATAAAAAGATTAATCCCTCTATATTGTCCACATGTAATTCAAAAATTCATTGGAGCATCGACCATCAAATTCCAAATGATATCATAGATATTTGACGATGTCTTTGATTCCATGATGATCACGTAATTTTCTATCTTGTGATGCATGAGGAAGAATTTGATTAGAACACTTGGGTCAAGATTTTATATCTCAAGGAAGTGGGAGAGGAAAGATAGGATTTGAAGTTCTCGCCATGAAAAATCAGTTGTGTGAGAGCCCCTCTCTCTATATATAGTGGATGTGAAAAATACCCGATAGGGTTCCCCGACCCCCATTTATTTAACATCTACTAAATAAATAATTTTGATGAACTAAAATACATAAAAATTATTGATTATTTTATCACATACATATATCACATATTAAATGTATTATGTGATAAAACTGAATCATTAACTTGACTCGAAATTCCCACTTAATATTAATTGAACATAGAATATTATAATAATATTCATTTAAATAATATTTTATCGTATTTAATTAACTTTTAAATAATTTTAATAAATAAATTCAGTACCAATTATTATTTACCTGAATAATATTTATTTATTTATTTATCGGTGATCAATAACTTGGACAACACTCATACGTCATGGTGGGGACCACCATGTCCGATATACATATTCCATTGAATATGGTGGATTCTTAAATATATTCTTGTTTGAGACCCTCTAGTCCCTTATCCCGGTAGTATTGAATAAAATTCACAGACCAAGAGAAGATTCTAGCAACCCATCATGGACACTAAAGAGATAAGGATAGTCATAGCAACCCAAACCCACCTGCAAACATGCATTGTGTAATATTATCTCTCTATATCTCATATCTAATAAAGGAGGATTCTCATTTGTTTCATCACCCTTTTATTTATTTATTATTTATTGATATAACTGGATGGATTTAGCCTTTAATTCCTTGGACAATGACTTTTGATGGTACTCCCTTCCTGATCAACAAGGCCTGAGATATGTTACTTCCTCAACCTCGAAGAAAAAATAATTTTTTACCATTCAACCAATGTCATTCCACTAATGATGTACCCAACACAAGCTACCTCACCACAAATTCGTTATCATGGTTTTCCCCTTACATCAAAGTATACGATCAAATGGAACACACTGGTAATGATCTCAAGTCAAGAGACCAATACACATGTCTGTAGATAGAAACAACCAACGACACCCAAAAAATGTGGTATTCCTATTAGTGGGTCTCTCCTCACGATCTCACAACTATAGATCACCAAGTGTGATCTTCATGAGAATTAGTCTCAATGATTATGATCCCCTAGTACCTGATAGTCAAAAACCTACTATTTCCATTCAGTAAGATTTATCAAGACCATATGACCTTTGTTTAAGAATAATTTCATAGTATCTTGAGGTTCTCATTATATCATACGATCTACTATAACCTTTTGATACAACAATTCATCTATAACCATTACCATTAAATAGTGGAAGTAAAAATATCTACAATATAATGGTAATAATATATCATGTATATCTAACTGTATACATGATATGGTATTCAAAAGTAATATTCAAGTTGGGTCTAGGGAACCCACTATTACAATTGTAGGTAGAACTATTGAGGTGGTGCAATGCCACTGGACAATCAGTGGAAAGACCTTGAGTTTCCCAATACTGCAAGAGCCCACTGAAAACACAGTGGAGGAGCATGGACTAGCTGATGTGGATGAAAGAAAATAATGATTTCTTCTGGAGACCACTGGCTAGTCGGTGTAGGTGAACAGGCTAGCCGGTGGTAGTAGATAGACATGATAGAGTACCTATAACACCACATGATACTCGGTGGAGGCTACCAGGTACCCGATGTCATCAAGCTAGCAATTCTAAGTAAATAATTTAAGGCTATTAAAATAAATTTAATATGGAATTTAAATTTTTGTATAACCCTGATGATTTTTAGAACATTTCCAATGGTTTTAAAGTCTATATAAAGAGTCCTTGGTGTCCTTGAAAACTCACCTGACCATCCAATCTCTAATTTCAATGCTCTATGATCTTCAATTTACTCACAAAATTCCGCTCCTTATATATATTCATTATTCTTTCTAGAGTGTGTGACAAATTTTATATTTTATCACTCTCTTCTATTATTATCATTCTCTCCTTATGTTCGTCATATTATTAGAGATAATTGAGACTAAGAAACAAAGTGATTACTTCATAGAAATCCTCTCATCATACTCCTTTCTTCTAATTTTTATTCTCATTATTATTAAAGTGATAGACATTGGTTTCCTTACCAATTAGTTTAAAAAGGTAGGGTAATAATCTCTTTGAGGTTTCTAGATCTCCCATTAAAAATATATTGTGTAATGTATTTCTAATTTCATTCTTTAACTGAAAAAGTAAAGGAATTTTTTGGTATCCTGGCTATTGGTAAAGTCAAGGGACTAATAAATTAAATGATAAAGTTATTGGGGTGGTAGACGTAGGTGATCTTTTAGAGGTATTATAGATATTACTTACCAAATATTTTTTAATATTTAATTTCTTAAATTTCATTTATTTATATCTTTCAAAAATTCATTTATTCAACTGTTTAATCCATAAAACATGTTTAATCTATTTATTCTCAATTCAGAATTGATTTTATTATTTCTTGTTATTATCATATTTAATTATATTGTTTCACTTCTAAACATTGATTATTATTTTTATATCTTAATTTTTTTAATTTCAATAATATTTTATAATGTATTTTTTAATCTTGGTATTTTTAATTTTATTTTTAAAATGGTAATTCTCCTACATCTGGCCATTTTACCCAATTCCAACCTAAATTTGGTATCAAAGAAGTATTTAATTTATTAATTTCTCTATTTTAAAATTATTTAAATTATTATTTTATTTCAGAAAATATTTAACAGGTTTCCAGTAAAATTTATATATTTTAAATGGATTTTTATATAGTCATGGTGGCCCCAGAGGACAATCCTTGGATCATGATCCATTTTTTGATGGCAGTAATTATACTTATTGGAAATAAAAAGTATCTAATTTTCTTAGATCTATTAGCTATACAATTGTTATGATTGTAATGAATGGCTATACTATTTATATTTAAAATGAAAAAAAACAGACCCCTGATGGTATTTTTACTTTTGAAATTGATAATAAAGTAATGAATCCATTAAATTTTGGTTTAGTTATTAAAGAGTTAAATAATTTTTCTTTATGAAAATTCAAACACATGATCTGTAAATTATTATATGTTATGTATGAAGGTAAAAATAAATGTAAGGAAACAATTCTTGACATGTATAGTAAATAATCTAAGAGTTTCTCTATGAATCTTAAAAATAATATCATTATAATGATAACTAGATTTATTGATATTTTTAATGGGGGAAAATATCTTAGTGTAACTATTTCTATATAAAAATTATTCATGAAAATCCTTTGAGTTTTATCAATCAGTTGGGAAAAAAATTCATCACGATACAAGTAGTTAAGGATATTAAAAACATAACATTTAAGGAACTCATAGGTTATCTTATGAAGTGTGAGATAACCATAAATATATAGGCTAAAAATTAAGCTAAGTTGGTAAAGTAAACTAAAAGAACAATTTATTTCAAGATAAAAAATAATAATATTTTGAGATCCACTCTCACATTTCCAACATTACTAAGATAACAAACAAGTACAAGAAAATAAAGTGATCCTATTGACACTTGAAAAAGATAAATCAAGAATTTGAGGTAACATACTTCAGTTACAAAAACAAGGGGAATATCAAAATAGATTGTGAATTGAATAAGAAAATGTAAAAATATATTAAGAAAGGTATAAAATCATTAAAGGTTTCGACTTGGAGCTCCATCAAGAACTCAATTCCAACAAATTAATCAAGATACAAAATTCAAAATTATCTCATGGTACATTAGAGGAAGGAAATAAGTTTAGTTATAATATTCCTCAATCTCTTTATCATTCCTCATATTACTTCTCTAATTATTCCACATATTCCTTAAATTATGAATATCTTCATCAAACTAAAAATTCACTTCAAAATGTCTTTTTTGATGTTCTTTTAAAATCTATCGATCATAAAATGAAACACAATATTTTTTTGAAAAGGATTATATTTTAAATAAAAAATATGATTCTGTTTTATTGTTAAATAAACAACCAAAATTTTAATATTTGGAATTTAATGTTTAATATATTAAAAATAATATTTCTTTTTTTACCCAAAGGGAAAAATATTTTAATAAGATCTTATGTTCTAAACAACATGATAAAAATCACTATGGTTTTTCATTTTCAAAACAATATTGTTTAAAAAAATATAAAAATATTACTTTTTAAGGGGAAACACTAAAAATAAATTTTTTTATTATTTCAAGAAAGTTGTTTATCTCTGTTATGAATTCAATTATAAAAATTCTAGACATAGTATATCAAAACAAATTCATATTTCTTATTTTATTTCAAATGGAAAAATATTATATAAATAAGTGTGGATTTAAAACACATTATTTAATAACTTAATTGGACCCAAGATATGGGTACCAAAATCTATAATTTTTTAATTTTTTGTATAACAAGAGAAAAACCTAAGAAGTTACATGGTATATGAATGTAAATTTCTCAAGGAAAATGTGCAGTGATCCTTTCAACTTTAATCATTTTGATGAATTTGAAGTATGGAATATCACTTTTGGAGTTGATTCAAAATTAAAAAATTGAAGGTGTATATATGATTGGTTTATACAACTCTAATATAATTAATGGTGTTTTATTTTTAAATGTATTGGAGCATAATTTACTAATTATTACTAAATGTTTTGTAAAAGTTTCAAAATTTATTTTGAAAATGATTTTTATAAAGTTTATAATTCAAAAGGAAATATTTTATACACTATATCCCTTTTTCAAAAAGTGTAAATTATTGATTTAAAATCTCAAGAAAGTAAAAATGTTAAGTGTTTAAGGGACAAAATAATGATTTTTGGATTTTGGAATCAATGCTTAGGTCTTTATAATACTCATTATCTTTTAAATCTCAAACATAATTGACTAGTATGAGATTTACTAGAATTCTATTTTAAAGACAACTTAGTTTTTGAACCTTGACAACTAAGAAAGAAACTAAAGTCTTATTTCAAAACTAAAAACCTTGTTTCCTCTTATAAAACCATAAAACTAGTCAACATCGAAATTAATAGACTAATACAATTTTATATTTTCAGAGTAAAAATTTACACCTATGTAATTATCGATGACTATACTTGATTTACATGGGTTTTCTTATTAGAATTGAAGAATGAGGATTATATTGTATTTTTCAACATTTCATGAAAAGGAAAAAATTAAAAAGGATAGAAAATATTTTTCCATAGAAGTTTACATGGTCTACAATTCGGTAACAAAGGATTTTATGAGTTTTTTACTTCTCAAGGTTATCATCAATTATTTTTACTCTCATAGAACAGCTAAAAAAATATGGTTTTTAAAAGATGAAATAAGACCCTCCAAGAATTTTTTAAGACTCTCCTAAATGGGTTTTTTCCTTCCAAAAATCTTTTGGGCCAAGGTGGTTAATTTTTCTGGCTTTATCATTATCCTTTTCCTCATAAGACCCGTATTATCTAAAACCCATTATGAACATCTGAAAGGTAAATTTACAAATGTTGTGTTCTTTAAATTATTCTATTATAAATGTTTTATCCTTAATATAATGTATTATCAAGGGATATTTGACCACAAATACGATGAATGTGTATTTTTGGGTAATAAAACTCAAGTAAAGACTTCTATTTCTTCAATAAGAGGAACAAGATCCCAGAAGATCCTATTCACATAAAATATATTGAGAATATTCCTAAATCATGTCCACAAAGTGGTGATGATAATTAAAAACCTAGTTTGAACATGCCTAAACTGTAATGTTCTAAAGAAATTGAATATCTATTAGAATCCCCATATTCTTATTTTCTAAAGTCTTGGATTCAATCCAGATACCATCCTAATAAGAATGTTATTAGTGAATTAAAATCCATAACACGTACTAGAAGGTCAGTCTTAAATGAAGCTAAACATCAATATTTTCTCTCACCTTGATCCTAATTCACTTAATGACACTATTAATAATGGGAATTTTATACTTTACATGAAATTGGAGATGAAAAAATTTCAATTGAAAAAAATTTGGACTCTCATGAAACATTTTGATAATATTCATATTATTGGAACAAAGTGGGGTTCTTAAAAAACACGACGATAAATGAAATGTTATTCATAACAAGGCCAACCTTGTTTATAACTTCTATAGTCAAGAAGAAGGAATTGGTTATGGTGAAACCTTTGCACCTATTTATAAAAATGAATGTATTATAATGTTTTTTTGAATCAACCACTCATTTTAATTTCTAATTTTTTAAAATGGATGTGAAAGGTTCGTTATTAAATGGTAATATTTCAAAAAATGTTTTTATGTTTCTGAAAATCCTAGTTTTACAAATCATGTTTTAAAGTTAACTAAAGTTATATATGGTTTAAAACAAGCCCCTTGATCTTTATATGAGAGGTTAATTAAATTTCGTTTATCAAATTATTTTATAAAGGGAAAAGGTGATTCCACCCTTCCTCTAAAATCATTTTTAAATTATTTATTAATCATTCAAATATATGTTACTGATGTTATTTTAATCCCAACTAAAGAAAATCTTTATATTTAATTTTATAATGTGATTAATAAAAAGTTTGAAATTATTTTTATAGAATAAATTAAATAATTCATTGTTTTTTCAGATTTTCCAAAATTCTAATAGAACCATTTTAAACCAAATTATATACACTAACTAAATACTAAAGAAGTTTTTCATGGATCATTATAAGGAAATTAGAATTCCCATAAGAAAAAATAGTATGCTAATGTTTGATAAAGTTGGTCAATTAGTCGATAATAAGACTTATAAAAGTATGGTTATATGTATACTTCACCTTAATGTGAACCAACTAGATATCATATTTAGCATATGGATATTTTCTTATTTTCAATATAATACAAAGGAAACATGTTTAAAACTCATCAAAATAAATTTTAGTTATTTCAATAGAACTAAAAAACGTAGATTATTTTATCCTATGAAAATCTATTTTTGAAATTTATTATTTTTTCTGATGTTGAATTTGAAGTATTGAAATTAGATAAGAAAATTACTAGTGGAAAATGTCATATACTTATAAAATCCCATGTAATATGTAGTATAAATAAGAAAACTTTGTTTCTATTTATATAGATGAATCATTTTAAATATTCATTGTGATTTTTTACACCCATATTTTATGGATGAAATATACTCTTTTGGACTTTATTCTAACTTAATCATTTGTCCCTATGAAGTGTGACAATAGTAGTGTAATAAATATTTGTAAAAAAATCCAATAATATCACAATAATCACATTGAATTGAGACACCATTTTCTATTAGATCACATTAAAAAATGTGATAGTGTTCTTGAATTGGTTTGAACTAACCATTATCTTACTAATAAATTCACCAAAATAATTCCTATTGATTTCTTTGACTTAATAAAAGGTGATTTGGGTTTGATTATCTCGTGAGACTTATCTCTTAAACATAAAAATCTTGAAACATTTTTCAATTTTAAATCGATTTTTGAAAAAAAAATAAAATGATTTCATATGATAAATGTTTTTAAAACATTTCCTAATTTTAAATGGGTAAAGTGACCATGATACTTCAAGAAAAACATTATTATATGGATATAAACAAGTGGATATGGTTCTAGTACAAATTATCCAAGGGATTTATCTTGAAAAGTGTTGATTGAGTTTCTATCCCTTTCTATATCCTAGATATGGTGAGTGGGACGCTACTTCACACCTGTTCGGACACTCCAAGGGAATATTTTAGGGTTCATTAATACAATATTTTCTAAACCTTTATGATGAAATAATTTTTAAAAATATTTATTTTCTAAGTATTTTATTTCTTTATTTTTTTCTGTCCTAAATGAATATAATCCTTTTAAATCCTCTTGATGTATTGTATTTTTGGGAACTAATATTGATAATATTGAAATGATCATAGAAAATAATTTTTTTTTAAATATTTTATCTTAGTTCTCTAACCTTGGTTTTAAATTTTTTTTCGAAAATCACCAAGGTGGTAATGTTTTTTGTTTTATAAATCTAAAAAGGTTTAAAGTTTTATGTTTTGTTAAAATGGGGGAGAAAGTTTCTATTTAACATTAATTCTTTCTCTTTATATTCTTATTTTAATTAACTAATAATTCAAGTATGTGATCATAAAAAGGTGGTTATTTTTTCACTTCTCATTGTTCCTATATTGTATTGATCAATAACACTCTTTAAAGTGATTAATATTTTAATTTATGTCTTTGAAATATTATATTAACGAAATCTTGTTAAAACTCTAAAAAGATCCTTGGAATAAGTCTTAATAGAATTTTTGAAACCTTAGAAGAAATTCAGAAGAATAATAGATGATTATAGAGTTAAATTGAGAATACAATACATGTTTCCCAAGGCTAAAGGTAGTACTGGCCAAATGTTCTAGTGTCACTAGCTATCCCATGGCATGCTCAACTTCTTAACGAGCTTATATGATCCCACCAGCTACCCTATAGAGGAGCACCAACTAGCCGATGCTAATGGAAAAACCAATGAATTCAATATGATACCATATTCCATATAGTGGTGGTTCACATACTAGATGGTGGTATTAAACAATAAGGATATAGTTCTAGAAACTCCTTAGGCTACCTGGTGGGGGATACCAAGTACCCGATTGGAACGGTCTAGCATCTCTAAGTCAAGAATTTATAGTGGTCAAAATACATCGATTAGGGACTTCAGCAGCTTGAAGACCCCATAATGATTTCTAGAATGTTACTAATGGTTTTAAATACTATACATAAAATCTTTTTTTCCATTGAAACTCCCTTTATCCACTAATATCCAATGCCAATGCTCTTAGATCCTCAATTTTCTCTCAAAAGGCCTCTCTTTCTAAATATTCTTTCTTCTTACAAGAGTGTGTCCCAAACTCTATATCTTATCACTCTCTTCTATTATTCTCATTCTCACCTAGAATTCATCACATTCGTTTAGAGAATTAATTTTATGCTATAAAGTGATCTATTTATATAAATCCACTCATCTTCCTCATTTCTTATATTTTTTGTGGTCACTACTGTCATAGTGATGGAATTTTGTTTGCTTGTCATTTATTTGAAAAAGGCATGGGACTAATCAGTTTTAGATTTTTATATTTTGATTTAAAGAGCTTATGTCTGTTATATCTGTATTTTATTGATATGAACAAAAAAATCAGGATAATGTTTTTTATCCTGTCTATCATTAAATCCAAGGGACTAATACATTAAAACCTAAAGAAATTAAGGTGTAAGACACAGTGTCTATTTTAGAGCTATTACATAACTTCCTTACTAAATATCATGTCTTATTTTACTATCCATAATTTCATTTATTTGTCACATCCAATAATTCATTTATTCAAATTTTTAACCCATCAAATGTGTTTAGTCGATTTATTCTTAAATTTATATTTATTTTATTTCTTTTATTTTATTATTATATTTTATTATATTCTATCACATTAAAAAATTGATTAATTTTTTTTATTTATTAAGAAGGATTTAATTTATTCAATATTTTATAAATCTTTTTTAATCTTTTTTTCTTTTTATTTTTTTAATGGGAAATTCATCCTCCCTCTTGACATTTTATATTTTTCCAACCTACTATAAAACCATGTAGATTTTTTAAAACACATCTATATGATTTATCCAATTTATTTTTAACCATTTTTACCTTTGGAGATACATGATATATGAAGTTTATTTTTAAAACAACATTATCGATGAAATATATTAACATGAAGCAACATTACAAGCCAATTTATCCTTTACAACCTTTTTATTTCATTAAAATTACATGGATTTTTTGATAAGTTTAATTATGGATATTAGTGATACATGATAATTTTGGGTAAAAATTTTATATAAGGGAGGATATAAAGCTTTCATTTTAGATTTTGAATTTGATTCAAAGATGATTTATATTATTCTCAAGCTATTACTTTATTATTTTGGAAGAAAAATTAAAATAATGTATTGTAACTTGGGTAGATATATGACCAATCTCACTCGACCTAAAATCCTTTTTACAACTATTATAATTAGTGTCATAAGGAAACAGACTTGGGAGATGGATCTCGCGCAACGCTCCTCAACGGGCGAACCAAAACCCTAGCTATCATTGCTGTTTCCCCCTAAATCTTCGTTGATGGCTGGTTTCGATCCAGCGTGGGAACTCCCATCTCCTGCATCTGCTACTCTGGTATCTAATCCGTCAAAAATTGAAGTGGGTAATCTCGATTTACCTCTTCGGCTTCTTCCGGTCTCTTTCCGCGATGCGATTCAAGGAGATGATATCGGCTGTGCAAAAGTTGACAAACAACAATACTTCAAAAAGCTCGATGATGGGAGTTTCATTGTTAATGCGGATCCGGAGGCTCTAAAGCAGCGTGAACAACTCTGTAAATTCTCGATTCTTGGTCGGGTCTCCTACAGCACAGGCGACCGGCCATGGTCTTCTGCTGATTTAAAGAACCGACTTGCAAATTGCTGGGGTTCAAGCAGATGGAAGATGGTGCCAATTGGTAAAGGCTATTATCATATCGTTTTCAACTCGCAAAGTGATTTAGACCAGGTATGGAAAATCGGTAATCTTCAACTAAAGCCTGGATTTCTTAGAATCATGGATTGGAATGCTGCTTTTAATCCATTCACACACAAAAATCACTTGGCACATGTTTGGGTTCGGGTGCATGGGCTTAATTGGTATTACTGGCACCCAAAAATTCTTAATGACATTGCCTCCTGCATAGGGTCCCCTATTAAAATTGATCACAGGACTTTGAATGGTGAGCTTGGCCTATATGCTAGAATAATGGTGGAAGTTAATCTGGCCACTGAACCTCCACTTTGTATTGGTTTTAATGCTCCTGACCATAAAACTGAACTTAGAATAGAATATGAAAAGAAACCACCCTTTTGTGAGGTATGCAAACTAGTTGGACATAACCTCTCAAATTGTAGAGTGGTTAGAAAACAAATGGAACCCCCAATCTCTAATGACTGGAAGGTTGTCAATTATGGTAAAATAGGGCAATCCAACTTGGATAAACCTGATCTACCCAAAAAGACACAAAATACTTGGATCAAAAAAATCCTATGTTCCTGCATCTCTAGAGGGTAAAACTTGGGGGGAACTAGTTGATGAAGAAAAGCCTTTACAAAAACCTGAAATCATTGACACTGGAAAAAGTATTTTAGTTGCAGAAGGTATAGATAATCATGCCTCTACCTCTGGTACAGCTACCCTGCACTTACAGGTTTCTAATGATTTAGAGTGTCCTTCTTTGGTTCCTTTGGAGCTGAAAGACCTCGCTGCTGCTGACATGGTTCCACACGATGTCATGGAAATAGCACCAAAAGAAGGTCTCTCTCTTGACCCTTGTCTGCCTGTTTTGATTAATAATGCTGTGACTCTTGTTAGTGCTGCTGAGAATGGTGCTCACAACACTGCACACACTGAAGTCCAGCCGTTTGCAAGTGCCAGAAAAGGAGATTCCACTACTGTCATGGTCCACAAAAATTCTGCTATGACCCTTCCAACACCTGCTATTCTTCTTTCCAACACTGCTGAAATTATCCCTCCTATTTCGTCTAAAATTCCTGCAAATGCTGCCCCCCTTGGCACTGTTTGCACCATAGCCACTGCATCTTCAACCACTGCTCCTTCTTCTCTCACTTTAAGCCAGGAACAACACTCACCAAGAACAGAGGACCTGGACAAGTCCCTGCCCTCAGTCCAATTGCCTGTTCTTATTTCTGAACAAGGCCATCCTCTGGACAGCTCTTCTCATGCTACTCCAGTTTCTGACCACAATTCCAAACAAAAACCTCATATCACACCTATGGTCACTCGTGCCCAAGGGAAGAAAGGTTCTGGAAAATCTAAAAAAAAGAAGGGTGCTAACCCAAAACATAAATAATGATGAATTTTCTCTTCTGGAATTGCCAAGGTTTGGCCAATAACGATACTTATACAACTCTTAAGAGATTTATAAGCACTCATAAGCCTCATCTCTTTGCTATCTCTGAACCTAAAGTCAACTATAAGACGAACTTCATGAGATTTGGTTCCCTTAATTATAGTTTTCTAAGCTCCTGTAAAAATACTTCTCAAACTGACTCTATGTGGTTTTTTTATCACAATTCTCTTCAAAATATCAACATTTTTAAAATCAATGACCAGCAACTCACATGCGATTTCTTATGGAATAGTCGTCATACCTATTGCACCATGGTTTATGCTAATAATAGGTATCAAGAAAGAAGAACTCTATGGCAGGACCTTCTTGATATGGCTCCCTCCATTCATGACCCTTGGGTTGTGATGGGAGATTTTAATGCCATTCTTAATTCGGGTGAGAAAATAGGTCCCTCTCACCTCTCTGTATCCTCTAGGGAATTCAGTTCTACTATCGAAGACTGTGACCTCATTGAAGTAAATCTTACTGGTGCCAAATATACTTGGTACAGAAAGCATTATAATAAAACGGTTGCTAGTAAGCTTGACAGGGCTTTTGTCAACATGAAGGCTCTTGATACTTGGGATTGCATCTCCAGTACTACTCTACCTCGTCTCAACTCTGACCATCACCCCATCCTCCTCAGTTTCAGTATGAATAGTCGCAATCTTGCCCTTCCTTTTAAATTTAATAATGCTTGGTCTTCTACACCTGACTGTGTCTCCTTTATTCATAACACATGGACCTCCATGAATTACCACAAGGATTCCTTTGCCTGTATGTACAAATTGAAAACCTTAAAGCAGGACCTGAAAGGATGGTGTAAAACTGCTAGCTCTCAAATTGACCTTGATATTTCCTCTCTTGAAGAGGAGCTGCACCGGGTCCAAACCCAAAGTACCTCATATGATTTTAATATGGACCCTCAATTAGAAGCTAATCTCTCTCTCAAACTAAATGATTTGCTTACCCTCAAAGAAAACATCTGCAAGCAAATGTTTAAGACTAAATGGCTCACTGATGGCGATCGCAATACTAAATTTTATAACTCCATTCAAAGAGTCAGAAAGGCTAACCGCCCTCTCTCTAAGCTTACTTAGCAAGACTTGATCCTTGACTCTGAAGAGGCAATAGCGGATCATGTCATCTCGTACTTTCATAATATTTTTAATGGTACGAAGACTAGTGCTGATCTCAGATCTGGCATTATTCCTTCCTTGGTTAATGAAAGAGAAAATGAATCTCTCCTATGTACTCCTTTAGATCATGAAATTAAAAATACTGTCTTTGGTCTGAATCCAGACAGCGCGCCCGGACTGGATGGGTTCAATAATGGTTTTTTTCAAAAACACTGGGATATTATCCACAATGATGTTTGTAACACTGTTAAGAATTTCTTTATACATGGTTCGCTTCCTCATGGAATAAATGCCCAATTCCTAACTTTAATTCCCAAGGTTGAAAATGCCTCGGAGATCCATCAATTCAGACCAATTTCCCTGCTCAATACTCTCTATAAAATCATTACCAAAATAATTGCGAACAGACTTATGCCTATTTGCAACAAAATTGTCTCGTGGAATCAATTCGGTTTTATTAAGGGTAGGTCCATCCAGGTTTGTATTTTCCTTGCCTCCGAATGTACTAATTGTCTTAACAAAAGTTCTAGAGGGGGATGTGTGGCCATCAAACTTGATATCAGGAAGGCTTTTGACACCATTGACTGGAACTTTATTGTCAATGTGCTTTCGTCTTTTGGATTTCATGATGCTTTCATCTTAAAGATTAAAACTTTATTTAACTCAGCTTTTATTTCTGTTTTGATCAATGGTTCCCCTAGAGGCTTCTTCAGATGTTCTAAGGGTGTCAGACAAGGTGACCCTCTCTCCGCTATCCTTTTTGTTATCGTTGAAGACTACTTAAGTAGACTCCTCATTCACCTGGTTGATCAAGGCAAGCTCAGACCTATTCAAGCTGCCAGGAATCTCAATACACCTACTCACCTTTTCTATGCTGATGATATTATCCTTTTTCTCAAAGGTGATCATAAAAATATACATGTTCTAAAACAAGCCCTTAATCATTATGAAGAGGTTTCTGGTCAAGAGATTTCCTGGGATAAATCTTATATTTTCTTTGGCAAAAGCTTCCCTGATAGAAGAAAACCTAGCATCACTGTTTCTCTTGGTATCAAAGAGGGCCTCCTCCCTTTCAATTATTTAGGCGTCCCTCTATTTTTGGGTCATCCTAAAGCCTGCTATTTCACCAACAGTACTGATCAAATTATTAAACAACTCTCCACTTGGAAAGGGAAATTACTCTCCATGGCCGGCAGGATATGTCTGGTCAAATCAACCATTGTTTCCAAAATGGTCTACTCTCTCATGATCTACAATTGGCCTTCCGGCATTTTTAAAAAGATTAATACCTATATCAAAAATTTTATTTGGACAGGGAGCACTTTAGAAAGGAAGCTTGTCACTATTCCTTAGAATTCTTGTTGTAAACCTCTTGATAAAGGTGGCATTGGTATAAAAAATTTAAAGCTTTTCAATAATGCTCTCCAATCCTGCCTTACTTGGCGCATCATTAATGGTTCCTCTAAAGCTTTGGAGTTCTTGAAGCATAGGTTTTTTCCTAAACTCGTAAAAGGGAATTTTTGTTACATCAACTCCTCGATCTGGCCCGCCATCAGAAACTCGTATCACTCTATCATGAAGAATTCTAGATGGATGGTCAGTGCGGACTCTTCTATTAATTTTTGGTGTGATAATTGGCGCGGTAACCCCTTGATTTCCTTGCTTTCTATGAATACCTCTCCTGGAGATACTAGTCTTTCTATAAAGGAAGTCCTGCGATCCCATCGTCACACCCTCCCAGATAATATTGCTCAGATCATTGATAATCATCCTTTCTCCCCTGGCGCTGATTTTCTGGTGTGGGAACCTGCTCCAAATGGCATCCTCGATTCTAGAACCTTCTATAATCACTGCTTCTCTCGAGAGGATCCCAATGATCAATGGATGAGTTTTTTTAATAAGACTTGGATAAAACCTTCTAGACTCACCCTCATTTGGCGTCTAGCTCACAATAGAATTCCCACTGATGCTTGTCTTCAAATCTTTAGCATTCAACTTTTCTCTAAATGTCGCATGTGTAATCAACATAGGGAGGATTCCAACCATCTCTTTTTGTCCTGTGCGACAGCCTCTGCTTTATGGAAATATGTTCTGGATCTCTTTAATTGCAGATGGCCAACTTTTGATTCTATTTGTATGTTTCTTAAATATTGCATCAGATATGATGCCTCTTTGCAGATAAAGAATATCTTCCTTGCAGCAGTAGCGGAGCTCCTGCATGTGATCTGGTACGCCCGTAATGATTTTATTCATAACAACCACTCATTTAGTCTCAATGCAGGTAAATCTCGGATCCTTATTGAGATTCATGAAGCCGCTTCAATCCAAAAAGCTTCTTGCAACAACTCGGCTAACGATTTAGTTATTCTTCGCCGCCTCGGTGTCCCGGGCATATATCCAAAACCCAAGCATTTCTTTGAAGTTTTCTGGCAAGCACCGATGTCAGGATGGATTAAAGTGAACGTTGACGGCGCTTCCAAAGGCAACCCTGGTCCTGCTAGTTGTGGTGCCATCTTCAGAGACTCATCTGGTCACTGTCAAGGCTGTTTTTATGCTGGCTGTGGTCTTTCTTCTTCACTCGAGGCTGAGATGCTTGGTGTCATCCATACTGTTGATTTTGCCATTCAAAAAGGCTGGAGAAATCTCTGGATTGAAAGTGACTCCATAACCATCGTTCAGGCCATATGGAACGGCGACACTCATCTTGCTTGGCTGCTTACCACTCTCTGGATGAAGTGTCTGAACTCGCTTCACGGGCTAGATTATATTGCTACTCATGCTTACCGTGAAGCGAATTCTATTGCTGATGCTCTCGCCAACAAAGGTATTCAGCAGAGCATGACTTGGCTTGACAATCTTCCAGCTGACTTATTGCCTCTCTTTGAGAGAGACTGTAACAAAATCCCATCTTTCCGAACTTTGTAATCCTCTTGCTTTCTTATATATCTTGTGCTTTGGTCTTTTGACCGAAGCATTACCTTTAAAAAAAAATTAGTGTCATAAGGATATCAAATATGGGTAGTTTTATGGATGTGATATTTTTATAAGTGAAACATCCATTTAAAAATGTAGAAGGAATGAAAAATTGGAAAACAAATTCCATAATTTTTCATCTATGATAAAGAAGAGAATCCCTAAGAACATAGGCTGTTTATGGGAAATAATGTTTTTAAGGAGATAATGGGAACTGGTTTCACTAAGGTTAAATTTAATACCATACATTGTGACTAAATAATTAAACCACCTTATCAAGTCTTAAATTTTCAGTGATGACATCTTTAACTACCTTCCTTCATCTTCAGAATCATTAAAAGCCTTTGTGAATGGTTCTTCTAATTTTTTAGGTGTGGTTTTATTTCTCTACAGTGGAGATTAAAAAATTGTTCCTTTTTTAAATAGAATTTACACATATGAGATTGAGTATAACTCTAGTCATATATTCTTATTGAGAATTGAATGTAAACATTTTCATAAATTTATATCAAAACATGGTCAAGGATATACAAGGAAATGTTGAGAAATAGAAACAAAAAGGAATGAGAATTAGTGTGTGAATTCAATAATGAATCAAGATTAGATAAATAAGAATAGTTTTTATGTTGATGTTTAAAACTCTTCAATTAATCCCTTTTCATATTGACATGATAAGAATTTATTTTTCTTGGTTGAAAGGTTTTTTTTTCTTTACAATATTTTTTGAGATTTATTTTCTCTAGGATAAGAAACTATTTATGTGTGGGTAAATTTGATTCCTTTAAATTGTGAAAAAATTATCATGATTTCCATAAGTTGATGGAATTAATTATACCTAATTTTATATATTGTTGATATTTTTTAGAGGAATGGATATTGAAGAAAAATTGTAGATTTTTTTTTAGAAATTTAAAAATATATTTTATAATTTAATTCCATAGTAGGTTCTTTCATGGAATGCCTAGTTTGAAGCTACCAAAAGAGTTTGATGAGCTAAGAAGGAATCATATCATGAGCATAATTTATATGATATGATAGAGTTAAATGTGTATAAACAAAACTGGAGTCATAAACAACCATGTAAAAATATACACATGTCATGTTGCATTACCTTTTTGGTGAATGAAGCATCCACGCTTATGGAATATTAACTATAGGTGAATTATTTATATTTATGATAAATCAATTTTTCCATATAGTTGAGGAGGATTGGTTGACCCATGGAGATATTATTCAATTTGTGATGGGATATGAGTTTTTAATTTTATGTTTATGTTAGATTTATAAAATATTCTTTGGGTATAACTATGTGTAAAAAATATAATTCACTTTGTTATGAAACTAAGGAGGAACCTTTATTACATGAAAAGGGGAATTTCAATTAATGATAGATTAAATATATTAATTAAATTAATCTATGAAAAATAAAATAGAACTACGGAGCTAAGATAAATCAACCTGTGGATGTATCATGATATTAACTTCAAGGAGTTGAGATGACATTGCATCGCAATGGATGTGCTCATTTCATAATGAACTAGGAGGTCAAAATATTATTTAAAGGATCCTCATGTGACAATGTCATGGTTGATTTTGATGAATTTTTATTTGGTGATGGTTGTGATATAGGTAAATATTTAAGAATCACACTACAAATATTGTCCATATCTTTCCAAGTTTTATTTTAAATAGGATATTAATGATAAGAACCAAGTAAGCATATCTAGGGTCTCATGTAATGATATTCAAGGGATTAAAAATTGGAAATGAGGAGTTAAAATAACCATGCCACAATTATTATTCTTTCACTATTATGGATCCATCAAAGAGATTATATAGGTATCTTGTATGTGTTTTTATTTGTTCAATCCATTATTCATTCTATTTCACGATGATTTGATGAGAATCTATAAATTAAGGTACCATTGTGTTTCAGTGGACTTTTTATAAATTTTTATAGATTTTCTTAGTCTTATCATGTTATTTTATACTTATTTATGTTCTAGAACATTACTTTGGATGTTTTAACTCTTAATTCAAGTAAGATAATTTATTTTTTAATTGAGATTTATTATCACTATTGTTCTTTCTTTATCCATATCACTTTAAAAGAATATCCAGTCAAGCATGATAGAGTTATCCTATATCATACATGGATATGTCACATAAGGTATGATGTATCAAGAGTAAAAGTATTTTTGTATATATTCTTTACCAATTTCATTCATGAAAATTTCATTTTGATTTGGAATCACTATAACAATTAAAACCATCTTGTTCAATAATTTTTCTTTTGTTGGAATACATGTGAAGGGAGGAACAATAAGGTGATTAAGAGAATTTAGTTATTTTAAGTAACATAGATTTTCCACTTTCTTTAATGATCAAGATAAACTTAATTTGGTTAATTCACATCACCAGTCAAGATATTTGGATTCATTTAGGTGGAATCAATAAACTTGAATACAAGGACTTGGTAACATTAAGATAACTTTTAAGTTAATTTAATAAATTAATTCATAAATCTAAAAGGTTAAATTATTTGAGTTTATACATTATAATTGATCCAATACTCATATTTTTAGTCCCTTTAGACATGTGACCCAAGGCACAATGAGAGGGTGGGGTGAATTTAGGTGTACACCAAATAAAAATTACCTCTTCTTAAGTCCCATTAGCCATTTGGATCTTATTCCCATGTTATAAGGAACACATTCAATCTCTACCATTCTCTCATGATGATTACATTGAATAATAGAAAGGAATGTTGAATATAAAAATAAGTAGGACGTAGGGATTTTACTTAGTTTTATATGAATGAATAATACTAGGAGCATAAATTAATGGTGTGAAATTATACAAAAAATGAACACTATGTATAGTATGTGTTACAATAATTTAATAAAGATACACTATTGATCCCAGGATCACACTTTCTTCTTTTATTTTTCTAAACTACTTAGAGAAAATACATGGTGTGTTTATATACATGAATATTTCTTCAGTAGTTTATATACATTATGTTATCTTCAATATTAGTATAGGTTACTGATATACCTTGTATATTCTTCACCAAATAGATGTCATGATAAGATATGATTTTATATTCTCTCCCATTTCTATGTGAGATGGTTTTAACTACTAAATGTGTAGGTTGAGTATATATATTACATAATATTGCAACATTATCTTCTTTTTATTAAGGATAAAGATGATTCCTCATTAGAATGGTCTTTTTTACTCCTCTTTTAAAAGCTAGATCTATTAGTTTAATACATTTTTATTTTTCAATCCTTTTTTCTCAAATTGAACTAGATATAGAAATAAAATCCTTAATGGTTATTTTCTTACTTTATCCTCATATATTTGGGAGTGATAGTATGCTCAAGACTACCTCTTCTACTTATAAATCAGATATTCAATTAGCTTCATCTATAATTTTCAAAACTACTAAAAGAATTTTATATAAAATATTATGTATCTAGCCCTTTTGATTAATGGAATGGGATTAAATTTTCTTTCTATACCCTTTTGAGATATTTCTAGATGTACCACATGGTCAAATGTGTTCATTATAATGAATTCAAAGTTTAGGAAACTCTATAATTGTTAAACCAATCTTTATCAAATTAATTTTCATATGAACTATAAAAATAATCTGGGAACCACCTATTCATGGTGTAGTTTTCCTTGCCGTAGTGTGATATTCAAAATCACCATATTAAACCTGAAATTATATTTCCATTCATGATGTTATGTTTATTAAAACAACCAAATACACAATATTCACCAAATATCTTCTTTTTTAATTCTCTATATATCACAACATGATACTTCCAATGTTTCTTAATTCATTATCCTGTCATGGAATGATGAAAATCTATACATTGTAATATTATACTTTTATAGCCTAACATGCATATAATGTTTCCATTTAATATGGTTTTAACTTGGTCTCATGGTGTGGTTTAATATGAAGTCATAAAATTTGTCTGGGTAAAACACTATTTGAAGTTGCTAACTCTAATCCCACCACCCAACTGCCACTTCCACATCAGAATCCCAATATATGACATATGTTACTTCATGATGAAAATAAAACTTTAATAAGAATCCCAAATTTTTATAGATACATTACAATCCCTAAAAAACCTCTAATATGGCACGATACTCACCTACTCTATATTAAACTACCATAATTACTTCACCATGCCCATAAAAATGGATGTCATTTCATTTTATCAACTATATATCTCTTACAATACTCACACAATGAATTATTTTCTTTGTATGGTTCATAAAACAAGTTTTATCATGTTGTATGTATTATAAATATCTAAATATTTCTCAGAATCAAACTCATCCTTGGTGTTTCCCTCTCTCAATCAGAAAAACCATTGAATTATTCTAAGCATCCTTCATGGAATGGCCATTCATTTCACAAAATTTCAAGAACTTATATTTAAAATGAGTGATTAATAAAACATAACATACCAATTTTAAACATCACATGGTATTAAGATATCTTAAAAATAATTGTTCATGTTCTTCCTTTAAAATTTTCCATTTGTTTAATAAATAATTACACAACACCCTAAAAAATATATTAAATATATAGGGAAAGGTTTATACCTTTTCCATTTTCCTATTCCACTTCCAAAAAATAATCTTACACATTCAAGGAATTTTTTTAAATTTTTTTATTTTTATGTCTATAGAAAATAAGTAATTATTAAAAAAATATACTCATTCATGTAATTAAAACCTTTCAAAGTTGAGTATTTTTTTGGTTTCTTTAGATTAACTTAATTCATTAATAATTATACAGGATATCACTTTTCTCATTTCTACTTTCAAAAGAAAGAATTAAAATTTCTCTTTTATAACTCCTAGATGAAAAAATAACTTCTAGAATAATTCCCCTTGTATTATCATCTTGAATCCATTGATTTTGAAACAAAATTATTCACTACTTCCAATACATCTTAATGATATTTGGAATATATCCTTTTCTAGCTCCAAATACATTCCTGTCAGTGTCATGTATCTCCATACCAAAAAGTGTTCATGAATTATTATCATAGTACTCTAAATTTATTTTCAAATAAACCCTTTATTATTTATCTTAATACTTCATGATTTCAGTGATTGATAGAAAATCCAGTAGCAAACAAACCATTGGATCCAACATTCTACCCCATTGTTTTTTATAATAATATCATAGATACAGTCTCTATAAAATACATCCAAGGATATTGATTTATGATCTATATATTTCATCCCCCTTTGATATCATAGTTCAAAGGAACATCATATCTAAATAATACTTTTCATACTCTACCATTATATTATAGAGTCCCATTAGAGGTACCTTTAATTCTACACTCCACCTTCATCCATACATTACATTCCCAATAAAGTTCTTGTTAGGGAAATCTGATTCATAGTCTTCTGAAGTATAGATAATGAAGATTTCTTTCCCCATTTTTCATCCAATCCTTTCGTGGCCTATTTAATATTATCCAATTTCCACTTATCTATAAAACTAAAACCTATTCACAGCCCCCTTATACCACTAGCTAATATATTAGAAACACTTTTGGATCTATTATACATTTGAATGTTTACATTAAACAAATATTGCGCTATTTCAAACCACTTATGCATCAGCCTTTGGATACAACTATTGGATGTGCTCTATAATATAAAGGCATATAATGTATGTACATTGAATAAATGACTGAAATGATTGTAATATATATATATATACATTTCATATTAATATATAGTATATGATAATATATTGTATGAGGTGAACAAATAATACATGCACATAATGAACAAATTGATGTAATATCATATACAAGAATATGATTGATCGATACATCTGATGAAAACCATGTATTCCACATGGTTATAGAATCATCCATGTGTGGTTTCTTTTGGATTAGAATATTTTTATGATGATCATGTAATGATTTAATACACTCATCAATGAGGCATAAATCATGGGAATTATTTGATTATAATTATTGAATAAAACACATATATCATTTAAAAACGACATGTAATGTATTCTATATAAAGGATAAACAATTCACTTAGATGGTAGTGTGTCTAGGATTCATTTTTTTGTTGTTGTTTTAGAACATCAATTTTACACAAAGTTCTTGATGCTTTTATTCTTCTTGAGCCTTGTTCATCTCTTTTAAGAAAAAGCTATAACCCCTTAAAGGGTATCAGGTATCCTTTGATAGAGATTGAGGTATATTAGTTTTTTATCCCCATTTCAGTTAGTAGTCATAGATCAACTGCTCCTTGTTATCATTCTAAAGTGTTTAACCTTTATAGAGGAACAAAATGATCACTAAAATAATGAAATGATCACTAAATGATCAACTGCCCCATTTCAGGTTTTTGTGTCTTTTTTAAATATATTTCAAATTTCACTCATTAAAGGATATATTGTTCCTATTTGGTTGTTTTATACTATCCAAGGTTTAAAAAATTATATTTTAAAACCTTACCACACTATCCAATTTTTTTCCTGATCTGAACATTATGCATTATTCACTGTTTTGATAAACCTCATACATGTAACTTAATTTGTTAAATTTTGTTAAAATCTATGTTATTTGATAAAATTGATAATTATATGTCTTAATCCATAAAATATAATAATTTTAACTAATTAAAATTATTGATAGAAATAGTATCATAAGAATTATTTTTTCAAGTTGAATTGAATATAGAGCATCATTTATTCCTTACACAGACTCCCAAAAAGTACACATAAAGATAATCGAGCGTTAACTTCACACATACTATACTATATAATGATTATTAAAAAATAACTTTATATATATGAGTATAAAAAAGGGTAATTGATATTTAACTTTACACATAAGATCTACATAATGGTAATACCATTACAAAATATGTTGCATAATGGAAACTGAGTTATATATTCACATAAATAAGGATGCATAAATGAAATGACAATGTACCTTTACACAATGGAAAAATTTATGTAACCTTCACACATGAGGAAAATTTTATGTTACCTTTATGATAGTAGACTGTATAAAGGCAATGGATTTTACCATCACATAGGTTACCTCTCCTACTTAAGAGTAAAGTGAAACTTAAAAGAATTTATATTTTGTAAAAGTTTCTAATTATTTAAAAAATAGAATATAAATAACATGTGTTATGAATTTTAAAATATAATTTTACATTTATTAATTAAAATATAAATTGTTCATATTTATTTATTTAATAAATAAATTATTTATCTTAATTAAGAGAATTCAATTAATGATTGAATTAGATTATATATAAATACTTTATAAATAATGAAAAATTATTTTATGGTATTTATAAAATTTAGAAAAGGAATTTTATAAACTAATTAACAATAAAAAAATTATTTTTGATTGGTTAAATTATTTTTGAAACATTTATTACAAAATATTAATTTTATATTAAATATTTAACACTACAAATAAGTTTTCTTATTAATATGATTTATAAATGATGAAAATAAAAATAAAAAACATTAAAATCCATTACTAAATAACATGGAATACCTTTTTTCTTGAAATAAAAATTTTATTTATAAATCATAAGTTTAAATTAAAAATTGGATATAAATTACATAAATATGTCAATAATATAAAAGAGTTTATTTAAAAATTATAAATTGTTAAAATTAATTCAAAATGTTTAAAATAAAATGAAAGCCTTATTTAAAGATATTAGTTAGGCCACATAAAAAATGTTTTGGTAATTAATGAAAAAATAAAGGTTTATAATATATATATATATATAATATAAATTATGTAAAACGTTTATGTGAAGAATTAAAAATTAATTCACGAAATTTATTATATATATATTTATATTAAAATGGTGTATAATGTAATAATATGAAGGATATCATCTTTACATTGGATATATAAGTGTTTATATCTATTTTTTTTTGAATAAACTTAGTGTTAACAATAATTATAAGATAAGAATATTTTATTTATGAAAATGTTCATAAATTGTTATCTCATGTTAAAATATTTTAAATGTTCATTTATTTAGAAATTATTACTTTCTTTATCCATAAATATAAATTTTTTTATTTTATGAATATTTTTATGTTTTTTTATATGATAAATTGCTTCTATGAGATAGCTCCTTGAATTTAATGCTTGGTATAACTCCATAAGATTTAGTTTTCATGTATATTGACCTAGAATTTTAAATGAAGTTATTATCATGAATTTATTATTGGGTATAGTTTGTGCATATTATGTTTTATAATTATCATGAATTGGATTTCATCTTGAGTAAAGTCTCCCCCAAGAGAGGGACTCAGGGTTGGACAACCTACTATCCTGAACTCTTATGCCTTTTCTAAAAATATGAATGGGATTTTCTATTAATCACTCTAGGATTACCCATTTTAAGAGTATCAATAACTCTATACATTTATAATAAGAGTTCATATAACTTATACATAAGATCAATTTAGATATGTATGAATATGTTTAGACTTTATTTTTTTTTGGGAGCAACACATACTATAGGTCTTGTAATGTGTTAGTCATTAATGTTGTGTGAAAACATTAATTTGGTTATAATTTAGAAGAAAATTCCTCAAATACTAAGTGTGATATTACTTCTAAAGAGGCACTTTTAAATAAATAGAACATTCATCTAGGTGTTTTGAATCTCAATAGGAGTACCCCCATATTATCATATGTGTGTTTAGAAATATATAAGTTACTGTTGAAAATATTATCATATAGGTGGAGATTAAAATTATTATCCCTTCATTTTCCATTGGTAGATTATTCTTGGAATTTTTATTAGGATATATTAGTTAGGAAACCCTGGAGTTTTGGTTACTAGAGAAATAAAGTTGAGTTTATATATATAATGGATTGGGTAAAATTTTATCCACTTAAATTTCCAAGAATCATAAATTTTATGATTGAGATAATTACCTATATAAATAATTTTAGATTATTTACATGAAAAACTAGTGTAAGTTAAGATAAAATATGGATCTTTTATAACTAACTGTATATGGTGTATGGTGTCATCAATTTTATTAGTATCACTATCATTAAGAGTCCTTGATGAAAATATATAAAACATAATTCCCATATGATAAAATATTTAATGATAAATAAAATTTAATCATAATCAAATAAAAAAACATTGAGATTAATAATTAAAAGGAGAAACCTAAAATATAAGAAACTCATGAGATTATTATGTTATTAAATGTGATTAAGGAAAATTATTTATGGTAAATAAACACCTTTCTAAGTAACCGTGTGTTTTAGTTTTTCATAATATAATTATATATTCTCATGGAATCATTACTTGATTAACTTAAGGTTTTAAATAAGTTAGATGAAAAAATGATCAAAATAACTTTAGTGTGTAATCTTATACTCAATGATATTGACTATACCAATGACCTTGTCAGAATAAAGGTTTCTATAATGCCTTTTACAGTTAAGGAATTTATTATATTTTTAAATAGGGAAATGTTCCAACAATAATAATGAATTCATTAAAATTTCTCCCAAAATTCTCAATGTACTAAGATTAAATGAATTAGGCATATGATTTCTAGGTATTCGTGCTATATAGATAATAAAAGTTGGTAAAAGATTAAACCAAAAGAAGAAACATTGGTTTTAAAATTCAAAAAATGTTTCTTTATATAGCTAGACAATGTAATTGAATCTAGGGACTGTTAGTAAGGTGTAATAATTCCATATGATGGGATTATCTAGAAAACCTCAAGGAGTATTAGGAAACTTCATGAAATGTATATATCAGTTTTTAATGTTTTAAAATTTTATTCTTTAATTTGGAAGGGTATGTGATACAAAATCCATACTTCACAAATATTGTAAATATACATGATTAAAAAATCAAATAAATAATCAATAGAGCATGTTGTTTCCATTTAGGTGATAAAGTAAACGTTTTATACATCAATTATTTTAGTGTAAAGGAATATGTGAAGCTCAAATAAATATTAGAAAAGAATGTGTATCTTCATCTCATTTCACTTATATGATAATATATGTTTTTCATTAATAAAGTTTTATTATGAAAATATTGATATTATTAATTTAATACACAAGGTTTATGATTCATCGGATTCTATAACACATTTTAAGAAAAAATATGTATAAAAGTGTTTTATCAATTATAAAGTGTTCATCCATATATTTTTTAAAATATGATGGAATGGGATTCCAACCAAGTAGTGGTGTATCTTAATAAATAAAATATGATTTTCAAGAAAACAATCAAAACACATTTAACACCATATATGAAGTGAAACATTATTTTATTTATTAAATATTTCTATTGAAGGAAATTAATTGTTATTTCATAAAACGCAAAGTATTTTTCATTGAATCTTAAATAGGTATTCTAAAAAAATATTATCTAAGTGGTGAGTGTGAATATGTTTGAACTTAGTGAAGTTATACATTAATAAAAAAAGGTTATACCTTTATAATATTATAGTGATTTTCACTTAATATCATTAAGATTTTAGGATATGTGATGACAAATAAAAATGAAAAAAGTTATATCTAGTTATCATTAAAAATTGAATATATTTATTTCTTGAATGTGTGTATTAATAAAATTAAAAATTTAATTATACTTTATACCCAAAAATAGGTTTAGGGTTTGATTAAAAAATGATTGTAAATAGTTACATTTATGATACCATAACAAAGTGGATATCCAATCTCGCTAAAAGGTGTTTAAGATGTTCTTAAAAATTAATAATATAAATAGTTATGTTATTTATGAAATAATTTAAAGGAAAAGGTTTAATAAAAATGGTTCCTATTATAGAGATAATGTATTTAAAAATAATTCTATGTAGACAACATAAGTTGACATCATTTGACATTAATATGTTAATGAGTTTTTAAATGTTCAAGGATTTAAACATTTGGAATATAATTACAATGTCTCAACATCATTAAAAATTACATCATAGATGTTACTTATTAAAATGTTTTAGGGGGAATATTGTATCGTATGGTTATATAGTGATGTGAAATGAATTACATTTTTTTTTCATTTTCTAAAGTCGGGTTAAAGGGGACCGGTACCCCAACGTACAACATGCATACATAGACGAAACTTAAACAAACCAGAACAACACAACATTACACATCATAATAGCCATAATCGTCTCTAAAACCCATGCAGGATTCCTCCTCACCCGTAGCCGACTCCCACTCTGGGTTCCTCCAATAGTTGGCACTTTGAACCCTACTTCTAAGCTGCTATAGAAAAATCCTTTCAGGTGAGGCATCGACAGCCACTCTTCCCTTTTTCAAATCAATCACCACCTCCCCACTCCGCTTAGAAGCTGATCTGTTCCTCAACAGCGGCGGAAGGTGCGAGTAATCCTTCCGCACCCTTCTTCTTGTTTGAGTAGACATAGGCCCACCACTTGTATCCATCTTCTGAGTCCCTCTCTTGACAATATCACTGAAAGAAATCCCAGCCAGCTCACTCACAGTTCCTGTTCCTCCCCCAGAGTTCTCCTCTCCTCTACTATTATCATAGTAGAAGCATGAGGGTTATGTAGAAGATCTTGGTAAATAATACATGAATGATTAATGTAATGGTTTTATAATGTAGTATGATATTACTATATAAGAAATATCCATTTATCATTTATTCATTCATTTTGTAATATATTTAACATAAATGGTCAAAGGATAAATCCCATCAAGTTATAAACCTTTCTTTATGCCAATAAAATGATCTATATGGAGTATAATGAGATATGATGATATTTTAATATTAGCATAAATAGATTCTTATAATCATTTCAAATGGAATTATATGTGATATAAAGAATATATTTATGAAGTAATAAGTATTGAATCACTAAAGTATATCTATTAGAATTTCATATAGTCATCAATATACTTAGGGGTGTATATTCATTACCAATACTTATTATCTGAGGTTGGTGAGATACCTAACATGATTACATTCATAGTTTGATAGCCTACTTACATAATTAAAAATATTAACATAGCTAATCATGGGGTGTTTGGGTATGTTGCTGATCATGGAATCGATTTAAGTGAAACCAAGATAGTATTTGTCAACTTGTATGAAGAGTTAAGACATATAGTATTTGATTGAATTATATTAATGAATTTCATGGCCCTTCTTAGTTAATTCACATAGGATGTTATTAGCTACTAAGACTAGGGACATGTAGTGTTCTCATCTATTAAATGTATGAAATGTGATGTATTCATCAATATGGTATGTCTATTTTATAGAATCAATAAATTTTGAGATGGTCTATACTATATTGACTAGTTATATTTCTAGTCACCACTCCATATCATGTAAAAAAATATTGGTATATATACTGTTGGTTGGAGTGTATACTCAAGAGGGGGGGTGAATTGAGTTCCAATTAAAATTTCTGTTAAAAATATTTATATTAAAATCCCCCATTTTAAAACAAGTTAAACTATATTGAATTTATAAAGATTTTAAAGGTTCAATTAGTTTCTCAAAGATTGATTAGGTGTCAGTTAATTTAATCAGGAGATTAAATTAACTTTTGAAACTAACTTACTGGTTCACAATAAGTATAAACACTTTCTAATTTAACTATCAAAGTAAATTTAAAACAAATTATATTTCAAAGTAATTAGCACCGGAATATAAAATATAGAGAATACTCTAAACTTAATCAAAGATGCACAACAAATATAACCAAGAGGTTCAGTCTCAAGCCGAGACTTAGTCCTCTCAAACAATTTATATAAATTTGATCCACACCCTGGATCAGGGTAAACAACAGTGAAAAGACTGTCTAGGTACTAAGACCTCTAGCACAGTTCTATGTGGGAACAAAAACAATAGCACACAATCTATCCATAACACACTTGACCTCTTCTACAATTCGCAGTGGGATATAGTAATGTGTATGAAGTTTGGAGTGAGGATTTAGTATCCTACAGTTCAGTCCAGGAGTCAGTGTATAAATACACTACTCAAAAAGTAAATGAATAAAACACAAGAGAGATAAATAGATAAAGAAGATTTTAGAATTCTCTATGTGTTGTGAGTGAAGCTCTGGACTCCTTGGATTGATATAAATGAAGCTCTGAGTCCTTCTCAGGTTTTTGTCTGAAAACATAGGGCCATTTTCTTCAAGTTCATCATGATCAGCTTGAGTGCATGAAGAGCTTTCATTGTAGTTATTCACTCCTTAACTAAAGTGCATCTTGTGTTCTATTTCAGGAAGAATGGCTTCGTGTATGTTCAGTGATCTTTGAGTATGGAAGTAGTATTTTTGTATGCACCACCTTTTAGAATTCTTTTTCTCGTTGTATGTACTCTTCGTGCAACTACTTTTCTAGACTCTTTTCACCTTTTGATTTGTGCCTGATCTTTGTCCTTCCTTTTATAGCTTTCAGCTCCCGCAATGGGAATGATTAGCTTTTCAAGTGTACTAGGTATGGTTCCCTGACATGCCAACGACTATCATTAAATAACATTAATTGCATTAAAAACATCAAATACTACTGTTGCTTAATAAATAAATAATATTGAGAGTATAGAGTTTGACTGGTCAGTCTTTCATTAGTATCCTTCTGGTGGTATAAGTGTAAAAGAGGACTTTGTATAGAAGTGATATCCTATCGGTAGCTCTTTATCTTGTACTGGTAGCTCCTTGTATCGGTAGCTCTTGGTCAATCGGTAGCTCGCTTATTTATCAGTAGCTTTCTTATCTCAGTGACTCTGTATCGGAAACCACATTTATTGGTAGACATTGTGTCGATGGCCTTGTTCTATCGGTAGACTTATGCATACTGGTAGCTCCGTTCTGTACTAGTGAAGTGTATATCGGTAGACTTATTCTATCGGTAGCTGTCTGTATCGGTGACTTGATCTATCGGTGACATGTGATTACCGTTGGACTTACAAATACCGGTATCTCTGCGTATCGGTGACCTTTTCTTATCGGTGACTATGTATATTGGTAGACTAAGTACCGGTGGAGTTGTTTGTCTATATCAGTAGCTATAGGAATATTAGTGACTTAACACTTGTCTGTTTTATGCAAAACATATCCGATTGAGATATAATTATTTCAAAACTCATATAAACATAGATAAACATTGATTAAAATATTTTAAATAGTATTTTAATAAAATTATCAACTTGATCATAGATTGAAAAAAAATTAATATATAGATACACATTATTTGGGATTATCAAAGTATGTAAAAGCATAATTGGGATTATCAAAACAGGTGATGTCAACAATCTTCCCCTTTTTGATAATCACAACTTATGATATTAACTTATGATATTATAGTCTCAAAATAATTAGGAATGTATCAGAAGATAGTTCATTAGATCGAATTTTATCAGAGAAAACAATATATCATAAATCACATATATCGAAGATAAAATAGGAAACAAATGTATCAGACATAAATGAATTAAACTCATAAATTTTTTCCCCTGTCTTATAAAAGTTATTATTCCTAGATATGTTTCACTTAGATAATATTTATCCCCCTTTGTGATAATCAAAAATTGGGACAAGAGGTAAAAAACACATGAATATATAAGTAACAGATGGTAAAAGGAAGTAAGATCACATACATTCCTTAGAGAAAACAGATTACTAAGAGAAATAGAAATAAAACAAAAAGAAATAAAGGGGATTCCTATCGAAAAATTCTAGCCACTGATCAATCCACATCCTGAGCATGAGATTTCCCCTTGGGATCAGAAGAAGATTCAGGTGAGGTGGATGCAGGTGCAGGCTAAGGAATTATACAGATGATCAGAGGTGGCTGAGCTACTGAAACTATTCCTGGTCTATACGGTGTAGCTCTCTAAGTTATCATAGCAATAAGGCTTTTGATATCTTGGACTGGAGTCATCTGAACAGGAGAATTAGTAGAGGCAGAGGCAGGTAAATATGGAGGTATAATCACCGGCCTAGCATCGACATGCAAGAAATGCAACAAAAGATTTATGAAATCCATGATGATTCCTCCTCCTCTCTCCATAGCAGATATGAAATCATCCTTGTTCTCCATAAATTTGTCCAAGGATGGATTCAAATCTCTGATCTCGCTGACTTGTTCTCTGAAGGCTTGATTGACAGGAGGTGACTTCATGTTCTCTAACATAAGCTTGAAATGATTATTGAGTTGATGCTTGGTGTACACCCTTTGGAAATAATAGTCTACCTTGTCTTTCACCTCTTTCTGAGAGGCAGAAGCTTCTCTCATATAGTATTGGACTATCTTCATTATTTCTATAGCTGAATCTCTAGTAGAAGTCACCACTTTGGTCAGATCAGATGAGTCCACAGAGCCACTAGTTGATGTTGAACCAAGCTCCTCCTTCATCACAGCTCTAATCTGATCCAAATCCACTGAAGATCTGGAGGCAATATAACTAATAGAGAAGGTTATTTTTTCCTTGAAATTTTTGGTCAACCCACTGATAATAGTTTTCACTTGAGAATCCTGGGTGCTGACATGATCTTTCATAGAGGTTTTAAATCCTCAAAGACTAATACCATCTGGCTCACAACACTATTTACATAAGCTAAATCCTTGTCTTCTTGAGGTCTAGAACTCATATAAGATTCTAAAGAGATAACAGACTTCTTTATAACTTCAACCTCCTCTTCCTGTCTTGATACTTGAGTTTGGAAAGCTGTAACTTCATCCACTATTTCTGCCACAAAGGTAGAGACATTAAAACTAAGAGAGAGTTCAAAAGACTTTTCCAAATTGCTCATCTCTTCAAAAAAGCAGTTCTTAAATTCAGCAACAGAAACACTAAAAGACTCATTCAACACATTCTTTTAGGATTCAAGATCATCTCTGGTGATCATATTTCCAGGAACAACATCAGGTGCAACTATAATAGGTTCTCTTTTAGATACTATACTGATCAATGAGTCATTCATAATCGATTGAATAGATGACACCAGTGAGGCTTCCATTTTCCTTATTTCTTCAATAAAACTGATTTTGAGATCAGACTTTAGCATTTCCAGATCATGCATTCTGACCACATCTTCAGGTAACAACTCAGTTTTAATATCATAATTGATTTTTGGTCTATTGAGGGATGCCTCATTATCAGATCTGGATAATCCAATCCACAAACCACAAAGCATGGGTCTTCTGCCCAATCCTCAATTTCAGCTGCCTTTGAAACACTACCAAACCTGATTGGATGCTCCCCCTCAACTGGTGAATTATCTTGTACAACAACAGCATTCTCAGTAGGTATTTATTCCTCATAAGATTCTTCTACAATCAACTCCATCTCTGCAACATCAAGAGGCTCCACTGGATTAGGAACAGGTCCTTCCAACTCACCCACTACTTTCTTAACAGGCACAACTGAGATACCAATTAATGGAATCAGACTTAAGCAGACAAAATCAGAGGCTTCAGATTCATTCTCTCTTTCTTCTTCATTCTCAGGAGCTGGATGGGCTTTCTCAACAACATGTGTTTCTTCTTCTAATAAAGATTCCTTTCCTGAAGATATAATTTCCGAAATAGGATTTGGGTGTAAGTCCAGATCCCTTCCATCAGCCATAGAAGTCTCCTCTTCATCAGACTCATCACTTTACTCAGGTTCTTCCTCATCAGGTCCTAGACCTGGATCCCTCACATACTTAGGCCTTGAAGGATGATCCACAGGATTGAACTTATCATATAGCTTCTTCTCATCATTAACCCACTCTCTTCTCCATGGATTCTAGTTTATTTTAATGTATTTTCAAATAGTTATTGTGATACAAAAATTATTCTTCACTACCACTGTCTCGTCCTGAGACTCAGCTACCCCTTTCGCCTTGATCATCACTAGGATCAACTTGGAAAAGAATAAGGCATTTGTTTTTAACTTTGGTCTAATCATATCCTCCATTTGATTCATCAGAATCCTGCACAGATTCACTTTCACACCTTGTCTCAAAAGATATTACAATTAGATATCATGATATCTTAAATTTTCAAAGTCCCCTCTCCTTGGAATTAAAACATGCTGAACAAACTGGAACAGAAATCTGTTCTCTCCATCCATTTCAGCAGCCACCACCTATCTCTACTTTCCACTACCAGTGATCTCCTATAAAGTAGTCTCATAATCAAATATGTCACTTTTAGGTGGTACTGATCTTGAGAAATATCTAGAAACACCTTCGTGTGGAACCTTCGGGAATTCATCCCACTCAACAGATGAAAAAGATATCACCTTTCCATTAACAAAAAAAATCATTCAGTTCTCATCTTCTAATTTCTCAAAGGTTACAAACTCATATAATTGTTTCACTAGCTTTGGAAAGTAGGGGCCATTGTTGTTCAAAAATCATTCTACCCACTTCTGATCTTCCAGCACCTCTAGAACTAACGATCTACTAGACACCAGCCATTCCACGCACAACTCTTTTTCGATCAAAATAACTCTATTCTTCAAATGCGAGTTCACTCGTCACCTCCCCGACCATGTTTTACCAACACTACTACTTTCTTCTGGCTCGTTCTTCTGCTTCTTCGCATCCGGCTCATCAATGTCATCTCTGATAGTATGGAGTTTGGTTTTTTCCATCTTTGGTTCGAGGAACTTTGGGTTTTCGAGAAATTCAGGAGCTATGTCTTGAGGGTAAAGGAATGGTTTGGTGGATTGAGAAGTAACTAGGACTTAGTTTTTTCATTTAGGAATCATAAAATAAATAATTAAAATATCATAAGTATAAATGATTCAGATTCTGGTGGCATACAAAAGTTTAAAACAGTGCACATCGGTAGGGTATATCGGTGAGAATTCCTAATAGTGATTTTTATCTATCATTGAGGTCCATCGGTGAGGTATCACATCGGTGAGGTTTATTAGTGAGGTATTACATTGGTGAGGTTTATCGGTGAGGTGTTACATTGGTGAGGTTTATTAGTGAGGTATCACATCGGTGAGGTACATCGGTGAGGTACATCGGTGAGGTATCAAATCGATGAGGTTTATCATTCCTAACTCATGTATACTGTAACTTAACCAATCCGAACTTAAAGGTTTAGTGAAAATGTCAGCTAATTGATGTTCAGTACCTATAAATATAAGAGTAATATCACCTTTTTGGTAGTGATCTCTCAATAAATCGTGCTTTACATCAATGTGTTTGGTCCTAGAGTGAGACACAGGGTTCTTTGAAATGTTAATTGAACTAGTGTTATCACAGTTAATAGAAACATGCTTAAAATCATATCCATAGTCCAAAATAGTGTGTTTCATCCATAGAATTTGTGCACATCATCTACCAGTAGCTATATACTCTGCTTCAGAAGTAGATAGAGCTACGGAATTATGATTCATACTACACTGTGATACTAAGGATTTTCCCAATAAATGACACGTTCTAGATGTTCTTTTTCTATCTAACTTGCAACCAGCAAAGTCAGCATCTGAATAACTCATTAATTCAAAAGATTTTCCTTTTGGATAAAACAAACCCAAATTTGCAGTATGTTTAGGATACTTAAAAATTAGTTTAACATCAAGTAATTGAGATTCTTTTATATTAGCTTGAAATCTTGGACACATACATAAACTAAACATAATATCTGGTCGACTAAAAGTAAGATAAAGCAAGCTTCCAATCATACCTCTGTAGTTAGTTTGATCCACCGGTTTTCCAGTTTCATCTGCATCCAATTTACAGACAGTACTCATAGGAGTATCACTTTCCTTAATACTATCCAAACCAAAACGTTTCAAAAGATCTTTTTATATTTACTTGGATTCAAAACAATACCATTTTCATTTTGAAAAACTTGAAATCGAAGAAAATATTTGAGTTCTCCCATTAAACTCATTTCAAATTCATTTTTCAAACTTTTTGAAAAATCAATACATAAAGAATGTTTAGAAGATCCAAAAATAATATCATCAACATAGATTTGTACTATCAAAACATCTTTATAAATTATTTTAATAAAAAGCGTTGGATCAGAAATCCCTTTATTAAATCCTTTTGAAATAAGAAAATTACTAAGTCTATAATACCAAGCTCTTGGAGCTTGTTTTAAACCATATAAAGCTTTAGATAGTCTGAAAATTTGATTTGGAAAATGATGATTAGTAAATCTAGGTGGTTGTTAAACAAAAACAAATTCAATTATAAAACCATTTAGAAAATCACTTTTGACATCCATTTGATATAACTTGAAATTCAGATGAGCAACATAGGAAAGTGGTACCCTAATAACCTCCAATCTAGCTACAGGATAAAAGGATTCCTCATAGTATATAACTTCCTCTTGAATATATCCTTGTTCAACTAGCCTAGCTTTGTTTCTAACTATATTTCCAGATTCATCAACATTGTTTCTAACAACCCATTTAGTGCTTATTGTCAAAGTGTCCTTAGGTCTGTCAACTAATTCCTAGACTTTTTTTCTTTCAAATTTATTAAGTTCTTCTTGTATAGCCATTACCCAAAATTCATCATTGATTGCATCATTCACATTTTTAGGTTCTAACTATGAAAGAAAGGCTTGATGTTCAACCAGGTTTCTTAGAGAAGCTCTAGTCTGTGTCCCTCTATCAAGATTACCAACACCAACATCTAAAAGATGTTTCTTTAGAATCCTAGTTGATCTAGTAAAGGTAGGAATAGATATTTCAGGATCTTCTCTAAGTTCGGGTTCTATAGAAACAGATTCTGGAATATGTCCATAACTGGATGTCTTTAAAACAGATTCTTTAGTTTTATCATTAAGGTCCAGAACAGTCAAATATTATTCAATATTTTCAAGAGAAGGTTTAGGTTCATGTGGATCAGTTTCATCAAATTTGATGTGAACAGATTCTTCCACACACTTGGTTCTCTTATTAAACACTCTATAGTCTTTTCTAGTAATTGAATCTCCTAAAAATATTACTTCATCACTCTTGGATGCAAATTTTTCTAGATTATCTTTAGTGTTGAGAATGAAGACCTTGCAACCAAAAACTCTGAAGTAGTTAACCTTAGGTTTCCTATTGTTCCAAAGGTCATAAGGGGTTTTTTTAAGAATAGGTCTGATGAAAACTCTATTGATAATATAATAGGATGTATTAATAGCTTCAGCCCAAAAATAAATTGGCAGGTCATATTCATTAAGCATGGTTCTTGTAATTTCGTGAAGGGTTCTATTTCTCCTTTCTACAACACCATTCTGCTAAGGTGTCCTAGGGGCAGAAAAGTTGTGACTATAGCCTCTGTGTGAGCAATAAGATTCAAACTCATGATTTTCAAACTCATGGACATGATCACTTCTCAGGGTCTTAATCTTAAGTCCACTAAGGTTCTCTACAGACCTAGAGTATTTAATAAAGTAAGAACAAGCTTCACTTTTGTGAGCTAAGAAGTATACCCAAGTATATCTAGAAAATTCATCTACTAAGACATATACATAGTGCTTCCCATTTAAATTACAAACTCCAGAAGGTCCAAAAAAATCCATGTGAACCAACTCGAGAGGTTGAGAAGTTGAAACTTCTTTCATTGATTTAAAAGAAACTTTATGTTTCTTTCCCTTTTGACAGGGATTGCAAACTTTGTCTAATGGGAATTCAAGTTTGGGTAGGTATCTAACTAAGTTCTTCCTAGTAAATTTTATAAGTGAATGAATGTTGCAGTGTCCTAATCTTTTGTTCCATAGCCAAGATTATTTATGAAATGAATTTAAGCAAGTAACATTTTGTTTAGCTAAAGAATTCAAATCAACATCATAAACATTTTTATTTCTCAAAGCAAAAAATACTAAAACATTTTTGGAATTAAAAATATTACAAGAATAATTTTCAAATTTAACATTAAAATCATTATCACATAACTGAGAAATACTTTGAAAATTATATTTAAGTCCATAAACAAGTAAAACTTTGGAAATTAAAACTGAGTTAGTGTTACAAATCTGGCCTAGGCCGATGATCTTTCCTTTAGAGTTATCACGAAAGGTGACATGGCCTCCATCAACTTTGATTAAACTCTTAAAGCACGAGTAGTCTCCAGACATGTGCCTTAAACATCCACTGTCTAAGTACCACATCTTCTTATGAGAACTCTTCAAGCAGGTTTTCTCAGATGTGTTTGTCATAAAACACATGTTAGCGCGATTGTTTTCAGAGTTAGAAACTTCAGATTCACTTGTGTTGTCTTCTGAAGCACTCCAGGTAGATTTCATAGATTTCTTGTACTTATTGTACTTGTATTCATTTTCTTTTTGAACTTCAATTTTGGTAAGTTAACTTTAATGTTACCTTTTCTCTTGCATTCATAGAAGATAACTTCATCACTCTTATCAGACATCTTCCAATCCTTTTTCCAATGACCTTTGTTATCATATTTACCTTTGTAGTTTGATTTTTTGAAGAATTTATTCTTCCTCTAGAACTTCTTGAATCTCCTGGATATCTGAGCCATCTCAGTATCACAATCAGAATCTGATCTTTCACTTGTTGAGCTTTCAGTTTGTATGTGTACTTTCTCCTTGTCCTTACTTCTTGAGGCAGTAGACTTAAAAGCCACTGACTTCCTTTTAGGTTCATAATCTTCTTCCTTATTCACCTTGAGTTCTTCCTCATACATCATAATCTTACCAATTAGCTCTTTAACAGGCAGTGTGCTGATGTTTCATGATTCTATAATGGAAACAGATGTGCCTCTCCATCTTTCTGGTAGACATCTTAACATTCTCATGGTCTGTTCTTTTTCAGGAACAACTTTACTAAGAGATCTCATGGTGTTGAAAATTTTATTGAACCTGAGATACATATCAGAAATGGTTTTATTAGTATTCATTTTAAAATTATCATATTTAATAGTATAGGTGTTCAATATCATTTCTTTAACATTGGTTGTTCCCTCATGGGAAATAGCCAAAGTGTCCCAAATTTCATAAGCAGTTTTTCAAGCAAATATTCTATTAAACTCTTCATCTCCTAGAGTACAATACAAGACATTCATATCTTTACAATTATTATTGTAATCTATTTTAGTAGGTTCATCCCATGTAGTTCTAACATTCTATGGAATCTTATATTGAGTTTCTATGGCGGTCCAGATATCAAATCCCATACTTTCTAAATGAATTTTCATTTTAAGCTTCCACTGGGAATAATTTGTTCCGTTAAGGAAAGGTGGTATGTTGGTAGCAACACCTTCTAATCTATTGTCCATATATAGAGTTTAGAAAAAATATTTAAAGATATAAAATTTAGAACTAACAGAAATTTATGATCTTTAAGATACAACTAAAATCACAGTTGAAAAACAGAGTGTTTCAAAAACCCTTGACAAAGAAAACAACCTCTGATACCAAATGTTGGTCAGAGTGGATACTCAAGAGGGGGGGGGGGTGAATTGAGTTCCAATTAAAATTTATTTTAAAAAAATTTATATTAAAATCCCCCAATTTAAAAACAAGTTAAACTGTTGGGAATTTAAACAGATTGTAAAGGTTCAATTAGTTTCTCAAAGATTGATTAGGTCTCAGTTAATTTAATCAGGAGATTAAATTAACTTTTGAAACTAACTTACTGGTTCAAAATAAGTATAAATACTTGTTAATTTAACTATCAAAGTAAATTTAAAACAAATTTTATTTCAAAGTAATTAGCATCAGAATATAAAAAATACAGTATACTCTAAACTTAATCAAAGATGCACAACAGATATAACCAAGAGGTTCAGTCTCAAGATGAGACTTAGTCCTCTCAAAAAATTTATATAAATTTGATCCACACCCTGGATTGGGGTAAACAACAATTCAATGATTTTCCAGGTACTAAGACCTCTACCACAGTTCTATGTGATAACAAAAACAATAGCACACAGGATATCCAGGTCACACTTGACCTCTTCCACAATTCACAGTGGGATATAGTAATTTCTATGAAGTTTGGAGTGAGGATTTAGTATCCTCCAGTTCAGTCCAGAAGTTAGTCTGTAAATACACTGCTCAAAAAGTAAATGAATAAAACACAATAGAGATAAATAGATAGAGATGAGTTTGGAGTGATCTATGTGTTGTGAGTGAAGCTCTGGACTCCTTGTATTGATGTAAATGAAGCTTTGAGTCCTTCTCTGGTTTTTGTCTGAAAAACAGAGGGTCGTTTTCTTCAAGTTCAGCTTGATCAGCTTGAGTGCATGAAGAGCTTTCCTTGTATTTCTTCACTCCTTAAATAAATTACAGCTTGTGTTATCCTTCAAGAATAATGGCTTCGTTGATGTTTAGTGATCTTCAAGTATGGAAGTAGTCTTTTTGTATGCACCACTTTTTAGAATTATTTTTCCCATTGTATGTACTCTTCATGCAACAACTTTTCTACACTCTTTTCACCTTTTTATTTGTGCCTAATCTTTGTCCTTCCTTTTATAGCTTTCAGCTCCGGAAATGGGAATGATTACCTTTTCAAGGGTACTAGGTACGATTCCCTGAAATGCCAACAACTATCATTAAATAACATTAATTGCATTAAAAACATCAAATATTATCATTGCTTAATAAATAAATAATATTGAGAGTATAAGTTTGACTGGTCATTCTTTCATTAGTAGCCTTCTATCGGTATAAGTGTAACGGTGGACTTTGTATAGCAGTGAGGTCCTATCAGTAGCTCTTTTATCTTGTACCGGTAGCTCCTTGTATCGATAGCTCTTGGTCTATCGGTAGCTCGCTTGTCTATCAGTATCTTGCTTGTCTTGGTGACTCTGTATCTGATACCACATTTATCGGTAGACATTGTGTCGGTAGCCTTGTTCTATTGGTAGACTTATGCATACCGGTAGTTCTGTTCTATACCAGTGAAGTGTATATCGGTAGACTTATTATATCGGTAGATGTCTGTATCAGTGACTTGATTTATTGGTGACATGTGCTTACCGGTGGACTTACACATACCAGTAGTTCTACTTATTGGTGACCTTTGCTTATTGGTGACTATGTCTATTGGTAGAGTAAGTACCAGTAGAGATATTTGTCTATATTAGTAGCTATAGGCATATCCGTGACTTAACACTTGTCTGTTTTATACAAAACATATCTGATTGAGTTAGAATTACTTCAAAAGACATATAAACATTGATAAACATTGATTAACATATTTCAAAGAGTATTTTAATATAATTATCAACTTGATCATAGATTAAAAAAATTAATATATAGATACACATTATTTGGTATTATCAAAGTATGTAAAATCATAATTGGGATTATCAAAACAGGTGAGGTCAACATATACAATATATATGATTCTTCTTGTGGTGGACATGTTTTCATAGATATATGATTATTATTGATGGATATCATAATATATCCATTAGTAGCTTTGGTGGCATTGACGATTTTCTAGAGATTAAAATTTTCTTATATCTATAAAATATTGATTTCATATTTATTATCAATGTTTCTAAGTCTAATAGGTTTAGATAGACATACATTTTGATAAGGATACAATATTGGAAAAATTAACTATTAAAAATTTAGAGATCTTTATGAAACCATATACAAAGGAGTTTATATAGATTCAAAATGTTTGTTTAGTTTTTAACTATATCTCAATTATTTTTTAGTGCAAGTGGGAGATTTTTGGACGTCCACTAAAATATACATGAATATGATGCATGTTCATTGAACACATTCATATAATTAATATAGAATATATATATATATATCTAGATAATATAAAATAAATTATAATGTATATATATGTGATATTAAGTGAAAAAATAATACATTCAATATTCATGTATTTATGAGGACTTTTATATTGAGTATACATGCATACAATGCATGTATACATGAAATGGAAACCATGTATTTTGAATAGTTAAAGAATCATACTCATGTGGTTTCATCTAGATTTGAATCTATTAGTGATGATTGTTAAATTATTTAATAAACCCATAAATGAGGCATAAATAATAGATATTATTAGATAATACATGATTCAAGAATTCACATTCGTAATTCATGAAGAATGCATCGTGTATTTCTTATAATTGAAAAATTATCTTCAATGTGTTGTGACTTGGATGAACTTGTTTGACGTCTTTAGAGATCTCTAGTTCTATGAAAATTTATTAAATATTTCATTATTTTTTAGCCTCATTGATGTCTCCAGATAAGTAACTAATTCCCCTTAGATAGCTTCATGTATCCTCTAGTTGAGATCAATATCTAGTGGCTAGTGTACCACCCTTAAAGGAATTCTCAATAGAGAAACTACTCCTTGTGAATTTCATCAAGAGTTCTCCCTACATCAAATAAGAAATGTTCCACTCAAACAACAGACTGGGTATCATATGTTTTTATGTGTTTTTTTAATATCTTGCATGATTATTTTGGTTGAGGATAGATTACATATGTTTGGGTGTTCTTCCACTTCTCAAGGATCATATGATGATCTATGAAAATGAAACACCAATTACCACAATCAAACCTTGGGTTCTTTTTCAACCATTTTTTGATTGAAAATTTTGGATATTTTCAAAACTAGTTGAATTACAAATATTTCACTTCATACTTAATTCCAAATGATATTCAAAATAAACTCCATATATATTATTTTTTTTAAAAATCTGAGCTTCTTGATCCTATTTAGTTTTGTTTTACAGAAATAATTTTCAGCAAGTAAATTTACCAATTTTATTTAATTTATTAACAAATTATTTCATCATACTAATCCAAAATTCAATGTGGGAGACAATAGTATAACTCAACAACATAAAATATATCGATGTAAATCACATACCTCTACAAACACATACACCGCATTTTTTTACTATCTTCCTGAAATCCCATGATCTCAATCACATTAATTAAATTATATTAACAAATAATAAATAAAATACAAAGTGTGACATATATACCACGTATTGAACTAACTTATACCACTTGTTTATTATTAACTTGTGATACCACTTCATATCCTTTATCATTTTTTTCTTTTCTAGTATTATCCATTTTATATGAGGATATATAAACCCTAAGTGCTTACCACCAACTCACCCCAAAAGACTTCAATTATTGACTTCATGGATTGAAATAATTTCAAACATGATAAATCCTCTATTAGTTATATAAATTTATTATTAATAGATTATTTATCCTAAAAAGAATCAACTGATACATGTTTGTTTGGATAATCACATATAAACATGAATTCCATTTTCATTTCTAATTTTACTACTAATTTGTCTTCTCCTTTATTATGGTCCAATACCACTTCAAATATGCATGATATGACTTATTAAACACTCAAGATTTTTTTAACTATATTGGGTATTTTAGAACTGATTTTTACATCACATTAACATTAGATTTTATTATCATTTAAACATCTTCTTCGACGCATGAAACTTTAGATTTGGATTTGAAATCCAAAGTGTTTTATTATCCTCAATTGCTAATTCAAATCCGGGTGTTGATACAATTTCAGTTTTTTTAAGACCTAATATTAATTACGAACTTTAGTAATTTTTATTCCACTTCTTTCAACTTTCTCTTTTCAACTTTCACACACTTATTTTAGTTATTTCACATGTATTCTTTTAGTAAAATAACCACATATATCATATCACCACCTTAATCCCATACCACATCCAACAATTGTTAAACATATTTAAATACATGAAGATAGGGGTACCTCAAACATACTCATGTAAAGGTGTGTGGTTGGTCATTACTAAACCACCACCATTTACTTACATCCGTCTTCGAAGCATTTATAGTGGTTCTAGTTTGGGTGACACCAATTATATATATTTAATTACAAATTTTTTCTCCAAGATTCATTATCTTATTTTCTTTTTCATCACTTAGAGTGAGACTTAACCCACTGGTGCAAGTTTCTTCCTTTTATGAATCACAATTGTATATTTCTTCATGTTTCCTCCACTATCTGAGGATTCTTCCACCAACCTTCACCCCTTTCCTTATTTTATGATTATTAAAACCTCTAAGTCATTATTTTTAATTTTCCTCATCAATTTTCATAACAATAAATTTAGACTTATTTAAATTTAGGTAGTCTCCATTCAAGTGATCTTACCTCCTTATCATTGATGGAGAAACTTACTTGTTTCTCATCTGTATGTACTCTCATTTTGTCTATGGGGGTTTTTATGAGTTTATCATCATTGGTTATTTTTAAAACCTTTATCGAGATATAATATTTTCTTAAAAAATAAAATATCTATTTTCTAATTTATCAGGATTTATTTCAGTGTAAACATTCTTCATTCATATCATAGGTTTAATGGCCCAATTCCCTTAATTTTTTATTTATTTTTGGTTAATCCTCGTTTTTAACTATGTTGAGATGGAACCCTTACATGACTTGTAGGCCTAGAGCCATAAGTCCCAGTACATAACTCAAAGGCCTAGATACACAAGGTCCAGTACATGACTTGATGTCTCAAATACCCAAATACACTAGAATAATCCCTCCACATTATCAGATTCATTGAAGGAACCTATCTCACCACCTCACATGGATGATCTACTAGAATTTCCCCTTACAGTGCTACATGGTGCATATTACCAATGGAAATTTATATACCAACTATTCCTTCCAATATAGTTAGCTATTCTTTAGTGGTTACTAAATTAAATGATTATTATTATTTGGACCACTACTATTTGTTCTGACTTGACTGCTTCTGTGGCCCGAATGCCCATGACTCAAAGACCTGATTTGTCCCAAAGGCCCTGCAGCCTAAAGGAGAATGGTGTCCTGAAGGACTTGTGGCCCATAGGACCAATATAGAGTGCTTAAGGCCCAAATAGGATAAATATTTATGGCTATTAAATTACTTCTAAAGAAACCCAAAAATATCCCTCCACCAGGATTTGACCTCAATTAGAACCAACAAAACACCTCACATTAAATTCATACCATTTTTAATAATTTCTTAGTTGCAATGTTGAGTAAACATGTATTCTTCCTTCATTTATCCATTGGCCTTTTTGACACAAACTAATGGTGTGATTTAATATTCCAAAAAGTCACACTTTTAAATACTTTCCTCTGAGAAACTTTACCTATTTATTTTCAAATATTCTCCCTCATTCTTACTGATTCTATATTTTCATGTCCATAAACTCCAATTGATGATTTTTCCATAGTAGGTATCTTCATCTTCTCCTTATAGTTTCTCATTATCTCATCAAGTTCCATTATTTTATCATCCTTATCATTAATGTGGGATTATATATTCTCCATCCTTGAGATGGCTCCATCTCTTTTTTTTCCTCTATTCAATTTGTGTCTTTAGAGTGATAACTATTTATGTATCTCCTTCTCTATGGAAATTTATTTTCCTATTTATTGTGAAAAATTTTCAAGTAGATCATATTTCCCCTCTATTTCTATACCGATATTCATTATATCTACATATAAGACCACCTATACTCACTTCATCCTTTTTTCTCCATGAAAAAATATTTTTGAATTCCAAATTTACTTGATGAATAAATTTTGGTTAGTCCACCTTTTTATATGGGGATTAGATCTTTTCGTGGTCAGTGCAAGAATAATTACCGGACTAATGATTTAATATTATTTCCTTGTCATCATTAGAATCTATGCTTCTACCTATTTTTATAGGTTGTTATGATTTATATATTTTCAACCATTATCCAAATCATTGTTAAAATTATAGTTAATAATATAATAAGAACTATTCACCTCATTTTGATTGTTTTTCTTCCATAGAGACTTATTCTTATTCTCCATCTTCTTTCCTTTATTACATAATTTATTCTTCACCAAACTATGAGTATGATTCTTCTACCCACTTCACATTCGTTATTTTCCCCTATATAATCTTGAGAGTCTCCCACATCTTAAATACAATATCACAATGGGAATTTTTCTTACATACCTATTTTAATAAATATGTAATAAATATCTTCTCTATACTAGAATCAACTACTATTTCACTATTTGTATTTAAATTAGTATCTTGAAGTATATAATCCATACTATCAAAGAAAAATTCTTATTAAAATATAATCATTTACTTTTACCAACCAATAAAGTTAGTTCCTCTAAAAAACAAAGGAATTATCATTGATTCCATGTGATGAAAAAAATCCAAATTTTGTTACGAGATTAAAATTTTAGTCAGAATATTTAGTCTTTAATGATACATGTGGGGATTGGGTTGACCTGAAGCACTATAATAGGGGGAGGGAATCAAGGTGTACACTGTTAGTAATAGTTTATTAAATGGGTACATGAAGGGGGAGGGAGGATCAATGTAACAATACTTTTATAATTTCTTATTTTATTTATAAATTAATATATGTGACATCTTAAGGTTTAATTATATATCTCAAAAAATTAATCTCATCCTTTTATGACAAAAGTATAATATAGATAAAAAGAAGGAACACCCAATGTTTTACATGGTTTGACCTCAATATGACTGACAACTATTTTTTGCAGCCGACTATTATTATGGTATACATATTTTATAGTATAAATTTATCAACAACTTATATTGGGTTGAAGGTATAATCCTTGAACTACAGTCCAAGACACCCATAGTTATAATTTTATATTAACTCTTGCCTTTTACAATGAAACAAAAACTTCACCTAATGAGAAACTTCTTCTTTCAGGTATAGGTTTCTTCAGTAACAAATAAAACATCTTCCACTTTGATATAATATGATATCATCTAGAAAATATAGATTAATATATTCAAGAATAGTCACTTAATAATCCAATTGGTGAGTAAAACCAAAGGAACTCATTTTTCTCAACTAACCGCATAAAAATCATACTTGGGTTTGATTATTCTTTTTATATTCAAAACATCATTATAAGTCATCCATGTATATTTTAAGTAGTGTTCACCTCAGCTTTATGAACCCAAATTTATTCTCCTTCTCTTCTCTGAGAACATTGTTTGACACATTCCATGCCTGCTTCAATATATTATCTTCTCACTAAAATACATTTTATATTATCTATAGTTTTCTTTCTTTCTTTAATATAATTTTTTCCTATATTGGTGACACGTTTAATTTCAAGTAATTATTAGAATACAAAAATTAGTATCTTATAAGATATATTGAGCCTTACAATATAAATATTAATGATAATATAAAAATTTTTATCATGTGCACTTTAGTCAACAACTTCTTTATATGAGACTATCTCCCATGTATTCTCATGCAATATACCAAAAACCACTTTTTTATTTAGGGTGCCTAAAATCATTTTAAAAGCACATCAGATCAATTTCATATTTTTATCAACTTTATTGGTATCAAATATTAATTTTATATAATATAAATGTGACATGACAACCCTTATTATATCTCAATATTACTAGAAAACTCAATTTATTAATAACTATGATATTTGAAACAAAAAATAAAATCCCAACATGATTTTCATTTTTTTAGGAATTTTGGAATAGAAAAGAATAATCACACTTTCATCTATATTATTTTTGAAAACATATAATAAATCCTTTTTGTTCTTTCTCAACTAGTTATTCTCAAGATTTAAATTGTTCTTCCTGGTATGAAAACAATAGAATTGTCATATTTCCAGAATCAAAAAAAAATTGCGATGTTTATAATTATGAGGAAAAACTCAAACATCATTCCATTTTATTTATAATTTTGAATATAAATTCTATGATATTTTTAAGTTACCCATAAATAAATTTTTAATGACATCTACACAGGTCTCTAGTCCATAGTGTACCCCTTCACAACTCTGTTAAAAACCAACACTACCCTTATACAGATGTCTAGTGCCTTTATATAGATTTATATGTCTCTTAAATCTCTTAGTTTAATATTATTTAGATCAATTTTACCTTAATTAAGATCCATGTTTGGTGACCCAAGCCTCAAACATACTTTATTTTTTGATTCTTAGCATACTTTTCCATTAATACACGCCAATGATCAAGAGGTATAGTGTCTTTTGAATATTATACATACAAATACATCATATAAAATATAAAAGAATCATTATTATTTAAAAATACACATACTTATTCTAACCCCCAAATATATTCTAAAAAATCCTATGATATCTTGTGTAAAATACATATGGAAAAGGGTGATCTAGAAATCCGAGTAAGAGAATAATCACATAAACAAAGCATAACATGGGAGTCAAAAATCATAACATGATATCATAAATAGAATGATCATAATAATAGAAACATGGTATCAACAAAATATACCATAAGATTATGGAAGCATAAGCATGTATAAATAATATAAAACACAATATCATGAACATAAGTTAAGAGTCACCCCTTGACCATCATCATAAAGTAGAAAACGTCCAATAGTGGATTGGGCTCATGCCAAAATACAATACACATCATATTATTAGAAATAAAAATTTACCAAATGAATTAGTGGGATAAATAATTCTAGACCCACCTGTCAAGTAAATGAAAATAATATATATTAATTCCACATGAGTAAAATAAGCCATAAATAAATCATAAGCATTATTAATCCCATATGAAGTAAGTGGGTTTCATAATTTTGATTCAAGGCATGATATAAAAATAAATCAAAAGGATTCCTGATAGAAAATAGAATTAAATCATTTTACCTTTAATAATTGGAAAATGGATATAGGTCTTGAACATGTATATCCAATTTAGAAAATACACGAGAAGGATATAGAAAAAGAAAAAATTATAAATGAACTACTTTGGTGGTTCTTTGTGTAATAAGAAAAAGAAAATTTTAATTAAGGAAAGACATTATTTATTTCTATAAAACTAAATTTTTCAAATAGTGTCCTCTATAAAATAATACTGGTTTTAAGAAGCTATTCAGAGTCAAAAAAAATGATGGGGGGGCGCTTTAAGTGAGACAAGAAAGAGGAATGTTCCCTTAAATCAGGTTCACATAAAAGTGGGAATTTCATAGGGAAATAAAAACATGTATACCACCAATAATGATAATTATATATAAATAGTTATATATTTAGGGTAAATATATAAAATAATATAATAGTTATATGAGAATAAAATTGTATAAAATGGAGAAAAGGAAACATAATTTGTAACTGTAAAGTCATAAAGGAGGTCAAGAAGATCTGTTTCTATGTTTTAGAAAAACGTTATTAAAAAACACATCATAAAGAAAATAATAAAAATTTATATTTAAAATACTACACGTTTAATATAATTTTCACATGAGATAACACTTAATTAGGTTTCTGATTAAAAATGAGAACATTAATGGGAAGTGAAATTTTTTGACAAAGATGGGAAACCTTCATTTAAATGGATGAGATTTATTATTAACATAGTTTTATTTTTAAAAGGGATTAGAACCAACCATTAAAGAATATTTGAATCAATTTTTTCCCAAATAGAAATACGGTGTACCATTTGAATGAAATAAAAAGATCAAGGATAAAAATTGTAACTCAGGAAATTAGATTAAGGAATAAAATACGATTATATTTTTGGGAAGAAATAAATCGTAGACCACAAAAAAGAATATCATGAATGTATTTGAAGATTAAAAGTTCAAAAATAATTTATGATATTATAATTCATGGGGTAGTATATACACTAAACGAATGGATATTGGAGAAATTTTTTAAATCATGCCTCAATGAAGGTTTATTGAGACAAATCCCTAACCTCATGTCTGAAAGAACTATGCACTTGCACATAAATTATTGAATATTTAAATTATGTACATTATATATACACACATAAAATCCTTATCCATCTATATTTCATATTCCATGTTTCTTTATCTTTTATATATTATTTATTTGTAATATAGTTTTCTTTTTTGTATTAGTTACTTGAGGTGGTTCTATCATTTTTATTGTATCTTAATATGTATATTGACCACGGTATAAATAAATGAAAAATAGTATCATAATATAAATAATATATTAATATATTTATGAATATAATTTTTATATATTAAATATGTTTTTAAATCCAACCATGATGGGTGTTTGTGAAAAATAAAACTCATTGCCCTTGGAGGTGATATTTCACACCTACTCACAATTAATGTTTCCATTTCTCAAAGAATGAGAGGGAAGTAAGGTTAATTATAACACTAAATTTAATAATAATATTTATATTTTTTATATAATATTTATTCATCCATTACATTATTTTGATCATCCATTAATGACATTGATGAAAAATGGAAGATGTCACTTTGTGGAGGTGGTTGTCCACACAACACCCAAACAACACTTTTGTTTTTCATAGTGGATAGAGAGGAATAAATAATAATTATCTCACAAATATAATTTCATATTAGTATAATAATGATTTTTATGTCATTATATTGTTATTGATATAATATATTTGCAAGATAAACTTTGAAGAGAAAAATTTATGAAGAATGTAAAACTTATGTTGGAGGCATGACCTTCTCTTAAATATTTCCTTAGAAGTGAAGAACTTAAGAAAAATTATAGATAATGGTGGATTAAGGGTGAGAAAATTTCTTTTAGGATATTTTTTTTGGTATAGGTTAAAGGGAAATTATAATGAGAATTTTGAACATGTAGGGGTGGAAGTGATCCTATTTAATAAGTGAAGAAAATGACACGTTTGGGAATACCATTTACTATTCAATGATATCAATAACTTATTCCTTGGTCAATGACAACAAAATTTTACAATAGTGGAAATTTTTGTGATATTGGGTAGATTAATCCTAAAAAAAGTCTTTCCACACATGTTTTAAACCTCAAAAGTTCCATTGGAAAACAATGATCCCTATCTTGTTGGAGGGTTCCCCACTCATGGTCTTCCATGTTACTAGGTTTGATGAAGTAGTGTCACTAAAAGAATGTACTATGGTGTCCAAATTTAGTGAGAATAAAAATTGGTATCTGGGGTTTGGAACCTCCTACCATCTTCTCAGTGATAAGATGAAAAACATTCTTTGTTTCCCTCACATCCAAAGGATATTTTGTTGTGGCTTGGTCCTAGAGCGCTATATTTACGAGACATTGGATCTTGGAACTTATAGCTCCTCTAGTGGTCAATGAAAATTCATCTTGGAGAGTACTTCTATTGAGTGGAAGTCTGGGTCATTTTTCCAGGTCTACCTCTACTATTTAAAAATTCTTCTATTTTTTAGAAGCATCAAAGACACCCTCAGAGAGTTCCTTTATACAGATGATCAAACTCTTCAGCTCCAAGAGGTTTTTGTCACTCAGATCTATGTGGCCATAGATCTATTGATTCCCTTTCCACTGTAGATCCTTCTCTAGGTATAGGGTTTGGTCGAATTGTGGTAATTGATTTTTTAACCCCCTTTCTTCGTTCATCCTTTCAGATCCATGGACATTTTGCCTCAGTGTTCAAAAAACAAGCCTCCCATCAGATATATCTTTGACAATAATCTCTTTCATATAAAGGTTATCCTCTGAAACCAACACCTATATTTCATACTAGAGTGCTATATAAAATTTTATGATATCATCTAAGGTCAGTGACCCTTCCTGCCCCTCACCCATATCCTTTCTCCCTGCTTTACTTATAAGGTTTCTTGCTCCTTCAATCTTCCCTAGTTTTTATCCCATCTTGGAATTTGTCACCTTTCAATCAATGAAGCTCAAGGTATCATTAGAGTGATGTATTATAGCCTCCCCAAAGGTCAGTAGTTTTTCCTTAATTCCTAGAAAAGAGAATGTTTCCCCTTTCCACCTACTAGAAACTAATAATAGCTATAGTGAATTATTTCATGTGCATGAAGACAAGATTCTCTCACCTTCTACCCCTTATTCCAACCATATTATATTATATCAAAGATTCCAACAACTAGATTAGGTAGAGATGTTTCTTTCTATGTCTTCCATTGGGGTCTGCAGCTTGGCGTGCTCCATGATTACCTCTACTTGGTTGTCTTCTTAGAGTAAAAGACCTCAGTCTCCTAGGTACAAAACCATATGACCCTTGATCAAATGATTTTGTGTATAATTTGGAATTCCCAGGGCCTAGATATTGGGTGAAAATATATTTCCTATCCAATAATGTTTGTACTAGTTGAATTATTTTTGTGGATTTATTAAAACCTAAACAAAATGTCTCTAAAATTTCTATCTTCTCTTGTATGATCGTGCTTCAGAACAACTTTCATTGGGAGCCTATGGACTACCTTATTTGGTTGTTCTAGGGTAACTCCATTGTAGTGGATAGGGAGGATGTCTCAGATTATAATATTACAATGATAATTAGTAATGGTGACTTTTGAATCTTATTTTTTGTTTAAACAACGTGTGATTATCATGCGGTGGACATGTTATTGATTAACCTGGAGTCTTGTGCTGTGGGGAACTCATACTGGCTAGTGTGGGATGATTTAAAAATTATTTTGGACGCATTAGAGAAAACGGGTGGTGGGGATTGGTGGGAAAATATACCTGGTGAAATAATCATAAGGGTTCCCATAGAACCTAGTTCCAGTAAGATAATTGTATTTCCAACCTTCAGGAAATCTCATGGTTTCCAAATACTAGGCCTACCCATATATTGTGTTATATATTATACATCCCTACTCTTATTATTGTCTTGAAATCCAGGGGATTGTGTAATAACTGCTTCATCTTTTAAAGTCGGTGGTGTTCCAAGACTGATTATAATTCGGTTGTGATTTCATCTTGGAATAGACTAGTTGAAGGAAAATATTGGATAAAATTTAGTAACAAGATAAGATGAATGAAATAAGACCTTCAGTCATGGATTGTTAATAAACCCTCTAATACTATTGATTTGAAATTTATCATGAATGACATTGATCACTTATAAATATCTATCAAAAATGAATTGGATGATGACATTTTCAACATCCTAGATAATACGAGGAACCTATATGTTGAATTATTTCTTGAACAAGAAAGAATTGAATATGATAATTCATAAGTTACATGGTTAAAAGTGAGCGATAAAAATACAAAATTTTTTACGCCTGTCTGAAATAAAGGAGGTAGGGAATCATACAAAACATTCTCATGGATGACAGTTTCATTTCTAATGACCCTGAGATTGTGTGAGGTATGTCTGAGGTGTATTTAAAATCCTTACTTTCTGATTCTAACCCCTTTAATATGGTTGGGTATCTAGGAGATGAGTCTAAACTATTTGAGTGTATTCTTCAAGTGGTGTAAACTACTATAAATTAGTTTTTCAAGATCAACCTGGATGAGCATGAAATTTGAGAAGTTTCTATCTCTCTTAACCAAAATAGTGTCCCTGGGCTAAATGGATTCACATCCTCCTTTTATGTTTCCTCATAGAATACCAATAAGTATGGTCTAATGGAATCAATCTAGGATTACTTTTAATAGGGTGTCCTTCCATGGGTTTTTTTGTGAAACCACACTCATCCTTATCTCCAAAGTTGAGGATCCGACCTCAATTAAGCAATTTAGGCCCATTAGTATGTGAAACATCTCATATAAAATTCTAGGCAGTGTACTTAATAAGATATTGGCACTTTATCTCTCAAAATGGGCGTCTAAAGAGAAAAACATATTCATCAAAAGTAGGTCTACATAGGAAAAAATAAGGATTTCTTGGGAAATGACTATGGCACTTAATAAAAATACCCTCATGTCCAATATCATCATCAAAATTGGCATGGATAAAGCATACAGTAGGTTATAATATGGATTCATCCTCAGGGTTATAGACTGCATGGGTTTCACATATTGGGTTAGGGATATATTCTACATATTCTTTATATTTCCATGTATTTTGGCATCGATGATGAGAAAAAGATGTGGTTTCTTTAAATTGGTGTGTATCCTTAGATAATGGAACCCCTGTCCCCTAGCTTGGTCATTATTATCTAAGAATTACATAGTATATTCATGTCTAGGAATATGTATGGGGGTGGAATCCATACCTTCAAGTGTAGGAGACAATTTAATGGCATTTCTCCCATTCCTTTCATAGATGATATGATTTTATTCATTAACAGAGGGAGTATATCCATCAAGGGCTAGAAAAAAATGCTGGAAGAATATTGAAAATGGATTTGGAAGAAAGTTAATACGAGAAAAAGTAGCATTTATACCTCTAGATATTATATAAAGAGCTAGGTAAAGAGTATGGAAAAAATTATGGGATTTAATAGGAATATATTTCCCATTGAGTATATAGGAGCTACTTTTTCCCTAGGAAGGATTCATATATCACACTATGTGGGGGTTTTTAATAAGATCAGCAGCTGCATCACCACCTGGAAGATTCAGTTCTTGTCCTTCAGAGGAAAAATAATGTTGACCAATTGTGTCCCAACTTCTATCCCTTTACACATTCTCACTATTTTTAAGGCTCCCAGAACATTATGGGAAACATTAAAAGGATATATTCCACCTTAATTTGGTACTCTCATGGATAGGGAATGTGAAAGTGGGCTTCGTGCAAGAGAATGTATACCCCAGTGGAGTATAGGGGGATTGATCTATGTAGTATGGACGAAACTATAAATTTCCTCATAGCTAAGCTAGTGTGGGTGGTTCTGGAAGGTCGTTTTATATGGGGTAGATTCATTAAGGAAAAATATGGATCTAATCTCAATGATCTAGGGAGAAAAGTCTTAGAAATATGGAATATACTTCACGGTTAAATATTGATCCTTAGTCAACATTCTTGGTGGATTATGGGATATCTTGATATTAGCTTCAGGTTTGATAACTGAGAAGTTTCCCCTCTTGGTTTCTCGAGAATCCTTACACAAGATATCTCATTTTCTCAAGGGATTCAATACCCCTATTTTACACAATACACCCTCAATCATCAATAATGTAAGGATTTGTATCTCATTTTAATCTCTTTAGCTAAGGATTATTCTGTCCTAATGAGTTCAATGACAGAAGAGTTCTCAGCCAAAGCTTACTATAGTGCTCTTTTTCCAATTAACGATAGTCTCAATGGTGGAAATATTTTCTGGTGAAATTATATTCCCCTCAAATATATCATACTGGTCTAGAGGATCTCTAATCACACTATTTCCAGGGATGATGTGTTAAGATTAAAGGGGATCAATCTGGTGTGAAAATGTTAGTGTTGTCATAATGAAAATAAATAATTCTTTGGCCATATCATCTTTGATAATGGCGGGGAGACTGTGGTGTGTAGGGGATTCGATGATATTATTGGACATGAAATTCCCTAAAATGCATGCCGAAATTTTCTTCTTAAAAAGTTACTCTATACATAATTGAAAAAATGTCAGTGTAAGGTGTGGATACCATTTTGGTTATGGGCTATTTTTGTATCTCGGATGCCAGAAAAAGGGTTCCCATTAAGGGATACTTCACCTTATCCTTTCCCATGAAGGTATGATCCATGAGTCTCATAGTGGAACTGGTCCTTAAGGTGAAGTGATGGGATACCAGTAGTTCTTTGGAAAAGGTCATGGTGGGAAATATGATCCTTGGTCCTTTTATTATTCCCATTCAAGGAAACTAGATATTTTGGAAACCTCTGGAGTGCAGACTTATGCTCAATATGGATGGATTATATAGTCTTGGACTTATGTGAGGAGTTGGTGTTGAATGGGACCATTCAGGTTCAGTTATATTGGATTTTTGTAGCTTCTATGGAAGTGGGGACTCTTTTATGGCTAAGGCCAACACGATTATGAATGGGCTAGACACCTTCCTTAATAATAACATTCTGATTTCTACCATTGAAATAGACACAACAGTGATACACTTCTCTTTACAAGGAAGGACTAACATCCCCTGGTCCATCGAGAACATCATTCATTAGTGAATTATTCACCTTCCTAATATCATGGGCTTACTTCACACTTGGCATGAATGTAACAAATTTGTGGACTTACTGGCTTTAGGGGTGATCAAGATAGCCCTCCTATGATTTAAACTAGTATTGGAACCTATTCCCTTAGAGTGTGTTGATTTGATTAGACTCGATGCACTTAGTTTTCAATATTTTATACCTCTTTCAGTCCTCTATACCCTATCCTTATTCTGGGTTGTTTTTTTGCCATTTTTGGGGGTTTTTTATTCCTCTGTAGTTTTCTTATCCACTTTAAATAAAATGAATATGTTTTCGTTGTGTGATTATTCATGTAAAAAAATAAATTGTTAGGTGTAAAATCATTATGTATTGTTAATATTATTTCATATTGATATCTAATTTAATTGATGTTAATTTATTATTTCATAAATGATAATATTTTAAAGGATAAAATCTAATTTATTAGGAAAAATAAAACATAATTAATATATAATTTCTTTGAAAATAAAATTTTTTTCATACTAGATAAGTTTTGAAAAATGAAATTAATTAATTAATTATATTATAATATTTTATTTTTACAACTCCATTGATATTGAAATATTTTTTTAATTTCATAAATACAGCATACCATATTTTAATAATAATATTAATACTTATGCATAATGAATCTATATATATATATAATATTTGTATATAAGATTTTTATTTCATTGTGATTAATATTATATTAAATTTTCCACTTAACAATACCCAAATTCAAAATACATATAGGATATATGACTAACAACAATAATTTCAATGAAAATATTTACAATGACCATAATTGTTATGACCATATTTGAAATGAACAAATTTCATTCTTATATATAGGATTACAAATCTTATATCATTCACACTTCTCATTTCTATAGTTCTAATTTTAGATCTGACAATAAAATTTCTCCTATTATTGAATTATTTTTCATTATTGTTTTTTTAAATTAATGGTGGCTTGTATAGGTGATGGTATTCCATGGGATTTTCAAGTTCTATATATATTATTTTTTAAAATTTATTTTTTCCTTTTAATTTTTTCCAGTTTTAATGGATGTAATCATCCATCAGGGGTATTAATTCATTATATATGATACATGGTTTCATATAAATTTACTATAATTTTCTGTTATAATAAAATAAAGTTTTGTTATATTGGTTCATATATTTTGTGGATCAATCTCTAATAAAGTATTAATTCTTTTGAAATAATAAATAAACACTATTTAAGATTATATATATAATCGATAATAATAATAATAATGATAATAATGTCTCATAAAACATGGGGTGTTACATTCTTCCCCTTAAATAAATTGTGTCATCCCAATATAAATTATTAATTACTAATAAGGTTAGCTAAATGTATCTATAAGGTCACACAAGATATAATTTTCTACAGAGGTATCAATCTCATTTATTAATTTTTAATAAATATGTTCCCTATATTTCATTTCTTCGTAACCATTTTAGATAAAAACCTCTTAGGGTTATATGTTAAGACCATTTTTATTTTTATATAAGTTTTCTAGTGCCATTTTATCATTAATTTGTCCAAGGTATGAAATGAAATTTCATATTTTTGTAATAGATACACCACACAAACTTATCCCTCACCCATCATGGTTCTTCAACTCGGAAATGCATGACAAAAATTGAGGTTGAATACATAATTATATTAAGAATTATTAAGTATCTTTTAGATCCACATTTAAACTCCTTTAAGACCATTTTGGAGTATTATCCTCAACCACACCGGACTGTGACATCTCTGGTTTATCCCTCACATACGTCCCTAGCCTCAAAAAATAACCACCAATATCTCCACCTACTTTTTGAACTGGTCCCTATCTTTATTTCTCCATGAATACCTCCAAACTAATGTATTTTAGGGTATGGATGCCCCACCACATCTTCTTTTAGTGTCTCTTCATGCATCCAAACAACCGTAAATGACTCGAACTCTTTTCGGCACACGCTACATGGGATCACATGCTCTGGTTCATCAAACTTAATTCTAAAACTTCTCCTAGCCTCAAGGGCACTATGAAGCTCCCCCTTTTTTGAAATACCACAATGTACTCTTGCACTAGAGGTGGAGTTAGAGGGTTGTGTTCTGCATCCACCATTGACATGGTGCTTTTGACCTCTCTATAAGCATTAGGTCCTACACATGGTAATAATGTGTTGATGGATTATGATGAAGGTGATATGTTTCTGTTTTCTGTTGTTGTAGTTATGTTAATATTTTTTTACAGAATCTTTTCATTATTGTGTCTAAACCTTCAATTTTTGACAATTAGGTAGATGTTATGGGAAATCTAACAATGATCAGTGAAAATGGATTTGATGTTGAAGTAGTTAATCTATTACTAGAGTCATGAAAAATGAATCTAAAATACCTATACTAAGATTTATTTTCCCATAAAAATAAATTTTAAAATAAAACCATCATACATTTTTATTTAATAAATTATAAATCATTGTCGTACACTCAGAAAACAATTTAGGTAACTTATAGTGGATATAATAAGAACCCATATTCACAATTCTAAAGTGAATAATTTAGTTACAACCATTCACCTCACCAATAGTAATTGAACATAATCTACCATGTTCCCATGGTTGTGGTATTTATTCATTCATATATTCCTTATCATATTTGGATTTATGAAACTAACTTGGGTAATGTATAGGTTTTCAATAATAATGGCATTGGACCGTTAGTGGTTCATTCAGATGCACAATATTCGCTCTCATCAAGATACCCAAACTCAATATATTCTTATGGTAGTTTGATGATTGATGTCCCTAATGGTAATGTAATTCTCACGAGGAAGGTCAAAAATACATTTAGTACCCTAAATATAACATAGTGGCCAACCCAAGGGTCAATCTCAATGAATCATTGATTAATTTCCTAGTTATTCCTTAGAAACTCTTTTTTTATTTTAATAAATTTCAAAAAAAATTAAAGAAAAAGAACATAAAATTAGAATGGAAATCATAGAGGGAGGGATTCAAATGAAAATGTGTATATGAAAAAGAAATAGAGAAAATAATGAATGAAATGGAGAAGGAAAAGAAGTCAGCAAGACACAGACCCAAACCTAGCTTTATCCACTCCTCAACGACCAATCATTGATCTCAGTTGGATCAAATCCATTCTCAATGTCAATTAGTACATGTTTGATATCTTCTTTCACACAAAACTATCACTCAAAATTATGAACATTCATGCACAAAATATATTCTAGTATATAAATATCATTCTGAAAGTAAAGGAATTGATCAATCGAACCTTCTCAGTTGAGTATCTCTTCATGGTGACAGTGATACTAATGAGTTCCAATATTACAAAACACATCCCAAATACTCTCATAAGTGACCCAATAAAATAAGATTACATGGATGAAGTTGAGAGAGTTAAGAAAACTTCTCTTTGTGGGTCATGCTCTTGAATCACCACTTACACTGTCACTTTCTCCCAGGAGTAATGATGAAGAAAAATGATTAGTATGATGTTAGAATCTCTAAGAAGCCTTGGGGTTTCACTTCTATGTGATGGAATTGAATGTTTTCTATTCATCACTAAATTCATGATATCAAAACAAATCTAGGAGGAATAATATATAGACATATTACTTACAAACTAGAAATAGAATTACAAAATGAGAGAAACTAGGAGATAATAATGGGAAATCAAGATAGGACTTTCGAATCAAGAATTGATATTACAAAGGAGTATCCATATTATAATTAAAAACCATTAATTAAAAATAGGTTTCATGATAAATTATCTGGAAGTAACATCCACATGGTACACTCCCAGGTTCTTTTCCCCATCTATCAGTGAACTCATAGTAAAAGCATCCAACTTCCCATAACAATCACTCTTTCCATCTGATTTTCCATTCCCTATAGTGAACATGATCCCACACCCATATTTTAAACTTAACTAATGTCCATGTCTTCATTGTTATGTGAGAAAGCTGGAATCATCCATATTTTCCCATTATAATATTCTCTTATTAATTTTCATGATTCGTGTATACAAAAACAAATAGTTGATATATTGAATTTGGGATGATCTTTTCCAATTTAGGAAATTATCTTTTCTCCCAACATTTTTATTCTTGAAAAAACATCAACATTTTTTAGTTTTAGGGTTCTAGAGATCATTAAAAATTATTTTATTGGTGGTGAAGTAGCTTTGGTCCTAGGATAAGTATACTTAAAAAGTCAATAATTTTATGTGTCATCCTCTTCTAGGAAATTAAAAATCACATGAAATTTATTTGCACCATGTTTTAATTTTGTGCCGCAACATTTTATTTTCCAGGCGTTGCAAAAAAATTATATTATAGTTGAAAATTTCAAATTACCACACCAAACCCATGGGGATTAATTCCTAGGTCCAACTATGATATTCAATTCTCAGAGAAACATTTTTTATTGGTCATGACACCTTCCCCCTTTTTTTAGTTGTATCGCCTTCTCAATCCAAAATAGCAAGCACATAAAACCCCTAATTTAAGAGAGATTACCTCGTCACCAAGTTAATTCTTATATACAGAAACAACTAGTGGAAGAATTTACTTAATGACTCTGTAACCAGATCCTTAGATCAATAACTATTGATTGAGCTTGGATTAGGTGGCTCAACCTCACATCGTTATAGTTTGTGGAGTAATGCAAATTAGTGATGGTATCACTTTATTAGATTGGTCTCTAGTAACTTTATCCTCTAAATGATTCAGTAACATCATTTTCTATCCAATTTAATTTTATTGAAATTGTATTTTTATTCATTCTTAATGAGATTCAGCATTATCTTTATGGAATAAAACCCATGGGTTTTCCTCTTATTCATGAGATTCTACTTTAGTTTGAATTAATTACTTTGCTTTAATCCACTGTGAGATCAGTCTCCAAGATTGATCGATCACTTCACCATTTGGACAAATTTTCCTTGATTGTTTTTATCCTGGTTTTGATACAATTGAAGCTCCATTTTATTATTTTTCAGTCATATAAATTTAAACATGTTTTTTGTCACCTTCCATTGCCTCAATTTCTACATAGAAAATATTCAATTTCGACTTGAATTCACAATAGATTTTTTCTAAGTTAGCATTGCATTGGGCATGATAGCACCATAGACCGCACAATAAGTTCTCTTTATAGTGACTTTAATCCATTGCTATTTTTTTCATAGATACTAAAGAAACATAGTATTTAAAATTAATAATAAATTCAAACAACTTCAACATAGACTAAATATTTATGGAATAATTGAAATGTGAGTAGAAAAAATGAATAGAAAAATGATTTATTAATAAATGAAAATTTTCATCATCACATGAAATTAAATTGAAAAAAAAATTATATGATTTAAACCATGTAAATGAGTGAATTATTTTAAAGATCCAAAAAACTATAAAAAATGAAGAATTTATTTCAATAACTATTCATCCAAAATTTTAAATTTTCAAAATTAAAGAAACCGATTGCACATTCAAATTATCTTTTAGAAAATGTATTCCAAACAACAAGATTTTAAGAATCCCAACATGGAATAATGAAATAATTATTTACAAAAAAACTCAAATTTCATAAAAATCCACTTGAGAAAAATATTTTCAATGATTATTACAGTAATTATTGTTCGTTAAAATATTTACATAAATTTATTCAAAGAACATTAGAAATTTAGGTTACTAAAACACTGATTTTTTCAATATTTTTAAAGAATGGTAGTTTTCAATTATTTTACCTAGTATTAAATAATTCCCCATTAAAACACATTTTTAATTTAGAAAAACATTTAATTCATAAAAATATTTTTTGGAAAACTGTAATAAAATAATTCCACATCTATTTCCTTTATACTTAATTGATTTAAATATTAGTCAATTAAATTCATTATTTATAATTATGGAAAAAAAATATTATGAAAAATGATGATCTTTCCCTCTTTCAAATATACACTATAATTGAAAAAAACCATTAAAACATCCATTTATGAAAAAATTCATTTATCATATGTGAATAATTCACACCACCCTAAATCAAAACTTGTTTAAATTCTACTTTAGGGAGTGTAGATTGGTGAGATTCAAGTGGAATTAGATCTATAACCAGAAATTATAATTTTCACTCTTTACCAGGTTCCTCAATGAAAAGTTTTATTCCACAATTCATTGATTCAAATCAAAATATTTTCTTATAAATAAATTTTCCCATTATCCATTTGGGTTCAATATTCCCCTCACCTGAATGAATTCATTTTTGTTAGACAAATTTTTTTTATTTTTTCCCTACCATTTTATTTTATGTATCATTATGCAAAGAAATTATTGAATTTATAAAGATACTTTGTTTATTTAACTAGCACATCCAATGACTAATGAATCAGAGATTCATTGTTGGATCCCAATTTTCCATATTACTCCAAATTTAAAGGACTTTTATGATCTCAATTAATTTGTCTCCCTGAGGTGTTCCATTTCACTAAGTCCATTTTACTAAGATTATGTTCAAACTTCAAGTTTCATAAATTTATAATTCCAATTCCACAAGAATATAGATTATCAAAATTCCATTCCTAGTTATAAAAAATTATTTCCCTAAAAATTAATAACAAAATCACTCAAAAATAATTCAAATCTATCTATTTATAACTCAATAAAATACCTCATTCAAGTATTGTATTATCACATAGTCTGAACCCATTAAATTTTAATTTTTTTAACCTAGTACAAATAACATTATTTATTGAAAAGGTTAAAATCATAAAATGTTTCTAAAAGGGAAGAATTTGGAAAAAAACTGGGAGTTTATGTTGTGTATAGAATTGAAGCACAGTTAAGAATAACAAAAGATCCCTCTCTCAAACACTTAAAACTCAACATTATCCAAATTGTTGAATCCTAATATGGGAGGAAATTTTGATTCAAAATATCTTAAAATTTTGTAGTTTGAAGATAATTTAAAGGGTTACATGAAAGTTCAACATCACATTTTCCACACCTACAATAAAAAACACTTTTTAAAATTTCATGATTTGGATTGATAAACATGGACACAATATCTCTCAATTCTTCCCAAACAGAAGCGTGGTATACAATGTTCTATAAAAAAGCAAATTTTTCAATCAAAATTCATTTTTAATGGTTCAATCCAGGTTAATAATTTAATTCAAATTGATTTTTTAAACAAATATACATTCAATATCCACACACTCAACCAAGAAAAACTATTCACAAATTTAAAAATATTGGGGGAAATTCCCTCAAATTATGTTAATAGTATAATGAAACATAAATATTCAGAATTAAAATGTATTGAATTATAAATAATACTCCCCAAAATGTAGAGATTTTATCACCTCATTTTAGAAAATTGTAGTCTCTGCTTTTTTTATTTAAATTAACCCTCTAATTGACATGTTCCATATCATACTCAATTAAAGCATATCAACATAATATTCAATAATTTATAATTTGGGAAATAAAATTACCATTTGTTTGTGTTTTGGAGAATTTATTCCAAAAAGGTACAATAAATAGTTTCTTTGAGGCTTTGATTTCAGTTGAAAATTTTCACATGGAAATTTCATGGTAGTCTTATCTTCTTAAAACACAAGGGCGGACAAGATTATAAGTAGGAAGACAATCATTAGTCTCATAATTATTAAAATAAAAATAAAAAAACAACACAATGAACTGTTAGTTGACTCTCATGAAGTAATGAGTTTATAGTCTTCAGTTAGAATTCAGTAATAGATCAAATTTAAAAGAAGTAGAGGGAAAGAATACCATTTCTAGTCCCCTCAAACTAATGATTTATTATGTACTTAGTGACTATAAATGACTTGTTATCCTCCCTAACCAACTGAATTACCCCATTGACTAACACTATCAGAATGGCGAATGGACCAGACCACTTGGTTCTTAGTTTTCAAGGAAATAACTTCAGCCTCAAATTAAACATTAAAATTGTTCTTACAAACATAAATCCTATATTCTTGATAATAGATTCAAGAAATTATTTGGTTTTTTCTTTGTAAATATGGTTATTATCATATGATTCATTTATAAATTCGTTCAACTCACTAATATCCCATAAACTCATCTCTCCAGCCGACTTAAAATCATTATTAGAAGTCGTCTCTACCCATAATGACTTGTGATGAAAATACATAGGAAAATAACATATATTTCCAAAGAGTATACTATAATGAGATGTCCCTATGGCGTTTTTTAGGTACTTTTATAAGCACACAAAGATTCTTCCTATTTTATAGACAACTTTTTGTGAAATTGATACCCTCTTCTCTACTTTTTTTAATACCACTCTTGGAAAATCATTCCTTCCCACTAGAGTATGGGTGATAGTTTATTCCATTTATATGTAAACATCGATAATTCTCCATTAAATCCAAGAACATATAGTACTACAAATTTATTCCAATTTCTTTGATAAATTATTTTGAAATTTTAAATTTTGAAAAGATATTTCCCTTTACGATCATAAGAACATCAGAAGAAAGATTTTTGGGAAGAGAAAAAACCAAAATCAACTTGAACACATATTCCACAACTAAAAGTATATAATTATTCTTATAAGATGATAGACATTTTCCCATAAATCCCAAACCCTAGACATCAAAATTTTTTACCCCAAAATTCATTTTTCTCATAGATTTTTCCTTCAACAAAAATTTTAAAGTCTCTAAAATTTGTTAGATCATATAAATAAACCCCTATAATCCTTGAAAATAGTGGGCCATTTGAAAATATCCTACAAGACCTTTTGGTTATTACCCCCACTCGATGATGATCCCTGAAAGGTGATGAGTGAAATATCTTAAGAATGGGAAGCATTTCCCACTCAACCACACATATCTTAAGAATTCTAACATCAAATCTTCTGAATAGTAAATAATAATATAAGAAATAAAATTTCATATCATAAATGAATTTATTTATTTGAATCTATGAGTGATATTTGGGAATGAAACATACTTCAAGAAATTTTTCAATATCGACATACTAAGAAAATTGATTTAATAAATAAGTAAAATGTTTCTCATTTAGGAAAGTGGTGTTAATTTATTTGGGTTAATCAACTTGGGTTTTGGGTAACCAAGATAGGTGGTCAAAAACCACACTATCAGTTCCTTTCATATCCTTAATTTTGAAATAAAACTTTTTTATTAGAAGAGTTCATCTCATAACCCTAGTTTTGTAATACTTTATTTCCTAGTAGATTTGTTATAGTAAAAAGACCTGTAAAAATACAAACCTTAGATCAAATCAATTATTATATAAACTTTTCTTGAGAGACAATCATTTTATAAAATTAATTTTTATTCATATATTATTACTTTGGGGAATCATCTAACATCGTGATAGCATAATAAGAATATTTTATTCCATACTCTTTCCTCTACCACAAAAAAACTCCTAAAACCACATATCTAGAATCACACATCTCCTCAAAAGGCATAATCCATGATGGTTCAGTGTTTATGGGATAAGTTTTGAGTTTTCAAGAATGCTAAATGACTCCAAGAAATTCTCATCAAATACAAATGGTGTTTCATTAAATACTATTGAACATAAAGGCCTAGTTATTTTATATAAATCCTTACTAAATCTCTGGTAGAAACCAACTTGTCCCAATAAAAATTTAACTCCTTTTAACTTTAAGGGTGGGGGATGATTTTATAGTATCTATATTTTGGAATTTTCAACCACTATCCCCCTCTTTGAAATAATATAACCCTAAAAAATCCCCTCAGTGACCCTGAATTAGAACGTTTCCATGATTAAGACAAGGTTTGTTTCCTGGAATCTCACAAAAATAATTTCAAGATTATATAAAATGTTTTCAAAGTATCTTACACCAATTTAAAAATCATGCATAAAAAATTAAATTTTCTTCTTGATCATTTCAATGAAAACAGCCGTCATGTATCTTTTAAAAGTGGATGGGGCACCAGAAAAGTGAAAAGACATTATATTGAAGGAAAATTCCCCAAATTTACAGGTGAAATATATCTTATATTGATCCTTAGGAGCTATGTAAATCAATTTTTAATGATAATACCCATCAATAAAGAAGTATATTTCATTCCCAACAAACCTCTCCAACATTTGGTCCAAAAATAAAATTGGTAAATGGTATTTTCTATTGGAAGCATTTAGTTTTCTTTAATCAATGCAGACTCTCCATTTGTTTGTTTTTATAAATTAATATTTCTTATTTTCTCATTTGTGAGAATTTTGACTTCACTATGTTTAGGGAAAACATGGTTTGGGCTCATCCATGGACTATGTAAAATTGGAAAATTATTCTAACATTTAGTAATTTAATCACTTCCTCCTTAACCACTTCCTTTATATTGGGATTAATTCTTCTCTATGTTTAAACTATATGTATATGGTCTAGTTTGATGAGAATTTTATGCACAAAGATATATAGACTAATACTCTTGATAATAACAATGGGCCAGAATGTGATAGATTTAAAAAAATTTATGACAACCAACTTAAATTCCACTTATCTTTCCTCTAAAAGAGTAGATATGATAACAAAAAGTGTTGAATAATCTTTTAAAAAATAATATTTCAATTTTGATGGTAGGGGTTTGGGCTCTAGATTGGATTCTTGTATAATTGATGAAATACACTTGGATATGGTAGGTCTGAGGTCATCATATTGAATCTTCAATAAGGTTTTGTATAAAGCTACCACTCCATTATTATTTTCCCAATAATGTGCTCCTCACATCTATATTATTTGATCAAATTAAAAATGGGTTCTCAGTAAAATTCATCTAGGTGTTCAAGGATTTTACCTTCAAACTCATTGAAAGGATAATTTACTATACTAGAACTAATTCACATATTGAATTCAAAAAATATATCAGATAAACCCTTAGTTTCTTCTAGAATCCTCAAAATGTCTTCATCGTCCTCATTAATAGACACTTAAACTATTAAAATTACATATCTAGAACATATTTCTTATTTGGTGGGTTATTTAATTTTTTTCAAAATATTAAATTACTCTTTTTGTTCACACAAAATTAAAATTAATTTTACCAATAACACAACAACGACTGAGCCCCTTGTGCCTAGAAAGTTCCTACCAAGAATGATTGGTTCCTCCTGGCCTCATTTTATTTCCAAAATACTAAAATCGATAGGAAAAAATATCCTTCCTAATCCAACCAAAAATTCATCCACCCTACTAACTAGGAGAGTAATGTATCAATATGCAAGTTGTAAAACAATAGTAGTGGTTTTTGGAACTTCTAATTTGATGTGCTGGAACAAATACAATTGAATTATATTGTGAATGTTCCAAGATCACATAGAAAATTATAATACACCCCACTATCACTAATGGTGAAAGGGATGAAAAAAATCTTAGGATAATGAAGTCAGGGTGGTATTTTATTATGTAATACAACACTACATTCCTCTATGAGATTATAAGTATGAAATTATTTTTTTTGAATTTCTTATTTATTTAATTGAGGAAATGGATGTAAATGTTCAATTACTTGAAAGCATTAAGAAATTTAAATAGTTTAGTATAATGAATTTATATTTTTTATTTCTAGTGGAATCAAAATGATTGAAGAAAATTTACTCATGGTTTTTTTCATTCTTCATATTCTTCTTCAAGATTAATTTTACATATATTTTCATTGATTTTGAATTTTTTTTTCTTATGGGTTTTCTATAGGAATAATAGGTTTCAATAGACTTCTTGTATGGGTTTCCGTTTTTTAAGATTCTTCATTTTCTGGATGTTTGTTTTCAGTTTCATCTAGGTTTCCATTTTGGGAATATTTTGGATCCTTCCTGGCTACATAGTGGGTTTTGGAGACTACTCTTAGTTGTGATAACCATAGAATGATCTTGAGGATTCAGTTCAGTTGTTCTCAAGAGTTTACCCATGTCTCTACCTTCATTTTATATAGCTAACATTCCTAATTATAATTCAACATTTTTTATCCTAACACCAATTTATACTTTATCAAAATCATTTTTTTTCTTTTACTAATCAAACCTTCCAATAAATTTTTGAAAAATACCCCTGAATTCATCTTGATAATTAAATGTCTTATCCTTTGGTTGGAATTGGAATTTAATTTCAGGTTTTTGTTTTAATATATGGGGAGAAGTATGTCTAAGAACTCTACTGGTTCTTCTACCTTCTTTTCTATTAGTTTCCTGATTTACGTTTATGCCCAATATTTTTCAACCTCATCCAAAATCTTCGGTATTTTTAGATCGATTCCCTAAAATTTTAATATCCAAAATCAGGTTTGTGAAATCGTTTTGTAAAAAACATCAGACCGGTTCTTCCAAAAAATAAGATTTGAAAATCCATAATCAATACATCAATTTTGTCTTCTCTACTTATGGAAAATAAATAATATGTTTTTTCTAAATATTTTGAGGTTCTCTCCTATGTTGGGAGAAAGGTTCCATGAAAATTAAAAATTTATAATCCCTTTAAAATACTAGTAAAATAGTAAATAAGTTTCAATCTATAGGGAAGAACATCCAAGATATTTGTGTGGCCAAGCAGAAATCCAAAAACAACTCTGAAAAATAGTAAAAGTAAAATAAATATGATAGTGGTGAAGAGAGAATTACCAAAAACCAGATAATTAACAAGTGGAAATATGATAAAGAGATAAAAAAATCATAGGTCACAAAGGAACAGTCCACAAGTAAAGAAGGTGAATGTGATTGTCTCATTTTTATTTTATTTTTATGGTTTAGTTTTTTTCTTCATACCTGAACAAGTATTGCTAGATCTAGTGAAAAGAAGCTGATATATTCAATCAGATGAACAACCAGTGGGTGAATAGATCCAATGGTATCCTAACTACCGTGTCCACAAATCTATGTAGTGATATTGCTAGATTTCTAGTAAGATCAAATTCTTAGTTAATCTCAATATGTTACCCTCTATAATATATCCACTTCTAAAAAGGTATCACATATTGTCAATTAGTAATAAAGATTCATCCAAGAAGAGTATTCATTAGTTATGACATTTAAATATTGTTTACGACTATGAATAATGGAAATAAAGTAAGCTTAAAACAATATGTTTTATATCAATAACTACCACAATATCATTCCCCTTTTTCTATTTTAGACTAAAATAATGCTTGGATTATAAAAAATATTGTAATAAGTGAAAAAATTATAATAGATGAAAATAAAGAAATAATGACAGAAAATGAGTTCTCAGTGAGAGATCTTTAAGTCCTCCCAAATTTTACTACTATTGTTGCATGCTCCTCCAATGGTATTCTGATTGATGCTTATGTCCAATATTGTTTATCCTCCTCCTCTATCTATTTTAGATAAATTTTCTACTTCTAAATACTTATTCACTACATATAATAGTATACACACCAAAGCATTGCTCTGAGGAAGTCACCAGAGCCCCTAAAAGTCTCTATGGGATCCATATCAACCATTAAATATAGAAAATACAACCCTCCAAAATACTACACATATGGCCTTTCACAGTGTGAAAAATGACATTTAATAGTGCTAAAAAAGCAATTTTAATCGCAATTATGATAAGGGGGTCCCCTTTGTTAGTTCTAAAAAAGAACTGATAAAGTACTCCCTTTATCAGTGCTTTTTTAGTGCTAAAAAAATTCCACCTTTATTAGTGCTATTTTTTCATGGATAAAGGACCCCTTTATCAGCACTGATAATGGCCTGTCCACCTCTAGTGTGCTATTTATATAATATCACACCTAGAAGAAAACCTTCAATTTAAATAGGACACCATAAGAAAACCTGCAATATAAATTTAATTGACATCATCAATACAAAAATGTCCACCCATGGTATCTAAAAAACACTTCTATTTAAATTTCAAACAAAATGTTTTATATAATTACATTTACTATCTAACAAACATTCTAAAAAACTAATATTTCATATTTTCATTCCTTTGATCCCCTATAAAAATCTATGCCCATGATATCAATTTCCAAAAAAAATCATCTCAACCCAAGAAAAACATTTCAACTATATAATAAAACAAATATTATGTTAGTAATACTATAAAGAAATAAATTAAACATTAATATGAAATAACACATTAATAAAATGTCAATGTTTAATAAAAATTACACATTTGGAGTTATACCAATCACATTGTGTGTCCTATTGAGGTGGAGTTGATTCCTACATGTTACAAATGAGTTATAGATCATTTTCCTAAAATATCAAAACAATATGAATGTGTTTGATCATTTTTGAGTATTTCACTTGTTCTTTTACTAAAATTAATATCAATTTTTATTGATGAAACATTTGGAGTAATAACTAACACACCGTGCATTGTATTAGGGTGAGGCTGATGCCTACCTGTCAGAAATTACTGATGGATTTTTTTCCTAAAGTATCAAATCAATCTGAATGTTTTTCTAGGTTTTTAGTATGTCAGTTGTGTTTTTTTTACTAAAATGTCATTTCAAACTAGAAACATGAATTTTGAACTATATCGGTCACATCATGCATCAGTTTGATGTGAGAATACTTTATACACGTCACAAATTACTTATGAATCACTTTCCTAAATTATCAAGACAATCATAACATGTTTTATTGGTTTTCAATGAGTGAAATGTTTTGAATAAAATGTTAATTTTAAAATAATAACAGACACTTTTAGTCATATTGGTCACACTATGCATTAGATTGAGGATCTTTTGACTTCTACATGTCAAAAATGACTCATGGATCATTTTCTAAATGTGTCAAAACAATCTTAATGCGTATGATCAGTTGTCAGTTTGTCAGTTGTTGTTGTTACTTAAATTAATATAAATTTCAAATAAAAGAGATAATTTGAGTTATATTAGACACACCATGCATCATATTGAGGTTATAATGACCCCTACATGTTAGAAATGACTAATTTATATTTTCTCTAAAATATCAAAACAATCTGAATGCATTTTCTCATATTTCAATATCCCACTTATTTTTTTACATAAATAAATGTTAATTTTAAATAAAAAGATACACTTTGGGTGATACCGGCCACACCATGCACCATATTGAGGTGTGGATAATCCCTACACATCAAAAATGACTAATAGATCATTTTCCTAAAATATTAAAATAATATGAAGGCATTTTCTCATTTTTCTGTATGTCACTTGTTGTTTTTACTTAAATTCATGTCAATTTCAATTAAAAATAGAAAATTTGAGTTGTAACTAAAAAATTGTGCATCATATTGAGGTTTGGATGATCTTTACGCATCAAAAATGACTCATGAATTGTTTTCCTAAAGTATAAAAACTTTTCAAATGCGTTTTCTTGGTTTTTAGTATGTCACTTATTGTTTTTACTTAAATTCATGTTAATTTAAAATTAAAATAGACACTTTCAGTTATAATAGCCACAACATTAATTATATTGTGGTTAGGATGAGTGTTACAAATCAAAAAATGACTCATGGATTGTTTTTATAAAGTACCAAAACAATCCTAATGTGTTTTCTTAGTTTTCAGTATGTCACTTGTTCTTTTTACATAAATTAATGTTAATTTTAAATCAAAAGAAATGATTGGAGCCATAATGGTCACATTGTGCATTTTATTGAAGTTAGGTTGAATCCTACATGTCACAAATTAATAATGGATCATTTTCCTAAAATATCAAATCAATCCAAATGTGTTTTCTAAGTTCTCAGTATGTCACTTGTTGTTTTTACTTAAATTCATGCCAACTTTAAATAAAAATAGACACTTTGAGTTATACTAACCACAATATGTGTCATATTGAAGAATTTATGATTCTTATATGTCAAAAATTACATATCGATCAATTTCATACATTATAAAAACAATCCAAATATGTTTGTTTAGTTTTTAGTATGTCAGTTGTGTTTTTTAATAAAATGTCATTTTAAACTGGAAACCTAAATTTTGAGTCATATCGGTCGCATCGTTTGGCGGTATGACATGAGACTGCTGAATACACATCAAAAATGAATTATTAATTTCTTTTCTAAATTATCAAGACTACCAAAGTTCATTTTATTGGTTTTCAATAAGTAACACATTTTTAAATAAAATGTCAAATGAAAACTGATAACAGAATCTTTTAGTCATACTGTTCACACTGTGTGTTGAATTGTGGTGTGGTTGATTACTAAATGTCACAAATTACTCATGGATTGTTTTTATAAAGTATAAAAATAATCCTAATTTTTTTCTTGGTTTTCAGTATTTCACTTGTGATTTTTTCCCAATTTAATGTCAATTTAATATAATAATACACAATTAAAGTCATACAGGCCACTACATACAATATTTTGATGTGTGTTTGAATCATAAAAAAAAACTTGACTCTTGAATTGTTTTCCTAAAATATAAAAACAATCTGAATGAGTTTTCTCATTTTAAAGTATCTCATTTGTTCTTTTTACTAAAAGTATTATCAATTTTAAATAAAAACACACTTTGAGTGATACCGGTCACTTGTTTTTTTCTCTCTCAATTTTAAGTAGGCCAGTTGCTTTGATACCAAATATATTGACTCATACATTTCATATATAGATATCACATCTTATTATATTAATATTGCTTAAATAACATAATGATCTGTGCTATAATAGTTTAGGTCTAGTGAATTTGGAAATGGTGGTCACAGATGCTCAATAAGTTTAAAAAAGGGAGATATCAATGATCATATAAAGATAACATATGAATAGAGATTTTATAAAGTGATATTAACATTAAAAATTCATACCCTTCATATCATAGATCATAATCACAAATCATGGATCAAAGAATGGTAGTTCATGAGACATGAATCTTAAAGTGTAAAAGAATATTATAGACTAAAAACATACAGTTTGAGTTATACTAAGCACACTGTGTATCAGATTGAAGTACAACTGATTGGGATGCGGTTTATTAGTACATTATTCCAAAAAATATTCATGATTGATCTTTTGGTAAGTTTTACTTTTTATTCAACTATAGTGAAGTCAAACTTTGCATTCAACATGTTCTCTATTTTCAGGATTGTTGAAAGGAAAACATGACTTCCCAAAAGATCTGTAAAATAAATAAATAAGTATTAAATTAAAATGATGATAAAATTAACATAAAAATAATAGATAAAATGATTAAAAAATTAAGTAATTAAATAAGTAGTATTATTATACATTCTCGACCCATTTCCTTGTTGTTGTTATGTCAGTTGCAACCTCAAAGTCCAATCTCTCACGAGCATGATTAGTTTCGAACAAACCGCCTCTACTCAATTAAAAGAATCCACCTATATAAGAAAACAATTATTATGTGAGTAATACTAAAAAATGTAAATTAAAAAAAATATAAAATTATGCAATTATTTTATGGAAGTCATGTCTTCATGCTATTTTTTGTACAATCTTCCACCAGGTATGTTTCCCATTCGTTTCTGAGCACATCTGTATCATCTTGTGAATATTAGTTTATTAAACAGTCATAGTAGTACAAGAAAAATTTAAATACACAAATTAATAATAAATATTTTAAATTAAATTAAAATTATCTTTGAAAATACATCTTTTATGGTTCTGGTTTTTTCATGGAATATGATTTATTTCATAAATTTACAAACATAATAACTGAAATCTTTTCTATTAGTTTGTTTTTCACACTAAAGAAACATTGAGTTGATTAATTAATATGTTTTGATATGTGTTGGATAGTTAAATATTATTATATATACCCTAATACTTATGCATCCATAGTACTTGTCTTCATCCTTGTCCTTACCCCAGGCCTCATTCCATTTTTTACACAATATTGATGTGCTGCCATATCATAAAAGAATCCTCATTAAAAGATAATATAAATTTTATAACTTGGTGTTCAGTTATAAAAAGTTAGATTTAGTGTATTAAAAATTGAAAAACACCATCATGTGTGGATGGTTTGTTGGATATCCATGCATTGAATCTTAAAAATAAATCTTTGGAGTATCCAAATTTACCGCAGTGAGTATCCAATGCTACCAAAAAACACAAAATGGAAAAAGTAATGAACGAAATGAATAAATATTTAATATGATTAAATTGTATAGTATTACCCTTTCATTGTTGTTATTAAATATAGTCTCTCATCAAAATTTTTTCTTTCAATGGATTTTATTAGACCATCCACTATTCTATCCTTTTTTGCCTCTATTTTTTCTTTTTCTATAGAGGTGATGGGAGGGCTAATGATTCTGGATTTTTTTTCATGGGAAAATCCATTCATTTTTTTTTCATATATACACCTTCTAAAAATATTAAATCTATTTATTCATAATTAACAAAGTATATCAGATTTTGCAAAATCGAATCATGAAAACATACCTCATGAATACATTTACAATCAAGCCACCTAACCATTCATAGTTGAGCATTTTAGTTTCTCTCTCAACACCAATAATGTCTTGACATCTCTCTCCATATATATTTAATTTAAAATCAACTATGTCCCTGAGACCATATTTTAACTTTATATCCCCATGATCCTTAAGTTATAGTAAATTTGGATATAGATTGGGTGGGGTTGTGGTATATTTGATAGATCTTCTTGATCGGTTGGTCAATCATTTAGATGGTTTTGGGATGAAATTTCAATTCATCCCCTTTTCTTTGTTTGTATGTAATAACATTCATCAGTTCAAACCTTTTTTCATTAATTGTCAAAGGTTTATCTCGAAAACTAAATTGGAAATGAATAACTCCTTATCGACATGTTTTTTACAAGATTTGGAAACCATGGGATGAATGTTTGATCAATTTTTTTACCATATTAATATTATCTTCTTGAATTGGAATAGGTAGCTCAATGATCAACTCATGGGATACGCTGATTGACACTCGCACATGAATTATTGAAATTGGTCTATTGTGTAGCATGTCATTTTGAATATTGAACACCATAGCCCTCAGCATAAGGTGATGGGTGGGTGTTGCTAGATATAAACCATAGTCATTATCACCAGGTTGAATATCAGTACCAGAAAGGTATCAGCATCTCTCTAATTAAAATTTCATAGAAAAATTTATTAGAATATTGATTACCTCTATAAATACATCTCTTTGAGGGGAATGAATAGCCTCCTAACTGGTGAGGGTGGGGTGGGATCTCCACGTGGTGGATATTCTTGGGTTTCTTCTTCTCTTTTCCTCTCCCCCATTCAAATTTCTATAATCTCTCTCTACCATTGGAATTTTCCTTCAAGGGTAAATATTATTTTTCTCATCTATTTTATTAATTCACTTTTTTTGTCCTCTTGATTTTTTTTCTCAAAATAGGTTCAGGGGGTCACCCTAAAACCCACACCTCTAATGCGACCATGCTGTTCTAGCCGCTTCAAGGCCACTGATAGTTTGTGTTCACCTAGAACAAGTTTTGATGATTCTTATGACTGCATTGTATATAAAATATAGGAAAATAAGTGATCATTGTTATGTAATAGTGATTAAAAGTATATTTTTTTATTATGAAATACTTACACATGGTTCCCATAATTTTTGTGTGTTTTCATCTATTAGTATCCCATCTTTATTTAAACTTTTTTCCTTCCATAGAACATGGAAGGGGATGGAAGTGCCTTGGGATTTTGAGTCATCAATCTGCATATAAACAGAGGAACATAATAATGATGTTGTTTCATGTCACATAGAAGTATTACACTAGATTTAAAATACATAACAATATTTGTTTTCAAGTGAAGTGTACCATATCCTTGATTTAAGGTAGGGCTATGCTGGTTTTGATGCTTGTTCCTTATTTCTAGAACTCAGTTTCTACTTCATAAATAAAAAAATTTCAATCAACGTCATGAATACGCATATCATCAAACAACATATCACAAGCCACAATGTACCTAAAAAGACAAATCTATATGATATCTAGTAAACTTATCCCACACTTATTGGGTTATCATATGTATATTGATAAATGTTGGTGTGGGTTTATTTTCCCTTCAACATCTTTAAGATTCTCCCATGTTAGGATTGTGTGAAATACTCTATGAATCCTTCTAGAATAATTAATACATATTTATTGTGGGAGTCATCTACTATAAATGATCTCTTTAATGGATAATGAAGAGTAAGTCAATGTTTCATTATTTTATTTTTTAGTAAAATAAAGAAATGATATCATAATTTTATCATAATCTCTTCCCACATGAGTTTATTAAGTCTATACACAACATGGTGCCACGAATCTGCACCAATCGACACATGTTTCTGAGTGGAGATTCCATTGAAATTGCTGAACATGACCTTATTGGGGTTAACATGATGGCCCCACACATTCCATTCGACCTCATATTTAATTACTTTAGCTTTTTCATTGATGATTTTTCTAACACCATCAACCTACGGTGCCCTGGTTTTTTCTGAATCGTTAGTCATTCATCGACTACTATTTCCCCAAAATCATCATCGTTAATATGTTTTTTTGGAGAGGTAGCATCAACATGTGCAGATTGTTGTTGTACCTATGCACTGGGAGTTGTAGTAGGTTAAGAAACCTGTTGTTCCTCCAAAATGTGAGCATCCGCACATGAATAAGATTTCTCCCCTACATTGTGTGCAACAGTAGGCAAAGAGACCTATTGTTCATCAGGATTGGGAGCAGCAGCACGTGCAGAAGTCAATATCTATAGAAGTGGTTTAAAATTTAATTTAGAGTACATAAATGTAGTAGTAATTGAATAATAACATGGGGTAACATGAATTATATTAAAAAAATGTAACCAAATTATTGAACTCTCTTTTTCTTTTTTAATGGTGGGAGGGATTTGACCCCTCTATTGATGATCCAAATCTATTTATTTTGGTCTCCTTTAACATACAAAACACCATCTAAATTGGAATAACTATGAAATGATTGTGATTTACCATTGAAAGGGCCATCCTCAGTTGAATTTATATCTAACCCTTCAGTGGTTATAGTCAATAAAAAAAATTGACCACTTTCAGTTTGTAGGATCTGCAACATAAAATACTTGTACTCCATGAGATTCCATTATAAATAATTCGTCTTTGTACCCTTATTTACTGAAATCATATTTCATGAATCCTAATTTATTTATTTTAACAGAAATCCTATTATCAACCCACTTTAAATGAAATAACATCATTTGGAATATTGTTTAATCTAACTTTTATATTTTTTTATGATGCCAAATTATGACATATTCATGTAAATTAGAATTTTTTATTTTATACTAGAAACATGCACCTCTTCAGCCACAAGTGTAACTCTACTATTTTCCATGGCACTGTTTTCATCATGATAATTTGTAGATAATGTATAACCATTAATTATATAACCATTTTAAGACAATACATACACACTTGGTCCTCCAACTAGTCATTGAAGTCGTTCTGAAATTAAATCCATATTTTCATCTGACACCTTAAAAATATGTCATGAAAACCATCTTATAAACTATTGACTATGTGTATTTGATATCCATACTTCATCCCTTGATGTATTCAAATTCCTAATAATTTATTTATGGGTTCCAACATATGGGGAATCCTCAAAAATATTATGAAAAATGTAAAGGTTGTCCTTTTCCCAATCAGTAATATTGATTTTGAAAACATCTCTTCCAGAAATTTCTTCACCCACAAGTCGCCCAATGTGATGAGATTTCAGTAGACCAATGCATTCCACACCGTACATGTATTTGATATATAATTTAATGGATTACTCAAAAAAAATCACTTTAAAATACAACCCTCCGTCCGACTTTGATTTTTTTTCATACACATTATCAATCTTCATATACCATTCAGTGGGGTACATCCATCTATAGTATACATGACCACATAGTTGAATCTCTCTCACCAAGTTATCCATCAAATGAACCATCATATCAAAGAATATTGGAGGGAAGAACATTACCAATCCACATAATATGAAAAAAAAAATTCCATAGTTATCATTTTTTCTGGGTCTATAACTTTGTTGTATATAACCTGGAAGAAGAAATAGATCTTGGTTAATTTATGATGGACATTCTTGAAAAAATTCAATGTGAATTTATAGGAATTAGATATTGTATCAAAACATGGTAGTCATGTGATTTCTGACCCTTTAACTTTAAATTGGTCATTGAAATTATGTTCTTGATATTCGATGAATACCCCTCTGGATCCTTTACACCATTCAAGAAGTTGGAAAACTGATATCTCTCATACCTGGGAAGAGTGTAAGCAGCTGGAGGATGAAAAGTTCATTTTTCACCCTTCACTGGTGCCAACTCTTCTCGTATTCCAATGTCAACCATATTCTACCTAGCCTTAATTATATCCTTTGTTTTTATAAGTTCATTTAGAAACATGCTGAGGACACTATCACATAAACTTTTTTCAATATGCCTAACGACAAGAAAATGTCTAACGTAAAGAAAATTACAGTATTGTAATTTAACAAAAACTGATATATTTTTTCAACTGGTTTTCGTAAGGTTTTTCAAAAATAGTTTAACAAAAGTAGTGTCCACATACTTTCTAAAAACGTTGATCTCCTATTAGCAGAGATGGTTCCGTACATTCTTTTGAACATCCATCGAATGATTTCATCCAAGATCGGTACTTATGTCATGGGAGTATAAATCTATAATGTACTAGAAACACGATTTTCAATGAATGTTTCAACCTAATTGACTATGTATCTTATTTATAGATAAGACACCCTTTAGTTATTGTAATGATATATCCTAAAAAATATCCACAAGCATAAAAGTCATTTATCATCCAATAAATCATGGATCTCAACATGAAATCTTTATTTCTGTAAGAATCATTCAATATAACACCTGAATCCCACAATAATTTCAAATACTCTATCAGGGGAGCCAAATAAACATCAATATCATTACTCAATTTTCTTGTTACTAATATAAGCATAGATAACATGATATATTTTCATTTCATGCATAACCACAGTGGCAAGTTATAATTTACCAACATAACCAGCCTTATACTGTGAGTGCTGCATTGAAACTGTAACATCCCAGGTAAATAAAGAATATTAATTTTTAATATTTATTATTATTTGTGAATAAAATATTAATATTACTTTAAAGGAAACACTATGCTCGATGGCGTACCCAATACGCAACAACGAGTTTCTTTGAAATCTTATGTTGCACTCTAATAATAAAATAATATTATTTTAAATGGTAGTTAAAACCTAGCCATTGTATTGGCGGTAATGAATAGAAATAACTAAAATATGATTTTATATGTTTTTACATTTATCAAATAAAATATAAAGGCTTAAAATACGAAAATAATTCAATTTTAAGCACAAATACTCTAAAATTCACTAAAAGGTCAATTTAACAGCTTTTGATGGTGAACCCTCTTTAATATAGTTTTGGTCACTCTTATACATTCTATTGGACCAAATAAAATTCTTCTTTAGAATAGGGACATAAAAATTTACTTTGTGCAATGTTTTGGTATTTTTCTGATAAAGTTTATTTTTTTAATGAATAGTGAAAAATGTTGTATTTTAATTCAAAAACACTTTTTAATATAATTTATTTATATGATTATATTATCTTTTGAATTGATTTTAAAGTCCAATTATAATATATTTTTCCCATTTAATCCAATATTGGTCATGGGAATTAATTTCACTTTGAAATTCGACTTAAACTAGTGTCAATATTTTGGTATATATTGTTTCATAAAAATGCGCTATTTGTTCTGACAATGGGAATTAATTATTAAATTAATTAATGCAACTTATATATTTTTAATTTGGTAAAAGAGACATCATTTTTGAATTCGGAATATCAAATATAGCTTAGGGTGATTTTTTGGTATTTTTCTGAAAAACTTCAATTTTTGATTAATAGTGAAACCACTAAGTGGTGGTTAAAAACTGATTTTTTGTTTAAATGAAACTTTACCACTTTTGTGATTTTAATTTCAAAAATCCAACATACATGGTTGTCATTAGTATTTAAAATTTGGTTCAATGGGATTAAAATAATTTTTTGGTGAATAGTAACTTTTAAGTTTTATTAATCGTGATTAAAGGTAATTAGTGTAATTTAAGGTAAAGATAATGTTATAATAATATGAAATGACCTTGAAACATGTCCTAACCTTATTTTATGAGTCATGGCCGACCAAGAAAATCCATGTTTCAACTTGGGGACCCCATGGAGCCACTTTGGTAGGAAAATGACATTAATAACTTTTTATTTAAAGTTAAAATTAAAATGTCACAAACATGTATTGTTTTACTAAAACAATTTTTACATGGGGTTATAAAAGTCATATTTTTTACTATAAATATACATTAGAAAGCAAAAAACTTTCCTACATCATGATATTTTTTTTATAATTTTTACACATTAAATAAAATAATTTATTTATGACCCCATGATGATGCAGTGATTACCTCATTATTTAAAGATTTAAATAAAATGAAAAGATAATGTAAAATATAAGACCTACACTTGTAAAAAAACCTATTGGATGGGTGGATTTCGAACCCTTATAACCTTATCCTCTAAATATATAATTGTGGGACCTTTCATATCCAAAAATCTTTTTATAATAAAGTAACTTTTCAAGTCTTTCCAAGAGTGCCCCTCCTCCCTCTTATAAAAGGCCCCCACCTCTACCCCCTTACCCACACCTCTCAAGCCTTTTCCTCGAAAAATATCTGCTTATTTTATCTCTCCACATCCATCTCCTGATCCTAGAATCCCTCCCTTTGGTAGAAAGCTCTTCAAGAAACCCTTTTGGTTCAAACCAAGAGGAGTTACCCGATTTAAAGGTAATGTCTTCTCTTGTGTTCTTTTGTTTTATTTTTCTTCTCCAACCCCCTAAACTCTTATTATTCCTTTATTTTTTTTAAAACACCAGTATATTAAATATAATAGGATTTTTTATGAGAAATATTCAAGATACACTTACACACACCTTCGTCTAATGGTTAAAGAACATACTGTTTCTGTGGATGGCGAATTACTGCCTCACGAAATGATGATTGTTCAATATTCTCTTAACACCTTTCATAGTGGCTATTATGATGTAACTGTATTTTATATATTATATATATGGTATTTATTTTTTCTATATACTTCTTTATTTTATATTTAAAACATACCTTTATGCTTTTCATGTTGTGCAAATGCAATAATTTCATACGACGAAGTGTGGACTACCGCCCCCTCATGTGATGTGACTCGTTCATGAAATACATGGAATGTATAAATAATGAAATTAATGAACATATGTGACCTATATAACATATATATTATACTTGAATTATAATATATATATCTATCATTTATTTTTAATTCCATTAATATGACAAAGAAATGAAAGTAGCGTTCATGCGTACGTACGCCCTACCGTCTCCATGAATGGTGAATTTCATTTCTTTTTATCTCCAAATGTTATGGAATCGTATAAAATGAATATTTACTGGATATATATGATATTTAAATCATTAATACTATTCTGGATATGATTTACTTATAACTACATGGACAATCATTTTCAAACAAGTTCATTTTTGACTCATGTACCGTACATCGACAAAAACGTCTGATATGAACTCACATTATTAACCAATTATTATAAAATAATAATATGTGACAAGAATTGAATTATAATATCTAAATTAGTACCGTAATCAATTATAAATTTACCAAAGTTTATTATTTAGGAATATAAAGAAACGAACAAGACAAGTCGGACTTGAGGTAAGGGATCCTACCTCTCTCTTTCTTTTTAAGTACTCTATTTTATGTCATTTATTTTAAGCTCATCTTTCTTATGTGTGGGGATGTTATTTTATATTAATCATTCTGTAATTTATATTTTAATATTATTAGAGACCCTATTTGATCTCATAAATCCATTTTTGGAAGTTTTAAGTGGCGTCGTTAGGCTACCGAGTTTTCGTAAGGGATTTTTCATCTCACTTTTATTCCCGTGAGATTTATGCTACATTTGCCACAATTTCCTTTGAGTGGTATATGTACTACCCATTATTCTCTTATTTGTGTAATATAATTTCGTTTATGGTTATTTACATCAATGTTGAATAGTCTTTCTTTCAGGGGGTGTACGTTTCGAAAGTTACCCAAATCGGTAAGGGAACCTTTCACCCTCCTCTTTTTAAAAGACTTCATTTTGTTAGGTATTTTAATTTACATATTCTCATGTTGGGATATGTTCTTATATATACTTATTGCTATAAATGATATGTCCAAGTGATGAGATACCCTTTTTATCTCTTATCAACTCATTTTATGAATTTTGAAGTGACGTCGTTAGGCTGTCGAATTTTTGCAAGGGAACTTCTTAACCCAATTTTGATTCTATGGGTTAAACTTGTACTCCATGAATATGTCATTCTATGAATATGTGTGAATGACCTCTGATTGTTTTACACATAATATCCACTTATATTTGGTGTATTCTTTTGTCACACATTATTATGTAATTGATTTATCCTTAATCAAAGGATGTCGTCTTTAAAAGGGACTTCGTCTCAATCTTCTTTCATTGAGGAATATTTTGTTCTAATGCAAGAATTTCTTTTATACACTTTATAAACCCCTTTTAATTTTCATTTCATTCAAAGGGAATCTTTTTCTACTAAGCGTTTTACTAAACGACAAAAAGGAATGTTTCTTTTAACATACGCAGTGACAATGACCTTTTCTGCCTCCGTGAGTACTATTTGACCTTTGGATTCCTTAACAAGCCGTAAGGTTTTTAAAAAGAAAATAAATAAAATATACTCTTTTATGTATTTTGGTATTGAAAATGGTTTTGATAATGGATTTGTTATGTCAATATATTTAAGTGATATATTGTGATTGAAATGTGGAAATTTTTTCTTTCAATTATATTTGTTTCATGTATTATGATTTTGTAATGGTACTTGGACATTTGATGGGTGGTTACGTGATAAAATACATGACATGTGGTGCTGTGAATACCGGGATGGGTGGTTACATTATAACCTCTAATTCATTGGGTATGGAAGTCATCCGTATGGCTATTCCATTATGTGATATGTGTGGAAGTCGACCGTATGGTTATTCCATTTAAGTATGTTTATGTCCCAAGTTACCTTTATATGTTATGTGTTCTTTATATGGGTTTTATGGTAATCTTTTGGTTACAAAAGGGTAAGTAATGATCTTTTATTCAGTGAAGAATATTTACTACTTCATAAAGGTTAAAAGTATTACTTTGATAAAGTATTCATGGTTTACTTGTTGTTTTGAAAAACTAACAGTTTTCCTCCTTTGTGTATCCTTTACTAGGCTTTTTATGCTCATCCCAAGTTTTTAAAATGTTTTCCACAGGACTTAAAGATTAATAGGGTCAAGGATGGGATCAAGGAAAGACATTCTATCTAAAACATGGAACTAGACATGTTTCCTTGTAAGAGTTTTTATTTTATGGAAACTTTGTAGAAGTGTCTACTTTGAAATATTTTGAGATGTAATAGTTATGTCCTAATTCTCTAAAACTCTAAGCCCGAAAAGATCCTCTATGTGAATTATTCATTTAATTCATGATTATTTATGGTTTTAAGGATGGGTCCTTAAAGAAACCAAAAATAATCCACTCTATCTATAGATAACACAAGATGAAGGTTTCTTGGCTCATTTCCAAATTCAAGATACTCATAGTCAATTCTCTTTCATTGAAGATATTCTTTCAGGTGATGTAATTTCCCATATTTATTTTCTGTGTTTGTATGCCATTTTAATTTCCATATATTCTCCTTACTTCCATATACTTTCCTAAACCTTGGAATGATTGGAAAGTACCATAAAACCTTCATAGGTCTGGATTCATCTTTCTTGAATTGAGAAGAACCACACTTTGGGAATTCTCTAAGTGATTTGTGGTCCCTGTGAAACATTATACAACTATTCGGGTAGGCATGTATTCTTTCAGAGACCATACCCATCAATCATAGTATTCGTTTGGAATTATATGTTCAGTTTGGGAGATCATTATCTTCTGGGAGCATGTCATTCAATAGATCAACTAATTCCATAAAACAAGCATCACTCTATTTTTTTCCTACTTTAAAATTATATAGCACGAGTATGGGTTGAAATATTGTATATTTACTGCAACCACTATACAATGGCATCTTTTCATAACACTTTAACAACTCAAACAATTTTGGGAAATCACAAAGTTCATCTTCAACTATCCTTTCCATTTTTTCCATACGATCTTCATCATCATTCACATCTGTAATGACATCCTTGATACGATCTTATCTATTTTTCACACTTGTAATAATATCATATGATTCATAAAACTCAATGTTATCCCATCCACTTTCTACATTCCCTTTTCCCTATGTTTATTCCAAAATTTATAACTTTGATCTATTTCGTGATAGATTAAGTGTTCTTCCAACTCCTATGGACTAGCTTTTCTTGAATAAATACAGTGTAAACATAAAAAAAATCAGTAGGGTTGTATTCATGATCTTTTGCAAACTTAATGAACTCTTTCACTCTATCTTCATACTCTTTTGTCAGATTATTGGCATCTACCCATTCTTTATTCATATTCATCCTATTTTATTCAGAGAAATTAATATTTAAGAAAAAATAAAAAAACATTGATATAAAAATTAACCATGCCAAAAAAAGTTATTTTCTTTAATTATCCTTTTAAAACTATTTATGAAATCATATTTGAAATCCCATTAAGAAAATGATCCATTTAGATAACTTCATCTTTAAAATAACATGTCGTTTTTAAAATAAACCATTCAGTTCCAAACACTCTTTCTAAAAACCCCAATTAATTTTTTAAAACTATTTTAATGCTATTTAAAATAAAAAAAGGTTATGAAGAACACATTAATTTTTTAAGAAACAATTAAAAACACTTAAATCATTTTAAAATATCCACTTAGGAATTTACAAAAAGACATAAGTCCTAAGCGAGACACTTTATAAAGGATACATAAATCAGAAATAACAAAAAATTTATAAAATATAAAGTTATAAAATGTTTATCATGTCTCTCATGAATAAATTGTATGAATCCTATAGTTTACTCACATAATACTACTCAGGAGTGAATAAGTTATAGATAAAGACACAAGTGTCACTTTTCCATGATACTTTTAAACATAAAGTCACATCTCTTAAAAGTTGGAAACTATATTCCACCTGATTCTTGAATCATGTACTAACTATGATTGATACTTCCAATACGGCATATCAGAATTTTTTTCCCTTCTTAAGGGTATACATTTAATCAAAGTTAAAGGACTATTGGTACTCAAACCTTCTATGTTGTCAATAATTCATTTCACTTTGTGATTGAATATATTTCAAACAATTTTTTAGTGTATTACAAAAATATATCACACTAAATATAATACCAATAACACATCATGTAAAGAACCACTATTTCCAAATCTTAGAAAGGATTTGGGAGGTTTCTCTTATGTGTCCTTAACTGTTTAGACCCATAAGAAACCCCATGACCATCATGGATTGGAACTACTCAAATACTAAATCTTGATACATCACAATCTAAGTCATACTCATTAGCCAACTTATTTATGGTTAAGATTGGTATTACATCAATCTCCCATTTAGATCATAGAAGGACATCTCATGAATATCTATGAAAAAAAACCATACCACATTTTTAGTTAAGGAATTTTTAAAACTTCTAATCAGGAAGAATCCTTGTTGACCCTATGGTAATAACTGGAAATTCTCAAAAATATTTGGATATCAAAAACATTCTTCGGCATCTCTAAATAATCTATAACACCAAACTTCCCAGGTTATAAAAATATGCTATCCACTAAAATCATTTTCCCCATGAAGTGTACATAATCAATCCAAAACATACACTTTGAGATCATGGAATATAGTCGATGCTCCCTATGTTCTCTCAAAATGATCTCTAGATATTGAGCATGTTCCTCCATCAACTGGGAATACATGGTGATATGATTGAAAAATATTGCTACAAAATTATGTAAATAAGGATGGGAGACCCAATTAATCTCAACCATGAACAGTACCATCAATAAAATAAACCAAAACAAACCTGCAAAATAGAAAAAACTTACTCTATGTGGCCCATGTAAACTAACCACCTCCCAATACATTATCTAAAAATGATAATCTATATAAATACAATAATAGGTAGGAATTGTTCTCTAGAAAGTACACATAATAGCTTCATACTCCAATTGGATTATGCATGGATTTTTTTATACATGATTAGTCAGATATCACCAAGGAGTCTATGTAATTCCAACCAAATGATATTTCAATAATTGTAGATTGTACTACATATCTAAATAAGAATTGACATGAAATTTCATAAAATAAAAACAAGTAATACTTCCATTCCATTGAAAGCATAGTTTCTTTTAAATTTATTTTCGTATGAAATCTTAAAAAATATTCATTTTAAAGGTAATTATTTATAAACCATGAATAGGAAAAAAATTCATAAAACAATATATTTCCATAAAAACTAATTTTCATTTTCAAAGAACCATCTAAAAATTCATAAATTTAAATAACCAGTTTCAATCCTCAAACATACCATGAATGAAATGATGTAATAGTGAAACTACAACCATTAAAAAAAATTATAAAAATTAGATTGTAGTAGAAAAAGGACACCACTGAATCAATGTGAATAAGGTATAAATTAACTAATCCTAACAGTGGATCCCCCCCCCAATGGAATCATAAACAAGAAAAATGAAAGGGGAAATTGAGTAGGTATTAAAGAAAGACTGTCTTAAACAATACATAAAACTAAAAAACTATCAGCCTATGTTTCATCCCAAAAAACTATACAAGCCACAAAACCTACTGACAATAGCATCATTCAAGGGTACTTTAATAGACTTGGAAAACAAAAAAACAATAAGACCTTAGCTAGCGTTTGGGCTAACATGTATAAAAACTAGACCCCTCTTGTAGAACCTAAACATTGAAATTTAGTGTGAGGATCTATTACTTACATGTCCAGATGCTTTGAGTAGTAGGAGGAGGAGTCGAAAGTGGTGATAGAGGAGGAAGATGATTCGGAAGCATGGGAGCCGAAAATGGAGGAGGAGGAGGAGGAGGAGGAGGTGGTAGTGACGTAGGAGGATGACAAGGAGGAGTCAACAATGAAGGAGGAGGAGGAGGCGGAAGGGTTTGAATTTTGTAAGAGATTGAGTCGTGAGACATGAGGAGGTGACTGTTAGGGGTTTTTTATAAAAGAGGGAAAACCTTTTATCAATACTAGTTAAAAAGAACTAATAAAGGCTACCTTTATTGGTGATTTTTTTAATGATGATAATGGTCTATCTTTAACAACGCTAAAAACATTGATAAAATTATAATGATAATGAATTATTTATATTTTTATATATAGTTATAAAATTATATGCATAATATTTATATATATATAATAATAACTATAAATAAATAAATATTTATTTATATTTTCATATTTAATAAATAAATATTTATTTATAATTATAAATTTATAAAAAATATATTTATTATATTTATAATTATATATAATTAATATATTTATTATAATTTTATAATTATTTAAATATATTTATATTTATTTATAAATTTATTTTTATATATCTATTATAATTTTATAATTATTTAATAACTATAAATTTTTATATATTTATTACATATATATTTTAATTATAGTCATATATATATATATAAATAATTTTGAAATTAAAATAAATATATTAATTATATATAATCATATAAATATATAAATACTTATGAAATTTAAATCAATATATTAATTATATATATTTTTATAATTTCATAATTATTTAAATAAATATATATTTATATTTAAATAATTAACAAATTATTATAAATATATATTTATTTATTTATAGTAATAAATATATAAATATATATACACTAATGAAACTCAGGTTAACAAAGGTATCCTTACCATTTTGTGAGCATTGATTTTTGATCAAGAAACACAAGTTAATGTTCGGGATGTAAAAAACAAGAAGAAATGAGACCTTAGAGTTGATCCATCTTGACGTTTGGCAAGCACTGGTTATATCCCTGGGATGAGAAAGGTACTTTGTATCCTTCATTGATAATTATTCTAGGAGATGTTGTGTGTACCCAATGAAGAGGAATGTGGATGTTTTTGAAGTCTTCAAAACATTCAAAGCACGAAAGGAGCTTGAATCTGGAAAGAAAATCATCTGTCTAAGGACTGAAAATGGTGAAGAATGTACAAGCGACGAGTTTGATACTTTTTGTCAACATAAATGAATCAAGAGACAGTTCATGGTGGCATACACTCCTAATAAGAATGGAGTGGTAGAGTGGATGAATAGAACCCTGTTGGATAGAACAAAGGAAATGTTGAAGATTGCAAGAATTGCCAAAACGTTTTGGGTAGAAGCAGTGAATAATGCATATTATGTGATCAACAGATATCGTTCAATGATGATTGATCTGAAGACATTGATGGAAATGTGGACTCGTAAACCCATTGACTATTCTCGGTTACATTCTTTTGTATGTCCTTTATATGCAATGTTTAATGACTGGAAAAGATCAAAGTTGGATTTATGATCTAGGAAATGTATCTTCTTGGGTTATGCTGATGGTGTGAAGGGGTGTCATTTGTGGGACCCCACTACCAACAAACTTATCATCTATAGAGATTTTATTTTTTGATGAATACAACTTGAAAATGACAGTTGAATGAGTCATAGAGAAGGATAATATAGAAAAAAATATTTAAAGTAAAGGAAAAATCCAAGGAAGATCCAGTTTCATCGAAGGCATTACCAGAGCATGAAGATCTAGTATCGGTTGAGTCTGAACTGTGACAGTCAACTTGAGAGGAAGGAGAACCAGTATGGCACTCATACTATGTGACTGAGAGAAATATTTCAAACTTCTTATTGATGGAGGATGGAGAGCCACCTTCTTTTGTGGAGGTGACACAAAGCCCAGATGTATCCTCATGGATGGTGGCGATGCAGGAGGAACTTGACACCCTGTATAAGAACTAGACTTGGGATCTTGTTCCATTACCTCATGTAAGGAAGGGTATCAGTAGAAAATGGGTATTTAATATCAACCGGGATAGAAAAGGCCATGTGGAAAGATATCGTGCATGATTGGTGGTCAAAGAATATGTTCATAAGGAAGGAATTGATTTCAATGAAATATTTTCTCATGTTGTTAGACTGAAGACTGTTCGAATAGTTCTGGCATTGTGTGCTACATATAGCATAAATATAGAGCATTTGGATGTGAAGAATGTTTTTCTCCACGATGATCTTGATGAAGAAATATATATTCTCTAACCAGAAGGTTTTTCAAAAGAAGGAAAAGAGAACATGGTTCGCAAGTTGAAAAAATATTTGTACGATCTCAAATAGGAACTGAGGTGTTGGTACAAGATATTTGATTCCTATATCACAAGCCTTGGATACGATAGAATCCATTCAGATCCTTGTGCATATTTCAGCGGTTCAGATGGTAATGATTTCATCATTATTTTGTTTTATGTAGATGACATTTTGGTTGCAAGCCCCAACAATGATCAGATCCAAGAGATGAAAACGCAGTTGGCTAGGGAGTTTGATATGAAGGACTTGGTACTAACAAAAAAGAATCCTAGTATGCATATTTATTGAGACAGAAATAATGAGAAGATTTGTCTATGATAGAATAATTAACTATGTAGAGTCTTGTAACAATTCAACATGAAATATTGTAAGGCAATATATACCCCTATTCCCGTTAATTTCAAGTTATCCTCAATGATGAGTTCTAGCAGTGAAGTAGAGAGGATGAAGATGTCTCGAGTACTGTATGCATCAAAACTGGGAAGTCTAATGTTCACTATGGTTCGTACAAGACTAGAAATTTCACATGCAGTGGGAGCAGTTAGTCGGTACTTGGAAAAACCAGGACAAGAGCATTGGAGTATAGTGAATAGGATCTTGAGATACATTAAGTAGACCTCAAATGATGCATTATTTTATGGAGGATCAGATATCACTATTAGATGGTATTTTTATTGAATTTTTTTTGGTGATTTTGACTGGAGGAAATCCACTACTGGTTATGTGTTTACTCTTGTAGGAGGAGCTGTGAGCTGGATTTCAAAGTTACAGTCAGCTGTGGATTTATCCACGATAGAGGCAGAGTACATGAGAGCTACATAGTATTGCAAAGAGATGATTTGAATGATAAAATTGTTGGAGGATATCGGGAATAGACATGAGAATATTCCATTGTTTTGTGATAGTCAAATAACCTTACACATTATAAGTAATTCATCTTTTTATTCCATGATAAAGAACATTATGGTACAATATCACTTTATCTGAGATGTGGTGGATAAAGGAAATGTGGACTTGTAGAAGATTCACACTAAAGAAAATATGGTATATTTCTTGAAGAAGGAGGTTGAATATAATAAGTTCAAAAGGTGCATATTCTTGAGTAGCCTTGTAGAGATGTCAGTAGCATGTCTGGACTATAAAAAGGATGTGTAGAGATGTGATTGGATTTCAATAAAATCTCTTTGTGGGAGATGTGTTGGAAAAAATTTTCTAGGACAACACTGCCCCCCTTTTTGTCAAATAGGAGAAGGTGGTGGTAGATTGTGAGTGGTCAAACCCCACCAAACCCACCAGTGGGAGAAGGATGAAGGAGGGCTGAGAAAGGATGGAAGCACCTTATAAAAGGGGTTATATCCTAGAATTTTTCATCATCACCTACACCAGCAATCTCATCACTAGTTATCTTATTTGTGTTGTATTTTGTGATACAATTTCCCCACTTATTCAAGAGACATTTGAATAGATTCTTCTCCTTGTAATAGTGAAGGAGTGTGTACCCACTTTTACCCATAATTTGATCCTTCTATTTTGTCTGTGGTTTTTTACCCTTTTCATTTTGGGGTTTTTTCCACGTTATATCTAGTGTCATTTATTTTCCGTACTTTTGATGTTTATTTTATCTTGTGATTATCACTGTACTGGTAAACCAATATTTTTTGGTCCCAACAAGAATGAATTTGGTTAATCAACACTGAATTATTCTTAGAATAACTTTTCCAACCTAATTGAATTTAGTTTCTTGGCATCAAGAAACGTATGCATTTCTGAGCCTAACATTTTCTTCTTCATTCATGTTCAAAGGTACTACTCAACCCTCAATATTTTTGGTGTCAATGTGGATTTTTCCTCACACTGGATAAGATTAATTAATAATATTAATTATTTTGAGCTTGATGCACTAAATTTATAATTCCAAGAATCAGCTTCGACACTTTGGTTCATCAATGACATTAGATTGGTTCGTCTTGACAATGAGATTTTAAAATTAAGCCTAGACACTTCATTTTTATCATCCCCATTCATAAGAAAATTCATTGTTCTTATTCATATCTAAAATTAAAAATGGTTTCATCATTTCCCCTCTTTAAGATTAGAAAGTTCAATTTTTGGTTCAACAATGACAGATTCGTCATCAATAATTTATTGAAGCTCAGTAGTGCTCACTGCAACATTTCAGGTCACGTCCTGGATTATAGAATCAGGTACCTTATTTGAAAATCAACTGAGTTAATGAACCTTGATCAATGAGATTAAGAATCATTAATCAACACTTCAAAGATCCTATCCAGCACTCAATTTTAGATCATATTCAATTTATCTGTTCATTGGAACATATCATTTTGCAACCTAGTTTGTTGATTCTCCTCTTGTTTGGCATCAAATCCTCTAGTGCATCATCAATTTCACTTCAATATCTGGATTTTTTTTCTTATCATGGACTCAAAATCAATTCCTCATAGCCAGAATGCACTGAATCCCAAAATTGGCATTATCTTCCTTCCAAAGGCTCACACCATGGAATTAGAGATTTATCTTCAATAGATCCAGTATCATCTTCAGTTGAGCTTCAATAATGGATATTGGCCCCATTCGTCCCTTAAAGTTGACCATGTGAGTGTATTTATTTGCAGTCTCTTGCCTTTTTTACAAGAAGTGGTGTGTCTGATTAGGTTTTCATTTTTCAAATAATTGGGTGGTACCTTCAATATTTTTCGAAATTTTACACAGATCTACAAAAACATAATTAAAAATTAATAAAAAAAATAAAACTTCAACATAAACTAATTATTTTTTACTAAAATTAAAAAAGAGTAGAAAAAATGACTAAAGAAATGATTTTCAAAAACTGAATGCTTCTCAATATTGTATAAAATTAAATTCTATAAAATGTATATATGATTAAACCATAGAAATGATTGAATTTATTCAAAGATCCATAACAATTTAAAACCAGCCAAAACATATCCAATTTCTATCCACCTTGAAATTAGAAAAGCAATTACAAATTCAAATTTTATTCTAGAAAAATCTAATCCAATAAAAATATGTTTATAGTTTCAACATGTAGTATTGAAGGAATTATTTTAAAAAATTAAAACATTATAAAAAACATGAGATTTTTTTTTCAATTATTATCACAACAATTCTTGTTCTATAAAATATATATAGAAAATGAAATCAATGAACTTTTGAAATTTTGGGCACCAGAAAACTGATATTTGAAAGATCTTCAAAAAAAGGATAGTTTTCACTCATTTTACCTAGTATTCAATAATTCCCCATTAAAAACAGATTTTCACTTTAAAAACACATTTAAATCATAAATAACATATGTGGAAAACTATAATAAAATAATTCCACATCAAATTACCCCACACTTAATCAATTATATTCCTGGAAAAATAAATTCATTTTATTTATTCACCAAGACTCTTAAGAAATGTTTGTCATTCCTCGGTTTAAATACACACCAATATTAAATAAAATATATGAAACATTCATTGATAAATATTTTCATGCCACCTATGTGAATTAATCACACTTCCCTAATTACAAATAATTCAACTTCTACTTCTATGAGTGTAGACCAGTGAGATTGTTGTAGGATTAAATCTATAATAGAAGCACTATAAGAATTAACTCTCTCAAAGGTTACTCAAACCAAATTTATACTCTCCACTTCATAGATACAACTGAAAAGGATTTCCATATAAATCTATTGTCTCTTTATTAATTTGGGTCCAATATTCCCTACACCTAAATGAACTAATTTTCGAGAAAATTGTTTATTTGAATTATTTCCATCCATGAGGATTCACAAATCTCAATAAAATGAATTTATAGAGTTTGGATTTTAATTTTTACAGAACATGACAAATTCACTAATCTCAGAGATTCACCATGGAATCCTAATTTACAATTTTAATCCATATCCTAATAAATTATTTTAATCTCAATTGAATTGGATCCCTGAGGTAATCCATTTTACCTAGTCTAAGTTACTTTTTTCAAGTTCAAACATCAGGTTTCCATGAGTTATAATAACAATTCACTAAAAATATAACCCATCTCACTTATTTTCCATGTTTTCTAACATAAGTTCTATAAAAATAGTGAAAAAAATCACTCAACAATCATTCAATGATAACAACTTCAGTTTCAGTAAAATACCTAAATTAACTATGAAATTATCAAATAAATAGAACACATTTAATTTTTATATTCGTAACATAGAGATACACACAAACGTTTATTTATTTAAACTGGGATAATCCTAAAATGTATCTAAAAGGGAAGTATTTTGATGTGTTTATAATATAATCCTTTTTAATCATAATGAAAGACCCCTCTCCCCCACAATTAAAACTCAATATTTTCCACAATGTTAAACCTTAATATTAGATAACATTTTCATTCAAAAAAAATTAGTAGTTCATAGATTTTTTAAGGGGTTACATGAATGTTCAAAAATAATACATTTTACACAAATCTAATAAAAACACATTTTTATTGAATGTTACTACTTTTTATTGTTAAACACAGACACAAGATCTCTCAAATTATCTCAAATATAAGAATTGTAAACAATTTTGTGCACAACAAGAATCATTTTCAATCAAATTTAATTTTTAAGGATGAAAAATATTAAATATTTAGTTCAAAAATGTTTTCAATAAATTATAGAAAATAAAACCTCGGAACATACCAAGAAAATAGATTCACATATTTCAAGATATCAAGGGAAATTCCCCAACACTTAGTTTATAGAATCATGAAACTATAATGTTTAGAAATAAAATTTTCTACGTTAAAAACTATACTCCCCTGAATGTGGAGATTTTACGATCTAAATTTAGTCAATTGAACAATTAACTTTTATTTTAAAATATCCCTTCAGTTGGCATGTTCCATCTAACACACAATTAAAAAAGATAAATTTAGTATTCTTGAATTTAAAATCTAGAAAAAAAATAACCAGAGGTTTGAGTTCAAAAGAATTTAGTATAGAAATATTTAGCAAAAAACTCCTCTGAGACTTTGAGATCAGTTGAAATATTAATCTGGTAACTTTAACTATAGTTTTATCTTCTTAAAACACCATGGGGAATGATTAAAATAAGGTATACCAACAGTAGTCTCATAGTTATTCAATAAAACAGAAAAAAATAAATGAACACAATGAACCTTGGGTTGACTCCCATGAAACAATGAGTTTATTGTCTTTAGCTAGACATTAGTAATAGATCATCTTTTAAATAAGGGAATTGTAGTCAATCCATTTGGATGTCTCTCAATATAATGGTTTATTATCTACCAATTTACTATAAATGGATTGTTATCCACCCCAACCAACTCAAAACCCCCCTTGACCAGTACTCTTAAAATGGGAAATCTTCGATACAACTTGGTTATTTGTTTTCCAAGAAAGAGCTTCAGCTACAAGTTAAAAAGAATAATTCTTTTTCTAACCTTAAATTCCATATTCTAAATAATATATTTAAGAAAAAATTTGGTTTATTGATTGAAAATTCAGAATTATTATTATATTACCTCTAGATTTCCTCCCATTCACTAAGGTCAAATGACCTCCTATCTCCATACAACTTTAAATCACAGTCCTATGAATTCACTTCACAAATGAAAACCTTGTAACTAACAAGGAAATTAAATTGGTAATAATAAACCCTATTAAAAACTAGCTAAAATAGCAATCAATTCCTATTCACTTTATCCTATTCATTACCAATTAAATATTTATAAACCCTATAAAAAACTAGTAAGCAGTTAATTTGGATCAATCCACAATGAAGGACATCTAAGATGTGTTTGTGGCCAAGTAGAAAGTAAAAATTATTATAAAAAATAGTTTCAAGAGAAAAAGTATTTTGGTGGTGACAAGAGAACAACTAGAAGCGTAAGGTTTGTCCGATGTTAGAATGAGAAATAGAGAATTAATCACAGAGCAAAAAGTAACAATATTGAAGTGAAGTTGTAGAATGCTATTGGATGATTTTTTCTATATAGTGTTCCTTCTTGATCTATACACATGCAATGCTAGGTTTTTTGAAAAGAAGCTAATAAATTCACTCAAATGATCAACTAGTGGCTAATAGACATACACTAATCCAAGAAATGGTGATACTAGTTTTACACAAAGATCAACTTCTTAGTTAATCCCACTTTGTTTCCCTTGATGAGTATCCACTTCTCACATGAAATCTTACATGTTAAAGTAGTAACAAATATTCATCTAGGAACATTATACACTAGTTTCATATAATGTCTCCGATTTTTCATACTTTATTCTTAAAAACTAAAGGGGATTATTTTGAGCCCGGGCTCTAAGACGGCGTGTAGTTTTGAGGCCCGGTGATCCTGGAACAAATGTTTGAATTTAATTTAATCATTAAATTACGTGCACATGCGGTTTTCCTGAAAAAGTGGAATAACTCCCGAACGGGTGCTCGGATCAAAAATCTAATGGCATCGTTGCATTCAGAGTAGTGGGTTTACCCTAGAAGAGACCTAACATCGTCTGGTGTAGGCCGGTGGCGAAATATGGGTTTTGGACGTAACTGTAATAAAATATTTAATTTAAAACATTTTATTAAATCCTTGTTGCAGCTAAATATTTTTATTCTTTTTAAATAGAAATTTTGCAAGGGATCAGGGTTACTTTTCTCATAACCTTGAATCTCTGTGGAGAGATCTGGAGAAAACCTCCCAACGTGGCGACGATGTTCTTGATGAGCTTCGCCGGTGACGACGACACGGTGACCGGATCTTCACCAGAAAACGCCGTGAATCCAGGTAGGATGTTTTTTTTATTTACCTTTCCCCATTCTTGATTCCTACGATGAATTAGGACTAATCTGTGAACCGATTAGCCTGCAAATTGATCGTTTTGCGGGCGGGTGTGATTTTGGGGTTTTATCGGGAAATCAAATACTATATAATTAAAACTTGTTGATTATTGTGGTTTTTATCTAACGGAAACGAACTCGGATCATCACGAACAACGATCAAGGTTCGTCCCTCTTGTTCGATTCTTTGTATCTTTATCCCGCGTGTTCTTTGTTTCATTTTACGCGTTCTTGGAGGAAAGCAATCATTGCGCATTAGTTTGTTGGCACAACGATCCGAGATTGTCGATCCAACCCCAGAGCGATGTCACGGAGGTTCAAAGATGGTTTCGGCGGATGATTCAGAGCAGATCGAGAGTTACAAGTTTTCAGGCATTTTTCTTTGGATGGATCGTTCGAGGCTTATGATCCGATTTAAGGACCAAAAACACCCATTATGATGTTCGTATGATGAAACGAACCAACCACTAGAGTATCGGGACGAACGGATGAGAGATCGCGAATCTAAAAGATCAGTCGAAGCGCGAGGAAGAAGACGGTGTTCTGGGAAAATCCCAACTACACGGCGTGTATTATGGGCTAAACGGCGTGTGTTCATCAGCGGACCACCTGGAGTATACTCCGGAAGTACACGGACACAGGTTGGGTACACGTCCAAGGACACGGCGTGTATTCCCCTCCCCAGCCAGACCTGACCAAATACACGGGATACCCCATGTACCGGTACACAGGCAGGCGACAGGGACAGAGACCGTGTATGGGCACATGGCCATCGTACATGGAGCGAGCCTCAAGTGCTCGGACACGGCGTGTGATCCTTCTACAGGCCATGTAGTTACTTTTTATCCGACAAACAAAATGACACAGGCCATTTACATGGGCAGTAGCCGGAGTCAAGGAACATGACGTGTGATTCTTCTACATGCCGTGTAGTTTGGTTTTACACAATTTGGGCAGATGACACGGGCCGTTTACACGGGCAGTACCCGTGGTCAAAGAACACGAAGTCTAACCATACTACATGTCGTGTAACCAATTATTCATGGCTAGACCAGTTGCCTTCTGTGACTTGGGCTAGTTTCCTCAGGGTTTGTCCCCTTATCCTTTCTCCTGAAGGTTTCCGACATCATTTCCTACATATAGAAGTATGACCCCTTCAGCAGGACTTCCTGAATAATGTTTTTCGAATCCCCTCTGTGAGACTTAGAGCTAGATCTTCTATTCATTCCTGTAACCCTAGGTAGAGTTCTTGGTATCGACGTGACCAACTTTACCCGGGCGCCGATCCTCTGCTTAGTGGATTAGTTCAGACTGAGTTGTTGGAATCACCCCATGGATATTGTTTGTGATCCTCATCTGAGCATCATGTTCTCAAAGTACATGTGGAGTGTGTTCTCCCAAAACGAGTACTTCGTATCTCTCTATCTTCAGACCTAGGTGTGTGTTCTCCTTATTACGTGCTTAGTGGAATCTTAGAGCTCGATCTTAGTGGTGGTTTCGCAATAGTTGATCATGTATGAGTATATCTAGATATTCTTTTTATATGTTATATAGACATATACTGTGTGGAGATGATTGTATCTTTCATTTGTGGTATTTCCCTAGTTTTATTTCCTTTTTTGTTTCGGGGTGTCCTACTGGGTATTGTTATACTCCCCCCTGAACGGGATTTACCCGCACGTTTCGTGTCTTGTGCAGATGAGCGATCCTTTGACAGGATTCTAGGTGGACCAAGACCGGACGGTACTCAGTGAGATCAGATAGGCCAAGGTGTGTTCCTATGGCTACAGACTGCAGTCTCAGCACCTTTCTTTACAGGTTGGACTTTGTTATGGACTCTCTTTTGGTGGGCTTGTACTTTTGGCCCAGGGTTTTACTTTCTTATACTTTACTTTCCTGTCATACTCTGTTGGTTGGGATTTTGTGTATGCATGAATCTTTTCCATTTTTAGTAGTTTTTACTTTTCATCTTTGTGGGCTTGGAGATGTGTGTGCATGTGTATAGGTTTATAGGCAATGTCTCCAATGTTAGTAGCATGCCTACTCGGTGCTAGTCACCACCCCCTGGCCTATTGGAGGCGGGCTTGGGGAGTTGCAGCTTGGGCCCCACTGGGACGGGTCATGAAAAAGTGGTATCATAGGTGGTTGGTTATACCTTAGGACTAAGAGTTCGTAAGTTGGTCTTGGGCAACAGTGTTAAGTGTTTCGAGTTCGTATTTCAGGCCAGGGACCCCAGTGTTGGTGCGAGCGGCTGACGTATCCACACACCAGGACTCTGATAACTTGCTTTTCGACTCAGAACATTAGAAAACTAGTTGTATGGGAAAACAATGTTACATGCATCATATATGAATGGGTTGTGGTTTCCATGTCCTTCTTGAGTCAGCTCTCCAGATATACTCACTGACTGAGATACATCTTGTTTCTTTACAGGATGCTTCCGCGACGCGCACCCGCTAGGATCCAGAAAGTCGATCATGAGGATGACCCCCTTAGTGATGAAGCCTCGATTCAGGGACCAGATCCCCCAGTTTTACCATCGGGTGGTGTGCCAGTTATCCCACCACCTGTGGAGCAGTGTTTAGTGCCTGATGTACCAGTGGAGGAGGAGCGCAGGCTGAGCGCACTCCACGAGTTTTAGAGATAGAGACCCCTTAGTTTTCGTTACGAGCCTGACCCCTAGGCAGCAAAGTACTGGCTTGAGGTGGTGACCAGAGTCTTGTGTTTGGTCAGGACACCAGCAGACCAGATGGTGATCCTGGCAGTGAGCCTTCTGCAGGGATCAACAGGATGATGGTGGAGTTTGGTTATTCAGACTCACGATTAGGAAACTCTTTCACGGTTAGAGTTTGAGCATCTCTTCAGAGAGGAGTTTTTAGTGGTTACCCTGCGAGCAGTACGTATACAGGAGATTATTCAGCTTTAGTAGGGAAGCATGACGGTGGCTGACTATTCATCGAGGTTTACTGACCTCTCGCGATACTCGATGGAAATGGTCAGAGATCAGTACTTTTGATCTCTGAATTTCGAGCGGGGCTTGCGCAGAGATATCTGAGCTAGCATCATCCCTATGAGTATTCCCACTTATGCTGTGGTGCTCGAGCGGGCTTTGGTGATCGAGAGATTCTTGGAAAAGCAGAGACAGCCAACAGTTGTCAGTAGCGAGCGAGCTGGAGCAGAGACCTCGGCAGCAGGGAGTCGACGTCAGGGACCCAGGCGTGGGAGACCATTTCAGAGGAGATACCAGGACAGGGGATCTGCTGTACAGGGTTCATAGGGCGCATCCAGCCAACCTCGAGAGAGGTGATACTACTCATGTGATGGAAGGGGACATCTCGCTCAAGATTGTCTGACCCGTCGTACTACTGACACGGGAGGAGTGGATGGACCACCGAGGTAGAGTCAATGTGTGGAGCAGACTGATCCGTGGGGTGGCAGATGCGGTAGAGGAGCTGGGAGAGCAGCTGGAGGTGGTCAGCATTTTGACCCTTTACCACCACCACCCCCAGGAGGTCCACCCCAAGCTCGGGGAGCTGGTGGATAGAGGCAGGGACAACTGCAGGCGGTAGAGGCTTATGACCTAGGTACTCTTGGAATGATTATAGGTACAATCAGTGTCTTTGACACTTTGGCTGATGTACTGATAGACACAGGTTCTAGTCATTCCTTTCTGGCTTCTTATCTTGTTCAAGACCTTGGGATTCCAGTTGAGTCGTTGACTCGACCCTTATGCTTAGAAACACCGACTGGAGAAGATTCATAGATCACACACCTTTGTAGACAGTGTGCCTGACCATTGGAGGAGAGAGTTTCGGTTGAAACCTCTTGGTGGTAGTGTCGAGGCCTTATGATGTCATTCTTCATATGGATTGGCTATCCACAGTTCATGCCCAGATCGACTGTTTTAGGCGAAGGGTGTGGTGTGCCTACAGTGATGGAACAAGGTTCTCTTTTGTCAGTGAAAGAGAGACCTAGGAAGCGTAGGATGGACTTGTAAATAGGAGGGTGAAACTGATATCCTATTAGTTGGCTATCCTATCCCTTGGAACAACAGATGTTACGAGTTTCCAGTTTCCAGCAGTAGTGGCTGAGTATGAGGATGTCTTTCCGGAGGGTGTCCCTGGACTACCTCCCCGTTGGGAGATAGACTTCTACATTGAGTTGCAACCCAGGACTACACCGATATGAGCATCATCATATCAGATGGCTCATGTAGAGCTTTATGAGAAGAGGGTGTAGCTGGAAGACTTGCAGAAGAAGGGCTTTGTGAGACCCAGCATTTCACCCTGGGCGGCCCCAGTGTTGTTTTCCAAAAAGTCAGATGGGAGCTTGAGACTATGTGTGGATTACTGGCACTTGAATCAGGTGACCGTGAAGAACTGGTATCCACTACCGAGGATCGATAACCACTTCGACTAGTTGAGAGGGGCACGATGGTTCTTGAAGTTTGATCTAAGATCAGTCTATCATCAGTTGCGAGTACGGGATGAGGATATAGTGAAGACGGCTTTCAGATGTCACTACGGTCACTATGAGTACTTGGTGATGCCCTTCGGCGTGACGAACTCCCCGGTAGTATTTTTGGGACTTATGAACCAGATCTTTAATCCCTATCTAGATCGTTTCTTAGTAGTATTTATATTGCATCCTGCCTTTTTATCTCATAAACTTTCATTACATTTTACAAAACCGAGGATCTATAAGGTTTAGTGTCTTGGAAACCAGGAACTTAAAACATGAAAACATAAAACATTCTTCATAAACACTTTAAAGGATTATACTTATGTTCATACTAGGTTCATTACTGAATCTCAAAGCCTGGGGACATACATCAAAAAAAGGGTGAGCAGAAGGCCCAGTAAGGGAAACAAGGGGAAACATTTAACATGTGAACTTGAGATACATCAACAATGTCATGAAAAAGAACTTTAAGGCATGAGAAAGAAATCATGAGGAATATCATAATAAAAATAAAGTATTTCATAACTTGAAGATGTGGATACAACATTTTATATTGACAATCATTTCCATTTCACCAAGGTCCATCCCCAAGGTGTCATTAAAAATTACCAAGGTTATTCACCAAGGTGTCGTTAAAAATGGTCATCTCTTGAGATTAAGTCTTTACCCAATGCATTGGAGCGCTATCAGGGCGCACCCTTAATTTGACTTTATTATCATGTGAGACACATATATCATCATAATTCATTTCATAAGCAACCAATATAGCATAAAATAAATGGGTTTCATTTCATAATCATATCGTTTTAAAAACTGCTTTAAACACATGATCTTTATGTCACTTTAAACCCACAGAAAGGGAAAGCGGGTCTCATGTATGTAAATCCAAAAATTTAAAATAGAAAATTTTGGTATATATGTGAATACCACTTTAGAATAAAGATCTTTGAGTATTAATTTAATAAAATAAATGAATTTGATAATAAGAGAGACATTTTAAGACGGAAATTCTGCAGCATAACGGCTATGTTACGAGGTTTTAGAAAACATTGAAAAGAGAGGGGACATGGGTCACCCACTCATAAATGATCCATAAAACAGTAGGGGGACAGAATATAAAGGATTTAAGAACATGGTAATGAAATTTTAAAGATATACCATATGAAATGAAGAACATGAAATGAAGACAAAAATAAGATTTCTCTATGAAAATTCGGCAGCCTAACGGCGTCACATAAACGTCAAAAAAATGAATTGACGAGATAAAATAGGGTCTCTCATCATATGAACATAAAATATCAGTATTATAGATATAGATATCATACCCAAATATAATAAAAAGTAACTTTAAAGACCTGACATGAAAGTATAACTTTGAAAAAAGAGAAAGGTGAATGAATCCCTTAAAAATTCGGTAGCCTAACGGCATCACCTAAACTTCAACAAAAATGAATTGACAATATCAAATGGGTTCTCTCATAATATGAACATAAAAGATCAGTATTATAGATATATATATCATACCCCAACATAATAAAATGGAACTTGAAAGACTTGACATGAAAGTAGAACTTTGAAAAAAGAGAAAGGTGAACGAATCCCTTAAAAATTTGACAGCCTTACGGCGCTACTTAAACTTTCTTAAAATGAATTGATGAAAGAAAGAGGGGGTATCTAATCATATGAAAATGAAATGGGAAGTAAGAGTAATATAAAAGAACATCCTAAAACATAATATCATGGAGCATAAAAGAAATGACATAAAAGAGATTACTTGAAAAGAAAGAGAGGTAGGATCCCTTACCTTAAACGTAACTCTTAAAACTTGAAGGTTGGGACCCTGAGGGCCTAGGAGCACCTTGGGAGGAATTGTTGGGAGGTAATGGGACCAGAGATTCGTTGAGGGATAGTTGGGAGTGAAAACTAAAGGAGGAAAGGGTGGGTATTTATAGGGAAAGTGAGGGGACAAGACATTAATGGCCAAGGGACACCTCATTGGTGGTATTGGAAAAACCATGGGCTTGCCCATGGTATTTGCCCATGGTATTGGCCACTTGGTACACATAATACCTTATCTTACTATTCATAAGTCGACCGTATTGATTACATACTTAATACATCTTTTAATGATGTCATTAAACACTCGTAACTTAAAAACTGTATTTCCACTATTCATCGAAAATTCAACTTTCTCAGAAAAATCCTAAAATTTCACCTAAACCAAATATCGATGCTGTGATTTCAAAAATGAACTCCATTTTATAAAAATAATTATCTAAATATTTTTAATTTAATTTTTAAATAAATACACTATTCCCCGAAAATTCATTTTTTTCAGAAAAATCCCCAAAAATTACCTTAGCATAATATCGATGTTCTGAATTCAAAAATAAAGTCCATTTTATAAAAATAATTTTCTAAATATTTTTAGTTTAATTTTTAATTAAAAAACACTATTCACCCGAAAAAACTAATACTTGAATAATAATTTTTGAAGTAGTTATTTACCTATTTTATTGAATCACATTACTTAATCACGGTGCCTAAATTATATTAATTCTTTCTTTTAGTGAGATTACTAATCCATTTGGTCACATTACTAATCCTAAGCATAAAATAACTATTCCTAATTTATTATTCGTCAAAAATTAAGTTGATCTTATTAGACTCTAAATTTTTTACTGAACATAATTGTAGAAGACCTTTTTTTGAAAATAATTACACATAATTAATTATCTTAGGTTTACATAAACATTTTTAAAATATCATTTTTCTAAAATTCATCAATAATATACATCCTACATTTATTCAAACATTTGGAAATTTAAAAAAAATCAGCATAAGAATAAAACACAATTTTATTTATCTCAAAGGAATACCCAAAGAAGTTAAGGTCTCCTTACATATCCCCTTATACCCCTGCATAGGACCTAAGTGTAAGGTGTGCTAAGGTGAGAGAATCTGAGGGCGGCTCAGCCAACATTACACGAGTAGTAATTTCTATCAGTTTGAACTTCTCTTGAAGGATATTTCATTCTTGATTCACACGATGAAGTTTGGCTTGGGTTTGATCCAGAGCAAAGCCTAGTGGTGCTACCTCGTTCCCAAGTTCCGTTAGATGGGCTTCGATTGGCCCGAGACTACTGGATGAGACCATCAAATCTTCTTTCTATATTTATTAACCAAGATCACTTGTATTTAGAGACAATAATCGAAACATTTAGTTTCCAACGGTCATATTGATCAATGGTCATATAACAGTCAAAACCCAATGGTCTTATTTTAATTATACTAATGTTATTAAATGAAATAGTTTTTTCGAGTATAAAAAAAATAAAATAACACACAATGTTTTGGAAACAAAATTTATTCAAAAATTTCAGTTCGTTACGCTTCATCGATGATATCCTTGTGTACTCTGCGTCCAAGGAGGAGCATGCGAGACACCTAAGGATGGTTCTGGACACACTCTGAGAGCATCGGTTGTATGGGAAACTCTCGAAGTGTCAGGTCTGGATATAAGAGGTCCACTTTCTGGGACACATTATCTCAGTAGATGGTGTAGTAGTGGACCCAGCTAAGGTAGAGACAGTGTTATCATGGGAGCCACCCCAGAGCGTGACGGAGGTGTGGAGTTTCCTTGGGTTGGAAGGCTACTATTAGAGATTCATTCTTGATTTCTCTAGTATTTCAGCACCCATGATAGCTTTGACCCAAAAGGGGCAGCCTTTCGTGTGGACCGAGAGATGCCAGCAGGATTTCTAGTAGTTGAGATAGAGCTTGACGAGCACCCCGATCTTGAGATTACCAGAGGAGGGTGTCAAGTACGTAGTGTTATATGATGCATCAGGAACCGGTCTTAGTTGTGTCATGATGCAGAGGCAAGCAGTGATTGTCTATGGCTCACACCAATTGAGCCCCCACGAGCATAACTACATGACTCGTGATCTTGAGTTGGCAGTGGTGGTCTTCGCATTGAAGATGTGGCGGCACTACCTGATGGGAGAGCGGTTTACCGTCTACTATGGTCACAAGAGTCTCAGATATATATTTTCTCAGAAGGATCTGAATTTGAGACAAAGACGATGGCTTGAGTTCCTCCAGGATTACGACTTTGAGATCGTTTACACACCTGGGAAGGGTAAAGTTATGGAAGATGCTCTCAACAGGATATCCAGTTCGTAGTTGCTGGATGAGGTGACGAGGAAGTTGGCCTTCTTACAGTTATCCTTCGTGGATAGATATGAAGGATCTTAACTTTAGTCGATGGTTGTTACCACTCCACTCTTATAGTGAGTCAGGGAAGCACAGCTTGAGGATGCTAGCTATGAGACTCTACGTGCTCAGATATCCATAGGTGATGTTGCTGATGGATATTCAGAAGGTGGGGAGCACATTGTTCTTTCTAGAGGGCGTACAGTAGTACAAGTAAAGTTACAGGAGGAAGTTCTAAGGGAATTCCATACATCTCTTTTGGTGGTACATCCAGGTGTGGAAAAGATGTTTCAGGACCTCCGGCATCAGTTCTGGTGGCTAGGAATGAAGAAGTGTGTGGCAGAGTTTGTTTCTCGGTGCCTTACTTGTCAGTAAGTAAAGGCTGAGCACTAGGTTCCAGTAGGTTTGACTCAGCCCCTTGAGGTTCCAGAGTAGAAGTGGGACGGGATATCCATGGACTTTGTGACAGGTTTACCACGTACGTCCAGGGGACACGATTCCATCTGGGTGACCATTTATCGACTCCCCAAGTCAGCCCACTTCCTAGCCATACGGGAGTAGAGTTCAGTAGAGAGGTTGGGACGCCTCTATGTGCAGGAGATAGTTCGACTCCATGGAGTGCCATCCACGATCGTCTCAGATCGTGATTCCCGTTTCATAGCCCGGTTGTGGAAGGGATTTCAGGAAGCTTTTGAGACTCAGTTATGCTTGAGAATAACATTTCATCCTCAGACTGATGGTCAGACAGAGCGGACCATCCAGGTTCTGGAGGACATGCTACGAGCTTGCATACATGACTTCGGTTGTAGCTGGGAGGATCACCTACCACTGGTGGAATTTTCTTATAACAACAGTTGTCATTCCACTATTGGTATGTCATTATTCGATGCTCTGTATGGGCGACCTTTCAAGTCACCACTTTGCTGGACTGACCCAGGAGAGTCAGAACTCATGGGCCTAGAGATGGTGAGAGCTACTACAGAGAAGGTGCAGGTCATCCAGGAGCGGATGAAGACTGCACAGAGTCGGAAAAAGTCTTATGCCAACAGGAGGCGGAGTCCCTTGGAGTTCTAGGAGGGAGACCATGTGTTCCTTCAGGTCTCACCTCGACGGGGATTGTATAGATTTGGCCGAGGCGGAAAGCTATCTCCAAGGTTCATCGGCCCTTTTCAGATTTTGAGTAGAGTTGGAGAGGTGGCGTATCGCTTGGCTTTACCTCCTCAGATGGACCGGGTACAAAACATCTTCCATGTGTTGTTGCTACGAAGGTACGTGCATGATCCATCGCACGTCATCAACTGGGGCGAGCTGGACATCGATGATGGAGAGACCATTGCTGAGTACCCAGTGGAGATCGAGGATCGGTAGGAGAAGATCCTTCGTGGGTGAGATATTCCCTTGGTGTGTGTCCGGTGGTAGCACGGGAATCTCTAGAAGAGCACGTGGGAGCGGGAGTCTCATATTCGTGTGCAGTACCCACATATTTTTGAGTAGCCTTTGTTTTGTCTTTTCAGGGACGTAAAAGCCCTATGGTGGGTGTAATGTAATGTATCATATTTTCCATAATTTATTCTTAAAAAATAAAGGGGATTATTTAGAGACCAGGCTCTGAGATGGTGTATAGTTCTGAGGCCTAGTGAGCCCAGAACAAATGTTTGAATTTAATTTAATAATTAAATTACGCGCGCGTGCGGTTTTCCTGAAAAAGTGGAATAACTCCCGAACGGGTGCTTGGATAAAAAATCTGATGGAACCGTTGTATTCATAGTAGCGGGTCTACCCTAGAAGATACCTAACATCGACTGGTGAAGGCCGGTGGCGAAATCTGGGTTTTGGACGTAATGGTAATAAAATATTTAATTTAAAACATTTTATTAAATCCTTGTTGCATCGAATTAATTTTATTCTTTTTAAATAGAGATTTCTCAAGGGATCAGGGTTACTTTTATCATAACCCCAAATTTCCCTAAAGAGCTCTGGAAAAAACCTCCCAACGTGGCGATGGTGTTCTTGACGAGCTTCGCCGGCGACGATGACGTGGCGATTGTATGTTCGCCAGCAAATGTCGTGAATCCAGGAATGATGTTTTTTTTTATTTACCTTTCCCCGTTCTTGATTCCTACGATGAACGCGGACTAATATGTGAACCGATTAGCCTTCGGATAGATCGTTTTGAGGGTGGGTTTGATTTTGGGGTTTTATCAAGAAATCAAATACAAGAGAATTAAAACCCGTTGATTATTGTGGTTTTGATCTAACGGTGACGAACCCGGATCGTCACGAACAATGATCTAGGTTCTTCTATCTTGTTTGATTATTTGTATATTTCTCTCGCGCATTCTTTGTTGCGTTCTACGCGTTCCTGGAGGAAATCGATCGTTGCACATTAATTTGTTGGCGCAACAATCCAAGATTGTAGATCCAACCCCGGAGCTATGTCACGGAGGTGCGATGATGGATTCGGCAGAAGATTCAGAATGGATTGAGAGTTATGAGTTTTCGGGCGTTTTTCTTCGGAAGGATCGTTCGAGGTTTATGATCCGATTTAAGGACTAAAAAACCCGTTACGGTGTTTGTATGATGAAATGAACCAACCCCTAGAGTATAGGGATGAATGGGCTAGAGATCGTAGATCCGAAATATCGGTCGAAGTGTGAGGAAGAAGACGGTGTTCTTGAAAAATCCCGACTACACAGCGTGTAGTATGGGCTACACGGCGTGTGTTCATCGGCGGACCACCTGGCGTGCACTCCTAAAGTACATGGACATGGGTTGGGTACATGGCTAAGGAAACAACGTGTATACCCCTCCCCGGCCAGACCCGACGAGATACACGGGATACCCTGTGTACTGGTACACGGGTAGGCGACACGAACAAAGACCATGTACATGCACATGACCAACATACACGGAGCGAGACTCAAGAGCTCAGACATGGTGTGTGATCCTTCTACATGCCATGTAGTTACTTTTAATCTGCCAAGCCAAATGACACGGGCCGTTTACACGGGCAGTACCCAGAGTCAAGGAACGCGGTGTGTGATTCTTCTACAAGCCGTGTAGTTGGGTTTTACACAGTTTGGGCGGATGGCATGGTTCGTTTACACGGGCAGTACTCAGGGTCAAAGAACATGGCGTGCAACCATAATACACGCCGTGTAACCAATTCTTCATGGCTGGAGCCAGTTTCCTTCTATGACTTGGGCTAGTTTCCTTAGGGTTTGTCCCCTTTGTCTTTCTCCTGAAGGTTTTTGGCATCATTTCCTACATATAGGAGTATGATTCCTTCAGCAGGACTTCCTGAATAGAGTTGTTTGAATCCCCTCGGTGAGACTTAGAGCTGGATCCTCTATTCATTCCTGGAACACTAGGTAGAGTTCTTGGTATCGACGTGACCAACTTTACCCAGGCACTGATCCTCTACTTAGCGTATTGGTTCATACTAAGTTGTTGGAATAACCCTATGGCTATTGGTTGTGATCCTCATCTGATCATTATGTTCTCAAAGTACTTGTGGAGTGTGTTCTCCCGAAACGAGTACTTCGTATCTCTCTATTCAGACCTAGGAGTGTGTTCTCCTTGTTACGTGCTCAGTGGAATCTTCGAGCTGGATCTTAGTGGTGGTTCCGCGATAGTTGATCATGTATGAGTATATCTGAATATTCTTGTTATATGTTATGTAGACATATACTGTGTGGAGATGAATGTATCTTTCCTTTGTAGTATTTCCCTTATTGTATTTCCTTTGTGGTTTCGGGGTGTCCTACTGGGTATTGTTATACTCACCCTTGCATGGGCTTTGCCCACAAATGTTGTGTCTTGTGCAGATGAGCGAGCCTTTGAAAGGATTCTAGGCGGACCAGGACCGGATGGTACTCAGTGAGATCAAACAGGCCAAGGTGTGTTCCTACGGCTACAGACTGCAGTCCCAGCACCTTTCTTTACATGTTGGACTTTTTTACAGACTCTCTTTTGGTGGTCTTATACTTTTGGCCCAGGGTTTTACTTTCTTGTAGTTTACTTTCCTGTCGTACTCTATTAGTTGGGATTTTGTGTATGCATGCATCTTTTCCATTTTTAGTAGTTTTTACTTTTCAGCTTCGTGGTCTTGGAGATGTGTGTGCATGTGTACAGGTTTATAGGAAATGTATCCCATGTTAGTAGCATGACTACTCAGTGCTAGTCACCAGCCCCTGGCCTATTGGAGGCAAGCTTGGGGAGTTGCATCTCGGGCCCCACCAGGACGGGTCGTGACATTTAAACATTTAAAAATTGTTTACTACACTTAATAATAGAAGTTATGGTTGACTCCAACAATATGTAGCATATAAATGAGATTTTATTAATAAAAAAAAATTATTCCCATTTTCAATTTTATCCATCAATCATGCTTGGATTATCAAAACATTTCAATAAGTGTAAAACAAATATCGTAATAGATGAAAATAAAGAAACTGGGAGATAAATGATGTTTTTAGTGGGAGATATATAACTCCTACAAAGATCCTCTAGTGTTAGTTAATACTCCCTTAGTGGTTTTCGGATTGATATCTCTATCCAGTATTTAGGGTTAATTCCCGATCCCTTTGTGGTTTTATGATTGATGTTCTTTATAGTACGTTTAGGCCTCCACCTTCAGATAACTTACAAAAATAATTTAGGGACTTCTCTACCCACAATGATTTGTAATGAAACTCCAAATGGAGATGAAATAAAATTCCAAAAAGTATCACATAGGTAGACATCCCTATGAGGGTCTTATAGGAAGTACTGTAACCCCAAAAAGATTTATCCAATTTGATGGACCAGTCTTTCCAAGAATAAGACAATCACTTCCCCAAAAAAAATTAATATTAGTTCTTAAAATTTCATCCTACAAAATAGACTATTAGTGATAGGTTTTCCTTGTTATTTTTTTTACAACAATACTTTTGAATAGAATAATCTATAAAACAAAACCACTATAGGAGAAAGAAACAACACCTATGAAGCTTGGGAGGAATTGGGGAACTATCACTGAGAACTTATTTTCTCTCCCTATTTATTTATTTTCATCTATTACAAATTTACTTTTACACTGACTGAAATATTTTGTTAATACAAGAAGTATTTTTGGATAAAAAAAAATTGGGGAATGATTTTATGTTAGTTATTAATACATCTTCATCTATATGAAATATATTATTAGAAGCTACCTTCATTTCCATTACTTAGATCACTAACCAATTATGAAACATAGGCACCAGTGAAAACCATTCCTGGTTGCATATTTGTTACTACTGGATTATCTGAGCTTCCATTTGAGAAGTGGATAGCTCATTGAGGGTAGCATAGTGGGTTTAAATAAGAAGTTTATCTTGATGTAAAACTAGAATCACCATTATGTGGATTAATGAATGATGTAGTTGGGAGACTACAAGATTCATTCACCCATTAGATGGTATTTCAAGTGAATACATTAACATATTTTCCACAGATCTAGAAATACTTATGCATAGATGAATAAAAAAAATTAAATTTAAAAGAATAAGAAATAAAATAACATCTATCCAATTTCATTCCCTTACTTCGCTTCTAGATTATTATTTTATTATATGTGATTTGTGCAGTCTCTCTAATTTTTCTTCTTATTAGTCCCTATATTTATAGTTTTTATCACATCACTAGTATCATACTAATTTTTCTTTCTACTATATTCTCATTAAACCGCTTGTTAATCCTCATTATTCTAGTCTTTCTTACTTCACCACCAACATTATTTTTTTAAAGTTTCCACATATATATATTTTATTAATTTAATCTATTTGGAATGTGAAAGAGGTGAATCTAGTGAAAATCCTTCATCTGAATCATCTCAAAATGCAGAAGGCAGAGGGGGAGGCTAAAAAATAATGTACATAAGCATAAATAAGAAAATCACTAGAGGAGTATGAAACAAAACGAATTTATGAGCGTGTACTTATTGTGAAGATGATGAAAAATACATTTAATACCATAAATATATCATAGTATACAACTCATGGGTTGATCTCATAGAATCAGTTTCGAATGTTCATTGGATTATCATGAAACTATTTTTTCATTTTAATAAATTTTGAATGTAGTAGAAGAAAACAACATAAATATATGATAAAAATAATAGATGGATTGTTTCAAATAAAAATCTTGAACAAGAAAAATAAATAGAGAAAATAAGGAATGAAATGGAGAAGTAAAATAATCCAACAAGAAATAGATCCAGATGTAGTTTGATCTAATCATAAAATTTTAACTATTTTTCTTGGATAGATTATATAATTTCTCTTTTTCACTTTGTGAATGATTGATCTCTTAGGAAAGAAACCTATCTTACACCAAACGATGATAGTACATGAAAAAAATCTATTCCAGTCCGTAAATATTCTCTTGAAAGTGAAGGAATCACTTATTCAAACCTCCTCATTCAAGGATTTCATATTACCTGAAGTGACCCAAACAAGATCCAAAATTAAAAACATCTCTTAGATACTCTCTCATGAAACTAATTAAAAAAAAGAGAAAATGATGAAGGGGAAATAGTGAAAAACTTTTCCCTATTGTGGATGTTCTCTTGTACCACCAATTATAATGTCACTATCCATAATAGTAATGATGAGAGAAGATGATCAACATTATGAACTGATCTACCAACAACATTGGGGTTTTACATCCGTAGCTAGACTTTCAAATTATCCCTTCATTGCTAAAGGTGTGTAATTAAAAAACATCAAGGAGGAATATAGAAAAAAATATTATTTAGAAACTTGAAACAAGGATACAAAATGAGAGAAATAAGCTAAGAAAAAGAGAAATTGAGTTAGGACACAAGAATCAGAAATGATAATCACAGAGGAGTACCCCTCATCTTATTCAAAAAACAATAACCAAAAATCAATGAAATTATAAACTAAAAATTAGTAAAATATATATGACGTGATCTAAGGACATCATCATAATATTTCAGTGAACTCTTATGGAATGAAACTATCTTCCCATAATAAATTACACTTACCATCTAATTTGTATGTGCCATATAGGGACCACAATCCCACACCTGAATTATCTCCACATGGAATCTTTAAGGGATGTGATTTATTAGAAAGAATGATCACATATTTAATATTCTAAATTGATTATTTTATCCTTTTCATTAAACTAATTTAGGATGAAAAAATGAAATATAATCTTAATTGAATTTTTGATGGTCTTTTTAAATTTATGAAATTACCATTTCTCCCCACGATCCTCTTCTTCACTAAACATCTATATTAATGAGTTTTAGGGTATTGGAGATAATATTAAATTATTTTATTTATGGCGATATATCTTTTGTCCAAGGATTAGTATACTTCCAAATATTATAATTTTAAGTGTTATATTCTTCCATGAAATTAAAAATCACATTGAAATCATCAAAAGATTGTTTAAATTATGTGTTGGAACATTGGATTTTATTAGTTCCAAATAAAATTACAAATACTTTTGAATTCATCACATTACCAAACCCACATATTGGGTATTCATTCCTATTTCTATCTCACTGAATAAATTCTCACAAAAACAAAGTTGATCTTCCATGACACCTTCCCCTTTTTTATCAGTAGTATTAAATTCTCAACTCAAAAATGCTAGATGAGAAAACCCACAATTTAGGAGAGATTCTCTAATCACCAATCTAAGAATTTTAAGTAGAAACAAATAGCATATGAACTTCCTTAGTAACTCCTAAACCAAACCATCTACTTTGTTACCATTGATTGAGCTCTACTGAAGTGGCTAGGCCTTATATTATTCAATATTTATCCTTATATTTTTAGTCTTAGCACTAGATATAAGAGAAAAATTTAACTAACCCTTGCATTAGTCAATTTAATCCCCATCATCCATGTTTGGTTTTATAAAATTTTATTGGGATTCGGATTCAAATAACCAGCCATGATATACTTCATTTCTATTACCCAAGGTGGCATCAACTGTTGATCTTAAAAACCCACACCTGTTGGGAGGGAAAAGTCAGCCCATATTTAATAAGGCATTTAAAAAAACCATAAGCATTCACCCAATTAATTTTCAATGATGTAATATTGTAAACTTGAATCACCTTCATCCTCACATGTTGGTGCCTGAACAGAGAACAAATGGAGGCTAGAGATCATAAAAAATGGGCTTTCATTCCTAAATCTCCAATGAGAAGAAACTAATAAACAAACATCATCATCATAGTCATTTTTATAGATCCAAATATATTAAAATATATAACTAAAACCTTTATCCATACTCGATACTACTTATGTCATATTTAAGTGAGATTGTAGAAATTATCTCATCATAGTTTCAATGACTTCTCCATCAACAAGGCTTGACATCAGGTTCTACAGTAGGTGTAGGTTCAGATCTGGTTCAGAATTTTGTTTTTCAAACCTTGGTTTTCTTCACCAGCTTCAATTTTATTTAATATCCCTCACATTCCTATATTCTTTGGATCTAGGTTAATTGGCACTGACATCCACTTCCCATCCCAGTCATGAGTACCTTCATCTTCCAAATTCTTCGATAATGACATATTATTTATAAAACGCTAAAATTTTATATGAATTTTAATTTTATTCAACCCTAATGAGATTTGGATCAATATTTATAGTGTCACACCATTTTTTTGTATTCCTATTAATGAGATTACTCTTTTTTCTAAATCAATTACTCAGTTAGAATACATTGTGATGTCAGACTTGATGATTGATCAATTGACCGTTGAATCAAAATCAATTGATATTTCATTGGTAGTAACTTAATATACAGGTGGAGTCAAATGGATTTTTTATAATATTATAGGGTAATGTGCACTCAATCAACAATTATTTAATTTTCTTGCTTACGACTGATTAATAAATCCTTCTATTACTTGAGTAGTTTGGTGAATTTTCTATGATAGTTTTTATGGTGGCATATATACAATTATAGCTCCCTTTTAATTTTTTTTAAAATCAATTAAATTTCAGTATGTGGTAGTTCCCTTCCTTTTACAATTTTTCAATGCATGTTAGCTTCAATTTTTATATACAGTAACTCCATAAGTTTTCCATATTTTCACTACATTGGGCATGATAGCACCATTGATTGAACAACCACTTCACTTCACAGTTACTTCAATCATTTTCAATATTTATCATAGATCCTATAAAAATATTCAATTTAAAATTAATAAAAAATTCAAACTACTTCAACACAGACTAAATATTTATGCCTTAAATAAAATATGAGTATAAACAATTAACAGTTAAAGTTTTTTAATAAATGAAAATTTTCATTTTCAAATGAAACTAAATCCTATAAAAATTATATTTGATATAAACTATGGAAATGAAAGAATTATTCCAAATATGTAAAAAAAATTAAAAAAAAAGATATAATTTATTTAAATAAATATTGATACTATTTACTTCAAAATTAGAAAACCAATTCTTCATTATAATTCACTTTAAATTTTTTTTCTAACAACAAGATGCTAAAAATTAAATCATAGAATAATGAAAGATTTTTAAAAAAAATATCATAAAAAAAATTAAGAAAAATATTTTCATTGATTATCGCATCAGTTCATTTTCCTTAAAATATATAAAGAAAATTAAATTAAGGATGTTTATAAATTTGGGGAACCAAAAAACTATTTTTTGAAAAAATTTCAATGAATGAATGTTTTCACTGATTTTACCCAGAATTCAAGAATTCTATATTAAAAAAATAATTTAAAAAAAATATTCCTAAAAGTAGATTTAGAAAACTATAAGAAAATAATGCCACATTTGTCCCCCTCTTCCAAAATTAAAGGGTTTTATAGTCTTATTGGGGGGGAAATTATGGACATATAGGGGAAACCGTAGTTTAAATGGATTTGAAATATTCTTAACGTTGTTTCAGTTTTAAAAATGATTAGAACTCTTGAATAGATAATATTTGAAACATTTTGATATCCCAAAATATGAATAGGGTATATAATATGAAATTAATGATGAAATTCAAGGAGAAACAATATAACTCAAGAAATCAGATCAATCTATAAAATACCCTTTTATTTTATAGAAGACGTCATTAATATCCCACATTAAGGAATAATATAAATGGAAGTGAAATATCTAAGTTCAAAAATAATTTATGATATTATAATTCACAAGGATAGTTTATACACCATACAAATGAGGATTGGAAAATATTATTTAATCTTTCCTCACTGAAGGGTAACTGATATTGAACCCTTACCCCATGTTTGAAAGTACTCTATACATGAAAATGAAATCATGACTAATTTCATTATGTTCTTATATTATAAACCTGAGAACCTTATTCATTTATATTTCATATTCCAAGTACTTTTAAATGTAATATGTTATTTATTTATAATATTATTTTCTTACATACATCGATTACTTTAGGTTGTTTGGTTAATTTATTCATATATGCTTATGTATGTTTACCATGGTAGAATGAATTGTAAAATTGTTTAATAATATCCAAAATTTTAATAGTTTTGTTGACATATTTTTTATATATTAAATAAAATTTTAAATCTAACCATGATAGGTGGTGATGAAAACTGAATCTTATTGTTTGTGGAGGACATAGTTCAAACATATGCATGATTAATTTTTACATTTCTCAACAAATAGGGGGGAATAAGGTAATATATAATTTAAAATTTCAGAATCATATTTATATTATATATATTTTATTTATTTATCCATTAAATCCTTTTTTATCATCCATTAATTAGGGGGATGAAAATGGAAGGCATTGCATTGTGGAGGCAGTGGTCCGTACAATGCACTAATGAAATTTTGTTTTTATTAGCATATGGAGAGGGAAAAATAATAGTTATTCTATTCATATAATAACATATCATTATAATAATGTTAAGTTTTTCAAAATGTTTTAATGGATATAATATATTCGGAATAGAAATATTATGGAGGAAAATTTACAGAGAAAGTAATACTGACATTGGAGACACGATATTCCCATAGGGGTTTCATTTGAAGTAAAGGTGATAAGATAAAAACTAGATACTATGAAATTAAGTATGAGAAAATGGATTCAATTAGAGTTCACTATGTCATAGTTTCAATGGAAATTATAATGTGAATTGTAACCATGGAAGGGTGTTTGTGGACCCATTTTATAAGCGAAGAAAATGAATCTTTTTGGAATAATCTTTACACATCAATGATATCTATACACTAGTACTTTTAAAATTACTCTAAAATTTAATAATAATGGTTTTTGGGGTGATCTTGGGATGATAAATCCTCAACCAATACTTTACATGCATTTTAAATCATGTTTCATGTATTTTACCCTAGGATTTTACATATTGATTTTTACCTTAGCAACCACTTTTTAACTAAGTAATTTATTTTTTATATGAAAAATATAAGTGTACCCCTATTACAAAATTTTTATTTTTTTAAACTAACATTTAATCTACATTTAATCTATTTCAAATTATAAATATGTTAAAATAAACTTTTAAATTTAAATATATAATATATAAGAAAGATTTTGTAGAAAAATGACTTTTAACCGTTATGTGTTCTTAATATAATTTCATATTTATTTAAAAAAAAGAGTGATAATATACTTATATATATTTTATTAACATAATATTATAGTAATAATTTAATTTAGATCACTATTATTTATTAAATAAAAAATTACATGATATTAAAAAAAATTCTTTAAAAATAACTATTTAACCATTATTGAAGAAATTAGCACTAATATTACTAATATTATCAGTATTACCTTTAAATAAACTAAACTAGGTATATAATATTCTTATTTTTAACTGAAATAAAAAAATATTTTTTTATATATCTAACTTCTAAAAGTGATAAGGTCTAATTTTTCTTATAAGCCCGTGAAAAGTGTTTTTTAGTGTGAAATATTACTTGGGTTTCAAAAATATTAAATGATGGCTTTATAAATTCAACCTAGTATTTTTAAATATTATTTACACTAGTTATTAAATATATATTTTTATATCAATGTTGTTTATTAACATTTTATGTCATTCGTGTATTATAAAATTGATAGTTTTTAATAAAAGTTGTTATTTTTTACTATTGATAGGAAAATTGATTTTTTCAAGACTCACAAATTCATCTTTGGATAATAATGATATAATGACTTAAAAGATGAATTTTCTTTAATGAAATTAAAATTCTAAAATTTATATATTTTTCTAAAAAAGATATAAATTATATATAAAACCCCTTTTATTGGAAAATTGTGTTTTTAAACCTTATAAGTTCTTAATATTTTTTCATATCAATTTCTATTTTATGCTATGAAAATATCTTAGTTCATTATTAATAATATTTTAAAGGTTTAAATTAAATTTATGAGGGAAAAATGTAAAAACACTTTAAAAAAATTACTTTAAAAATAAATATTACATTTATTTTAAATACACTGTGATAAGTACCATTAATTAATAATTTATTTTCTAAAATTTATGTTTTACTACTCCATTGATATTTAAATATTTTTTTAATATCATATATACAACATATAATATTTTAATAATAATATTATTATAATTATTTATACATAATCCATATATATATATATATCAATATCGTATTTTTATTTCATTATGAGTTATATTATTTAGAATTTTCCACTTATCAATACCATACTTCAGAATACTTATTGGATATATAACCGATGAGCATATATACTATGAACATATTTGTAACAAACATAATTGCAGTAACCATATTTATAAGGACTATATTTCATTCCTACATATATCCTTACTAAACTTATTCCATTAACACTTCTCATTTCCATGGTTTTAAGTTTAGATATAAAAAAATGCTTGCTGATTTCAAGGAAATATTTCTCATTAAAGGTTTTTTAGAGTAACAGTTATTATTAAAAGAGATGGTAGTCCATGAGAGTTAATGGTTCTAAATATATTATTATTTTCAATTTATTTTCCTATTTAATTTTTGTAGTTTTAATGGAATTATTCATCCATGATGCACTATAATCCAATATATATGAAACATGGTTTTATATATATTCATTGTAATGTTCCATTATAATTTAATATAGTGTTGTTACCCTAATTTATATCTTTTATAGACCAATATCTAATAAATTATAAATTATTTTGAATGAGTAGAGAAGCATTATTTATAATTATAGATATAATTAATAATAAAAACATTTATAATAATAATGGCTCCCAAAACCTAGGGTGTTACACCTTGTCCAATGGTGATAACCATTACACGAATATAGACTTTGATCTCCCTTTACATAGATAAATTATTTCCTTTACATTGATAAGTAAATTCCTAGAATACCTTTACACAATAAGAAAAATGTCCCATACACATACCTATATGATATTTTTCTGAGAAAAATAAACTTTACATAGTGGGAGTTGATGATTACATAGTTCAGATTGAATCATACACAGAAGATTATCATATTTATAAAGAATCTAAGGATTCTTATATATACTATATTGATTATTATGGATATTTTCTTTATAGTTTGAATTTATGATTGCGTAGGATTCTTGATGACCTTACATAGAACAAAATTAAAACTCACAAAGATCAGACTATAACTTTTATTTTTAAATTATACAATCTCTCTATGAATCCATATAATCACTTCCAAACACCAAAAAAAAAATTCAAACCAACTAACAAAAAATATTCTTATATTTAATCATCTTCGCAACAACCTCTAATGATTCTCAAGATCAATTAAAAATAAATACAAATCATCAATAAATTTATGAGCATTTAAATATCCCCTTTATGTTTATTTGAAACTCTATTCAACTCTTTCCACTTCAAAATTATCAAAACTCTTGAGAATCATAAAATAAAATCCTATATCTTATGAGATATTTCTTACACAACCTGAAAATATATTTCAATGTTTTTGTGAGAATTTATTCCCCTAATGACAAAAAAAATTATGTCTAAGTTCTATATATAATATCCAATTCAATACACACACCATTTTATCACTTCCTTATGTCTCCCTCACATAATAACATCCACTTATTTAGATTAATAGGTATTTAACAATCCCTTTTTAGAAAGGATTCTATACCACTTTGGTAAAGAGTTCTCACTATTTATCCACCTTTGTTAATAAAATCCAAATCCATATTACAGTTACTTCCAAAAAACATTAAGTGTCAGGGGTAGTTTAATCATGAAGTTTCATCTTTAAATCCTATAACATCACCTTTGGAAATGTTTTTTTTAAATATCTTCAACTTATTATTTGGTGCTAAAAAAATCAATATTTCCATCTCATTTTACCACCTTGTATTTGATAAAATTATATATATGATCAGTAAGCTTTGATCTAGATTGTTGAATTAGATTTTGGGAAATATCTATAACAAATTTATTATCATAGGAAATACACAATGTCTTCTTAAATACAACTCTAAAATAATTTATTTAAACATGAATCACTATCTTATGAGTGGAGTCATTTGTGGATGATATGTATTCAAATTTCTCTATTCTTAATGATAATGTATTTTTTGTTCTTAATACCACTTTGTATACAAAAATAATGAAGAAAAAATGTTCCACCAAAATATGACTTCCTTAAAACATAATCTTATACGTAGTTAGTATCTATAAATCCTTATAATGTAAAATATGGACTAGTTCTATCATTTGGGTTGAGATTTGGCATATTTATAATGTATATAAAGATTATCTTGGCCACTAACATGTGATACTCCATGGGGTCACTTTGAAATCGGGCACAAAGTGTCATAATAAATACAATGTAATGTCTGGATGTTGTCATGTAGAGAAAGTTTCTAATTAGTTTTATATTATACATTTGATCCACATAATATCTTACCTCATATTTTCTCATTATAGTTCCAATAGTTTTCGGATTTTAAATCAATTTCCATTCCTCCATTCAAAAACTCTTTAACAATTAACTGGAGTATTTTTGTATGACTAAAAAATGATCATCTCCTTGAATGATTCACAATCCTTGAAACAATTACATCTCACCAAATATATACATCTGAAAATGACACATAATTTACTCTTAAAATTCATCACAAATATACTCTTTATGGCCTTTAGAAATGAATACATAAACATATACTATGATAAGGAGATTCCCCATGGATAAGATCCTTCATATAACTTTTCCTATGAATATTTCCTTTTGAAACATTAATGGATATATAGAATCCATCCATCTTATTATACCAGGATATAGAAGGCCTAATTTAATCCATATAAAGCTTTCATAGGTGTACATACTCTTCTCCCTTGTATATAAAGGATAAACCATAATTTTGTTTTATAAAAATGTCTTTTCCTCATTCTCTATTAAGGAAGGTAGAATTATCATCTATTTAGAAGATTTTATATTTCATATGAGCTAAAACTACTAAAACATTCATATGGTCTCATGTATTGAAACTAGTGAAATGTTTTCTTAAATTAAACTCCTTCAATATGTAAATGCCTCTTATACACTCATCTTTCTTCATTACATTTGACTTTACCTTTTTCATTCAATTTTGTTATAAAATCCCACTTGGTGTGATATATTTTGTTATGTTTTTAGGTCATAGAACCAACCTCCAAGTGGAATTATTTTACATTCAATCAAGTTAATTATTCATAGAATCAATCCAATATTCTGGCATAATGGCCAAAAAAATAGTGTGATGTTCAATTTGAGAAACAAATGTAGTTTGGTTATGAAGTATTAACTTTATTCGAGTTTAGATGGTCGCTTCTTATTGGATAATAATATTTTTAGAACCAACATATTTCTTTATAAAATAATTATTCTAACTCTGAATTTCATTAAATTATTCATCACTTATCTCATATGAATCATTATCAAGTCCAACCTACTCATTTTCAACGTTATTAACAATACTATTTTCCATATTTATGCATGTTTTGAGATCTATTAGTTTTATCTTAAGACGTAATAAACACATTTTTTTAATTTTCCAAAATTTTAATATCTTAACATTCAACTAGCTTGTATTGGTTTTTTTCACTAGTACTTACATCAACTAGCATTTTAAGGATAGCCTACAAATATCCATTCCTCTTATTTTTCTTAATTATTATCTAGATTTTTGTTCTTTATCTATATGTAACAAGGGATTCCTAATACATTGATGTATTTTACTATTATTTTTCTACCAAAACACATCTTATATGAAGTCCTATGAGTTTTAGGTCTCAAAAGATACATGTTTTGGATATTTATAGTAGTGAAAATGTTTTTCTCTAAAATAATTTGGAATGTTTTATTTTAACTAGAATGATTCATCCCATTTCTACTATGATTTTAATTTTACTCTCAATCACACCACTTTTTTGAGATTGTAATGTGTTCTATATTTATGTTTTCTTCTAATATTTTAATTTTTTTTTAAATTTATTGGATAAATATTATTTTCATTTACCAAACCTTATTTTCTGTATGTAGATAAGAAGTTATTTCTAAACATATCTTTTAAATACAGTATACATCTGAAGAGCCTTTTATTTTTTCTCTATAAAGAATAAATTGGTAATCTATGTATAATAATAAATGAATATAATGAAATCAGGATCACCCTTATTTGAATTGTTTCTCATAGGACCACATACATATGAATATATTAGTTCCTTTTGTCTAGTGGATTTAATATCATCCTTTTTGTATATTTCTTTCACCAATTACCCTTTATTAATGTATCAAAACTAACTTCTATTTTTATTTTATATTTGATAAGGTACCTCACATTTTTTTTCTTGAAAATATATCAGATGTTATCTTGGAAAATGAGACTAAGTCTCACATGATATAGATCATTCTCATCTAAGGAAGTTATATGTCAGGAGACGGTTAGATCACTAATTTGAAATAAATTCACACTTATTGTTCACATTTTTTATGATCCTTCCATTATTATACCTTTTGATAATACACAAGATCTTTTAAAACACCACTTATTTTCCATAATCAAAAAATTTACACAATATGATTAAATTGGGTTTCATCCCTTCTATAAACAAAACCTTTTTTTCATTTAGGTCATTTAGAGTCAATTTTTTCCATTACAACTCCTTCAATATTCAGGTGACTATCATTACTGAATGTAACAGTTCATTATTCTTATTCTTACATTTTTTTAATTATTTTTGTGACTCCAATAATATTTACAAAACACGCACTATCAAGGGTCTATGGTCTTCCTCTTTTTTTTATCTTCAATGATACATTCAAAATGAATAAATTATATTCTTGTTTTTTTATTCTGAATTGATTTTATATTTTATTTATAGGAAATATAATATTGTAGATTATTTATATACTTCTCAGTATAATGCTTTGGTTTCTTACATATTCCACAAACTTCCTTTAACCTTTTGAACCTATTTTTCGTAAGAAAACTTGATATGCTTCTATTCACAACCTTCTTCATTAGAGACACATTCACATTAATCTCAATGATGGCCACCATGATTTATACCTACTTCTAGGTAATTACATGATATTACAAAAATATCAAGATTTGTGACCAAATAAAAAACTACACTAATAGTAGCTACCAAATATAAATATTCTATTTGAATTGTACTTTTTTCTAGGAAACTAAATTCAAGAATATTGGATTTTCTTCCAAGAGATTACCTAATATTGCTTATTTATATAGAAGGATTCTTTATTTTTTTTATTATCTATTTATTATATATGAAAGTGGGTTTCTCATTTTGTATCCTTTTCCAAGATTGTCAAAATTTGGAATTATCACCTGCACCATTATATATACCATCGTAACAGTATGAGATATTTTTGGTACATGTTCAACCTGATCTTTTTTTCAAGGATTCATAGATAATTTAGATTATTAATTCTTAACTTCACTAAAATTATAAAAGTATTCTCTTATCATTTTCAACTCTTTTCCAACTGAAATAAAATTTGATTTAAACTTTTTCGTATTAAATTATCTTACCATAAGATTTTATTTAATATATTTATTAATATTTTTCTATTCAACATGTTTCAATTTTAATTTTTTGAGATTATAATTATATTAACTTCTTTTTCAATAAAATCATTATTTCTCTCATGCTTCTTTCAATTATCTTTCCCCAAAAAATTGATTTATTTTTTAAAATTTGTATTTAGATCAAGATAAAAATAAAATTACGATATGATAATATGATCAATGTTGTTTATTCATATCCTTCCTCGTAAATTATTGAGGAGGTTTATTCCATTTACCCATATGCCATAAAATTGATGAATTTATTAGAAACTTCATTATATGAATGGTTAAAAATGAAGTGACTTCATATTCTTCTTTACTCATAAAACTTCTTCTCATTATCATGGGGAATTTTTCTTATATTCAATATACTTGTCTATTTTTTAGTTCATTTTTCTCATTTATTATTTTATGTTTTCATATTTTTCATCAAAATAAAACTCATAGTCTTTATTCATAGAAAATTTGACTGAAAAGTTTCCAATTCCACTATATTTGAATCATTTCAATGTAAATTTATCTTTGTATTTTACCTTGTACTTTATATAATTTTTGGTGATAAGGGACATATTACTTTTCTATTATTATCTTTATAATCATCATCACCCTCATCAGGATCATTATAATATTTATGTAATTCTTCTTTTAACTTAAGCTTACTTATGGATTAAAAAATAATATATTCCTTCACATTCTTATTTAATGTATGTGTATTCTTAATTTCATAAGAAATGAGAATATTATGAATCTCATCAAATGAGTGATCATCCCTATATTCAAAAGAATAGATATTAGGATCAAATCCATCAGAGAAGTTCTTCATGAGTTTCCTTAGAATAATAAAATAATATATTTTTCCCCAAAGCGTTTATTATTGTTCATAATTTAATTAATCCTAACGATTTATCCATCAATGGTTTCTGATTTAGAAATATTAATATCTCTATAAATAGTTTTATAAATTAATAGTTTCACGTATTTCACTTATAAATTTCCTTCATGACAACTTTAATTTTTATCACAAACAACTTTACCAGTTGTTAGCACCATCACTTTGTTAATAAACATCTCTAAGAGATACATTAAAATGGAATTATTATATTTTCCAGCAATATCAAAATTCATTTTTAAAAAAATTAAATTTTTTATCTATTTTAAGGTGTATACATTCCACTATACTCACATCAATAACTTGAAGACTAAAATAAAACAATTATAAAAACATTCTAATTTTCCAACCATGGAAATTCTTTACATTAAATATGAGTAATATTCTACTATTAAAAGAGTTGATATTATCCATAATATTTAATAATGATAAAATATAACAAAGGGAACATGAAACTATGGTATTAATTGTCACTATGAGTGGATTTAATAGCTACAGTTTTGGGGGGTTTGAATCAGTGTAACAGTTATGTTATAATTTATTTTTGGATTTATAAATTAATATGTGTGACTGTTTAACATCTAATTATCTTTCTAAAAAATTACACTTATCCTTGGATGATGAATGTTGTAAATAAATAAGAATAAGGGACATAATTTTTTATAAGGTTTGACCTCAATGTGATACCCTAATCCTTTTTACATTAGTTTGTTCTTTTGGTCTATATATTTTCTACTATAAATTTACCATCAAATTAAACTAAATATGAAGGTACCATACTTGAAATACAATCCAAATAATTATATTGGTTATAATTTTTTACTAACTCCCATAAGTTATAATGAAATACATACTTCATTGGGTGAATTTATTCTTTTAGGTGTAGGTTACTTCAAAATCAAATAAGATATCTTCCTCTTTGATCCAACATTATTTCATCCAGATAATGAAAATATATCTCTTAAAGAAAAACCTCTTTATAATCCACCCATTGAATAAACTATAAAGAACGTGGTCAGATCAACCCACTATATACATAACCATAAATGGGTCTTCTTCTTCCATTTCTCTTTGAAAAAAAATTATAATCTCATTTTGGAATATTTTCTGTATAATTTACTTCAGGCACATAGATATCTTTCTCTTCACTTCATTAATAATATAGTTAATCACACACTATGTTAACTTCCATATCTCATTTTCTCACCCCAAATAATTTTATTTTATCCTTAAATTATCTATTTCTTCTATATAAAATTCTCTTATACAGGAAGTACATTAAATTTCATGTGATTTTAAACATACCAAAAATGGAATATTTTAAAATATTTCATACCAGCTAAAATATTTCTTCATGATAATATATTAATTTTTGTCATTAATTATTTTCTCATTGATTTATTAACCTGGTAAAGTCTACATATATTACGATGAAAGATAGAAAAATAAATCCTTTTAAATCTTGGAAGTTAAAATAATTATATAAACCCATGGATAAATATTTTTTTTGTCTCAACTAGATCAACCCTTACTTTTCATTTTTTATAATCTTCTTGTGAATGAAATCCCTTTTCATAAATCAAAATTAATAGAAGGATTAGCTCCTTGATAACTCAAATATTTTGAACTTTAAATTGAATCAAGGTTATATGTTCATGTGATTTTTTGAATTTAGGTATGTCAAATCACCATAAGAACATCATCTATATTATTCATGAAAAAATAATTCATCTTTTATATAATTTATTAACATGTTTTTCTAAAGACTTAAATTATTTTTTATGATGTGAGGATAATGAGATCTTCATTTCTCTAGAATAAAAAAATTAATTTTGATTTTTAGAATTATGAGGAACAATTCATGAATCATTCCATTTAATTGATAATTCAGAATATAAATTTTGAATAATTTAGAAGTAACTGTTAAATTTTTTTTGATAACCTTTACCTAGGTATTTGAGTCATAGTGTACCTTTAAACAAATCTATTAACAACTGGATACAACCTTATATTGATGACTAGTTACTTTACATAGAGTCAAATAACTCTAACATATCTCACTTTAAGCTTACACATATCAATAAGACCTTTACACAACTTATTTTCTAGTAGATATGACCTTTATGTGAATCTTTGTGTTTCCTTAATGTGGATGGATGATTACCATTACACTGATCACTAAACTCTAAGATTACCTTTACAAAGTGATAAAATTGACCCTTACACAAACATAAATTATTATTATATGGAGAAAAATCATATTTATGGAGTGGAATTTCATGCTTATGTAGTTCATATTGACTCACATGTAGAGGATGATCATATTTATATTGAATTTAATGATTATTAAACATACTATTTCCATAATTAAAAAAATCAACATCATGTAATGGAATAATGTTTATATATAATTATTGATGACCTTTAATAATAAGGAAAATGACCCATATATATCTTAGACTTTAAATTTTTTTCTATAATTCCAGACTCCCTATAAATAGAAAAAAAATCACTTCAAATCACCTAAAGAAAATTCAATGAACATCAAAAACATTCTCCACAACTTCAATCAACATCTTAATAACCTCAAATTATTCTCATTATTAGTTGAGAAAAATAAAAAACATCAAAACCACCACAGGAAAATCACACACCAATTTAAAATTTTCTTTACTTAAATCCCCTAGGATTCCCGGAACACGTTCCTATGTATATAAAAACTTGTTCAATATCTCTCATTATCACATATTTATTACCCAAAATAATAAACATAGATGTATAATATAAAAAACGCATATGAAAAATAAATTTTACTTAGTTCACAATAAATAGATAATCTAAGGAACATACATAGGTGATGTGTTGATATTCCACAAATAAACACTATGAACTGTATGTGTTAAATAAATTTTGGAAAGATGAACTATTGATCCAAGGTTAACTCCATCTTATTATACATTTACAAATTTATAAATGAAAATAAACGGTTATTTTATAGATTTAATGATCACTTAAACCATTTATAGACATTATAGACTCTTCCATATTGTCATATGTTTATGATATAGCATGCACCTTTTTATCCATAGAGATTTTTTGATAAGATCCTATTTTTTGGAGTATTTATACTTTTATTCTTTATGATATCACCTTATCAACATGAGGTTTATGTCTATTTTTATATGATATTAAAAAATATCTTCTTTTTCTTCTATATGAAGACAATTCCTCAATAGAATTATGTTTTTTCACTCCCACTTTAAAAAATAGTAATATTTGTGTAATGAAACTTTATTCCTTAGGAATTATCTCTCAAAATGAACCAAATATAACAATGGAGTCCTTTGTATCTATCTTCTTACTTTCTCCTCAAATATTTATATATGAAAATATGATCATGAATCGATCTTCTTTTTTATATTAAATATTAAATTTTATTCTTCAATATTTTTCAGAACTAATACAAAATGTTTATATAATTTCCCATCAATCTAACCCCTTTAATAAAAAAGTTTGGATGGATTATTATTTCACAAACCTTTTGAGGTATTTCCAGGTGTAACACATAAATTAATGTGTTTATTAACACATATTTATAGATAAGTCACCCATTAATCATCAAGCAAATAATTTGTAAATTTATCTCCAACTAAATCTACTAAAGATTTTGGAAACCACTTGTTCATTGTTTGGTTTTCCTCACCATACATGGATCTTATAAATATCCATACTGAACATGGAATGAAATAAATTTAATAGAATGATGTTCAGTCAAATAACTATATCAAAATATTTATAAAATATATTCCTCTCAATAATCCATGTTAATGAATGATACTCCCAATGTTTCTTGACTCATAAACCTATCACAGTGTGATAAATATCTTCATGACATCATATTATCCTTAAATATCCAGATAAACATGAAATGTATTCATTTAACATAGATTTATTTTTATCCCATGACATTTTTTAAAAAATTACCATGGATTAACACTTCTCTAGTAGAAACTACAATTGAAACAACCAAATCCCTGCTCACATTATCATTCCTTTTTTCACCTTAGAAGACCAATACTCAACATGTCTTCTATTATAGAAACCAAAAAACTCATAGAAATATTACTCTTTTTTTAATGGTAATTTGTAATCAAATAAAAACCTCTCATACAACATGTCACTCATCTTCTACCCATTTCACCACACCTATAACTTCACTGTTTCCATCTAAATAACTTTGAAATCATTTTATAAACCCTTGGTATTTTAGTATACTCACTATGTGAATTCTATTCACAAATTCATTCTTAAACTATGAAGTGACCACTTGTAAATATTATTGAAATCTAAATCTTTTGTTTCATGAAACACCTCTATGGTGTAGTTCTCTCTCAATCAATAGAACCATTGATTATTTCAAAGTATCCTTCATGGTATTTCTAAATAATTTAATTGAATATCCAATAGTTATTTTAAAAATTAGTGAATGGTAAAAATTTACATACCAAATAAAAACCTTACGAAACTTCCAAATTTCATATACATCGATGGTCATTTTCTCCCTTTATTTCATTCTTCTACTTACAAATAAAACTTATGCACCCCCTAAATAAAATATTATATATATAGATAGAGGTCCAATATTTTTCCATTCTTTGATACCTATTTTTAAACATAATATTATGTATCTAGGTATTTTGTTTGTAACTACATAAATGTATTATGTATTAACCCCATACATGTAAGGAATGCCTTACACATTTGGGGAAATTTACTTTTTCTTCCAATCAACTCATCATAATAATAATTTTAAAAGAGATCAATTTTACCTTTTCTACTTAAAATAGTTGGATTTCCAATTTCTAGGTTTGAAATCATGGATGAAAATACTCAATTCTTCAATACAGCATCAATAATTCTCATCTCAAATCCACTTATTTCAATAAAAAGTTTTCAACCATTTCCAAAAATATATTATGGATTTATAGAAAAAATCATTCTCTATCTCTAAATCTATGCATGCAATTGTTATTTAATTCCATACCAATAAGTCTTAAGGAATTATTATCTTGTTCTTCTGAAAATATTCTATAATATACCCTTCATTATTCATTTATTATTTCTTGAATAGAGTGATTCATAACAACTCCAACACTGAAAAATCATTTATCCCCAACAACTGAAGAGATGTTTGCATAGAAATTACAACTACAAGTGGAAATATATTCAAGGTGAAAGATTAAATGAATCCTTCATAAGATGGATTGAAACCTAAAAATTAATAAGATGCATAATAAATAGTTATAAATACTATTAATGATAAAGAAAAATGGAACCCAATAATGTAATTAGCTGATAAAAAGAAGAATATGATAGAAAGATAATATGGGGCAGTGTTGTTGAAAATTTTAAAATAGTGATGTTAAATAATATGATCTAAAAAACCCATTTCTAGAAAGTGATAGAGTGATTTTAAATCCATTATTGATATTATAAAATTTCCCATTTGACAAATAAATTTTAAATAGTGGTTCTTACCCAAATAATTTGGAAAAAATATTTTCTACAAGCGGAGAATATATGAGATTTATACCATGACATAGACTAATGAGTTTAGTGTTATTATTTTTAGTAATATTCCATACAATATTTTGGATCAGTGGAGTTTTAATTTTTTTTTTTGAATTTTAATGCAAGAGAATATTTAATTTCTTTCTAGATCTACGAGAACATGAAAATGTTATTCAATTAATAGTATATAAAGACTTATTTGTGGGTGAGATGAAGCATAAAATAATGGAATATAATTATAAAATTAATCCATTTCATATTGACGATGTATTTTTTAAAAAAAATATACATTATTTGTACCACCAATTTTCCTTTAAATATAATAAATAAATTCACTCTAGAATTTCCATGTAATTTATAAATTTTTGTAAAGAGGCTTAAACACCATGGTTTTCATTGATTATATAATTTTGTAATCAATTAGATCAAGTACAAAATAAATATTGGTTTTAAAAAAAATTAGGAAATTTCTAAAAATAAGGATGAATACAAGGATTGGATTTCTGAAATATGGGTAAAGAAGAATTTAAATTCTAAAAGCTGTTGGATGAAGAATTTGTAAGGGAATTTGATGCATAAGAGTCAGATATCAGTATATATTTAATCAATATGATAAAATACTTTATCATATAAAAGAAATAATTTTACATGTGAGATCCATTTACTCTCACATATGATTCATTCCAAAGATACATGTTGACATTCATATACCTCCTTTGATACGTAATAGTACTTATAAACATGCATAAATATATTTCCTGAGCTTAAATTATCCAAGAAGAAGTAACTATTTCAAGTCCCTACATATGTAAATGTAAATACTCTAATGTTTGAATGTAATTTTCTCTCATTTAAGATTCATTAAGAGGCACTATATTAGAAAATTAGCTATATACACCAATGTCTAAAGAAAAAATTTGAAACATAATGATAAAACTCCCATGTTTAAGAGTAATTTGTTATTATAAAAGAGTAATCCTCATATCCCCTCTAATACATAATTGTCACACTTTTTCCATGAGGATGAACACATCAAGATTTTAAAGTAACTTATGATTATTACTTGATACACGAGGACCCTACATATTTTAAATAATACTCTTAGACATGGATGACGCATAATTGTTAGAAATGCAGAGAATTTTATTCTTGGTTTCACCCATAATGAACTCAAATAATCATTACTATGGGGATCATCTCTAGTACACATGGAACCCATCTGAGCCACATAAAGATCAGGGGAAATATTTCATTCACACTACATGGAAAAATTAGGGAAATAGGGATGAAAAATCATGGGTATCACATGATCCAAATAAGAAGAAGTAATTTTATTGAATTAGTGGAACACATCATTCGATAGTGTGTGGGGATAAATTTTAATGCCATCAATACTGGGAAGATCAACCCTTATAAATTCTCATAAATAATATTCAATATTTAAGGTAATACTAAAACATAGAATCTAACATATAAAAGGGAGTGTGATTCAAAAAATGTGAACCTGACTATTTTTAACTACTATTTATTTATTTCCATATTAGTGTGATATTATCTAATTATGACAGACTAATTATATTATATTTAAGACAAGGAGATTTGATCTATCCCATGTTAATGAATTTTGAGTTTAGCTAATGATTATTTATTTATTGTTCTTGTTGGAAGTGTTTTTTGAAGGTAGTAGGATATTTCATTTATTTACTACAACTTCAATTTATCATATTTCTCACTTATTAAGTTACACACACACACACTAGGCCCTATGAATATTCTTTATTAATTATATGGTGGAGGGGAGTGGGGACTAGTTCATGGGTGATCAAAGGTATTTGGTCACTTGTTAAGGAATGGCCAAAGAGTTATGTGATTATTGAATTTATATGTCTAATAAAAACACATTTACTGAGGTTAATTGACTAGGGTTTTAACCAAATTATGAGATAAAAATAGATTATAATTGAATGAATATTGATTTTAAAAGTATCTTGAGGGAATATTAAAGGAAAGACTACAATTAAAAAATTAATATCTAAAGTATTTTATTTACATTCAAAGCATACATATCAAACTGGTTCACTATTTTACATTATTAATTGGACCCACAACACAAAGAATACATGGATAAAACATCCTATCTAAAATAATGGAGTCACACACTACACTAAATTTTTCTTAGTTTCTTTTTTTTTGTATTTCTTGATTGATTTTCAATATCTGTATAAAGAAATTGGAATTATTACCATTGATTCCTAAATTTTAATGTTTTAAAAATATTTTATTTTTTATTATTTTTAATGTGTGACTAGAACAAGTTTATATTACCACTTTATATTTTATCACGAGGTCAAGTGAACATTAATAGATCGATCTTGATATATGAGGATTATTGAGAAAGTGGATAGGAAATTTATCATTATTCCATTGAAAAACTCCCCATTCCATTCTAATTTATGTATAGATTATATATTTAGTGATAAAATTGAATAAATTATGACCTCATTAAATATAAAACTTAGTGGATTTTGTCTTCTCAATTTCAATTATCAACATAATTAATTGATTCAACTAAAAAATAATCATATTTTGAGAATTTTCATGAAATTATTCAACTTATAACTAAGTTCCATAGATTTGTTGGAGATGAAATGAACAATAACTTTAAATAGTTTGGGATTATATTAAATACCCTCAATCTAAGAGAAGTTTCAAAATATCAAATTAGATAAGTGGCATTATCATTACCCCTTAAAGGTTTAGTAATTGAATGGATGAACAACTTGAAACCCATAGAGGTTACAAGCTAGGTTGATCTCCAATGGTCCTTACTCAAGAATAACTTCCCTTCCTTAAGAAGTTAACAACTACATAAGGTGATATATGGGATAAAAAAATCTGGTGGAGATAATTATTATGTGTATAAGTAGATGTTAAATAAGATGAATACCAGTTTCATATATGTAACCTTAGAGGATCACCACTTATTTGTGTTATTATAACACATCATTATATATAATGATTAAAACCTAATCAATTATTCTTTTAGAGGAGCCCCAAAAGAAAAACCTGTAGTTTATTTCAAGGAGTTGATTGACAAGATATCCTAGAACTCTTAATAGTTTTGTACTAGAACCACTAATAACAGAGGTGTGTATGGGGTAAAGAGTTATTAATCACCTTTTCTTGAAACTAGAATTGAAGAGATATCATATCTTTTGTAATATATAAAACTAAATAATGTAAATGAAATACCACCTATACCTCCTCTAATATATCAACTATTATATTCATCAGAGCACATCACATACAATTTACCTCAAATAAAATAAAACAAGGGATATATCTCCATGTACCAATGATAGTCCCAAACATCATAAAAACAATTAAAGAATTAATGTGTACTAGATAGTTTGGTATGGATATGCATGATAATATCCATAGAGGTAACCCTTATAGTATAATTTTTAAAAAACATACCATCCACCACCATTCCAAAGGAAAAACGCTTAGCATTATACAAGATATCAACTATAAAGATAGTCCAAGGGGTGTTAATGAAATACATTCTAATAAAGTTGGAAAATCACATTGATAACAAGAAATATGCATTAGAAACTTATGGATTTGGGATTAAGTATTTGAAAAGTTAATTTTGATAGATTATCAACACTTTGAAAATTTTGGTAAATCGAGGATTAGGTAAACATATATCCCAATTAGTTCCTAACCTAACGATTAATGAAAGATATATTTATCTAATAAGTTATAGATAAGTATAAGGAAGTAATAAAATGTCATTCATAACTGAACCTTGGTATGTAAATCTTAGAAAAGAGGAATCAGATTTCATGAAATAATAAGTTAAGGTTCCCTCAAAGACAAAAATAGTAAACAAGTACAAATGAAATGCTAGGAAAATTGATTCACCTCCAATCCAAAAACCTTTCCTAAAGACGATGATTCTACCAAAGAATTCCAGTCAGGAGGCCCTATAAAAAGTATTATTTAAAACATTGATGAACTTGTTAATAAAAATCCCTCTATTAGATGTACACTTTTAGATTTCTAGGTATATAAAATTTCTTAAGAAGTTTCTACTAAGAGGGTATGGATACATAGAGTGGAAAGTACAATCTTAGGTAGGAACATGTCTACCTAAATCACTCCCACAGTTAGAAAATTTCAAGATATAGATAATTTTAATATCTGATACACTATAGGAAACCTCACATTCTAAACTACCTTATGTGATTTGGAAATATCAATAAATTTCACGACTAATAAAATGTATTCTTTATATTAGGTGGGTGATATGAAACCAACCCATGAAATGGTTCAATTATCCATTCGAGCTATAACCTATCCCATGTGAGTTTTTGTCATGACCCATCCCCCGGGGCCCGTATCGTGACTACCCCAAGCCCGCCTTCCATAGGCTAGGGTATGGCGACTAGCGCCAAGGGTGTAAATCCCTAAATTGGGAAGGAATTTCCATTATAATTGTAAACAAACACATCAGAGAACGAAGATGGAAGCAAAACACTAAGAAAAAACAATATACAAAAGAAGAATTGTAAAGTAAAAGGGGCTAGAAATACAAACCCAACAGGAAAGTACAAGTACAACTGAAAAGCAAGTACAACTGAAGGAAATTAAAGTAGCAACAGGGTTGTCTTTCGGGGTTCCTACCTGAAGGGTAGGTACAGATGGTCTCCCCAGCACTCCACATTTGTCTGTCTCCTCCGTGTACCGCCACACCGAGTGGTCCACCTCCATGTACCGTCCAGTCCTACTCTCTCTGGCTCAGTCAGCGTTTTTCGTCTTCTATAACCAACACAATGAGGTGTGGGCATATCTCTTGTAGGGGTGAGTATAACAATACTCAGTACGGACCTCGAGACCCTCAAGGTCTCACAAAATCCAACAATGATAAACCACAAAGTATGAAATCAATGGATAAAAATTACTTAGTTATATGCCCATACATATACCTAAGTTATCTAGTGACCCATATCAATCATGAGGAAAACACAAAAGTCATTGACTTACCTCAAACCATGATTTTCATTATCGAAACCACGGCTGCTGGAGAACTCCTACTCTGTCGATTACAGTGGGAATATCGCGACACCAATGAACTTCTCACTAACCTTAGACTACTGAGGTACTCCTCCTATTGAGTATTGTGGGTCTGCCGCCAACTATCAGGAAATCCTCCATTGTGGGTCTACAACCAACTACCAGGCGCTCCCCCTAATAACCTGCAGAGGTACTCTTCCTGTCGAGTACCATGGGTCTGCCGCCTACTATAAGGCGCTCCTCCACCGTGGGTCTTCCGCCAACTACCAGGAGCTCCCCACTAGGCTAGTCAAATAACTCCAATTCGAAACGGTCAAGTAGTCATGAGGTATGTCGGCTACTAGGTCTCCGAACTCTGACTACTCGTCAGCAGAAGGATCCACTCCATAAGGTGCTGGGAAATACTCCAATTATCGCGAATTTCCATGAAGAAGTATCTCAAAGGTCCGTTACGTCATAAGGGTCTCAATGAAACAGACGGCGCGTGAATTGGACGTCCGGTCAGTTAGTTATTAAAAATTTTGTCCCGAGGGGGCCAGTTGGAATCGTGTACGATCCAACCTGACTGTAACTAAACTATACCCCAAACTTCAGTGTGGTATACTCAAAGGGATGGCTATGCTACATGAAAACTAACGTCGTTGATGGTTCGTCAAATGGACATCTGGTGCCAAAGATATATCCCATGAAGATAATGGGTCAGTAATGGGCCTAGGTCCGGTCTGACCTGGTCGGACCGACTTGGTTCAACCCATTCTGGATCGACTCGGTCAGACTCGTTGGGTCTGACCCGGCCTGTTGGTGGGTCAACCCGCTATGTTTTGACCCGGTCTGTTGGGCTCGACCCAGCGGACCCTGAGGGCGGCTTGACCCGAGCTCTAGGCCAGTTCGGCCCAGAGCGTTGCAAGGGAACGTCCCAACATGGATCGCCCCGGAGGGCGCGGCTGGGCCAATTTGCCCAAGGCACCATGAAGGGCCCAAGACACTGGCTCAAGTGGATGGCCGCGAGAGATTCGGGACGCCGAGGGGGAACCAGGCAGGGTGCAGGGGCGCCGAGCAGGCCGCGGCGGGGTGGCAAGGGAACCGGTCAAACTGCAATAGGGCGCCGGGGGCACCAGGTAGGCCGCGGGGCAGGCCGCGTGGTCGTCCGTGGCATCGGGTAGAGCGCAGAAGGGAGTCGGGCAGTGCACAGGGCGGTGTACTGGGGCGCGGGCAGCGCACGGGGGCGCAGGGCAGCGCGCAGGGCGACGCGTAGGGGCGCGAGCAGCACGTGAGGGTGCCGAGAAGGGCGCTGTTGGGGTCGGGAAGTCCTCAGGTAGGTGGGCCAGGCACCGTGTGGCTGGCGGTATTCGTCCAGGAGTACCGGTGCGTCGCGGGGGTGGCACGATTCGCGGAGTCCATGGGTAGCGTGGCCTTTATCGTCATCGCCATCGTCACCTCGTCATTATTCCAAAGAAACAACACAACAAGAATGAAAGAGGAGTCAATCCATGTTGGTTTGGCCCGCACCCTCCACGTTTGGGGTGGTAACAATTATCTCAAAAAGAAGAAGGGAGATGTTCTTCAATTTTTTAAACCATGCATCGAATCCTTTCCAATATGAAGAAGAGAAAAAGGAAAGGATATTACTCAAGAACAAAACCCCTGCATTTGATTCACCGCTCGACATTCATTGACAGAGTTGCAGAAAAGTGACAATGAAGATCTTCCTTCGTTGTGTTCATCATGCACTCCCAATCCAAGCTTGTGCGCTGGTTCGTTGACGATGATGAGGAGGGAAGTTTCTCTACATTGGAAAGTGTCTGAGGAAGAAGACCGGGGAAGAAGCATCACCGGTGTTCTTTGTGTTCTTCGTTAGGAGGATGGTTCTCCCTAGCTCTCCTCTTCCTCCATTCCACAAAAATAGAATGCCAACAAAATAATAATAATAGGTTGTCTATTATTTTATTGTTGGCACGTAATTCAAAAAGGTGAAATTAATTAACTTGGTTCCACCAAATTAATTGCACGATAGGTGTCACATTTAATTTGGAGGATGAAAATAGGCTCCCCATAATTAATTCACACGCGTTGATATAGTTAATTAGGGGAGATAACACAAAATTCAAAAAGGAGGATTTGGAAATTGATTGGGGTGGTGGTGGAACCATTAATTACTAGGGGACTTTCATGGGTTAAAAGTGGGGTGGTCCCCATCAATAATATTCTCCCAAGTGAGGTTATGCTTTGTTGGTCCCCACCACCATAACCTCTCATGGGAGGTTATGGTGTGTTTCCCCCCACCCCCAACCTCCCCTTGGAGGTTTTTACCTCTAGACACCCAAAGACGGATCAAATAAAACAAAGTTGTTGGCACACTTTATTTTATTAATTTTTTATAAAAATCCAAAAACTAAATTTTATTCTCCACCAACCACCGTCGAGACGAAATTCTTATTAATCGAATACTGGCACTACAAGTTCGACGGTGCCCTTAGATTTCAATTATGAGCACCGGTTCAGAAGTTATAAAAATCCACTTGTACGTTTACTGAATGTACCCAAACAAAACTTTAGAAATTGATTCCGGGCACACCGAGCCTCAGAATCAATCACCGTAAAAATTCACGGACTCCTAAAAATTCCGTCTATTTAAGAAAAAAAATTCCATGGAACTTTTGGGTCTTTATATTCTCCCCACATCAGGGATTTACATCCCCGTAAGCTTTAACTCGAACTATGGGATCAAATGGGGGTATTGAGCACGCATCTGAGCCTCCCGCTCCCATGTGCTCTCCTGGAGGTTCTCGTGCTACCAGAGAACGCACACCAGAGGTATCGACCATCCACAAAGGAACCACTCCTTTCAATCCTCGATCTATACCAGAACCTCCGTAAAAGTCTCCCCATCATTGATGTCCAGCTCTCCATGGTCGATGATGTGGGAAGGTTCGTGCATGTATCTCCTCATCTGAGATATCTGGAAGACGTCGTGCACCCGGTGCAACTGAGGTGGAAGAGCTAAGCAGTAATCCACCTCGCCAACTCTGCTGAGGACCTGAAAAGGACCAATGAATCTCGGAGATAACAGGCCACCTCGGCCAAATCTCCATAGACCTCATCGAGGTGAGACCCATAAAAAGACGTAGTCTCCATCCTCGAACTCCAGAGGTCTTCGTCTCCTATCTACATATGACTTATGCCTGCTCTATGAAGTCTTCATCCACTCCTGTATGATCTACACCTTCTCGGTGGTAGCTCGTACCATCTCTGGTCCCACTAGTACTGACTCCTCAGGGTCTGTCCAGCACAAGGGTGATTTTCAAGGTCGCTCGTACAACGCCTCGAAAGGTGCCATCTCTTGGTGGAGTGATTGTTGTTGTTGTAATCAAACTCCACCAAAGTCAAGTGATCCTCCCAGCTGAGAAAAAAGTCAAGGAAACATGCATGTAGCATGTCCTCGAGGGTCTGGATGGTCTTCTCGGTCTGACCATCTGTCTAAGGATGGAAGGCAGTGCTCAACCGAAGCTATGTTTTGAAATCCTCCTATAACCCCTTTTATAGCCGAGAAGTAAACCGTGCATCATGATCAGAGACAATCGTTGAAGGTATACCATGTAAGCGCACAATCTCATGAACATAGAGGTGTCCAATGCTCTCTACTAAACCCTCCTCTCTAATCGGTAGGATGTGGCCCAACTTGGTGAGTCGGTCAACCATCACCCAAATCGAGTCGTGGCCCCTGGATGTACGTGGATGACCCATCATGAATTCCATGGATATCCCATCCCACTTCCACTCTGGTACCTCTAAATAGTAAACCAAGCCTGCTGGTACTTGGTGCTCTGCCTTCACTTACTGAAAAGTGAGGAACCATGAGACAAACTCTGCTACCTATTTCTTCATACCTGGCCACCAGTGTTGTCGTCAAAGATCTTGGTACATCTTCGCCACTCCTAGATGTACCGCTACAGGGGATGTGTGGAACTCCATTAACACTTCCTCCTGAAGTGCCACTAGTTCCAAGGTACATCCTCTGAAGAGGTTGAAGTGCCCCCCACCTTCAAAGAATCCAATAGGTCCCTGCCCTGTGGATATCTGAGCACGTCTTGTCTCGCAGTCAATGTACACATGTTGTGCCTCCCTAACTCGATGAAGAATTGTGGGAGTGACTGTAAAAGACTATAGAAAGGCTTCTCCATCTCTATCCACAAAGGATATCTGCAATGTGGATAGCTGATCTGTCGCCTCTCATAGCAGTTGTTAACCAGTCCTCCTGTTGAGCGCATCTGCTATAATGTTCCCCTTCCCAAGAGTGTAGACTATCTCTAAGTCAATGTCCTGTAGGAACTCGATCCATCATCGTTGTCTTAGGTTTAGGTCCTTCTGAGAGAAGATATACCTAAGACTCTTTTGATCAGAGTACATGGTAAAATGTTCACCCATCAGATAGTGTCGCCACATCTTCAAGGTGAATACCACTACTGCTAACTCCAGGTCATGGTTAGCTTAGTTCTTCTCATGTTATCTCATCTTCTGGGAACCATAAGCAATCACTGCTCACTCTTGCATCAGGACACACCCAAGTCTAGTCCCTGATGTGTTGCAGTAAACTACGTACCCTACGCCATCCTCTGGAAGCCTCGAGATGGGGGCACTAGTCAGCCTCTGCCTCAGCTCCTGAAAGCTCTGGTGGCATCTCTCCGACCACACGAAGGGTTACCCCTACATCTTCAAGGCTGATAGTGGTGCTGCAACTATGGAGAAGTCCAGAACGAGTCTCCGGTAGTACCCAACCAAACCTAGGAAACTCCATACCTCCGTCACACTCCTGGGTGGCTACCAAGCAAGTACCGCCTTGATCTTTGCTGGATCCACTACAACTCTAGCCTCTAAGATGACATTTTCTAATAAGTGAACCTATTGAATCAAAATCTGGAACTTTGAGATCTTACCATAAAGATGGTGCTCTCAGAGTGTGTCCAGTACTACCTGCAAATGGTATGAATGTTTTTCCTCAGTAGTTGAGTAGATCAGAATTTCGTCAATGAAGACTACGATAAAGCGATCTAGGTATGGCTGGAAGATCATGTTAATGATACTCAAGGACACTACTGGAGTGTTGGTTACACCTAAGGTCATAACAAAGAACTCATAGTGGCTGTAACGACATCTGAAGGCCATCTTTTGCACATCCTCATCTCAAAATATGATCCGGTGATAGCCTGATCTGAGTTTTATCTTTGAGAACCATCATGCTCCTTTCAGTTGGTCAAAGAGGTCATCAATCCCCAGGAGTGGGTACTTGTTCTTTATAGTCACCTGGTTCAGGCGATGGTTGTCGACAAAGAGCCTCAAGCTCCCGTCCACCTTCTTGGCGAACAGAATCGGGGCTGCCCAGGGAGAAACCCTGGGCCGGATGATTCCCTTTTCCTGTAAGTCCTCTAGCTGTACCCTTAGCTCGCGAAGTTCAGCAGGAGCCTTCCGATATGCTGGAGTATATATAGGTACCATCTTGGAGAATAGGTCAATGTATAAGTCCACCTCTCATTCAAGAGGTAGTCCTGGAACATCGTCAAGGAAAACATCTACGTACTAGTCCACCATAATATGATAAGTCAAACTCTCCACATCAACTACTCCAAGGGTAAGGCAATCCAAATGGTGAGTGATCGACTGCACCCTCCTCCGAGTAAGTCTGTCATGTGCTATAAGGGATCCCTTCTCATCGGTGAAGGTAAACCCAGTCCCATCCATGAGGACAAACCACACTTTTAGCCTAATATAGCGATATGGGAATAGACTTTAGATAACCTATCTATACCCAAGATGATGTCGTAAGGCCTTGAAGTCGCTACTAGGAGATCCCAGCCGAAGCTCTCGCCTCCTAGAGTAAGCTCGCACTGCCGGCACCAGTGCGTAATCATCAAATCAGCTCCTGTAAGAGTCTCTAGCCATAAGGGTCGAACTAACGGCTCCTTCGGAATCTCCGAGCTCTGAACGAGGGATGTTCCAAAAAAATAGTGACTAGAACCTGTGTCTATAAGAACTGAAAATAAGGTAGAATATATAAAGATCATACCTCGAATCATCTCATGTGCTCCGTGATCGTGGGACTCAGCTTCCTGGAGCTGAGCTCTCCCCTGCCCACCTACTCCCTGTGGTCAGGGTGGACCTTCTGGTGGTGGTGGTGGTGGTAACATATCGTAACATCATCCACTGCCATCTACATGTCCATCTCCTCTACCATGTCTGACTCCTCCCTGTGGACCGCCTCGATCGAACCTCTGCCTCTGCCTAGGAGGTCCCTCAACCGTTTTCTGATCATCAGAATGGCAGTTCGGACAGTCACGAGCCATGTGACCAAGCCCGCTGCATGAGTAACAATGTCCTCTCCTAGAATGTCTGGCTCTATCTCTACTCTGGGTGCCCCACACAACCTATCTTGGGTCGTGTGGTCGACCACCTGTAGGTTTGGTCCTCTTGGACCTCTGCGACATCTGTCTATTGCCAGCTGAAGAAGTCTCTACTGCATGTCTTCTAGTCGCGGGTCTTGCTGCTAGAGACTTCTCAGCAAGGAAACTCTCCACTAGGAGGGCTCTCTCTAGCACCCCCCAACGTCGGGATGCTGAGTGAGATCATCGGTGCACTTATCTCTCACCTGAGCCCCAGCTCGAAGGTCTGGCCCCTGAAGAATGGGTTATGTACCATATCTGTGGAGTAGCGAGAGAGGTCGGTGAACCTTGCTGAGTACTATGCTATTGTTATGATGCCTTGTTGCAGATGAAGTAGCTCCTGTATCCGCACTTCACGAAGAGTGGTTGGGAAAAACTTAGCCCGACACAAGCTCTCAAAGTCTGTCCATAGTAGTGTCACCTCGTTATGCACCTGGAGCATCAGGCTCCACCATCTGCCTATTGCTTCCTGAAGGAGACTCACGACAAGGATCACCATGATGTATGCTGGTGTCTCTACTAGCCTAAAGACTCTCACAACATCCTCCAACCAATTCTCAGCCGCCTTTGGGTCCATCTCTCCCCAAAACCTAGGTGGCCTCTGGTGCTAGAACTCGTGCAACGTGCTCAAGCGATGAGCATCATCTACTGTTGTGGTTGGTGGCATCGGTAGCCCAATGAGGAGTAGTACCGTCGGTGCCTCCACTGGTGCCTCAACTAGAAGAGGGCCCTGGACTGGGACCTCATCGCTCAGTGGGTTGTCAGTGTGTACAACTCTCGAGACTCTAACTGGTCATCCACAGTGAGGAATCTTGGAAGAAACAGATGTGACACAGTCAAAATACTATACCTGGTGAGCTGATCTGGTTGAGATAACTTAAAGAAAACTTTTGAAAACACACATGCAATCAGTGTTTTCATGAACTGAGTCGGAAATCAGAAGTCAGGGTCCTGGTGTATAGATACGTTGGCCACCCACACCAACACTGGACTCCCTAAACTAAAAACCACACTTATTACCCTTAGCACTATTGCTTCACAGAAAAGAAATATTAGTCCTAAGTTATTCGGTAGAACTGAATCATATGATACCAATTTATCATGACCTGTCCACCATGGCTCGTATCATGACTACCCCATGCCTGACTTCCATAGGCCAGGGGTTGGCGACTAGTGCCAAAGGCGTAAATCCCTAAACTGGGAAGGCATTGCCTTTATAACTGTAAACAAACACATCAAAGTACACAACTCGAAGAAAAAAACTAAGAAAAAATTGTATACAAAAGAAGTGATGGAAAGTAAAATGGGCTGGAAATATAAGCCCAATAGGAAATTACAAGTACAACCGAAAAGAATGTACAACTGAAGGAAAGTAAAGTAGCAACAGGGTTTTCCTCCGGGGTTCCTACCTAAAGGGTAGGTATATATGGTCTCTTCAGCACTCCACGACCATCCGTCTCCTCCGTGTACCGTCGCACCGAGTGGTCCACTTCCCTGTACCATCCAATCCTACTCTCTCTGCCTCAGTCAGCATTGTCCTTCATCTGCAACCAATACAACGAGGTGTGGGAATATCCTTTGTAGGGGTGAGTATAACGATACTCAATAGGGACCCCGAGACCCTCAAGGTCTCAAAAAATCCAACAAGGATAAACCACAAAGTATGAAATCAACGGATAACCATTACATAGGTATATGCCTATACATATACCTAAGTTATCTAGTGACCCATCTCAATCACGATAAAAACACAAAAGTCATTGACTTAGCTCAAATCAGGATTTTCATTATCGAAACCACGTCTACTGGAGAACTCCTCCTCTATCGAGTATAGTGGGCCTGTCGCAACACCAAGGCACTTCTCACTAACCTTAGACTACTGAGGTACTCCTCCTGTTGAGTACCGCGGGTCTGCTTCCAACTACCAGGTGCTCCTCCGCTATAGATCTGCCACCAACTTCCAGGCGCTCCCCATAATAGCCTGTAGAGGTACTCCTGCTATCGAGTACCACGGGTCTTCTCTAAACTACCAGGTGCTCCTCCTCCATGGGTCTACCGCTAAATACCAGGCGCTACCCACTGGGACAGTCGAATCACTCTGAGTCGAAATGGTCAAGCAGTTGTCAGGTTTACTAGCTACTAGGTCTCTTCACTCTGACTGCTCGTCACTGGAAGGATCTGCTCCACGAGCTACTAGGAAATACTTCAACTATTGTGTAGTTCCATGAAAAAGTATTTTAGAGGTCCGCCACATCATAGGTGTATGAACACAATAGACGGCGCTTCAATCGGACTCCCAGTCTGTTAGTTATTAGCCTTTTTATCCTGGGGGCCTGGTTGGATTCAGGTATGATCCAACCTAATCGTAACTCAACTATACCCCGAACTCTAGTGGGGTATACTCAAAGGGAATGATACGCTTCAAGAAAACCTGAACTACTGACGGTTCTTCAAACGGACGTCTAGTGCCAATGATATGGCTCATGAAGAGAATGGGTAAGTAATGGGCCCGGGTCCAGTCTGACCCAGTCAGACCGACTCGGTCCCACCCAGTCTGGGTCGACCCGGTCAGACTCGCTGGGTCTAATTTGGCCGGTTGGGCGGGTCAGCCTGCTAAGTTTTGACCTGGTCCATTGTGCCCGACCCTGCAAACCACGAGGGTGGTTCTGCCCGGGCTTGGGGCTAGTTTGGTGCAGAGCGTTGCGAGGGCGTGGCCCGACATGGCTCGGCCTGGAGGGCACGACTGGGCCGGTTTAGACAAGGTACCAAGAAGGGGTCAGGACACCAGCTCGGCCGGGTGGCTGCGCGGGAGTCGGGACGTTGTGGGGGTGTCGGGCAGGGCACATGGGCGTCGGGCAGGCCATGATGGGGCACCAGGTAGGCCACGAGGCAGGCTGTGGGTTTGGTCGGGGCACAGGGTCGGGCGCAATAGGGTGTTGGGGGCACTGGGCAGCGTGTGGGGTGGCGTGTAGGAAGCGGGCAGCATGCGAGGGCACCATGCAGCGCCCAGGGTGGCGCGCAGGGGTGCGGGCAATGCTCGGGGGCACTGTCCATGGCACCGGGGGGGTCGAGCAAGCCATGGGTAGGCGGTTCAAGCGCCTCTTGACCATAGGTTTTCAGCCGGGAGTACTGGTGCGCCGTGGGGGTGGCACGATTCACGGAGGTTGAGGGTAGCACGACCTTTGTCTTCGTCACCATCGTCGCCTCTTCGTTCTTATGAAGAAACAACATAACAAGAACGATGGAGGATTCAGGCCATGTTGTTTTGGGCCTCACCCTCCGCATTTAGGGTGGTAACAATTGTCTCAACAAGATGGCGGTAGATGCTCTTCATTTGTTTAAACAACGCATCGAATCATTTCCAATCCGAAGAAGAGAAAAAGAAAAGGATATTACACTAGAATAAAACTCCTACCTTTGATTCACCGCTCGACGTTCATTGACAGAGTTGCGGAAAGGAGACGATGGAGATCATCCTTTGTTGCGTTCATCATGCACTCCCAATCCAAGCTCGTTCGTCAGTTCATTGACAGCGATGAGGAGGGAAGTTTCTCTACATCAGAAAGTGTCTGAGGTAGAAGATCGAGGAAGAAGCATTGTCGGCGTTCTTCACGTTCTTTGTTGGGAGGATGGTTCTCCCTATCTCTCCTCTTCCTTCATTCCACCAAATAAGAATGCCAAAAAAATAATAATAATAGGTTGTCTATTATTTTATTTTTGGCATATAATTCAAAAATCTAAAATTAATTAACCTGGATCCACTAAATTAATTGCACGAGAGGTGTCGCATTTAATTTGGAGGATGACAAGAGGCTCCCCATAATTAATTGACTCGTGTTGGCGCAGATAATTATGAGAGATGGTGCAAAATTCAAAAAGGAGGATTTGGCAATTGATTGGGGTGGTGGTGGCACCATTAATTGTTAGAGGAGTTTCATGGGTTAAAATCTGGGTGATCCCCACAAAAAATATCTTCCCAAGGGAGGTTATTCTCGGGTGGGCCCCACCACCATAACCTCTCATGAGAGGTTAAGGTGTGGTGGCCCCCACCTCCAACCTCTCCTTGGAGGTTTTAACCTCCACACACCCAAAGGCAGATCAAATAAAATAAAGTTGTGGGCACACTTTATTTTATTAATATTTTATAAAAATCCAAAAACTAACTTTTATTATTAACCATCTGTCATCGAGATGAAAGTATTCTTAAGCAAATATCAGCACTGCGAGTTCAACAGTGCCCTCAGATTTCAATTCTGAGCACCGGTTCCAAAGTTATAAAAACCCGCTCATACGTTTTCTGAACGTACCTGAAAAAAACATCAGAAATTGATTTCGGGCACACCGGGCCTCAGAATCAAGTGCTGTAAAAATTCACAGACTCATAAAAATCCCATGTATTTAAGATAAAAAAATAGAAAAAATTCCCATGTATTTCTAGGTCTTTACAGTTTTGGAGGATGTATTAGTAATTATAAAAGACCTCTTGTTTCCTGCTGACTTTTACATCCAAAATATGGAGGAATAAAGTGGTGCTAATTATTCTACTTTAATCATTAGAAGACCATTCTTGAAAACAAAAAACACTATAATCAATTTTCATGAGTTAAACCTTTATATGGAGTTTGGTGAAGACACTATGAATTTTAATCTCTTAAACTATATATAATTTTCTTAAGAGAAGTATTATGTTTTTACTATCTCCCATTCGGAGGAACATTTATTCTCAAATAAAATATTAAAATTTTGAATGAAATAACACATTTAGTAGAAGTTCTAAATTAAACAAATTTTTAAATCTCACTATTTTCAAAAATGAATTAAATGTTAAAAAAATCTTATTTAATGAACACTTTGGTTTTTTGTGATGATGTGATTAAATATATCTCAAAATTATATCTTTTTTGCATGTATCTTACACATATGAGTGGCATTGATTTGAAACCCTCACCCGAACAATAACCCAAGTTAGAGTTAAAAATGATGTTTTTAAATATAAAATATTTCTACATTATGGAAGATAAAAATATTATTGTGATAATTTCAAATAACATTGAACCTAATAAAAAATGAAAAATATTAACCATTTTAAAAAAAATTATAGGTTATAGGTTGGACCCTAGGGGGAATTTGGAGGATTACTTATACTATTTGTATACATTGGTTCTTTCTAACAAGTGAATCAAAACCAATGAGACATCTTAGAAGATGGATAAACCAAACTCTAATGGATGTAATTAAAAATATATTGATGGTCCTATATGATCAGGTAGGATAAAACCAATTTCAGACTCCCAATGGGTAATCCCCATCTATATTATATGATAATATAATGGGATCACTACTTTGATGACTGGAAAAAAATGAATTAGTGCCCACTAGTACTCAAAATAGTTAGTGGGTATGTATTGATTATTGAAAACTACATATTGTGACCTAAAAATTTCACTACACTATTTTATTTATATATAAAATACTAGAGATATTATTCAAGAAGGGTTATTAATATTTTATTGAAGGATTTTATTGCTAATTTGAAGTTAACATTGCATAGAAAGGTCACAAAAAAACCACATTCAATTATCCCTATTAAACATTCTCATTTCAAATGATGCATTTTTTTTATAAAATGATTTTTTTATATTTTAACACATAGTTATAAACATCATTTTAGACTTTATTGAAATATTCATAAAGGAATTTATCAATAAATTTGTATTCTATATAAAATATTTTTAATTTTTTGTTGAGAATATGGAAAATTTATTGAAAGTTACATTGAAGATAATTTGGTTTTGAATTTTGAAAAATGTTTCCTTACGGTGGAATGATGAATTTTATATGGAATTTCAATTCCAATGAAGGTATTTAACTGTAAAAAATCAAGTTAGATATAATATATACACTTCTATACACCACCACTTTAAAAAATATTGGGTCACTTCTAGGAAATACTAGGTTTAAATGAATCGTGTAGGAATACTTTTGACCAAATCAAAGAAATCCTAAACATTACCCCTATCATCAGACCAGTAGATTAAGATCTACCATTTGGAGCATTTTTTATCCCTAAAACTAAGAATGATTAGAAAATTTATCTGAAAAGATCAATGAAAACTTCTATGTGATAACATATGCGTCACAAACTCTGGATTCATCTCAGATTAATTATTCAACCACTTAAAGTAAGGTTTTGTCCATAGTTTTTTTATCTAGAAAATTTTAATTTTTTTCAGATTTAAAAAAATATTTTATAATGACCAATAATCTCTCAAGTATATAATGAATAATTCTAACCCAAAACCAGAGCCAGTGAAATTAATGCTTCTTCTATAAGAATTCAATAAGGAAATTTAAGAGAAGAAGGGTTAAGAGAACCTAGTTAATGACCACATGAGAAAACTACCATACAATTATAATATTTAAATTCCAGTAGTGAAACCTCTGAATGATACACTATATGACAATAATATTTATTATAACATTGGTAATTTTCTATGGTACATGGACATGGTTAACTACTTAGTCACTTTAAAGGTATTTTCACTATTTTATAAAACAATTCATTAATCTAAAGTCTAAATAAAAGTAAAATTTATCGGTGTATCCTTGATTGTAAATGATATGTATGGATTAGGTGGTTAAGTGATGTAGACTATATGAATTGGTAACTTCTTTTCTTAATTTTTTCTAAACACATGAATTCAGAGTCCATTTTAGACCTCAATACTCATATAGAAAAGTGTTTTAAGTGGGAATGTTTTTTACAATATTTTATTATTCCATTATATTTTTTAAATTTTATAAAAACTTCCTGTTCATTTGATGGATTTCCAAAAGATAATAAATTCCTAAAAAAACATAATATTATTAAGAAATATTTAATGTATGGGGAACAAACTTACTAGGAACATTTCCTATTTGTTGGTTTTTCCTATATTTTCTTGGAAGTAGACTATATATCAAAATATTTTTGGGATAAAGCTACGAGGGAAGATGATTCAAGAGTGGTTATTAGGATTCATAGATAACACGCTATTTTTTATAGGTTTAGGATACCTTGGGAAGTTATATGTGATTAGGTAACTCATTTCAGAAACTTATATATGGAATCACTCATGAGAAGATATGGATTACACCATATTGGATTAGTATAGAAATTCATTATTTTAATTCTCGCAAATAATTTTTTCTTTATTATTCTATATATGAGTGTTTAATGATAAAATCTTTACAATTATATAATTTATATAAAATTTATCTAAGTCCAAGTTTCTACCACCGGTATATGTTCTCCTACCACTAGTTAAAGTCTTATACCATTAATATAATTTTTATATCATTTGAAGGAGATTTCTACCATCAATAAAACCCGTATTATTGGGACTTTGAACCACTAGTTTGGGCCTACAAGTATCAAGTACTTTTTTCCAGAAAATTCATTCATGCCACATGGCCTTCGGGCCACCAAGGGCCTTCGGGCCACAAAGTGCCTTCGGGCCACCAAGGGCCTTCGGTCCACTAAGTGACTTCGGGCCACCAAGGGCCTTTGGGCCATAGGGATTTCAGGACACCAATGGATTTCAGACTATATGAATTTTGGCCCATAGAGACCAAGAATTACCCTAGACAGACCACACATGAGTTTGCCTAAAATAGGATTTACAACAATGTATCAACCACCAGAGTATAGATAATCGGATTGGAAGAATGAGAGGGTATAGAAACTACCATCAGTACCAGGACTATGTAGCTCTACATGGGTAAATGCTGGTCGATCAGCCATGCGAGGTGTAGATCTAGGCACCTTTAATATGCAGATATTGGAGAGGTTCTATTTCAAGTGTTTCAAGTCTTGGGACTTCAAGTTCATATAAATTCTTTACGCCTCTAGGAATTAGATTCATGCATGGGCCTTATGACTTGGGCTTATAGGTCATGTAAGGGTTCCCCATCACCCTTTTAAAAAGAAGGATTATCCAAAAATCAATAAAAATCGAAGCCCTTCAGGATTTCAGATTAAGAAAACTCTTGGAACTAGTTGTTAGAGTCTAATATCACTAGTAAAAGTATAGAACCATCAAAAGACATGTTCTTTCACCAGTACACATATGATTATACCATAATAAGTGTTCCATTTTCATTTTAAGGTTTCTACCACCAGGTTGATTTCGATACCACTAGTTGAACTTTTCTACCTTCAGTACAAAATTTCTACCACCTAGATAGTACTACCACTCTTAGTTGAGGATCATATACCTTCATGATTAATCCACTACCACTAGTTATTTTCTACTACTGCTAGCTAAATTTTCTACTATTATTTTAGATCTTCTAACACTATATAAATCATCTACCACTAGTTTATATTTGCTATAGCTAGATAAAACTAGTTCATTTAGTTGATTTCTGATGCCATGAATTTCTAGAATTAAATTAACTTTATAATTACTAGTTAACGGAATTTAATGCAAGTGGAATTTTTTGAATGTTTGATAAATTATGAATGATTATTCTTAAAATTGATACTTAGATGCATTGATGAAAAAGTTAGATTTTCCTTGTTTTTGACTAGTATGAGGATTTACCTTATTTTATTATTATCCTACAATGAATAATTGGTGTTTTTGAAAATATATAAATATAAAGAACCCCTCATTCATAAACCATGACCAAATAACTAATTAATTGTTGCTATTGACTAACTTGATAGATGTGATTAAGTGAAGTTACTAAAAAGAATGTGGATTGTCTAGTTCCACATACAACACACTGTTAATCATAAAAAATTGAAACTTTGTGATGAGCATTCCAAGTGACTTAAAGAAAAAAATTTAAAATCAAAATGAAATATGAATAAGTTAATTTCTAATCATCTCAAGCTAATCATAGAAAGAGAAACATAAAATAACTTTTATATCATTTCTCTATATTTTTCCTTTTTTATTTACATCTGATTTGTCTTTATATACTTGTATATTTCATAAGGAAATTATCCCACACTAAACTAGGGTGTACTCAAAAACTCTCTATATAATACCACCATTTTTTATTATTTTTTTAAAATAAATTAAATTTATTTGATGACTTTAATTATAATCAACACAAAGCTATGTTGATGTGACACGCAACACTATATTAACTTGAATTACACACAACCCTGACTTTTAACAAATCCATGATATATTATTAATGCAACTATTATAAATAAGATGTTAAACATAATGACATGAATACTGTTAAATATTATATATAATGGTATTATATAAAGAAAAAATATTTATAAAAACTTAATTAATTTTCGTTAAAGTCTTTATTGATTTCAAAAAATACCATTTTATTTTCCATGTTTTTTTGGACTAGCATGATGAGGATGAGATTTTTTCCACTCCTTATCTTGATATATGATTCACATTGAACTCTTGGGACCATTTTAAAACTTTGGTTCATGTTTTTTTTAGGAATTCATGTATTTTAATTGTAATTGATTTCCCATTCACCTAGCTTTCAAAAGAGGTTTTTTCTTTTTTTCCAATATAAGGGGTCTTGACCCTCAACCGTTTAAAAAAACTTTTAAAACCCTCTTTCTCATCAGGTATATTGGATTAATTTTAAATTATTTTTTTCTAATTATGTGAATTAATGTAAAAAAATGGATTCCATATTTTGTATCATTATATTTTATATTCTCTAATAATGTTAACTTATTTTTTTTACCAAAATGAACAGTGAATGCAGTAAAAATTAATTACCAATGTTAATGGGAAAATGGGTTTTCCAGGTATTAAACTAGAATAATAAGAGTGAAAATGACCTAAAATAATATCTTAATTTTATTAAATAATTTTATTTTTATATTTTCCATAAATTTCCCTGAAATGTGGAATTTATCGCTGCTTTACTTTAAATATGACCCATATAATAAGTTATGTAAATAAAAAGATAAAAAAGATATTTTTCTTAATTTTAATATCTATAAAGCCTTGGGGTAGGGACACCAAAAAAATATGTTTGGTTATATATATCCCTTTGAGATATAAATGAGTTTTTTTATCATGGTAATTTTTTTAGATGAAATAATTACCTTAAATTCTTAGGAAATGCCAACATAGTAATAATGAATTTAACAATAAAATTAAATTAAATTAAATTAAATTAAATTAAATAAAAACCTTAAAAGAAAAGTAAATTGATTGAATTATTATGTTACATTATTTTGGTAGATGAATATATCATGATACAAAGGTATTAAAATAATATATTTGAATTCCATTATTGTATTGATAATTTTATAATTGAAATTAAATAAATAATTTCAATATTGATAATAATTTTATTTTATAATAAAAGATATTTTATTAAAATATTTAAAATTACTAAAAAACAAATATTCTTCCTAGTGATTTTTAAGTGTTAATAAATATCATCTATATCCTATTCATGGACCAATTTTTCTATTTTAATGACTATATTGATCATTAAATAGTAAAAACTCAATTAGTGCGGTTAAGGTTTGAGCGTTCCTTTTGTACGTTAAATGCGATTATATTAAAATTAATTTCAAACACACATAAGAATTATATTTTATAAATTACATATATTATTTATAATGTTTGGGTCCAAACTATATTATATGTTTCACTCTAATTTATTCTTAATTTATAAATTACCAATGTTATAAAAGTAGTTTCTATAGTGAAAAAACAAAATATTAAAAATAGTTATACTTAGTAGTTAAGGAATGAAATGTTAAGAACATGTTTTTAATTGTTTTATGGAGGTTTGGATTGACTATATAATCCCTCCAATCCTTTAACTATCAGTCTTTGAGACACTTTAGGAAACAATTTCCTCCCAATAGTGACTACTTTTAAGTATATACAAGACTACCACTCCTCCTCAACTATAAAAGGGAACTCACTCTCCCCATGTTTTCAAACATCTCAATCCATTTTTATCAACCAATATATTAATAATTCACTTCTAAACTTCCTTTAAATAATCCTAGAAGCCTTAGTTTTGAGATAAATCCAACCAAGAAGGGCTTTAGTGTATACTTAAGAAGGATACCAGAAGAAAAGGTAACATTCATCAATGAGTGTTTTTGTTTTATTTCTTCCTCAACCACATTCAATTATATTAATAACATGATTATATAATAAACTCAATATCTACCGTATAATTATTTTTATGTTAAGGGTGAAAATTATAACCGTACACACTTCCATCAAATGGTTTATTCATTCATCGTTCCTGTGTATGGGGAACTACTGCCTCATGAATTGATATTGTTCATCATTCCATTACCACCTTACAATTTTGTGAGTAATGAATGATTTATTGGTTATATATGGTATATTTTATATTTATTATGTTATTATGGTTCTAAAATTTTTATATCATTCATACCTTTATAATTTCCATTTTATGGGAATACGATAACATCGTTCCTGTGTACGGAGGACAACCGCCTCATGAAGTTATGTGATTCATTCATGATATACTCAAATGTATTAAGGATTATTTTAATAAAATTTTGTGATATATATGACATATAAATTATTATGAAAGAATAATATACTATAGTTATTGATGATATCTTCAAGTAATGGTTCCATTTTCCCACTTTTTGGTATTTATGATAATTAATGAAATATTTTTAAGAAAATATGACTTCATTTCTCTATTTGGTCAGAAATATATTTACTTTAAAAACCATGTTTACTAAAAAATTTATCAAATTTTTTTTTTTGACTCTTTTATTATTTTTAAAATACATTTTCACACATGTTTAAATTTTTAATAAATTTTATAAAACGAATATTCACATTGTTTTCCAAACAATCCCCATATAGATTTTATTAAAAAGGTGAAAGGAATATTTATTTTAACAAGCACGGTATGGAAAATATTTTCTAATGTAATGACCAATAATTTATTCGAGTATTAATTTATAAGTTACTAAGGTTATTTTCAAAGTAAATGGTTCTCAAAAATATTTTGATTTTAAAAAAAAATATGGTCAAAGTGAAAAAAATATTTCCCTAAAGAAATGTTTTAAATGATATTTTAAAATTATTTTCCATCTATGATTACATCTGTTGGTGTTACTTATTCCTTAATAGGGATATAATCCCAGGATACCATTCATATTTTTTCTTTTAATGGATTATTTTTTAGGGAATGATGTTTATGAAACATGTTTCTCTTTCATAGCTTATACCATATGGAAATGATTATGAAACCATATTGTTTTCATGGGTTATTATATGATGATATGATATTGAAACCTATATCTTTTATATAGGTTATAATATGTTAAATTTTTTATGATATCCACTTCATTTCAAGGGTAATTTTGTGATGAATTTTTATAATCTTTTTGTAGACATATGTATGATTTCATTATATGATGGGTGAGACCAATATCTACGTCCAATGCATTGGATATAGATAAATGATCTATGAGATTAGAAGGTACATGGGTGGTCAGACCACACTCAGAAATAAGGGCACATTGTTGGTCATCCCGATCTTGAAAAGGAGGATACATGGGTGGTTAGCCCGATCATAAAAAGGAGGGTACATGGGTGGTTATCCCAATCCCAACACTATTAAAAAATGGATCTATTTCCACATATCTATTTCCATGGTATATTAAAGCCACATAAATATGATATATAATTCCATGGTGATAAAAACGTTCATGTCTATATACCCACCCTATTCCCCTTCGTGATTGAGCACCCCCATCCCCTTCCCCTTCACGATCGAGAACCCCTTTGAGCTCCCCATCTTCTATAGCTCGTGATTGAGCCCCCTATCCTCTACAAATCTGGTCTTAGAGGGTGCTTCCCCAATTGAAAATCAAGTTCTCCATCCTCCACACGATCAAACCAAACTTCCTTTCATTCTCCTTTCATGAAGAACTTGATCGAGTCTCTACTCTCAGGAAATCAGCACATGCAACAGAACCCTACCTGCTCCATCGCTCCATGGTCTTGTGACTTCGGAACACTTCCCTCCCCAGGTCATACAAAGGAACCCTACCTAACCCCTACTCTCACCTCCCATCTAGGATACAACACCCCTTTGACTTCTCCCAGAATAGAGACTTCTCCTCCCTTTCACCCTGTGCGCGGCCCCTCCCTACCCCAGCACACCTCCCGTCGAACCTACCTCCCTCCGTCTTCCTTCATGATGGCCCTCTTCCAATAACCCCTTCCTCAGTGAAGAACCCTACCATGAATGACCCCTACCTATTTGAATTAACCCTTCCGTCCAAGTAAACTGGCTCTCTGGTATGGCGAATCATCCATTCAACCAGGTAAGCGCAATTATTATTTCTATTTGAATGAAATGTTTTTTTTATTTCACCTCTATTTTTGGTGACATTATGTTTAGTGATCCATTACATTGTAAGCCCGAGGTAGATACTAAGTAGATTCATCACTGACTCACATTTCCCTACTGCATAGATACTAGATTTTTCAACTATGAAACAATAATCCTAATTTGGTTTCATTCCACAAATTTCTCCAACACAATAGTCTACTTACTATAGGTGAGTTCCCTTTTTTTCTTCCCTTTAACCACTATTTGATATTTCATTAAATAGAAAAATTACATTATTATTCCCAATGCATACTTTATATTTTGTTTTTTTCTTATTTGGTATACTCAGTACATGAAAACTCCTTGTGTTTTATATGAATTTTTCATATGTTTTATATGAATTTTTCATATGTTTTATATGAATTTTTCATAGGTTTTATATGAAGGAATAATTTACTAAAATTAATTTAAATTTCCTATTCACTGTTTTTTCTTTCCAATGCACATGAATGCATGAAATATTATATCTTCATAATTTTATAGACTTTGAAACTTTTATACATGCATGATATTGAGGTCTTGGCATTAAGTTGTCCTAAATGTTAAGCTAGTTTCGACACAATAGACCACACATTACTATTTCATCCATAAAATATTTATCCTTACATTTATTGATATAAAAATTTTGATATCTATAATAATAATATATTTTCCTCATTTAATTTAGCCTAAGGAAATAAAATTTCATATCAAATCATGGTAAAGTATGAATCATAAATATGGACTCCAAATCTGCTAACAATTTTTACCATTAATAAAGATGTGATCATATCTCTTAAAATATTGGCCAAATTAAGGCTAAATATATGTGTGGTGATATATAAGAGTATTTACACCATATCTTAGTATAAAAATAAATAATATAATTGAATTTTTGAGTTAAAATCATTAATAAGAAGAAAATCATTTGAGAATATCATGATCATATATTCAAATTGTCAAAAGTTTTAAACATGAAATAAATTTCATAAGGCTAATTTGAAGGTAAACTCAAAACCCATATTTCTATAAATTGTCACCTTTACTTCCATTCTTGGGTGATAGAACATCACCATGGTTGAAGTAAGAATTATAATAAACAATCCTTTATTTATGGTGGGTAAGGAATGAAAAAATCTAGTTTCAAATAGATATACCTCTCATAAACTTTTCATTAATCATGATTTACATCATTACATTGTTGTAATTTCTTAAGGGTTTTAGTAATTTTATTTTTAATGATAATGAATATTTATTAATTTTATATAAACTCTAATAACCATCTAAAAATTCTTATTTATGATCATAATGTAGCGTAAATTATTTTGATACACTTTCCCTAAATCCAATTACAATTATATAAAAAACATATGTAGTTTCAATTTAGTTCATGTGTGTGAGTTTAGTTACATTAGATTTTTATTATCCCTTTATATTTTATTTTAGTTTTCTAATCATTTAAATATGTATCAAAACTACCATCCATTTTTATAGTTATCAAAACAATTCTTTGCGGTGAAACCTTTATAGGGGATGATAGCCTGATTGAGAGAAGTCACATTTCATGATAGAAAATTTTTCATTTTGTGACTTAGCCAAATGTTTCATTAATTATTATCATGTTTGATGGATTTAAAAATCCATGAATTATTGGTTCTCTAGGATCATAATGGTTGATAGAATTTTGAACCATTCATTAAAAACAAGTGTGCATGGATTATAACTCGAGTTGAGGCATGGATTATAACTTAAACATCATAGAGGCCTATTCCTTCACATATTATATTTTGAATGAACTTTTTTGATGAAATTTTTCAAAACATGATAATGTTAATCCATTAACCACATATCCCTCATTCTTAAATTGATTTTTCATAGAGTTTCATTGAAATGTAATATGTATTGTTATTCCCAATACTCTAAAAAACCAAACCCACCTTTCATCAACAATCTACTTTTATTGATTCCAAAATAATAATAATATCACTAAGGATTAGACCTGAGTTCCACTATATATATTATAATAGTGAAATATAACATTGACATTCAATAGATCAAAATAATCCATGCTTTAGTATTCTAATCCAATTTCAATCATAATAACCTATAAAATGAGTGTTTTTTATTATATAAATTTCACACTCAACATTTCCCCTTACCATCCAACCACACCCATCAGTCATTCACCCAACTGATTCCATGTTATACCAACATATACAACACCCTTGAATAATAAATCATCAATCATAGTCTTTCCATCCTAATTATGAAGCTGATCATGACTTAATTCTTGTCAAACCCATCAAAACCTGAAAAGTACTCATACTCTCACATACACATCCCATAATGAAGCTCCATTGTACCTATAGACTAATAAGGGTGTATTACCATGGAAATTATTGTCATAGTCATTCCATACTAATTACCCTGCTTATCATTCCTTTAGTTCCTTTCAAACCCATCTAAACATGATTCTTGATTTGATTTTTTATAGTACTTGTTGATGAATTTATTGTTTATACTGTTTCTAAATTCTATAGTTATTCAATTTTGAGGTTGTATATTTGACGTTTGGAATATATTTATATTAGCTAGTTGTAGTTTCGGGTGCTCTACATCTTATATTATCCTTGAAGGTATAATAATTTCAATAATTCATGTTTATATTTCACATAATAATTTCTTTTAGGGTCAAAATTGTTGTGAACTTGGACATATTATTACGGTCACTTTACTTACTACATCTGTGATCTAAGCCTCTTCCCTAATCTATTGAATCTAGAATTGGAATTTTGATCTCCCAAGAAGGATACATAGGATTTTTTGAGAAACATCTGAATGGAATGGATATTTTGTTTGTTCATGGACTGTGTTTTCATTTAGTCATATATAAGAAGTGTTATTGTTAATTTTCTCCAAAAGTTTAGTTTGGATTTTCAGGAAAATGTAGTCAGCTATCTGGATTTATTTTTTTGGTTCACTAATTATGTTCTTGTTGTATTCATCTAAGAGGTTTCCATGTTTTACTGAATGAAACAATGAATAATGATTTATCAATTTTTTACAAGGCAACATTTGAATAACTCAAATAGATGATCTTATGGGGACCACACCTTCAAAATGATGTATCTTCAATTCTTTCTCTAGCCCACGATCTTAACTGGTGAACTATATATTCAACTCTAACATATCTAAGAACTTTTATGTATAGGTATTGTAGTAAAATTTATAATATTTTCTATTGATATAATATTCTACAGTAATTTATTTTTAAATCTATTAGTGTTATAAGTTTTAATAATCTCTTTGTTTAGTTGAAATTTCAGTAATTTTAAATTCTAGGATAAAGACATAAAATTTTGTCTTACTTCCATTACAATAAAAATAATATTTATTATAATTTAGATTACGTTTTGAAATTTTTCCTTTAATATAGATATACTTCCATTCTGTGAACCACAGATAAGTCACAAATCTGGTAAACTGTTGAAAATCTACTGGTAGACAATCAAGAGGAGGTAACTTAAAAAACACTTTTTATTAAAATAAGCTAGTTGATTATCAAAAAATGAAATATATTCTTCTAAAATAAATTGTTGTCCAGGTGCACCCCCTGCGAAAAAATTATGATGCTACAATTTGAGTAAGGTTCAAAAAAACATCTAGGTTATCAAACTCATAGAATTAGCCCATTTTTATTTTCTTTCCATCCAAGTATAAGAATTAGCTCAATATTGTGTTATTTTCATTTAAGTAGGTGGTTACATGTTTTAAAATCCATCTAGACCATTTTTTTAATTTTTCCTAATTTAAATCTTGATCAACTTGAATGATCATACTTGGTGATTGCATCCATATTTTAAAAAATTCTTAAAAATAGCAATGAGAATCTCAATTAGTGTCATGGATGTTGAAGTTTATATGTAATTCAGTAAATTACTTATTAAGAGTCCCTTTTTGTATATTTATAATGGTCCTCAAAATTTTAAAGTATGACCTCACTAGGATGATAGTGTAATGAGCCTTTCCACTTTCTTCCTCGATGTACAGGATGTCTAAATTAGCAATAAACAACATGTTGGTACTTTTTCATTGAGGATTTTCATCAAACAACTGGTGAACGACTTCAAGGAGATGATTATTTGAATGGGATGTGAGTAGTGTTTTGAATATTGATAATATCTATACATGTTTTTCTATATCATAAAAGTATCAATGAGTTGTTATTATGAAGATTTATTAGCATTGCATCAACCTATGGATCTCAAGAAGATATGGTAGGTTGGAAGGAGGAATCCTGGATCTGGTTCTCTAGGAACTGATGGTGTGTAAGAGTTTTGGTGTCTTAATGTTATTTTGGATAGCATGGCTTGTGGTTGTGAAAGTTTTTCAATGGAAATTGAATGTTTATGATACAACTTACTCACCAATGTATTATTAAATTGAAATAATGTAATAGACACAATTGTTTTACTTGGTTCACCCATGTGAGGATATTTATCTGGAGCATACACTTGGATACGTGACGATATACCAAAATTAACTAGAGGGGGATATTTTTATATTATTATAGAAGACTCATTATGCTCTATTATTTATAACTAATCACAATTAAAGAACTCACCACTCTCTCAACTAAAGTGTATTGACTATTCCATTATAAAATTCTTTATATGATCTGATTTAACTCTATTTACAACATTATATATATTTCAAGAATCTATTCATTCACCAAAACGATGACTATCACTTTACAACACCAATTTTGGGTAATTTCATAAACGTTTTTGCATGAAATTATTGTTAATGTGGCTTTGTTCTCATAAACTTCCCAATCACATAAATCCCCTTTCTCATGCACATAATGTCTTGCATTAAATTTTTTTCATAAGAATATTTTTGTAATTATTACTATAAATAAAAGTAATTAGCTCTTCTAAACCATTCTTCCTCATAGTTTCTCTACTTTAATATGAGATTACAGGCTTGTTTGTTGAAAAAACCTTATCTTTCTATGCACTTCGAATTATTAATTTATAAAAATATGATTCAAAAAACCTCATTATGTGAAAATCCCCTATGGCATAGTGCCTTTATTTTTTTCAATGTTAATGAATTTGAGAAACTCCACATATGTGTGAGTGCACAGATCCCTTCATGTAAAACCAATTCATTTGCTATCATTTTTATGCTAACATCCTAAAAACTATTAATTACTCCAAAAACACACCTTCATGAATATTATAAGGCCGTATTAGTCCTTGAATTGTTTCAACATTCTTTATCAATAAGAACATCCCAAAATCTCTAAAAAATAAACTGGATGGATTTTTCCTAAAAATATCATAAAAAATAAAATTCCAATACAAATATGAAATTGAAAATAATAATAGTATTATTTAATCATAATATAAATTTTAAATAAAACATAAACCTATTAAAATAATACATGTTTATGATTTGATGATTAATTATTACAGAAATATGATATTCTATGTGTGCTGTATTATTTTATATAATTTACTAAATTCCTTTAATAATTGTTATAAAATCATAGTATTATAAATTCTGTATATATTTTTAAGGAAAAAAATTTACTATTTTTTATTGTATTTATTAAAAAAATAGATTTTTTATTATAAAATAGATTTTACTTGTTTGATTTATGATTCGAAAGATTGTATAATCTATAGGGATAATGTTTGATTTTGAGAATTTTTTGGCTTTCTTAAAGATTATTTTAGGTAACTTCATTTCATTTTTATTGGAATTGGTTCAGTATAATGTGGGTTGGTTGTCTTTAATTTAGTATAGTTATTTTAGTTCCATTTAATTTAGATTAGGCCAAATATATTTGGTTTAGTTTAGGTATATAACTTTATGTTCTTATTTTAGCGAATCAATTTGGTTGGATTACATTGATTTAGTTAGAGCCTTGTATATTTTATTAGGTTTTATTTAAACTAGGATGGTTTTCTCAATTATAGTAGTATTAGTTATGTTCTATTTGATTTGGGTTAGGTCACATCTATTTAGTTTTGTTTAAGTCCATAACTTTTGGTTCTTCTTAGTTTAGTGAGTCAACTTTGTTTGATTAGTTTGACTATGTTAGAGTATTTGGATCAGCATGGTTTGTATTCTTTATTGATTTTATCTTTTGTGAAGTTCATTTTGGGAGTTATAATCATATAGAATTTGATTATGGGTTGTCTATTTTTGGTTCATGGTTTTCTTGATTCAATGAAAAAAATGGAATTTCATGTAAAATTGGTTCAAGAGAAGCTGCGTTCAGTATCACTCATCTAGAATTTTGGATGAGGTGATTCACATTTGAAATGGTGATTTGATTGATATAAATGGGGCTAGCATAATGGTGATAGTGACTGATGGAACAGAGCTTTAGTTATCACATGATTCTAGCTCACACATAGATCTCAAGACGTGTCTTATCTCCTCCCAAATCCTACATGGCGTGGCTGAACTACTTTCTAAGATTAATTTTATAATTTGAGTTTTTGTGCCTGTTTGTAATTGAATTGTGAGTATTTTGGTAATATGTTTTGTTTATTCATAGTTAACCCATAGATTGTGTTTTATTAAAATTTAAAAACAAAGAGGATTCAGAGATATCATTTAATGAAAATAAATATTTTTTTTATAGTTTAGGATAGTTTGGTTAGGGACCCATAAGTAAATTTATATTGGGTTTTAAGTAGTTTAGGATCAATTGGGTCAATTAAACTTTTTTTTACTTTTTATATTATTTTCAATTTGGTTCTATTCACATCAGTTTAGTTTATATTGGTTTGGGGAAGGATTATTATTTTATCTAGTTTGGTTAATTTCAATTCTATTTGGATTTGTTCTCCTAAATTCAAGTTGACTTAGATAATTTTTTTGGTTGGGCTTTTATAATTTTACTAGATTATTTTCCTAATATAATGGTTTGTTCAATTGAGTTTTTGTTTGTTTGTTTTGGTTTAGTTAATTTGATTTAGGTTTTCTATGTTTTGGTTGTTTTAGTATAGGTTGATTTTATAGGTTCCAGTCATTCTTGGTTATGAAACTTCAATTTTGATTGATTTAGATCTAGTTTTTTTCTAGTTTGGTTCTATTCAACTAATTTTTATTAATTTGGGTTTGTTTAGGTTTGTTTTTTTAGATTACTTAGGTTTGGTTCAATCAGTTTGAGTTTGGGAAAGTGTTTTTATACATTTTTTTAAGATTTTATATTGATTGAGGTTTGATTAGTCGATTTGACTCAGTTATTTTTTATTCATTTTTGTTTTTCATGGATTATATGAATTTGATTTAGTTAATTTTAGTTCTATTTATTTCAATTTAATTCATGTCTATTTGAACTAGGAGGAAGGAGGTAATAGTTGAGCAGGAGGCAGGAGGTAGGAGGTAACAGTTGAGGTAGGAGGTATGGCAGATGCAGGGAGTAGGGAGAAGGGCGGTATAAGGGAGGGAAAAAAATAAGGGTTGAACAAGGGGTGCAATAGAGCTGTAATTTTTTCTAAAACTAGGGGGTTTAGAAATAATTTTTTCTACAGTTTAACATGGTAATAGATCTAGATTTTTTTAGGTGAATCAATGATGTATCTATAGTTTTGAACTATGGAATTAGGGTTTTCCCTTTATCCATGACAATAAAAACCACGAGTAGGGAAACTTTGGCTGTTACCTATATTCATGGTTTTAGTGTCTATAGCCATTGTTATAAACCATGGATATAGCCTTGTTTTATAGTAGTGATAAGTAGGTACATGGGTGGTTATCTTAAGCCTAACATACTAGGAAATTCTTGATGGGTATCCTTGACATAATATTTTCTCTTCTTATGTCTATGGCACAAATATTTTTCATATTTCAATTTTATGATTCTATGGATCATTTTAATTGATTTTATTTTGATTAATCTCTTATGAACTTTAAATATTTATTCAATGATTCAGGATAATGATATTTAATATGTAGTGTATGGTTTTTAAATGTTATTATCATGTTATCATACACTTATGTTAAGGTTGTGTTTACATATATCTCTTATTTACCCTTATAAAGCATATGGGCTCACCATTTCTTATGTTTCCTTTCCCCAAGTTATGAATAAAGGTTTTATGTAGGGTATTTATATGAAGAGTACATAATGGAAATATATTTGTGGGAAATATTTAATAACTTTAACCAAATTAGAATATTGTGTTCCATGTTTCCAAAGGAACTAAACTATTATGGTCCTCAAGCATGTTTTTTGTGTAATGTAATTAATAATCATCTAAAATATGTAAAATCATTGTATGGGAAGCATTGGTATTTATAATTTCTATCAGAGGAAAATTTTAGATAACTGTTTGAAATAAGGATGAGAAAACTCTAGTGATATCTTTATAGAAATTTTAATGATATGTATAGGGATGTATCTAAGGATAAGTCTAAAGATTAGTTAAAGTGTAATAAAATGTCTTGGAATTTTAGGAAAGGATAAAGTGAATGGATTCCAAGAAATTACATCATTGTTTGGATACTACAAGTTGTTGTGGATTGGAATAGATTGACATTGGGGTAAGAACCCTAAAAACACCATATTGAGCTAGAATCGATCAAAAATTGGTGCATGAAAAAGGGAATTACTGCACACCCATTTTGTCACTCCTAGGTGATATTATTTTGAAATTATCAATCGTTTTATAAACCATGATGCATGATTTAAATTTTTGATTACTATGAATGTCCATGGATAAACCTAAATCATCATATATTGAAAATAATGTGTCTTGATTTAAACCTCCTACATGATATTTCATACTATGTCATTTTTCATTATGATTAGAGTTTCTCACACAATGATTTCTAGTCCTATTCAATAGAAATAACCAGAAGGAATTAGATTAAGATTGTATGTGATAGAATATTTATTAATGAGAATCCAAATGGGATTATGAATAGAGTAAAGGATGTTATGATTATGACTAATCAGTTTTCATGGAACATGATTGACAATTTATTCCTTAAAGGAATCTTAGAATCCTAAATGAAGAGAAAAAAAGAGTTCACTGAGAGATTTTGAAATGGTAACTATGGGGGAAAAAGATTAAGTTTACTATATTTAAAGAATGTGGAAAGAAGCACCAAAGTGAATTTCTTAGAGGAATGAGAAGTTGTTTTGATGGTAGAAAATAATGGCATAAAGAAAGTGACTATAAAAGAAAATTTAAGAGTTTAGTTAATGAATTTTATGGAAATATTTGTATCCATAAGTTATTAAAAATGTTTGAATATTTTAAATCTATAAAGTATGGGCATTATGAAAATCAATATCCTATGGGGAAATATCATGAATAAAATTAGAAAGGTGATACAAGTAATGGTTATATTTTTGATGATAAAAGACTATACATGTCATGTAAAAGGAAAGAGGTATTAAGGAATAAGATGATAAAGCCTAGATAATGATCTGAGAAAGAAGTGGGATTAATGAATTATATATTTAAAAGAATTCAAACATTATCTTGTCTGAATTATGAAATATATAAGGATTTTTTAACATATTCTTTTCATTAAGGACTTGAAATAATATGTTGGAGTGTACTAATGACCTAGAAAAGTGATTTAATTTAAGGGTTATATTTTATGATTAAGGGAAGATAACCCTTAAAAATGTTCCTAAGGATAATAAAATGATGTTTTGTTTGGATAAAGATATAATTGGTATAGATACAGTAAATTGGATAGTATTGATGACCTCAAAACTGATAAAGGATTTGTTAATAATGTGGTTTATGTTATCATTGACGACATTTACAATGCTTTTTGTTTTAAGGAATATTTCTAGCAATCTACGCTTTAAGTAAATAATGAATAAGAATATATGATTTCAATAAGGTTTTATGGAAATTCAGGTTATTAACATGTTTAAATAGAATACATGATGAAGGTAGTCAAATGATTATTATGTGATAATGAAAAGAAACTTTATAACATATAGGGGATCAATGTTAAAACTAGTTTTGAGAAATTTACTAACATTATTTATAAAGTTTTATATTTTCAACTTTTGGATGTTTCAAAAGGTTAACTATTTATAAAATTTATTCTGTTTAACTTTGAGTGATGTTTTACAGATTAATGTATTATTTCACCATATAAATATTATAAATATTTGATAACCATTGATAACCAATTTTTTATGATAAATAGAGATATATAGTTTGAATTATCATTCTATCTATGGATATTATGATACAATATTGATTATGGACGAATATATTTACCTTTATTTTTTGAGTAAGAGATGAAGTGGAAATTGATCAAGGCATAACCACAAGGTGAGATAGTTCTTATGAAGTGGAATGAAATCAAGTAACTATATATTCTCAGGAAAATTCCTCAAATTTAGTAAAAGGGTATTGAAATAAAATATTTTCAAATTATGAGATATTTTTATGATATCAATGACCCTTTACAAGCCTCTTTGGTTTATGTTTTTGTGATCATTAAATTTCTCATGGCCATGTTCTCCATCACTCTCCATCAGTATTTAGGGTCTTTGTTTTCTCTTATATGTACCTATTTTCATTTCCCAACTATGTTATCAAATCTTGAAACCAATTATGTGTAATTATATATCACCTTGATAAATACCCATCTATTTTTTCAAGAGTATGATTCATTAACCCTTTTTAGGATGCGTGTTCCAATGAAATGAACATTCAAGTATTAATCTATTGATAAATGGGATGAATTTAGAGTGAATAGTTCATTTTAGGGGGTAGAATGTCACAATTTATTTTTCAGGAATTTTATTTCAAATAAATTAAATTTATTTAATGGATTTAATTACATGTAAAACCAATTTAATCTTACTCCTCACACAACACTGGCTTAACTTGCATTATATTCCACACTTAGTTCTAACAATACCATGATATATTATTAATGCGACCGTTATAACTTATCCATTAAACACGGTGATATGAATAGTAATAACTAAATTTAAAATATTTTGTATAATGGTTTTATATAACTAAAAAATACTGATAAAAATCCACTTCAGTTTTGTTTAAGTATTTATAAGTTGAAAAATACCATTTTATCAAAGAAGAGATTTTATGGCTTCTTATGAACAATAATAAAATTAGTTTTTTACACTTTTAGAAAATTATTTTGATAAAAAATCATATTTTAATTAATAATATCAAAATTATCTTAGGGTTATTATTTTGGTATTTTCTTGAAAAGATTCATTTTTTGATCAATAGTGAAAAATACTGAGTTTTAATTGAAAATTTCTTTTTTGTTTAATTTATTTATAAAGTTAAATTTTATTTTATATTGGGTTTTAATTATAATTTTTTAAATTTTTGATATTTTAATCCAATTTAGTTCATTGTAATCGATTTCATATTGAAATTTGATATAAACACTTTGTAAACATTTAATCATTTTTACTTTAATGCAACACTTTCTCATCATGTTTGTGGAATTAATTATAAATTTATTTTTTACCATTATATTAATTGAATTTATAAAAAGTTATTAAATATTTGGAGTCATTATTATTTATACTTTCTAATATAGTCAACATATATTTTTACCAAAATTAATAGTAAATGTAGTGAAAATTAATTACCATGGTTAATATAAAAATGTGTTCAAAATGGGGTTAAATGAGGATGATAAGTGAGAAAATGACCTAAAATGTTATATTAATTTTATTGAATGAATTTATTTAAATATTTCCTACCATATTCTCTATAATATTTAAATTTCTTTCCACCTCTATTTGAATATGACCCATATAATAAGTAAAGAAAAATACAAAAAAAATTATTTTTCTTACTTTTAACATCTATAAAGCCTTGGGATAGGGACAAAAATAACATGTGTGAAGGACCTTAGACCACCCTAAGAGGGGGGTGAATCTAGGTGTCAAATTTTTCTCTTCTTTACTAGATATTGTTCCCAAGTTGGTATGAACTTGGTTAAACATGTATGATGGATATGTGTTCTAATTAAAACATTTATATGCATAAGGAAAACACAACACTTTTACTTGGTACACCGCTAAAGGATACGTCCAAGGAGCATACTCCGACAGGTTTCTATTCATACCAAATTCCTATAATCTTTACTAGATGTGGAATACAAAGGTTCATGTAGAGTCAATATGTTCCAGAAACAATACGTTTTCAAAGGTTCAGGGATAGCCCACTACTTCCCTCGTATCACATCCATTTAATCCCTCTAGCTTACTATCATGGGGGAGGTATCCCTAAGTTTTTCAACTTGAGGGTTTTTTCAAGATATTGGCATGAAAAGTCTTTGTCTCTATTCAGTATGAGACAATGCTTGCATCGATGTCCCGAATTGATTCTATTTTATATTCATTTTTCTCTTTTATTTGAAATACAAAATGCACTAGAACTTATTCCCCATTTTTTATTATATAGAATCACAAACTCCCTTTATGATGTTTTCATTTTTTCAAACTGTCCCTGATTCTGCAGACTATCTCTGATCTGCGTACCACGCCTACTCTACGTACCATGCTTGGTCTGCATACTGTACCTTCTCAGTGTATCGCGCCTACTCTGTGTATTGCCGCTGCTCTGTATACCAACTCTAATCCGCGTACCACCTCTTCTCTGCATAATACACTTATTCTGTGTACCGCGCCTACTGCAGGTACTATTCCTACTTCGCACACCACCCCTAATCTGCACACTGCGCCTGCTCCGCGTACCGGACCTGCTCCACGAACCACGCCTGATTTGCGCCCCACACCTTCTCCATACACCACCTTCACATACCGCCTCTACGTACGGCCTCTACATACCACCTCTGTGTACCACCTTTGTGTACCACCTTTGTGTAACACCATTGCATACCACCTCAGTTTACCGCCTTGGTGTACCACCTATGTGTTCTGCCTTAGTGTACCATTTCTTCCTTCCATAGACTTCTTCTTCAAATTCTGAAAATCATTTCACCTCCCACAGACTACTTTTTCTTATGCAAAAACTCTTCTACAGACTACTCCTTCCAAATTTTTGAACCATTTTTCCTTTCGTGTACGACTTTATACTACACAGAATCTCTCCTGCATACCACTTTCGGACTTAAACGAGTTCTTCCATAATGATGATATTTTCTTATTAAATTTTCTCTAAATTAATGATGGGATTAGAACTCCTTATAAAGAAAAATAACTCTAAAAATTTATCTAATCTGTTATAACCAAATTTTCAATGTAGGAAAAACTTCACCACAGAATGAACTCCATCCATGTATGCTAATCCTCCACCACATACTACAACCCTCATTTGAACTAAAAACCTTCACCATGTACCATGTATCTACCAGTATTCATTCTGTACCTCTTCCAACAACTAAAATCCATTATGCATACCACAACTCCTTCCATAATGAACCATTTTCAATACAATGACATGTTCCATGAACCATTCCACCTTCACCGCATACCGTTGCTGCAAACCGTTTTTTAGTATTGTGCACCGCTCCGTGTACCATCCCTTCTTCCAAGTACGCGATCATAAACCATTACCATAACATTATAATTTGTCCATGATCTGAGGTATGCGGTTCCATTCCTTTTCCAATTTCCTTCACCATTCTGAATCTCATTCACTCCATAAATATCTGTTTCGGAAAGAACACCCATGCTTCTTCACTATCATATGGCCTCTTCAACAGTCAGAATATTTCATCATGAACTCCTTACACCATGGTATATACACATAAAATGAACTATTAGTTTCAGCATCGTCAGATTCTCCAGGGAAAGTACATCAAATTCCCAACTTCCCTATCTACCAGCAACATCAGTCTTTATAGTCAACACTAAATATAATTGGAATCATCTTCTAAAATTTGAATGATCATTCTTACATATTCAAATCTACACATGATCCCTCATGTAATAATGCATGTCTCTTCAAGTAGTCTCTTGCATGTTCTCTTTGAATAGCGAGATGTTTCTTGATCACTTTATAACTTCAATCCCTTCAAATATCTCTAATATGGGTTCATTATTATAGATAATTTATCCCTCTAATACATGTAATTTGAAAAAAAAAACATCAGTTCAAAAATCGTTTGAATTTATCACTCTCAATAAATTTGGTTTTCCTCATCATCTCCTTATTCATTTGGATCTTCATTGAAAACTATTGACAAAACATACAACTTCGAACACAAAGTTGTCCCAAAAATCCTCCCCTTTTTATTTTTTTCAACACTGTAAAGTCCTCCTCAAATTAATATCTCAATATAAAAATGAGAATCTTCTCTCTCCCCTTATTTTAATTTCACTTCTCTCCCCCTTATTTACATGAAAAATAAAGTTCATGGGAAAAGGGTTTCAATCCACACTTAAGAAATGTCCCATCAATCATTTCACTCTAAGTCTACATGAGCAATGATCAGTGTAGAAAATAAGAGGATTTGATTTAGACAACAAAGTTCTCCATTATTCATTGATCATGATACCACATGAGATGAGAACTCGTGTAATTTTTCATCAAGGGTTTTCCACATTCATTCTATGATGAATAAATTGAATGTGATAGGGAATAATCAACATGGAACTGTTTCACTTATTTCAAAAAAATGATTAAAGACATTAAAGTGCAATTGGTAGGATAAGTACCCTTGGGGAACTTCCATTCTATTTATGTCACTGATTAATCCAGTTAATCCCCCTTTGTAAAACGACCTTCATTCTGAGTAAACAAGGATGAGATATTGAGAAATGACATACCTTTTCCAATGACATGTTCTTCAATAAATTTTCAGATTAATTTAATTTAATACCAACAGAAGTTAATACTGATTAAAATAATAATTCTGACAGCTTCTTCATTTGTCTCCCCCTCAAGGGGATCACTCATCATCATCTTCATCAAAGGTGATCCTTAATCATTTTAATCTTTGAATATCTAATGAATAATCTTCCAAGGATGGAAACTTCATGATATTATCTATCTAGAGTAGATAGCATTCACTACTTCTCAGGTTCTCCCCTTGAGAGCATGCTTCACCTTTAATTCCCTGTACTATTTTCACAAATATAATACAAAAATTATTAGGGGAATAAGGTGGGTCCTCATTGATTCTTCAATGTGAGCATAAATGTAGAGATTGTTTTCTCAACAAAGATAATCCATTTTATCCACTATCTATTATTACACATTTGAATATATGTTATGATCTATATTGATGTGGAGTGGCTCTCTTCACATTCTCTTCTGATTTGTGTAGATAGATGTTATTTTTAACAACCATAGTGAGTGATAAATTCTTACTCATCGTAAGGACTACGTCTCTCTCTATTATTAAGGTTAGAAAACCTATTTCAATGTGACCTGATTTCATACATATTTCACATAGAACTTCTTTAACACATGTGTTTCTCTTGGTTTGTAATATCTCATTCACTTTATCTTCATCACGTGAAAGTTTTTCTTTTCCTTTAAAACCATCCATATCCTGTTCATTTTCAAGTTTCCCCATTCTTTAAAAATCTTATAGAAAGATGACCAACATGTCATTTGGAGCTTTTGCAGCAGTTTTGGATCATCCACACTAGTTAATCTAAGGGTCAACCCTATTAGTTTCTTTTTTGGATGAATTTACCTTTAATTTAATGGATCTAAAATCTGGGACCTTCTCAGCTTCCCTATATGATATTTTCATGGGAAAATGTGTGTTCACAATATTTTTTTTGATTTCTTCCCAAGGTAGATGACTTATACTTATCTAGTATCAGAGGTCTTCTTTTCTTATCAATAATGAATTCATGTTGAGATTGGAATGTATCTACTTGTGACCACTTCCATTTCATACATCATAGATGTTATCAAGAATTCCAAATATTCTTGCGGTAAAAAGATGCTTCTGGACCTGTGGATGTTTTTTCTTCTTCTATAGATTTTTTTTATATAGGATTTCTCTGTGATTTTTCATTTAATGGATTGTACCAACAATCCGGTGCACAATTCCCAAATCTATCGCATCACCAACATTGACTCACAAATCTTTTCTTCTTGATATCTTCTATATATAGTTGTTGGGACTTCTTCTTAATGTGTTGTACTTTGTCTAGTGAACCCTCTTACAGCTTCTTCTTCTTATCCACCATAGCCATGGTGGTAGGTTTTTTCTCCTCACCTTTCCTCATCCATACTTTTTTATAATTTTTCTTCCAATCTGCATTTTTTGTAGAAATATATTTGGAAAAAATAGTACTAGTTTGTATGGATGGGACCTTCAGTTTCTTAGCTGCTTGTGATAGATCAATGAGTGAAGCCATGATCTTCTTATCACATGTTGGAGTTATTTTAACAGTATAATATTCTAGTGAGAATTAAGTACCAACAAAAACTATTTCATTATTTTGTGAAGTCTCAATATGTGTCTTCTCATGATTGGTAAACTGATCTTACAATTTTAGACTTTCCATATTGAGGATGATCTTATGATCTTTAATCATGATCATCTTCTCTTCACAAATCTTCTTCAATCTTTCAACCTCATCTTCATGCATGTTAACTTTGTTCTGTAAAGAATATTCAAGTTCCTTGAACTTCTTGGATGTTTCTATCAAATATAAATCATTGAATTAATTTCTCTTCTTTAGCTCATCTTCATGTGAATGGATCCTTTCTTCCAGAGACTTATTGAATCCTTCTTTCTTTTCAAAGGCATTAATCCGTCTGGAGAGCTTATAATAATCTTTAATTTTTCCTACTAACCCACTTTATATATTGTCAGATTCTCTTTCTATTCTGGGGATCTCAACTTGCATGCATTGAAATATTCTACAAACAACAACAACTCTTTCTTCATGTATATCATCTAGATAGTTTCTTAATTTCTCCTGATCACTTGAAAGCACCCGTAAGGTAAAATTTTGATAATCATCACCACTTATAATGGAATCCATATGTTTGGTGGAAACCTAACACACATTCTTTTTACTTTTCCATGCCTAATATTTCATCATTATTGGAAAGGCATATAGAACCAAAAGAATAATATTCTTTAGATATTAGGGACTTATTCTACTATCCATTCTATTTATTTTTCGTATTTTTCGTGGTCCTGCTAGATGTAGACTTCTGCTTAGAGATGAATGAATCTTTATCATGACTGCACTTTATTGTTGACTTTAGGAAATAATATCAAATCCTCTATTAAATAGAATTATTGTGGAGTATATAACATGCGTAAATCCTTTTCCCTATGATACCAATTGAAGGTCCCCAAACCACCCTGAGAGGGGGGGGGTGAATTAGGCTGTCAACATTTTCTCTTATTTACTTGATATTTTTCCCAATCTGGTAGAAACTTGTTTAAACCTATATGATGGACATGTATTATAATTTAGACATTCACATTCATTAGGAAAACAAAAAACTTTTACTTGGTTCGCCACTAAGTGATAAATCCTAGGAAAATACATCGACATGTTCCCGATCGTACTAAATTCCACTAATATTCACTAGTTGTGGATTAAAAAAGTTCAGGCACAGTCACTCTGTCCTAGTCACACAAACTTTACAAAGGTTCAGGGATAGCCCAATGCTTCCCTCGAATCACTTCTATTGACTTCCCCAGGTTCCCTACCTTGGGATAAGTCTCACTCAGTTTACCGACTTGAAGGTTGCTTTAATAGATTGGCATGAAAATTATTTGTCTCTATTCAGCAGGAGACACCGCTTGCATAAATGTCCAGAATTGATGCTCTTTTATATTCTGTTTTCTCCTTTAGTGTAATTACCAAATGAAATATTACTTATCCCCCCTTTTTATTTTCTAGAATCATAAACTCCCTTTATGATGTTTTGGTTTCTGCAAACTATCTCAGATTCTGAGAAATGTATCTGATCTGTGTACCATGCCTACTCTTTGTACAATGCCTATTCTGTATACCGCGCTTGCTCTATGTACTATGACTTCTCATCATATCGAGCCTACTCCGCATAATGCTGCTACTCTACGTACCACATCTGCTTCGCGTACCGCGCCTACTGCATGTACCACGCCTACTGTGTGTACCATGCCTACTGCATGTACCACACCTACTCTGTGAATCAACCTTCCTCCACACACCACGCCTGCTCCACGCACCGGGCCTGCTCCGCCCACCGTACCAGCTCCGCGCACCATTCCTCATCCACGCACCGCACCTCCTCCGCTCACCATTCCTACTTTTTGCACTGCCGTTACATACCACCTCTGTGTACGGCCTCTGCATACCATGTATGTGTACTTCCTTCACGTACCACCTTCGTGTACCACCTCAGCGTACCACCTTGCCATACTGCCTCTGTGTACCGTATTGGTGTATCATTTCTTCCTTCCAAAGACATCTTCTTCAAATTTTATGAATTATTTCATCTCCCACATACTAATTTTTCTTACAAAAAAACTTTTTGGTGGACTAATCCTTCTAATTTTACGAACAATTTTGTCTTTCACATACCACTTAATCCTACGCAGAATCTCTCCAGCATACAACTTTCAAACTTAGCTATGTTCTTCCACAGTGATGATATTTTATTATCAAATTCACTCTACTTTAAAGATGGTATTAAAATTCCTTATATAAAAAAATAACTCTGTAAATTTTTCTAATCCATTTTACCTAAATTTTCAATGTCGGACAAACTTCACTACATACTGAACTCCATCTGCGTATGGTAATCCCCCACCACGTACTGTAACCCACCGACGAACTGTGAACCTTTACCGCGTACCATATATCTACTGATTTGTGTACTATATGACTTCCTCCATTAACTATCCATTCCACATATCACAACTCCTTCCATGGTGAGCCATTTTTTCTACCATGACCCATTTTGTGAACTATTCCACCTCCACCATGTACCATCACTATAAAACGTTTTTTCGGTTCTATGCAGTGCTCCGCGTACAGTTCCTCCTACAAGGTACGTGGTCGTAAACTGTTCTCAGAACATTGTATGTGGTCCATGTTCGGAGGTATGTGGTTCCCTTCCTTTATTGATTTCCTTCACCATTATGTACATTGTTCACTACATAAATATCTGCTTCAAAAAGAACATCCTTGCTTCTTCACTGTCATCTAGATTCTTCAACAGTCAAAGACATTCATCACGAACTCCTTCCACCATGATATATACTCTTTGAAAGAATTATTAGTTTCAGCATCTTTATATTCTCAAAGAGAAGTACTCTAACTTTCCAACTTCCCTGTCTTCCAGCAACATCAGTCTTTGCAGTCAACACTGAATATTACTAACATCATACTAGAAGAGGAAAGGTCTTTAACGTTGGTTTTTTTATTTTTGACATTAGTTTTTAACTGACTTTGAAGTCACCAAAGTAAAAAAATATGACTTTTTACATCGGTCTTTGTAAACCGATTCTAAAAATGAATTGCATTTTTTTAGCGTCGCTTTTGTAAACAATTGAGGGAAAAAAACTCATACGCATCATTTTTGGTGTCAGTTTCCTTAAAAAACAATGCCAAAAAGTAGAAAAAATAGTGTGGGCATTGGTTCTTGAAAAACACCAATGCCATAAATGGAAAAAATTATTTTTGGCATTGGTTTTTACAAAAACTAAGGCCAAAAAGTAAATTTCATTCTTCTATGTTTTATAGAATTTTCTAATCCTTGATTTAACTATTCGTGGAGCTAAAATAGAGTTATGAATCAAGTGTTGTGGTCATCAGAAGTTGAACTAGTCAAAGTTTCGATTGACACAACTCATTTCAACGAAAACATGATAAACATGAATTAGAATCACCTAAACCAAATGATATAAAATAAACATAATACTTCAAACATATTTTAATGGTTTTTGGAGATTCCATTGAAATGATATGATTTTTACCATCATATCTCTTATATTTAGTGTAGAACTCATGTGTTAAAGAAAATGGTGATCGATAATTGAATTTACACCATTTTTGGTAACTATCATCCGAATTTTTTATATTTGTAACTTGAAAATAAAAGTAAATCATCATTATAATAAAGATAATAGAGTTTTTATGAAATAAAGGACAATAATAATAAAGAAAATAAATAAATAGAATAGGTATCATGTTCAAATTAATGATTGAATCCATGTAGAAAAAATGACTGAATCAAAAAATTTTAAAATAATGAATGAATCAGAAATGGATTTATATATAGTAAATGAAGATATTTTCGATTGTGTTGTATGAAAATGTAGGTGGGATTTTAAAAAGTTAAATGCGCATTATGAAAAAAATTGAAATCTTGATCCCACGTATTGGCGAATACTCTTTGGAATCAATTTTGTTTTAAAATCGACGCCAAAAATGCCAATTGATATCATTTTTATGTCGTTTTTTAAAAATAATTATGCTAAAAAGTTAAAAAAAATGCTTTTCGTGTCGGTTTTTTTAAAAACGGACACCAAAAAGTAAAAAAAATATTTTTGATGTTGGTATTTAAATAAACTAACACTAAATAATTAAAAAAATATATTTTCACATCAGTTTTTTTAAAAAGTATCATGAAATGTTTAAAAAAATATTTTTGACGTTGGTTTTTAAATAAATCGGCGCAAAAAATTTTTAAAAAACTTTTCGCGTCATTTTTTTAAAATCGACCCAAAAAACTAAAGAATTTGTTCTGTGTCAATTTTTATGAACACCGATGCCAAAATTTTAAAAAATAACCATGTTTTAGAGAATTCCTTAAGCTTCGATTTCACTAGTCGTAGAGCTAAAATGGAGTTACGAATTAAAAGTTATGAACTTTGATTTTTAGACTTTATTAAGACTTCTCTTAGAGAAAATAAACTTCCAAAATCCATAACTTCTAATCTATAACACCGCTTTGGCTCCACAACTAGTCAAATCAAAGCTTAGGGAATTCTCTAAAACATTTTAATTTTTTGCATTGGTTTTCATAAAAACCAATGGCAAAAAAAAATTTATTTTTTGCGTCCGTTTTTTTTTTAAACCTATGCAAATTTTTTTTAGTTTTTGTCATCGGTTTTTACAAAACCAATCCAAAAAAGTCTCCACAAACATATTTTTTGTCGGCTTATAAGAAACCGACGTCAAATTGATGATGTTAAAAACAGTTTTTATACTAGTATCATCTTATCAACATTGTTTTATCATTATTAAATAATTAAATCTCCACATGACCCCTCATGAAATAATGCATGTCTCTTCAAGTAGGCTCTTTCATGGCATCTTTGAACAGTGATATGTTTGTTTATCACTTTATAACTTCAAGCCCTTCAACAATATGTGAGATGGTTTCATTGTTGCATAAAAATATATCACCTTTGATACATGTAATTTGAACTTAAGAAGGGTTCAAAAATCGTCTGATTTTTTTATTCTCAATAACTTTGGAGTTATTATTCATCTCCTTCTTCATTTGGATCTTAATTGACAAATGTTGACCAAAAATATATCCTTATACACAACATGTTCCTAACAATATGTTCGACTATATATATCCTTTTGAAATATAAATGAGTTTTTTTATCTTGAAAATTTATTTTTAATTTCTTAATATGGAATAATTACATTAAATGATTAATAAACACCAACACAATAAGTATTTACCTAACAATAAAATAAAATAAATGATACAAAAAAAATTAAAAGTGAATTAAATTGGATGAATTATTATTTTAAATTATTTTTTTAGATTAATATACCATGATAAATAGGTGCGCAAATAATATATTTTAATTACATCATTTGTTTTCATATTTTTCAAATTGAATTTAAATGAATAATTTCAAAATTCAAAATAATGTTATTTTATAATAAATGATATTTGATTAAATGATTTAAAATTAATAAAATTATAAATTTTGAAAACTAATTTTTAAATATTTATAAATATATACTATAGAACATTAGTGGACCAATTTTCCTATAATAATGTCTATATTTATCATTAAATAGTAAAAACATTGTGAGCATCATTAAGGTTGAAGTGGTGTTTCAGAACGTTACATGCGCTTATGTTAAACTTAATTTCCATCTAAAAACGATTTATATTTTATAAATTACATATAATATTTATAATAAGAGGTTCAAAATTATCTAATAAGTCTCATTCTAATATATTATTAAAGGATAAATTATCAAGGTTAGAAAACTAGTTACCGTAGTGAAAAACTAAAATCAAAAAAATAAGGATACTTAGAAGTTAAGGAATGAAATGTTTAAAACATGAATTTCACTATATGGTGGAGGTTTTTATTGCCATATAATCTCTCAAAACCATTAATTATCATATTATATCCACTTAAGTTATGTTTGAACTCCCACTAGTAAATACTTTTGAGTATTTACAAGAATTCCACTCCTCAGCTACAAAAGCAAACACACTCTCTCCACATATTCACACTTGTTAATCCATTTGGATCAACAAATATCTTATAAAATAATTTTTTAATTTCACTAACCTCATATTATAATCCTTATTTTGGATATAAAGTCAACCAATTAGTAATTTAGTGTAAATATAAAGAGGATACCTTAAGAAGAGGTACTATTCATCAACGAGTATTTTCATTTTATTTTATCCTCCATCCCATTAAATTATTATTATAAAATGATTTCATAATAAATTTAGTGTCTTCCATGCAATTAGATGTTTTTATTTCAAGGGTTTGACCTAGAACGTCATTCACTTCCATCAAATTGGTTATGAAATCATTGGTTTTTTGTGTGACAGACTACGGCCTCTTGAACCAATGTAGTTCATTTTTCCATTACCACATTTCATGGTTGAAAATAATTAGGTATTTATAGTTTATAAATAATACATAGTATATATATGATGTTATTATGATTCTTAAATTTTTATATCACACATATATTCATTCTTTCCATCTTATTTAATACGATAATATCATTCGTGTGTAAGGCTGACTACCATCTTGCAAAGCGGTATGATTCATTCACAATTTACATAGAATGAATTAAAGATTATTTTCATAAAATTATTGTGAGATATATTACATAAAAATTATTCTATAGTGATAATATATATCATTTATTTATTTTTTCTTTTAACACAACAAGAAAATGAAAAATAGTGTTCGTGCGTACGTACAACCTACCGTCTCCATCAATGCTGTATTTCATTTCCTATCACTAGATTTTATTGATTACTATAAATAAATATATGATGAATATATATGATATTTAAATCATTTTTATCATTCTGTAGATGATGGATCCATAATTAAAGTAATAGTACAAAAAATATAACAAATCGAATCATTTAGGAAAAACAAATTAGTTGTTACCTGTAACATATCATTATCATGGAATTATTTATAAATGGGTAATAAAAGGTCATAAGAAAATAATATATTATATGATATATATGAATATTATTTTTTAACTAATATATAATAATATTATATTTATTATATGGTAGGATTGGCTGAGTACAACGGAAGTAAATATTTATAGTAAGATATTTTCATCTCACTTTTTACTTCCCTGAGACAGAGGTCATGTTCACCAACTATTTCTTTTATATGGTGTATGTATTTAACATGTATGTATCTTATGAATATTTTACTTATATTTTTTGGCATTTAAATATCCATAAAAGTATTTCTCTTTCATGAGTTTTATGATTCAAAGGTTAACAAATCAGTAAGGGGTTTTTGTCTCAATTTTACTTCTTTGAGATGGACATTTTATTATACCCAGATAGTTATTCGTGAGGCATATATATATAGTCCCTTAAACATGTAATATCATGGATTAATTAATAATTAATATATTTTATGTTTTTATGTTATTCCTTCTCGGGTCTTATGAATCAATGTTACCAAAATTGTAAATATTTCATGTTGCAATCTCATCATTTATCCAGATTGTTTAAGATTATGTTTCTGATGATAAAATCTTCTGATAAATCTCTCAAAAATTCTCATGAAATTATATCTCCCCTTTTTAATCATGATATATTCATGTAGGGGTAATAATTTTACACTTTTTTGGTACTTAAGATAATTAAGAAAATGTTTTTAAGAAAATCCATCTTTATTTCTATCTTTGGTCAAAAATAAGTATTCTTTAAAAAAATGTATTCTAAAAATATTTCCAAAAATTATTTTATTAATCACTTATTATTTCTTAAAGATATTTTTACTAATTTTTTAATTTTTATAAAATGTTTTTAATGGAATCTCAACATCATTTTTTGAAACAATTCCTATTTGGATTTTACCAAAAAAAAGTGAAAGGAATCTTCTTTTAATGTATATAACATAAATATAATATTTTGACATTATGACCAGTCGTTTCTTTAATGATTCAATTATAAGTTTTCAATATTATTTTCAATGAATATATATTTCAAATAATGACTTATCTTTTTAAAAAAAAATTATTTTCAAAGTAGAAAGGATATTTTCTTCCTGAAATGTTTTAAATAATATTTTAAAATTATTTTCCATCTAAGATGACATTCGTTGGTGTTACATATTTTTTACTAGGGATATCATATAAGGATTCCATTCATATTATTTCTATGAATGGTTTATGTTTTGATGGAATGATTCATATGAAACCCATTTTTATATAATAGGTTATACCATGAATAAATGATTATGAAACTTTCTTCTTTTCATGGGTATTTCTATGATGAAATAACTATAAAACCTGTATATTTTCTATAGGTTTTTATGGGTTGAAATGTTTATAATACCCATTTTAATTCAGAGGTTATCATATGATGAATGTTTACAATATTGTGACACATATGTGTATTATTTGATTATGTTATGGGTAGGAGGTGTATCTCCGACCAATTCAGTGGGTAAAGATAAATTCTCTATGAGATCAGAGGTTACATGGGTGGTTATACCTATCCAAAAAATGAGGGTACGTAGGTGGTTATAAAAAGATTGAAAAATAGGTTACATGGGTGGTTATCCAAATCCCAAAAATGTGGGTATATGACTGGTTATCACAATCCCAAACTAGGTACATGGGTGGTTATAACAGGACTAACATGTTATGAATGTATCGGTGGGTAGCATTGATCTATTATTTTATATGCTTTTATGCATACAAAAAATACAAGTCTTATTCCAATGTTATGAAATCATGGATCATGTTATTTTATTATCTTATGATTCATATCCCATGAATTTCCAATATTTATTTTATGACTCAATATTTAGATATGAAATATGTAGGTAATGGTTTTAAATTTTTTTCCTTATATTATAATACCCATATATTCATTTTGTGCTTACATATCTCCCTTATTTACCTAAACTGAGAATCTGAGATCACCCTTTCATATGTCTCCTTTCCCCAGGTTATGAAGAAAGGTATTATGTAGGGTATGTATATGAAGATTACTAAATTGGAATATCTTTTAGGGAAACATTGAATTTATTTCACTAGATTAAAAGATTAAGTTCCATGTTTCCAAAGGCACTAAAATATTATGGTCCTCAATTGTGTTTTTTGCATAATGTAATGAATATTATTATAAAAGATGTAATATCCATGTGTGAGATTCTTATATCGCTATAATATTAATTATTATTTTACATCTTCTATCCCATGATTAATTGTGAAGTAGGCTCAATGAAGCCTAAACTAAATTTTGTGATGTTTTATATAAAACTTGATATAAGTAATAGATTATTTTACAGTTTAATAAAAATTCTTGGTAGTGGGTGACTATCAGATTTATAGGGTTAGGTCTTAAATTAATACTAAAAATATTATATTTATATCTATTATTTGTTTTTTAATTTTTTTATTATAGTTTCTTAGAATTAACATATCATTTTAAAAATATTTAGAAAATCTATATTTTTATATTTATCATTAATAAATGTTTTATATATTGTGTTTGATATTATTAGATTTGTTTCAAATGTTAAATTTATTTTAAAAATTATTTTAATTGGGTGGTGATTGAACCATTGAGATGCATTTTGAAAATATAAATTTTATATTTAAACTATTTTAGTTAACTAGGTTATTTGCGAAATTGGAGAGAGTTTTTTAAATAGTTTTAAAATAAGAATTTTTATTGGATAATCAATTCACCACCCTCTTGTGTACTCTACTTGACCAATATTTGGTATTAGAGGATTTTTTATTTCTTTATTATACATATTTAATCATGATTAGGTTTTTAGAAAAAGATATAAAATTATGTTTATTATAAATTTCTGTCTTTATAGATAATTATAGAATTGAATGAACTACTACAAATATGTATTTTTATTTTAATGTTACAAATTTTTCTCAGTGTAATATTGAAATAAAAATACATCTCAAGAGTATTATTTTTTATGCATAGAATGTAATAAAAGATAAATATAAAAAACCTTGTACTTTTAGAGCTGACTGGAGTGATTCCCTTAAGGATACTTACAATTGTAATTTTAAAGCTATAAATCCCTTTTACTATGCTCTGGGTGAAAATGAATTTAATAGAATTTCTTAATGTGAAACTTCTTATCAAATTTGTGATACACTTGCTGTGTTTCATGAAGACACCTAAAATATTAATAAAATTTAACCTAAATTATTATTATAATAAATATAGTACATTTAAACCGAATCCTGATGAATCAATTTCAAAAATATATCTCATGTTCAATAAAATTTTTAATATGTTTCTTACACTTAATGAAAATTGGAGAAAAATATCAAGTGATGAGAATCATATAATGATTACCTGATCAATGGAGAGGAACTTCTATCACCATTAAATAATTATGAATTATAAGAAAACTTCCATTTAAAGAGATAATTGGAAAACTCATGATGTATGAGGAAGATTTGAAATTGAATAAAGAGATGATAAGAAAAAATAAAATTAACCACTTTTAAAAATTCTGAGTCAAAGATGAAAGATAAAATCAAATATAATATCTCAAGTATGGATGAGTCCACTTTTTAAAGTGATGATGAAGTAAATCATCTAGACAAAATATTTATGAAACTCTATAATAATAATAAATTCTTCATGAAATCAAACTATGGAGGAAGGAAAAAAATAAGAATTTAGAATAGTGAAAATCAACTAGGAGAATTAAATTTCTAAAACTTCAAGAGAAAAGGGTATATCAATGCTGAATGTCCAAAATTAATGTACAAGAAAAAGTATGGGGATAGAGGAAAATGAATGAAAAGATAGATGAAGGAAATATAAGTGAATTTGATGATAGTTACAATGAACTCTATTTAGGAAACAAAGATAATAATGAAATGGATAATATGTGCTTTATAGAAAATACATTTCTTATATTTAACTTTGTGGTACTCTTCAAGAATCCCAAATGACTATTTATGAATTAGAGGAATCACAAGTACAAAATGTATTTATGACATGGGTGATTTCATGTCGGTTATTTATAACCTACGTGCAAAGCTGTGTAAATTAATTTATCATGTCAATTATAATATAACCGATGTGATAAATTAATTATCTAGATTTATCATGTTGATTATTCTATATATTATGTGATAAATAAAGTACCTCGCTTTATCACATTGGTTATTATATAACTGACATGATAAAGAAAATTGTTTCACATCGCTAATAGAATAATCGATGTGGTAAATCATTTTATCACGTTAGTTAATAAATACCAAAAATTATAAGTGTAATAAACATTTATTTATCACATAATTTACTAAATAAACAACATGATAAATCATTTAAAATTTTTATGAAACCTTATTTTGTGTCATTGTTGTGTTTTTCGATCAGACGACATTGACTTGGTTATCTCTCACGCAAAAACCCTAAATTCGATTCTTCGATCTCGTGGCCACCATCCTCATTTTCCAGATTCATCCATCATCTTTTTTATTAGAGAATATATATAATCATCTCCCAACTCTCAATTAATCCTCACATACCTCAATTTTTGTGTTCTATTTTGTGGATGCCCTAATTCTACCTTTTTCAATTTCGGTGACTAAATTATCTCAATATCTTGTTTAATTTTCTCATGTTATTATATTATATCCATGTAAAACAAGGATGTAAGCATCCAATCCATTTGATAATTTATGTGGTACATGGTTTGTATTCTAATTACATAGTATATAGTCACTATAAGTCTAGGTTTCAGGAATTTTAATAGATTTTTATTTTTTAATATACACATTCCTCATTTTTGGAACAAATTTATTCTTTGTTTCCTATAAGGTGAGCCTATATGAGGTTTCAAATCATGTATAGTTTTTAAACAACATGAAACCCGTAGACCCTAGTTGTATATGGATGGTAAATAGGGTGGATATTGTTAAACTACCTAAAATTCCCCAAAATGACATGCCATTATTTTTTTCACATCTAAGAGATACAAATCTTTGTACAAGGGAAGCACTTCATAAGAAGAATTCATGTATCAATGTTACCTTTCAAAAAAATAAAACACCCATATAGTTTCTTCAATAATTCTTTACTAATTCAGGGCCTTTTAAGATAATTATGTTGTTCAAACTATTGTTGAGATAAAGCATCCATGGGATGAATTTATGTTGCAGTAACAAAAAATGAACTTCATGTACCTCCAAACATCATCGTATAATAATCTATTTCTAGAATGAGTTTTTCTCATATACTATATCATTAATAAAACAATGAAATGAAATGCATTATGGGGATTGAGTAACTTGATAGAGTTATCTCATTTTATAGTGGATGACGATTTATTTTTATATAGTGGTTTTCTATATTATTGGTCAAAAACAATATCATTATAATTTTCAAATACGCATATGTTTATTTTAATTTCAAAATTATGTTACTTCCAAATTATACAATATTTCATGTAAATATATAACTGGATTATCTATCAGTATTTTCTTTTTTAATTTATTTCCATGTATATTTTTTTATGATTTATTATTTATATTTGAACTTATTTTCCATTATTGTATGGAATTTATAATTATATTTTTCAAATACGCATTTTTTTATATTTCAAAATTGTGTGACTTTCAAATTATGAAATATTTCTTATAAATATAAAATTGTCTTATCTTAAAAATATATATAATTTTTATATTTTTTATAGGTAATAATGAGTCGATGTTGGATTACGCCACATCAAATGTGTAATGAACATGAGGATTTATTTTATGCTTTTTTGGAATTTTCTAAATGAAATGTTCTAAAAATAACATGTTTTTCGATCCATGCTTTAAATGTTTAAATATAAAGAAGTTGATAAGTTGAGAGATCAAAGATCATTTAATTTGTCATGGTTTTAATAAAAGTTATAGGACATGGATTTGGCATGGTGAAACTTGGAATAATTTTAGATCTACTGATGATTATGCTTTGGAGGATGGTAACACTGATGAAATTGAAGAAATGATTCATGATACTGAAGAAGATAAAATTGAGAATGAACCAAAAATTTAGCATCTATATGGTGATTCTGAAAAACCACTATATCCTGGTTGTATGGATTTTACGATTTTATCATCGGGGTTAAGATTGATTAACTTAAAGAAAAAATATAGTTGTAGTAACAAAATTTTTACTGATTTTCTATAATCGTTGAAAGATATTCTTCCTAAAGATAAAAATATTCCTAATTCACATTATAAATCAAAGAAAAAACTATTCCTAATGGGATTAGGGTACAAAAAAATCATTCCCTCCTAAATGAATGTGGGATATATTGGAAGGAATATGAATTTCTATGAGAGTTTCCTAAATGTGATTCATCATGGTATAAGTTAAAAGAAAAATCCCAAGCTTATTTAGAGGTAACAAAGACCCCTTCCAATGTATTTTGGTATCTTCCTATAATTCCACATTTAAAACATTTTTCAGATAATTCACATGATTAAAGAAGGTTAAGATGGCTTGCTGATGAGTGGATATGTGATGAAAAAATATGTCATCCAACTGATTTTCCACAGTGGAAGAAAATTAACCACTAGTTTCCTATATTTATAAATTATGTTAGAAACCTCAGACATAGGTTGTGCATGGATAGAATAAATCCATATCAAAGACTTAGTAGTACACATAGTCCATGGCCTATTATATTGGTAATTTACAAACCTATCTCTTGAATTTTATATAAACTGAAAGTATGTCATGTTGAGTTTAATGATATCTGGACCAAAGAAACCTAGAAATGATATTGATGTTTTCTTATTGCCATTAATTGATGGTTTTAAACTCTTATGGGTGTATGATATTGGGTGTACGATTATAATAAAATAGAATATTTTTAACTTCATGCAGTGATTATGTTCATTATAAATGAATTCTCACTATATAGAAATTTCTCTGGATACATTGTTATGTGTCATAAAGCGCATCTAATTTAAAACAGAAGACATCATATTATCAATTGAATCATGGGTGGAAAGTAGTATACATGAGTCATCAAAAGTTTTTGTCTATGGATCTCTCTTATAGAAGATTAAAAAAAGGAATTAAATGGATTACAAAAATTGTATATTGCTCTAAAACCTTTATCCACTGATTAGTATTTTGAGAGGGTGAAAAACCTTGATGCGAAATTTGGAAAGACACATAAATTTGGTAATGATAGATATATTTGGAATACATGATCAATATATTTTGAGTTACTATATTGGATATATCATTTAGTGAAACATAAAATTGATGTCATACATATGGAGAATAATTTCTATGATAGATTGATTGGAAAGTTGTTAGATATTAAAGGAAAGACTAAATATGGGTTGAATGAAAGATTATACAAACTATCAATGGGAATACATTTGGAGTTAGCTGCCACTACTAATGAAAGGAAAAAATTTCTTCCCCCGGCTTGTCATGCATTATCCAAGAGGGATACAATTATATTTTTTAGTGTCTTCAAGATACCAAAGTACCATAGGTTTATTCTTAAAATATAAAACTTTTGTCTCTTTGAAGGATTTGAAGTCGAAAGGTATGAAGTCTCATGATTTTCACATCATGATGCAACAAATTCAACCAGTTTCATTGCATGGAATATTTACCATATGTGTTAGAAATACTATTTTGAAGGTGTGTTATTTTTTAATTAAATTTGTAATAAGGTGATTGATCTAGTTTCTTTGAACATTTTGGAAAATGAACCAATTTCTATACTTTTTCAATTGCAAATTTATTTTCCTCTATATATTTTTTAATATAATGGTGAATTTAATGGTTCATTTGGTTGGAGAAATAATTCTTTTTGGACCTATATATCTACATTGGATGTATCCTTTTGAAAGTTATATGAATATATTGAAGGGGTATGTTAAGAATCTATATACACATAAATCCTCTATTATTGAAAAGTATATTTCTAAGGAGGTTGATGAGTTTTGTACGAGCTACTTATCTACAGTGGAGCACATTGGGTTTCCTCTATCTCACCATAAACAAGTTATTTGTGGGGGAAAGGGGATTTGTGGCTTAAAAGTAAATTCTTTATTAGGTGAATAGATAAAGAAGGTACATTTATACATACTGAATAACATATATGAATCTCAACCATATATAACATTGCATATCAATTTTTTGAAACAATGTAATCAAAAGGTGAAAAAAATGTAGATTTTGAATGGGCATAACAAAACCATTTTTCCATGGTTTAAAAAGACCATGCTTTATAGATCAGATGCATCAGATACATTATGATGATTAGTGGGTGGTCCAAGTTTTAATGAAATAACATGGTCTATGTATGAAATTAATGGCTATACATTTCACATGAAAGATCAGGACAACATAAGTATGATTTAGAATAGTGGTGTATTGGCATTTGCAGAAGCAATGCATTTTTTGAGTTCTAAAGACAAAAATCCAATTTATTCATCAAGTTCTTATTATGGAGTCATTGAAGAAATATGGGAGATTTATTATATTAAATTTAAAGTTACAAGGTTAACTAAAATTTTTTTATCAATAAAAACAATGTCAGAAACAATGAATTTGGAATGACACTTATTAATATTAATTGATTGGAAGACACAACTGATTTTATTATATTTTAAACACCTGAAAAACAAATTTTATATGTTCTTGATCAATCTAATATGAATTATTCTATGTTTTATAAGTAAAAGAAACAATATATAGGTGATGATAAACTCGACAGAGTTACTGATTTATGTGACATTGCTACTTCCATAGAATGAATAATAGATAATAATGATGATCACATTATAGATATGGTTAGTTCCATAAAGAATGATCACAATAATGGAATTTGAAAAAACAATCCATTAGTACATTCTTAATATTACAGGTAACATATTTTTATTTCTCATTTATTTTTATGAATTTCATAAAATGTTAGATATGTTATTTTTTTTCTTTATTAATACATGTATTAAAACTAATATGTAAAAATGTTTGTTTATATTAGTTTAGTTTTGTTTAGTTTTCTATGTTTATTATTATGCAACTTATATATTTATTGATTTTTTTGAAATACAATTAATTTAATTCTAATCTGTTAAATAAAAACAAAAATATTTTATAAGAGTATATTGAAAAAATATTATTTTTTATATAAAAAATGATTTATTAGTTCAGACTATTTTTAATATTCCTAATTTTGGATTTATTTTCATTCATTTACATGACATTTAATATATCATTACTATTGTTATAATTTTTTTAACTATAAAAAATATGAATAATAATGCATTATGTTTTAGTTTACTTTAGTGTTTTATAGTTTTTCAATTTTTATTTACATTAGTATTTTAATAGTTAAATTTATATATTTTTGTACAAATTGTTTCATTCATTGATTTGAAGGATAATGAAAAGATCAATCAGATGATGAAACACATACATTTAGAGATGATCTTCTTGATCATGCCCCTAGGGTGGAGCATGAACATTCTCATCTTTATGATCCCCAACCTTCATATACTCCTACAGAACCAAAGAAGAGTTTGAGGGTTGGTAAACATGGCATCACATATTAAACAAAATTATTAGTTTCTCATAGCCAAGACCAGAGTATAGTGGTATAAATTAATGATAATGATATTCCAAGAGGTTATAATGAAAAACCTTTAAGAGTTTTGTATCCATTTCAGGAAAAAGAAAAGTTATTATTTTGTTTAATGACTAGAGAAGTGCTGAAAAAGTAATAATATCTCAGTTGTGGTAGACGATTTTGGTAAGATCATTTGTTATAATTTTAATAATCCTGAAGTGTTTATAATATAATATTTGTCCCCCTTATTATCAGATGAAATCTGATATACCTAACACTAAAGGAGTCTGGAGGAAATTTTTATCAATGACTACTATGAGATGGAGGGATTTCAAATCAACCCTCACATCTGATTTCATTTTTGGGCATAGTAAACATGACAATTCAGGTCATATATATCCATTTATAGATGAGTAAACATGGAAACAATTTATTGAAAGTATAAAATAAGAATCATTTTTGGTAAATGTACTGTAAATTTTTTGATGTTTTCTTATATTAATGATTTATTATTTTTAATTTACAGAAATCAGGGAGATCTCATTAGGATATCCAATCTTAAAATGTATACCCTTGTACTTTATCTTATGGAGGGTATACTTTATTGTAATAACAAATGATGGATGAAAAATTACAAAAACTAAGAGCTGAGTCTTGAAGCTCTGTAGAGTTTTCCCCTTCACCCCCTTCTATACATGAAAAATGGAAGAAGGTTTGGATGATCAAAACGAGGTAACATCTTTTAGAAGAATCAGGGGTCGTAGATGATAGGATTGTAAGATGTTTATTTTATTTATTTATTTATGTTAATAAACATATTTATATCTTTTGAGTCATTAAATAATTTTAAAAATAATTCATACAACATTTTATTGAGTACTAGAGAACACAAAGGGTATTTGTAGCTGAGGGGAGAGAAGATATTTTATCCGCAACATTGGGAAAACCTGAACACCCTAGTCGTGTACTTAGATACCCGACAGGTGTACCCATGAGAAAAGTGTTACCATGTTCTTAAGATTCTTTAATGGAGGTTTTTTATCAAAAAAATAGAATCTTTGGAGGATAAAGTTCAAAATATTAATTTGATGATGGATGAAAAGATTAGAACGTTATTAATGTCCATGTTTTCATACATGAAAAGACAATTTCAGATTGAAGCTCCCACTTCACCTCCACCATAATCTTATACACCTTCACCTCCACCTAAAAACAACATTTCTTATCCCACTCCTACACTCACTCCTCTACCACCACCTACTGACCCTATTTTTTATCCTACTCCTACAGCCATCTTTCACATCTTCCCAATTACTGTGAGTTATATGTTGATCATCCTCAATATCATATTGGTGCATATGGGATGATATATTATATTAGAGATACCATTAATCATCAAAAATTAGAGAAGAATTAGCACATGTTCACTATACAAGATATTATAGATATATCAGCTTGAGTACCATTACCTACAGATGAGGTGAGGATAGTTGGAAAATTCATCATCCACTTTTTAGTTTGGCCATCTAGACTTATGCGAACAATTACCATAGAGGTAGGTGTATACTTTAACTTTTATTTCATTTTTTAATTAAATTTGTTTTAATATTTGAATGTTAATGTATTTATCTATTTATTCATAGAAATAATTTAAAGGTAAAGAAATACCGAATATCCAACAATAATGAAAAGGTGTTATGACATTCTATATAGATTCTAGTAGTCTTGAAAGATTGTTGAGATATTTAAATCTTTCGATGGGGGTTTATGCAAATCCAATGGATGCTAATGTATATGGGCTTGTAATAACTATGGGGATTTTAAAAAATGATATCATGGAGCTTATAACTGGATATAACTTTGGAATCAATGTGATGTATGTTTTTCCATGTAAATCAATATAAATATTTCCCTACATTAAATTTATGGAAAATTTACTTACGTCTATTTTTTATTAGGTAAATTTATAAAATGTGTGAATAGAATTAAAATATATATGTATATGGATTTATGGACCCACAAATCTTTTCACCTAAATAATGAACAATGAATGAGGAAGAAAGAACATTTTATATTTCTAAAATATTTGAACAGAATATAATTACGCAGTGATGGATGTTTCCTTATGTTGATAAGTATGGAACATATATCTCACAAATTTTTATTTATATTTTAACATAATAACCACTGACATTACATTTTCTTTTATCTTAATGACTATTTGATGTTAGGTGTTTTTTTTCAAGAGAGAATATACTTTACTTGATATTCTCTATCTATGGTGATGTGCGAGGAAATGTTATATAAATGTTGGAAAAGTAAGTTTTAATTTTTTTTAATAGTTGTTTATATTATAATTAATTTTAATTTTATTTCATGAACATTATTTTCTAATAGGGGAGGATATTTCATTTGAAACCCCATAATGAAAAGAGCTCCAAGATCAAATATGTAAAAGTAAATGTTATTTTTCAGTTATAATTATTAAATTTTGGATGTATTACATTAAAATGTAATTTTGAAATTGAAAAAATCATTTAAATAGTATTTTTATAAAGAACTAGGTGTCAAAGAATACAGACATTATGTGTTATGATTTATGTATAAAATAATTAAAATTATAATAGTTACGATGTTTGACCATGTTATATTTCCTTATAAATGATTTCTTAATATTTCATTTGTTTTATTCATTATACATGTTAAATAATTTCATTTGAATTTAAAGGTTTTTGATGACTCTCAACCTTATTTTTCATAAGAGCTCACACACTTACTAGTGGAATGGGAAAATCAATTTAAAGGTTTGGTGGGATTTTAGTTTGTTTTTAGTGAATACTTTAATTTTGAATGTCATAATTGTAAATATGCATTTTCTAGTTTTTTTAGTTGGATTTAAGTTTTTTATTTAATATTGTAATTTTTTAATTTTTTAATTATGAACATGTAATTTTTATATTTTTTTCTATTTCTACTTGTTTTTGTATTTTACAGGTTTGGTCGGCAGTGAAGAGGAAGGGGAAAATGAAATATTAAAAAAAAGTTTTTATGTCGGTTATTTTATAACTGATGTTAAAAATCACCTATGTTTGGTTTTTATGTCTTTGTTTATATAAATGGCATATTATATGGTTTTTAACGTCATTTATATAATAACCAACATCAAAAACACTTCTTCTCAAACATTTTCTACATTAGTTTCTACATAACCGATGTAGAAAAGTGTTTTTACATTGGTTAATAAATAACCGGTGTAAAAAAGGATTCTAGATGGTGTTTTTCTACATTAGTCATATAAAACCCAACATGATATTAAAAGTTTTACATTATTTATTTATTTTCCATTGTAAAAAACCTACAACCTGAATCCTTTTCATGTCACTCCTATAAAAAACCAATGCGATATATTCTATTTTATATCAGTTATTAAATAACTAATGTAAAAAATTAGTTCCATTATGTATTTAAAATGTTTTTTTCTAACTGACATTAAAGACAATATTTATAATGTCTCATTTAGTAATAACTGCTAATAACTGATGTAAAAACTGTGAAAAATCATTTTTTCACTAGTGAATATTGTGATATTATTGAAGACACTATGACTGAATAGAAATATAAATATAAATTTTTTAAAAGGACATATGTTTTATGTTATGTGGATAATAGTGACCTATCTACAAAAAATAAAAGAATTATTATTATTAATATACCAAAATAAACATAAAATATTAAATTAGAAATATTAAAATGAACTTGAATGATTTAAAATGAGAAGAAAAACCTTGACCATAATTCTTGGTAAGTAGACCACACCAGAGTATACAACATGGACGGGATACTAGCATGAACAAAGGTCAATTTATAAAAATAAGTTTATTCCTAGTTTAATATCTTCTATTTATATAAAAAATTTATATTCTTACCAACCTACTAAGGTGTTCATTTTTAAATACCATATTTCTAATTATGTTAAAACTTATAAACAACATTTGATTCCAAAATATATTCTTGAAAACATCTTTATAAAAAATAAAATGTGGGTACAGAAATAATTTCTTATTTAAACATATTATATGAAACAAACATGAAGAGTAGCATAATGAATTTATGGTGTCTAAAAAGTGGATTTTATAGGAACATCACTGGATACCACTAACACTTTGAGATCCTTATAATGGAGGATAGTGGATATGTCACATTTGGTTATAATTCCAAAGAAAAAATAATTGGACTTAGTCAAATCGATAGTTCTAATACTGTATTAATTTATAAGGTCTTATTTTTTTAATGGTTTAAAGTATAATTTTCTTTGCGTAATTCAATTATGTGATGGTGGTTATGATCCCATGTTTGAATATAATACTTTAAAATTCTATGATTCTAATAATTCTTTAGTATTTACTTTTTTAAATAATAATAATGTTTATATAGATGATTTAGATTCATTTTTTTCACAAAAAGGTATCTTTCTAAAGTGTCCTTCATAAAAAAGATTTTCTATGGAATAATAAAATTGTATATAGAAATCTTAACTCTCGTTGAAATATTATAAATAATGGTTTAATAGAGGATCTTTCTAAACTATAATTCTTAAAAGGAAAAGTTTTTAAATCCTACCAAAATGGAAAACACCATAATATTTCTTTCAAACAAAATAAATAAATTTTAAATTCTCAACCCCTAATGTTGATTCAAATGGATTTTTTTGGACCATCTGCAATTTCTATCCTAGGTGGGAAACATTATGTCTATGTTCTTATAGATTAATTTTTTATATCTTCTTGGGTACTCTTTTTAGATCACAAAAGTGAATCTTGTTCCCATTTTTTTAAAATTTTTAAAAATATGTAGAAAACCTTAGTGGGATTACTAGTAAGACCTTAACAAGTGATCATGGCTATGATTTTAAAAATAAAGACTTTGAGACTTTATGATCACATCAGTGCTATAAAATTATTTGATCCTAGGAATCCCCAGTAAAATACAGTAGTTTAATGAAATAATATGAATCTTTAAGGTATTTCTCAGACCATGCTCAACAAATATGACTTAACTATCTATTTTGGGTAGAAGTTGTTAATATATACTTCTATATAATAAATGGGGTTGTTATCAAGAAAATTTTAAAGAACCCCCCATATGATTTAGGGAATTGAAGAAAATTCAAGGATAATTAATTTATAGCTTTTTATCTCAAGGTATTCATTATTATCACAAAAGAGAGTTTAGATGAATTGTCATCCGAATGCAATGAAGGAATATTCCTTGGTATTTAAACCTACAGTAAAACATGTAGGGAATTTATTAAAAGAATCAATGTTTTAGAATAATTTTTACATGTAAAATATGATGAAACAAATCCATGTGAGCCTACAAATCCTTTATAAAACCTTTAGGGTGATTTTTATAACATAGATATCAATACCTCAACAAAGCCTAGTGATCACCCAATAAAACATACTATAGAAAATTTCCCAACATTGAGGAGGCGTTTCAATTATTCCCAAATTAAAAATAATGTACCATGTGGTTCGAACCCTAGATAAATTAGAATACATAAATTCCATCCCTTATATACTATTATTAGAGATCCAAATAGAGGTAATATGAGTATAGATTTACTTAAAAACCCAGTTAAACATCGAATATTCTTATCATAGATTGAACATAATAATAACAATGAAACTATTGATGATGAATATTGGATTATGGATATGTAAGAAGAGTTGAATAATTTTGACTCGAATATAGTATGGGAACTGGTGGAAATAAAAAATATATATCACCTAACCATTGACACTAAATGGGTTTTCATGAATAACATTAATGAATCTAGAACCATAGTAGAAAATATAGCTTAATGGGTTGCACAAGGATATATTCAATAAAAAGGGATTAAAAATGAAGAATACTTTTCTTAAATATCTATACTTGAGGCTCTTAGAATAATTAGTTCTTATGAAGAACATTTGAATTTAAAATTATATAAAATTTATTACAAGATTTATTTTCTTAATGGTTATATTATTTAGGATGTTTTTTTAAAAACCACCTTGTATTTCAAAATATTTATTTTAAAAATAATTTTTTCCAATTATAAATAGAAATTTTTGGTTTAAAATAAACTCTTAGAGTTAGGTATGATAGTCTCATATCTTTCTTGATTTCTAATTATTTTTAAAAATGGAAATGGGATCCAACATTATTTATAAAGAGGATTTATAAAGATATTTTTGTAGTATAAATAAATGTTGATGATATTGTTTTTAGATCATCCAAAAAACCATGTGTATAGAATTTTCAAAAATAATGAAAAAGGAATTTGAAATAATTTTAATGGGTGAGTAAAAAATCTTCCTTTGTTTCCATATTTTTTAAAATAAGGAAGGAATCATTTAAATCAAATTAAATACACAAAGGATATTTTGAAACATTTTGGTATTGATAGATCATAAGGATGTGATACAACAATGATTACCACCTTCAAGTTGGATCATGATGAAACTATGAAATTGGTTTACCAAACCATTTATAGATGTATGATAGATATTTTACTTGACTTAGCATCTATTTGACCTAATATTATGTTTATAATTTGTATGAGTGCCTTTTTTAATAAAATCCTAGGGAATCTCATTTGAATTCCATCAAAATGATTTATAAATACCTCATGAATAAAATTAATTTTGTATTATATTACTCTAGAGTACAAACACTTGAATTGGTTAGTTATTCAGATGTATATTTTTAGGGCAATGGGTTAGATGGAAAATCCACCACTATAACATGTTATTTTTGAAAAATACTCTAGTATAATGGCATATTAAAAACCAGAATTTTATTGAATTATCTATGACTGAATCTAAGTAAATAGATGCAGGATGTTTTTGTGTTTAGTTTTTTGGAAAATACACCCATTACTAGGGTATAAATATCATTTTATAAATTTACCTATAAAATATGAATATAAAAGTGATATAAAAAGTTATAATAATATTCTATCTCATTCTAGAACAATTAAAATTGATATAACATATCAATTTTTTAGATACCATTTGGAAAAATATTATATAAATCTTGAAATCATTTAAAATGATTATTAATTAAATGAATTTTTTATAAATCCTTTTAATATTAATAGAAAAATATATATCAGACACAGAATTGAGATCCTAAATTATTCTTAATAATTTTATTACCTTAATAATTTTTTGGTAGAGGAAAGTTATAACGACCCAAGATTAACAAACATGGATATTACATAAATTTAAATGAATATTCAACATATTACAAAATAACATGCTTGAGTACTATAATAGTTTTGTTTCTTTATATACCTGGAACAAAATATTCTAACTTGGTGAAACATCTTCAATGTTTTCTACAAATATTTTCCCCTTTAGTACTTCTATGTAAAACATTTCGTCATAACTTGAGGAAAAGAAATATAATAAATGGTGAGATCAGATTCCTAGTAAGGGTAAATAAAGGAGATACGTAATAATAAAATGAGCATAAGGGTTTTTAAACATGGGAATAACATTTAAATATCATAACCTATATATCAAAGTTCATAATCAAGAGTCGTGGCATAGATACTGGCATTTCATTAGATATGAATCCTAATGATGTCAAAGATCAGAAGTCCTGATAACATAACATATGAATAAGACACATAATTGCAGAATAAGAATCTTCTTATAACATTGTGAGCATGTGTAAATAGAAACATGCTCACTCATTTAGTTAAGGACATGAAATCAGTCCCTCACATAAATTTATGAACATAAAACCAGGTCCACAAATAATAATGTAAACATATTATCATATTAATAAATATAACTAATTCCATAGAAGTCAAAGACCACTACCAAGAATTATTAGTGAAACTTATGGGGACTAAAGCCACTGGGAGGGACTCACCACCTTTCAGAGTCGCAGTCCTCTACTTAAAATGGATTAGGTTTACATATCTTTCCATAGCGGGTTGGGTTTTCCCATCTTCCCATAGTGTACCAGTTTTCCCCATCTTCCCATAATGGATTAGGTTTCCCCATATTAAATAGTGGATCAATCCCATCGAATTGATTAAATTCATTATATCATGAGATATTAATATTTACCCAATGCATTGGATATAGATAGTGGTCCCAACCACTACAAAATAAAATATTACATACATGTGCAAGATGATAATAAAACATTCATCATATCCTGACCCATAAAAAGAGATTGGATTTATAAACATCATATCATAAACTAAAATTTGAAATGGGCATCCTAATTTTTTTTCAAATAATTATCTATAGAAAAGAGATAGGTTTCATAATTATTTAATCAAATCATAACCCATGAAAAGAAGTGGGTTTCAAAATCATATAACCCATGTAAGATAAACATTCATTATGGACATCATGCAATGAAAACAGAAACCATTAAAGGAATAATGTGATCAGTATTCTTGAATAATATCCCCATTAAAGAATAAACTATAATAATGTATGAAATATAAGATGAAGAAGGATTTTTAAATACCCCATATAACTTTTCTATTAGGAAATTCTTTGAAAATCTCTTTTATAAAACAATCTAAAAAAATCCTTTTCTTATAAAGAAGTATTGAAAATTTCATTTAAAGAATTTCTTGGTGAAAAGATATTTTCAAATTTTAAAAATGATTTTTCAATATGAAATTTTTTGAAAACATTTTCCCTTGAAAATAACATTGAATACTTATAAATTAATCTTGAAATATTTTTGAGAACCTTTTCTTTGAAAATAACATTGAAAATTTTTAAAGAAGGCTTGAAAGTCATTTAAAACTCTTCTAGAACAGAAAAAAAATTATAAATTATTTTTATTTGAAAATAACCTTGAAAAAATATAAAATAAGCTTCAATGAAATTGTGGTCCTGATATAAGATAAATCCATACATGTCGAATATTCCTTTTATGCAATAAAACGTTTAGCAAAGTGTCTTGATCAGAAAATGACAAGAAGTTTAATTTTTAAAACTCATTTTGTTAAAAAGGTAAAAATATGAGTAAAATGAAATTTAAATATTATATTAGATTATTATAACATTTCTTAAAAAAATTAGAAAACATTGTTTTAAGAGAAAATATATTTCTGATCGAAAGGAGAAATAAAGATGGATTTTATTAAAAAAAATTAGTTATCATAAGTCCCAAAGAGTGAAAACATGGTAAACTTAATTGGATGTAACATGAGTAACCATATAAGAAGAAAATTTAAGATATTTATTTATATATTCATCATAATATTTCATTAATATACCCATCATTAATTCATTCTTATTTTACATCCCTTATCCCATGAATAAATTTGAATGAGGATGTGTATAGCCTAGATTCATTGTGTGTAGTTCTATTTAAAACCTGATCTGGATTGTGGATACTTATATTTTTTTAATAAATATGATCTTTATTGGACGACTGTCAAGTTTGGAGGATTAGGTCTCAGTTTTACACTGAAACTCTTTTATTTATTTCTACCATGTGTGTTTATCTTTTGATTACAATGTCTTAAAATTAACTTTTCTCATGAAATATTTTTATAAAAATAATACTTTGATAGTTATTTTTAATTTTTATTTCATATATTTTGTTTGATATAATTAGATATTTTACAAAAGATAACATTTTTTTATAAAAATGTTTAACTGGATTTTTATTGATTCATTGAGAACATTTTTGATAAAATAAAACTATATATTTCTACCATTTTAGTTAATTAGGATGTTTTCTAAATTTGGAGAATTTGATTTAAATATATTTTAAATACAAATTTTTATTGGATATTCAATTCACCACCATCCTGGGTATTTCACTTTGAACAACCCAACAAAAGGATTATACTACATACCACAAATAGAAAAATGGGAATGATGGGGTATCCAATAGGCAAGTAATGAGAATAATTGAAAAGATAGTACAACCCAATTGAAAAAACTAGACCTGAATGATAGAGAATGCACTTTGGGCATGGATAATTGCCTTCAAGTCCACCTTGTTGTGTATCCTTATAAAATAATTTATAGTATTTATTTTCAATTTCTTATTAATTTGTAACAAAAAATGGGATATAAAATAAATAAACATAGAATTTAGAAAAATTGTGGAATAGAGGACGTTTTTAATGTTGGAGATTAAGGATCTGAGGAGGAAAGCTTATGAGAACTCTTTGTGGTACAAGGAATGAAACAATTATATCCATGAAAAACTTTTTTATAGAATGGAATTTAGGGATAGTGATAAAGTTTCATTATTATCCTCTCGAATGAAACAAATGTTTGGAAAGATTCATTCCATATAGACAAGGTTATTCACTGTTACTAATTCATTCACATTTAGTGTTTTTTAAATCCAAAGAGAAAAATCTCAGTATCCCTCCAAGGTGAATGAAAAGAAACATCATAAATAGAATGAAGTTATTTTTTAAAAATAAAACTCAAAGGAGTCCGCACTCCTCCTCTATATATATTAATTATTACCCCTAGGATATCTCTTTTAATTATGCTTATTTATACACATACATATTATTTCACTTTCATATTAATAAAATTTCTTCATTGAGGATAGTGATAAGTTTATGTGTATGGTAAAGGATAATTTGTCCTAGGTTATAAATAATTTCCTGTATTTTATTTGGTTTTTTGGGACATTAAAATAAAAATTAAAATTTCATTAAAATTTCATTCCCCTTACATATATTAATAAATAATTCATAGATGTAACCATAGATACTTATATATTATAATTAGGGGAGTATTGTTAATGGAAAATGACTTAGTATAATCAAAATAATATCATGATGAAATTAGAATTTCAAAATTGACAGTAGGTAAATTTTAATCCGTGATTGATTAACACCTTAGGTAACCTTCTTAAATTAATTTTTTATAGCTCATATGAACTATATTAAAAAATTAGATCATAACTAATCTATAAATCTCCCTTTCCTAGAAAAAAATATGTCTGTGTAAGTTAAAACTTAAATAAGAGATTGTGTAACCTAAGATCTAGGTTAATATTAATTTCTTTCATTATTTTACTATAAAAATTAGAGTTGGGGGATTCCATTTATCTTATGGTAATTTAGTTGTAATGACTCTAATTTTTTTATTTGGACCCATTGGACATATCTATATATATATGTGTGGATTTCATTAGATTTGGTGTGGTTTTAGAAGTGTCATAGGACCATGAAATTAATAAATTAAAAATAATAAATATATTAAATGTTTCATGAACATGTTTTGAGAAAAAATGGTTTCCCTATTGATCAAAGTATCTAATAGAAAATAAGACTACAATTTAATCTTTAATGTGTGGTATATCCTATGTGTGACATAATTTTCACACATATCTTGTTTCTGGATGATCCACTATCATGAATGGATTAAAATTAGTAAAATTAATTAATTATTTTATTTATTTGAAATGCCTAACCCAGAGTTGACCTATTAATAATCCCCTTCATAGATAATCTATAGGGTAAGTTTCATAACCCTAAGTGATTGAGAGGTACATGTAATTTCACAATGGGGAGTGACAACTGATGATAAAATGAATGACGAACCTAGGATTAAAATCATGGGATCATGGGTTATTAGATAAGTTTTATGTAAATGTAAAAAATGCATTCTTCACTAATTAGGGTGTAAGAGTGAGTCAGAAGGCGATGCCGCCCGACGCGGCCCCTCGAACCCTAAGGCGATGCCGCCCGACGCGGTCACTCGAACCCTAAGGCGATGCCGCCCGACGCGGCCCCTCCTCCCATGGGAGGGGAGGGGTCCCAGCCTTCTGCTCTCGCTCCTGATGTTATGATTCTGGGAGATTCTGATTCCCTGCGCTACTCGTCGGATGTGGGGTTTTTTGTTCCTGAAATCCAGGTTGCTCCGAAAGTTCCTGGCTGCATCTCAGGTCAGCCGATAGATCCGGTTTCGGTTAGAGAATTCACTGATGCGTCGGCACTTCTTTCCTCGGCTCTGATTGTGCGTTTTGCAAGACGACGACCTCTGGTGGAACACTTTTCCAAGGTCGTCAATGAGGATTGGGGCCTGGAACATCGCGCGCAGGTCGGTATTATGGGTCCTCGTCAATTTCTTATTTTGTTTGCTGATGAAGACGACCTGGGAAGGGCTTGGTCGAGAAAGAGGGAAACTTTCTCTGGCCTCCCTTTCCACTTGCTCCGCTGGTCATTTGATGTCCACATGAACCGCGACTCTCCCCTTACGACGATTTGGATTCAGTTGCCTGGTCTTCCTCTCCCGTTTCAGAATCCTGGGCTGCTGAGATCAATAGGTAACTCCATAGGCCGATTTGTGTGTAGTGATCGTAGAACTGCATCCCTGTCGCATCCCATGACGGCAAGGATTTGTGTTGAAATGGATATTTCAAGAGTTCCACCAGAACTAGTTTGGATTGTTGTTGAGGAGGAGTATAGATATGCACAGCCGATTGTGTATGAGTCCTGGACTGCTTTCTGCTCTTATTGCCGCAGACAAGGACATGGTGAACATGGTTGTAGAAGAAAGCCTGCAGGTGGTCGACCCTCTGTGATCACAGATGTGCCCACTGATGTATCCCCGAGGGGTGGTGCAATCTCCACGGATGCTGGACATGGTGGCGCCCAGACCTCCCTTGCAGGTCGGCCTCACTCCGATTCGGACCTCCCTAAGTCAAGTGAGGTCGGTGTCTCAATAGGGCCAGGGGTGTCTCAGGAGGAGGCTGGTGTGGATAAGGGTAAAGGTAAGGTTCCTGTTTCTGAGGATGCTGTAACTGTTTCTCCTTTTGTTTCTGAGAGGTGCAGGAAGGACACTGGACACTCTAAAGTATTGAATCACAATGCTGCGTTCCAGTTTATGGGTAGGGGTCTTGAGAAGCCACACAATCATGTTGCCAGTTGCTCCATGGAGGCTGGTGCGGGGGACAAACGGTTGGAGAATGGTCTGGTAGTTGCTAGCAGTGCAGAACAGGCTTTGCAGGAGGGGATAGGGGATGAAGAAACCGGTGTTATGCAAGATGACACCTTGGAAATTTCTGCCCATACCATTGTTGGGGAACATGGGGACTTGAGTCAGGCCATACAGGTTGGGGGAGCATCTTCTTCAACTCGAACCCCGGTCAACTTGAGCAACAGATTTTCCAGCCTTGCTGAGATGGAGGAGGAAGAGGAGAATTATGAAGATTCTTTGGAGCTCAGTAAAGGACACTCTGAAGGAGAACAAATTAGGGATAGCAATAGGCGTGTCAGGAGGAGGAGGGGTAAGAGAGACTACTCCTCTCTTCCACCTCCTATGAGGACTCGGTCAACAAAAAGGGCAGTGGCTGGGGAGCTGGACAGCGGTGTCGGCTGCCAACCTATTCCATCTGGCAAGTCTGACACATCCTTGGACTTGATACTGTCCTCGGATGAGAAGGTGAAAGAGCAGGTTCTTTTTCTCAATGCTTCGGAGGAGGATGCAGCCAGGTTGATGGGGCGGACCCTTGACGTGAATCTCAATGACGAGCAATATAAATGGGTTTACAAACAAGATATGATTCTGGTTAGCGGCTTCAACAAGGGGGTGATCAAACTGGAGGAGTATATCCAGGTATGGAACAAGATGACTTCCTCACTTGAAGATCTATTAAGGGAGGATCCACATTACCAGGTATCCATTTTATCTTGGAAGTTATTTAGGGATATGGGTTCTGGAAGAATTAAACTGTTTGTCAATGAATCTGCCATTTCTGTGGATGTGGGTGGGAATGTCGGAGGGCCAGACCGGTTCTGATGGGCTGGAGTACACCCCTTTCCTCTTTGCAGGCCATTCGGGACTTGGTTGTATTAGAGGTAGGGCTTTGCCCTCGGGAGGGACCATGCTTGCATGGGATCGCCGAGTGGTGCTGCATTGGGGTTGGCGGTTGTTATCTTTGCTTGGTTAATCTTTTCTGGTCTGTCTGCTCTGTTTTATTTTTGGTGTATGTTGAACTTTACGGTTTCACACTTTTTCCACAAAAGTGTTTATCTTAATAAAAAAATAAGTTTCAGCAGCAGCATTCTTCACTAACAAGTGATCTATTCTAAAGGTAGGACTTATTATTTATAGATTTATTTATCTGTTATTCTTGATTTCTAGCATGGATTAATTTATCTTTGATGGATTCTAATTTTATCTCCTCATTTCCAATTTTCGTGGTCAATTTACAATTGGGGTTTAAATTTTTATAATGAATTAGTATTTATAATTTACTTCTCACAAAAATGATCATTGGATAGAATTATATCAGCCAAGAATGTTTTTCACTATGATGTTTCTTTTTTCTTCTCCTGTAGTTCTTTTCATTATTCATATTCGACCCCATTTTAGGTTGTAGTTTGACTATTTATGGTCTATTTTGTATTGTGGAATAACCACAAGATTCATATTGATGCTTATCTGAATTAATAGGTTGATCTTAGCATGTGGAGATTCAATTAATGTTGGTGTAAATGAAATGGATCGAGTTCAATTTTCCTGAGTTTGGGTGTATGATAATGATGGTATTCAATGATAGTTTCTATTTTTGAAATAAAAAAGTTGGAAATCAACTTACATTTGTATTTTATCCATGATTGATTCACTTGGTGGAATATTTGGGGTGATTCATGGTGGAAATAATGTGAATGGACTATTTCTAATGATATGGCTGACCATACCTTACTATTTGAATATTCTCAACTACATGCCTTGTATCCTAAAATTATACATGCCATGTATTTATCTTTCTATGGTGGATCATATTTTTAGGTGAGTTAAATATCAAATTACTATGTGGTGGGCCCACACACGATGTGACCATACCCTTTTAGTTGATCTGTGTCCTGGAAGTACATGCCTTAGACCCCGTGTGGTCTTTTCATGCCATGTACATGAATATTAACATTGAGATAAAATCATAGGGAAACTGGAACGCTTTTACTTTGGATAACACCCTGTATACACAAAAGGACACATCATGTGCATCTCTTAGAAGGTTATAACCCTAATATCTCCTTCTTTGGGACTCATATTTAGGCATTAAAGTAATCTATTCTTGACCAGAATTCAATATAGGTTACATTGGTGGCTTTTTTTTGAAATATGAGATATGTTGTAAGGTGATGTGTGTGGGATACTTCTTATTGGGATGCTTGGACAATGACAGGGATCAAGTGTGATCATTTGAGTGATATTAGGAATGTTACTCCCATGAGGGTTGTGTTATTCTAGGTTTTGGATCCCCCTTATCATATGTAATAATAGAATCATTACTCCCCCAAATTAATATGGTGTTGATACTATATATAAAAAGTTGGTAATCCACCGTAATCGAGTTCCAATGGGGAGTGGATCTTCCACTAGATTCAGTACTCCTCAACTGTGGCATCCTCTTGTGAGTTGAGGGTCCTCTATTATATTCTGGTGAGGTTTCATTGGGATACTGGAATTGGGAAAACACAATCTCTTAGATCTATGGATAGAATAATCATTCCTATCTAGTTGTGAAGATCATGATTCCTCTCTCATTTATTGGGGATTCTTCATGAGAATAATTTTTTGGGATTCTTTTTACCTCGTGTCTTGTAGGTTGATCTAACTATCTTCTTGTTATTTATCTCTTCATATTTTTCAGTGTGTCCTACTAGATATTCATATATTCGCCTCTGTATGGGATTTACCCACACGTGTAATTTTTTATGCAAATGATTATGAGCTTAGTAAAGATAATGGTGGAACTAGTTTAGGTGGAGATTAGTTGTACTATGATACTTTGACCTTGTACAATGGTTTTTTCTCGAGTTTGTGAGTTGGTATCCCTCTTTCTTCATTAGTATTTGTTTAGGTTGGGTTATATTCATTTTATTGGGTGATAATTTTTTCCTCTTTTCACTTGGATTATTTACTATGCACTACTATTTACCTAGAGAATATTTCATGAATTTTTTTATTCTCTAGTGGTTTCATATTTTATTATTATCCTTGCATTATTTTAACGATATTTTTTCATGTGTACATGAACTATAGGATAAAGCCTCCCATCAGGTGTGATCTGATTATTAAGCAAAATTCTCTATCAAATGGAATATTTTAGGTCTGAATTGAGTTTCTCCCCCAGCTTACTAACAGTCTAGGTGGGCCATTAGTGGAATAAGTTATGATAGAGTGGTATTATAGTAGGTCTATCCTAAGGATGGTGGTTGGATATATATGTGTTATAGGGATTTGTTTGGGAATATAAGGAAATGGTGTTAAGGTTTCTTGAGTTTGGATATCAGTCCTGGGAACTCAATGATGGTGAAACAACTAACGTATCCATACACAAGTACTCTGAGAACCAGCTTTCAACTTTGGCATGATGAGCCATCAATTATAGGGTAACCACATGTATATGAATCATATAGTAATGAGTATTTGATTTTCATTTACTTCTTGAGTTAGATCCCCAGGTATTATCATTTAAGATTGGAATGCCTTGTTATTTTTTAAGATGACTTAGTGAATTTTATCTAGTTAGGATACCTAGATATAGATATAATGAAAACTAGTCGAGTGATGAGGCATTACCGATGAGCATCACATGGACTCAATTCTAGAAATTCAGGATAATTTTCATCTATATATAGAGAAGCCAATTTTTCTAGAACTATAGGAATAAAACGATTGAAAAATTATTTCATTTCATGATTTTTAGTGATAGTAACTGCTCAGGTTTCATGGTGAACTTGTACATCATGCAGTAGAGGATTATATTGAGTTTTTGGTTCAAGTTTTCCAAAATGGTAAAAACCCAACTACAAAGATTTTTTTCCATATGATAAGAATTATTCATGTAGTTTCATGAAATTGGTGGTTTCTGGTAACACTAACCCCTGATAAGGTATCAATTTCATGGGAGGAGTTTTAGTTCTTTTCCTATATGTTGTACTACTCTTCTACCATTCATTATATATAGATAAAAGAGCTTATAAAGTTACAATAGGGTGATATTACAAATATAGAGTATTCATCAAGCTTCACCAATCTCACATGCTACTCTATCCAATGGTGTGACTTGGAATCTTTAGGGAAATAAATTTTGAGCAGGCCCTCTGCAAGGACATATGAGTGTACATAGTCTCTCTATGCATTCCCATTTATGTTAGGGTGATAGAGTTGGATTCTGTGATAGAGTAGTTATTAGAAGAGGACAATTGGGACATCAGAGCAATAAATATGCATCATAGAGTAGTTTCATATACTAATATAGGAAGATGATGCACTATAGGATATCGATAAAGGAGGCATACTCCTACCTAGACTCAGACATGGGGAGGTAAAGCTATAAAACCATACTCTTTATTACACATTAATACATAAACTAAAAAATAATATTAAACTTAATACAACTCACAAAATTGATAATTATAGTGTCTTTGGGGAGTAGATATGTTACATAACAATGTAAAACAAGGAATACATCATATTTTTTGAAATATTCTTTAACATGTTCTCACTTAAAACTGAATAGGAAAACCTTGGAACATACATAAGAAAGGGGTCAAATATAAATCCCATTAAGGGAATAAAAAATTCATAACACGAAATAGATAAAAAAAAATTTGACAATAGGAATAGCAATGGGACATAAATGAAACATGAATAATATGTCATGATATAGCATAATAATCGTAAAGGAAAAATAGGAAATGAGACAACAACTTAAAACACTACATCATAAACATATGTTAAGGATAAACTACCAATAAATAATAGTGGAAAAAGTCCCATAAAGGAATCATATCCACTCTTTATCCCATCATGATGTATCATGATACTAAACATTACCCAATGCATTGGAGTGCTGTATAATTTTGGGTACACCCATCACATTTCTCTCAATCTCATTCTTATGTGTGCCATATAGATCATAAAACATCTATTCATTCTTTATCAAAAAAATTTCCACGATCTTGGAGTATGGAATAAATATATGTAAATGCCCAACCAAAATGTATACATTCATCAAGATAAAACCTTTTGATAGTAAATGGGTATGGTATTCACTACACAATTATTTTGGCATGGAATATTGCGGTTAAATTTTAGCAGCATAACGACCTTAATTAAGGATTCATAAAAATGGTTTGATGAGAGATAAATGGTTCTGTCATCCCATATAAATAAAATGGGATATAATAGGGACACAAAAAAACATATCACAACATTATAAATTTGGAAATATAAGTAATAAGGTAATTAAGAAACTTAAATAAAGAAAAGAATCTTAACTATATTTCGGCATGGAAATGGGTGAACATAAAGGATCATGGGAGGATTAATGAGAGTGAAAGGACGATATCATAATTTATAAATTATGTCTAATGTAAGGGTAATATGGAATAAAATATCCTAGCATATGAAAATGGAATTCAAGAGACATAACATAAAGGAACTACATGAATGAAAATGAGAAGATAGAAATCCTTTACTTGAGTGTGTGACTCCAAATGATTGGGAGGGGATAATTGAGTTCCTAGGGGTGAATTGGGAGGAATCTAGATATTTATGGATAGATTATGGAAATGATACAAGGATTTTTAGTGAAGATAAATGAGATCTTGGGTGGGTTTATATAGGTAAGGAGGGGGATTTCTTTATTATTTTGGTTTTGGACAGTAAAAAATAAAATAAAAAAAATAAAAAAACAACCCATGGTTTTTTCTCAGGGTTTCTTCTAAATGGGAGTATTTTTTATTATTATATAAGGCTAATTTATGAGATTAATAAAATAATTACCTTTTTAATGAAGAGGTGATTCATACTCTTGAAGAAATGATTTTAAAACCATAAAATATATTAAGTGTTTTGGTGATTCATAATGTTTTATAAAATAAACTAGAAAACATATTATTTAAAATTTAAAACATATATTCGGCCTTTTATACCTTTAACACTATTTATTACATCACTTTTGAGTCATTATGATGTCATAATACACAAAATATATTTATGTGATATTTAATTTTTACCCGAACATTTGACTATCTCATAAAATTAAGAAAAATTCCCCATTGGATAATTTAAATGTTGTAATTTCAAAAATAAAATTCTTTTTATCTAATTAATTTTATAAATATTTTAGTTTTCACTTTTATAATAAAATATTCATTTATTAAGAAATGTTGTGTTTTTTTGAAAATAACCTTTTTTGAACCCTTATAAAAATTACATTTGACTTTGTAAAAATTATGTGATCATTTATTTTTAATAAAAAAAATTTAATAATAACAATTTACTAAAATATTATTTATTTAAAAATAAATAAATAAATAAAAATAAATTCCTTAACTAAATTTTAATATTACCAAAAAATATTATTCATGTTCTAGAGTATAAAAATTAAAATCATTTATAAATTGACAATAATATGATGAAAATATATTCATTTTCTATAGAAAATAATGTATATACTCATATTACTAGTATCTTTATACATATCCCTTTAATACACCAAAAAATACCCTAAGGGTAAGGTGCATGATGGTGGGACTTTCATGAGGCGATTCGACAAACATGGTTTGGGTCGGGATCTCAATGAGATTAAACATATCCCATAAATTGTTTCACTCATGATTAAGTTATTGGGACCATGGTTAGGATTTGATAAAGAAAAAAATCTCAGTGATGCTATCTCGTTCAGAAGCTCTGATAAATGGGTTACATAGGGTATGATCCTACTAGTTGAGGCCAACACTTCCTTTTCTTGTGTTAATTTTATTTGTTAAAATCATATACTAATACTAATAATGTGATCCCTAATCAATCGATACATTATAAATGGTAAATATAATTTACGATCTTTTAAATCTAATTGGATATAATAAAACATAATAAGTGAATGTGTTTTCTATATCAATATTATTTAATTTAAACAAAAATGGAATTTAATTTATAATAGTTTTGGTAGTTAAAATATTTCCCCCTTAATAAATTTCACCCTTAAAATTTTCATTTCCTACACAAAAATAGACGAGGGTAACTATATTTCATCACTTCCTCTAGTTCCCACACTACTTCTTCAAACTTTTGGTTTCTTCACAACAATTTCACCAAGTGAATTGTATTATTCCCTTGGAATTTTTCTCTATGATCTAAGATCATCACCGATTTCTCCTTAGGAAATATCATTATCAAATGGAACCACCTATGGATTGAGTATATGTAAGGGGCATGGTATTTACTTTCTTAAGAGGGATATGTGGAATACATCATGTACTTGAGAGAGGTTAAGTGTGAGTGAAAGTCGGTAGGCCACTGATCTAATTAGATCAATGATCTTAAAGGTGAAAATGTATCATGGACCAATCATTCCATTATTCACAAAACACATCACATTATTCTTTGAATATATGTACAGGAATACTATGTCTTGAACATCACATTCTAGGTCTCATCAGTGATTGTCAGTATAACTATTCTATTATCTTTGAGAAGATTTATTGTGCTGCTGAATGTTCATAACCATCTCCACCACTTCCTTGAACATTTAAAGTCCTAGAAGTTTATGTTCCAAAAATTCAACCCAACATTCAGTTTTTAATCACCTCATACCATTAAGGGCTTAATAGGTATCCATTTGGATGCCCAAGTGGAAACTGTTTTTATAAGAGAACTCGACCAGAGGTAGATGTTTGTACCATCTTCATTTTAAGTCCATAGAACATTCCTGTAACATGTAATTCAGTGTTATAATAGTCTAATTAGATTGGAAATAAGTTTGAGGTTGATAAGCCATACTAGAGGTTAGCTTAGTGTTTATATCATGTTTAAGAATTTTCTAGAACTTGGAGGTGAATATGAGATCTCGATTGGATACAATTAAAAGTGGTACTCCATGAAGCCTCACCACTTATTTGATGTATATCTGTACAAGTTGATCCAGTGAGAAATCTTCTCAAATCAAAATGAAGTGTGCTTTCTATTTAAGACGATCCACAATAACCAATATATTATTGTTTTCTTTAAAAGTATTCGGAAGTCCGGTGATAAATTCGGTGGTGATGTTTTCCCATTTCCATGATGGTATTGGTAATTATGCATAATACCCTTATACTTATTCCTTTCATCCTTCACATTCTAAAATGCTAGGAAATTTTATGTATATTCAAAGATCTCCTACTTCATATTGTCCCACAAATATTTCTCTTAGAGATCTGATACCTCTTTTTTCTTCCTAAGTTAATGGTGAAATTTGAACAATGTGCCTTATCCAATAGCTCCTTCTTTAACTCGTGATTTGATGGTACACATAGTTATTATCCAAATCTCACAAATATTTCTTCGTTAACATTTAACTCTAAGGATTTACCTTTCCTTATAGTTTCCACTTTCTTATGAATTCTCATATAATCCCTTTGAGCATATTTTAACCTCTTCATAAGGGATGGTTGAGAAATAATTTTTTAAAGGATTGATGATGTTCATTATTTTATGATTCCCAAATCCATTATTTTTAAATCTAAAAAGATCATATCCCTATAAATTATCATAAATGATAGAATTTCTAGATCCTTTATACTTAGATAATCTACCACTTTATTCTATTTCCAGGGATGGTGGTGGATTGAGCAGTCATAGTCCTTAATCAGATCTAACGATCTTCATTGAAGCATATTAATATCTTTCTATGTGAATATATACTTGAGGATTTTGTGATCCATATATATTTCACACATATCCCCAAGGAGATAATACCACTATATTTTCAAAGTAATGATAACAGCTTCTAACTCCAGATCATGCGTTGGGTAGTTTTATTTTTGAACTTTCAACTGTCTTAAAGAATTGGCTCTGACTTTATCATTCTGCATCAGCACACAACCCAATTCATTCTTCAAAGAATTGATGAAACCACAAATGGTTCTCCACCTATAGGAAGTGTAAAAATAGGGGCAGTGATAATCATCCTCTTTAACTCTTTGAAGCTCTCTTCGCATTCATAATTTGAAAAAAAATTAATTCCTTCTAAGTTCACTTGGTTAGAGGGTTTCAAAATTGTGATAAGTTTCTCACAAATCAATGATGATACCAAGATAACCCAAGGAAAATACATATATCTATCATAGATGTGGGATTCAACAATCCCATAATTGTTTATTTCATTGAAGGGTCTAAAGATACTCATTTTCTTGTGATGATATTCCCCAATAAAGATAATTCCTTCAACCATAACTCACATTTATTTTACTTTTCATAAATCTTTTCCTTTCACAAGTTATTTAGAATACTACTCAGTTTTTCCCCATGATCCTCCTTGGTTTTATAGTATATTAGAATATCATCTTTAAATACTACCAAAAATTTGTAGGTAATCTCTAAAGACTCTATTAACAAAGTCCATGAAGATTTATGGAGCATTAGTGAGTACAAATGGAATCACTATGAACTTGTAGTTCATGTACCTTTTACGTAAATAAGTTTTCGGGATATCCTCTTTCTTCACCATGACATGGTAGAATCTCAAACATATATCCTACTTGGAGAATTATTGTCCTACATGTATCCAATAAAAAAAGTTGTCAATTCATGGAAAAGGATAATTATTCTTTATTGTGATCTTACTGATATCATGATAATCGATGAAAATGTTACTTGACCCATCATTCTTCTTAATTAAGAGGACTGGTGCACCCCAAGGTGAATCCATTTGGCATATGAACCCTTTATCAATATTTTCCTATAATTGTTTCATTATATTTTCAAGTTCCACAACATCCATTTTATATGGAGTCTTTTATAATAGAAACAAATCGGGTATAAGATTGATTGAAAATTAAACCTCTCTACTAGGAGGAAGACAATATAATTTCTCAGGAAACACATCAGTGTATTCCCTCATAATATTAATGTATTCAAGTATGATTATTTCCTTAGAATAAATTACTTTAGCTAGATACGATTTATTTTAAGGAAATAATATCCATACTTGATATTTTTGTTCTAAAGATGATTAATCCTCTTCCTTACACTTGTATAGAATCAAGGTGAAATTTTCAATATGGAGAGTGATTTCCTTATCAAAGAAATTTATGTTAGATCTATAGAGGGAAATCCAATTCATGCCTAGAATTACATAAAATTACACCAAAGGGAGTATGAAAAGGTTTTTTGGGAGGTTCTTCCCAAAAACTGTGACAGGAGTGGAGATATTTACTTGGGATGTATTAATTTCCCAAATTTCAATTTTCAATAAAAACTCTACTTCTATTTTTTGTGGTGGTGTTTGAATAGTTACACTAAACATTCATGATATGAATAAATGTGTAGAACCAGAATCAAAAAGTAAATTCTCTATTTTTAAGGAATAATTAATGTATTTGTCACCACTTAATTGTTGGTATCCACCATAGTGGTTATGATGGAAAAAACTTGACCTTACTTCTTTAGAGTTTGTCAGTTGTCTTTGAAAAACCTTGGATTAAGGAAGTGGTTTTTAAAGTTCCCTGGTTCCTTGAATTCGAAGAAATGAACAGTGAACAAATGGTGATCAATGAATTCCTTTCCTCAGTCACATTAGTGGGTTTCTTACATAGACAATCATTAGCTAGGTTCCATTCTCTTCTACACCTAAATCATTTCCTCATTCCCCTTAGTCAATTTGTGGGGTGCTTCTTTCCACGCATTTAACAAGTAGGATGCTGAAATTTATTGGCACAATTAGATTTCTCCCTTGGACCACCACAATTAAACTACACTTTCAACTTCTTATCCACATGATACCCTTGAGATTCTCAATTCTATATTTCGACAATGAGGGAATATCGTACAATTTCTTTATAGCTATCAAATTCTAGGATTATTAAGGATTTTTATACACTAGTTTTTATCCCACCAAAGAAGCGATCAACCTCACATTTGAGGGTAATGACAAAGACAGAGGAAAATCATAAAAGACTTGTGATTTTTCCTTTGTATGAACTGATACATTTTTTGTCTTTTTTTCTAGAGGGTGAGTAAATAACTTTCCATTTTAAGTTTAAGAGTGGAGTAAAATATTTATCAAAAAACATTTTCTGAAGTTCCTTCCACTCCATCACTTCAATATATTCCTCAATATTCATATTCTTGATCAATGACCACCATTGAATTACCTATCCCTCTATATGATAAAAATCCAATAGGAACTTCTCTTGTATGAATCATTGAAGGATAAAATAGATCTTCTCACTGTAGTTGATCCATTTTTCAATGATTAAGGGAACAGATGATCCATTAGAAGTCATGGTCCTTTATCATATAAAGGATTCGATTACAGCTTGTTATCCCTTAGGGGGATTTTGAAGCTCCTCCTAATATACTTTTCTATTCACATCCTGAGTCAAATGATAGAGTATCATCTTAAATTTATTAATTCCTACTCCCATCAGGTTGGGAATCTCGTTGGGGGCAGTCAACACATTTCTTGTCGCATTGATTTTCAACCTGATTCCTCCTATTTTCGGACATTAGATAGAATAAATGGAGAATTTGGGATGATTATTTTTATACTATTAAAAACATAAAGGGGAATCCAATTAAATTAAAAGGATAACTCTTAACTTAAATTTATTTATAAACTTATGAATTTTTAAGCTTTAATCATTGTTATCCATGATATATTTCCAAAAATGTATTCAAGTGGGAATTTTTTTATTCCATTAATAATGGATTGGAATGAGATTGTTAATTTACCAAATCATATCACCAAGGAGTGTTAAACCATGTGCTTAGTAAGGCCCATTGTCGTGTAATAGGTTACTCTGAGTTAGGCTCGGGACACCTTGTTGGAGTTGTTATCCCTAGGTATATTTTTACTAGAACCACGACCACTTATAGTATCCAAATAGTTATTTATTTTCTTAATAAACCACTTACACTATACTTAACAAAATTTATAGATGGATTCTTATACTTATTTGTATCCCTAGTACATTCTATATAGTTTTATAATCCTAATACAAAAATTTACTAAATGTTTCCTTTGATACCAACTATAACAACCCTACTCTTTTTTACACATTAATTTATGATTTAATAAATATGATTACACTTAATAGAAACTGGAAGATAAAGAAGTCCATTGTCTTTGGGAATTAGGGAAATTACATAACAACTTAAAACAAGGAATACATCATCTTTATTAAAAACCTCCTTAACATGTTCATAGTTAAAATGACATAGGATAACCTGGGGATATACATAAAAAATGAGTGATCTATAAAACTTAGTAATGGAATAAAGAAGGAATAAAATGAAAAATATAACACATGTTAGAAAATATGAATATAAATAGGGCCATAAAAGGAACATGAATAATAAGTCATGATATAACATGATAATCATAGTGGCAACATGGGAAATGTAGAAACAACTTAAAATATTGCATCATAAATATAGGTCAAGGATACTCCTCCAAGACATCATAGTAGAAAAAGTACCATAATAGAATTAGGTTCACTCCTTTTCCTATTATGACATATCATGATACTAAACATTATCCAATTCATTATAGTTCTATATAATCTAGGGCATACTCGTCACATTTATTTCATTATCATGATTAAGTGTACTACATTGATCATACAACATCGATTTATTCATCATAATAATTTATTCCAAGATAAAGTAGTACAAAATAAATACATTTAATTATATCAAAAAATTATATGCGCATAAAGTTGAACACCTTTGATAGGAAATGGGTATGGTATTCACTTTAAAAAAATCAGGGAAATCATGGTGATATTTTGGCAGCATAATGGCATCATATAAAGATTCTTAAAAATGGGTAACTAAGAGAGTAAGGGATCTAAAATAACATAGAAATAAAATGGGAAGTAATAAGGACATGTAAAAATATATCCCAACATTATAAATTTGTAAATAAAAGGAAAATTTTAATTAAGAAACTTTAATAAAGAAATGAATCATAACTATTTTTCAACAGGGTAACAGGTGGACATAAAATATCATGGCAGAATTAATGAGTGTGAAATGGGGATATAATAACTTATAAATTAAGTGTATATTAATTGGAATATTTAATAACATATACCAACATAATAAAATGGAATTTAATATACATAACTTATAATTAGTGTTTGAAGGGAAATGAGAACCGAGAAATCCCTTACTTGAGTGTCTGACTCCAAATAATTGGGAGGGGGTATATGAGATCTTTAGGGTGCCATAGGAGGAATCTAGAGAGTGGTGTTAAGTGTATTTATGTGATCAAAGGAATTTTAATTAAGAGAAATTTGTTCTTGGGTGGGATTATATAGGAAAAGAGGTGGATTTCTTTATTATTATGTTTTTGGACTCTAAATAAAAAAAATAAAAAACCATAAACCATAAAATGGTTTTTTGACCATTGTATATACCAAATGAGAGTTTTTATCATTATTTTATAAGTACTATGTCCAAAATTAATAAAATAATTAAATTGTTTATGCGGAGGTGTGTCATACTCTTGAGAAAATGATTTTAAAATATTAAAATATATTAATGGTTTTGGAGGATTCATAATGGATTTATAAAATAAATAAAATAAGCTTAAAATAAAATTATTTTAAATTTAAAAAAAAAATATTTGGTCATGTATACCTTTTATAGTGTTTATTACATCATTTTTGGTTCATTATGATGCCATAATACACCATGTGTTTTTATCCGATATTTAATTTTTACCCAAACATTTGGTTGTCTCATAAAATTATGAAAAATTCATTGATCAATAATTTCAATATTATGATTCCCAGAATAATATTAATTTTATCAATGTAATATTCAAAATATGTGAGTTTTTACTTTTAAAATAAAATATATATCTATTATGAAATGCAGGGTTTTTTGATAATAATAGTTTTTAAACCCATATAAAAGTTACATTTAACATCATAAAAATTATATTATAATTTATATTTAATAAACATTATTTAATAATAATATCTTGTTAAAATATTATTTATTTAAAAAATCAATTAATTTTTCAAAATAAATTCTTTATTTGAATTTGAATATTACCAAAAAAATATTATTCATGTTCTACAGTATCAAAATAAAAATCATTTATAATGTAATAATAATATGATGAAAATAAATTCATTATTCTATAAAAAATAATGTACATACTCATATTACTATTTTCTTGGTATATATCCCTTTTCTAAACTAGAAAAAACCCTAAGGGTATGGTTCATGATGGTGGTACTTTCCTGGGGCGGTTCAGATAATACAGTTTATACCATGATCTCGATGGGCTTTAAATTCTCCTATAAATGTATTTTCTCAAGCTTAAGTTGTTGGGTATCAGCTTGGGATTGGTCAAGGGAATTTTCCAATGATGTTATCTCCCAAAGAATCATTGATAAATGGAATTTATAGGGTATGATCCTCCTGGTTGAGGCTATGAATTCCTTTTTTTGTGTCAATTTGATTTGTTAAAAACATATATTTATATTATTCATGTAGCAATATTAAACGACTATATTATCTATGGTAAAGATACTTAACAGTATTTTAAATTCAACAAGATATAACAAAACCAAATAATTCCATACGTTTTCTCTATCCATATTACTTAATAATACATTTAATTAAAACAAAAGGGAAATTTTATATATATATATAAGTATAGGTTGTTATAAAAGAAATCATATTGGGTAAGGTATCCAGTCATCTTTGATATGGGTGATATCATACTATTGATGTATAAGTTCACATTATATATGATTTTATGACTCGATTTACTAAAAATGGTGTTCATATAGTAGATGGGATAAAGAGACCCATGCCTTTTACACATATTATCTAATGATTTTTAATATAAACATCCATTAATTACAAACCAAAGATCATAAGGGCTATTGTCATTGGAATAATATTTTTTCAATACATCAAAGAGAGACTAAAATAGTACTTGTTTATTTATTTCTCACTAATGAATGCCTAAATCCATTTGAGCCCCTAAAATTTCAACGGATAATCAAGGGAATTCATAAAAGAAAATGGTGAGATAAAAATAACAGTAAGGGAATAAGCATTATAATGAAACATAACTTGTGAGTCAAAATTATAACCTTATATCATAAAAGATACAGATCATGAGTAATCACAAGGGAGAATAACATAAATTAAATTTTATTATAATATCATGACATCATAAAAAATGTGGCAAAAATATGTAACATTACCTAAACATGAGTTAAGGCTAACTTCCTATACAATATCACATGGTGGACAATATCCCACAATGGATTAAGTTTAATCCCTAATCCAATGAATGAAAAACCATGAGACTAATGTCTTACCAAATTAATTGGAGTACTATCTCAGAACACCCATCATAACATGTTGAAAATTTATTTTTCCACATAAATGAAATATATCATAAGGAATAAACATTATAATTACATAAGGAAAGAAAATAGTTTTCATAATCATGTCTCATATCACAAACAATGGAAATTTCATAACGAAGGTATTAGAGATATGAACATAAGTCATGTATTACCTCATCATATTAAGATATGAAAATATAGATATATATTTTAGAAACATATATAAATAATTTATAAGAAAACCATAACATCAAAGGTTGTCGTTATTGATGAAAATTACATTAAATGGAATAAATCATGATAAAAATTTCATTTCTCAAGAAAACAACTATTCAAAAACTAAAAAAATCAATAAATATTAATGAAAACATATTATTTAAAAATAAAAATGGAAAATTATAATGTATGATTCAATTAATTGAGTGGTTATGATGATGGGTAATTTCATACATTCTGTATAATTTAAAAATAATTCCTTTTACACTATTATAAATTCATTAAAATGTCCCTTATTTTGAGAAATACAAGAAGATTCATTTCAAAAAAATGTAAAAATTAAAATATGGGTATAAATTTATTTAATAAACCATTTTGATAAAGTTAAAAATATTCTTTTTTGAGAAAACATGGATATGGAAGTTTCTAGAAATTATTTAGTATAAGAAGAAAGTGACATTGAAGAAGGATAAATTGAAGGAAGAGTTGATATTCAGGCTGAATTAGAAGCTACTCTTGAAGAGATATAAATTTTGAGAGCCAAGAAAAATAAATCTAAAAAAGTTGTTCATGAATCCCAACTCTTTATGCAGAAGTAAAAAGAATAGAATTTTGAGATGAATGAATAAATTTAAAAGTTGATGCCTTCAATGCCAGAAAGATCTAAAAAGGTGGTTGAGTACAACTTAAAAATTAAAGAATAGAATATTGAAATTGATAGTTTGAAAAAAATAGTAAAAGGTCAAATCAAATGTATATAACAACTAGAATAATAAGTTTTCAATCTGTAAAGAACAAGTGAAGGTCAGGAGAAACTACAAGAAAATAAGATCATACAGGAAACCGGGAAGATGAGATTTGAATAGAGTGGTCCATCTAAATAGAATCACAAATCCAATGTGAATAATAAGGCTCTTATGGGATTTGATCTAAAACAAAAAAGTAGTTATGGTTCATGTCAGACTGCTAGAACCCACTTCAAGACTGAAGAATAATTTTGGTACAAAGAAGAATTAGAAGATTCAAAGAACCCAAGGCACAACTAGTGGTGCATCATTTCCACATAAGAATGTACCTCACATAAGATGCTATTGTTGTGGTAAGACGAGACACATTCAAAATGTGTGTTACATAGAAAAGAGGTACCAAAGGGAACAAAAACAACAGAGGTGGTCCTACAGAGCTCAAAATTACAAGTCATCATTTGATGGTCATTGTTTTAGGTGTAAAGGACTCACAAATATGTAAAGATATTGCACATCAACAATGTAGAGTAATGTGCTGAGGAAAACTGAATTTGTTCCTAAGAAGCATCCAAATGTATCTTCAAGTGAGATGAAAATTAAAAATTGATTTGCAGATATATAGGTATAATCTGACCCATCATATACTAAGGAAGATCAAGATTATCATTCCATGTTGAGTATGAATTCAAAGGCCTGGGTAAAAAAGAAAAGGGTCGAGAAGGTCGTGGTTGAAAAAATTATGTTCAAGGCATCAGATCACACAGGGATATGGATAATTGAAATTGGATTCACTTATCATATAAATGGAAATAAGAATCTAGTGATTGGAATCAAGAATGATAAATAAGGTATTGTAACATTCGGTAATTTTGAGGGCCTAAAAATTATTGGTTCAAGAAAATACATGTTTGGAGGAAAAGACCTGAGATGAGTAGATGTCTTGGTTATTGAGGGGCTTAGTCACAGCTTTCTCAGTGTCAGTTAATTGTGTGACTTAGGACATGCCATAAGTTTTCCAAGAAATTATGTATCATCAAGGGAAATTATGGTGATGTTGTGTTGTAAGGAAAGCATACGAAATGTAATCTCAGCCTTATGAGTGGAGAAGAAGATATGTTCTTTCTGTTCAAGGATGAAGAAAACAAGCTATGACATAAGATTCTTGGCCACATAATGCAAGGTTCCTTGGAAGACCTGGTGAAATATGATGTAGCTCGAAATATCCCTAGTTTATCACATGATCGTACTTATACACAGGATGCATGTAAACAGGGGAAGATCATTTGAAAGACATATAAGTAGAAGTATAAAAAGTCAATGAGACTGCTTGAGTTGGTGCATATTGATGTGTGCGGGCCAATTTCACCAAGTGATACTGATGGGATGAGATATTGTGTCCTCTAAATTAATTATTATAGAAAAATGGAATAGGTTCAATAATCACACACAAATCTGAAGTTTTCAGTTGCATCACAAGGTATCAATGAGAATGTAAAAAGATGCTTGGCCAAAAAATCCAGACGATTTGAACAGATAACAGGACAGAGTAAACAAATATCCAAGTGGAGGGTTATCTCAAAAAACATGGGATAAGGAATCATGTTTCAGTAGAAATAACATAAAAATAGAATGTAGTAGTTTAGAGAAGAAATTTTATTTTCAACAACATGGACAAAACAATGCTCATTGAGAAAGACCTTCTTGAGAATTTTTGGAAAGAAGCAGTGATGACAGCAGTATACACTTCAAGAGCTTTACTTTTTCCAAAAGAGGAGAAGAATCCTTATGAGTTGTGGTATGGAAAGAAGTCGTCATTAAATTACTTTCAAATATTTTTAAGTAAATTTTTCATTCTCAATAAGAATAAACATAGAAAGTTTGAATCTCATGGGTATGAAGGGATATTTCTTAGCTACTAAATGAAAATAAAAGCATATAAATGTTTCAATAAGTGTCTAGGAATGATAGTTTATAGTCATGATGTGACTATAGTAAAAAATGAATAGACTATTTAGTAAATATATGATCAGACTTAGGAGGATAACAATGAAGATATAAGTAGATCAGGAGACGCTCTAACTTCATAGATTGATTCATAATAAGACTCAGATGATGATAATAAATTAGTGTCTTCCAAGAGACTAGTAATAAGGGATTAAATTGATAGGAAAAGCATAATTGGTGATCAGACATCACCAGTACAAACAAGGAGGATGAAGACTTTACAACAAATATTGTACTTATGACAGGTGGAACCTAAATATTTTGATGAAGTGGCTAGAGATGAGAAATGGGTCCAATCCATGAATTAAGATCTTGATCAAATTGAGAATAATAAGACATGGGAAATAGTATTGAGACTAGAAGACAAGAATTTCCTTGGAAAATGGGTCTTTCCCAATAAAATGAATGAAATTGGTATTGTGATTCAAAACAAAGCATGAATGGTGTGAAAAGGGTACTCTCAGATATAGGGTATTGATGTTGATGAGACATTTTCCCCTGTTGCATGGATGAAGACAATTAGATTATTCTTGGCCATAGCAGTGCAGTGAAATTTTATAGTTTTCCAAAAGGATGTTAAGTCCTCATTCAGGAATGGATTACTAGAAGAAGAAGTAAAAATTGAGTGACCAGATGGTTTTCTTATTCATGAAGATGATAATAGTGTTTTTTGGGTAAAGAAGGATTTATATAGCTTGAAGTAAGCACCAAGATCATGGTATTCAATACTTGATTAGTTTCTAAAGAAGCTCAGATTCTAGAGTGGTGGAGTTGATTACAATCTATATTTTAACAATGAAAATAATCAAAGGATGATGGTGATGGTGTATGTTGATGAAATAATCTTTGGTGGATCAGATGAAGCACAATGCAGACCATTTTATGAATTCATGAAAAGTGAGTTTGAGATGTCGATGATTGGAAAACTGACATTTTTCATTGGCTTGCATTTGAATCAAGGAAGGAATGGTACATTTATTTATTAATAAAAATATTCCTAGGAGGTTTTAAGAAGGTTTGTAATGGTAAATTACAAAGAGATAAAGACTCTGATTGCTACTAGGTTAAAATTGTCATCAGATGATGAAGGCAAACCATTAAAATATCACAGAATATAAGAAAATCAATGGAAGTCTATTGTACCTGATGGCGAAAAGGCCTGATATTTTCTTTTCACATGCCAAAAAGTGAGGTATCAAATATATACCAAGGAGAGACACATGATTTAAATAAAAATAATTCATTGGTATATCATGGGAACATTGGATTTTGGCTTAATTTATAATGACAAATCTCAGCCAAAATTATTGGGATATACAGATGCAGACTAGTTTGGTTCAACAGATGATATGAAATCAACATCAGGAGACTCCTTTTATCTTGGAAGGTAGTGTATTTCGTGGTTAATCAAAAACAAGATTTCATTTCATTAAGTACTATAGAACCTGAATACATCACAGCTACTCAAGCTTGTACACAGATATTGTGGATGAAGAAAAAACTTAAAGATATGACAATTAAAGTGAAATCTTTGATCATAATTCATTGTGATAATTCAAGTGCTATAAATCTGAACAAAAATCTAGTCCATCACTAAAGGACAAAGAACATTGAAATCAAATATCATTTTATCAATGGGAAGGTGGAGAAAGGGCTTGTGAAGTTGGAATATGTGCCTACAGAACAATAGGTTGTAGAAATTCTTACAAAGGCCTTACCCAAAGAAACATTTGAAAGGCATTGACTGGATTTGGGAGTCTGGTCAACTTCCCACACTTGAATGAGTGTGGATGTGGGTCCCCTTCTCCCCAAGGTATAGTTTGTCTTTACCTAATGTGATGATATGTGTTCTTTAACCTATTGCAGACAACCTTGAAGTTCCCTTCATGTTCGTAGACAAAGGGGGGGAAAGTGTGACTTCAAGGGGAGAAAAGACACAGGGAGAAGCTGTTAAGTGGAGCGGTGAGATAGGGGGAGTTAAAGTTGAGCTGAATCTGGTTAGAGGAGCTATAATATAGGGGGAGAATTAAATCTAAAAATGATAGATGTGATCGATCAAAGAATAGATATCACGATAGCTGAGGATCGTGATAAAAGCAGAGGAGTAGTGTTGGAAAGATGTAATGAGACTTCCAGCACTCACAAATTGGTATTAGTTTTGTATCATCAATTGGTGACATAAATGAAGTGATTCTTTGATGAAATTTTCATTTACTTGTGTTTCTCACACCGACCATGGCTTATGTGGGCTTAGAGTATGTGTTGTGTAAATCCTCGATCGCTATTATAATCGCATGAAGCAAATGATGGTTGAAGATGGAATGAGATTTATCAAGATAGAAAAATGAAAATAATTGTAATGAGAAGAGTTGTCAACAAACCCAAAATGGGATATTTTTGGGAAAAAAATCCCTCAAGGCATCCTCTTGGAATGTTTTGGGTGTGGTTGTGTTTGTTGACAATGCCAGATGACCGCAAATGAGAATGGTTGGTGTTTTCCAATATTAAGTTTTTAAGGTGGCATAGTTTCCTAGTGTTTGCATGATTTTAGGGCCTAAAAACATGAATTTGTGTAAATAATGGAAAATGAAATCAGAAAAGGAAGAGGAATGAGGAGCCTGGGACATGGATCACACACCATTCCTGGGAAGGGTATGTGGCTGCATACCAGGCAGCAGTAATGGTATGCGGATGTGGTTCGCAAAACCGAAAATGGTTTGTGGTGGATGGTAGTGTGGTTCATGGAAGTGATAAAGTCGGTGGAGGAGTTTGACCACGTAGGAGCAAAGTTGGTATACAGAGTGCATAGAAAAATGATTCTCATATGTCTTATAGTTTGAAGTGGCTAAAGTTTTAGCACACAGTGGGGGTTGTATCAAATCAAGATTTGGTAAATCTCAATTTAGAAGATTAACCGGATATCATTTCTTATATAAGAATCTCTAACCCCGATGATAAATGTGGAGATTTATCTTCATTATAGAAAATATTGTGCTCTGGGATTTTGGAAAAGGTCTAAAGAAGTTCACGAAGGTTGAGGAAGTTCATAAAGGATAGAGTGGTTTGTGAAGGCTGAAGAGAGGTTCATGGAGGTGAAAGTGATTCACACTGAAGGTGTTTGTGGGGATTCATAACCCAAAAGGATGTCCTATACGTAGAGGAGGAACTCCGGTATGAGGAAGAGAAGGCATCCTGTGAATAGAGAATAGTTCGCGGACATGAGGGATTTCGCAAAGGAACTTGCAGAGTCGGTATGCGGTTGTAGTACACGATCATGATGGTGGAGGCTAAGACAGTCTGCGGACGAAGGTAGGTTCATGGTAGAAGTAGTGGTACATGGATTTGGTGGTTCACATACCAAAAATGGTACCATGTATTCTAGAGAGACGAGGTAGTTCTTGATTGGAAAAAGAAGCTTGTGAAATCTTCAATTCAGTTTGCGAAAGTATTTCTGGTAACTAATATTACTCCGAGAGGTGGAAATCATCTATGGGTGAAAATAGAGCTTCAATAGAGAATCTACCTACAATTGAGGATACAAGAATTCATGAAAATTAAGGGACCAATATTTCCATAAACTGGGTTTGATCTACACCTCGATAAACTATGACTGGATTCCTTTCCAAGAGCAGTGAGTGAAGGAAGAGGAAGACAGTTATCTTTTCCACCGATAGTGAGCTAGATAAAGAGGCATAGGGAGTGACCCTTGGGAATGCATTGATTAGACCCTAATCCTTATAAAGGTAATGATCCTGGTCATATAAGATCTAGCATGAACACTGTACTCATTATTGGTCATGAGCCTTAGTGAATTTGGTACATCGGCACATTGTCGTTGTATGCTTCTTGGACGTAGCCAAGTGAGGGTGAACCAAGTAAAAATTGATGTGTACTGTGCATGATTTCATATTAGTGTGTATATTTCCACAAGATGAACAAAGAATTGATTTTTTTCTAACCACAAAACAAGATCTGAAAGGGATAAAGTTTTAATCTACCATACCCTGATTTACCCCCCTCTCAGGGTATTTGACCTGGTGGACCTAACAGAAGATGATTACTTTGTCTTAGAAGAACTGATATTGGATATCTTATTATGGATCATAAATATGGTGTTTTGGAAAGACTATAATCTGTATAATGTGGATAGGTACTTTTGGGATAGATTTATTAAGGGATTAGTGGATCAAAATTTCTTGATATATGTAAATAAGTGGGTGAATGGGGTGCCATTATATAATTGAGTAGTGACACTTTTGTAAATATAGGAAACTATTCAATAATGGGACGCCACCCTCAGGACAAGTGACTCTAAGATTAAAAAATAGAGTAGAGGATATACAGGGACAATAAAAACATTTAAAAATAAAAATAAATATATTTTCACAATGTTATTTTCTTTACTTATAAGATTACTCACTTTGAGAATTTTAATTTTGTTTACTATAATGCCAATTTTTTGTATTGTTTCTACTATTAGTTATGAACAAAAAAGAATTTAAAATTAATATATAAAATAAATTATTCTTATTCAAGACATAGAATAAATTTTATCATATTCAATTCATAGATGTTTCAAAATTTAATTTAAAATAAAATCTACAACCGCAATGAAAAGTGGTTTCCAAAAAATATGTTTTTCAAGGAAAAATGATATTATATTAACTATATACATATAAATCATAATTATATGAATTTAAATTAAAAAATATAGATATATTATATTAATATTTATTTTAAATTATTCCTTATTGAGGTTTATTTTAATTAATTAAAATGGAGGAACATTATGCATTTTAAAATGGTTTTCGGAATAATGTGTTTAAGCCTAAAAATAGACTTGTACTAAAATAAAGTATAAAGGTGATTTAAATCTAAATAATAGTATAATATATAACTATATAATACTTATGATACTTTTAAATCATGTTAAAATAACAATGAGACATTTAAATTATTTAATTAATTAAATGAAAGGGAAGTTTTAAAAAAATCAGTATTTTCACTATTCATTAAAAATCAATATTTTCTAAAAAACTCATAAAATTTTACTTAAAGTTAATATAAATATTATGATTTAAAAAAATATTATCATATTATAAAATACCTCTTACAAAAATTATATTTTTTAATTATAATATTTTCTCTTAAAATCAATAAAAATCATTTATAATTGTAATGTATTTTTAGAAAAAAAAAATGAATGCTTATTTCCTAAGAATGTATAAATAAATTTATATTTTTTTAGAACCTTTATATATATTTCATAAATTAGTTAATCTTATTTATAAACACTAATTTAATATCTAGGTTATAATAATCATATATAAATTATAATATTTTAATAATATATCTCGGTTTGTTTAGTCTCAGTGTTTCAGGTAGTATAAGCTATAAAACATAGTGTTCTTTTAATATCTAATGGTGTTACAGTATACCACCCTAAAATAAATTTAATCCTTTAAATTTTAAATTTCAATCAGTAACCAAGGGTTTGATATTTGATAATTCTATTTTTTGGAAAACCTACATCTTAAAAATGGTTAATAAAACTTTCTCTTAAAAGAGGGAAAGGGAAATACCAATGTCATCTATAATAACATGCGACTATGATTCCATGTAAAAGAACATTATTGAGATATAAATATAAAGATAGTAAATAAAATATGAAATAATTACGAAGAGTGATAGAGATAATTGATCACAAGTAAGTGAATGATCAAGATAAAGTTAATAATAACAAACCCATAAATTTGTGATGAGTTAAAAGATAATTGATTCAGAAGATATGAAGTTAATAGGATAGAAATTTTTTATATACATTTCCTAGATCTGTTGCATTATTTTATTATTAAGATAAATAATCACATAAAATATAATTACTTGACATCTTTTTTATTTCATAAATGAAATTTAATCATTTTTTGTACTTTGAAAATTTTTAACTTCACATCTTACTATAAAGAATGAATATCCAATAAGAATTTTTATTCCTAAATCACTAAAAATAGATTTAAATAGATCAAAATATCATTAAAAGTGTAACAATATATTCCTTATATATTTATAAAAAAATTATCTTAAAGTAATATAATAACCAAAATGAATATGAATATATTAATCTCCAAAATTTAGCAAAAAACCCAATGGTTTTAGATCAATCATTCATTAAATAAATAACCGTATATCCCAAAATAAACTAAATAAAATCAACATGAATAAATGTTTTAATCTCAAATATTATCTTATACCCTTAAAAATATATGTTTATAAACATAAAAAAATTATTTCAAAATAATCCAATATGTTAAATTTAATGGTTATATATATATTATAAGAGGAAAACATTTACAAAAATATCTTTAATCACATTAAAATAACAACACTTAGAAACTAAAATAGGGTATCTAAGAATTTGAACATATGGTAAACCTTAAACTCATAAACCCATAATGGTATCCATAACCCTTAAATTAATATAACATGAAGACATATATACTTTCAACATTAACACAATATTTAGATGATTCATGATTATTATAATAAAAATACTATTGGTAAAAAAACATCTACAACAAAATTCTCGAATCCCTTTGCATAAATACTTCAAAACAATTACTTTAATGATTTGGTATGACATAGCCCCATCCTTGGCCTTGGGTATAACCCTTATATTTGTGAATTGACTCAGATAATTATGAATTTCCCTAAATATATGACATAGAATTCCTTGGAGATAGATTTCTCTATGGACTCCAATTACACATAGAAAAAAATCTTCCCGTTCATTTTAGATATTTTTATAGGTACTTATTCCCACATTATTGAATTATTGTAAGCCAAATTTTGTTCCCTTTATGTCTATTACCTCACAAACATTTACAAAATTCTTGATTCTTCTTATTTGATGCATTGGGAGTCTCACCAAAGTTTATTTCATTAATCATATATATCAATAGATGATTAGGAATAATAAAAATATCTTTTTCTCCACCCATCATCCAATTTTGTTTCTCATTATCACAAAATTTTCTATCACATGCAATGTTAACATGATTCTTCCTATTTGAAACCATTGACTAAAACCAAGAAACATAGTACGAGTAATAACAATCATAGTGGGAAACCACATAATCATGAAAAATAATTTATATCTTATCTAAATCATGAAACCATATTTTAAATATACAAAAAATTAGATTTTTAGTAGTTCATTCATGGACATCATAATTTGAAATTCTTCATAATGTTTCATAAACAATTTTTTAATTTCAAAATAATATCCCCTAGGAGTGTAAAACTAGATGTGCAGTAAGACCCATTTTTGTGCACCAAGTGATGATCGAGTCAAATCCCAATGAAATATTTTTGGAGTTATTACCCCTAGATACCACTGTGCTAGAGCCACATCCACTCATAGGATCTAAACAGGTATGCAATTTTTTATAATCCACTCACTCTATAATTCACCAGAATTCTAAGAAATTTTTATATACTTATAATTATACTTAGAATTATCCATGGAGTTCTCATAAAAGTTTTCCCATCCTAGTTTCCAATGGTTAATTGAACCTTCTTTATGATGAAAAAAATTGTGACCCAAGCCTTTTAAAAATATAATTACATAATCTTTAGTATAACATCCATTAATTACAACCCAAAGGTAACAAGGTCTAATGCCTTTGTAAGACTATGTTCATAATACATCAAAGTGAGACTATAATAAAATTTCATTATTTTATTCTCCATGATAATATATTAAATACATTTGATATCCTAAACTACATAAGAAAACCTAAAGAATACATAAAATATAGCGGTGAGCTAAAAATCTTAGTAAGGGAATAAATATGATAAGGAAAAATAACTAGTGATTCAAAAGTATAACATGATATCATAGAAGGGAAGGCTCGTGAGTTATAAAATAATAGAATAACATAATTAACATGGTATCATTATCTCACAGAATCATTTGAATTTCAGATGAAAAATATAACATGACATAAGTATGAGTCAAGGATAACTTCCTAGAAAATATCACATGGTGGAAAAAGTCCCATAATGGATTTTATTTACTCCCTAACCCCATATATGATTCCTCATGAGAATAAATAATTACCCAATACACTGGAGAAGAATATGAGAATTTCCATTATAACATGTTCATGATTTATGTGTCTCACATAAATGAAATTTATCATAAGTAATAAACATAATAATTACCCACTGAAAGAAAATGGGTTTCATAATCCTGTATCATATCAAAATCAAAAAAAAATTCGTAACGATGGAATTTGAATGATGAGAATATGGAATTTAATGCCCCATTAAATTAGAGGATAATAATATAGGTATATATCTGAGATGAATATATATATATATATATATATATATATTTGAAGCAATACATAACATCAAAGTTTGTCATCATTGGTAAAATGTCATTAAAATCTTAAATAGAATATTTCTTAAGAAAAATACCATTTTTAACTTGAAATCACTTCTTCAAAATGTAAAAAATTCCAAAATATTATAGAAAAAATTTTATTTAAAATAAATAATTTGAAATTTTAAATAATTTTTCATATAATTATGTTTTCATGATGGTAATTAATTAAGAACATGTCGTATAGGTAAAAAAACATTCATTTCACACTATTGTAAAAAGGTTACAAAGTCCTTTATTCTAAAAATGAAAGGATTGATCCTTTCAAAAAAATAAAAGGTGAAACATGGGTAAATATATATTTAATAAATAATTTATATAATGTTACAATATTCATGGAAAGATTTATAAAAAACATGTATATGGAAGAAAAATGAAGTCATCTTTTCTTAAAAACATTATCTTAATCATTTTAAGTAAAAAAGAGAGGAAAATGGTACTATTAAATGAAAATATCATGAATAACCATATGAGAATAAAATTTAAATGGTGTTGTTATATTATGATCAAATAAATTCTTACAATGGAAATTCAAGCATAAAAAATCCCGAAGAAAATGATATTGAAACATAAACCCTTATTGCTTTGGTAAATTTTGTATCAAAACTACCAAGAATGATGTAAATAAATTTTAACATAAAATATCATGAAGTATTAAGGATTAATTATATAATATGTAAAGGGTAATTATGTATATGAGTAAAATAAATTAGGTGATTAATTGAACATGTGTAACAAAGAAAGATGTTTTGAGACAAAACCCTTAGCATGAGTCTAGAATTTGTTGTGTATATAATTTATATCATTAAAAATAAACTTATATAATTTATTTTTTAATTAGTAAAAATTTACAGGTTTAATCCCTTATACTTATACCACTTAATTTATATATTTTAAAGACATATTTAATTACTTTTTTAGTTATGTCCATATTGTGTGTTTTGAGTATGCACACTTCAAAATTTCAAAATAACATATTCTTATTAACCATGGTCAAAGGGGAAATTGTTAAAAAAATATCCATAATAATAATAGTTTAATAATTATAATTTTTTATAAATCAATTATAATTTTTAAAATAAACCATGAAATATGGTAATGAAAATTGATCAATGTTATAATCATGGGGACAGTAGGCCATATGTACACACGAGTAACGTTTCCATTTTTCAATGATCAAGATGGAAATAAGGATAGGGTAATTTTGTATTTACATGATGATAATAATACAAAAAATATCATATTATTATTTTTAAATACACTTACAAATGAATTCCATGTGATGCAGTAAAAAAACAAATCACATCATTTTGTGAGGTGTTAGTTTTTTGTACACATGAACAATGTTATTTTTTCAATTGATGGTAAGGTAAGATGGTACAAGATATTTTAATTTTATATCATTATTAATATTTAATGAATATAATATATAAATATTAAATATATTATCCAGAATAGTATTGAGAGGTGATGAAAGAAAACAAATTACATCAGTTCACGAGGCGATAGTCCACCGTACACACAAATGATGGTTTATTTACCATTTGATGGAAGGGGAGATAAATGAATATTATGAAATCTATATATTAATATATAATTATATTTTATTTACTTTTTTATTATATGTTATATAATTTTTAAGTAATTAATGGTTTAAAAAGAAGAACAAAAAAGATGGATTGTGGTGAACATGATTAACTTTGTATAGAAGAACCTCCTTTGTATCTCTTATTATGGACACTAAGGTTGGTATTTTAGGAAGACTAGAAGATATATAATGTTTATAAAGTTTTTGGGGACATATTTTGGTATGGTCTTGTTGAGAAAAATTTCTCTAGATGTATGATTAATTGAGGAGGGGGTATCCTTTTATAATTGAGTAAGAGAGGCATTTTTGTAAATACAGAAAACTATTCAATAAGGGAATTCCATATCATGGGAGTAGACTCAATAAAAATATATTAGTAGAGGATATATAAGTCTAGGACACACCTATAACACTAAAATGAAATAATTTTAATCATTTTATCCCCTTTACTTCTAAGTTTACTCCTATTTACCATTTTATTGTTTTTACCAATGTTAACTATTATTTACTGATTTTTAATATTCATTATGACCTAAAATTATGTTTACCTTATTATATAATATAAATTATTATGATTATAAATATAGAATAAATTTTATAAAGTTAAATTCATATAAGTTTCATAATTTAATTTGAAATCAAACCTATGTGCACTATGAAAACTGGTTTTTCGAGAAATACATTTTTCAAGAAAAAGATGATACTATATTAACTGTAGGAATAGAAATTATATTTATTTGAATATAAATTGAAACACATATATATATAATATATAAATTTAATTTAAATAATTCCTTATCATGGTTTATTTTAATTTATTTAAATGGGGGAACATCTTACACTTTAAAATAGTTTTCAGAAAAATGAGTTTGAGGCCTAAAAATAAAATTATACTAAAATAAAGTGTAAAGGTGATTTAAATTTGATTAATTAGATTATATCTTAATAAAGTATACCTGTGTTAATTTGAAACCAAATTAATTGAATAATGACTCTTTTAAATTACTTAATTTATTAAATTAAAGGACAATTTTATAAAAAATGTTATTTTTTACGATTCCCTGGAAAATCATTATTTTATGAAAGATACCACAATTTAAGCCTATATTAATTTTAATTTTTTGTTTTAAAAATTATTTTAATTTTATAAAATAAATTTTATAAATTTTATAGAAATTAATTAAAACATTTTCTATCAAAAGACAATAAAAATAATTTATGAAGAAAACATATTTTTTAAAAACAATTGCTTTCTTATTTTCAAAGAATTCATAAATACATGTATAATGATTAGAACCTTTATATATTTTTTATAAATTAGTTAATCCTAATAATATATTAAAATTTAATATCAAGTATATAATTACTATATTTAAATAATAATAATTTAATATTTTGGTGTACTTAATTTAGACTCACTACTGCTTGTTGTGTATTATATATACCATAGTTTTTTTTAAATATCTTGGTTTTACATGGGAAACCATGGTAGAGTACATTTCCTGATAAGATATCTCCAATAGGTGGTTAGTGTATCCCTCAAGGAGGTAGTCTTGACAGAGGGTCTAGGGGAGCACTAAAAGGAGAATCTTTTGGTGGAGGATGATTCTTTAACCAACTTCCACCACTACCCCCAGGTGGCCTGTTATATGCCCAAAGAGATATAATTATTGGGCATGTTCATTTATAGTATTTGGAATAATGTGACTAGGCTATGCATGGGACGATTTTAGGTAGTAACTTTTTATTCTCTACATTATCTATGATACTTTTGAACATAAGAACGAGTCATTCCTTATTTTCTATATCCCTTTTGTGAGAGTTTGAGATTACTGTAGAGTCTTTAACTCATCAGTTGTTGATAGAGGATCCTACCAAGATTGAATCTTATATTTCACATAGCTCATAATAGTGAGAACTCCCATTTAGTGGAGGGAGAATCACATAAGACGTCTTTTTTTATTATGACTTATGTATATGATTTCATTATGTGTTTGGATTGACTATCCATGGAACACACCCAGATAGGCTATCACCGTAGGAGGGTTATATGTCTTTGTGTAGATGGAATGAGATTATACAACCATGGAGAGATGTAACATATTGTATAACTAATGGGGATTAAGATTAGGAATATTTAAGTTATATCCCATGAGTTGGTGGGAACAACCATTAGTGTAGCAGGAATAACATACATTTGTCTTCTAGTGGTAGTGGAGGATTATATAGATGTCTTCCATGATGATGTTCTAGGACTACCTCCAAGGTGGGATATCGATGTTAACATTAAATTAAACCTTGGAAACACATTTATATCTATTTTGGTGTATAAGATGACCTATATCGAGGTCTATGAGTTGAGAGTGTAGTTGGTGGACCTTTAAGAGATTTGTTTTACAAAACCTAGTATGTCTCACTGGGTAGCCCCGATTTTGTTTTTCAAGAAGGATAATGATATTTTTGTACTATGAATTGATTATGGATACCTGAATTAGGTGAATATCAATAATCAAGTACCTCTTTCCAAGGATCAGTGACCTATTCAACAAGTTGAAAGGCATAATAGAGTTATCAATGTTTGATATCAGGTTTAACTACAACCAATTGATAATTTCTGAGGATTATGTTCCATGGAAAAAAGTTTGGATGTCCCTATAGGAATTATGAGTTCCTAGTTATACCCTTTTTTAAGACGAATTCTACCACCATTTTTATTGTACTTGTGAACCATGTAATTCAAAATCTATTGTACAGGTTCATGGTTATCTTTATCAACACTATCCACATTTACCCTAAGTCTAAATAGTATCACATGGAGATTTTGAGGACAGTCCTAGAATTAATCATTAGGAAATAGTTATATGGTAAGTTTTTAAAGTGTTAGTTATGGATTCATGAGGTTAACTTCATCAGGAATGTCATCTATGAGAATAATATATTGGTGGACCCATTGATGATAAAAATAGTGCTATCCTAGGAGCCACCCAATTGATTGATGGAGGTGAAAAGTTTCCTTATATTGGTATAGTAATATTAGAGTTTCAGGGAAGACCTTTCTAGGATTGAATCCCTATTAATTATTTTGACATGCAAGGGGAATCTGTTTGATTAGACTGAGTGATATAAGGAATCCTTCTAGGAGAAGAGGCTGAGGATGACCATTTCTCTAGTGATATGACTACCAGAAGAGGGTTTAATGTATATAATTTTTAATGATTCCTATAAATCATGGATTTAGTGTGTGTTGATTTTGAGGCAGGATGTTATTTTTTATGATTCAAGGTAGCTTATAACCAATGATTAGAACTGCCTAACCCATTATTTTGAGTTGGCAGCTATAGTCTTCTGCATGATGATATGGTGGAATTATCTTCTAGGTGAGGGATTTTGGTTTTACACAACCCACCAGAGTAATATGTATATCTTTTCCTAGAGAGACATCAAAAAGTGAAAGATACATTGTATAGAGTTCCCATAGGACAATGAGTATGAGATAGAATATACATTAGGAAAGGTAAACTTAATGGAATATTCCAATAGCAGTAAATTATGGTGTCTCTTGGTAGAGTAGGAACCTGTGTAGTTTTCCACTTTCTAGATTAACCTGGTTGAGTAAAGAGGGATAACTCATCTCTCGTCTATGGTAGTAACCCCATCATTTTACAATCATGTGAGAGAGGATTAATTGGAATACATTTATTGTAAATTTATATATAAAAATTCATCTTAAAAATATTCACCATGAATATTTTTTGAAGGTGGGGATCCCATATTACAATTTTCTGAGGATAGATAGTGGTTTCAATCATGTTGTGAGAGGAGGTGTTGAGGGAGAATTATATCTACCCCTTAATGGTACATCCTAAAATAGTGAAGATTAATAAGGAGATTTAACAACATTTTTGGTGGCCTAGTATAAGGTGGAGTGTTTTTGATTCTGTTTCATGAATCATCAACTTTCATTAGGTGAAGTAAGATCATCAAGTAAAAATCAAATTGACTCAACCTTTTCAGATAGTATAATGAAAGTGAGATAGTATATTAATGTATTTGTTGACGGGGATTTTATTGATAGTGATAGGCCACAATGTTATCTTGGAAAATGTTGAACAACTTATCAAATTGTCTCACATCATCGCTATCAATGAGTATATTTTAGTTTGAATTTTTGGGTGATTTTACATACATGATCTTTTATGGATTCATAGGATAACCTCTATGATTATTCCTGATTGTGAGGCACAATTCACACCATGATTGAGTAGGTGTTTGATGGAAGGTTTTGGGAACCATTTATGGATGAGTATGAAATTTTACCCTTAGATGGATATGATTAGAAAACCACCCAAGTTTTAGAGGATATTCGGGGAACCTACTTTTTAAACATCAGTATGTTTTGAGAGGATAACTTAACATTGGTGGAGTTACCTTATAAAAATAGTTATCACTCTAATATCAACATGAAAATATTCAATGCTCTATATGGGGCACCCTGCAAGTCAGCCATATAGTGGATGATGATAAGAAATTCATTTTTTATTGGATTGGAGTTAGTTCATGAAAGGAAAAAGAATGTTCAAGTGATTAATGAGTGGATTAGTTTTTTTCAAAGTTAGTATAAATATTATTTAGACTAACATTGTAAAACCTTGATGTTTTAGCAGATATACCATGTTTTATAGAAGGTATCATGTCATCATTATTTTTTTGGGTATTTATAAATCCATAAAGTTCATCAAACACTTCTAGATCTTACATTGGGCGAGAGAGGTTACATATCACCATGAATTACCCATATAGTTGGATTGGGTGCATGGCATTTCTCACATGTCACAACTGAGGAGATACATGCGAAAAAAATCACATGTTATTGACTGGGGTGAGTTGTACATCAAGGATTGATCCACATTTTTAGAATATGAGGTGTATGTAAGGTGTTAATATGATAGTATCATTCATGAGAGATATATCACTCTAGTTCATGTAATTTGAAAGTATGGGAACCTTAAGGAACGATTGTGTGAGTGTGAGATCTTGATGTGATCTCAGTACCCTCACCTTTTGAGTATGTTTTTTCTTTTTAGGGTGGAAATACATGAAGGTGGGGAGAATTTATGACTATGGTTTTGTTTTTTAACCATTGGATATTTCTATTTATATATCTACATTTTTATATTGGTTTAGTGTGGTATTATGGGTGTCGTAGGACCCCAAAATTGATATTTTAAAAATATTTAAAATTTAATTCAGGAAAATGTTTTACCATTAATTGAAGTCATTAATGGAAAAAACATTAACCTTTGTTGAATCTAAAATTTGGAGTTTACCCTAGGCATCATATATGTTTCATACACACTAATTTTTGAGATGATTCACTATGATGGACAGAATAAAATTAATACATTTAATTAATTATATTTATTTATTCCAAATTCATAAAATAGAAGGGTATAATTTAAAATCCCATTTATTATAAAGACCTTGGGTTAACCACATAACCTTGGTATTTTGATATGTATATGAAATCTCACCATGGGGAGGGACCCTTGATGGTTAGATGAAAGAGGAATCAAGTATTGATAATGTGTTATCATGAGTAATTATGGAATAAACAATAAACACAGTGGATTATTCAACACAGTCACTAGAAAATGTCTTTTGAACCGATGATTTATCCATTATTGAGGTATGGATAATTGTTTAAGGAATTTTATTCCCTGTTTTTTAGGATTTTTTGAATGGATTAATTTATTTACTATAGATCCCTATTTTATCTCCCTATTATTCATTTTTTAGTCAATTTAAAACTTGGATTTAAATTGTTATGATGAATTATTATCATTTCTTATGTTTCTATAATAGAAATCACTATCCAAAATTGTTTTATCCAAATATGTTCATCTCTTTGATATTTCATTGTTTTTATCCAAATGTTATTCTTGTTCTTCACTATCAACTCCATTCTGGGGGGAAGTTCAACTATTTTTAGTCTTGGTAAAATCATGATCAAACACCCAGATTCATATTCATGTTTATGTGAGAAAAGTGGTTGATCATGATGTATAGATATTTAATAAATATTTGTGGAAATAAGATCAATAGATTGACTGAGTTTGGTTTCACTGAGTTTGGGCGGACAAGAATGATGGTCCTTAAATGAGATTCCCATTTTAGCGATGTGTAGGCTAGAAATCAACTTCCAATAGAATTAGATCTATGATTAACATGAAATGAAGAATCATTAGAAAGATTCATGGTGGAATCAAAATGAATGGTGTATACATGATGATCCAAGAGACTAGATATTATTATCTATAAAACCCCCAAGTACACATCATGTGTTCCAGAAGAACACATGCTATGTAGTCTGCTTTCCACAACTTCATTGGTTTCTTGGTGAGTTAAATATCTCATTTATATATCAGTAGACCGCACATCATGTTAAAATATTATGATAGATGATCCATGTACATGGAGTACAATATCAGGTCCCCGGGTGGTCCACACATAGTGTTCCTTGGTTCATAGACTATATACATGAACCTCTACACATAGAGTGGAGAAACATGACACATGCAGGTTTGGAATTGAGAGTAAAATCTTTGTAAAAAAAGGAAAAAACTATATAATTCTATTAGAAGGTTATACCCTCATATCACATTTCTCAAGAATTGTATTTGGGCCTATAAGGAGTCCATTTTGAGAAGAATTCTACCTTGAACCCAATAGTGACCTTTATTCTGAAACCTGAGATATGATGTGAGTTGATATGACTGAGAAACAACATCCATTGTTTCTTAGAAAATGAAAAAGGCTCGTTTGTGATCATCATACTAATTCTAGCATCATTACTCCCCTAATGGTATGGTCTTTATAGGGTGTGGGTCCCCCATATCATATTTAATGGTAGAGTCATTACTCCCTCAAATTAATGGGTCCAGACTCCTCTAACTACAACGTTGGTACTCCCCCATTATCAAGCTCTGATAGGGGGAGGGTCCACTACTAGAGTTGCTACTCCCATGACTGATCCATCCTTTAGTGAGGTATGGGTCCTCCATTATATTCTGGTGAGGTTTCGTTGGGATACTTCCATCCAGACAACACTGGATCATAGATCTATAGATAGACTCAACCGTCATAGATGGATGTAAAAATTGAGAATCCTCTCTCTCTGATTTTGGTTTCCTTATGAGAAAACTTATGTTGGGTTTATTTTCCCTCTTATATTGTTGGTTGAGCTGACTATATTATTGTTATTTTTCCCTTTATATTATTCTGGGCATTTTAATTAGTATGTTTGTACTCACACCTATATGGGTTTTTCAAACATGTGTCTTGTCTTATATAGATGACATGTAGTTTCATGTAGAATTAGGTTTATAAGGAGTTGGTGGAGCTTAGTTTTACTAGGAGACTACGATCGCGTATGATGTTCAGTTCCAAAGAACATGATTTGGGCGGTCTCTTTCTTCCTAACAAGTCTTCTAGGTTTCCTCTTCCATATAATAATTTTGAGACTTATCATGCCTTGATCCATGGTCAATTAGTCCTTAAATATTCAAATTTATCTTGAATTATATGAATCATCTATGGTGAACAAAAAACCCCTAATGATCATCACCGTTTCAAACATGGATTCTGAAAATCCATTATGACATCCTCCACAACATAGCCCTCGTTGGTGAAACAATTTTCATAGTCTAATAAATTAATAACCTTATTGAAATTCCTTCATCCTCAACCATGGAATATATAACACATGAATTACAACACCCTTTTTGTATGGGGAAATGTCTAATAAAAAACACCATGAATCATAGTGTGGAGAATAACTACTCCATATTATATATAGGTACTTTGTAAACTAAACAATTCCTGATCTAAGATATGGATCCATCCTACTCATAGTTTTATAACCACTAATTTCATGGTTCTATATACCATGGTATGGTTTATCCTTTTCCTTATTTCTAGATGCCTTAAACAACTCTCTATCATCTTATATAAACTTTTAAGATACTTTAAAAGTATTTTTACATCCTTATCAATAACATTAAAAACAAACTCATGAACAAAAATGCATCAAGGTATTTTTTTAATAAATTTAATAAAATAAGTGAGTGGTATTTTGATCTGAATTGATTTTACATGTGTTTTATGTAATTACACAATATTTGATTTAATAAATAAAGGAATAATTAAGTATTATATTTAAAAATTAATGGTGAAAACCGATACTTTTATAAATATTTTAATTTATATCAAGGAATTTACCATTGTTATAATATTAATTAATATTAAATATAATTATTTTATATGGTGATATGGTTATAAAATATAGGAATTTAAATTTTGAGCTTTGAATAGTTGAAAATTAAAAAATAAATGGTATTCAAATGGATACCATGTTGGGGGTATACTCAAAGGACTTCTATATAAAACTCAGTGTAATTCCACTATATTCATAAAGGGTCATTAATTATCTAGTGGAGGGCTACTGGGTGTTTGGTGATAGTAGGTTTTTTTAATTAAAGGGTGTAATATATTTTCCGGTCATTTTAATTTAACCCCTTAGAGGTTATATCAAGATATTTTTTCCTAGATTATTTATCCAAGGGGATATATACCTATTGGACCTATTCATCCCTCCCACATTTTGTCTTCGATATAAAGAATTGAATGATATTTAATATTATCGATTTAATATATGTCTTCACCTTAATATAAATTCTTCCATATCACTGTCTTCTTCTAGGAATTTATTTTTTTCATTCATGGGGTTTCGTGTTTGGATTTATCTACGACATGGTTAAATCCATAAGTTTCAAGAGGTATTTCATGTATTATTATTATAGAAATATTGGGAAGAAGTAAAACATATTATAGATAATTATTTTTACTTTAACTCATAGTATTTTGGACTTACCTAAGGATTATATCATTTTGGGTAAACACTTATGGATTTTAAAGATATATAAATTAAATATTTTATGGTTATTAGTATTGAAATTAAATTATGATTTATATTTAATATTTTATGTGAGATTTTAGGTTTTCCTTTTTGAGGAATTTTCTTATTTGAATTAAATTAGTTATAGAAATTGTTTTATTAAATACAGGGAGTCTTATAGAGATCATTGAAATTGAAAGATATCATTAATTGGTCATATGGATAAGTGGTCTCGACCCCTATAGTTTAATTGGTATTTTCATATAATGTGTTTACCAATTTATTTTCATCATTTTAGTAAAATTTATAATATTAATTTGGAATTGTATGAGATCGGTTTTTGAAAGGGAATTTCAATATTCATTTGAAATGTTATTTATGGTATTATTTTCATGTCATTGTATACTATTATATGTTAATTTTTTATTTCAATGCCATAAATTGATGAAATATAAATTATTGTTTTAATGATAAGACTTTATTTCTATAATTAATTACTGGGGTTATTTTTGAAATTATTATTTTCTTATATTAAGTAAAGTAATTTTGATCAAACATGTGTATACTAATTTCACTTTGTAATCATATGATCTATGTTACTCTTACCATGATATTGAACTCATTATAACACCATGTTTTTTTGAAAAAAACATTCCTTTGTAAAGATTGATATTCTGAATGTTTATTCATGATTTATAATGTAAGTCAATTTTTATTATAAATTAATTACACATAATATTTGGTTAATACTTTTCACCGATAATGATGTAATGATTTGTTTAGAAGTAAAAAAAAGTGTGATTTAGTCACATTGATTTATAAAAACATTTTAAAATTAATTTTTTTCTAATTATAATTGTTTTAAATGTAAATATTTTCCCTTTAGGAATGTGTAACCATAGTTGTAAAATTTTGTTGCATGTTACATTTTAAGTCATTATCCTACTAGGATATATATGATAACCACTTATTGTGTGGTATTTAATGTAATGTTAATTATTTTGGTTAGCTTCTTCCCACATTTCATTCATTTAATAATGTTCTTGATTTTTCTTTCATTCTATTAGAACTTTTTATTAGCCACTCGTAGTTTTCTTGTGATGATAGATCAAATTCAATTGAAATTTTAATGTTTTTAAGATTAATTCATGTATTTTTTTCATATTATAAATTAAAAGATGGTTTCTAATGTAATATTTGATGATGTAAATGTATTTATAAAGGGGGATTAGGCTAGTGATATTTGAATAACCCTGATGGATAGATGAAGTTGATATTATATTTTTTTCAATAGAAAAGTCGGTAAGAAATTAATGTTGTTTTCAAATGAAATTCAATGTGGCTATTAAATCTTTTTCATGCTAATTATTTCAATTAATATTTCCATGGTAGATGATAAATATCATGTAAAGGGGGAGATTTATGATTGGAGTTCCACCCATTGGAATATTTTTTATAATCATTCAATTGTTTTAAAAAAAATTATAATTAAAAATATAAGGATTTGTGAAATAGTCATTACATCTAATGGTTATATAACTAATCTTATTGTCTAATACATGTGATAATGGTTGTGATAAGAACTCTATATACAACATGAGTAATATGAAGTGTTTTAAAGATCTATTTCTGAATAAAAACTTAATATTTATTTTTTTTAAAGTAAAATCTATAAAATAATCAATGAAATCATCGCCAAATGATTTATTATGAGGAATACTATATTTACTATTAAAACATTTGTTGGATGAGATTTTGAGAATATGAGATTAAAATTTGGAATTAAATTACCACTGATAAATTTATTTGATATGGATTGGAACTGAAATGATAATTTTCAAGAGATATAAAGGAATTTTAAAAAATAAGGATTTATGGGAAAATGAATACTTATACTTTTTTTGTTAAAGGAAAAATTCTTACTAAGTACTTAAAAATAGGACCACCCTAATTCGACCACCCAAGTAGCCTAGTACAATTATAATGGACATGAATAAAAGTTAGTCATCTTTAGGTGGTTATGGAAGAAAATGGATTTGGAAAATAACTAGTGTGTTTCGACACTAGTTTGAAGAAATAGTGAGTTGTGCGGTGCATAGAGGAGTTAGAGTCAGACCACTATATGGGCTAGAATAGGTGGACCACTAAGGTAAGAATACCCAATGGGTTTGTTTGGTGGATGTGAGGAGTGTAGAGTATAATAAAAAAATGATATTCCATGTGGATATTTTATGTGAGACTATCACTACTGGAAAACTAACCTTTACCAACGGTTTGGAACCGTTGGTATAGGCCTCCAAACCGTTGGTATAGCCTATACCAACGGTTTGGAGAACTGTAGCCAAGTAAGTCATTGGGATAGGTCTATACCAACGGTTTTCCAAAAACCGTTGGTATAGACCTATACCAATGGTTTTGGAAACAGTTGGTATAGTTAATATGAAATTTATACCAATGGTAATGGAACCGTTGGTATATAAATTCCAAAAATAAAACATCCGCTGGGATTTGGTCCCAGGACTCCTCGTTTATAATCGAACGACTTAACCACTAAGCTAACATCACTTTTGTAAACATAATTTCATAAATATATATATGTATTATCATAATTATTTAAAATTTTGATTTATATAATGTTCTCAGTTAGTAGATCTGGAAAAAAATTAAAGAACCTATCCCAACGGTTTTCAAAACCGTTGGGATAGGTTAGGGGTGGGTTGAGTTTTTTTAGGCCGAAGGTTGGATTTTTGGGTGTTTTTTCCCAATGGTTTTGGTGAACCGTTGGGAAAGGTCACTCTTTCCCAACGGTTTTGGTGAACCGTTGGGAAAGAGGCTCAAAACACACCCTTTCCCAACGGTTTTCCAAACCGTTGGGAAAGGTGGGGAAATCTATGGCTTTCCCAACGGTTTTGGTGAACCGTTGGGAAATGGTAGTTATACCAACGGTTTTTACAAACCGTTGGTATAGAAGTGTTGGGAAAGATCATCTTTCCAGTAGTGTATAGAATGAGTGTTCACTATTAATCATTTTAAAAAATATCGAAATAAACACTCAAAGAATAATTTCATATTATTTCATCTTCAACCGTGTGATCATCAGGTGCTCACACTATCTGTTTTTTTTTTGAGTTTTCAATTACATAATTAGATTTTAAATGCATTAGATATGGATGATTTTATTTCTATGAGAGATCATATAATCATTCAATACATTAAGAATTGTTTTTTAATTAATATAAATGAAATGGATGACTATAAAGAGGGAAAAATTAGAATAATTAAGACTATAAGATGTAATGTTTCTAGATTTTCATGGATTCTATTGAATGAGTACATTAAAAAGATAATACATACATGAATATGGTGATTATTTAGGTCTTTATTCGGTGTAAAAAACATTATAGTGTATTAAAAATGGGATTCTAGCTGAGGTTGAGTGTTTATTTATTTGGAATAACAATGTATTTGATCATATAGATAATGTGAATCCATTAAATAATCATGTGACTCAATGGTTATTCGTGAAGAGAAAGCTTTGAGTTTGAGGAAATAGAAACCAATAAAATGGATCCTATATAAAATCAAGGTGAAGTGAACATTTTAATTTGTATAATTAGAAAGATGAGTTACTATTATATATAAAGTGGATCATAGTGATTAGTTGGTTATGATTTAAGTCCACACAAGGAGAGTACGTTTGTTAAAATAATATATAAATATCCTTGGAAACTGAACAGAATGAAATATAGGACATCAAATAGGATTGGGTTAAATTAATTATTTTTTAACCTATTTAAAACTATTTTAGTGGTGACGAGGGTTTGATCCATGGGGAAGGACTCAAAAATGTTTTTGTGTGTGTGACCAAGGTAACAACTGATCATTATAAAGTGAAATAATAAAATATCTAACGAAAATAATATTAGTGATAAAATAGTGATGAGAGTGATATATTTTTATGAGTTTTAGTGTTAAGATTAGTAAATACAATTGTCAAATAATAAAAATAGATTATATAGTGAATAATAAATTCATAAATCATGGGAAATCGATTAGTTTGTTTTTATAAATATTTTACTTCATTCATGTATTTGAATAAAGCTTCCTAGAACTGAATAAAATGGGCTAAAAAATTATTTTTATCCTTTGAAATAGTCTAATATTCATTGTTTATATTAGAATATTATTGTGATTCAATTTTTATAAACATTTTTACTAGTGTATTTTATAATTTGAACTTATTTTCTTATCATTTTTTTAATTCATTCTTAAAATTCACTATTACATAGTACATTTTTGAACACCTACTAAAAAACCAAATGGCCTTGATTTTATATTAATGTTTTATTTTCAGGTCTCTCATTCTATGAGAAACTTTTTATCCTTTAGGATTTTAAAGATTCAATTGCAAATATGATCAAAGTGGGCCTTGAACTAAGACCATTCTGGCTAAATTGAAGTGGAAAGTGACCCAATAAAATGACTATAGCATCCAAAATCCAATCCCAATGATGTTAAAATTTTAACTAAAGATATATTAAATAATGGGGAAATTTTAATTAAATAGTTGAAATAGATAATTATGATGCTTGAATGGACTTCTAGGAGGTCCAAGTTGAAGTTGAAATTTTGGTTCAGATTCTATGTCCCATAAAAACATCCCACCATTTCAAGGTTTTTTGAAACAAATATCCAATTAGAATAACATTTTATAGGATGTGAGGGTAAATCTAGGGATTCAATTTATTATTATATGTACCACCTTAATTCATCCAAATGGAATCACTTTTGGGCACATATATTGGAGGCATACGAGCTAGATTCTATTTTGGGTCAAGGGTGGAAAGTCCATATTCCACAAACATTCCATCACCCTAAGCCTACCACAATAAAGTTGTAATGATTGAACTATTGGGGTATATACATGATAATATTTAAATTCCCATTTAAGGTAGTGGTGGTGAAGTATTAGAGGATGATTGGTGTCTTGTTTCATTGTAATGTTATGCTTCCAAATTGTCTTTGTAACGTTCTTCTTTCAAATGAAGTTAAAATTCTTATTCTTAACATTTTATGTTAGTTATAATACCATTTTTATAATTTTTCCTCAAGTTGTGAACTTATTAACACCAACACTTGTGAAATTATACACACAATAGTGGAGCGATTATTATTTCATTATTATTATTTTTCAATTCTTCCCTCATGAGTCTAATTCATACTTCCATTGAGAGCATAGATTCAATAGTGGGATTACCCTTTTATGGGTTTATCCAAGGGAGTATAAAGGGTCTTTATTAGATGATATTTCTAACTCTATTAATGTTTAAAAATTTAATTTATTTTATTTTTCAATCAATTATTTTCTCTCTTCCACTTCTTTATTGAATTTTATCAACCCACTTTTATGTGATAATAAGATTCTTTACATTGAAGTGATCATGAAAATTATCCAACAAATGTATAGGTGACTAGTATGTGTATTTGAATGTGTTAACCAAGTAAGTAATGAGGTTATATTGATTTCATTGAATGAATAATTCTCAATTTAATGAAATTGAAATAATTTAAAATGGAATCCATCCAATCCAACCCACGCATTAACCTATGATAAAGTCATTCTCTCATATTGAATTAACTTAGGTATCTTAATTTTAATTTAAACTATATAAAATCAAACTCACGTTTTCAACTTCATATCAAAAAATGATCCATATAATTTACATGTCTGTAGGCTTCTTCTTATGTCTTCAAGGATTCGATAACCCAAGCTACACTACAAGCGACCACTTCAACCCTAAAAACTTGGGTAAATTTGGGAGAGAAAAATTTTGGTTCTATTTATGGGGACCAAAGTTGGTCATATTTACACTCATTATATTCTATTCAATTTATTTTTTCTCATACCATTTCTCATATCTTTTCCACATTCTGTTTTCACTTTTCTTGTCTCGTTTCTGTCTATACTCATGACTAATAAAACTATCTAGTTAGGGTGGATAGTCATGGGGTTGAGTAGTAAAGTACTCATATATGTATCTTTCCATTATATCCTAATCAACCTAATAAACTAGATTCAAAAATTGATCCCATTCCAATGTATTTTCTTCAAATAAATCAACTTTTAGACCTGAGAGGGAACCAAAATGGAAATTCAAATGAGGCAGACACAAACTTGGGGAATGCAGCTGATCAAATCATGAATGTAAACCTCATAAATTCCTTGACCAATATACCCTCTTGAAATAGACATGATTCCATATAAGAATCCCACTATGTCTTCAAACCTCATGTTCTAAACCACCTTCCATCCTTTTACAGAATGGATTCTGAAATGTCTTACCTTCATCACAAAAAAAAACTATAATTTAGAGATGTTTCTTGAAGTGATGTTTTTTAATAATGATTCTAATTTTAAAATTTAGAAACATTTTTTATGAAACGTCTCTAAATAAGAGACATTTTTAGAAAGGTCACTAATTTAGAGATGCTTTTCACGAACCATCACAAATTTAGGTATTTTTCCTAAAAATATCTCTAAATTAGCGTCGCTTCATCAAAAGTGTCACTAAACTAGTCACACTTTGTGAAAACCATCACTAAACTAGAAACCCTTCATGAAAATCGTCCCTAAACCAGCGACTCATCATGAAAATCATCTCTTAACTAGTGATTATTTGTGAAAAGAGTTGCTAAACTAGCAATAATTCATGAAAAGCATTGCTAAACTGGGGGCTATTTCAGAAAATAATCGCTAAAATAATGAAACTTCATGAAATTATTGCTAAATTAGGACACTTCCGGAAAAGTGTCTCTAAAATAGTGACGCTTCTTGAAAAAGCGTAACCAAATTAGAAACATTATATATATATATAAAAATTAACACATGTATATAAAAATATATATAAAAATATATTTATTTATAAAAATATATGTACAAACATAAACACACATAGATAACAAAATAAAATATAAAGACAAAAAGATAATAAAAACGTAATAAAAAAATAACAAATTATACGAAAACCTAAACATAGAAACATAAAAACATAAATATAACATAAAAAAACACACATATAAAACATATAAAATAAAAAAATATAATATATATATAACACATTGATATAAATGTAACACACAATGATAAAAACATAATACATATAACAAAACATTAAAATATATAAAAAACATATAAATAAAAACACACATATAAAAATATATAATACATAAAAACAGATAAAACATAAAAATATAAAAATATAAAAAAAATATAAAAAAACATGAAAAATAGATAAAAAACACACACATAGATATATATATATATAACACAGAGATAAAAACATAAAAAAACATATAATACATATAACTTACTCAGATAAAAACATAATATAAAATAAATAAAAAACATATAAAAATATAAAAAAATTGTATAAAAAGATAATATATATATATATATACGTAATCATATAATACAAATATAAGACATAGATATATAAAAACTGATAAAAAAATATATAAAAATATAAAAATATAAAAAATATAAAATATAAACACTTAAATATAACATAAATATAATATAATATTAAAAAAACACACACACACACATATAAACATAATACATATATAATATAAATATAAAATATAACATATATAAAATATAAAAATATATATAATCGTATAAAATATAAACATATAATCATATAAACATAATATATATATATTCATATAAACATTTAAATATAATATAATCATATATATAAATATAACATAATATAAACATATATTAACATATATGGACATAAAATATAAAATATAAAATAAATGTATATATATATATAACATAATACAATTAATAAAAACATATAATATATATATAATATAACCATATATATATTAATATATATATATATATATTATTTTAAATAATGATATATATATATATATAGCAATAGCTGAAATTGGTGTGCCGGTAGGGTAAATTTCTCAGAGACGAAAAGTCAATGGTTCGATTTCCGTAAGCATCTATTTTTCCAGGTGGAATGAACCCGGGGAAGGAATGACAGACAGGATTTGGGGCACGTGACGCTGGGGTAGATGTAGATTGGATGGGGGGACGTGGGATGTGGGACGCAAGACACTGGGGACTGACACAGAGGTTGACAGGACGGGACATTGGGGCGGAGGTGGATGTGAGGTATGTTGGGGATGGGGGAGAGGGGGTGGATAGTCATGGGAAATGAACATGACAGGATGAGAGTGAGGGATAGGGCCAGAAGAATAGGACAGGAGGGTAGGAGTGAGTGTAAAAGGACAGGAGGGTAGGGTTTGGGGTGAGGGGAACTGGATGGGATGGGACGAGAGGGCTGTGGTTGTGGTAGGTTTTTATTATTATAAAAAAATACAAATTTATAATATATATATATATATATATATATATATCAAAAAAATATTATTTACCAATGTTTCCATAAAGCGTCGGTAAATGATGTGCAATTTAGTGACTTATATTTAACAACGTTTCTAGAAAGCGTTGGAAAATGACATGTCGCTAATTAGAAACACCTTAAAAGATCACTAATTTAGCAACATTTATTTACTAACGTTTCTAGAAAATGTTGAAAAGTGATTTTTCACTAATTAGCATGTTTTTAAATCTTTTCTAATTTAGAGATGTTTTAAAGCGTCACTAATTGGAAATGTATTAAAGCATCACTAATTGGAGATGTTTTAAATCATTGCTAAATTAGTGAAACCTCATATAGAGACATATTCTAGAAATTTCGATAAATGAATCAATGATCCTTTAAAATATATGTAATGAAAAATCACAAATTATAGTTTTTTATAGTTCATGTCAAGAAATTTAATGACATTATTAAATCTATGTTCACCCAATATCAACATGAGTCATCTAATTTGATGATATCTCCTTTATCACTAATGTATCAAAACCATAATTGGTTAAAAATCTAAGACCAACATCAATCCAATATAGGGAATAATTTCAAATAGAATTCTATAAAAAATACTTCCCCCATTACAAAAGAATTTCACTTAAAAAGAGTATCCAAATATTTTTTGAAAAATAAAGGGATTGATTTTATGAAACGTGAGAAATGTCCAAAGAAACACATAACATGGTACCTTACCGTGGAATTTCAATCCCAGAACAAGTTTGATTCTTTTATGAAGGGTTGGGTTTGAGAAACAAAAAATTCATTGACATGATCTGTAATGTAACCTTAAAAAAATCCCCAAATGATGCTTATGAGTATCTAGATGGTCTATCCAGACAAATCCAAACATGGTTAACATCACCTTATTATGAGAATCCGACCAAATCTACTAGAATTCACACCCTTAAGAAAGTGCTAGGGGAAATATTTCTCCACTAACTAGAAAGGTCAAGGAGATCCATCTTATGAAGGTACATGAAATTGTAACGGTTGACCCTAATTGCACAATTTGTGAATACAATGACCATAAGACTGAAAAATACCCAAACATTCCTTCCATTAAATGTGTTCTTTTAGGAGGACCACTAGTTGAGGTCAATTATTTGAACATTCAAAATCCACATTACCAAAAAACATTCAGTCCAAGTTACAATGACTATCCAGGGTTCCATTGGAAGTATAACCAGTAACCCATCCAACAACCCCAGTAACCCAAGATTACCAAACCCCTACCCTCTATAGAATTTTCAAACACATAATCAGTTCCAAACACATATAGTATAATACCTACATATTACTATTTATTACCAAAAACCCATCCAACTACTCATTCAACAGTCAATCAAACAACCAAAGTATTCTCTTGGGATAAACTACCCTTCACAAGCCCCTTCCCAATCCATCCCTCTCCCAATACTTTAATAGTAGTGTATATAGATATAGAAAATTATCAAAAAAGTATCATCCCATAAACATGAATTGAAAACCATTAAAACTGGAAAGAAACCCATGCCCAATCAGGTCATCCCAACCCCAAACTTAAGGGGAGAATCCAATAACACACAAAACATTCATGAACAAATAAAAGCAGTCAATATATTAAGAGGTAGGAAATCCATTGGAAAACCTGAAAAAAAAACATTCCAAAACCACTAATAGCTTCAACACCACATGAAAATTTTTAATAAACACCCTCAAAATCTAAAAAATCCCATGAGAATGTGAAATAACTACAACCACCCCAAATAATCAAATAGTTTACTCTCTTTCCTCTATAAATGAGAGGAAAATATAAACCTGGACTGAATAAAACATTGACTTAAATCTTATCACAAATTTTGTTGAACATACCACTTATCAATGAAATCTAAAACATTCCAACATACTCCATGTACTTGAAGGACCTCTGTTCAGTAAAAATAAATTTCTCACATAAAAAACCTAGTCCTTTTGTCTAGAAATATGAATACCACCATTCTAGGGAACATTACTCCCAAGTAAAAGAATTGGGATGTCCTTAAATAAATTTTGAGTTAGGGGAGAAGATGTTGTCTAAACCCTTTGTGATTTAGGAGCCAGTTTTAACCTCATTCCATGTTCCATGTATTTCTAGTTAGGGATTGAGGAACTCCAACCCACATTTGTTACTCTTCAACTTACTGATTGTAGTGTTAGGATACCAAAATTGATCTTAAAGGATGTTTTGGTGAAAGTTAACATTTTCATTTACCCTACTGACTTCATTTTTATTTTCAATCAACCTGTATTAAGTCCTTTATATAAAACCCTCATCATCATTGGTTGTCCCTTATTAGAAATAATCGACTCAGTTTTCCAAGTTAGGAATGGGAACATGATAATAACCTTCGGAAACATGAGCCTAAATCAGAATATTTATAATGAAAACTCTCAAATTGGGGATAAAGAATATATCTATGAAGAAAATTGGAAAGGTAGTGTTGATATTGAAACATATAAACATAATGTAATTTTCAAAGGATGTTTAAGTCAAGATGAAATTGATTTCCTTTGTTCAAAAGAAAGTAATTGGTCTCCTTCGATTAAATCTCTTTCATATGACTCCAATGAAAAGTTTTTAGGGTCAAAAATCAATGATACCATTGGAGAAATCAAAAACATTGAGTGCATACCCATTCCTGACATTGATCTGGCTAATGTGGAGGATGAAAAATCAATTCCAAAGGAACCAATTCTATCAATAAATTTGGAAAAATAAACTAATTTTGATGAAAAGTCCCATCCTTATTTTGAAATTATTGAGAAACCTAATCTCTAATTTAAGGTCCTACCTTCATTAGTCAATCATTCATTCTTAAGGGACAATAAAACCTTCATTGTTATCATTTCTTCTTCTCTTGAATCCAATAAAGATATGATTCTTCTAAATTTCCTAGGAATAAACAAGAAAGAAATTTTGTGGACCTTTTCTTATATTCCTAAGATTATCCCACTCATTGTAACTCATAGGATTGTTCTAGAATAAAAATCAAAGCCATGCATTTAACCTCAGAAGAGACTCAATCCTAATATTATGGATTTGGTAAGGAAATAAAATCTAATATTGTTAAAAGTGGATATAATTTACCCCATTGATGAGAGTGAGTGGGTAATCCCAATTCAAGTTGTTCCAATGAAGTCCAGAATCCATGTGATTACGAATGAGGATGGTGATCTTTTCCCCTCAAGGTTCACTAGTGGATGAATAGTGTTCATTGACTATAGGAGGTTCAACGTATGCAATAAGAAATATCATTTCCTTTTTTACCTTCATTGATCAAGTCCTCAAGCAAGTTACGTTCATAAATTATTATATTTCCTAGATGGATACTCATGTTATAGTCAAATTGAGGTATCTTAATAAGATCAAGTAAAAACAACCATCATCTATCCATTTGTAACTTTTTCCTTTAATAAAATGACATTTGGGTTATGTAATACCCTTGGTACCTTCCAGCGGTGCATGGTGAGAATCTTTTTTGACATGTTGGGAGATTGTTTATAGGTATTTATGGATTACATATCCATTTATAAGGGATAATTTTATGGATTCCTCTAAAATTCATAAAGGGATTTGTCTTTATTTAATGGTCAGAATATCATCATAGACTAGGAAAAATGTAATTTCATAGTAAAGGAAGGACTATTTCTGGACCATCTCATCTCAATTAGAGGGATTTAAGTTGTTAAATCTAGGGTTTATATCATTCATCACCTTACCTCTCAGAAAAATTTCAAGGAAGTGAGGTCCTTATTAAGATATATTGGTTTCTATAGAAGGTTCATTAAGAATTTCAATTCTATTTCACAACCACTTTGTTCTCTATTGGTGAAAGATTCTCTATTTTTATGGATACAAAACTAGAGGAATTTTTCTTGACAGCCATGTAATATCTTATCTCTCCACCTATCATGAAATCTACTAATTGGAAACTTTTTTTCAAACTCATTTGTGATGTGAGTGACTTTACTATAGGATTTTTCTCAGGACAACATTGTGATAAAACTACATGTGTAATTTCTTATGTATGTAAGACATTAAATTATTCACAAATAAAATACCATAGCATTAAGAAATATTTTATTGTTGTGTTATTTTAATTATAAAATTTAAGGACCTGTATCTTTTCTTCCCCCATCATTGTCTTCGTAGATCATTCATCAATGAAATACCTTTTCCAAAAAAATATCCTAAGGCTAGATTGATTATGTGGGTCATTCTTCTTCTATAGTTTGATATAACCATTATAGACAAAACGATTTTTGAAAAATTTATAGATGATCACATCTCTAGGTTGGAATTAATATATAAATCACATCACCTTTCTGTGTCAGATTCATTTCCCAATGAGCACCTATATTCTGTGAGTGATTTCCTATGTTATTCTGACATAGAAAACCACTTGGTTATGCATGTCATTCCAAAATTCTTTGGGACCTAAGCTAAGAGGAAATTCCTTTCTAATGTAAAATTCTATTTGATTGATGATCCATAAATTTTCGATTTTTTTCCTAATAAAATCATTTGGATATTTTTTCTGGAGTCAGAAAAAGTGTCCATCGTTAAATTCTATCATGGACAGGCATATGGAGGCTACTTTTCCTCAAATAAAACCATTTTAAAGGTCCCGCAAAGTTGTTTATTCTTTCATACCCTCACTAAATATTCTTTCACATTCTTCCAAAGTTGTCCTCGATGCTAAAAATTAGGATCTATAACCAAAAGGAATCAAAAGTCCCTTACTCTTATTATGGTCATCGAAATCTTTGATTGTTGGATAATTGATTTCATGGGACCCTTCCCAAACTATAGAGGATATATCTACATATTCTTAGATATTTATTATGTCTCGAAATGGGGTGATTCGGTTCCCTCCAAGTCCAATGAAAATAAAGTTGTGATATGATTCCAAAAAGGTCATATCTTTTCTTGATTTGGAATTCCTTGGTCTATCATCAGTGTTCGTGGAACCTATTTCTGTAACTGTCACATCCTTGTGATCATTTATAAGTATGGGATTTCTCAAAAAGTTTCCACAACCTACCATCCTCAAACCAATAGTTATGCTGAGTTAGCGAATATAGTGATTAATCAAATACCTGAAAAACCCATAAAACCATCTAGGAAATGTTGGTTTGATAAACTATTGGATCCTCTTTGGGCATATCATTTTATGTTAAAAACTATCATAGTCATAACACCATATAGGATATTTTATATAAAATCATGTCATTAAACTATTAAAATTGGAAATAAGGCCTTTTTAGAAGTCAAAAAAATGAACTTTGACATTTCATTGGATGAAACAAATAGTAAATTAGAACTTAATGAACTTTAGGAACTTAGGATGGAGGCTTATGAAGAATCAAGGATTAATAAAGATAGAGTTCAAGCATACCAATCTAAGAATGTGAAAGTAAAACACTTCAAACTAATAAAATGTGTGATCTTGTATAGTTCCAAACATTACCTATACTCGGGAAAGTTAAGGTCAAGATGGTTAGGGCCTTACATTGTGCATCATGTGTTCCCACATGGGGTAGTAGAGATTCAGGACCCCACTAGTGGTATTGTATTCGAAGTAAATGGTCATAAGTTAAAACCATTCATTGAATCATTAAATAAAAAATAAACATAGGAGGATTTAACTGATCCAACCCATGAACTAGAATAAAATCGATAGATTTAGGGTTCATGTGAAGATAAAGTCATTACAAAAATCTCATTCTAGGAAGAAACCTAGCATTTACCTATAAATTTACTCAATGTTTATATTTTTATGATAAACCGGCATCTTTTTTATAATTTTCTTATGATTTTTTTGTTTTTATTTAATGGATCCTCTCAAGGTTTCCATGGTTTCTAATTTGGATTATGTTCAAGAAGAAATGGTTATTGAGGTTCATTTTTTTCTCTTAGAGAAATCACTTACATCTATAAATTCCACCCCATTATACCATCTACTATGTGGAGTCTATGAGTGATATACAGATCGAATGATCAATTTATTATGACCCGAACTTCATTAGTATACCACCAAGTGACTTCATTACATGATTCCCATTTTCAAATTTTATTTTGGAAAACTCTCCTCTTCATCTACTTCTTCTAAATATTCTTTTCATTAAACACTGGGGATAGTGTTATTCTAATTGGGGGGTGATGAAATAAAAAAATGTTTTTGTGCACATAAAAAAACAACAAAAACTAAAAAAATGAAATGAAAAAATGAATTAATAGAAGGAAATTTTTATTTTACATAGAACATGAAAATACAAATTGAATGCTTTAATATAGAATATCAAATAATTTTTCATTTTTTTATATAGATTTTAATCCATGTTTAAGTTCATGGGCATAATTTTTTTAATTTTTGTATATCTAATGTGATTTCTCACCATTTATATTTTTATCAATTTAATAAAAAAATTACAACACACATCTTTTGGATCTTGGGGTATCATTTTAAGTTCACAGGGTTCAATAATAAAGGGAATTGGTTTGGTGATAATTTTAATTTTAACATGAGTATTTAAAAATTATAAAAAACATAAAAATAATAAATTCACACGTATATAAATTGAATGACCAAATGTGTGGACTTTGGCACTTGGGGATCGTGACTCTATACTTTTTTATTCCAGAGTTTAGAATTTTATCTATATATGTGGTAATTTATTTATTTTTTGATTGAGTTTACTTGATATTATACCCACGTGTGTGGGATTCACATGTTGCCCTATGCTCTTTGAGCCTTGTAGTCATCAGAAAAGTATCACTATAGGGGTTGACTTGATTGAGTCAATTTAAATTTCCCTGAAAAAATGGAAAAAATAAATTAAAAAAATTAATACACATCTTAATATTGAAATTTTATTCCACCAAATGCTTCCATATTTTCCCCCTTTAATAAAAATGAACCTGTGTGTCTATTATGGTGCACAACACATCATCATGATTAATTTAAATTGGATTAAATGTGGAGATAAATTTGAATAAAGGAATGGGATTGGTATTGGGATATTTTTATGAACATATCTTGTGTTAAAATATTTTTATGGGTTTAAAAAAAATTGGTATGAGGTATTTTGGTGAGCATTTTATATTAAAATGTTTTTGGAAAATGTAATTCGAATTTCATATTTTTTTAATACATTTTGCTAGAAACTAGAAATACTCAAGTTGGAGGGTTGTTATTATACAATGAAATAGGCTAATATTCATTTTTTATATTATTATATTCTTGTGATTCAATGTTCATAAACATTTTTACTGGTTCATTTTACAATTTGAACTTCCTTTCTTAACACGTTTGTAATTCCTTCTTAAAATGAACTATTACATGGTATATTTTTTAACACCACTTAAGACACACAATGATATTGATTTTATTTCCATATTTTATTTTATGTTTCATAATTATATTAGGAACATTATATCCATTTTTCTATTAAATATTCATTTCGGATGATGACCATAGTGGGCCTTAAACTAATAACATTTTGGGAGAAGTGAACTAGACAACAACCCAACAAAATAACTATAGTGGCCAAGATACAAGCCCAATGATTCTAAAATTTGAAATGGATATATACAAAATCATGGGAAACATTTAATTAAATAGTTTCCAGAGATAATTATGATTTTTTATTGGAGTTATTGGTGGGCTAATTGGAAAATGAAATTACGGTTCAAATTCTATGGCCTAGAAAAACAACCCACCCTTTCAATTATATATCAAAAATAAATCAAATTTGGATCAAATTTCAAAGGACATTAGTGGACATAATGGGATTAAATTTCTTATTCTATGAAATACCAAAATTCATCCATATATATGCTCTTTTGGACACATATGTCTGAGGCATGCAAGTTGGTTCTCATTTGGGCACAAGGGTGGAATAATCCACATTCCACAAAATTTCCTCCACCCCATGCCTATAATAATCATGTTAGAATACTTGGAATATAGTGTACCAACCCAATAAAGTATAAATTACTATTTTATGCATTTATGTGAAGGATTTGAGGATTCTTGGTGTTTTTTTCATTGTAATGTTACGATGTTGTTTTGTCTTTGCAACATTCTTCTTTTAATTGTACATTATTCATATCAATTTTTTCGCTTAATAAAACTTATTATTTTTAAAATTTATTGTTAATTTTTAAACCATAATGATATTGTTTCCTTAAGTTGAGAACCTATTCACATCAATACATGTGAAATTTTTCACACAAGAGTGGAGTGATCATTATTTCATTGCAGTTCTTATTCAATTCTTCCCCCATGAGTCTATTTCCCACTTCCATTGAGAATATAGATTCAATAGAGGGATAAACCTATCATGTGTTGATCCAATGGGGTATAAAGGGTATGGATTGGATGTTATTTCTCACTCTATTAATGTTTTATCAATTTATTTATTTTTATTTTTCATTTGAATATTTTCTCTCTTCCTCTTTCTTATTGAATTTTATTGCCACACTTTTATCTGCTAATAAGATTATTTACCTTGGACTGCTCATGAAAATGATTCTCCAAGTGTATAGGTGATTATAATTTGTGTTTTAAGGTGTTAAAATATTAATTGATGAGGTTATATCTATTTTATTGATTAAATCCTTCTTGAGTTAATGAAATAGAATTAATTTAAAAAAGAATTAATCCAATCTACCCCAAGCGATATCTTATGATCAACTCATTCTCTCAAATTGAATTCCACTACATCTCTTAGTGTTAATTTAAACCATATCAAATTGAACTCATGTTGGCCAATTCATATCCAAAAATAATCCATAGAATTCATATGTTTATGGTTTTCTTCTTAGGTATTTGAGGATTGACATCCCAAGCTACACTACAAGCGACTAGTTCAACACTAAAAACTTGGGTAAATTTGGGTGAGACCACTTATCACTATATCAACCTATGAATTATTGAATCTTATATATTGTAAACTAAAAATGTAACTCAATCATGAAATGATAAATCAGTTATCAATAAAGTCAATCTGTCATTGGAATATAACGTTCTACACTCCTAATCATGTTAAAATTTCAGAAAAATACGATGATAAATAAACAGTCTCAAATGAACTTCAATGAAGATCAATTTTTACTCATATCAATGTTTTTCAAAAATTATAGTCTAAAAAATTGATAGTATTATTAAATAAGATCAATTCAAGAGTAATGTAAAATAAGTAACCAGTCCAATCTCATTCCCCCACTGGAATTTAACTAAAAATAATAATTACATTAAACATATTACAAGTATTCATTACATGAAAATTTATACAGACAAAGAAAAAAATAGGGGGAAATAGATGAGTTTTATGTACACATTAGCTCAAACTTCTACTTGATTCTGCTCAGAGATATCTAGTTTTTTGGTCTCCAAATTATTCATCACCTGGTCTCTATTTTTAATAAATCTTCAATTCTCCATCCACTTTTCTCTCTTTAATCCTCTTTCTTTTTCCAGATTCTTCTTCTTATATTAATAATCAAGTTTCACACCAACCTCTACCTCAATAAGATGATAATTTTTCTAAAATTATCTTTATGTCTTCTACATGGAATTTTTGTCAGTATACACTTTCCTCAATGGTGATCGGAGCCATGCTCCAAAAAATGAATAAGCTCTAAAACATGTGGTCATGTTCACAATCATTTAAAAATTTATAAAATATTTCCTATAAAACATCTAAATTAAAATACTTTTAAGAAGATTCACCTAAATCCAAATACATGATCTTACCCTTATACGGGTTGAGTCAAAGTGATTACCCTTACTCTACTACTTTAATGGGTTATGTTCAGTATAAGAGACACATATATTCAGAACTCTATCCAGCATAGGTTTAGTGTACCCTTGTGTAGGTGTACCTTTATGTCATGTTTCTCTTGTTGGGGCTGATTTATACCCTTATGACACCTTCATACACACTTACACCAATCTCTATTTACCTTTATTCTAATTTTACCCATACGCCATTAACCCTTATATGGGGCTCCTTCTCTATCCTTATTGAAGATTCCAATTCAAACCTTACAAACTTTGTTATACCCTTACACACATCCTTTTGCGACCCTTACACACATTCTATAAAACATATTCTGGTAATTTTGGACCCTTATGTTATAATAGTGTATGCCCTAGACCCAACATGAAAAGTACTTTTGATCACCATATCATGTATATAGTTAGATATACATGATGTACACATACCATTATAGTGTATAATTTTCTACGTTCAATTTTGAAATGTTAATTTCATTAGATTAATTGTCGTATCTAAATGTTATATCAGATCCTAGACTATAATGAGAACCACAAGATACTATGACATTAATCATAAATATATTTCCTATAGTCTAGATATATTTTAATGACTAGACACAATAGATGTTTGAACATAAAGTGATGGGGGATCATAAGCATTGAGACTTCTTCTCATGAATTTTTCACTTGGTGATTTCTAGTAGTGAGATTATGAAGAAGACCCCTCTAATTGGGACACCACATGTTTCAGGTGTCATTGGATGTTCCTATCTATGTACATGTATAATGGTATCCTAACTTAAGATCATTACCAATATGTTTCATTTGATTTGTGTACTTTGATGCAAGTAAAATACATTGATAATGAAATCATGGTGAGGTAGCTTGTGTTGGGTACATAATTACTGGAATGACATTGGTTGAATGGCCAAGAAAGGATTTTTCACTTCCAGGTTAATGAAGTTATATATCTCGAGAAACATTGATTAAGATGGTAGTACCTTAATATATCCATGGCTATGGTAGTCCAAGGTAAATCCATCTAGTTGAATCAATAAATAATAATAAAAGAAAAATGTGATGACACAGGTATGCGTCCTACTTTATGAGACATTAAAGACAAAGAGATTATATTACACAGTGCATGTTCAAAGATTTTTTATCATTGTTATGACTATCCTTATCTCATTACGGGGCATGATGGGTTGTTAGATCCTGCTCTTGGTCTATGGATAGTATTCACTGCTATAAAGATAAGGTTATAGAGGATCACACACAATTACATATTCAAAGGTGTTAGGGCCAATAGGGGCCTATATACCCTGAGAGGGGGGGTGAATCAGGGTATGGACATTTTTTTCAAAGTTCTTCCTACCCCACTGGATCTTGACCTCTTTATTACAAGGGTCACTTTGTTTGCTCTTGTGTGTAAACTGTGATCACTTCTTTACTTCTTTATCTAATGATGATGCTTTGAATGCAATGCAGGGAAGCAAACAGATAGACACAGAGTTTTTTACTTGGTTCACCCTCACAGGGCTACGTCCAAGGAGCATATGCCGACAAGTTGCCGGTCGTACCAAATTCCACTAATCTTCACTAGCTGTGGATACAATGTTCGGGCTAGATCACTTCTATGACCAGGCTCACTGCCTTTACAATGTTTAGGGTCAGCTCACTACTTTCCCAAGGGTCACTCCCTGTTTCTCTCTCTCTGGCTCACTGCCGGTGGAGAGGATCACCTTCTTCCTCTTCCTAAGCTCACTACTCTGGAAGGGAATCCACTCACAGTTTATAGACCTGTAGGTCTCTTCATTTGCATGAATGAATGCATCTTCCTCTGTGTGTAGATGCTCTATTGAAGTACAACTTTCACCCGTAGATGAATATCTCTTTGCACCGAAGGTATCGGGCAACGTACCAGCTTCCATGTAGTCTGAGAAGCACCGCTGGAACAAAACCTTACTTGGCGCGCAAGTCAATCTCGCCGCGCAAGTATCGGCGCGCAAGTCACAACGGGCGCGCAAGTCCTCCTCAGACACTTGCGCGACTCAAGCTTCCTCAACTCCAAACTTGCGCGACTCTCTTCCTTTTACGCCCAAACCAATATTGGCGCGCAACTGCCAACCGGCGCGCAACTTCTAACACCGACGCACAACTTCAACTACTGGCGCGCAAATTCACCTGTGTGACCCACACTCACCACTTGCGCGACCACCACACCTGCGCGACGGGAGCTCTGATTTCTCAAAGTGTTGAACTCCGTTGAAAATGAGGAGGGGTGGTCCAGTATTTATAGGCAATCTGACCACCCTGCGCGACGGCGTGCAAGTCACCTGCGCGACCCAGTTTCGGCGCGCAAGTCCCCTGTCATTTTAGACACTTGCGCGACCAACTCCCAAACTTGCGCGAACCTCTTTACTTTGCCATATTTTGATCTTCTGATCTTGAAAAACATATGGCGCGCAAGTTTCCTATACTCCAAGTCCTCGGTGCGCAAGTCCTTTTGCCAAAAACACTTTTCTTCATTTGCCGAATTTCAGGCCCTAAAATTTGGCAAACACTGGAAAACGGCGCCACCTTGTATCTGTTCTTTTGTACCGCCTCCAGATCATTCATTCCTTTTATCGACGTTCTTGAATCAAACATGGATCGTTGACCTCAGCTCTTGAACTCGACATTCCACCATGAAATCCTCTTTGTCAACAAATTTGTATGTCATTGTTTTGCTTTGTCAACAATCACTACTCAGATGTCCACTTTGTCAACAAACACAATCACCTCAAAAATGCTTCAATGATACCTTGAGGGATTTTTGCCCAACAAAAAGACTATCCTATTTTTTTGAATAGTACTTTTGGACATGGTGGGCCCCGCCACTATTGTCCGGGTTTTGTTCAAGGTTGAACGATCACCGAATAAACAAATAAATTCATTTTATTAAAGTTAAGAATAATTGGTATTGAATTTATTTATTATGAAAAATATTATTTGAATGAATATTAGTTTAAAATATTCGAGGTTCATTAAATATTTGTGGGAACGACGAGTCAAGTTAATGGCTCAGGTTTTATCACATAAAATATTTATTACATTACCAGTGATAAAAATGTAAATGATATTTATGATTTAATACAACAGTCATAATATATAATTTATTTGGTAATAAATAAATATTCAGGTATTAGGTGTATATTTTAGATATTTTTTGATTCACTATAAATAGAGGAGAGTTTTATCATTCCATATACTATTCACTACTTGAATAGTGAGTGCTTCTCTCTATTCTCCATCTCTCTTGATTCCTAGAGAGGGATGATGCAGTTCTACGCACTCGATCATAGTTCTTCTTTGTGGATCGATGGAACAAAACAATGTTGATCGTTGGGATGTTGTAGGCATCATCGAAACTTCGCACTCGCACTCAAATTCTTATAATCAACATTCCTACAGGACTTCAAAGTGAGTATGGATGATCTATATGGATTTGAATTCAGATCCTTAAAGCAATGATCGTCTGTGAAGAGCAGACATTGATCATGAATTATGATCAAACAAGGTACTTTATTTTATTTTTGTGCTTAAATTATTTACAAGATGATCCATGAGCTTATACCAAGAAAGAATTCACCGATAACATTGTAGTCATGTCAATCATCAATGGAAATTTTAAAATCCCTAGTTTTTGGGGATTCCTTTGGGAACATTGTAACATTAATTGGAATTAGAGTGATGTGTGAAAAGTGTATGTCAACAAGAAATTTAACATTTCATTAAAATTATTAGAGCATGTCATTTTTTGTCTCAACACCATACACCACGATTCAATATGATATCATATTTCCAAGTTACATCCATCTGACGTTTTATAACAGATTGAAATAATTTTTGTGGGTTCTATTTTTCAAGAACATATATATTTTATAAGTCATTAATTTACCCAAATATCGTTTCCCAAATCCATTTCGGTGAACCTCGCCAATCCCGCCAGCAACGGACTGAACAATGATTTTCAATGAGGTGAAATGATAATATTATTATGATAAATTTATAAAAATATTGTTTTTAATCAAACCCTAATTGATAGGGTTATGAAAAACAAACATGTATTTTTAATGTGATCAAACCAGGATGGTGGTGGCTTGACCTCATAGGGTCAACTAAACTCAAAAAATGGAGCTGTCTGCTTGACTAGTCGAGAGAAGCAAAAAAAAAAATGAATGGTCAATGGGTGGGGCCCCACTTCCAAATAGGTCATCTCTCTCTCTCCCTATTACCATATAAATATCTCACAATCGCGGCTTCTCCCACATCTTGGACGGCCTCGCCTGACCTCCTGGATGCCCTCGCCTTTCCACCCGCCTTGGCCACCGTCCGCCTCAAGAAGTCATCGTCTCCTCCATGCGATACAACCTAGAGGCACCGCTAAAAATAAAGATCCTCAACCACAATGTGCACCCTAGATGCCTCCATGGGAGATCCTTGTTTCACCAATATCTTTCCCCCTCCCCAGGTACAGATCTGGGCACCTCCCTCGATGGCTGACCCGTCGGCGGTGACCTCACTAGACTAAAGGGGCTCCTCCACCTCACCTCTACTATCCCCAAGTTGGAGCCTCCCTCACCCCACTGGCTTGAAATCCCATCTGGATAGATCTATATTGACCACCCTCTGGCGATCACTCTACCTCATCCTCCTCCTTCTGCCAGGCGGTCCGCTGAGTGCATGGTCGACCGTCGTCGTCACCTCAGTGATCTGCCACGATGCCCCACCGACTATGGCTATGAGGACCCTCTAAACCACCTCTCAAGCAAACCATCATAGCACTTTCCACTAGACACTCCTTTCTCGTAGACCCACATGTTGGGGCTTCCCATAGTGAGGTCACCACCCTACTCCGCGAGTGCAACCACTGCCACAGTGCGGTCGGGCCCTTCTCTGGGATCTGAACACCTCACTGACAACTCATTAGTTCCATAGAAGTGACCATGGCATGAGTTATCATGCGAACTTCTCTACCCAGCCCTAATTTACCCCAAAAAGGGAATGGGCAGGTCCACCCAGCCCGGAACAGGCCTAAACGAACCATACTGGCCTAGAACGCCCTAGTACAGGGTCTGTACGACTTGTAATGAGACTGTATGGGTTTTTCCCCACCTGCACAGGCCCTGCTTGGGGTTTTTGAGGCCCGATTATTTTAATATAATCAAAAAATTAATTTAATAAATTTATTTAATTTCATTTGTGAATTAAATTAATTAAATATTAATTGTTGGTTTAAAAGATTATTTTATAATGCAGGTTAAATTAATTTAATTTTCATGAAAAATTTAATCAATTAATTAATTTAATTTTTGGATTTAAAATTAAATTAATTAATGGGACCAAATTTTAAAAATTATTAAATTAAAATAAGTGTTAATTTTAATTCAATAAAAGTTTCTTAAAAAATTTATTTTTAATACAAGTTTAATATTTATTCTATATTTAATTTTAATATTCAATTTTAAAGCATATTAGACTGATCATGATCCCAAGACCAACCAATGCATGTCTGGTGCTTATTATTTTATTATTGTAATGTGATTTGTAATAATTAGTTTATAAAAGACGATCTGTGTGTTGTCTAAGTATCATTATATGTATAAGTGTCTTTGTGTCCTTTTTCAAGGTTGTATTTTATAATCTTGAGTTCCCCTCGCCAATGAGTGAGTATTACTGTTTAATGATGAGATGAGCAGAGACGCACTTACCACCGTGTTATGGCGATGCACCAGACAAGGGTTTGACACATTGATGGGAAGGTGCTACAACTCGAGATGCAAGCGATGTGACTCAAGGTATTACACCTAAGGTCTAGGTAGACTCATTATTCACTCAATGAATCAACCGATAGAATTGTCTCATGGTCATGTAGTCATTTTATTTTCCTATGGTATGTTATTATATGAATGTTTAGTTTATGTGTGATCATATAGAATGATAAACAAGCATGAACAGATAAAACAACCATGTGACATGATGAATATTTTTCTATTTATTGCATAGTCAGTTGTGAGTGTGGTCACATAGATATTGATTATAAAATAGAAAATTATTTCTTTAATCACATAAAAACAATAAAACCCTTAAAGAAATATTAAGTCGTAACCACCTTCCATCATTCAAATTTGGACAAAACTGGGTGTTTGGGGTGCTCTTCATGCCATAGATGAGGGTGCCTCTTACTACCGAGGAGTTCTGATGAGAGTGGTGGGTTGACCAAAATTAATGGGTGGTAAGGATTATCCAAATCTAACTTCTTATCATTTTAGAGACATGCATTGAGTAAATAAAATTATGATTTTAGAAGTTGATACTTCACTAAAAAGATCAATGAACTACGATTTAATGTGGATGGCCAATCAAACACCAACCATGAACCCTCCAAGTAGTGGTGTAGCCATGACTTATAGACTATGAGGGGTTCATCAAGGATCCATGCCACTAGAATTCTCAAGCGATAGTGTAACGACCCAAACTTTCATTAATTGAAATTCTTCTTGATCTAATTAAATGTTTATTATGGTTATATAAAATGTGAACTTCATTGGTTTTATGTTTCTAGATTTTAAAATACCCTTATACATTGTGACTACTACTAATATACCCATTGAACTGTGATCACCAGATTAGTATAAATATTGGGCTTTAACAAATCCAATTTACTCAGACAAAGGAAGTGAATGCCTCATCCAGTAGACTTACCCCATATGAAGCCCATATGTCAGAGCTTGGAAAATAGGTGGCGTCATTGGACTTTTCTCTTGAACAAGCCCAGGCTAAGCTTGAACATGTTAAGCTTGAGAGGAACTGACTATGGGAGAAGTGGAAGTTAATAGAGATTACCACCTAAGCGATGTTATCCGAGTCACCTCAAGAGTCTGTCACCATAGCACACCTTACCCTTAGTTCTTACGTGGGTGTTATAAGGGGCTATATAACAATACCCTAGCACTATTAAAATGTACATTATTTTTTTTATAAAGAATGTGCATTCATTTTATTATTGTTACTTTGTAAATAGCTTTTAATGCACAAATAGTATATTTAGTTAATATTGAACTAAGAAATCTATTTTGATGAATTAATAGTTTTTTGAATTAAATAATATTTTACTAAAATATTATTATTAAATTATTTTTTATTAAATATAAATGATCATATAATTTTATGAAGGCAATTGTAATTTTTATTAAGGTTTGAAAATTATTTTTGTCAAAACCCAAGAATTTTTTGTAAATGTCAGTTTTTTTAAAAAAATTAAAAATTCACATATTTGTAAAATTATTTAGATAAAAGGAATATTATTTTTGGAATTAGGACGTCGAAATTATCCAACAGTGAATTTTTCATAATTTTCTGAGACAGTCGAATTTTTGGGTAAAAATTAAATACCGTTTAAATATATAATGTCCTTTATGACATAATAATGACCCAATAGTGAGCTAATAAAATACTATAAACATTATTTTCTGCCAATATATGTTTTATCATTGATATAATGTGATTTTTGATTTGTTTTATTTATTTTACAAAGCTTTTGTGGACCCTCCAAGACTTATAAAACATTTGTCTTTTTAAATTGTTTTCCTTGAGAGTGTGACTCATCTCCACATAAGTAACCCTATTATTTTAAGAATTTCGGCCATTGGACTTATAAAATATTTATTCTCACTCCCCTTTGGAAAAACCATGGGCAAAAACCATTGGCAAATTTGTGGTATTGATTAGTTTAATGTGAGGTGTCCCAAACATAAATAATAAAGAATTGTCTCTCCTTTCCTATATAAACCCGCCCAAGATCCCACTTACTCTTCAAAAAAAGCTTTTAGAGTTCAACCAGCCCTTGAAATCCTCTCTCTATAATCCTCCCAAGGTTCCCCAAGCTCCCAAGAATCTTGTCTCAAGCCTCTCCCGAGCCTTTGGGATCACACTTCCAAGTAAGGGATTTCTTCCTTTATCTTTTTTGTCTAATTTTCTTTAAGTTGTTATGCCCTTTTGTTTTCAATCAAAAATGTTGGGGGATGATTTTTCACCACCCTCATACTATCCTCTTTATGTTTGGATGATGTTAGACCCCTTTCTCTCTCATTAAAGCATCCCATGTACACTCGTAACCATGGCAAAATTCTGTGTGGGGTTTCTCTCTCCTCTTTTACATCAAAGTAATTATTTTGTATTATGAATCTAAATTCCATTACTTTTGTTGGGACATGTATCCATATGACCCCTTTACTGTACATTTAATGTACATACGATGAGACACCCTTTTCTATCTCATCAAAAAATTTCATGAATCCTTATGTCACGCCATTATGCTGCCGAAATTGCACTGCGTTTTTCTAAGCCATGAACATTGTGTAGTGAATACCATACCCATGTCTTTATCAAAGGTATTCACCATTATGTATATATACCTATTTAATGGTACTTTCATGTATTTATTCCACATTACTTAATCTTGTAATTAATTTTGATGTTTATTGGTTCCATGTTATATGATCCATGTGGCACACTTATGCATGAAAAGAAATATTTAACAAGGGTGCACCCTAATAGTGCTCCAATGAATTTGGTATACTATAGTATCATGATACGTCATGAGAAATGGGTTTTTACTCATGATAATTCAAGTGAAAAGAGGTTTTACTCTTGCTTCATGTGCAATGAGGGTTTACTCATGCTCCATGTGCAATGAGTCTTGGCTCATGCTAATTCTATGTTATGTGTTGTTGCCACATTTCCATGTTATGATTACCAAAAATTATCATGCCTTTATGTTCATGTTTATATTGTGATCCATTGATATGCCTATTTTCTAACATGTATTGTCTTCCTCATGTTATTCCATGTTTATTCCCTTAATGGGATTTATAGCTTACCTTTTTCTTATGCTTGTCCTCAGGTTATCCCATGCAATGCTAAGTATGAGGGAATGTAGTGGTCATGTAAAAAAAGTTTTCAAAAAATATTTTGTGTGTTTTATGCTGTTATGTAATGTTCCTAAGACCTAAATACACTAGACCTCTCGATCTTCTATGTTTTATCAAGTGAATATTTTATGTAATAAATCAAGATTAAGTGTGTAATAAAAAGTAATGTTGTTATAGTTTGTATCAGAGGATAGGTTTATTTATTTTTGGGATTAGAATTAGAAAAACCTAGTGAATACTTAGAGAAAATAATAAGGATAATGAAAACATCCCTAAGTATTGGTAAGTATTGAGTAAGAGGTTTATCAAGAAAATACATCCCGAGCTGGTTATGAGCAAGTAGTGGTGGATCTGACATAGATGTATCATAGCGGTAAAACCCAAAAACACCGCTTTGAGCTAGACTCAAACGGAAACTGGTGCACGACAACAGGCCTTGCTGCACCCTTGGTTACGACACTCCCGGGGGATATTCTTTGGTAAATTCATAATACTAGTATGTATTTTTATTAAGGGAATAAAAAAATGACCCTACAAATATATGTTATAAAGTAGATCATGGATAACATATATTGAAGCCTATGGATTCCTAAAATATGGAAATATAAGTTATTTATAAGTCATCAGTTTTTTCTTTGGATTACCCTTTATGTGTTACCCCTAACTTTCCTTTTATTCCAGCCAATGGCCAGTAATAGTAGGACTTGGGCTAACAACCAATGTGAAGATCAATATGACGACTGTGCAAATGAGATGCCCAATCTGATGGGAGAGGGAATATCGAACTTTTTCACACTTCTCTCTCATTTAGCTCTAGATTTGAATAGAATCATGGGTCAATAGGAATTTTCAACCCCCCCCCCCCCAATAAAGAACAAGTCGTTATCGAGAGCTCCATGAGAAAAAGGCTTCCTACTTTTAATGGATCGTCTAATCCCTCAATCGCCGAACAATGAATCAACTCCATTGAAAAGATCTTCTCCATCCTTCATTCTTTTTAACAAGAGAAGGTTCTTCTAGATGCTTATTTTATGGAAGGTGAAGCTGATCAATGGTGGGTGTTGATCAAAAATACGAATCCTGAGTAAGATATCGGGGCGTTGGAATAGAAGGTTTTTTGAAAGATGTTTTTTGATAAATATTTTCCACGCACTCTCCGACTTAAGATGGAAAGAGACTTGCTTTCCCTTAATCAAAAATATGATGAATCTATTGGAGAGTATGAGGAAAACATAATAAGGCTTGCACGATACACCTCCAACTTTTTCATTACCCCTGAATGCAAGGTTGAATGCTTCTTTGGTGGGCTGAAACCTAGCCTACAGAAAGCACTAGTGTTCCATGACTTCGACAACTATGAGGAAATTGTCTGATGTGCCCTCATGTTGAAATGGATATTGGAGAATCTCAGGGGTATCATAGGGATAATAAGTGTAAGGTGGAATTTAATGTTGTGGGTCCGATTGATAAATCCTATGGCACTAAGAAGATCCAGCACCCCACTTGTCAAAGGGGTGGAAAGAAGCACCGTGGAAATTGCCTTAAGGGGATGAGGAAATACATTAGGTGTGGAAGAGAAGGGAACCTAACTATTAACTACTGACAAGAAAAACTACCAGCAACAACAGAGGAGAGGGACGATCTATTAGAACCTCAACATGTTGTTCATTTCTAAAACTACAAATAACCATGGCATCTTGAAAATTAGGGCCCAAAGACAAGGAATTTTGGAGGCAACCAATAACCTCCAAGGCACCAAGGGAGAGAATTTTCCATCACTACTACCGAAGTGAACCCCGACAACTAAGTGCTGAAAGGTACATGAGTTATTCATTCAAGAATAGAAAACATACTTTTTGATTTAGGTTCTACGCATTCTTTTATATCCCAAAAGTTTAGTAGAACAATCACAACACCACCATAAATCATGGAAGTAAAGATGTCAGTGAGTTCGATAAATGGGGCGATCATTGCTTCCCATGAATATAACTCCCCCTGTCATAATCTATGGATTTAATTTCTCGGAGAACCTCGTCATACTCCCTCTGGTGGAATTTGATTAAATTCCGGGAATGGATTGGCTTTCCTTATATAGAGCCAACATAAATTTCTGTGAGAGTGAAATGACTCTCCATGTGGAGAATCGACCCCCGATACTATACAAGTGCAAGGAGGAAGATGAATCTTCTTTAGCTCCATCATCTCAAGATTGGATATTACTGCCCTATGAGCATGCGTATATGGCTCAGATGATGAAGTCTATAGAGGCAACCATCCTTGAATACATTCCTATTGTGAGGGAATTTTATGAAGTGTTTCCCGAGAAATTTTCTAGTCTTCCTCCTAGAAGGGATGTTGAATTTTCAATTGATCTTATTCCTGGGGCATTGCCAATATCCAAGACCCCATATAGAATGACTGTTTTGGAGCATGATTAGCAGAAGAAACAACTACATAATAATCTAGATAAAGGGTTTATATGCCCAAGTGCTTCACCATGGGGTGCACCGGTCCTCTTCGTCAAGAAGAAGGACGAGTCAATGAGCCTTTGCATCGATTATCGTGAGCTAAAAAAATCACGATAAAGAACAAGTATCCTCTCCCACTAGTTTATGTCTTGTTAAATCATCTGCATGGAGCACAATACTTCTCCAAGGTGGATTTATAGTCAGGATATTATCAAGTAAGGGTGAAGAAGGAAGATATTCCAATACTTCTTTTTATACAAGATATGCATACTATGAATTCATAGTAGTTCCTTTCAGACTCACTAATGCTCCAGTAATCTTCATGTACTTGATGAATACAGTCTTTAGGGATTACCTTGACAAATTTGTGGTAGTCTTTATAGATGATATTATTATATACTTCATAACCAAGGAGGATCATGAGGATCATCTAAGAACTGTACTAGAGACCTTGCGGAAGGAGAATCTCTATGAATAGTACAACAAGTGTGAGTTCTGGTTGAAGGAGGTCTCATTCTTGGGCCATATCATCACAAGAAATGGGATATATGTGGATCCCTCCAAAACAGATGTAATTGAGGGATGGTCAAGGCCAACATCGGTAAAGGATAACCGTAGCTTCTTGGGTTTAGCTGGATATTATCAACGATTTGTGAGAAATTTCTCAGGATTGAACAACCCTCTTACCAAGCTAAATCAGAAGTGTGTACAGTTTTTTTGGAGTGATGAATAAGAAGAAAGATTCAAGGAGTTAAAAATGAGGCTTATCATTATGCCCATGCTCACTTTACCCACAAGTGGAGAATTTTTTGTGGTATTCAGTGATGCTTCGAAGAAGGGCCCGAGCTATGTGTTGATGAAAAATGACAAAGTCATTGCCTATGCTTCAAGGTAATTGAAATTTCATGAGAAGAATTATCCAAAACATGATTTAGAGTTTTCTGCGGCGATCTTCGATTTAAAATTTTTTTCGGCATTATCTCTTTGGGGAGAAGTGTGAAATATATACGGACCACAAAAGCATCAAGTATATATTCACACAGAAAGATTTGAACATTATTCAATGAATATGGCTAGATCTTATTAGAGACTATGACTTCTCAATACATTACCACCCTTGGAAAGTGAACAAGGTGGAAGATGCTCTATGTAGAAAGGACTCATATATTCTATCATTTATGGGAATTGAGAAGGACCCAATATTCTTAGATTTGATGAATATGGACATGGGAATAATAATGAAGGATAAATCGTCAATCCTTCCACAAATTATTACTCAACTATCTCTTTTGGAAAGGTTAAAGGATGCTCAAAAGGATGATGTGGGAATTCAGAAGAGAGTGGAAGTTATCGAAAAAGGTAAATCCTCAGAGTTCAATGTTAATAAAGAAGGAATTGTGAGATTTGGGAAAAGACTATGTGTTCCATCAAGTATGGATTTGAAGAAGGAACTTTTGGATGATGCGCATAGTTCAAATTTCTCTATTCACTTAGGAAACACAAAGATGTATCGATATCTCTAAGAGAATTATTGGTGGAATAATATAAAGAAGGGGATCGCTGAGTATACATCAAGGTGCTTGGTGTGTCAGTAAGTGAACACAGAGAGACATAAGTCTAAGGGGATGATGCAACCATTACCCATACCAGAATGGAAATGGGAGGACATCACCATGGTCTTTGTTACCAGACTTCCCAAGACATCCAAAGGCAACAATGTAATATGGATTGTTGTGGATCGTCTTACAAATTATGCACACTTTATTGCAATTTAAGAAGATTTATCATTGGATCAACTAGAATAGATATATATCAGGGAAGTGGTAAGGTTTAATGGAGTACCACTATCTATTTTATCCGAACGAGATCCAAGATTCACCTCTATGTTTTGGAAGAGTCTTCAACATGCTCTAGATACTGAGATGAACTTTAGTACAGCTTATCATCCTTAAACTGAGGTCTAATCCAAGAGGACTATCCAAACACTTGAGGATATGTTGAGAGCATGTTCAATGGACTTCAAAGTAAGGTGGGACTAACATCTTCCACTGGTTGGATTTTCCTACAATAATAGTTTCTAATCGAGCATTTGAATAGAACCTTATGAAGCCCTATATGGGAAGAGGTGAATAACACCGACATTTGGGATGAAGTTGAAGAGCGTAAGCTGCTAGGACAAGAAATGGTCGAAAAATGGTGGAGAAGGTGAAAACCATTCATCACCATATCAAGGCAGCCCAGAGTCGACAGAAAAGTTATGCAGATAACTATCGACAAGACCTTGAGTTTGAAGTTGGAGACATGGTATTTCTATGCATATCTGCATGGAAGAATGTCATGAGGTTTGGAAGGAAAGGGACGTTAAGTCCTAGGTACATTGGGCCCTTTAAGATTCTTGATCGTGTTGAGACTATGACCTATCGACTAACACATCCACCTACCATGGCCAAAGTACATGATGTATTTCATGTATCCCTATGAAAAAAGTGCATACTAGACCCTTCACATGTACTCTATTTAGAGGTAGTACGACTAGAGGATGATCTTTCTTACGAGGAGCAAAGAGTGATGATCTTAGATCGTAGAGAAAAATTCCTACGAAATAAGATAATGCCCCTTGTTAAGGTGTTGTGGAGAAACCACAAGTTTGAATAAGTGACATGCGAATCAGAGAAAGTGATGAAGCAAAGTCACCCACATCTGTTTTAGTGTGGGAAAAGGAAATTTCGAGGGTGAAATATCTTAAGGGGGGAAGATTGTAACGACCCAAACATTCATTAATAGAAATTCCTTTTGATCTAATTAAATGTTTATTATGGTTATATAAAATGTGAACTTCATTGGTTTTATGTTTTTGGATTTGAAAATACCCTCATGAATTGTGACCATTGTTAATATATCCATTGAACAGTGATCACCTGATTAGTATAAATATAGGGCTTCAAAAAATCCAGTTTACTCAGACAAAGAAAGAGATGGCCACATCTAGTAGACTTGCCTCATACGAAGCCCATTTTTCGGAGCTTGGAAAGGAGGTGGATTCATTGGACTTTTCTATTGACCAAGCCCAAGCTGAGATTTAACACGTTAAGCTTGAGCAGAACCGATTATAGGAGAAGTAGAAGTTAATAGAGATTACCAACCAAGTTATGTTATCCGAGCCACCACAAGAGTCTGTCACCATTGCACACCTTACCCTTATTTCTTATGCAAGTGTTATAAGGTGTTATGTAACAAGAACCTATAACTATGACAATATACATTATTTTTGTATAAATAATGTGCATTCATTTTATTATTGTTACTTTGTAAATATTTTTTAAAGCACAAATATTATTTTTTAGTTAATATTCAACTAAGAAATCTATTTTGATGAATTAATGGATTTTTGGTTTAAATAATATTTTAATAAATTATTATTATTAAATTAATTTTTATTAAATATGAATTATCATATTATTTTATGAATTCAATTGTAATTTTTATTAAGGTTTGAAAACTGTTTTTGTCGAAACCCATGAATTATCGGTAAATGTCAGTTTTTATTTTTGAAGTAAAAATTAACATAGTTGTAAAATTATTTAGATAAAATGAATATTATTTTTTGAATTAGGACGTCAAAATTATACAATAGTTAATTTTTCATAATTTTCTGAGACAGTCAAATTTTTTGTTAAAAATTAAATATCGTTTAAATATATAATGTGTTTTATAACATCATAATGACCCAATAGTGTGGTAATAAAATACTATAAACATTATTTTCGGCAAATAAATGTTTTATAAATAAAATAATGTGATTTTAGATTTGTTTTAATTTATTTTACAAAGCTTTTGTAGACCCTCCAAGACTTATAAAACATTTTGTATTTTAAAATTGCTTTCCTTGAGAGTGTGACTCACCTCCACATAAGCAACCCTATTATTTTAAGAAGTTAGGACATTGGCCTTATAAAATATTTTTTTCCACTCCCCTTTGGCAAAACTATTGGCAAAAACCATGGGATGATTTGTGGTATTGATTAGTTTAATGTGAGGTGTCCCAAACCTAAATAATAAAGAATTCCCTCTCCTTTCCAATATAAACCCACCCAAGATCCCACTTCCTCTTCACTAAAAGCCTTTTTAGTTTGACCAACCCCTGACCTCATCTCTCTAGAATCCTCCCAAGGTGCCCCAAGCTCTTGAGAAGCCTCTCTTAAGACTTTCCAAATACTTTGGGATCACACTTCCAAGGAAGGGATTTCTTCCTTTCCCATTTTTGTCTAATTTTATGTAAGTTGTTATTCCCTTTTGTTTTCAATAAAAAATGTTGGGGTATAATTTCTCACCTCCCTAATACTGTCGTTTTTATTTTTTGATTATGGGAAAACCCCTTTATATTTCATTAAATTTTATGATGTACACCCGTTACCATGCCGAAATTCCGTGAGGGATTTCACTATCCTCTTTTACATCCAAGTAATTCTTTTGTATTATGCATCTAAATTCCATTAAATTTGTTGGAAAATATATACATATGACCCCCTTACTTTCCATTTCATGTAAATATGATGATACAAAAATTTATATCTCATCAACTATTTTCATGAATCCTTATGTCATGTCGTTATGATGCCGAAATTGCACCACATTTTTCCAAGCCAAGAACATTTTTTAGTGAATACCATACCCATGTCTCTATCAAGGGTATTAACCTATATGAACATATACCTATTTAATGGTAATTTCATGTATTCATTTCACATTAATTAATCATGTAATAACTTATGATGTTGGTTGATTCCATGTTATATGATCCATGTGGCACACTTATGCATGAAATGAAATGTTTAAGAAGGGTGCACCCTGACAGCGCTCCAATGCATTGGGTAAAGTACAATATCATGATATGTTATGTTCAATGGGTGTTGACTAATTCCAATTCAAGTGAAACTAGGTTTTACTCATGCTTCATGTGCAATGATGGTTTACTCATGCTCCATGTGCAATGAGCCTTGGCTCATGCTAATTCCATGTTAAGTGTTGTTGCCACATTTCCATGTTATGATTATCATGATTTATCATGCCTTTATGTTCATGTTTATATTGTTCTCCATTGATATACCTATTTTATAAAATATATTGTATTCCTCATTTTATTCCATGTTTATTCCATTACTGGGATTTATAGCTCACCCTTTTCTTATGAAAGTCCTCAGGTTATCCCATGCATTGCTAAGTATGTGGGAATGTAGTGGTCCGGTAAAGAAATTTTTCAATAAAGATTTTGTGTGTTTTATGCTGTTATGTATTGTTACTAAGCCCCAAAGACACTAGACCTCTCAATCTTCTATGTTTTATCAAGTGATGATTTTATGTAATAAATCATGTTTAAGTGTGTAATAAAATCTGGGTTGTTATAGATAAAGTATTCCAATTATATCACAGAGGGTTCCAAGAATTTCATAAAATAGTGGAAAAAATTTAATGATTTAATTAATTAATTGAAATGTATAAATTGGTAATTGAGAAACAAATTACTAATCTGCTAGTTATTTTACGGAAATTTATACCACAATGAACACTGTGATAATAAATAGAGAAAGTAAATTTCTACACTAGCATGAGTTTGCAAGTTTAGCACAAGTGTTTGCACACAATACTAAAGTATAGGAAATTAAAGGTTCTAGTGTTCCCATTACCTTTTAAACTACCTCAGGAAGTGATGGTGTAAAATTTCATATAGGAGACTAATGTATAGTAAACATCATGGTTATTTCTTTATGTAATCATTAACATTTGATACTAGTTGAGGTCACTACATTGGAGATTGATGATATAAAATTTAGTATCATCTAAACGTATTTTGTAAGGTTAAAGTGAAGGATGTTTTGAATGTGATGATTATACTGGTTATGTATAAATTTAAAGGCAGATATCAATCTTTCATGTCATCTCATTCTTACATCCATTTACTCGAGTATCATGTTATGTTAAAAAATAGATTCTATTGAGTAAAAAACTTCATTACCTATTTAGGTAAGGATCTCCTAGTAAATAATAATATAATATACGAATTAATATTTAATTACTATGGTGATTGAATTAAAATACCAGGAGAAAAAACCAATGTCAAGTAATTCAAAAATAATATTCACAATGTCCTTTAATAAAGTGAGGTTGAAAATTAACATGATGTTATTTGATTTTCATATTTTTAAATAACAAAAATGGAAGCTTAATCACAACAAAATTAATTTTAAAAAAATAGTAATCACTTCTTCTATAGGTATATTCATCAATGAAATGTTTCAGTTTTACTTTTTGGGTATTCAATACAATATGTCTGTTGCATATGTGTATTTAAATATGGTAAAAAAGTAAGTATTGAAATGTTATTATAAGTCATGTTTATTCTCTAAATGGCTGTGAAAGGGTGATTTCTATCTTAGTGGTGAGTAGAACATAACTTCGAATATCCAAGTGAATGATTCTTGTTGAACTATTATTAAGTATGACCAAAAAATTTATCTCATGTTCCCTTTGGAAACAAGGATACATTATTCTTGGTTCAGGAATTAATGTTGTTTATGGTAATTCATACTCAAATAATAGTTTTGTGATACTTGAATTAGAGGAAATATTTGATGAATATACAATGTAAGACTTATTTACCCAGTTGTGGAAAGGTAAATATTTATCATGTAAAACTTAAGGGGACGTCAAGGATATACCCATGATGGTATTTAGACTCAGCTGAGCTAAACACCTTAGTTATTATCGATGCATATACTTAGTTTTGAAAAAAGTAACATTTTGTTAAAAAGGCAATCCATAAGTCTTTTGGAATTAGTACAAAAAGTGATCTTGAACTATTCCAAGGGAATTCTAGTGGTAAAAATTCTTCTTTAGATTCCATTAATTTATTAAGGAATGGTAAATTGAAGTATAATATTTCTAGGGTCATAAGATATAAGATGTTATAGGCTGGCATGTTGAAGAATATCTTGACCAAGAAATCTTCGATCAATAGAAAATGTAGCACATAGCGGTTCCTAAATGCATATTACCTTATCTACATCATGACTTTGATGTTAATGAGAATGATCCATGATGAAGTGTTACATGTCAACATTGATCCACAAAAATTATCATAGAGTAATTCCTAAATGCATATTTTATACATCAGAGTTATGATGTATGTAGTATCAATGTTTCAACTTTCATAATATTTCATGACATACTTTGCAAATAATGGTAAAATCTCACAACCATATTTCAAGTATAATGACAAATGGATATCATATGATACATAGTATGATGGATATCCATTATTTCATAAGATACGTGTTTAGATACAAAGAGTTTTTTAGGACATTAAAACATGTATTAAGAACAAACACATTGTACTTCTATATTAATTATCCTCACATTTTCTTAAGATATTACATAAATCCCTATGATGGAAAAATAGTAGTCATGTGACCAAATATATTTCTATAAAAAGGTTGCACATATCTTTTGAGATAGTGGGAGCCATGTTGACTTAGGTTTAGTCAATTATTGAGATGCACATATAGTTATCATAGGAACTAGTTATATAAGTACATGTGGAAGAGGAATTATCCAGAGACACATACTACATAAGAATGTTAAAAACCATAGTGAGGGTTACTTTATTATCCATGATTGGTGATCCATTATTCATTTCGAATAATGATTCATACAAGTAAGAAGTAAATGTAAATTAGTAAATATTGGAAAGATCAATTAAAATTAAATAATGGGTTCCAAGAGTCAATGTGTAAAGGAGAATATTACTTTGAATAATTTTGTGGGTATTCAAATGAGACTATACATGGATGGTAAAATTTTAGTTGCAATAAGGCTCGATTGGTTATAACAATTTGTTCCTCTTAAATATACTAGAATTTTACTTTTCATAGCGACTTTTATATGATCAATATTGAGCATTGGAAGTCATGACCACTAGTCATGGAAGGTGTCTATACGACACAACCAGAAAGCGACAGTCCCAAAATGATAATAAAATTTTCAAGTTACTTCAACCCCGTTGAGTATTTAAGTATGCAACAGGGTCATATAATATTCATTTAGAATGAATTATTTCCATGTATCTACTAGAGGTTAGTGGGAGATCCATTTTTTCCATGTAAAATATGTTTGACAACGTTTGGAAAACAAATTTTAGTTTTCAAGATAGTTAATAACAAAATTAAGAATCAATTATCCATGATTGAATTAATGAAGAATCCTAAGTTCTGGGGAACAAGATTTACTAAGTTATATATAACCGTTTCTTGAACCTAGTCAACTCTACATATTGTGACATGGAATAGAAAAATACAAGTTGGAACAATTCAAGTTAGAATTTTTGTTAGTGTCACATGACATATATCTCTATAGGTTGACATGTTCGTGACATGAAAGGAGATTAACATGGTGAGTTAAAATCCATGCGCTAAATTGATGACCCCCTTATTGTAAATTTAATGTACATATGATGAGACACCCTTTTCTATCTCATCAAATATTTTCATGAATCCTTATGTCACGACGTTATGCTGCCAAAATTGCACTGCATTTTTCCCATCCAAGATCATTTTTTAGTGAATACCATACCCATGTCTCTATCAAAGGTATTCACCATTATGTATATATACCTATTTAATGGTACTTTCATGTATTTATTCCACATTACTTAATATTTTAATTACTTATGATGTTTATTGGTTCCATGTTATATGATCCATGTGGCACACTTATGCATGAAAAGAAATTTTTAACAAGGGTGCACCCTAACAGTGCTCCAATGCATTGGGTAAAGTATAGTATAATGATACGTCATGAGAAATGGGTGTTTACTCATGATAATTCAAGTTCAAAGAGGTTTTAATCTTGCTTCATGTGCAATGATGGTTTACTCATGATCCATATGCAATGATCCTTGGCTCATGCTAATTCCATGTTAAGTATTGTTGCCACATTTCCATGTTATGATTATCATACATTATCATGCCTTTATGTTCATGTTTATATTTTGATCCATTAATATGCCTATTTTTTAACATGTATTGTATTCCTCATGTTATTCCATGTTTATTCCCTTACTGTGCTTTATAGCTCACCCTTTTCTTATGAATGTCCTCAGGTTATCCCATGCAATGCTAAGTATGAGGGAATGTAGTGGTCATGTAAAAAAAGTTTTCAGTGAAGATGTTGTGTGTTTTTCCACGCACCCTCTGGATTAAGATGGAAAGGAACTTCCTTTCCCTCAATCAAAAAGATGAAAAATATATTAGAGTGTACGAGGAAAACATAAAAAGGCTTGCACGATACACCTCTTGCTTTGTTGTGACCCCTAAATTCAAGGTTGAACGCTTATTTGGGGGGCTGAAACCTAGCCTATGGAAAGCACTGGCGATCCATGAATTTGAAAGCTATGAGGAAATTGTCTGATGTTCCCTCAAGGTTGAAATGGATATCAGAGAATCTTAGGGGTATCATAGGGATAAGAAGTGTAAGGTGGAATTTAATGCTGGGGGTCTGATGGATAAATCCTATAGTGCTAAGAAGATCCAGCACCCCACTTGCCAGAGGTGCGGAATGAAGAACTGTGGAAATTTCCTGAAGGGGATTATGAATTTCATTAGGTGTGGAAGATAAGGGAACCTAGATATTAACTGCAGACAAGAAAAACCCGCAGCTGCAATAGAGGAGAGGAACAATATATTAAAACCTCAACATGTTGTTCATTGATACAACTGAAAATAACCATGGCATCTTGAAAATTAGGGCCCAAAGCCAAAGAATTTTTGAGGCAACCAATAACCTCCAAGACACCAAGGGAGATCTTTTTCCATCACTACTACCAAAGTGAACCCTGACAACTAAGTGGTGAAAGGTACATGATTTATTCATTCAAGAATAGAGAATGTACTTTTTGATCCAGGTTCTACACATTCTTTTATATCCCAAAAGTTTAGTAGAACAATCCCAACACCACCATAAATCATGGAAGTAAAGATGTCAGTGAGTATGAAAAATGGGGCGATCATTGGATCCCATGAATATAACTCCCCCTATAATAATCAATGGATTGAATCTCCTGGTGAACCTCGTCATACTCCCTCAAGTTGAATTTGATTCAATTCCTGGCATTGATTGGATTTCCTTATATAGAGCCAACATAAATTTTTGTGAGAGTGAAGTCACTCTCCATGTGGAGAATCAACCCCCGATACTATACAAGTGCAAGGAGGAAGATGACTCTTCTTTAGCTCAATCATCTCAAGCATGGATATTACTGCCCAACGAGTATGTGTATCTGGCTCAGATGATGAAGTCTAAGGAGGAAACCATCCTTGAAGACATTCCTATTGTGAGGGAATTTGCTAAAGTGTTTCCTAGGGAATTTCCTAGTCTTCCTCCTAAAAGTAATGTTGAATTGTCAACTGATCTTAAACTTGGGGCATTGAAAATATCCAAGACTCCATATATAATGACTATTGTGGAGCATTAGGAGTAGAATAAACAACTACAGAATAATCAGGATTAAGGGTTTATATGCCCAAGTGCTTCACTGTGGGGTGTACCAGTCATCTTCATCGAGAAGAAGGAAGATTCAATGAGCCTTTTCATCGATTTTCGTGAGCTAAAAAAATCATGATAAGGAACAAGTATCCTCTCCCACTAGTTGATGACTTTTTCAATCATCTGTGTGGAGCACAATACTTCTCCAGGGTGGATTTACAGTCGGGATATTATCAAGTAAGGGTGAAGAAGGAAGATATCCCAAGACTTCTTTTTTATACAAGATACACACACTATGAATTCATAGTAATTCCTTTCAGACTCACTAATGCTCCATAAATCTTTATGGACTTGTTGAATAGAGTCTTTAGGGATTTCCTCGACAAATTTGTGGTAGTCTTTATAGATGATATTATTATATACTCAAAAACCAAGGAGGATCATGAGGAGCATCTAAGAACTATACTAGAGACCTTGTGGAAGGAGAATATCTATGAACAATACAACAAGTGTGAGTTCAAGTTGAAGGAGGTCTCATTCTTGGGCCATATCATCACAAGAAATGGGATATATGTGGATCCCTTCAAAACAGATGTAATTGAGGGATGGTCGTGGCCAACATTGGTAAAGGATATCCGTAGATTCTTGGTTTTAGATGGATATTATTGATGATTTGTGAGAAATTTCTCATGATTGACCAACCCTATTACCAAGCTAACTCGGAAGGAAGTAAAGTTTTCATGGATTGGTGAATGCAAAGAAAGATTCAAGGAGTCAAAAAAGAGGCTTATCACTATGCCTGTGCTCACTTTACCCACAAGTGGATAATTTTTCGTGGTATTTAGTGATACTTAGAAGAAGGGCCTGAGCTATGTGTTGATGAAAAATGGAAAAGTCATTGCCTATGATTCAAGGTAATTGAAATTTCATGAGAAGAATTATCCAACACTTCATTTAGAGTTGGCTGCGGCGATATTCACGTTAAAAATTTTGTGGCATTATCTATTTGGGGAGAAGTGTGAAATATATAAGGACCACAAAAGCCTCAAGTATATATTCACATAGAAAGATTTGAACATTATCCAATGAATATGGTTAAATCTTATCAAATACTATGACTACTCAATCTATTACCACCCTGGGAAAGCAAACAAGGTGGAAGATGCTCTAAGTAGAAAGAAGCCATCAATTTTATCATTGATCGGAATTGAGAAGGACCCAATATTATTAGATTTGATGAAGATGGACATGGGAATAATAATGAAGGAGAAATCATCAATCCTTTCACAAATTATTGCTCAATTGTCTCTTTTGGAAAGGTTAAAGTATGCTCAAATGGTTGATGTGGGAATTCTGAAGAGAGTGGAAGTTATTGAAAAAGAGAAATCCTCAGAGTTCAATGTTAATGAAGAAGGAATTGTGAGATTCAGGAAAAGACTATGTGTTCCATCAAGTCCATATCTGAAGAAGGAACTTTTAGATGATGTGCATAGTTCAAATTTCTCTATTCCCCCAGGAAACACAAAGATGTAAAAATATCTCCGAGAGAATTATTGGTGGGATAATATAAAAAAGGATATCTCTGAGTATACATCAAAGTGCTTGGTGTGTCAGCAAGTGAACACATAGAGGAAGAAATCTAAGGGGATGATGCAACCATTTTCCATACCAGAATGGAAATGGGAGGACATAACCATGGTCTTTATTACCAGACTTCCAAAGACATCCAAAGGAAACAATGTAATCTGGGTTGTTGTGGATTGTCTTAAAAAGTCTTCACACTTTATTGCAATTCAAGAGGATTTCTCATTGGATCAACTGGCATAGATATATATCAGGGAAGTGGTAAGTTTTAATGGAGTAACACTATCTATTGTATCCGATCGAGATACAAGATTCACCTCTATGTTTTGGAAGAGTCTTCAACATGCTCTAGATACTGAGATAAACTTTAGTACGACTTATCATCCTCAAACTGAGGGCCAATCTGAGCGGACTATCCAAACACTTGAGGACATGTTGAGAGCGTGTTCTATGGAATTCAAAGGAAGGTGGGACTAACATCTTCCACTGGTTGAATTTTCCTACAATAATAGTTTTTACTCGATCATTCAAATGGAACCTTATGAAGCCCTATATGGGAAGAGGTGTAGAACACTGACATGTTGGGATGAAGTTGGAGAGCGTAAGCTACTAGGACCAGAAATGGTCAAAAAAATTATGGAGAAGGTGAAAACCATTCATCATCATATTAAGGAAGCCCATAGTCGACAGAAAAGTTATGTAGATAACTATCGACAAGAACTTGAGTTTGATGTTGGAGACATGGTATTTCAACACCTATCTGCATGGAATAAGGTCATGTGGTTTGGAAAGAAAGGGACGTTATGTCCTAGGTACATTGGGCCCTTCGAGATTCTTGATCGTGTTGAGGTTGTGGCCTATCGACTAGAACATCCACCTACCATGACCAAAGTACATGATGTATTTCATGTATCCCTATTAAGAAAGTACATACCAGACCCTTCACATGTACTCTATTCAGAGGTAGTAATGCTATAGGATGATCTTTCTTACGAGGAGAAACCATTGAAGATCTTATATCGTAAAAAAAAATTCCTACAAAATAAGATAATGCCCCTTGTCAAGGTGTTGTGGAGAAACCAAAAGTTTGAATAAGAGACATAAGAATCAAAGAAAGTGATGAAGCAAAGTCACCCACATCTGTTTTAGTGTGGGAGAAGAAAATTTCGAGGGTGAAATATCTTAATGGGGGAAGATTGTAACGACACAAACATTAATTAATGGAAATTCCTCTTGATCTAATTAAATATTTATTATGGTAATATAAAATTTGAACTTTATTGGTTTTATGTTTTTGGATTTGAAAATACCCTTATGAATTGTGACCATTGTTAATATAGTCATTGAACAGTGATCACCTGAATAGTATAAATATAGGGCTTCAACAAATCCAATTTACTCAGAAAAAATAAAGAGATGGCCACATCCAGTAGACTTGCCTCATACGAAGCCCATTTTTCTGAGCTTGGAAAGGAGGTGGATTCATTGGACTTTTCTCTTGACCAAGCCCATGTAACACCCCGACCCTAGTTACCCAGAGTCGGTGCATTATTTCATAACATTTTCATGATCACAAGAAAGATCAAATCTCGAAAGACCTATTAGTTTAGTAGCCTTGGAAACACTAGATATATTCATAAAGTTTTACATTACATCATAAAAATGAAAACTACAACAACATAGTCTCTATAGTCCACACTCTTATCCCCTCATACTATCCCTGCAGGTCATTCCTAATTTACTTCGTTACATCCTGGGAAAAATAAAACATAGAAAAGGGGTGAGCTCAAATGCCCAGTAAGGATAATAATATAGCAAAAACTTTCATAAATAAGAATAAACATTTAAGGCAATGTATAACTAAAACAAAACCCTTTTAAACTTGAACTTAAACATAGTATGGAAAAAATAAAATGAAATAATGCCATTTATTTATTCACATTGATATTCTACCAATAGAATAATCACATGCAATATCAATAACCACTTTCATAATTATGGAATGCATAATGTCAGACTATCATAACCACATATCCAAGGCCTCATGCCAAGACTACAAATAAGATTTTTTCAAGGCCTTGTGAAAAGACACTAGTTTGTCTCATGAGACCTACCGATGCATCGAGGAGCTATAGTGGGCTCCACCCGTCACATATTAAGTCCAATGCATTACTCATATGAACATGTTTAAACATAACATAAACATTCGTATTAAAACTAGCATACGAAATGTCAATAATTTCTCCATAAACCATGAATGGTATAAAAATAAAACATCCACAATCAAACAAATCACAAAACCTTCAATATAATATGGAAGTTTTGTATCATAATAAATCAACTTTAAATAAGCTTAAAATCCATCAAAGGATATTGACATAGATGAAATCAAAACTATTTGAGAGAAATATACCTTTTTTTGAAATCATTTAAAAGTCACATAATTATAAAATAAAACATTTACTTCAAAAATTTTCTTATAATCTTGTAAGGGAAGCTTTGAAGATTTTATAATGGCATAAAATAGCCGCACCCGTCGTATAAGTTAAAAAAAACATTCTTACCTTAATTCTGTCGAAAAGGTTAAAAAGGACCTTGTTTGGAAAACGACAGAAAGATTCCTTTATAAACCACTTATAAAAGTCAACAAGGGTATAAATGACTTTAACCCATATTCTAGTAAATATTAAAAATGTTTTGAAATACATTTTTAAGAAACATGGATGTGGATGATAAAGAAATCCCAGTAGATTATTACGTATAAACAACCTCAGATAATGAAGAGATTGCAAAATAAACCTTTAACTTGTACTTTTCCTTGGTTGAGGGTAGGTTAACCTCCTGTATAATGGTGAAATAATTGTTATTAAATTATACAAGAATCATATACATTAATATGATATCATATATGATCTTTTAACATTGATTTGTTAATAATATCTTAGTATTATCATTGTTTCGGGTGTTAACTTAATCGTTTTCTTTTATATGTTTTGTTATGTAAGACATGTTTTTCATGGATAGGTTGTATCTTATTCATATACAGAATGATATCAAGTCCTTAAGTACTATTATTAATCATAAAATGAGAATTAGACTTGAATGTATACGATGGGGAATGAATCGCATCGCATTCGTGGAGACGGTAGTCCGTACGTACGCACGAGCGACAATATAATTCTTTTGATATTAAAATAATATATAATTGGATGGTATATCATATATACAGAATCATTATCATGTTATATTTATTATTTAAATGAATTACATATCATTATTATACCCATCCAAATAATAATTTATTGAATAACAATTACACCACGACGTGGAGACGGTAAGCCGTACGTACGCACGTATGGTGACATGTCATTCAAAGGATGGATAGAATACTGAATATGGTTGTACCATATTTATAATAATATTACAGTATATAGGAGATACTAGATTCATTATTTTAGAATGGGAATAACAAAGAAATAAGAAGTTGAAGAAGAAATGAATTTGAAAAAGGGTGGTGAAAACATTACCTCTTCTTCGGGTTCTTCCTTTTGATTTGATCAAAAGTGCTCCATAGGTTGACTTTATGATCAAACTAAGGCATCTAAATTGTATTGAGGGAATTTGAGAGAGTATTTGGGAAGGGTTTTTTCCGAACAAAATGGATTTGAAGGTGTGAATTAATGAGAATGGGGAGTGCCCTTTTATAAGAGGGGTGAGGGGTACCTTTGGAAAGGATAGAAATATTATTTTATAATAAATTCATATTCGGTTTATATTGGCTCCAAAGTAGATTATTTAAAGTTTAAGGTGGTTATGGGTCGAAAACCACTCAACCAATATAATTTAGATAGGTTTGGGTCATTATATTAAGATTATCTTTTAGTTTTAACTCTTAGTTAATTAGTTTGACACTTACCATGTCACTTTGTATTTTTATATTATACAGTCAATAAACATACTATATACCTCCAAGAGACCCCCAAGTGGTCCATTAATGATACACCTATCATGATATAAGTATCTTGGCCGAACATTAGATTTTTAGGAATTTAATATCAATTAATAATATAATATTTGTTTTAAAAACTCTTTTATGTCAATTATGAAACTATTCAATAATTGATTTTTGTGAAAATCATAACAGAATTATTACTTCGAAAAAATTTAATTAAGTCAATACTAACATGTCATATTAACATATAAAATTTTTATAATTCATAAAAAGTCTCAAATTATATTTATTTGGGTATTTATAATATCAATTATTTTAATTTTTCACTATTATGGTAATTATTGCATCATCATTGTGTCATAAATAAATTAAATTATTTATTGTCTAAAAATTATAAATAAAATATAATTATGTATGAAATATTTTTATCTTTCTAATGAATATTTACAATCTAATTTAACTTATGTATAACCCTATATTAAAAATGTTTTAGTAAATAAACTTTGATTTTAACTCTTTTAACTCTTCTTTGAATTAAATAATAATAAATGTCCTAATCTAATCCAAGTGGACCTAAATGATAATATTTTATTCATAAGGTTGTTTTTGGTCGATATAAACTTGTCCAATAGAATTAGTACATGTGTTAAGGTAATATTAATATCATTTTTACCCTTAATTACCAGATTTACTTTTAACCGTGGTAAATAAAAGTAAAAAGTTACTATTCAAAAAAACTTATTTTCATCTCATTGAACCACATTTTACTCCTTGATATTAACTGTGTCTTTCAGATTCTCGAAATTCCACTCACAGAAGTGGTAAAATTAAGTTTTATGAAAAATTTAGTTTTTTTAACTACCACTTTGTGGTTTCACTATTCATCAAAAAATGAAGTTTTTCAGGAAAATACCAAAAATTCACCCTAGGCTAATTTTGATATTCCGAATCCAAAAATGAAGTCCATTTTGAAAAATAAAATTTATAAATTTCAAAAAGAGGGTATTACTATTCATAATGGCTAGTTTGATTTGTTGTGGTGTGTTAGAACTCGATGTTGCGTACAACACACGCTATTGCATTATTCAAAGAGAAGCGTACCGTAGAAGCTTGGGGTGTTACATTCTCCCATACTTCAAATAATTTCGTCCTCAAAATTTCTAGAATACTACCGCATGAAAAGACTCGGGTGGTTCTTCATCATAAGTTCCTCGGGCTCCCATGTTGCCTCTTCTATCTTATGGTTTCTCCACAAGACTTTTACCAGACGAGTCGTCCGGTTTCTCAGTACTTGTTCTCTCGTATCAAGAATCTTGACAGGCTCTTCGTAATAAGACAGATCGGGTTCCAGTTCTAATTCCTCATAGGTGAGTACATGCGTTGGGCCAGGCATGTATTTCTTCAATAGTGATACATGGAACACATCGTGAACTTTGGAGAGACTTGGCGGCATTGCCAAACGGTAAGCTACATCCCCAATTCGTTCTAGAATTTCGAAAGGTCTGATGTACCTGGGACTCAATTTACCTTTCTTACCAAAATGTATGACTCCCTTCCATGGAGATACCTTCAGGAAAACATGATCACCGACTTGAAATTCAAAATCCTTCCTTCGATTATCGGCATAGCTCTTCTGCCTGCTTTGAGCTGCTTTGATATGGTTTTGGATTACCTTCACCTTTTCCATCATTTCCTCCACCAGTTCTGGGCCTAAAAGTTTTCTTTCACCAACGTCATCCCAACAGGTTGGTGTTCGACATCTCTTTCCATATAACGCTTTATATGGTGCCATATGAATACTCGAATGGAAGCTATTATTATAGGAAAATTCTACCAGAGGTAAGTATTGATGCCACATACCCTAAAAGTCAAGTGAGCAGGATCTCAACATGTCTTCTAAGGTTTGAATAGTTCGTTCTGATTGTCCATCTGTTTGAGGGTGGTAGGCAGTGCTCAAATGAAGTTCAGTATCCAAGGCTTTCTGAAGACTTTTCTAGAATCTTGAAGTAAAACGGGGATCACGATCAGAAACAATCGATAGGGGTACTCCATGAAGTCTCACAACTTCATTAATATATAGTCTTGCTAGTCGTTCAAGTAGTAAATCTTCCCTTATAGAAATAAAATGTGCTGACTTGGTAAGACGATCAACAATGACCCATATTTCATCGTTCCTTCTAGGATTCTTTGGTAGCCCCATGACAAAGTCCATCGTAATATTGTCCCATTTCCACTCCAGTATGGGAAGAGGTTGCATGACTCCTCCAGGCTGTTGCCTTCCAGCTTCCACTTGTTGACAAACCATACATCTTGACACAAAATCAGCAATCTCCATCTTCATGTTGTCCCACAAAAAATGTTCCTTCAAATCTCTATACATTTTGGTGCTCCCAGGGTGTATAGAGAAATTGGAACTATGAGCATCATCCAGCAATTCCCTTTTTAGATCAGGTATATCAGGAACACAAAGTCTCTTCCCGAATTTCAAAATTCCTTCTTCATACACAAAGTTTCTCAATCTCCCATCATTCATAGATTTAATCTTCTTTTTAAATACTTCATCATCGGTCTAAGAACTCTTAATCCTTTATAGTAAATATGGTTTGGCAACCATTTGAAAAGCATTGATGTTTCACCTTCCCTAGTTATTCCCATGTCCATCTTCACTAGATCCATAAAAATTGGATCCCTTTCAATTCTCATATTGTTCAAAACTCCATGATCTTTTCTGCTCAAATCATCTTCCACCTTGTTTTCCTTCCTCGGGTGGTAGTGTATCATGCAATCATAATCCTTTAGTAATTCAAGCCATCTCCTTTGCCTCATGTTGAGTTCTTTTTGTGAGAAAATATACTTCAAACTCTTGTGATCAGTATAAATCTCACATTTTTCACCATAGAGGTAGTGCCTCCATATCTTCAAAGAAAATATCACAGCTTCTAACTCGAGATCATGAGTATGATAGTTTTGTTCATGAATTTTCAACTGTCATGATGCATAGGAAATAACCCTATCATTCTGCATAAGGACACAACAAAGTCCTTTCTTCGATGCATCACTATAAATAACGAACCCATCATTCCCCGATAGTAGAGTCAATATAGAAGAATTGACTAATATTCTCTTCAGTTATTCGAAACATTCTTCACACTCTTTTTTCCAAACAATTTTAACCCCTTTTAGTGTGAGCTTTGTTAATGGGTTAGCCAATCGGGAAAAATTCTGGACGAAACGTTGATAATAACCTGCCAAACTAATAAAACTACGTACCTCAGTTATACTCGTCCGTGCAGGACATTCTTGGATTGCCTTGGTCTTAGAAGGATCAATAGAGATTACATCTTTAGAGACAATATGGCCAAGAAAAGAAATCTCTTGAAGCCAGAATTCACACTAGCTAAACTTCCCATATAATTCATGTCTTCTCAGAGTTTTCAGGAAAATGCGCAAGTGATTTTCATGATCTTCGTAGCTTTTGGATTATACCAAGATATCATCAATAAATACCACCACAGATTCATCGATATATTCCTTGAAAACTCTATTCACCAGATCCATGAATACAGAGGGTGCATTAGTCAATCCAAAAGGCATTAATGTAAACTCGTAATACCTGTACCTGGTTCAAAATGATGTCTTCGGAATGTCTTCCTTCTTCATACATAACTAATGGTATTCAGATCAAATTTCAATCTTTGAAAAGTATTGAGCTCCATGCAGTTAGTCAAATAAATCATCAATGCGAGGTAGGGGATACTTGTTCTTTATTGTTATAGCATCGATCTCCCTGTAGTCGATACATAACCTCATAGATCCATCTTTCTTTTTAACAAAAAGAACAGGGGCTCCCCATGGAGAAACACTAGGTCGAATAAATCCCTTATTATTCAATTCATCTAGTTGTTTCTTTAGTTTGACTAATTCCACAGTGTCCATTCTATAAGGGGTCTTCGATATAGGCCTTGATCCAAGAATTAAATCAATGGAAAACTCAACTTCTCGTTCTGGAGGATGTCCAGGTAAATCTTCCGGAAACACATCTACATGTTCTTTCACAACTGGTACATCCTCTATTTGACCATTCCTTTCCTCACCCACAGTAATTTCATTCTCTTCCTCCCCAATAATTGAATTTAGTTGAGCTACTGGGGGTGGATCTTGATAAGAATTAGGTGGTGACGATTCTGCTCTAAAGATAAGGTGTTCCTTATCATCATCATCAAAAATCGTAACCTCCTTATTCTTAAAATAAATCTTCACATCATGGTCTGAAATCCAATCCATACCGAGGATTATATCAAACTCAATCATAGGTATGATGATGAGATCAGTGGATAAAGAACATTTATGTGCTCTAATGGGAACTGATTCACAAAACTTTGTTGCAATGATACTTCCCTTAGGAGTTTTAACTGACAACTCCTTTGTTAAATCAAATTAGAAATATCTAATTTTCTTAGCAGACTGGGAAGATATGAAACAATGCGATGATCCAGAATCAAATAATGCATTTGCTAAACTTGAGGAAACCATTAAATTACCTACCACTACGTCTTTAGGAGCTTCTACCTCAGCAGCAGTGATAACATAAGCTTGGCCTTGATCCCTTGACCTTTTCAGAGTTAATTTCCCCTGATGCTTAGAACATTCATTTGCATAATGTCCCATCTCCCTACAATTGTAGCATTGGACATCGGTAGCTTCCTTCTTCCCCTTACAATCACGAGCTTAGTGTGTAACAACCCGAGATTTTATGCAAAATATTCTTTTTAATTTCACTAATGTCTTGTGTTGTACGCAACACAAAAAGGAGCTTGCACAACACGCATCCTTGACTTGCCTTGCATTACACATAATCGCAACCTTCCTCGATAGCGTGTGTAGTACGCAATACTGAGTTTCACGAAACAACGATATGCTATTAAAATATTATTAAAACTAGCCGTTATGAATAGTAATAACCACTTTTTAAATTTTAGAAATTTTAGCTCTCAAAATGGACTTCATTTTTGGATTCGGAGTATCGAATTTAGCCTAAGGTGAAATTTTGGTACTTTTCGGATAACTTTCATATTCTGATGAATAGTGAAAATTACTAAATTATAATTAAAAACAAATTTTTTTTAATCGAAATAATTAATAGTGATAAATCATTAATTTGAGTGGTTTTAAAGTATATTTAGAATATATTTTTACATTTTAATACAATGTTGGTCATTGGATGTAATTTCACATTTAAACCAGACATAATCAAGTGTCAATCTTTTGATAGATATTGTTTCTTAAAAACACGCTATCTGTTTTAACAGCGGGGTTTAATTATAAAATTAATTAATGCAATTTCTATGTTATGAATTTGGTAAAATAGACTTCATTTTTGAATTTGGAATATGAAATATATCTTAGGATGAAATTTTGGCATTTTTCTGAAAACTTTCAATTTTTGATGAATAGTGAAACCACTAAGTGGTAGGTTAAAAACTGAATTTTGCATAAAACCTAATTTTACCGCTTCTGTGAATGGAATTTCGAAAATCCGACAAACACGGTTAATATCAAGGACTAAAATGTGGTTCAATGAGATGAAAATAATTTTTGGTGAATAGTAACTTTTTACTTTTTTTACCACAGTTAATAGTAAATAGGGTAACTAAGGGTAAATATGATATTACTATTACCCTAACACATGTCCTAATTCTATTGGATAAGTGTAATTCGACCAAAAACAACCTTATGAATATAATATGACCATTTAGGTCCACTTGGATTAGATTATGACATTTAATATTATTTTATTTAATGAATAGTTAAAATAATTAAAATCAAAGTTTAATAACTAAAACATTTTTAATATGGGGTTATACATAAGATAAATTCGACTATAAATATTAATTAGAAATCTAAAAAGATTTCCTACATAATTATATTTTTTTTATAATTTTTAGACTTTAAATAAATTAATTTATTTATGAAACAACGATGATGCAGTAATTACCCTTTTAAGGAAATATTAACATAATTGATGTTATAAATGCTCAAATGAATGTAATTTGAGACTTTTTATGAATTCCACTAATTTTATAGGTTACTATGATATATTAGTGTTTATTTAATCAACTTTGTTCGAACATATAATTCTGTTATGACTTTCACAAAAATCATATATCAAATAGTGTCAAAATTGACACAAAATAGTTTTTAAATCAAATATTATATTATTAATTGTTATTTTATTCCTAAAAATCTAAGGTTCGGCCAAATGACTTAGATAAGGATATATATATTAATAATAAACAATTTGGGGTTCGTTTGGCATGTTATAGTAAGTGTATTAACCATATAGTGAAAGAAAACAAAAAGACACGGTAAAAGTTAAATTATTTAACTTAGAGTTAAATCTAATTGATAAGGTTAAAATAATACCCTAAACTTGTCTAAATCCTATTGTATGATAGGATTTATACCCATACCCACTTTAGCTTCGAAATAAGACCCTTTTGAACCATTATAAACCAATTTTGACATTAATATAAAATAATATTTTGAGGTATTCCTAAGGTGCCCCTCTCCTCCCCTATAAAAGGAAACCTCCTCCCCCTCATCCTCACACCAATTTGAGCACTCAATCTCGGCCAACCCCTGCCAAAATCTCTTCTCCACTTCCCTAGCAACATCCTAGAGGTTCTGGTCTTCTTCAAAGACCAATTTTAGTGCCCTAAGAGGAGGTCTCAAAGAGGCGCTTCAAAGAAGAGGTAATTACCGTTACCAATTCTTTCATCTTTATTTCTTCTTCCACTTCTTCTTCTTAGGTTGTTTCATTATGAAGTAATAACATCAGTATCACTCATATACTGATATGTTATTATAAGTATGAAACAACCCTATTTCACCATCTATCCATCCTACGGAAAAAGAAATCATCGCGCGTGCGTACGTACGGAATACCGTCTCCATGCCATGGTGTAATCTATTTTCCACCACCACCTTAAATGGATGGGTATAATGGTGTAAAGAATAACTATACATAGTTATTACAACATCATATTGATTCTGATATATTGTATAATCCACTCCAATTCAATTCAATATTTATGGAAATGATATCATCGCTCGTGCGTACGTACGGACTACCGTCTCCACGACGCGATGAGATTCATTCTCCATGTTAACCATTTAAGAATGACTATAAAGTATATATAAGAAATAATAATGAAATATATGACATTATAAAGCTACTGGATTTATGTATATATATATATATATATGTATGTCATCTACTTACTTCCATTCAAGACAATAAGGAAAGGAAAACAGCGTTCATGCGTACGTACGGACTACCGTCTCCATGAACGGTGTTTTTCATTTCATTTATCTATCTATTATATATATATATATACTGAATATATATGATATATAAATCATATTTTATATTCTGGAAGTAAGTAAATCATGATATAAGTAATAATAATGTCATGAACAACAAGTCAAAACACCTACGATAAATGAAACGATTTTACCCAAAACGCTTCTTTAACATGGAATTTACAAAAGAATGGGTAATATAATGTCATAAGTGAACCATATATGATATCATAACAATTAGTATGATTCTGGAATAAGTCAATGACATTATTTAAATCATTATACAGGAGGTTCAGACACTTACAAAGCAAATCGGACCTAAGGTAAGGGAAATATCACAATCTCATTTTTATCCGAGATTGTTTATTCATAAGTATTTACTAGGGTGTATTTTATCATCCACATCCATGTTTCATCAATATGTAATATTATTTCCATCCACCTACAATTTTTTAAATCCATTTTTACCCTTCGGTGAGTTTTTAGTAATATGTATGAAAGGAATCTTTTGTCATTTTTCGTACGAGGTACTTTTTGACTTTTCCGACAAAAGTACGAAGAATGTTTTTTTAACTTATACGGCATGAATGGATTTTTAAAACATTATTTCCAAGAATCTTCCTTTACAAGTTTTCAATTTTATTTTTAATCAACTTCTTTTAGTTTATAATTGTATGACATGTTAAGAAAGGAAAAGTGTTTTTGAAGAAGAAAGGATATTTTCCTCAAGAATGGAGTTCAAGTGTTTTATCAAAATTATTTTCCATCTAAGATAATAAAGGGTTCTGTTTTTATCCCTATTATTAAATTGATTTGCTTATGTTGTGATGGAATTATTTTTATGAATTTCTTTATCTTATATGAATTGTTTGATGATGTCACGATGTTTAAGATTCTCATTTGTATTACATGGGTTATGCAATGATGTATGATTTATGATTTTGTGGCACACATAAGAATGGTATCATTATGAGATGGGTGGGACCTATATCTCCCTCCAATGCAGTGGGTAAAGATTTTATATCTCATGAGATAGACATGGCTGAAATGGTAGGTTATACCGGTTCAGTGAAACAGGACTGAAATGAGGGTTACTCGATTCAGAAAGGGAATTTGTCCACTAAGATAGTCTTGGCAATGAGTCTTGACTAACAAGAAATGATTCTCTATGATTATGTGTGTATGCCACAAATTTTCATGTTTTAAGTTATGATTATTGGGTTTTCATTTCACTACTATGATTTATCCCATGTTATGAAATTATGCTCTCTTTTGCAGGTTAAGATTTCCAAAAGTTATGTTCTTATGAATATGATGTGATTGATTTTTCTTTTGTATACCCTTACTGAGCATTTGAGCTCACCCTTTTATGTTTTCTTTTCCCCAGGATATAAAGAAAGGTTTTAGGTATAAAAAAAAGGGAAGATCTTTATGGGAGATATTGAAGATCTTTCACCACGATTAGAAGATTACGTTCCGAGTTTCCAAAGACACTAAACTATTACGATCCTTGTGTGTGTGTTTTTGTTATGTACTAAGTATTCTGCAAATTTAATGTAATGTCCATGTAAGTCAAGCTTCGGGTCTCTACAGTTGGTATCAGAGGAAAGGTTTAGTCAACCTTTGGAAACTAGGATGCGAGAACTTTAGTGAGATCCCTAGAGATATTTATAAGGTATGTCTAGGGATGTCCCTAAGGATAAGTATATGTATAGGATACAGTCCTAGAACTACGGTAACGATCATAGAATTTAACCTAAGATGTTAGATATCGAGGATACTCCACCTTTATTATGTTGTTTTCCCTAGCATGATTTTTGCCTCTCACACTATTCTTTTTTTTGGTTTTAGAAAATGGCTGGAAACAAGATGTTTCACGATAATGGAGGATATGATGGACAATGGAATGATATTATTCCTAATGAAATGGGATTTGGAAGTCTAAACATAATTATTATGCCGAATCAGCAATCTCATAATATGATCAATAAAGTAAAAATTGGTAAGTTTCCTGACTCGGCTAAAAAGAGAAAGATGGAGTTTCATGATGATCATAGAGGAAATAAAGTTCAATTTCCCCTATGTAAATCATGTGGGAAGAGGCATCAAGGAGAATGTTTCAAAGGAACTGGAAGATGCTTTGGGTGTGGAAAAGAAGGACACAAAGCAAGTAAGTGAAAAGGAAAAGGTTCAGTTAACACCATGGATGAGGATAATGGTATTGCTACGACATCAACAATGGTTAAATGTTTTAAATGTGGAATGTACGGGCATTATGAAAACCAATGCCCTAAGGGAAAGTCTCATGAAGATAATCAGTATGGTCGTATGGGAAGTATTTATGTTGATGATGATGAAGAGACTACAAATGATATGTGAGATGAAAGAATTTTTGAAGCTCGGTCAATGGTTTAAGAATGTAGTGGAATGATTACATGTTTATCATGTGTAATGTTGTATAAGAAATCTCATGGTACTATGGAATAAAGAGACATCTAAGGATTGTTATACTGTTGTCTTTCCTTGAGTTATGAAAGTGTATGATTAATGGTACCACTATCCATGAAAGGTTATTCAGATATTTTTGGAATTTAGATGATATGCGCATAATGAAGGAATAATAAGATAATGAGGTGTTTGATTGTATTCATGAGCTCATGACTGATATAAGGAGAAGGTTATATCATGGTTTGAGTATATAGAATTTTTGGATTTTGGTATGTGGAAAGAGTTAACTTTTAACTGCATTCATGTTTTCACTAAGGTTCAATGGGTATTCAAGAGAATACATGATTAAGGCCTTTGAATGTTTGGAATGTGACCAACAAGAAATATCTTATGATATATGGGGATTAACGACAGTATTAGATCTCTGGTAATCGTTTTCACTATATTATGAGAGTGGACTGTAGTATTGTGGATAAGCCTAAAGATTAGAATGGATTATGTTGGACATAAGTTAGTTTAAGGATAGAAGATTTTCGATATTATTGATGGGATGTTATAGTAATGTAGTTTTAGAAAAAGGACAACCTGCAGGACGGGCGACAGCCCATCGCTTCGGACAAGGCTGTGGGAATCGAACCCACAACCAAAGTGCGACTGGCCTTTATCGCCTACCACTGGCCTACAGGAAGTCCCTGTTTAGTAGAAACTAGTTTTATTATATTAAGCAGTATGATATATGAAGTATAAGTCCATTTTAGGAACCATATGTGATTAATCTCACTATAGATCGACTTATGTATATAATTTTTGCTAACCTTTTGTTTGAGATAGATGGAATGACCCGTCATTCTATCACATGATCTGCTAACACTTCACGAATAAAAAATTCAACTTCATTTATTTAAGAGATGAAGTGGAAAACCAAAAATGTTGTCCTAGTGATCTTATACCTGATGAATCAGATGGTACCTTAGATCGTCACAAATTTATGGATTTTTGATTGTTGGCTTTTCCATAGCCACGTTCTCTACCACTTTCCATCAGAACATGATGGTTAGATTTTTCTTCCATATCCATATTTTCACCTATGTGGAAACCCAGTGATTAGTTTATTTGGGTAACCGTTAAGTTTCATACTTTTGTTTTAAAATATTGGTTTTCGTATTCATTTTTAAGATGTGGGTTTCTATTAAAGAAACTTTCAAATAGTAAACCATTTATAACCCCGACGAATTTCGAGGGCGAAATTCATTTTAAGGGGGGTAGAATGTAACAGCCCGAGATTTTATGAAAAATATTCTTTTTAATTTCACTAATGTCTTGTGTTGTACGCAAAAAAAAAAGGAGCTTGCACAACACGCATCCTTGACTTTCCTTGCATTACACGCAATTGCAACCTTCCTCGATAGCGTGTGTAGTACGCAATACTGAGTTTCACGAAACAACGATATGCTATTAAAATATTATTAAAACTAACCGTTATGAATAGTAATAACCACTTTTTAAATTTTAGAAATTTTAGCTCTCAAAATGGACTTCATTTTTGGATTCGGAGTATCGAATTTAGCCTAAGGTGAAATTTTGGTACTTTTCGGATAACTTTCATATTCTGATGAATAGTAAAAATTACTAAATTATAATTTAAAACAACTTTTTTTAATCGAAATAATTAATAGTGATAAATCATTAATTTGAGTGGTTTTAAAGTATATTTATAATATATTTTTACAATTTAATACAATGTTGGTCATTGGATGTAATTTCACATTTAAACCAGACATAATCAAGTGTCAATCTTTTGATAGATATTGTTTCTTAAAAACACGCTATCTGTTTTAACAGCGGGATTTAATTATAAAATTAAATAATGCAATTTCTATGTTATGAATTTGGTAAAATAGACTTCATTTTTGAATTCGGAATATGAAATATAGCTTAAGATTAAATTTTGGCATTTTTCTGAAAACTTTCAATTTTTGATGAATAGTGAAACCACTAAGTGGTAGGTTAAAAACTGAATTTTGCATAAAACTTAATTTTACCGCTTCTGTGAATGGAATTTCGAAAATCCGACAGACACGGTTAATATCAAGGACTAAAATGTGGTTCAATGAGATGAAAATAATTTTTGGTGAATAGTAACTTTTTACTTTTTTTACCACGGTTAATAGTAAATAGGGTAACTAAGGGTAAATATGATATTACTATTACCCTAACACATGTCCTAATTCTATTGGATAAGTGTAATTCGACCAAAAACAACCTTATGAATATAATATGACCATTTAGGTCCACTTGGATTAGATTATGACATTTAATATTATTTTATTTAATGAATAGTTAAAATAGTTAAAATCAAAGTTTAATAACTAAAACATTTTTAATATGGGGTTATACATAAGATAAATTATACTATAAATATTCATTAGAAATATAAAAAGATTTCCTACATATATTTTATTTATAATTTTTAGACTTTAAATAAATTTATTTATTTATGACACAACGATGATGCAGTAATTACCCTTTTAAGGAAATATTAACATAATTGATGTTATAAATGCTCAAATGAATGTAATTTGAGACTTTTTATGAATTCCACTAATTTTCTAGGTTACTATGATATATTAGTGTTGATTTAATCAACTTGTTTCGAACATATAATTCTTTTATGACTTTCACAAAAATCATATATCAAATAGTGTCAAAATTGACACAAAATAGTTTTTAAATCAAATATTATATTATTAATTGTTATTTTATTCCTAAAAATCTAAGGTTCGGCCAAATAACTTAGATAAGGATATATATATTAATAATAAACAATTTGGGGTTCGTTTGGCATGTTATAGTAAGTGTATTAACCATATAGTGAAAGAAAACAAAAAGACACGGTAAAAGTTAAATTATTTAACTTAGAGTTAAATCTAATTGATAAGGTTAAAATAATACCCTAAACTTCTCTAAATCCTATTGTATGATAGTATTTCGACCCATACCCACTTTAGCTTCGAAATAAGACCCTTTGGAACCATTATAAACCGATTTCGACATTAATATAAAATAATATTTTGAGGTATTCCTAAGGTGCCCCTCTCCTCCCCTATAAAAGGACACCTCCTCCCCCTCATCCTCACACCAATTTGAGCACTCAAGCTCGGCCAACCCCTGCCAAAATCTCTTCTCCACTTCCCTAGAAACATCCTAGAGGTTCTGGTCTTCCTCAACGACCAATTTTAGTTCCCTAAGAGGAGGTCTCAAAGAGGCGCTTCAAAGAAGAGGTAATTACCGTTACCAATTCTTTCATCTTTATTTCTTCTTCCACTTCTTCTTATTAGGTTGTTTCATTATGAAGTAATAACATCAGTATCACTCATATACTGATATGTTATTATAAGTATGAAACAACCCTATTTCACCATCTATCCATCCTACGGAAAAAGAAATCACCGCGCGTGCGTACGTACGGAATACCGTCTCCACGCCGTGGTGTAATCTATTTTCCACCACCACCTTACATGGATGGGTATAATGGTGTAAAGAATAACTATACATAGTTATTACAACATCATATTGATTCTGATATATTGTATAATCCACTCCAATTCAATTCAATATTTATGGAAATGATATCATCGCTCGTGCGTACGTACGGACTACCGTCTCCACGACGCGATGAGATTCATTCTCCATGTTAACCATTTAAGAATGACTATAAAGTATATATAAGAAATAATAATGAAATATATGACATTATAAATCTAATGGATTTATGTATATATATATATATGTATGTCATCTACTTACTTCCATTCAAGACAATAAGGAAAGGAAAACAGCGTTCATGCGTACGTACAGACTACCGTCTCCATGAACGGTGTTTTTCATTTCATTTATCTATCTATTATATATATATATACTGAATATATATGATATATAAATCATATTTTATATTCTGGTAGTAATTAAATCATGATATAAGTAATAATAATGTCAAGAACAACAAGTCAAAACACCTACGATAAATGAAACGATTTTACCCAAAACGCTTCTTTAACATGGAATTTACAAAAGAACGGGTAATATAATGTCATAAGTGAACCATATATGATATCATAAAAATTAGTATGATTCTGGAATAAGTCAATGACATTATTTAAATAATTATACAGGAGGTTCAGACACTTACAAAGCAAATCGGACCCAAGGTAAGGGAAATATCACTATCTCATTTTTATCCGAGATTGTTTATTCGTAAGTATTTACTGGGGTGTATTTTATCATCCACATCCATGTTTCATCAATATGTAATATTATTTCCATACACATACAATTGTTTAAATCCATTTTTACCCTTCTGTGAGTTTTTAGTAATATGTATGAAAGGAATCTTTTGTCGTTTTTCGTACGAGGTACTTTTTGACTTTTCTGACAAAAGTATGAAGAATGTTTTTTTAACTTATACGGAATGAATGGATTTTTAAAACATTATTTCCAATAATCTTCCTTTACAATTTTTCAAGTTTATTTTTAATCAAATTATTTTAGTTTATAATTTTATGACATGTTAAGAAAGGAAAAGTGTTTTTGAAGAAGAAAGGATATTTTCCTCAAGAATGGAGTTCAAGTGTTTTATCAAAATTATTTTCCATCTAAGATAATAAAGGGTTCTGTTTTTATCCCTATTATTACATTGATTTGAGTATGTTGTGATGGAATTATTTTTATGAATTCCTTTATCTTATATGAATTGTTTGATGATGTCACGATGTTTAAGATTCCCATTTGTATTACATGGGTTATGCAATGATGTATGATTTATGATTTTGTGGCACACATAAGAATGGTATCATTATGAGATGGGTGGGACCTATATCTCCCTCCAATGCATTGGGTAAATATTTTATATCTCATGATATAGACATGGCTGAAATGGTAGGTTATACCGGTTCAGTGAAACAGGACTGAAACGAGGGTTACTCGATTCAGAAAGGGACTTTGTCCACTAAGATAGTCTTGGCAATGAGTCTTGACTAACAAGAAATGATTCTCTATGATTATGTGTGTATGCCACAAAGTTTCATGTTTTAAGTTATGATTATTGGGTTTTCATTTCACTACTATGATTTATCCCATGTTATGAAATTATGCTCTCTTTTGCAGGTTAAGATTTCCAAAAGTTATGTTCTTATGAATATGATGTGATTGATTTTTCTTTTTTATACCCTTACTGAGCATTTGAGCTCACCCTTTTATGTTTTCTTTTCCCCAGGATATAAAGAAAGGTTTTAGGTATAAAAAAAAGGGAAGATCTTTATGGGAGATATTGAAGATCTTTCACCACGATTAGAAGATTACGTTCCGAGTTTCCAAAGACACTAAACTATTACGATCCTTGTGTGTGTGTTTTTGTTATGTACTAAGTATTCCGCAAATGTAATGTAATGTCCATGTAAGTCAAGCTTCGGGTCTCTACATAGTGGCCTTTTTCACCACACTTGTAACAGACTCCTGTTCCTTTTAAGCAAGTACCGGGGTGTTTCTTCCCACATTTACTACAGGATGGATATTCAACTTTTCCCTTCTTCCCTTTATTTCCATTCCTAGATTGATCAGAAGATCTCTTCTTCTCTTTCTTTGCTTTAAAGTCATATGACTTAGAGAATTCTTTCTCTGTCTTGATAGCACATGAGACAATGTCTTCATACGATGAGAAGTATTGTGAGACTAATGCTCAACAGATAAATGGTTTTAACCCATCAAATAAATGATCAATATTACTTATTGGGTTACGTATATAATCTCCAGCATACCTTGCTAACCTTGTAAAGTTAGCCTCATACTTTGCGACATTCTCATCCTCCTTTTGTGTCAGACTCAGAAATTGCCTTTCCATATCCGCTCGATGGTCACGAGGAAAGTATTTTTCTAAAATAGATCTTTGAACTCCCTCCATTTAATATTTGATACTTCATCATCTTCCTTCACGTTTTTAATCAATGACCACCATTGATCAGCATCTCCGGTGAGGCGGTAAACTGCCATGATAACTTTTTTCCCTTTCACTACTTCCCAAAGCCTGAAATATTTTCTCTAGGGAACTTATCCATTGCTCAGATACAAAGGGATTTGTACTCCCATTGAATGTTGGTGGTTTTTGCCTCATGAAGCGATCTAACATTGATCCTCCATGCTGCGGATCAGGGTTCTCCATACGGGTAAGGTTGTTATTCATAACCTGAGTGAGTTTTCCCAGTATGGTGATTAGCTGATCGGAAGCAGTTGCATCACCAGCTCCACTATAATTATCTTGAGCAGGAGGTAAATCCCTACATGGAGTGCGTGTATTGATATAGTTTCCATTTCTTCCACTAGGCACCATTTATAAACAATGGCATAAACTAGATCAGTTTATAAATCAAAATACATAATTCCATACTTATAAAACACTTAACATAAATTGAACCATTTATGGATATAATCCATAATCATAAAAATGTTTTCTTTTAGGAAGTATATACTCATAAACCCTTAATAATTATTTGTAAAGAAAATGAGAGTTATCCCAATAATATCCCTCGGGAGTGTCATAACCAAGAGTGAAGTAAGGCCCGTTTTCGTGCACCAGTTCCCATTTGAGTCTAGCTCAAAGCGGTGTTTTCAGGTTTTACCCCTAGGTACATTTGTTCCAGAGCCGCCTCTACCTGCTCGTATCCAGATAGGGATGTATTGCTCAGAAAACTCACAAAATCTCTATAATACCAAAATTCTAGGAAGTTCTTCTATACTAATCCTCAAATTCCATCTTAAATCTATGTTCTATAATCAGAGTTTATCTAAATCTAGCTTCCAAGCTTCGTTCTAAACTTCCTCTGATACCAACTGTAATGCCCCGACCCCAGTTACCCAGAGTCGGTGCATTATTTTATAACATTGGAATGATCACAAGAAAGATCAAATCTCGAAAGATTGATTAGTTTAGTAGCATTGGAAACACTAGATATATTCATAAAGTTTTACATTATATCATAAAAATGAAAACTAAAACAATATAGTCTCCATATTCCACACTCTTATCCCCTCATACTATCCCTGCAGGTCATTCAGAATTTACTTCTTCACATCCTGGGAAAAATAAAACATAGAAAAGGGGTGAGCTCAAATGCCCAGTAAGGATAACAATATAGCGGAAACTTTCATAAATAATAATAAACATTTAAGGCAATGTATAACTAAAACAAAAGCCTTTTAAACTTTAACTTCAACATAGTATGGAAAAAATAAAATGATATAATTCCATTTACTTATTCACATGGATATTCTACTAATCGAATAATCACATTCAATATCAATAACCACTTTCATAATGATGGAATGCATAATGACACACTATCATAACCACATAGCTAAGGGCTCGTGCCAAGACTAAAAATAAGATTTTGTCAAGGCCTTGTGCCAAGACACTAGTTTGTCTCATGAGACCTACCGATGCATTGAGGAGCTATAGGGGGCTCCACCCGTCACATATTAAGTCCAATTCATTCATCATATTAATAGGTTTAAACACAACATAAACATTCATATTAAAACTAGCATACGAAAGGTCAATACTTTCTCCTTAAACCATGAATGGTATAAAAATAACACATCCATAGTCAAAAAAATCACAAAACCTTCAATACAATAAGGAAGTTTTGTATCATAATAAATCAACTTCAAATAAGCTTAAAATCTATCAAAGGATGTTGACATAGATGAAATCAAAACTATTTGAGAGAAATATCCCTTTTTTTGAAATCATTTAAAAGTCAAATAATTATAAAATAAAACATTTACTTTGAAAATTTTCTTATAATCTTGTAAGGGAAGCTTCGAAGATTTTATAACGGAGCAAAATAGACGCACCCTCCATATAAGTTAAAAAAACATTCTTACCTTAATTCCATCAAAAAGGTTAAAAAAGACCTTGTTTGGAAAAAGATGGAAAGATTCCTTTATAAAACACTTATAAAAGTCAAAAAGGGTATAAATGACTTTAACCCATATTATAATAAATAGTAAAAATGTTTTTAAATAAATTTTTAAGAAACATGTATGTGGATGATAAAGAAATCCCAGTAGATTATTACGTATAAACAGCCTCAGATAATGAAGAGATTGCGAAATAAACCCTTACCTTGTACTTTTCCTTGGTTGAGGGTAAGTTAACCTCCTGTATAATGGTGAAATAATTGTAATTAAATTATACAATAATCATATACATTAATATGATATCATATATGATCTTTTAACATTGATTTGTTAATAATATCTTAGTATTATCGTTGTTTCAGGTGTTAACTTACTGATTTTCTTTTATATGTTTTGTTACATAAGCCATGTTTGTCATGGATAGGTTGTATCTTATTCATATCCAGAATTAAATCAAGTCCTTAGATACTATTATTAATCATCAAATGATAATTAGACTTGAATGGATACGATGGGGAATGAATCTCATCGCGTTCATTGAGACAGTAGTCCGTACGTACGCACGAGCGACAATATCATTCTTTTGATATTAAAATAATATATAATTGGATGGTATATCATATATACATAATCATTATCATATTATATTTATTATTTACATGAATTACACATCATTATTATACCCATCCAAATAATAATTTATTGAATAACAATTACACCACGACGTGGAGACGGTAAGCCGTACGTACGCACGTATGGTGACATGTCATTCAAAGGATGGATAGAATACTGAATATGGTTGTACCATATTTATAATAATATTACAGTATATATAAGATATTGGATTCATTATTTTAGAATGGGAATAACAAAGAAAGAATAAGTTGAAGAAGAAATGAATTTGAAAATGGGTGGTGAAAACATTACCTCTTCTTCGGGTTCTTCCTTTTGATTTGATCAAAAGGGCTCCATAGGTTGTCTTTATGATCAAACTAAGGAATCTGGGTTGTAGTGAGGGAAGTTGAGAGAGTATTTGGGCAGGGGTTTGGCTGATCCAAATGACTTTGAATGTGTGAATTAATGATAAGGGGGAGTTCCCTTTTATAAGAGGGGTGAGGGGCACCTTTGGAAAAGCTTGAAATATTATTTTATAATAAATTAATATTTGGTTTATAATGGCTCCAAAGTATATTATTTAAATTTTAAGGTGGGGATGGGTCAAAAACCACTCAAAAATATAATTTAGACAGGTTTGGGTCATTATATTAAGCTTATCTTTTAGTTTTAACTCTTAGTTAATTAGTTTGACACTAACCATGTCACTTTGTATTTTTATATTATATAGTTAATAAACTTACTATATACCTCCAAACAACCCCAAGTGGTCCATTAATGATACAACTATCATTATATAAGTCTCTTGGCTAAACCTTAGATTTTTAGGAATTTAATATCAATTAATAATATAATATTTGTTTTAAAAACTCTTTTATGTCAATTATGACACTATTCAATAATTGATTTTTGTGAAAATCATAACAGAATGATTACTTCGAAAAAAGTTAATTAAGTTAATACTAACATGTCATATTAACCTAGAAAATTAGTTTAATTCATAAAAAGTCTCAAATTATATTTATTTGGGTATTTATAATATCAATTATTTTAATTTTTCACTATTATGGTAATTACTGCATCATCATTGTGTCATAAATAAATTAAACTATTTATTGTCTAAAAATTATAAATAAAATATAATTATGTATGAAATCTTTTTATATTCCTAATGAATATTTACAGTCGAATTTACCTTATGTATAACCCTATATTAAAAATGTTTTAGTAAATAAACTTTGATTTTAACTCTTTTAACTCTTCTTTGAATTAAATAATAATAAATGTCTTAATCTAATCCAAGTGGACCTAAATGATAATATTTTATTCCTAAGGTATTTTTAGGTAGATATAAACTTTCCCAATAGAACTAGGACATGTGTTAAGGTAATATTAATATCATTTTTACCCTTAATTACCCTATTTACTTTTAACCGTGGTAAATAAAAGTAAAAAGTTACTATTCACAAAAAAATTATTTTCATCTCATTGAACCACATTTTACTCCTTGATATTAACCGTGTCTCTCAGATTCTCGAAATTCCACTCACAGAAGCGGTAAAATTAAGTTTTATAAAAAATTCATTTTTCTTAACTACCACTTAGTGGTTTCACTATTCATAAAAAAATGAAGTTTTTCAGAAAAATACCAAAAATTCACCCTAGGATAATTTCGATATTCCGAATCCAAAAATGAAGTCCATTTTGAAAAATAAAATTTATAAATTTCAAAAAGAGGGTATTAGTATTCATAACGGCTAGTTTGATTGGTTGTGGTGTGTTAGAACTCGATGTTGCGTACAACACACGCTATTGCATTATTCACAGAGAATCATACCGTAGAAGCTTGGGGTGTTACAGCCCAAGCTGATCTTGAACACGTTAAGCTTGAGCGGAACCAACTATGGGAGAAGTGGAAGTTAATAGAGATTACCAACCGAGCGATGTTATCCGAGCCACCCTAAGAGTCTGTCACCATTTCACACCTTACCCTTCGGTCTTATGTGGGTTTTATAAGGGGTTATGTAACAAGAACCTATAACTATGACAATGTGCATTATTTTTTTATAAATATTGTGCATTCATTTTATTATTGTTACTTTATAAATAGTTTTTAAAGAAAAAATAGTATTTTTAGTTAATATTCAACTAAGAAATCTATTTTGATGAATTAATAGATTTTTTAATTAAATAATATTTTAATAAAATATTATTATCAAATTAATTTTTATAAAATATAAATGATCATATAATTTTATGAATGCAATTGTAATTTTTATTAAGGATTGAAAACTGTTTTTGTCGAAACCCATGAATTTTTGGTAAATGTCAGTTTTTATTCTAGAAGTAAAAATTCACATATTTATAAATTTATTTAGAGAAAATGAATATTATTTTTGGAATTAGGACTTCGAAATTATCCAAGAGTTAATTTTTCATAATTTTTTGAGACAGTCAAATTTTTTGGTAAAAATTAATTACCGTTTAAATATAAAATGTGTTTTATGACATCATAATGATCAAATAGTGAGGTAATAAAAAACTATAAACATTATTTTCGGCCAATAAATGTTTTAGAATTAAAATAATGTGATTTTATATATTTTTTAATTTATTTTACAAAGATTTTATGGACCCTCCAAGACTTATAAAACATTTTGTCTTTTAAAATTGTTTTCCTTGAGTGTGTGACTCACCTCTATATAATAAACCCTATTATTTTAAGAAGTTAGGCCATTAGACTTATAAAATATTGTTTTCCACTCCCCTTTGGCAAAAGCATGGGAAAAACCATGGGATGATTTGTGGTATTGATTAGTTTAATGTGAGGTGTCCCAAACCTAAATAATAAAGAATTCCCTCTCCTTTCCTATATAAACCCACCCAATATCCCACTTCCTCTTCACTCAATGCATTTGGAGTTTGACCTACCACTGACCTCCTCTCTCTAGAATCTTCCCAAGGTTCCCCAAGCTCTCAAGAAGCCTCTCTTAAGCCTCTCCCAAGCCTTTGGGATCACACTTCCAAGTTAGGAATTTCTTCCTTTCTCATTTTTTGCTTAATTTTCTATATGTTGTTATGCCCTTTTGTTTTCAATAACAAATGTTGGGGTATGATTTATCACCTCCCCAATACTTTCCTTTTTATTTTTGGATTATGGGAAACCCATTTATCTCTCATTAAATTCTCGTATGTACACCCTTTACCATACTGAAACTCCGTGAGGGATTTCTCAATCCTCTTTTACATCCAAGTAATTCTTTTGTATTATGCATCTAAATTCCATTACGTTTGTTGAGACATGTATCCATATGATCCCATTACTGTCCATTTCATGTATTTATGTTGATACAACCATTTTTATCTCATCAACTATTTTCATGAATCTTTATGTCATGTCGTTATGCTGCCGAAATTGGACAACATTTTTCCAAGCCAAGGTCATTTTTTAGTGAATATCATACCCATGAATCTATCAAGGGTATTCACCTATATGAACATATACCTATTGAATTGTAATTTAATGTTTTTATTTAACATTACTTAATCATGTAATAACTTATTATGTTGGTTGATTCCATGTGGCATACTTATGCATGAAATGAAATGTTTAAGAAGGGTGCACCGTGATAGCGCTCCAATGCATTGGGTAAAGTATAGTATCATGATACATCATGTGCAATGGGTGTTGACTCATGATAATTCAAGTGAAACTATGTTTTACTCGTGCTTCATGTGGAATGATGGTTTACTCATGCTTCATGTGCAATGAGCCTTGGCTCATGCTAATTCCATGTTAAGTGTTGTTGCCACATTTCCATGTTATGATTATCATGATTTATCATGCCTTTATGTTCATGTTTATATTGTGATCCATTGATATACCTATTGTCCAAAATGTATTGTATTCCTCATGTTATTCCATGTTTATTCCATTACTGGGCATTATTTCTCACCCTTTTCTTATTCATGTCCTCAGGTTGTCCCTTGCAATGATAAGTACGAGGGAATGTAGTGGTCAGGTAAAGAAAGTTTTCAATAAATATGTTGTGTGTTTTATGATGTTATGTATTTTTCCTAAGCCCAAAAGACACTAGACCTATCGATATTATATATTGCATCAAGTGAATATTTAATGTAATAAATCATGTTTAAGTGTGTAATAAAAAGCTGGGTTGTTATAGATAGATTATTCAAATTCTATCACAGAGGGTTCCAAGAATTTCATAAAATAGTGGAAGAAATTTAATGATTTAATTTATTAATCAAAATGTCTAAATTTGTAATCGAGATACAAATTAATAATCTTCTAGATTTTTTATGGAAATTTATACCACAATGAACACTGTGATAATAAATAGACAATGTAAATTTCTACACTGGCATTGCATGAAATACTACAGTATAGGAAATTCAAGGTGCTAGTGTTCCCAATACCTATTAAACTACCTCAGGAAGTGATGGTGTAAAATTTCATACAGTAGACTAATGTATAGTGAATATCATGGTTATTTCTTTATGTAATCATTAACATTTGATACTAGTTAAGGTCACTACATTGGAGATTGATGATATAACATTTAGTATAATCTAAAAGTAGTTTGTAACATGAAAGTGAAGGATGTTTTGAATGTGATGATTACACTGGTTATGTATAAATTTAAAGGTAGATATTAGTCTTTCATGTCATCACATTCTTACATCCATTTACTCGAGTCTCATGTTATGTTAAAAAATAGACTTTATTGAGTAAAAAACTTCATTACCTATTTAGGTAAGTATCTCCTAGTAAATAAGAATATAATATACTAATTAATATTTAATTATTATGGGGATTGAATTAAAATACCAGGAGAAAAAACCAATGTCAAGTAATTCAAAAATCATATTCAAAATGTCCTTTAATGAAATAAGGTTGGAAATTAACATGATGTTATTTGATTTTCATATTTTTAAATAAAACAAATGAAAGTTTAATAACAACAAATTGAATTAAAAAAAGTAATCACTTCTTCTATAGGTATATTCATCAATGAAATGTTTCAGTTTTACTTTTTGGGTATTCAATACAATATGTCTATTGCATATGTGTATCTAGATATGGTAAACCAGTAGGTATTGAAATGTTATTATATGTCAGGTTTATTCTCTAAATGGTTGTGAAAGGGTGATTTCTAACTTAGTGGTGAGAAACACATAACTTATAATTTCCAAGTGAATGATTCTTAATTAACTATTATTAAGTATGACCAAAACTTTTATCTCATGTTCCCTTTGGAAACAAAGAGACATTATTCTTGGTTCAGGAATGAATGTTTTTTAGGTTAATTCATACTCATATAATAGTTCAGTGATACTTGAATCAGAGGAAATATTTGATGAATATATAATGTAAGACTTATTTACCCAGTTGTGGAAAGATAAATATTTATCATGTAAAACTTAAGGGGATGTCAAGGATATACCCATTATGGTATTTAGACTCAGCTGAGATAAACACCTTAGTTATTATCGATGCATATAATTAGTTTTGAAAAAAGTAACATTTTGTAAAAAATGTAAGCCACAAGACTTTTGGAATTAGTTTAAAAAGTGATCATGAACTAATCCAAGGGTATGCTAGTGGTAAAAATTCTTCTTTAGATTCCATTAATTTCTTAAGGAATGGTAAAGTGAAGTATAATATTTTCATGGTCATATGATATAAGATGTTATAGGCTGGCATGCTGAAGAATATCTTGACCAAGAAATCATCTATCAATAGAAAATGTAGCACATAGGGGTTCCTAAATGCATATTACCTTATCTACATCATGACTTTGATATTAATGAGGATTATCCATGATGAAGTCTTACATGTCAACATTGATCAACAAAATGTATCATAGATTAATTCCTAAATGCATACTTTATACATCAGAGTTATGATGTATGTAGTATAAATGTTGAAGCTTTCATAATATTTCATGACATACTTTGCAAATAATGGTGAAATCTCACAACCATATTTCAACTATAATGACAAATGGATATCATATGATACATAGTATTATGGGTATCCATTATTTCATAAGATACATGTTTAGATATAAAGAGTTTTTTAGGACATAAAAACATGCATTAAGAACAAACACATTGTACTTCTATAGTAATTATCCTCATAGTTTCTTAGGATATCACATAAATCCCTATGATGGAAAAATAGTAGTCATGTGACCGAATATATTTCTATAAAAAGGTTGCACATATCTTTTGATATAGTGGGAGCCATATTGACTTAGGTTTAGTCAATTATTGAGATGCACATATGGTTAGCGTAGGAACTAGTTCTATAAGTACATGTGGAAAATGAATTTTCCAGAGACACATACTACATAAGAAGGTTAAAAACCATAGTGAGGGTTATTTTATTATCCATGATTGGTGATCCATTATTCATTTCGAATAATTATTCATAAAAGTAAGAAGTAAATGTAAATTAGTAAATATTGATAAGATTGATTAAAATTATATAATGGGTTCCATGAGTCAATGTGTAAAAGAGTATATTACTTTTAATAATTTAGTGGGTATTCAAATGAGATTATACATGGATGGTAAAATTTTAGTTCCAATAAGGATCAATTGGTTATTCCAAGTTGTTCCTCTTAAATATACTAGAATTTTACTTGTCATAGATACTTTCTATGATCAATATTGATCATAGGAAGTCATGAACACCAGTCATGGAAGGTGTCTATATGACACAACCAGAAAGGGATGGTCCCAAAATTCTAATAAAATTTGCAGGTTACTTCAACCCCATTGAGGATTTAAGTATGCAACAGGGTCATAGAATATTCATTTAGAATGAATGATTTCCATGTGTCTACAAGAGGTTAGTGGGAGAGCCATTTTTTCCATGTAAAATATGTTTGACAATGTTTGGAAAACAACTTTTAATTTTCAAGATAGTTAATAACAAAATTTAGAATCAAGTATCCAATGATTTAATTAATGAAGAAACCTAAGTTCTAGGGAACAAGATTTACTGAGTTATATATTACCATTTCTTGGACCTAGTCAAATCTACATATTGTGAAATGGAATAGAAAAATACAAGTTGGAACAATTCAAGTTAGAATTTTTGTTAGTGTCACATGACATATATCTCTCTAGGTTGACATGTTCGGGACACAAAAGGAGATTAACCTGGTGAGTTAAAATCCATGCGTTAAAGTGATGGATCAATCACATATGCCAAGATATGTAAAAAAATTGATATTGACAGTATATGCTTCAGATTCGGAAAATATCAGTAATATCTTGGGGAACCACAATTGTAGTAGTTAGAACTATCTAATATTACTTGTAAAAGTTCAAAAGATATGTTCCTAGTATGTGGAGAAGAAAGGATACTAGTATTCAGGGGACACAAACTAGTATTCCTTAAATAAATGTGATCTAATATCATAGTTAGTCTATGGTGATGAGCGAGACAAGATCATATAAGCCAATGGAATACATACCTACAAATACCAAGTATGTTACAACATCAAAGGAAGCTAAGAAGAAGTTATATGCAATGATTTTTTCTAGTTATTAGAATCAAACCAAGTATGTAAAGTATTATGATAATGTAAATTATGATATTTTTCCTAGCTAAGATGTCAAGTTATGACAATGGAAAAAAAGATTTACTTAGGGATTATATATCTTGATAAGTTTTACTCAAGGAGAGGAGGTGGAAAATAGAAGAAATTTCACATGATGGAATCGTGGTGGACCCATCTAATAAAGTCATGACTTAGTAGAAACATGATTTTGATCATGTGAGAGCTTACATGGTTGGTTAGAAAGTTATATCTAGTGCAAATGGGAGTGTTGTAATAGTGGGTTCCCTATACCCAAATTGAATAGTACTTTTCATTACTATATCATGTATAAAGTTATATATAAATGATTTATACTTACCATTATAGTGTAGAATATTATACATCCACTTTTAAAATGGTAATGTCCATAGATTAATTATCGTATCAAAATGTTATAGCAGATCCCATGCTATAATGAGAACCACAAGATACTATTAAATTAATCATAAATATATGTCTTATAGTCTAGATACATCTTTATAAATGGACAAAATAGATGTTTTACTATCAGATTCTAGGGTCTTATAACCATTAAGAATTCTTCTCATGAAATTCTCACTTGGTGATATCTAGTAGTGAAATTATAAGGACAAACCCATAAATAATAACAACACATGCTTGTAGTGTCATCTGATGTTTCTATCAATAGACATGTGTAATGGCCTCTTGACATGAGATCATTTCCAATGTGTTCCATTTGATCAATACTTTGATGTTTGGTAAAAAATAGGGATAATGAAATCGTGGTGAGTTTGCTTGTATGTGGTGTGTCATTGGTGGTATAATATTCGTTGAATGGTCAAGAAATGATTTTTCTCTTCCAGGTTAAGGAATTTATATATCTTGGGACATGTTGATTAATATGGTAGTACCTTTATAAATCCATGTCAATGGTAGTCCAAGGTAAATCTATCCATTTGCATTAACCAATAACAAAGAAAGAAAAGGGATATGACACAGGTATGTTTCCTACTTTATGAGATATTAAAGGAAAAGATATTATATTGCATAGTGAATGTTCATAGGTTGATTGGAATTGTTTTGACTAAAGTTATCCCTTTAGGGGTCATGATGGGTTGCTAAATCCCTATATTTGTCTAGGGTTAGTATTCACTACTATTGAGATAAGGGCCTATAGAGTTATACACAATAGCGTATTTGAAAGACTACCCTATTCCGGTGAATATTATTTTTGGATATGATGGGCCCCACCATTGGGGTTTGAGTTTTGTCCAAAGTTGAACGATCACCAAATAAAGAAATAAATTCATTTTATTCAAGTTAAGAATAAATAGTATTGAATTTATTTATTATGAAATATATTATTTGAACAAATATTATTTTAAATATTCAAGGTTCATTTAATATTTTCAAGAATGATGAGTCGAGTTAATGGCTTAGGTTTTATCACACAATATATTTATTATGTTATAATAATGTGATAAAAATATAAATTATATTTATTATTCATTAGAGTAGTCATAATATATCATTTATTTAGTGAGAAATAAATATTCGGGTATCATGTGTATATTTCATATATACATTGATTCACTATAAATAGAGAAGAGATCTCTCATGAAACATATTAATCACTACTTGAATGGTGGTATATTCTCTCTATTATCTCTATCTTGGTTTCTAGAGAGAGATGTTATTGTTTTAGGTGCTCGATCACAGTTCTTCTTTATAGAACGATGCAACATAGTGGTGGTGATCATCAAGACATCGAAGGTGTCATCTGAACTGTAAGTGAGCACCTGGATTCCTATGTTTGACATTATCACAAGCTTTCAAAGTACGTATGGATGATATGGAGGGATTTGACTTTAGATCCTTCAAGGAACTATTTATGAAAACTACCAAACATCGAGCACATCTTTTAATTGAACTAGGTATTGCATTAGTTTATTTCTATGCTTAAATTATTCACACGATGATCCACAGGATTATACTCGGAAACAATTCACCAACGATGACGTAGTAATGCCAATTGTTAGTGGAAATTTTAAAATCCCAAGTTTTTGTGGCTTCCACTATGCTCATGGTACCTTCACCTTACAAAACCTAGCTTCTTTGTCTATCCTTTAGAAAAACAAACATGAGTCTCTTTGTTTTGTGTTTGTCTCTAAATAGCGTCTTCTTCCATCTTCATGCTCAGATTTGGGATCTCTGTTCAATATCCAGATTGGTGGGGTCATAGGTGATTCTAATTTTATCTCATCGGCTCATTAATTTTCTATAGAATTCATTCCAATGTCTAGTTTTAAGAAGTTTCTTAGTATTACTAGTGGTTTTACATAAATCGGATTCTTCCATATTCAATTGATTTATTAGGGTGGAGTGGACTTAGGTTGAATGGTGTGCTTATACCATATTTTTATCCTATAAAAATAATCTATAATGAAGATCAAGTGTTTCAATTGAATATTAAAAAGATGCTAGGGGTGTCTGTTGCTTCTTGAGATACATTTTTTTGAATCTCAAGCTCTCTCATAGTGGCTCAGATCTGTTTTCCATCTGTTTTAGCATATTTTATAGTGGTTCCATCATATTTTTTATTTAAGTGGAGGATTCATGGATCAATAAATTATTAGTGTCATATTTATTGGTTTCATTTTCTATAATTAATCCACAGTATTCCAGGTTCATTAAATCTTTAATAATCAACAAAATAGATTTCATTATTTGACTCAACCTTTAATGTAATCTTCCTATTATAATATTTTGGGCTTGGTATTGGATTTATAATACCATGATTTCTCTTTTTTTATATTTGTGGGTCTGAGATGGTGTTTCTAGGGGAAATGGAGGGGTGAGAAGTAATGGGTGATTGTGGTGGTAATAGGAGGAATAGTTGGTATTTTCAAGGATCAAGTTGTGTGGTAATGGTAGTAGGGTGGATTTTTTCTCAAATGGTTGCATGATAGACTAGGGGTAGCAAGGACACTTATCACAGTATAAATGTATATAAATGGTAGTAAACATCATTGAAGAGAGAAAGGGTTCCTGGAAGTAGTATGTTGGATGGGGGCAACACCGGTTGGCGGTAGCATACGAGAAAAGTAGAAAAATTTCACCAAAAGGTAGAAGACCTAAAAACATAGAATAAAAAAATGATAATGATAATATTAATAATCATTATTAAACTAAAAATTTATAAATTTATTACCCTAAATAAAAATTGATTGATGTTAAAGGTAATTTCACAATAATGTTTAAAAATGAATTTATGGAATTTTTTGAATGAATTGATATTTTTTAAATTCAAAAAATCATTAAAATAAATTTAAAAATATTTTTTCAAGGGAAAGAACCAAATATATGCTCATGGAAAATTTTTAAAATTAGAGTGATGAAATATTGTTTATTTAATCTCTTAAAAAAATTTAATAAGATTTTCATAGAATGTATATTTTAATTCAAAATCATGAAATGTAAAAATAATCCCCAATTAAATATCATTTTCACATCAAAAAGTCAATTATTCCAAAAAAAATCAGAAATGTGTGTAAACACATGCCACATAAAACTCCCCTACACATAAATATTTTTTATCCTCAAAAAATTACCATGCTTTTTTTGTTTGTTAAACATATAAAAAAATTATTAATATAGTCAAATTAATGCATGTTAAGAGATTAATTTATAGAGGAAATAAATTATAAGGTGGGTTGGACTTTTAAGGGAACTTTCAGAGCAAGTCATACTTAAAATAAAATACACATTAAAAATCTAGGGAATAGATATTCATTAACTATTGAAAAATCCATTCATCCTATGTAAATTCAACCACTACACTACTTATATTCCAATTAAAATTTTAATTATAAGAGTGAGGTAAGATTATATTTAAGTAGAAATATAACCTTAACAAGAGGCACCTTAAGTTATCACTCTCCATTAGGTTCAAAAAATATAAGATATAGTTTTTAATTTATTAATACAAATCAAATGAGTATCTTATAAGTTAATTATCTCATTTTTCATTTGGGTTCAATATCCATCTCACCTTAATTAACTCATTTTAAAGAAACATGAATATTATTTAAAAATACCCATCCAAAGGTTTGTGCATAGAATTATGCAATGCCCCTATTGAGTTTGAGTTTTATTTATCTACAAAACACACCTCGTTACCTTTGTCCCAAAGATTCAACAAGGGATCAAAATTTTCAAATTTACACCAATTTTAAAGGAATTATATTATCATATTTTTATTTGGCTCCATGAGGAGTTTTATTAAAAAAGGGTGATTCACCAAGGATTAAGTTCAAAAATATATTTTCCTTCAATCATAATCATAATTTCATATGGATCTATCCTATCCTACTCCCTTTCTTGGTTCCTAAACAGAACATCCCTAAAAAAATATGTAACATCACTTAGTAGTAACACAACCAAAAAAAATTTACAATCATGGAAAACATTAATAACTAGTATATTATTATCTACAAGGAAAGAAAGCATTAACCTGAAAATTGAAGCCCATATTCCATCAGTTCATGAATAAATTTGAAAAAAATTATCATTTTTTGAAAAACGTTAAGGGGAATTTTGATGTGTCAGGTCATTAACTAATAGATTAGAAAGTATTTCCAAAATTCAAATAAATTCTAGAAATAAAAGGAACAGAGACTCATTAAAATTTTAAAATTACACGACTCCTATATGAAGCCACCCACTTCTATAATTAAATTAAAATTATATTTCCAATTTTATGAGTGATGATAGGTTTGTTTTAAGTGGAAATAAAATCATAACAAGTAGTTCCCTCAATTTTCACTCTTCCACAGGTTCCAAAAATGAAATATCCATTTTTCACTTCATTGATACTACTAAAATTATTGTCTTATAGGTCAATTGTATCCTTCTTCATTTGAGTTTAATATTCCTCTCACCTTAATAAATCATTTTTAATAAACATGAATTTTTTTTAAAAAATCGAAAATATGATTTTTTATAGTATTGTGAAAGGAATGTTTTGATTTTTGATTTCATTTATATACACATCACACTTAGTTCCCTATTCTCGGGGATTCATCATGGGATCCCAATTACTCATTTTAATATATTTTCAAATAGATATTATTATTATCATTTGATTTTTCTCTTTGATGTGTTTGTTTCAATAAGGGTGATTCCCCTTGGTTTTAGTTAAAAAATCTAGTTTATTTGAGTTATATTCATAATTCCAAATGGATATATCCTATCTTACTACTATTCTTAGTTCCTAAACAAAATTTCCATAAAAACAATATGTTACATCACTCGATAATCATACACCCCCAACAATTTTAGAATCAATGTATACCTCAGTACCCAGTATATTGTTATCCATCAGGAAGGAAATCATTAAGGTCCAAACTGAATCCCAAAGACACGTAGTTTTCTAAAGATTTTGAAAACTTGTTGTCATTTTTTCAAAAAAAAGTTATGGGATATTTTGATGTGTCGAGTTATAAAAGCATCGATTGGTATAGAAAAATCCCTCTCTCCCACACTTAAAACACAATATTGTTCCCAATGTTGAATAATAATTTGGGATATAGTTTAATTCATAATAGATTAAAATTTTAGTATTTCAAATATTATTTAATGGGCTAAAATAAATTAAAACAATCACTTTTACCACATTTCCTCATCAATTTTAATGTTTTTTTTGAAAAGTTAATTCTTTTGGTTTCCTGTAAATAGAAAAAATAACTTTAAATTTTTATCAAATAAAAATGATAAGAAATTGAGTACAATAGTAGTTGAATGGATGAGATATTAATGGGAGAAAGAATATTTCAAAATGAAACTCACCTTAATTTAAAAATCTCTAGCAATAATGAAGCTATCACCCAATGAAGAAAATAGTTATAATTTTCAAAAGTTTAGTGGAATGTCTATTGTACTTAATTCTCAGCCCTATGAAATGAATGTTGAGTATAAATTTAAATAAAAATAAAAACAAAACATCCATAAATTTGGGATATTGGATAATTTAATTTCAAATTTTCCTCCCTTATATCCTTGACTGAAGTCCTATGATTGATTATTTCAAATTCCTAGAGTTTAAAAATATTGACATAAGAATTTTTAATTTAAAACTCAAGAAAAATTTGGCCCAAATTTTTAGTTAATGAGGTTTTATACAATTAATCTAGTGTGTTTCATCAATGTTTTTTTTGTATTTCTGATAGTTGTAACACTCTTCTGGTAGTACGATTGATTTAGAACTCTGGAAGTAGAATCCCGATGATACCAGTCTGGTGGCATTAAGTATTGTTCATTGAGAAGGTGAGGACGTCACAAGTGTAGTATATATTGGACCACATGGAGAAAAATTCCAAGAATTACATATTGGGGAACCAACAATATGAGGTATATTTATTTAAAAATAGAAAAAAAAACAAAAACCATGGGTTAGTTCCATGAAACTTTGATTTAATAGTCCTCATTTATACTCAGTGGTTGTTCATCTTTCAAGGAAAGGGACTAAATCAAATCCCTTCGGCTACACATAAAAATAGTATTTATCCCTTCGACCATTAACCAATAATTGTATATTCACCTCTCTAGATAACAATAATTCCTCATTCATAATCACTCTAATAAAAGTAATGGGTTCCAAACACTTGGTTTTGAGTTTACCAATATAAATATTTAGTATATATTTAAAAATAAGTAATTCTAGATCTATGTTAACATGCATATTTTGAATTATACAATCTTGAAAATATATTTTTCACTATATGAATTTGGGAACTCTCAAAAAATTCTCTCTTAATTTATTCCAACTCACTTAACTCTATAAATTTTTTCTCACAAAAAGATTTGAAATCATAGTCAATGACCTTCAGTACCCAAATATACATCTAATGTAGTATGTACTCATTCCCATAAGATGATTGAAATAGTCTCAATAATTCCAAACCCCCGACATCAAAAACTTAAAGCTACTAAATTAATTTCTATGGTAGCTCCTTCATTATTCCAACATTTCCTAGCCTCTAATACTTTTCAAAACTTATCACAAGAATCTTATAATTTTAAAATAGATGAGGCGTGTAGAAACCATCATGTCTAATCTTTTGGTTAGACCCTTCACCTATATGGTGTCCACCCCAAGGTGATGCATGATAAATCCCTAAAATTTTATGTATCTCTTCCTTAGGCACACATCTCCTCAAAATTCCATTATAAAAACTCTTAAACAATAAAAGATCATCAAAAAAATAAAACTTAAGATCAATAATAAATTTCTTCTTCTATTTATGAGGATATTTTATAGGCATAATTCCAAAAAACAAATAATTTAACAACATCAAGAATCCATGTAGCTTTTATAGTGAAAATTGAAAGTAAATTTTCATCTATAAATAAACAATTGGTCTCTCTAGGTTTATCATTTTGAGTACTAGGTATTCTAGAAAGGTGATTAGAAATAAATTTCTCAACACCATTCTTATCCTTGATCACCATGTCAAATTATTACAACAACATGACCCATTATATATGTCTTGGTTTGGTATCATTTTTTGGATAGAAGGTGTTTAAGGGTTGAATGATCAGTAAAAATAATGAATTTTGATCCAATAAAATATTGCCTAATATTTTAAAAAGTAAAAACCACTACCAATAGTTCCTTAAATATTGTAGTATAAGTCATTTATGCTTCATCAAGATGTGTGATAGAAAATTACACTATATAAAACTTCATATACTTCCTCTAGCCTAAAACATCTCCTACTACAATGTCACTAGAATCACACACAACCTTAAATGGTTGTGTCCAGTTCGAGGTAGTGATAATGGGTGAATATGTAAGAATATTCTTAAGAAAATTAAATGACTATAGGAACTTCTCATTAATTATTAATGGTAAAAACTTAACATGAAATGCAAATAAGGTACTAAAGATTTTTTAAAATTACTTGATGAACCAATTATATAACACAACATGTCCTATGAAACTTCTGATCCCATTGATATTCTCAGTTGGTGAAATATTTTTTATCACCTCAATTTTAGAATTTTCAACCTATAGTCCATTTTTAGAAAACTTTTGACCGAAAACATCCTACCATAGCCATGAAGTGACACTTTTCCCAATTTATAACATGTTTTTTCTTCTATAATATCTCTAAAATTATTTTCTTTTTTTAAATAAAGTTTTCATAGTCACGTCCAATAACTAAAAAATCAACCCAAAAATTTTCAATTAACATTTCAATAATTTCTAAGAAAATTTACACCATGAATATCTGAATAGTGGTTGGAGTACCACACAAGATAAAGGGAAATTATCAGTAGTCAAATGTCCTAAATGGGAAAGTGAATGTGGTCTTCTATTGATCTTCAAGAGTAATAAAAATCAGGTTGTTACTAGAATATCCATCAAGAAAGTATAAGTACTCATTACTAGCCAACCTCCCAAGAATGTTTTCCAGAATGGAAGTAGGAAATGGTCATTCCTAGTAGAAGTATTGAGTTTCCTATAGTCTATATAGACACTCTAGTTGTTTACAGTTTGGATTTGGATTTGATCATTCTATTCATTTGTAACAATTATGAATCCACTCATATTAAGAATTAATTAGATATGACTCACCCATATACTGTCTAAAATGGGAAATATTATTCTTGAATCAACAAACCTTATCACATCCTCTCGAACCACTTCATTCATTTTTTGGTTAATCCTTCCCTTCCCTTCCACTCCACTATTTGTTCACAATCAGGTTCCATGGGGATTTTATACATGTATTATGATGTACTTATACCCTTAATATTAGAAATATACCACCAATGATAGATTTGAATATTTGGAAGATACCCAATAAACATTACACTTGATTTTCCTTTAAATCGATAGAGATTATAACAATCGGGGTAGGTAATCAAACAAGGATAGAATATTTCAAATGATTTGGAAGTGGGTTGAGCTCCACATTAGGTTCTTCTTCACTTAATAGAAGACAATTGGCTCTGGGCAGTCCAAGGTCCTGATTTTTCCTCTTAAATAAGGTAGTATAGAAAGATTACTCTTTATCACTATTGTTACCAAAAATTTTCTCCCAACATCTAGATTCTTTGGTTGGGATCAAAAACATTTCTAAGGAAAACACATCTAGTTTTTCTATGATTCCCCCATCAAACTCGTCTAAAGGTTCCTTTTTTCCTTTATTGAACTAATTCCCATATAGGTTTTCTTAGGTATTTGAGGTTCATAATTGATTTCTTATAGAATCCTAAAAAACTCCCTCATTGAATAATTATTCAAATGTTAAAGTCTCATATATGAAAAAAAATAGTCTTGAGGTGGTTCTTTAATTTTTTGGAAAACATTAAAATCATCTTTATATTAACTCAAATTAAAAATTTATTTTCACTATGACACATAAATGTATGTTCCCTTGTAACTATAAAGGGAATACCAAGAATGATAGGTCCCTCATTGTCATATTTAATATCTAATATGAGAAGAAACTTAGGTTAAAATATATTTCCTACTCCTAATCTCATGTGTTAAAACATGGAAAATGGAGTCAGATTGATTCTTTCTCCAAGATCACATATACAATTATAATGACCACATGTATCTATAAAGTTTCAAGGGATTACAAATATATATGGATCGTGTAGTTTGGGAGGTATTCTATTAGGTAATATGACACTACATTTCTCTATTATATTTTAATTAGAAAATTCTTCCAAGGGTTTCTTGTTTGAACAGATTTTTTTGAGTGATTTTAACTAATATAGGATTTGAATTAAGGCCTTAAGGAAAAGGATTTCAATGTTAAATTTCTTAACATCCTTGAGAAATTTAAATAATTCAAAATCCTAATTTTATTTGTTTTCTCCATGGAAAATGAAGGATTTGAGAAATGATCATCACAATTTTAGGCATCCCTTAAAATTTCTCTTCAAGTTTTACCTTCCCTTTATTTTCATTGTTTTTAAATACATTTTCTTATTGTTATTAAATTAGAATAGAAATATTTAGAGTGTTTTCAATATAGTTATCCAAAATTCCAGATTCAACATTCTAGCTTCATCTAGTTATTATTTGTTAGAAGATTCAGGTACTTTACCATCTTCTTGGTGGGTTTGGAGACCACTTCTATTTGTCACAGCTAGGGAATGTTCTATAGGGTTCACTTCAATTGTTCTTAGAAGATTACCCTTATATCTAACACCAATATCACTAGCTAAATACCCCATTTGTATTTGTATATTTTTCAACCTCGAATCTATTAACACTTTATCAAAATCATTTTTGGACTATTTTTTCACCAAACATACCTATCATATGTTGAAACATATCCCTTACTTCCTCCTAGTATTTAAAGAATTCAAACTTTGTTTGGGGTGGGAATTACTGCGTGGGATCTTGCGGAAAACATGGGGGAGCATTGGGTGTATGGACTCCTCTATCTCTCCAATATAGATTTGGATGGTTTATATATCCTTGATTGTAGAAATTTGAGAATGGTTCATCCCTAGGCTACATCTTAGAAACATACCCAGTAAAATTTACTTTTTTAGAAGCCCAAACAAAAATATCAAAATTAAGATATAATTATTATAAATGACCACACATACCATAATAGTGTATTTTCTCCCAAAGTGTGTATTGATTATTTTCAATTTGGAACCCAGTAAATTTAAACTTAGCTTGTAAGAAAGAACCAACCTATTTCATAACAATATTTCATCTTATTGAGAATTTTTCTCTATGAGTTTGGTGACATTTTAATGAATAACTACTTTAATTCCTCATTAAATTTATATTAAAATATACACCATCATATTGGTCCTATAATATTGGGTGGTAAGAGGTAAGGATGTTGTGAAAAAGTATTCATGAGGAATTATGGTGTTCATTGGTGGTTTGGACATTTTCTATGTAATACCCTAAATCTATCATAAGATTCATGGAATAATTCACCATCATCATGGATGAATCTTGTTATTTCGTTCCTAATCATAGAATTCATCCTCTTAGGGTAAAATTTCTTGATGAAGGTTTTGTACCATTGGTCCCATGAATCAAATATTTCTTCAAACATCTTTCAGAATCATGTTTTATCATTGAACTTCAAGAAAAATGAGAGGAATATATTTTTTTAACTCTCCCTCACTCAATCCTCTGAATTATAGTTGTTTCACTATCCCATAGAAGTCCTTATTGAAGTTTAGAGAGTCATTATTTGGAATTCCATTGAAGGATTGTAGGTGTGACAAGTGGGATTGTCCAGTCACATTGTTTTGAGACCTAGGGATTTATCTAATTCATGATGGGTTGTTTCATATAGTAGGAACCTAAAACTTTTTAATCCTTACTATATATATCATCTCATTTCTAGGTTGTAGTGGATTTAAATGTTTAGGTTGTTGATTATTCTTATTTTCTAGAATATTTTCCATTTCAACATTCCTTTTCAGTTTTAGGGCACTAAAAAGTTTGTTGATTTTAGATATAAATAGATGTGTGTTTTTTCTAGCAGACCATGTGTACATTCATAGATTCAACATATTTTTGAAAATTTTTTAAATGGTATTGTTGTTTTGTTTATATATATATATATATATATATATATATATTTGTTACAAGTTTACATGTGCATTTCCCCAACAATGGCGTCAAAATTTAACCAAGATGCAATCTAGGTCATTAATTAGGCTCCAATCAAATTAATTATTTATAACCCTAGATACAACTAGTTTAGTGATAAGTAGGGTTTGATCCATAAGAAATTAATCACATATGTGTTTTTATGTGTGACCAGTTTAATAATAAGGAAAAACAAACAAAAACAATAGAATAGGTGATGAAAATAAGTTTGGTGTTGAAACAATAATGTGAGTGAGTAGTGTAAGAGTAAAGATCAGCAAATACACTATGAAAAGAAATAAAAAAAATACTAGAGAGAACAATCATTTATTAAAGCATCAGGAATCAATTGGTTGTTTTTTTATAAATATTTCCCTTCATTGACATATTTCAATTAATTTTCCTAAAACTAATTAAAAGAGTCTATCCAAATTTATTATCAGGTAAGCCTATGAATTAATAATTCCCACAGATTTTCAACTAGAGAAGACACTAGTCATAAAATTCTAAATCATTTATCACTAAGTTTAGTTTTTCTATTTAACTCAATTTCCAACTCTTTAGATATGGATTAATTTTTTTATAAAAAACATCAAATGAAAAAACATTTTGAAATTAAGTTCGATCAAAATCTCTTTTTATAGACAATCGATGTTTTTAAAAAAAACACCGTCTAAATGTATTTGAGTGTAGCATCCAATCAGATCTATGCATGAATAAAGTAAAAGAAGATTCCATTCAAATCTCATTCACCAATTGGAATTTTTCCAAGAATCATAGTTGCATCAAAAATATTCTAAAAAATCATTATATGTTATTTTATGAGGATAAAGAAAAAGTAACGGAGGGAAATAGATAATTCTTCTCTATCCTTTAGCTCCAACACCTGCTTGATTCTCCCCAGTGATCTCCAAATTTTTAATCTCAAAACCATTCAACTCATGGTCTTGTTTCTTACTAAATCCTCATGTCTCCATCAGGTTCTAACACTCTACTCATTTTTTATAGATTCTTGTTCTTTTATTAATAATCATGTTTCACGTTAATCTCTACCTCAATCTCATAATAATTTTTCTGAAAGTATCACCCTAGCTTACACATGGCATGTTTTTCACTGTACATCATTCTCAGTGGCGATCAAATACAAACGACCAAAACTAAAAGCGCTTTAATGAAATGTGGTCATGTTCTCGATCCTTCATTAATTTCTATAATATTCCCTATAAAACTTATAACTTGAAATCCTTTATATAAACTTCACCTAACTCCAACTTCTTACACATTTGTGGGTTTAGTAATTGGAGTTGCCTTTACACCACTATGATGGGTTGTCATCAATATATGAAACTATCATTTTGGAAACTATATCTATCACTAGCAAAGGGTACCCTCACGTGGTTGTACATTAATGCAAACTTATCATTAATTAGGTTGATTTATACCCTCAACCCGCCTTCATCCACCCTTATGCCAATCACCATTTACCATTACACCAATTTTACCCTTAGGCCACTTACACATACATGAATATTCTTCTTCACCCCTACCCCACCTTTATCCACCCATTCACAATATGATGTACCCTAACACACATCAGACTGTAACCCTTATATCGACAGTTTTCATTATCCAAGACAGTGCTGCCCCCTGTTTTGTCAAAGGGGGATGGCGGTGGTTGATGTGGTGGGTGGCCAAACCCCACCAAACATCTAGTGGGAAAAGGTAGTGGGATATGGGATAGGAAAAGGTGGATTTCCTATAAAAAGGGATCTCTCCTAGCAGATTTAATCATCATCTTCATCTGTTCTCATCACCACCAGCAGATCCCATATTTGAGAAGTTTTTTGAGGTTTATTTATCCTAATATTCAAGAGAGATTTTATGAGAATTTTCTCCTTGTAATTGTGAGGGATTATTTACTCACTTTTACCCATAATGATCCTTCTATTTTTTCCATGGTTTTTTACCCCTTCCATTTGGGATTTTTTCCACGTTACATCTAGTGTTTATTTATTTTCCTCATTTTGCACTTCATTTTATCTCGTGATTATTGTTGCATAATAAACCAATATTTTTTTAGTCTCTATCACCTTACTAACATTTTATAACCCTAACACAATAAATATTGTACTGTTATGCATCCTAGCTTCTTTATTCGGCCTTTAGAATATCAAACCTGACTCTCCTAGTTTTGTGCTTGGCACACAGCAGCAGCTTGCACTGTCTTCAATCATGGATTTGGAATCTCACTTCGGTATCTAGATGGGAGAGGTCATTTTTGATTCATGGTTTTATTCCTCAACCTGTTTTTGTTTCATCGTATTCACACCATAATTCATTTTCAAGAAAGGCATATGTTTCATTAGTGGTTTGGCATATACCATCTTCTTCTATCTTCAACTGATGATTTTTGGTGGAGTTCCCTAGTTTAAGTGGTGCACTTCTGCTATGTTGAAACCCTTCCTGTATAATCTATAATGGAACTTGATAATTTTAATTAGAGATTTGAAATAGTCTTGGTAGGTGTCTGTTGCTTCTATACATTTGCATTCTGGATCTTAATCTCTCCCTCAGTGCCTTAGATCTTTGTTCGGTCAGCATCATCTTCTTCTACAGTGGTGGCATCAGATGTGGGGGTTTTTCAGGTAGCAGATTCATAGCTTAAGTGTGGTTTGATTTTTTCTTATCTCAGTTCATTTATAGGAATTCTTCCAGGGCACGCCTCATTCAGTTGATCTTCAAAAATCATCAAATTGGGTTTCAATCTTAGACTAAGCCTTCAGTGGAATCTTCCTATTGTACATGTGATTTTTTTAAATTAGAAGAAATATTCAACTATGTATAAAGATTTAATAATGAATATTTTGGGGCATAGTAGGTGCGTGGAGATCAAAAACACAAAAAATGGGAAGAAAAATGGATCAATACAGAGAATTACGTGGTTCAGTAAATGTTACCTACGCACACAGGAGAAGGGGGCCAACACTTTATTCCTATTAAAATTAATGTGTCAGAGGATACACAGAGTGTTACAATGGGTTTTTTCTGATTACAGTATCATTTTATCTTAATCTCATTTTAAAGAGACTACAAATAAGCTGTCAAGGGGTTGGTTATTTTGTGGTTCATCAGCCCTGGATAAAACTCCCTCCACTGGCTGCTTCAACGGTAGGTGCCACCTGGGTTGGTTGCCGAACCAAAGGAGAAACTATTCACTAAAGCTATTGCCAACCATGGAATTCCTCCCATTGAATTATCCCATAAATGGGAGTGGCCCCAAAAAATCTAACCCTTACGACCAATTTGGGGTAGAATCTAGACCTTCAGTCTTCTTTTAGGCATCCAGCTTCTCTTTCGGTAGAACCTTCATCATCATGTCTTATCTATTATCATTAATGTAGATTTTCTCAACATTCAACAGTCTTTCTTCCAACACATTACAGATCCAGTGACATTTCAAATCGATGTGTTTAGACCTAGAATATAATTTAAGGTTCATGATGAGATGAATAAAACTATGACTATCACAACAGAGAATATAATTCTCCTGAATCTGTCCCATCTCCTGTAAAAACATCTTCATCCACAATATCTCCTTGAAGTCTTTAGTGAGTGTGATATACTCCAATTCTATGTTGGATAAGGCAATAAACTTTTGAAGTTGTTATTTCCATGAGACATATCCCTCTGCAAATCATATCAGGTATCCAGATATGTATTTTCATGTGTCTACATCTCTATCTATATCTTTATTTGTGTATCCTTCCAAAATATATTTGTCACTACTAAAACATAAATAATGACTACATGTACCTCAAAGATACCTCAATATCCATTTGACTACTTTCCAAACATTATTCACTGAATCTGATAAGAATATACTCACAATGCCAACTATGTGAGCAATATCTGCTCTGGTGCACACCATGGCATACATAAGACTATTAACTACTGACTGATATGGAACATTTTCCATATCTTCTTTCTCTTAATTAGTTGATAGACTCTTACTTTTTTGAGCCTGAAATGACTCACAAGTGGAGTGCTAACTTTTTTCTCCTTTCTCATGTTTAATCGTTCAAGAACCCTCTCAATGCAACACTCATAAGATAACCAAATCTTATGATTATTCCTGTCATGAGTAATCATCTTACCTGGAATACGAGTAGCATATCCTAAGTCCTTCATTTCAATATAATTGTTCAACTCCTTCTCTAACCGGTCAATCTTGGTGATATCTTTTCCAATAATAAGTATATCATCAACCTAAAGCAATAAGATAATGAAATCACAATCAAGAAATTTTTTTATAAAAATATTGTGATCAACTGTTGTCCTCCTATACTCATTTTTCTCCATTAATGAGTCGAATTTCTTGTACCACTACCTCGGTGCCTGTTTCAGACCATATAATCTTTTCTTAATATTGCATACTAGTTTTTCTTTACCTTTAACCTAAAATCCCTCTAGATTCTCCATGTATATCTCATCATCAAGATCACCATGTAGGAACTCTGTCTTTACATCTAGTTGTTGAACCTCCAGGATCATTCTAGACACCAATCCAAGAAAAACTCTAATATAAGTCATGTTAACCACATGAGATAAAATTTTATCAAAGTCAATACCATTATTTTGACTGAATCCCTTAACAACCATTATGGATCTATATTACGATTTTGAGCTGCCATCTCTCGTTTAATTCTGCACACCCAATTGTTCTTGAGAGTCTTCTTTCCATGTGGTAATTCCACCAAATCAAATGTACGGTTCTTGTTCAAGGATCTCATCTCCTATTGTATGGCCTTCTTCCATTCCATATTCTGTTAGCTCCTGATCGCATCATCATAATTGTCTGGCTCTCCCCTATCAATGAGCATCACATACTCATTTGGTGAGTATCTACAAATATATTTTCCTTCTCTGGTGGATCTCCTAAAATATGATTTAAGGGGAATATGTTCTGGAATATCATATGATGAAGACATATCAGCAGATGGAAACATATTACTTGGTAGTGATTTATCATCTATGTCGTGTTTCTCTATTATGCAAGTTGGTGGAGATACTGGTTCTAGATTGACTGGAATTTCCTCAGGTTGTGACTTCTCTACATTTTCTAGCTTCTCAAAATATTTAATCATCTTATCCTCAAGAAACACCACATCTCTGATTCTAATGATCCTCCTGCTGATAGTATAACATAGTCGGTATCCAAACTCTTCATGACTATATCCCAAAAATATAAAATTATTTTCTTTTCCATCCAGATTTGGTCGCTCATCTTTCGGGATGTGAACAAATTCCCTGCATCCAAATATTCTCAAGTGTTTATATGAATCATGTTTACCTATCCATACACATTATATTACATCACAATTCTGTGGAAATAATGGAGAAAGGTAGATAAGATCAACTGAAGTCATTATTATCTCCCCCCAAAATGTGTTTGATAACTTTTTATTTGAGAGAATACATCTTACTCTCTCAAAAATTGTTTTGTTCATCCTCTCACTAAGACCGTTATGCTGAGGCATCTTCAGTACTGATTTTTTCATCCTCATGCCAAAACTCCTACATTACTCCTCAAATGGACCACAATACTCTTCTCAATTATCTTCCCACACACACATTAACTGCTTGCCTTTTTCTATTTTTACCTTCACATGAAACTGCTTTAAAACATCCTGCACTTGACCTTTATTTTTCAAAGAAATGGCCAATTATTTTCTAGAATTATCATCTATGATGGTAACAAAATAAATAGAACCTCCTATAATTTTAGTTTTCATCATACAGACATCAATGTTAATCAAATCTAAAAAAATTTCTTTTATGGACTGTATATAACTAACGATAGATACTCTGTGTTATTTTCCCATTATGCAATCAACAGAAGTATCCAAATGTGTACCTTTTATTCCTAGAAAGAGATATTTCATAGAGAGCATTATGATTTCTCTATCACTCATGAGACCCAGCCTCCTGTGCCAAACTTCTACAGGAACATATTTTATGGTGGCATTTACTTATCCTCCACATGGGCTTACATCTATTAGATAAAGAGAGGTATCTTTCTTTCCTTTAACAATCACCATGTTACCTTTGGTAAGCTTCCATTTCCCATCACGGAAGGAACTGACATATCCCTCATCATTGATCATTCTAGTGGATATCAGATTGAGGTGAATATCTGAAACATGCCTCACATCCTTCAACAATAACCTCTATCCATCATTTGTTACCAGAAAAATATTACCAGTACCACTAATATTGGATGCACCATCATTTACCATGTTCACATGTCTGAAACTCCCTGAATGGTAAAATGGGAATAATTCTCTTCTGGAAGTGACATGGTAGGATATTCTGGAATCGATCACCCATGTCATGTCTTGGCTTGCAAGACTAACCTGATTGTCTTCTTAAACAATAATAATCTCTTAATTGATAGCTGCATCATCATTAATTTGGGTCATAACATAGTGATTCATCTTCTCTAACTTCATCCTTCTACACTCCCGAAGTAAGTGTCTGAGTTCTCTGTAGGGGGTGCAGTTCATGTCACATCTTAATCGATATTTCGATCACTTCATCCTTTAAAGACTTTGGTCAAGGGGTTCTCTTCCTCTACTTCTTCCCAGTCATTTCTGCTTCCCTTGTCTTTCAGTGACGAGAGACTCTGATTCAGGTGTATATCCCTCATCTTTTCTTCTAGAATCTTTAGTTAACATTCTGTCTTTTACCATCTCCATAGTGAGAGTTACATATGGATTAGAATTGCTAACTGACATAACTAAGGTGTCCCACATCTTCGGTAAATAACTCAACATCAACAGTGCCTACAACTCATCATCAATCATTATTTTCATAGAATTCGGTTGAGAAATAGTACCTTGGAACTCACTTATGTGCTCTGATATGTTTTTATCATTTTTTTATTTCAAGTTGAAAAGATGACGTGTTAGGTTTTTTTTGTCTTGCGCAGTTTCCCTCACATACATCTTATTAAATTACTTCCAAAGAATGGAGGTGTCGTGTTCATTGGAAAACTTTTGAAAGATGCTCTTCTCGATCCACTGTCTGATTTGTGCAGCGCAGTTCCTGTTGAGTATGACCCAATCTACATCTACTGGAAGGGTACTAGCTGACGTATTCTCATCGGGTTTACTTCTAGTTGATATTTTATCTTCTTGTGCTGCAACAGGCTTTGTGGTTTACACTATAGTCTTCCACAAATCCTTAATATACAAAAGGTCCTCTATTTTTAGTTTTTAGATTCCATAATTAAATGCATTGAGTTTACTCATATTACTAGTATTTTAATCCACTGTTGGGGTTCTAATTTCAAAAAACTAACCATAATGATGTGTCTGGAATGATCGAAATACCTGGAATCGACTCCTAGATCGTTGAAAATGGACTCCAATTGTCCGACATATGAACAAAATAGTTTCAATGGTCTAGATTAACTGTTGACGTGTCACGGACGTGGTGAAAACATGGCGTGCCGAAGCGGTGGCCATAAAGTCACTGGGAAATCGCTGGTGGCGTGAACAGTGTTGGATTCTTTGGCACATGGTTACTATATCATCCACGGTTTGACCAAACTTTGACTAAGCTTATCTTCTTCGTTTTAGCTTCATTTTTTACACTATTTGTGCCGTTGGAATCTATTCTCTATAGACTTCCCATATATAGGCTCAAAAAACATTCTGAGAAACATCAATTTTTTGGTTGCTGGAAAATTTCACTGTTGCATCGTCGTTTCACTCTTGAACCCTATGATACAACATTTTTTGGTGAAGCGGAGGTTCTTGGTAATCAAAAACACAGAAAATAGGAGAAATAATGGATCAATATAGAGAATTATATGGTTCATAAATTGTTGCCTATGTCCACAAGATAAGGGGGCCAACACATTATTCCTCTATGGAAGAATTCTTAGAAGGATGCAAAGAGTGTTACAGTGGGATTTTCTAATTAAAATATTAAGGGATCCTGATCTTTTTTTAAAAAGACCACAAAAAAGTTGTTAAGGGGTTGATTATTTGGTGGTTCACCAGCCTTGAAAAAAAATCCCACTACTGGCTGCATCAACGGCAGGTACCGCCTGCGTTGGCTACCAAACCATAGGAGAAACTTTCCGCTAGAGCTGTTGTCAACCATGGACATCCTCCCATTGAATAATCACAAAAATGTGAGTGGCCCTCCCAAATCTGACCCTTACAACCAATTTGAGGTAGAACCTTGACTTAAAGTCTCCTTGTAGGCACCCAACTTCTCTTTCAGTAGAACCTTCATCATCATGTCTTCCCTGTTATCATTAGTTTAGATTAATTCAACTTTGAACAGTCTTTCTTCCAACACATTATGGATCCAGTGATATTACACATCGATGTGTTTATTCCTGGAATGAAATTTCTGTTTCATGCTGAGATGAAAAGCACTATGAATATCAAAATAGAGAATATAATTCTCCTAAATCTATCCCAACTCCAGTAAAAATCTTCTTCATCCAGATCATCTCCTTACAGCCTTCAATGACCACAATATTTTCTTCTTCTGTGTTGGGTAAGGTAAAACACTCTTGAAGTCGTGATTTCCATGAGACAACTCACCCTATAAATGATATCAGGTATCCAAATATATATTTCCTTGTGTCTACATCTCTATCCATATCTGCATCTATGTATCCTTTCAAAATAGGCTTCTCACTTACAAAATATAAACAATTACTTGATGTACCTCGTAGATACCTCAATATCCTTTTTACTGTTGTCCAATGCTCCATTACTAGATCTGATAAGAATCTACTCACAACGCTAACTACGTGAGAAGTACCTGGTCTGGTGCACACCATGGATTACAAATGACTGCCAACTGCTAACTTATAAGTAACATTTTCCATATGTACTTTCTTCTCTCCAGATAATAGACTCTGACTTTTTGTGATATTAAAATGACTCGCAAGTGGAGTGATAACTAGTTTTTCCTTGCCCATGTTGAATCTTCCAAGAACCTTCTCAATGCACCGCTCTTGAGATAACAAAACCTTATGATTCCCTTTGTCATGTGTAATCGTCATACCAAGAATCTTAGTAGCATCTCTCAAGTCCTTTATTTAAAAATACATATTCAACTCCTTATCCAACCTATCAATCTTGATGATATCTCACCCAATAATCAGTATATCATCAACATAAAGCAACAAGATAATGAATTCACCCTCAGAAAACTGTTTGATAAAAAAATTGTGATCAGTAGTTGTAACATCCCAAGTAAGTAATTAATAATAGATATTTTTATCTATGTCTATTAATGATTAAGATAGTGTTATAGAGGCTTAAAATGAAAATAAATACAATCTTATGCATGGAATACACTAATATTCTTAAAAGATTGTTTTAGTGCCTTTTGATGGCAAACCATTTTTGAATCTATATTTTGACAATTTTATAAACTATGTTTGTCAAAATAAAATTATTCTTTATGATTGGGACATCAAAATTTACTTTGTGTGAATTTTTGGTATTTTTCTGACAAGGTTCATTTTTTAATGAATAGTGAAAAATATTGCATTTTACATCAAAACTGCTTTTTAATCTAATTTATTTATATGATTAGATTATCTTTTTAATTGGTATTAATGTGTAATATGAATATATTTTTACCATTTAATCCAATGGTGGTCATTGGAGTCAATTTCACTTTGAAATTGGACTTAAACTGGTGTCAATCTTTTGATACTTATTGTTACATAAAAACACGCTATTTTCTCTGACAGCGGGAATTAATTATTAAATTAATTAATGTGACCTATATGTTTTGAATTTTGTAAAATAGACTTCAATTTTGAATTCTGAATATCAAATATAGCTTAGGGTGAATTTTTTGTAATTTTCTGAAAAACTTCAATTTTTGATGAATAGTGAAACCACTAAGTGATAATCAAGCAAACTGATTTTTCAGTTAAATGAAAGTTTACCACTAATGTGTATTGAATTTTGAAAATCCGACATACATGGTTTTCATTAAGAAGTAAAATGTGGTTCAATGAGATTAAAATAATTTTTTGGTGAATAGTAACTTATTAAGTTTTTAATCGCGATTAGTGGTAATTAGTGTAGTTTAAGGTATAAATAATGCTTTAATAATATGAAATGACCTAGACACATGTCCCAACCTTATTGGTTGTGTCATGGCCAACCAATACAAGCCATGGGTCAACTTGGGGATCCCATGGAGACACTTTGGTTTGGAAATGACATAAATAACTTTTTATTAAATGTTAAAGTAAAAATGACACAAACAAGAGATGTTTTACAAAAACAATTTTTACATGGGGTTATAAAGATCATATTTTTAATTATAAATAGTAATTGGAAAGCTAAAAAGATTTCCTACATCATAGTATTTTTTTTATAATTTTTAGACATTAAATAAATTTAATTATATATGACATAATAATGATGTAGCGATGACATCATTATTTGACGATTTAAATAAAATAGAAAGATAATGTAACATCTATGAACTACACATGTCAAAAATCAATTGTATGAGTGTATTTAGAACCCTTATCACCTTATCCACGAATTATATCAATGTGGGACCTTTTAAAACAGAAACACATTTTCAAATAATGTAATATTTCTTTACTTTCCAAAAGTGCCCCTCCTCTCCTCTTATAAAAGGCCCCCACCTCTACCTCATTTCACACACTTCTCAAGCCTTTGGCTCGGCCAACCCCTGCCCATTTGCTCTCTCCACATCCCTCTCCTCATCCTAGAGGATTCGCTTTGGGCATAATTCTTTCAAAGGAAGCATTTAGGCTCAACTCAAAAGGAGTTACACTTTTAAAGGTAATTCATTCTCTCGTGTTCATTTGTTTTATTTTACTTCTCCAACCCCCTAAACTCCTTTTATTTACTTCTTTTGTAACAAAACCAGTATCATCAATATACTAGGATGTTTTTAAAAGATTTATTTGATCTAAACTCTCACACAACTACATCAAATGGTTAAAGAACATACGGTTTCCATGGATGGAGAAATTCTGCCTCCCGAAACGATGATTGTTCAACACTCATTTAACACCTTAAAAGGTGGCCATTATGTTGTAACTATTTTTATATATGATATATAATATGTTTATGTTTTCTTTAAGCTTCTGTTTTTTTCATTTTGGGCATACCTTTATGGTTTCCATTATGGGTAAAACACGATATCTTCATTTTAGGAAGTGCGGACTACCGCCCCCTAAAAGTGATTTGATTCGTTAATACCATATGTGGGATGTGTAAAGGATAAAGTTAATGATATTATATATGTAATTATACTGGAATTATAATATACTCTTATATAATTATGATTCCATTCCAGAAAATATGAAATAGAAATGGAAGTAGCGTTCATGCGTACGTACGGCTTACCGTCTCCATGAACGGTGCATTTCATTTCTTACCTCTAAATGTGATGTAATATTATAAATGCATGTATGTACTGGATATATATGACATATGTGATATCTACATCATGAATACCATTCTGTATATAATGAACCTTTGACCAAATTAACAACATGTAAGTGTAAGAAGTCTATTTTTGACTTAAGAACCAAATACCGACAAAATGAACATTGTTAACTTAACAGATTACATGATGTTCATAACATGGTATAAAAAGAATAATGAACTTGAAAGAGGTTCTTAAGAAAGTAGATATTAACTCAAGTTTATTATTCAGGAGATTAAAGAACGGTCGGGTCAAGTCGGATACGAGGTATGGGACTTCGTCTCAATCCCCTTTCGTTGAGGCATATTTTATTTTATACACAACTTTCTTTTATACGGTGTATAAACCCATTTGACTTTCACGTTTATTCAAAAGGAATATTTTTTATACGAAGCGTTTACTAAACGACAAAAGGGAATGTTTTTGTCGTACGTATGCGGCGACAACGACTTCTCCGCCGTCGTGACCATTATTTGAGTTTCGGCTTCCTCTACAAGCCATACCTTCTTTTTAAAAGAAAAATAAATACCATGTTTTACTTTTCTTTTATTTTAGTATTGAAAATGATTTTCATAATGTTTTTATATCAATGTGTTGTATTGATATCTCGTGATTGAAATGTGGAAATTTTATGTTACCTTTATGCATGTTTTATGTGATATGATTATGTTATGGTTCTTGGGCATTATTATGAATACGGGTGGTTCCGTGATAAACTAAGGGCGGGTGAGCCCGTTATAGCTCTCCAATGCATTGGGTAACGCGAAGGAGTGAAACGTTAAGGTTTATCCGAAGAGATTTTAGGGAATATACTGTGATGGGTATTCCAAACGTAACTAAGAGGGTTACTCCCTACGTAAGAATGTTATGAATGCCTCAAGTTACCTTTATGTCTTATGATTTCTATGATTTATTCATGATTTTATGAGGTATGTTAAAGTGCCTATGTTTTATGGGTAAAGTATGATTTCATTCTTATGTATATATGAACTCATGTTTCCTTTCCATGTTTTTTTATAACCCATACTGAGTTTTTATGCTCATCCCAAGTTTTTGAAATGTTTTTCATAGGTCAAGGGAAAGGTACATGATAAGATGATAGAGTCAAGGATGTGTCAAGAAATAATCCATGTTTTATTTTAAATGTGTTGCCATTGATGGGAATGAAGAATACTATCTTTATGTAACCACTTTGTTTATATGTGGAATGTAATGCAAGTTTTATGATCTAATTCTCTAAAACTCTAAACCTGAAAAGATTCTCAATGTGTAGTCTTGTAATAACTCAAGATTAAGTAAGGTTTAAGGCTGGTGCCTTATAGTTGGTATCAGAGGTCGGTTTAGATAACTTTAGGAGTTAGAATTCTATTAAATGATTATCCAAAAATATTTTTTTTTCGAAATGATATAGCATTTAAAGATTACCATGTTGCTTCATCTAAGACATGTTTGTTCAGAATGGTTTTCCACAGAGGAAACAGGGAAGCAGTGCTAGGAAGGCATACAGAAGGAAATAACCTTCCGAATCAGCATCCTGAGATGGTCGGAATTGGAACTGAACAGTTTGTTGCAGTAATGGCGCAGTTGACTCAAGCGATAAATGGCGGTGGTATCCATGCACGAGATAAGCCAGATCAACCGCATAGGAACATGTCAGTGGTGGAAAATTTCATGAGGCAACATCCACCATCATTCAGAGGATCATCTGACCCTGTGCTAGCTGAAGGGTGGATTAAAGAACTGGAGAAGATTTTTGATGTCATGGGGTGTTCAGACAATCAAAAGGTTAGTCTTGCTATTTACCGTTTGGAGGGTGAAGCAGATCAGTGGTGGTCTATGGTTAAAAATATCAGGGATGCCGATGAGATTGATGCACTTGACTGGGATGAATTCAAAGGTATGTTTCTTGAGAAGTATTTTCCTAAGGCTGTTCGACTTAGGATGGAAAAGCAATTCTTGGAATTGAGGCAAGAGGAAGACTCAGTGGCTGCCTATGAAGAAAGGTTCACTCGATTGGCAAGGTATGCTCCAAATTTTATCCGGGACCTTGATAGTAAAATCAATCGTTTCTACTCAGGATTAAAGCCAAAGTATCGAAGGGTATTAGCTTCTCGTGAGTTTAAAAGTTATGAAAAGATTGTTCGATGTGCTGAGAAGGTGTAAATGGAGTTTGCCGATGACCAAGTGTTCTATAACAACCAGCAGAAGAAGAGACTGAGGTGGCAGGAGAAAGGTAAGAATTCTTCAAAAAATTCTGATGGTAAGAGAACTAAGTTTCCAGTTTGTGATAAATGTGGCAAAAGGCATGCTGGGGAATGTCTTCTGAATTCTGGGAAGTGCTACCGATATGGTAAGATGGGACATAAGGCTCGTGATTGCACTGAAAAGGATCAAGCTGAAGGTAAGAACAAATTTGATTTACAGTTAGTGAAGTGTTATAAGTGCAATGAGATGGGTCACTATGAAAACGAGTGTCCGACAAGGAGGTTGAGTGATGGGAAGCAGTTAGACTACAAGCAGAAAGGGGTGGTGAAATCCTTTGCAACTACTTCAGCAGATGTCGGGCCATCAAATGAAGTTGTATTAGGTACTTTGTTTGTTTTTTCAGATTATGCCAGTGTGTTGTTTGATTCGGGGTCTACACGTTCTTTCATCTCTGAAACCTTTTCTAGTAAAATGGGAATACCATCTCAAGAAATGACTCCTGAACTTTTGGTAAAAACACCTGGGGGAAGTGTCGAGGAAAAAAGAATTTATAAGAATCTTCCTATCCTTATCTGTGGAAAGAACCTACTTGCAAACCTTATTGTTCTACCTCTAGTAGAGTTTGATGTTATCCTGGGTATGGATTGGATCTCTATTTACCATGCTAAGATTGACTGTAGAGCTAAAGAAGTTTCTTTTCAGAAAGACTTTCAGTTTCTTTACAAGAATGAACCCTTACTTTTGATAACATATCAAGAGGCCGAGAAACTTGTAAAAGATGGAAATGAATGTTACCTTGCACACATCGTTGAAAATAAAGGAACTGTTCAGATTAATGATGTGCCAGTGGTAAATGAGTATCCTGATGTTTTTTCTGATGAGTTTCCTGGAATAATACCAGATCGGGAAGTTGAGTTTACTGTTGACTTAGTTCCTGATGCTAAGCCAATTTCAAAACCCCCTTATCGAATGGCACAAATTGAACTTTTAGAGTTGAAGGAGCAATTGCAAGATTTATTAGAGAAAGGTTTCATTAGACCTAGCACATCACCATGGGGTGCTCCTGTTTTATTTGTTAAAAAGAAAGATGGTTCTATGAGACTTTTCATTGATTATAGAGCCTTGAATAATATCACTGTTAAGAACAAATATCCTTTGCCACATATCGATGATTTGTTTGATCAGCTCCAGGGAGCTCAGTTTTTTTCAAATATTGACCTGAGATCGGGGTACCATCAGCTGAAGGTAAAGGAGGCAGATATTCCGAAGACCGCGTTCCGTATGAGATATGGCCATTATGAATTTGTAGTAATGCCTTTTGGGCTAACCAATGCACCTGCTGTATTCATGGACTTAATGAATAGAATTTTCCATGAGTTCTTGGATAAGTTTGTGGTGGTTTTCATTGATGATATTTTGGTGTTTTCTAAAAGTAAAGAAGAGCATGGAAGACATTTAAGGGTTATCTTGAAAACCTTAAAAGAAAAGAAACTGTATGGGAAATTCAGCAAGTGTGAGTTTTGGTTGCAACAAATTTCTTTCCTTGGTCACATTGTTTCTAAAGATGGAATAACTGTTGATCCTGCAAAAACAAAAGTTGTGGAAGAATGGCCAAGACCCACAAATGTAACCGAGATTCGTAGCTTCCTTGGTTTGGCGGGCTATTACCGAAGGTTTGTTAGAAATTTTTCACGGTTATCTAGTCCAATGACTAAGCTAACTCGGAAGGGTGTTAAGTTTATCTGGACAAAAGAATGTGATGATTGTTTTCAGGAATTGAAAAGAAGATTGGTGAATGCTCCAGTTTTGGCACTACCTTCCAGGAATGGTGAGTTTGTTATATAAAGTGATGCTTCATTGAAAGGACTTGGTTGCGTCCTAATGCAGAATGATCAGGTAATTGCTTATGCTTCACGACAGTTGAAAACTCATGAGGTAAATTACCCTACACATGATTTGGAATTAGCTGCTGTTGTTTTTGCTTTAAAAATTTGGAGGCATCATTTGTATGGAGTAAAGTGTGAAATATATACCGATCACAAAATTTTAAAGTATATATTCACTCAGAAAGAGTTAAACATGAGACAAAGGAGATGGCTAGAATTAATCAAGGATTATGATTGTACAATTCATTACCATCCGGGAAAATCAAATAAAGTGGCTGATGCTTTGAGTCGAAAAAGTAATGCTTCATTAATAATGTTGCGTTTGGAACGTGATCCTTTGGTTAAGGATTTGATGAACTTTGGCATAGAAGTTGTTGGTGCAGGAAGTCCTTCTGTTTTGTTTCAGGTATCAGTGAGATCTTCTCTATCAGATAGAATCAAGCAAGCACAGAAGCAAGACAGTGAGTTGCAGAAAAAGGTAGAGATGGTTCAGAAAGGTAAGTTGCCTGAATTCAACATTGATAGTGATTGTGTTTTGAGATTTGGGAAGAGATTGTGTGTGCCTTGTGATTCGCAGTTGAAGAGAGAGTTGTTATGTGAAGCTCATAGTTCTCCGTTTTCAGTTCATCCGGGCAGTACTAAGATGTATAGAGACCTACGGGAGTATTACTGGTGGGATGGAATGAAAAGAGACATTGTTGATTTTACTATGAAGTGTTTGACTTGTCAGCAGGTTAAAGCAGAGCGGCAGCTACCGAAAGGGATGCTTCAGCCTTTACCAGTGCCAGAGTGGAAATGGGAGAATATATCCATGGACTTTGTTGTTGGATTACCGAAGACATCTCGAGGTAATAATGAAATCCGGGTTATTGTTGATCGCTTGACCAAATCTGCTCATTTCCTTGCTATACGAGATACTTTCTCTCTTGAACAACTTTCTCGTTTGTATCTTAAAGAGATAGTCAGGTTACATGGAGTTCCTCTCTCCATTGTATCGGATCATGATCCCAGGTTTACTTCTAACTTTTGGAAAGGCCTTCAGAAGTCGTTGGGTACTGAATTAAATTTCAGTACATCTTTTCATCCTCAATCAGATGGGCAGTCAGAACGAACAATTCAGACATTGGAGGATATGCTACGAGCTTGTTCTATGGATTATCAGGGAATTTGGGACCAAAATCTTTCTTTGGTTGAGTTTTCATATAATAACAGTTTTCATTCCAGTATACAGATGGCACCATTTCAAGCATTATATGGGAAGCGGTGTCGAACTCCAGCTTTCTGGGATGAAAGGGTGAAAGAAAGTTTATGGGACCAGAATTGGTAGAAGAGATGGCAGAAAAAGTTCAGCTGATTCAGAAACACATGAGAACAGCTCAGAGCAGGCAGAAGAGTTATGCAGATAACCGGAGGAAGGATCTATCTTTCGAGGTAGGTGATCATGTTTTTCTCAAGGTTTCTCCTTGGAAAAGTGTGATGAGATTTGGTAAGAAAGGAAAGTTGAGTCCAAGGTTCATTGGACCATACGAAATTCTGGAGAGATTTGGATCAGTTGCATACCGAGTGGCTTTACCTCCGAGTTTATCTCAGGTACACAATGTTTTTCACGTTTCGATGTTGAGAAAGTATATGCCAGATCCATCTCATGTTTTGAGTCCAGAGGTAGTTCAGCTGGAAGAGAACCTATCTTATGAGGAACAACCGGTCCAGATTCTTGACCACAGGGAGCAAGTGTTACGGAATAAGGTGATTAAGCAGGTAAAGGTTTTGTGGAAAAACCACATGATTGAAGAGGCAACATGGGAATCTGAAAATGCAATGAGGGATAAGTACCCCCATTTATTCGATAAGTAAATAAATTGCGGGGACGCAATTTTCTAAAGGGGGGAAGGATGTAACATCCCAAGTAAGTAATGAATAATAGATATTTTTATCTATGTCTATTAATGATTAAGATAGTGTTATAGAGGCTTAAAATGAAAATAAATACAATCTTATGCATGGAATACACTAATATTCTTAAAAGATTGTTTTAGTGCCTTTGATGGAAAAACATTTTTGAATCTATATTTTGACAATTTTATAAACTATGTTTGTCAAAATAAAATTATTCTTTATGATTGGGACATCAAAATTTAATTTGTGTGAATTTTTGGTATTTTTCTGACAAGGTTCATTTTTTAATGAATAGTGAAAAATACTGCATTTTACATCAAAACTTCTTTTTAATCTAATTTATTTATATGATTAGATTATCTTTTGAATTGTTCTTAATTTGTAATATGAATATATTTTTACCATTTAATCCAACGGTGGTCATTGGAGTCAATTTCACTTTGAAATTGGACTTAAACTGGTGTCAATCTTTTGATACTTATTGTTACATAAAAACACGCTATTTGCTCTGACAGCGGGAATTAATTATTAAATTAATTAATGTGACCTATATGTTTTGAATTTTGTAAAATAGACTTCATTTTTGAATTCGGAATATCAAATATAGCTTAGGGTGAATTTTTGGTAATTTTCTGAAAAACTTCAATTTTTGATGAATAGTGAAACCACTAAGTGATAATCAAGCAAACTGATTTTTCAGTTAAATGAAAGTTTACCACTAATATGTATTGAATTTTGAAAATCCGACATATATGGTTGTCATTAAGAAGTAAAATGTGGTTCAATGAGATTAAAATAATTTTTTGGTGAATAGTAACTTATTAAGTTTTTAATCGCGATTAGTGGTAATTAGTGTAGTTTAAGGTATAAATAATGCTTTAATAATATGAAATGACCTAGACACATGTCCCAGCCTTATTTGTTGTGTCATGGCCGACCAAGACAAGTCATGGGTCAACTTGGGGACCCCATGGAGACACTTTGGTTTGGAAATGACATAAATAACCTTTTATTAAATGTTAAAGTAAAAATGACACAAACAAGAGATGTTTTACGAAAACAATTTTTACATGGGGTTATAAAGATCAGATTTTTTATTATAAATAGTCATTGGAAATATTAAAAGATTTCCTACATCATAGTATTTTTTTTATAATTTTTAGACATTAAATGAATTTAATTATATATGACATAATAATAATGCAGCGATGACATCATTATTTGACGATTTAAATAAAATAGAAAGATAATGTAAAATCTATAAACTACACATTTCAAAAACCAATTGGATGAGTGGATTTCGAACCCTTATCACCTTATCCACGAATTCTATTAATGTGGGACCTTTTAAAACCGAAACACATTTTCAAATAATGTAATATTTCTTTACTTTCCAAAAGTGCCCCTCCTCTCCTCTTATAAAAGGCCCCCACCTCTACCTCATTTCACACACTTCTCAAGCCTTTGGCTCGGCCAACCCCTGCCCATTTGCTCTCTCCACATCCCTCTCCTCATCCTAGAGGATTCCCTTTGGGCAGAATCCTTTCAAAGGAAGCCTTTAGGCTCAACTCAAAAGGAGTTACACTTTTAAAGGTAATTCATTCTCTCATGTTCATTTGTTTTATTTTGCTTCTCCAACCCCCTAAAATCTTTTTATTTACTTATTTTGTAACAACAACAGTATCATCAATATACTAGGATGTTGTTATAAGATTTATTTGAGCTAAACTCTCACACAACTACATCAAATGGTTAAAGAACATACGGTTTCCGTGGATGGCGAAATTCTGCCTCCCGAAACGATGATTGTTCAACACTCATTTAACACCTTCAAAGGTGGCCATTATGATGTCACTATTTTTATATATGATATATAATATGTTTATGTTTTCCTTAAGCTTCTGTTTTTTTCATTTTGGGCATAACTTTATGGTTTCCATTATGGGTAAAACACGATATCTTCATTTTAGGAAGTGCGGACTACCGCCCCCTAAAAGTGATTTGATTCGTTAATACCATATGTGGGATGTGTAAAGGATAAAGTTAATGATATTATATATGTAATTATACTGGAATTATAATATACTCTTATATCATTATGATTCCATTCCAGAAAATATGAAATAGAAATGGAAGTAGCGTTCATGCGTACGTACGGCTTACCGTCTCCATGAACGGTGCATTTCATTTCTTACCTCTAAATGTGATGTAATATTATAAATGCATGTATGTACTGGATATATATGACATATGTGATATCTAAATCATGAATACCATTCTGGATATAATGAACCTTTGATCAAATTAACAACATGTAAGTGTAAGAAGTCTATTTTTGACTTAAGAACCAAATACCGACAAAATGAACATTGTTAACTTAACAGATTACATGATGTTCATAACATGGTATAAATGGAATAATGAACTTGAAAAAGGTTATTAAGCAAGTAAAGATTAACTCAAGTTTATTATTCAGGAGATTAAAGAACGGTCGGGTCAAGTCGGATACGAGGTATGGGACTTCATCTCAATCCCCTTTCGTTGAGGCATATTTTATTTTATACACATCTTTCTTTTATACGGTGTATAAACCCCTTTGACTTTCATGTTTATTCAAAAGGAATCTTTTTTATACGAAGCGTTTACTAAACGACAAAAGGGAATGTTTTTGTCGTACGTATGCGGCGACAACGACTTCTCCGCCGTCGTGACCATTATTTGAGTTTCGGCTTCCTCTACAAGCCATACCTTTTTTTTAAAAGAAAAATAAATACCATGTTTTAATTTTCTTTTATTTTAGTATTGAAAATGGTTTTCATAATGTTTTTATATCAATGTGTTGTATGGATATCTCGTGATTGAAATGTGGAAATTTTATGTTACCTTTATGCATGTTTTATGTGATATGATTATGTTATGGTTCTTGGGCATTATTATGAAGACGGGTGGTTCCGTGATAAACTAAGGGAAGGTGAGCCCGTTATAGCTCTCCAATGCATTGGGTAACGCAAAGGAGTGAAACGTTAAGGTTTCTCCGAAGATATTTTAGGGAATATACTGTGATGGGTATTCCAAACGTAACCAAGAGGGTTACTCCCTACGTAAGAATGTTATGAATGCCTCAAGTTACCTTTATGTCTTATGATTTCTATGATTTATTCATGATTTTATGAGGTATGTTAAAGTGCCTATGTTTTATGGGTAAAGTATGATTTCATTATTATGTATATATGAACTCATGTTTCCTTTACATGTTTTTTTTATAACCCATACTGAGTTTTTATGCTCATCCCAAGTTTTTGAAATGTTTTTCACAGGTCAAGGGAAAGGTACATGATAAGATGATAGAGTCAAGGATGTGTCAAGAAATAATCCATGTTTTATTTTAAATGTGTTTCCATTGATGGGAATGAAGAATACTATCTTTATGTAACCACTTTGTTTATATGTGGAATGTAATGCAAGTTTTATGATCTAATTCTCTAAAACTCTAAACCTGAAAAGATCCTCAATGTGTAGTCTTGTAATAACTCAATATTAAGTAAGGTTTAAGGTTGGGGCCTTATAGTAGTAGTCCTCCTGTACTCATTTTTATCCATGAATGAGACAAATTTTCTATACCACTACCTTGGTGCTTATTTTAGACCATATAACATTTTCTTAAGATTTCATACCAGTTTTTCTTAACCTTTCACCTGAAACCCATCTAGCTACTCCATGTATATCTACTCATCAATATCTCCATGTTGGAATGCATTCTTTACATCCAATTGTTGAACCTATAGGTTCATACTAGCCTCCAATCCAAGAACAGCTTTTACAAAATAAATTTTAACCATACTAGCCTCCAATCAAAGAACAACTTTGATAGAAGACATTTTAACCATAAGAAAAAAAAATTCATCAAATTCAATGCCTTTCTATTGAAATAATCCCTTCACAACCATTTTGGCTCTATAGCAAGGTTGTGATATTCCATCTTCTCCTCTAATTATATACAACCACTTGTTCTTGATAGCCTTCTTTCCATGTTGTAATTCTACCAAATAAAATGTAGGTTATTGTGAAAAGATCTCATCTCATCTTGCATGTCCCTTTTTCATTCCATCTTATGCTAACTTCTGATCACATAGTCATAATTTTTTGGATATCCCCCATCAATGAGCATCACATACTCATTTGATGAGTATATATGACTTGGTTGTTGTTCTCTAGTGGATCTCCTCAACTATGCTTCATGGGAATCTGTTCTAGAATATCATATGATAAATATATATCAGCATATGGAAAAATATTACCAGGTAGTGATGTATCATCACTGTCGTGTATCTCTCTCATGCTAGATGGTATTGATGGTGGCGATACTGGTTCCAGAATGACTAGAATTTCCTCAGGTTGTGACTTCTCTGCACTTTATGGCTTCTCAAAATCTTCAATCATCTAATCCTCAAGAAACATCACATCCTGGATTTTGATGATCCTCCTACTAATAGGATCCCATAGTCGGTATCCAAACTCTTCATGAATTTGTACCAAAAAGATAAATTGCTTTCCTTTTCCATCCATATTTTCCTGCTCATCATTCGGGATGTGAACAAATGCCCTGCAGCCAAATACTTTCAAGTGATTATATGAAACATATTTACATGTCCATACACTTTCTAGAACATTACAGTTCAGTGGAAATGATGGATAAAGTTTGATAAGATCAACTACAGTCATCATTTCCTCCCCATAAAATGTGTTTGGAATCTTTTCATTTGAGAGAATATATCTTACTCTCTCAAAAATTATTCTGTTCATCCCCTCACCAAGACCATTATGCTGAGGCATCTTTAGTGCTGATTTTTCCATCCTGATGCTGAAAATCTTCTAGTACTCCTCAAATGGACCATGATACTCTCCTCTATTGTCTACTTGAACACACTTTATCTTCCTACCTGTTTCTCTTTCCAAATTCACATGAAATTTCTTGAAAATATCCTACACTTGATCTTTAGTTTTCAAAGAGAATTCCTAGACTTTTCTAGAATGATCATCTATGAAGTTAAGAAAATAAATATCAATTCCCATCATCTTAGTGCTCATCATGCAAATATCATTTTGAATCAAATATAAAACATTTTATTTTATGGATGATATAAAACTAAGGAAAAATACTCTATGTTGTTTTCCAATGATGCAATGAACAAAAGTATCCAAATGTAAAAATTTTATTCCTGGAATGAGATCTTTCCTAGAGAGAATTATGATTCATCTATCGCTCATTTAACCCAGCCACCTATGTCAATCTTCTGCAGGAAAATCTTTTCTAGCTTCATTTACTTCTCCTCCACATGGTCTTGCATCTCTAAGATAAATATATATATCTTTCTTTCTTTTAACAATCACCATGTTACCTATTGTAAGCTTTAATTTCCTATCATGGAAGGAACTGACATATACCTCATCTCGAGAATTCTAGTGGATACCAGATTGAGGAAAATATCAGGAACATGCCTCTAATCCATCAACAATAACCTCTATCCAACATTAGTTTCCCAAAAAATATTACCAATACCATTAATTTTGGATGCGCCAACATTTATCGTCTTCACAAGTCCAAAACTCTATGAACGGTAAGATGAGAAGAAATATCTTCTAGAAGTGACATGGAAGGAGGTTCGAGAATCTATCACCCATGTCAAGTCTTGGCTTGCAAGGCTGACCTGATTGACTTCCTAAAAAAAATATCTTCGTTGACAACTGCAATATCATTATTTTGGGTCTACCATCTTGATTCCTCTACTCTGCCTTCAGCCTTATACACTACCGAATAAAGTGTTTGGGTTTTCCACAGTGGTGGAAATTCATGTCATATCTTGATCAATATTTTGATCTCTTCCTCCTTTGAGGACTTTAGTCATGAGTTTCTCTTCCTATTCTTATTCCCTTTCATTTATTCTTCCTTTTTATTTTATTGACAAGAGACACTAATTCAGGTGTATGCCCCTCATCTTTTCTTCTATAATATTAATTCAGAATTCTATATTTCACCATATACACTGTGAGAGTTCCATCTGGAGTAGAATTGCTAACTGAAAAAACTAATGTTTCCCACATCTTTGGTAAAGAACACACCATAACCAATGAATGCACCTCACAATAAATCATCATTTTCATAGAATTCAGCTGATCAAAAGTACCTTGGAAATCAATCATATGCTCGGATATGTTGGTCCCAAATTTTTATTTCAATTAACAAGACAATGTACCAGGTTTTATTTTTTTGTGCGGTTTTCCTCGCACACATATTTTCCAAATTTTTTAAAAGAACGGGGGTGTCTTGTTCATTGGAATTTTTTTGAAAGATGATCTTGTTGATACACTATCTGATTTGGGCAGTGCGCTTCGTATTGAGTACCACCCACTTCGCATCCACTGACTGGATATTAGCTGATGTCTTCTCATCAAGTTTACTAATATTTGGAATTTTCTCTTCTTGCACTACAACAAGCATAGTTGTTTCCAATATAAGCTTCCACAAATCATTAATATACAAAAGTTCCTCCATTTTCGGTTTTCATATTCCATAATTAAATGTAGTGAGTTTAATCATATTACTAGAATTTAATCCATTTCTTCAGTCATAATTTCAAACAAACTAACCATACAGATGTTTCTGGAATGGTCGAAATACCTAGAATCCACTCTTGGATCGCTGAAAATGGACTCTAAATGTCTGAGATATTACCAAAATAGTTTCAATCATATGGATTAACCTCTGACGTGTCGCTGACATGGCATGCCAGAGCGGTGGCTGGAAAGTCACTGGAAAGTCACCGATGATGTGAACAGTGCCCGCTTCTCTTTCATAGGGTTATTGTAGCACCCATGATTTGACCAAACTTTTATCGATATTATCACCTTCGTTTTAGCTCCATTATTTAAGATGCTTACACTGTTGGAATCGACTCATCATGCTCTTCCAATATCTGGGCTCGAAATTTTTTTCTGAGAAACATCCAATTTCTGGTTGCCATAAAATATTTTTCCACGTTGTCATTTCACTTATGAACCCTATGATACCACTTTGTTAGGGAAACAGAGGTTCGTGGAGATCAAAAACACACAAGACAAGAAAAAAATGGATCAACATAGAGAATTATATGGTTTAGAAATTGTTTCCAACATCCAAGGGAGAAGAGGCCAACACTTTATTCCTCTTCGGATGAATAATTAAGAACACACACAGAGTGTTACCAAAGGTTTTTCTAATTACAATATCCTGGGATCCTAATCCTATTTTAAATAGACTATAAAAAAATTTCAAGGGTTCCATTCTTTGGTGGTTCATCAACCCTGGAAAAAAAATCCTGCCGCTGGCTTCTTCAACAGTAGCTTTCACCTGGGTTGGCTGCCAAACCAAAGAAGAAAATATCTGCTGGAACTGTTTTGGACCATGGACATCCTCCTATTGAATAATCAGAAAAATATATGTGGCCCCACAGAATCGAAGTATCATGAATTTCATGAGATGGTTATGTGTAACTTCTGTTACATGATAAATACTTAAGTCCATGAAGATAGATTGAAGCATAGTCCTTTGTATTCATGGATGGAGTGAATAATACCCAAAATAGATAAGAGACAAGTATTTATCCATGATGTTAGAAATTCATGATGTTCATTCCACATTTAGAGTTTAACATGATGAAGAGAGATTATTTGTGCTTCTTTTGCTTTACGAAGATGAAGGTGAATAGAGCTTCATGAACAATAGTTTAGGTTGTCTTTATGAAGTCTGTATCGATCATGTGGAACATTAACTACATGGATTGGGCATGATTATAAGGATATCGATATTGTAGTGTTTGATGAGTAATAAGGTAGTAATGTGTACTTATAAGTTGCATGAATCTATTTGAGGAGAAAATTCAAGATATATTATATGTATTAGAATAAAAATGTAATCTCACATTAGCATAAAGACCTACACTATTGAAAAAAACATCTTTTATTTTTTATTTTTTCCTGTTAATATCAGGTAAAAGGATGTGCTAATGTATATCACCTAAAATATAGGGCTTTAAACATCGTTTTTACAAAAACAACATTGAAATCCCGTCTAAAAAACTAAAAATACGGTGTTTTGAACAATGATTTTAATTTAAACAGATGGGGATTGGGATTTTTATTTTAGTTGGAATAAAAAGAAATGTAAAAATCCCTACTTTGAAAACACAATCCCTAGCACCAAACAGATGAAAAAAATAACACAAACGACAGTATCAATTCATTTAAAAGGTTTACAACAATTTTTTAAAATAATGTACTCCTAAATGAAACTACATATACAAATTATTCAATCATAGAAAATAGATTGCAATTAAATTTTGAAGGTGTTCCAAGTCATTTTGTGTACACAGTGAAACAACATAAAAATTTTATATTATAAAGAGTTATGAATTGAAAAATGAAACATATTTGTTTAAATTATAAGTGTTATAATAAAACAAACTTTTTCAAAGTATGTTGTTGTTCTGGGCATGATTATCTCATAAATGAATCATAAAACATATTACCTACATTAATAAAAACCTCTTTAATGATGAAACTGTGTTTATAAAACAATAATTTTAAATTAGAAAGACTAGATATGTAGGAAAAAATATGTATTAACTAATTTAAAAGTTACCAACATGAATATTAACACAATCATTTGTTTTAATTTAAAAAAATGTGCAAAGGGATTTTGATGTCAATTGAAGAAAAACAAATGTAAAAATCTCTGCTTCCAAGGCTTTCAATGTCAGTTATTCCTTAATTGGACATTTAAAGTTAACATTTTAGAAAAAATCTAAAATAAATGATTCCATATCTATACAACATGAACCCTAGAACCAAAAAACAACGAAAAATAACACAAATAACAATATCATGTCTTTGACAACTTCCATAACATTTTTTTCAAATAATATACACACAAATGAATCTACATCTACAAATTAGTCGAACATATAAAATAGGCTGTAAATAAATTTTGAAGGTGTTTCAAGTCGTTTGGTGTATATAGTGAAAAATCATAAAAATGTTACATCATAATGAGTTATGAATTAAAAAATAAAACATATATGTTTAAATTATAGGTTTAATAATGAAACAAACCTTTTCAAAGTATGTTGTTGTTCTGGGCATGATTATCTCATAAATGAATCATAAAACATAATGTTTGCATTCAAAAAAAAATTAATGATTAAACTGTGTTTATAAAATAATGATTTTAAATTAAAAACACTAGATATGTAAGAAAAAACAAGTATTCACTAATTTAAAAGTTTAGAACTTGAATTTTAACACATTAAATTTTTTCTGGTTCATTTATTGAAAATTCAATCACATTGAGCTCACTCCATGACCAATTATAATTTCAAATGTTAATTTTGAAAATATATTTAAAATGAAAACATTATGATTTTAAATATATGAGAATTATAATAATACTTACACCTTTAACAAATTTTTAAATATTCTTTTAATTCCATCCAATAAATAACATGACCAATATGTCTTACATTCATTTGGGAAAAATATGCACAATATCCATGCCCACTAAAATATAAAAATTCTAACCTAAATAATATTATAATTAAAAGAGGTTCACAAAAATAAATGTATTCTTACTAGTCAAGGAATGAAAAAAAAACCAACACATAACCTGAATGTTTTTTAATATTTCAAGTATATATATATATATATATAAATTCAATTATGGATTCTCAGTTTAGGTATTTCATAACTACTAAAAAGTATTCTAGATCCATGAAATCATAAACAGAAGTTTAATTGCACTGTATGAAAACAAGGTGGATATACCTGATGATAAAATTAATAAATTATTTCAATATAACATATGTTTACTTAATAAAATTAAAATTTACTAACATGTAAAATAAATGTAACATGGGTACAATGATTTCTTCCCCCTTTACAACATCATTGATTTCATTTATAAATTTATTTAACAAATACTCTCTTCCAAAAAAAATATATACTCATTGTAAATATATAACAATTAACTAATATACAAGAAACATGTTTCAACCTTGTTATCCTATCAAGCAAACAAAAAGTATCTATTTTTGCTGATTTCATTTCCTTTTCAATTATTACACTGATTTCAGAAACTCCTATATAAGGTAAGTGTAAGAAAAAATTATAATTTTATTTTAATAGTAAATAAGAAAAAAAATGTATTTCTTATATGTAAACTGTTAATAAAGAGTAGTTGGAGAAAGTAAAAAAGTGACCAATACTTTGTCCAATTATGGATACCTTCTGAGTAGGAAGTTTCACTGGAGTTCTTGGATAAAAAATAAAATTTACCACTACTATAACCTAAATTTATTGCATGATATAGTGATATACATAATCCCAGAGATGATGTATAATTCTACAGGCTACTATATATGCATGGGGATACCTAGAAAACAGATCACAATATACAGTTGGGTCTGAATGAGGAGGTAGAGTATAGATAGGTTTCACATGTTGCATTTGCCTCACCACTTATGCAAATATAAATCACACAAATGATTAAATTATATCATCTATTGGCTCATTAAACTATCACAAATCATTTATTAGGGGATCTGGTTTTTCTTTGTATTCTTCCCACATCAATTCCGTAGTTGGGGCTTGGTTAAAAGATTTTGAAAAACTAATACACTCCTTATACCCAGTGATGTGGTCAGAGTGTTTCATCATTACTGAAATAATTGTAGGAATATCCATCTCACCTCCAGAAATAAAGGTCCCTTGTGTTGTTTTCTCTAAAGTACATCCGAAAAAAAATATTTTCAAATGTTATATTATTGAGATGAATTTACAAAATAGTAATATTGAAGAAAAATAATAAGTAATTACTTATAATATTATTATTTATTTCTTTTATTAGATCATTAATAAACATCCCCACTTAATTCATATTCATTAATTTCCATTTTTCATGATGATGAGGGAATTTAGAGGGCCGTATTGAACCTCCTTGAAGCTGCTACTTAACTTGACTCTAAATGTATGAACATTTTCAGAAATAAATTTCTCCTCTAATAAAGAATACCCACCATGTGACAATGAATGTGGGTATAAATTATGATATTTTATATCTTGGAGAGATTTCATGGTGTCCTCTTATATAATAAAAAATTAATAAGATATCAATTAATTAAAAATAATTTGAAAAATAAAGTTTAGAAATAACAATTACATAACATAAAGGCTTCATTCCACCGATTGATGAGAAACTTTTTCCTTGTCTCTTTATCTATAAACCCATACTTATGGCATGTATGTTCATTATGTTCACTCCAAAAAATATAATATTAACTCAACATTGTCTTAATATTTCTCCATCTGGTTTCCAAAATTGATAGAATCCTTTTCTTAAGTACTTTCTTCTCTTAAAAGATAAATGTAATTTTTAATTGAATAGATTAAGTATTATTCATATTAAATGTATAATAGTTAATCCGTTGGAAAATTAAATGTGTAAGTTTATAATTTAATTTTTTTTATTCCATAAAAGATATTTCACTAACTACTCAATGCTCATCTGATGAATGAATAAAATACTTATTATACAATGACCCTACATAGCCAAGTAACTCCTAAACTACAATTCATGTGGGACAACTAGGTGGTCATTATCATCAAACTCAATTGTCATCCTTTGAACTCCACATGCAATTAAATGTTTTGGTAAATAGTTAAAACATGATATACCATCTTTAGGTACCATATTCTCTAGAAAATAAGAATATATGAACATAATTTCAAGAAATATAATATTAATTTCAGTCAATAATTTAATTACAATATATTAATATTTAAAAAAATAAACTTACATATCTCAGTTTATCTTCCTCTATTTATATTTTATAGAAATATTTATGCTACTTCAATACAAAATTTTGTTCTGGTATTTGATTAAAATTAAATAATTTTTATAAAAATATTTATTTGTTACAATTGAATGAAAAACATTAATGGTTAGAATTTTATTCCAAAACAATTCTTACTAAAACTAATGAATATAAAAAAGTAACAAAAAATTGACTGAAATGATTCTAATTTAAAAATGTGTAATTTTGTGAACCTATATTTTATTAGAAATAAATAAATGTTATAAGTAAAAATTCCATTATTTATAATAGGAATAAAATTATAAGTATTTTTTTTTGAATAAAACACATATAAGGAAACAATGAATATAAAAAAATATTCACGCAAATATGATGATGTAAAACTTTTTCAACCAAAAAATTGATATCTATATCTAAGGAATATAAAATTTATTAAAAAAATTACAAGAATACCCATTATATATATATTTAAATATCAAAGTTAAAAAATAATGTATTTTTAAATGGTTGTTTGACAAAAAAAAAGATATTAACCTAATTAATTTAAAGATTAATGGGGTGTTATTCTATATCACTTCTATATGATAATTTTGTGTTTCATATATAGTGTATATGTCACATACATTGTTCTACTCTATTAAACATGAAATAGATGAAGAAATTTACATTAGTATTTAATATAATCAACATTTTCCTCACCCAAATTAATTTTTTCCCTTACAAAACAATGAACCACTGGTAATTTGATGGTTCAAAACCATAAAATATTTGTTTTTCATGTGTCACCATAAAAAATTACTCCTTTTTACAACTACATCTTTTTAAATAAATAATTTTAAAATCACACTCATTATGTTTTCCCGATATATTATGTAAACCAGATATAATTAAATAATGGTACTCTAAATTTAGTATAATCTATTTTAATACTCCACTCCATCCCAAGTTATGAATTTCAGTAGAAATTTTATTTTTTTTGAATTCTATAGAGGGGGTTATTTTTTAAACCAGGATTTCGAATGATAATTCGACAGTTATAACGACTTAAAGAGATTATATTTTTTATAGTTTGAGGCTTGGGAGACTGCTCAAGTGATTCTGTGAGTCTATGTTGATTCAAGTTCATTTGTTTTAGGTTTTTACAAAAATATAAATAAGTTACATAGTTTTGGGTTGCATAGTTTAGGAGAAAATGTGCAACACCTTCAGTGTGGGGTTCTTTTCAATTTATTTTCTAAAGTTCATGGTTAATTTTCATGGTTATCACAAGGTTTAAAGGAAACTATAATAAATCCATAGTAATTATGCGAGGAGTCTGGTTGTCGCACGGTTGCAAAAAAACCCATGCCAAATGTTTCAAATTGAGATAGTGATGGTTTTCATAGTCGACACATGGTTTGAGAAACTATGCAGCCTAACCGTGTGAAGGGGGTTTTCTTAGACCACGCTAATTCCACTATTAACACACCACTTGGTAAACTATGCAAATTAATAGTTTAACTCATTAAAATTGTAATATTACAATTCTACCTCGAATCATTTTAACAAAAAAAACTTTGTTTCCTTCTCCCTCACATGTGTGCACACCCGACTAGCCTGTTTCTCTCTTTTCTACTGAAACACCTTCGATTTTGGCTGTTTTGGTGAAACTCTTCAATGTTTTTAGGTAAAATCTTATCCCTAATCCTTTGGTTCATTATTACACTTTTTTTGTTTTATATAGATTAGATTTTTTGATTATTTTGATCATGTAATGTTTTAAATAATCCTACTTATTGGGGGATTCGTTTACAACTCATAAATGAGGTCTTAGGGGGTATGATTAAGATTTTGTTCACTGTTACATTTCAAGCATATTGTGAGATAATGTTATTTTTTGGTTTAAACATAAATTTATGTAAATTGACTATAGAATAAACATTGAGAATTATGTATTTTCTTGGATTGATGTCCAATTATTGTTGAGGATCATCCATTTGTGGTCGGTCACCATTTCAGTGTCATAAAGTCACCAACTGAGATTTTAAGCTTCATGAATTTTTTATTTTAAATTATAAAATTATTTATATTTGGAATAGTTAAGAAAATTTAATTGGACAATTAATTATAATGTGTTTTAATTAATTAATTGTAATGTTTTGGTTTGATATAGATGCCCAGGACTTGGAAGAGATTGGGAGTTGCTGACCAGACTTCGTTTCTAAGGATGGTAACTCTAAGTTTGAGGTTGGTGTACTTTAAATTACTGTGTCTTTTTTTCAATTGGTATTTTAGGTTTTGTGAAATTATTATCATATATATCAAAATAGTTTATAATTTTTTTGATTATTATATAATATTGGGATGGGCTCGCATTAGCCTAATTGTTAACATGAACTCTATGGCTTTCTAAATGGTTCGATAATGGTTCCTTGGTTCAGCAAGTGTTGGTGGTCATCCTTGTAGTTTTCTTGGTGGTGTGAGTTGATTCTTAAATAGAAAATAGGTTTTATTTTTAAAATTTATTTTAATAATTATTTTTTACATACATTAAAATTTAAGGGAAATGGAGATTTTTGAAATGGGTTTTGGGAATGGGATCTCAAAATAGAGGTGAGGTTTTTAAAGAATGACTGAGTTGGATTTTGGACAAGGGATTTGTGTGGGTAAAATGATAGGTGATTCCTTTTTCAAATGATTTGTTACGAGGGTTTTTTTATTTACAAAGTAAGTCCAATAGGGATTAGGTTGGCATGTTTTGATATGTTTGACCTTTTAGGGAAAGGCCCTTTAATTCTAAAGAAGTATTGCTTCGTTATAGTTCAGTTTTGTGATTTTTTATAGATTATACTTATTTCATGATGATGTATAATATGTGTATATCCAAGTGATAACTTTATTGTTGTATCAAATTCGAAGGCTAATCTAAATAGATGTGACATACACCTTAGAGGGTAGGGATAGATATACAATACCCTATAGATTGATAAGGGACATTTTTTCTGGAATAAAGGGTAGGGATATAGAGATGATAATATGATCAATGCACCCAATTAATATTTTTGTGTTATTATGTGACCATTGATGACCTTGGTGGGTTCTTTGGTGCCATTTTAGTTCTAAATAAACTACATTAAAGATGAGAGTATATGTGGTTTTGGGTTCAACCTTAAGACATGCACCTAATGTGTGATCATGTTATGGCTGGGATTGATAAAGGTTATGCACTTGAGAGGCACACCTTTGTGATAAGGTATGGGCTTGAGCAGATGGAAAACCCATCAAAAAACATTATATGAGTAGTTTTGGGTGTGGAACACTACCAACCAAGAATTATATAAGATACATGGGATGCCTTAGACCAACTCATTGAATATGTAATTTGTAAATGATGGTGGTTTGGATATCCATGTACAAGATCCTTAGAATCAAGTACAGGGGATGAAACCATCCATTGTAGCCTATGATCAGGTTTTAAAATTCCTTGGATTAGTTCCTAGTATTCATTTGGATAGTCATGATAGTGTTTTGGATAGCCTTGTACATATTCCTTGGAATCATGGATAGGGGATGCAACCATCCCTTGTAGACTATGAGCATGCTTTAAAATGCATTGGAAGAATTAATTGGATTCGTATGGATAGTTGGTTTAGATTTAATTAGATGAGTTACGTATAATTGGGATAGGGGATGTGACCCTTCCATGTGTCCTATGAGTGTGTTTTGGATTTCCTATAACATGATCCTTTTAATTCGATGTTAAGAATGAGACTGCTAGATTATCCATGGGATAAGTATTTGTTTAGAATATTCCATATGACATACTCAAAGACTCTAACATTGGATGAATTAGGTAAGATATTTGGTACTATTTTTAGGGTAGGATCAAGTCCCTCTTAGTGGTTACTAATAGATAGAGACACCCATACTTTTATGAAGTAGGTATAATTGGTGTTCAAGGGGGTCCATATGACACCTGATGACACAAAGGCTTAATTTAACATTCTCATGTATTATTTTTTTAGTGGTTGTGTTTCAAGGGACACCACACTTCTTATATATGTATTTCATGTAGATACACTTGATAACAAAAATAATCAATATTGTTAAGGAATTGAGGATTCCTACTGGGTTATTGGACTCACCCCTACCAGTGTTTATAGAATGTGTTTCATTATACATTGGTAGGTCTTCATGTTTTCTCTCAGGAAACGTGTATTTATTAGATATGTATGGTTGGTATATGTCTAGTGAGTTATATAGGCTGAGTGATTAGAAGGGTGGATTATAGTGATGTCATCTAAAGGCCTGCATACTTTTAAGTTTTATTTGAGCTATTTTTTATCATGTACTAGCTAGTGCACCTTTATTTATATGTATGATGCATGCTATTCCATGCTTATTTATTTCTTCTACTATATTATGGTTGATTCATCATATAGGTAAAATTAATTATTTCTATTCTATACTGTGAAGGTTTTGGGGATCTTTGTTTATGTGTACATGTATTCTTGGGATGTTTGATGTATGAATGTATCATGATTAATTTTGAGTAGAATAAGGAATGATATAGGACATATATTGTAAGTAATATTCTCTACATTACTATCTTATTACCTCACCACTAGTCAATAATGTTGGCATATGGAGAGTCACACATGAGGTCAACTAGCGACCCTCGCTGGGGTTCCATTTGGGTTTTTTGAGCCAAGGAATTATAAATTTGAATAACAACATGTTTTGGGATGTGAAAATATTTTTTATAAATAGAGATATATTTGTGGGACATGGATGGTATACCAAGAAAATTTCTATCTAGAATGACAACATTTGAGATTCACGTCACCAGGGGAGGTCCCATTTTGGGGCATGGAACTATAGGAGGATGAGGTGTTGGATTTGACCAAGAATCTCAAAGTGGGATGGATGACACTACGGATGAGTCGTAAGGATTGGGTGGAAGGTACTGAGTTGTACATAAATCATGATTGCATTATTCTTAGGGAATGATGCATGTACATATGGGACATTTTGTTTGACATGAATCCTTGTAATAATACATTGTTAATTAAAGAAACTTATAAAATAAATTATTTTTTATTGTATATATTATAAGGGGTGATTGGATTAAAAATGTATTATATGGGCTTTGACATATTTTCTTTAAATTAATGTGATTGTGAATTTTTTTTACACCACAGTGTAATGGTTGGTTTTTTATGAAACCTTGATTTGAAAAAAAATGCATGCAGTTTCATGAGGTGTGTGTGGAATAGTTTTATAAGATTGTTTTACTTGAAATGGATCTCGGATGATGTGATTTTGAAATGGTTTGGTACTTTTGGATTTTTTAAATTTAAGTTATATGGGTTTTAAAAAATTGCTTCAACATGGGTATATAAATTTTATTTCAAAATGGATTTCAAAAAAGAGTTTGGTTTTCATGAAATTGAGTAGATAGGTTTGGGATTTTTCTGACATCCGGTTTTAGTGAAAATCCCTAATATGTCAAGGGACATTTTGAAAACATGGGAGAGTTTTTTATGTTTAACTATGTTTTGTAATTGGTTCAAAAGTAGGTTATTGGTGCCCATAATTTAATAATCCTCACTTTAGTAACCCAAAGCCTAGGTCTATTTTATTACATTAGCATAGATACAGGAGGTAAAATCCCAATGAACCAATCAATTTAGTAGTTTTGGAGAACAAAATACTTACATGATACCCATTTTACATTGTAAATAAAATAAAAACATATTAATGAAAAACATTCAACATCTTTGGACTAATTCAAATAATTCTACTTGATATCATGTGGAAAAGGAACAAAATAAGGGAAACCACAAACACTCAGTAAGGTTTGCGTACTATATGATATATAATAAATAGATAAGGAATAATCAATATGAAAATGTAAAAAACTAAAAAAAATTAAATTTAATCATCAACTTAACAATCATGATTAAATAAATAATAATCAATATGTAAAGGTAAATAACTAAAAACATAGGCCATTTAATCAATATCTTGATCACAAAATGAACCCTTGGATAATGTCAATGAAATAATCTCATGAATAATAAAAAATAATTTATTAATTATGTAAATTATAAATATTGGATGTCATTATCTAAGATAAAATGATTTCTATTTGGGAAATAACTTTTACTAAATAGTTTCATAAAATAAGTAAAACCATATTAAATTTGGACAATTAATTTATTGCACGCGACCCACAGATGAATTTAGGGGCTATATAACTCGAGGCCACACCCATAAACTCATGTTAAAATAATTCTTCATATATTTAAAGATCAATTTAATTTCTGAAAAATATGTCTTAACAATAAATATCCATATTGACTAAAGAATATGAATTTATCAATATTTCCTTAGTAAAATTACATTAAAAGTAATCACTATATGTAAAAATGGTATATAGTTAAGGAAATAATAATATATATAATACAAGTAATGTAGATATTTAATAGAAATGTAATAACTAATGAAAAATGATCAGATGAAAGTGACTATCGAAAGATAAAGTTAACAATCAAAAAATTAATTAAGAAATTAGAAGTGACCATCAATTTATTGGGAATATAGGTTTTGGGATAAAATGATGTAAATTATAAGAATTAAAGAAATTTAAGTGAAATATTAAAATGAGATTTCATAAAAGCGTTTTCTTTTTAAAAAAATTAAAAACTTATAGAAGAATCTGCATTCTTAAAACAGTTATAGTGGCAAGGAAGTCAGTTATCAACATTTATGCTAAAAACATTCCTTTTGATTTTTTATAAAAAATTTCCCTTTTGGAAAAAAGTTGTAATATTAGTTTAAAACCCATTTTAAAAGTCAAGGATAACTTAAAATTTCTATAAATCATTTATGTAAATAAAATTACTTTCATAAAACTCTTGAAAAATAGGACATAGAAGAAAAAATATATCTGATTTAAAGTGAAATAAATGTTGTTTTTTATTTAAAATATATATTTGTTTGATTCAAGTAATAAAGAGAGGAAAATTCATATGAAAATATAAAAAGTATTTCAATATCCAGTGTATTTCAAAATCATTGGAGCTTATGAAGGATAAATGATAATACTCTATCAACAATAGTAAAAGCAATCCCAAAATAATGTGAGATTGTAAAATAGATTCATACCACTTTGAAAACATTCAAATTAAAAACCCTTGATATATTAAACCTGAATTTAAACATTAAACATCATTAATAAATAGGTATTGATTTTAAATATATCAAAGGGTCCATATATACACCTCACTAAAGTGAATAGGTGCATGTTAACATATATTTCTTAATGGAATGGAAATTGAAACAAAATCATTTACCATATGCATCCCTTTAGTTGAATATGCTTTAACCACTTGTATAATGTTTTTGAACATTTTATTAATTTATAGAAAAACCATATTAATATTTATAATATCATATATGATCCTTTTATAACATCATATCACTTGTTTGTTAATAATATTTCATTTTTGACCTTATTTCATGTGTTAATTATTTTGTTTTCTCATGCATGTTTGTCGTGAAAGTTCTAGTTATTCTGTATAGGATATAGATACATAATCTTTAGAATGATAATATTGTAATAAATATCATGTTTTTCATTATATATCATGTTTTTCATTATATATCATTTTTATATCTATTATTTAATGTTTGACAAGAAAATGAACCACATCACTTCAAGGAGACCATATGTTATACGTACACCCGATTGATGATATAATTACATTAATGGGTAAAATGATAAGTAATTGGATGATATATTTGTTTTATAAAATTAATATCATGTCATATGTACCATATTTATTCATTATTTCCATCATTATGATTATCCATGTGATTGAGTGAAGGAAAAAAATATACATCAACTCGTGAGGCAGTAGTCCATCGTACACACAAACAATGGTTTTGTTTCTTATTGTATGGAAATGGAAATGGATAAATATTATCCCTTAAATAAAATAATATATATATATATTATAGATAATTGTTTTATTATATTATAAATGATAATACACAATTTATGGTGGTAAAATAAGAAAGAAAATTAAATAACTTTATTAAGATGATTACCTTCTCTTTGTGAAACCTGCATTCGATCTCTTCTTAAGGACCCTAGAGTTTGTATTTTAAGAAGATAAATTTATTGAAAATGTGGATAAGTATTATGGGAAGAAAGTTTTTTAGGTATTGGTTGAGATGAATGGATTTATTGGTATGAATAATTGATGGCAGCAGGTTCTCTTTTATAATTGAGGAGGAGTGACATTTTTGTAAATAACCAAAACTACTTAATAATGGGAGTGTAATATCATCCCATGTGACTCCAAAATTGTAAAATAATTTAGTGGAGGGAATATAAGGTCTAAAAAAACCTCCACATATAAAAATAAACATGTTTTAAACATTTAATTTCCTTATCCTCAATGTTTACTTACTTTGACCATTTTAGTTTTCACCAGAGTAACTAGTTTTTAACATTGGTAATTAATAATTTAACCCTAAAATAAAATGATCCTTATTAGATAATTTATACACATTAATTATAAATATGAAATATAATTTATCAAATAAAAATTTTCTTTGTGTGTAATTTAAATTTTATACAAGCGCATGCAACACAGAAAACCTCATTTTCACCTTAATCGGGTTAATTGATTTTTAATATATTTAATAATCATTATGATAAAAATTTACATTGAAATTATTACCTAATATTAATTTTTACGAATAAAATATGGAATAAATTTTATAAAATTAAATTCACATAATTGGAAGAGTTAAATTAAAATTTAAATCCACAATCACGATGAAAATGAGTTTTCAACAAATACATTTTTCAATCATAAGATGATCTTATATTAACTATATAACTAGTAATATTCATTATATAAATTTAAATTCATATATTTAATTTAAATAATTAATAGGAAATATTATTTTACTTATTAAAATGGATATACATTATTCCATTTTAAACAAAAATAGTTTTCGGAAAAAAAATAGTTTTCCAAAAAATACCTATTTTTACCTCTATATCATCTTATATTTATATATATAAAATTAATAGTTAATAAATTTTAAATTATAAATATTATTAAAAATTATTATAATAAAAATTGGGAATACTAAAATACAATATTTTTAATTTTTCATAAATGATTATTTCTATGAGAAATTTTCAAAAATTCATTCTAGGATAATTTTGACCAAGTAAGTTCAATATCGACATTCATCCTATCAAATTAAATTTTTTTCCATGAACTATTAAAATTTGGATGATTTTATAGTTTTATTAAAATATAATATTCACTTACTATAATCAAGGCTTGGGTGTTACGTTCTTCCCACCTATAAAAATTTCTATCTTGAAAAGTTTCATTGATATAACATTATAAAAAATGAGGGTTATTATTATTCATAACATACTAAGTTTCCAATGTTTCTTCCTAGATTTTATGATTTCAAAAAAGTAACATTACTATTCAACATGACTAATTCCTCAATATTTTCCCCCTTGTATCAAAAATATGGATGAGCTATTCCAAGTAAGATATATCAGTTTGTAATTATATTTATTCATAGGAGATCACATGAATTTGGTTTCGAATGTACTTCCTTAACATTGATATATGGAAAAAATCATGTACCTTAGAGATAATTGGTGTAATTTTCAATTTATAAGCCATATATCTAGTTATTTATTGAATTTTGAAGGTTCTTAGGTACATGGGGTTCAATTTTACTTTATTTAAAAACCATATGACACCCTTAAATGGAGATAATATTAAGAAAATGTGATCTCACACATGAAATTCCGAATCATTCCATTGAATGTAGACAAAAATATTTTTCCTAATTTGAGATTATTTAATACGATTCTTAATAGTATTTACTGTCATTGTTGTATCTTCAAGAGGTTTTAGTCCTAATAGTTTCCTTTCACAAACTTCATCATAACAAGTTGAATTATGACATCTCATTCCATATAATGCTTCATATAATACTATTTGAATAATTGAATGTAATCTATTGTTATTGGAAAACTCTAATAAAGGTAAATAATGATCCCACATACATTTAAATTCATGTGATAATGACCTAATCATGTATTCCAATGTTTATATAGTCCTTTAATACTATCCATCAGTTGGATGATGGTAAGCGGTGCTTAGATGAAACTCAGTATCAAGAGAATTATAAAGTCTATTCCATAATTTTGATGTAAAATAGGGATCATGATCATTCAAAATTGAAATATGTTCCCTATAAAGTCTTCAAAAATCATTAATATAAATACTTATATAGAGATCAAGTGATAAATATTCTCTTATAGTGAGGAAATGTTGAGATTTAGTTAGGTGATAAAAAATAATCCTTATTGCATCATTATTTCTAAGAGTCTTTTGTAGTCCTCTGACAAATCCCATAGTAATGTCAGGAAAATTTCAAATAGATATAGGGAGAGTTTTCATGACCCCTCTAGTATTTTTTCTCCTATCCTTCACTTTTTGAAAAACCTAACATCTGGGCACATAATTATAAATTTCCCACTTCATTTTATCCCACAAAAAATAATCCCTCAAATACCCAAATATCTTGGTGCTATAAGAGTGCATAATGATATTCAATCTATGACCATCATCCAAAATAATCCCTTTTTAGCTTTGGTATAGATGGATCAAACAATATCTTACCAAATTTAAGAAAATTATATTCACAAATGAAGGTTTCCAACTTCCCATAATTCATAGCTTTAATTTTCTTCTGAAAATTCTCATCATCATATTGAGAAATTTTTATCTTTCCAAATAAATATGGATTCACAATAATTTGATAAAGGGGTGATTTCTCCCCTTACATAGTAATTTCTATATCCATATTTAGTAAATCTATGAACATAGGATCCATCTCAATCCTCATTTAGGTCAAAACTACATGATCATTCTTGCTCAATACATCGGGTAACTTATTTGCCTTTCTTAGGTGGTAGTGTATTAAAGAATCATAATCCATGATTATTTCAATCTATATTATCTTCATCATGTTGAGATATTTCTATGAAATTTTTTATTTTATGATCTTATGGTCTATTTATGTCTAAAAAATTTCAGAATAGGGATAATGTCTCTATATCTGAAATGGAAATATTACAGCTATCAATTCAAGATCATGGGTTGGATAGTTCCGTTCATGAATCATTAATTGTATTGATGTATATGCATTAATTTTATCATTTTGTATAAGGACACAACCAAGTATCTTCTTTGATGCATCAATACATATTAGAAACCAATAATATTCTAATGATAGAGCCAAAATTGAAGAATTGACCAATCTCCTCTTCAATTATTCAAAAAATTCTTTATATTCCTTTGTATACATGAACATAAATACTTTACATGTAATCTTGGTTAACGAGTTAGATGATTGAGAAAAATTCTAAATTAATCACCAATAATAACATGCCAAAATAATGAAACTATGTATCACTATTATGTTCATTGGTGTAGGTCACTCTCTGACTACCTTTGTATTCACATGATCAACTGATATACCTTCCTTAGATAAAATATACAAAAATATAAACTTCCTGAAGAAAAAAATCACACTTTCTAAATTTCCCATATAACTCTTTTGTTCTAAGAGTCTGATAAATAATCCAAAAATGATTCTCATGGTTTGTATAAAACATATGATACACCAATATATCATCAATGAACACCACAATGAAATTATCATGATATTACCTGAATAATATATTCAGTATATCCATAAAAACTGATGGTGCATTAGTCAATATAAATAGAATTTCCTTAAAATTTTAATTTCTATAGCTCTTTCAGAATTTTACCTTTACCACTTATTCCTTATTTACATAAAATTGATGATACCCATAACAAAGATAAATCATCGAAAATGATTAAGATCCATGAATGTGATAAAACAAGTCATCAATGAGAGGTAAATGATACATTATATTTATTATAATAAAATTTATTTCCCCATAATCAATGAAAAGCCTCATGGATCAAAACTACTTCTTAATGAAGATAATATGGTCTCCCCCTCAAGAAACAATATGGTTAATGTAAGATCCCATATTTCCATTAAGGTATGTTTTTCCCATGTTTTAGTTTAATTACTTCCTTTTGGATAAATAAGTGTTTACCAAGTCATTGAGAAGGCATGAGGGTGTTATAGGGGTTTGGTACATGAAAAAAGGGAAAATGAGTTTTCTAGGAGTGTCACATGGTCTGTGCATGGTTAGTCCTGACCATGTGAACAACCCAGGCAAACCATGTAAAATAAGGAATTTTAGATAGTAGCCTCTACATGGTTTGTGCATGGTTTGGAAAACCGTGTTAGTAAACTATGAGTGGGGTCTATTTTGGGACCGAAGCATCTGCAAGGTTTTCACATGGTTTGGAAAAATGTGTGGGTAAATAGTGTGGCCCAAAATCTTTTAAAAATTTACAAAAATTCCATTATGGGGTTTTTATACACAACCCAAGATTTTCCTCCTCCTTCTATCTTACAACCTTAGGAACGGACCGAAGATCCCAAGAGCTTCTAAGGATATATATCCCTTATCTTAGGACTATTTTGAGTTTTGTTGGTTGTGGATTTATGATCTAGGTAAGGCTAAACCCCACCTTGCTTATTTTTCTTGATTCAGGTTTGTATCTCTCTCTTATCTTCATCTGATGCTCTCAAACCCTTATTTTTCTGTGAGATTTATGTTGGGGATTAAAGGGTTGATTGAATTAGGATATATGGAATAGGTTGATAGTGTGTTCGCCAACAGATTCAAGGTAGGTGGTCGAAAAGTTATATCCCTTCGTTTTTTGTAGATTTGTGCATTTAGGGTTTTTATTCTTGCCATTTTTTGATGATATCATGGTGCCTTTGACATGGTGTGATGTATTGGGTGTCTAAAAAATAGAATGAAACTCTAATTATCCTAGTGGTATGTATGTAGGACTATGTGACCTATTTTTGGGCCACCCATGGGGTGCGACAAACCTCTCTAATGGATAACAGAAACATAGGGTGTGAAATGGATTCATGTTGATATAGATCTTTAACAATTGTGTTAATTAGTTAATGTAATAGGTTAGAAGGGATATGTTTAGTGAGGTCTAATGTGGTTAAAGGCTAAGGGTTTATTTGTTTGGAATTTAAGTGGGTTAAAAGGGAATAATGGGAATATGGTAAGGAATTATGTTTACACATTAATATGATTAGTGAGTTAGGAATGGGAAATATGAAATGCGACTAAAGGGTGAAGTAATATAAATGATGAATGTGTTAATGGATTGAGGTAAAATTATAATTTTCCATTTATTGATTTTTTTTGTGATATTTTAAATGATATTGGCTATGCTTGTTGTGATATGTCTAATTTTGGTGAATGATAAAAAATAATGTTCACATGGATTGGTTGGATGAGGTATCAACATGAGGTTCTACACCCACGGGTTGAGTGGGACTGATGTTCTAGATCCACCCATAAATGCATGGGTTAGGGAAGGGGATAGAGTTCTATTACCCTAACGGTTCCATTCTACCCAGACTAAGGCTTCTAGGTGAGGATTATTAGGTTGGTTTAATGTGATGCCTAGTGATATATAACTTGACTTTTATTCCCATATGCTTGAGAATATTGAACATTCCTAATCCAATGAACACCTCAAAAAGGTATATTAATCCACGAAGTTCTTATATAGTGAAGCCAGACACAATGGTAGTATAATTAAAAAGGAACATAGTCTATAATGGCCTATTAAACTGTTTACATTTACTTGCCATTATTTACAACTTGTATGCATTATATGCTTTTGCTGGATATTTTTTAGACATCATTGGTGTTGGCCTACTAAGTTATACTCATACCCTTCTTGGGCCTCCATTGGCTACCCGAGTATATTTAATGCATGCATGTTAGGACAAGGGAAAATACCCTATGATGGGGAGTTGAGTTGGATATGAGACATGTATGGGTGGGGTTCCAAACATGGAGTATAGACCATTTGGGGGATCCTGCTATTTTTCTTTCTTTTGGGTTTTTTATTTATCACTATTTCATGTCATGACATATTTGATGTTGTATATGGTTGTACCTAGTTTTGGGAAACTGTTATTTATGCATGTTTTTATTTTTCTCTTTTGTTTACTCTTTTTAAACTATTTTCTGTTGTGTCTTACTCTAGTAATGAGTGTATAGTCTCCCCATGTGACCTATTAAACCCTTGATACTAGTCAGAAACCTCTTCCGTATTAGAGGTGTGCTTGAGGTCATGTAGTGACCCAGCTCCGGGTATCAGATTAGTGGCTCTCAGGTTGGGGATGTTACAAAGTGGTATAAGATGAGTTATTTTCTCTTTCTTACTATTTTTGGATGGTAGACAAGTGGTTAGGAAAGTGTCGGGCCTTGGTAATGAGATCGTTCTTGGGAGTAGCTACCCCATGTACGGGGGAAACCCAAGTCACCCTTGGAGGGGGTTGTCTTTCTTGTTGTGTGTTGTTATATTTCATGTTTTTCACCATTGGGTGATGCACTGGTTGTGTGATTTGATGGTTTTGGGATATTTTTCTCATGGAATAAAGGGTACGAGGTTGTGCATTCTTGCATCATTCTAGGAACCTATGTACGTAAGTGACATACATCATGATAGGAACACACACAAGATGGGTGTGCAAGATGTTAATGTTAGGATGTGTTTATTATGTTAAAATTAATGAAAATTGTGCCTAATAAGATGGTAGGAATGGGAAAACACGGAAGTGAAAATGTCATGTAGTAATTAGAAAATAGTATTTGAAAAAGAAATAAAAGTGGGTTAATCTATTTAAAGAGTAAATTGTGATATGGAAATGGTTTTGAATGGGAGTAAAAGTTAAGGCTTGTGACCATGTGAATTAGATACTCATGTAATCCATGAAATTTGTAGAGATGACCAAGGGTAGTGTTTTTATTTTGAGTGGGATCCTTTGGGTAGTGTATGTGAACTGGTTCAGTTGTGGAATGTTATGAGTCTACCTACATGTCTTTTTTCATTTTGTAAAAGTTTTATGGTTATGTTCTAATGTTCTTGTTTGGAATTGTAGATAAATTCCACCTTGAAGACGTGCACCGGTTGGGTGACATGAGGAAGTTTCCAAGAATGATACTCTAGAAGTGGAGTAGGAGAACGTGTTGATCCAGAATAAAAGGGAATAATAGTTCCATGAGAACTTTTCTCATTTTATGAAAATGATGGAAGGAGACCCGGGGAAGGTTGCACTGAGTATGTTTGAGCTGACCAGGGAGTTTCAGTTGCAACAATCTCCAACCATTACCAGAGAGGGTGGGATAGAGGAAGCAGAGTTCTGTATAGAGTCCTTCTAAACTATTCTTTACCATCTAGATACTCCTCTTAATAATCGAGTTATGTTATCAACCTATATGTTGAGAGTTCAAGTAAAGTGTTGGTGGGACATCATGGTTCAGACAGGACAGGCTGAAGGAATGATGTTGAAGGATTTTCAAGAGACGTTCCTTGATCACTTATACCCAAAATCCTTGAGGGAGGAGGAGGCTTCATATTTTATAAGGTTGACTCATGGGACAACTTTGGTAAGGTATTATGGTATTTTCTTCACCTATTTGAGACACTTTGTTCTGATGTTGATGGGAGATGAGGCAGCTATGGTGAAATACCTCCAGGATATGATAAGACACAAGATCATGTCCCATGTGAATATATTTCATATGAAAATGTTTTCTGAAGTGTTGGATGAATCCCCTATAATGGAGGGTAATATTAAGGTAGCTTTATGTAGTGAACTTGGAGTGATATCTGGGAGAGGAGGTGGTGCAACTTCTGATTGTAGTAAGCATAATTTTTTAATAATTCAGAAACATGGAAGTGCACAGATTATTTAGAAGTGGGGGTAATCTTTTCAGGGTGACGACCAGGTCTTATATTATTAGTGTTGAAGGTCGGGGAACAAGACTGACCATTGTCCCCACCCACTGACTGAGTATCGAGAATGTGGTAGGTTAGGCCACGTACAGAGGTTCTGTAGGAACCTACGATAGTCAGGGAATGATGGTGGTTAGAGGTAGATGCCAAGTGTAGGCATGGGGTCAGTTACCCTGTATTAGGCAGACAGTTGGAGCTCCACATGGCATACTAGTGGAGGCGGTGGACATGGAACTCTAGGGAGATACCATCCTTACCAACAGAGCAGTGAAGTGAAAGGTACTTAGGCTAGAGCCCAGGGAAAAGGTGAAGGTCATCTCCAAGTAGTTCAAGCTCCACCTAAAGGTGGTTAGGCAAGACCATATACTGTTCAAGGTACAATTCTTGTAGGTTCCACACTTTTTAGTACATTATTTGGTACATGAGCTACACATTATTTTGTTTCTTCTCAGTTCGTAGTTGTGTTTGGCTTAACCATGGAGATTGATGTGGGGTAATGTTGACAGATACTCTGCTAGGGGTATGAGTTGAGGACATTAGGCAGTGTACTTGTTGAGCTCTGGAGGTTAGTGGGTATCATTTTCTTTGGGATCTGTTTGTCCTAGAGATGTTAGGTTTTGACCTAATCTTGGGAATGGATTGGTTGAAATTATATCAAGCCCATATCGACTATTACCGACATCAAGTAACATTTACATATCTTTATGGAAGAGCTTATGTCCTTCATGGTGAGTGGGATAATTGACCGGGCCAGGTAGTACTACTACATCAACTATCGGAAGAATTCTCATCCCAAGTGGTATTCCTCATGTTAGATGATGGTAAGAAAGTACATCCAATTACCTCTTTTGTTGTGGAACAGTTTTAGGATGTGTTTCCTGAGGACTTCTCAGGGTTACCACCTCAGAGAGATGTTGAGTTTACAATCTAATTGTTGAGAGGAGATGAGCCATTTTTCATTCCACCGTATCATATAGCACCATCAGCGCTCCAAGAACTGAAGATTTAGTTAGAGGAATTGGATTTTAAGGGGTTTATATGTACTAATACATCACCTTCGGGATCTAATGTTCTATTTTATAAGAAGGATGACAGATCACTGAGGCTTTGTGTTTATTATAGGAAGCTAAACCAAATGAAACTTAAGAACTGATACCCTCTTCGTAGATTCTATGACCTGTTTGATCATCTCAGAGGTTCCTTAGACTTTTATATGGATGATTTGAGATCAGTGCACCATCAGTTGAGGTTGAGAAATTCTAACATACCCCTAATAGATTTTTTAATTAGGTGCATGTTGAATATATTTTTGGTAATTCAGTTTGGATTGACCAATGCACCAGTAGTGTTTATGGACTGGATGAACCAGATATTACACCCATATCTGGATCATTTTGTAGTCGTCTTCATTGATGACATCTTTTTGTACTCCAAAACTCATGAAGATCATTCCAAACATATTGACATCGTCTTGAATAAACTAATAAATCATAGGATTTACACCAAGATATCAAAATTTAAGTTTTTTATTGATGAGGTGCACATTCTAGGACATATCATTTCCGATATAGGCGTGTTAGTAGATCTAGAAAATGTGCAGGCAGTGGCGTCTTGGATGAAGCCCAATAAAATCACTTATATTCAGATTTTTCTAGGTATGGACGATTATTACGGAAGGTTTATTATAGATTTATCTCATTTGGAAGATCCTCTCACAAGCCCAAATAAGAATTTAATTATTATTGATTGTTCAGTGACTTGTGAGAATGCTTTCAAGAGTTGAAAAGGAGGTTGACTACCACATCGATTATGATCTTACCCAAACCAGGTAAGAGGTATACCTAGTTTTGTGATGCATCCAGTGTTGGACTTAGGGAAGTATTGATACAGGATGATGAAGTTATAGCTTTTAGATTTAGGTATTTGAGGATGCATGAATTAAATTATCCTACTCATGACTTGGAGAAATATTCTATGTTTTTTTACTTAAAGTGTTGGAGGCATTACATGTTAAGAGAACCCTTTACAGTGTTTACAGACCATAAAAGTATCAAATACATCTTCTCCTAGTGAGATTTAAATCTTTGACAATGAAAGTGGGTCGAGTACCTAAAAAACTTTGATTTGGAGTTGATGTACATACCAGAGAAGGGGAATAGTTTCACCGATTCTCTAAGCTTGAAGACATAGAACCCGGTACTTCCAGAATCTAGTTCAGAGTGGGCGATGATGGAATTGTTTGCTAAGATTCATTTGGAGGTACAAGATGGTCCTGAGCAGATGACCTTTTCATCTATAGCAGTTGAGTATATGAATTTGTGCCATGTTAAAGAGTCACTTGGTGGATCTGGAGTGTTTGGAAATTATGGAAAGTCTTAAAAGTGGGGAGTCTCCTTCGGGTTGGGCTTTTAGTGCAGATGGAGTTAATTTTGTTCATGGTGGTGTTTTGGTGCTGACAGATTTGTGGAAGGAGTTGATGCATGTGTTTCACGTATCAAAGTGGAAAATGCATCCAGGGTTGACTAAGATGTACCACAATCTTTGTAGGCAGTTTTGGTGGCCGAGAATGAAGAAAGAAGTTGTGAGTTTAGTGGCATGATGTGTAACCTGTCAGTAGGTGAAGGTTGAACCTCAACGTCCATGTGTGTTGTTGTAGTCATTTCCTATTCTAGAGTGGAAGTGGAATGATGTCATGATGAACTTCATAATGGGTCTTCCAAGGATGTCTCAGAAGAATGATTCAATTTGGGTGATGGTAGATTGGCAGACCAAAGTGTCCCATTTCATAGTAATTTAAGAGACCTATACAGTTGACCAGTAAGGTAATTGTATATTTGAGAAATATTATGGTCTAATGGTGTGTTGAGAACCATAGTTTTGGATCATAACCACCATTTTACCTCATTCTTCTAGAGGGGACTACAGAAGACACTTGGTAACTGGGTGTTTTTTAGTATGGCTTACCACCCATAGACTGACGGGCAAGCAGAGTGTACAATTTCGGAATTATAAGATATATTGAGAGCATGTGTTCTAGATTTCAGTGGTTCGTGGGAAAATCACTTGTCTCTTGTTGAGTTTTCTTACAACAATATCTTTTAGGATACAGTTCATATAACACCTTTTAAGGAATTATATAGGAGACTGTGTAGATCTTTGTGGTGTTGGTTAGTGGTCTGGGAGTTTGAGTTGTTAGGATCGAGTCTTGTTCAGGAGATTTCAGATAAGGTTAGGTTGATTCAAAATTGTATAGAAATAGCTCAGAGTAGGTATAATTAGTATGAGAATTAGTGTCTTAGACATCTTGAGTTCATGGTGGGTGATAATGTGTTTCTTTGGGTGTCTCCAAGGATGGTTCACCGTCGAATTCAAAAGTAGGGAAAGTTTCCAACTAGATATATAGGGCCATTTGAGATTGTGGAGAGGGTCAGACCTATGACATAACAATTGGCTCTTCCACATTGGTATAGTGGGATGCATGATATTTTCCATGTTTCACAACTCCAACAGTATCACCCTGATCCATCTCATGTGATAAATGATGAGTATATCAACCTTGAGGCTAATGCATCCTTAATAAGAACATGATTTGTATTGTGGATCATAGTGAGAATGTTTTGTGAGGAAAGGTTGTTCCATTGGTTCATGTTCTATGGCTACATGAAAACATTCAAGAAGAAATATAGGAGAGAGAATCGGATATGTAGGCCTAGGGGCCCGATCTCCTTTCTAAGGAAAATCAATGATGCTCAAGAAGAGCATCTTAGGGATGAGCCGTTATAAGGTGGGGAGGTTCTAAGATCCCAGATTTTTTTAAGGTATGTTTTTTATCCCGTGATTTAGTTTAATTCCTTCCTTTTGGATGAATAAGTGTTTTACGAAGTCCTTGAGAAGTCTTGGGGGGTGTTCCGGTGGTATGAGACACAAAAAAGGCGAAAAAGGAGTTTTCTAGGCAAGTCGTTCGGTCTGTGCACGGTTAGTCCGGACTGTGCAGATAACCTCGGTAAACCATACAGAAGAAATAATTTCAGACAACAACCTCCACAAGATTTTCCCATAGTTTGGAAAACTGTGTGGGTAAACCATGCGAGGGGGATATTTTGGGACAAAAGAATTCGTACAGTTTTAAAAATCGTGCGGGTAAACTGTACGGGACTGAAACTTTTAAAAAATTACAAAAATTCCATTATGGGATTTTTATACCCAAATCAAGATTTTCGACCTCCTCCATTGAAACCCTAAGAATGAACCAAATCCCCCCAAGATCTTCCAAAGATCGATCTCCCTCATATTAGGGAAAGTTTGAGTGTCGTTGGTTGTGGATTGAATATCCAGGTAAGGGTAAACCCCTACTTGCTTCTTTTTCTTAATTCGGGTTGGTATCCCTCTCTTATCTTCTTATGAAGATCTCAAACCCCTCTTTTTTGGTGAGATTTATGTTGGGTATTCAAGGGTTGATTGGATCGTGATATAAGGCTTCTATTTAGAGTGTGTTCACCAACGTATTAAAAGTAGGTGGTATACAAGTTATATCTCTTCATTTTTGTGTAGATTTGTGAATGTAGGGTTTTTATTCTTTCCCTATTTTGATTAGTTCTTGGTTCCTTTGACATGATGTGAAGTGTTGGGTGTTATAAAAAACCTATTGAAACCCTCATGATACCTATGGGATTTATAGAGGATGATGTCTCTTATTTTAAGGCCACCCATGGTGTGCGCCAAACCTCTCGAATGGCTAATGAAAAAAAATGATTTGAAATGGATTCACGTTGATATAGAGATTGAACAAATGTGTTAATTGGTTAATGTAATAGGTTAGAAGGGATGTGGTTTGTTTGGTCTAATGAGGTTAAAGGCTAAAAGGTTTTTTGGTTGGAATTTAAATGGGTTAAAAGGGAATAATGGGAATATGACATGGAATTATGTTTACACTTGAATATACTTAGTGAGTTAGGCATAGTAAATGGGAAATGAGACTAAAGGGTTAAGTAATATAAATGATGAATGTGTTAATGGATTCAGAAAAAATGTTAATTTTCCATCTATTGATATTTTTGTGGTGTTTTAAATGACATTGGCTATTATTTTTGGGATATAATTAATTATAGTGAATGATAAATAAGTATGTTCACATGGATTGGTTGAGTGGGGTATATACTTGAGGTTCTACACCCACGGGTTGAGTTGGAACGATGTTATGACTTCTCCCCTAAACTCATGGGTCAGGGAAGTGGATAAAGTTTTATTGCCCTAATGGTTTCAATCCACCCAGACTGAGGATTCTAGGGGTGGATTATAAGGTTGGTATAATGTGATTTTTATTGAGGTAGGACTTGAATTTTATTCTCATATTCTTAAGAATATTCAACATTACTAATAAATTGAACACATGAAAAAGGTAGATTAAACCATGATGTGCCTAGGTAGTGAACCTTAACCCAATGGTAGTATAATTAAAAAGGAACATAGTCTAGAATGGCTCATTGATCTATTTAATTTTACTTTCCAATATTTATCACTTGTATGCACTATCTTATTTTGCTAGATATTTTGTAGACACCATTGGTGGTGGCCTAATATGATATACTCTCACCTAGCTTGAGCCATCGTTGGGTACCCAATCGAATTTCAGGCTTGATGTTTGGGACAAGGGAAAGAGACATATGCTGAGGAGTTGATTCAGATGTGGGACATGTATGGGTGGGGTTCTAGACTTACAGTCTAGAACATTTTTGGGATCCTTCTATTTTTGTTTCTTTTTGGGTTTTCATCACATAACATTTAATCATGGAACAACATATTTACTATTGTATATGGTTGTACCTAGTTTTGGGAATTGGTTATTTATACATGTTATTGATTGTTATCTTTTGTTTCAATTATTTAAACTATTTTATGTTTTGGATTACTCAGGTAATGAGGGTATAATCTCCCTACATGAAAAATTAGACCATGACTGCTAGTTGGAAACCTCTAGCATAAGGGGAGGCACGTTTGAGGTCATGTAGCGACCTGGCTCGGGGTACCAGATTAGTGGATCTGGAGTCGGGTATGTTATAGTGAATAAATCTGTAATCACACAACTCCTCTACTTGTTTCTTGAAGTCCACCAATTCTATAGTGGCCACTATATAGGTTTTTTATATATTTATCTTGCATCATGGATTAAATCAATTAAAAAATTGACTTCAAGATCAGGTGGATGTCCAAGTAATTCCTCATGGAATACATCATTTTATTCATATATAATAAGTACATCATAAGTTTTAATATTAACTTTTAAACCCATAGAGAGTGATTTCTATTTTTACACAAGAATCTAACTTTAAAGAGATATTATGGGTGGGTCTAGACATGAATCAGATGATGAGGTCTCCACCCACAAGATAAGAAATTCTATATATTCATCATGAATCATAATTTTCTTCTCCTTTCAATAAATTTTTCATAATATTTTTAAATCCAATAGAATCCAAAAATGATATTAAAGTAAACCATATGAATGATAATAAACTACATAAATAGAGTACATTTATGTGTCATAATAGAGATTACCTGACACATTCTTATTATAGTGAGACTCCCACTATAATTTTTGACTGAAATATCCCTTCTTAACGAGGTAGGGATGTATATAATTTTCTTGGAAAACATGAAAGATATAAACGAGTTAGATGATAACTAATCAAATAAATAATTGGATAAATTTTCAGCTATGATTATATTATCTATCACCACATAATTGAGATACTCCACCTCATTTATAATGATTCCATAATATTACCCTTATCCCCCTATCATTTTCTATAAAATATTTCTTGGATGCTCGGGGAAATGGTTCAGATAATGGCCTATTTATTTATATACGAAGTTCTATATAATAGTGGTCTCTTTATTTATCTTACATTCATGAGCTATATGGACCTTTTCCTTGCACTTATAACACAATCGCATGCCCTTCAGGCATTTTCCAGGATGTTTCTTTCCTCAATTTTCACATGAAATAAATTTATCCACTTTATTCTTATTTGATACATTCCCTTTATTATGAAGTTAAAAATATATCTTCTCATATATATTTTCATCTAATATATATGATCATGAAAATTAATTATCTATTTTGATGGCGTATAAAACTATTTAATTATATTGTGAAAAAGTTTTAGAAACCATGTCTTTTAAGAGACCTGACATAATTACTTCAAATAAATGATCAATTGTTCATTCCATATTATGCATGTAATATGTACAATACCTAGATAGCCTTGTAAATGTAGCCACATGCTCTAAAACAATTTCTTCTTCCTTTTTTATTAAGATAAGTAGCTCTCTCTCCATTTCATTATTTTTATCCTAAGGGAAATATTTATCAAATAATATTTCTTTTAAATATCTCCATTCTATGTTTTCTATTTCATTTTCTTCCGTAGTATTCTATATCAAGAACCACTATTGATCAGTATTTCATTTGTGATAATATACTACAATTACAGCCTTTTCCTTTTCATCATTTCCCAAAGGCAGAAATATATTTTCCAGGGAGTTAATCTATTGATCATCTACCATTATATTATAGTCCCACTAAACATTGGGGGATTCTGTCACATGATGCAATTGAAAATAATAGAATAATGTTGTGGAACAACTAGTTTATTTATTTGGGAAAGGTTATTCATCATAACTTGATTAATATACCCTAATATATCCATGATCTACTTAGTTCCAATACTAGCTTTATTGGATGCTCAGTAGGGAAATCTCTATATTAACCATGAGTATTGATATCCGTATTTATTCTAGGTTCCATTTATAAACAATGTCATATACTAGACTAGCTCATGATATTTACAATGTTAATTCATACTTTATAATTCCAAACCATAAATCAGAAATTTGTGCATTTTTAATCTTTGAATATTAAACATAGTTTATTTGGGTATAAATTGAAATCATAAAAATATTATTAAAACATTGATAATGGTTTGTAAATAAAATGTGAATTATCCTAAAAATGTCTCCTGGGATAGATGTTCTCTTCAATTCAGGAAAAATCATCTTGATCTACTATGTGGAGTCTATCCATATTTAAAGAAAGTAGTGATCATGGAAAATAATTTTAGATACTAAAATATTTGAGAGATGTTTTATCTTAGGGAAACCAAAACCATAGGTACACTAGTATAAAAAATAGTGTTCACGTTATGGTTTTAACATTGATTATTTTCATAACTAATGTTAAAACCCTTCCCTGTAATAGTTTTAATGTTAATTTTTAAGAAAATATTGTTAAAACAATTTCAATAAGGATTTTTAATAGTAGTTTTTGAAAACATGATCTTCAAAATAAAATTTCAAATCACACAAAATTGATATTTCAATTTTTTTCACAATGCACATTTTAACATTTATATTGATGCCTAAATTTATAATGCCACATATCACTTTTCCAAGCATGATATATATGATTTCACTATCCACATTTAATCATTTCAGATTTACTACATTGATTTTCATCATCATTCCACCAGCTCTTCATTAAGGGATCTTGATATGGTTTTATAATTATTATCCTATTATTTAATTTATTTATAATTATTTTTACTAATTCATAAACTTATTCCAGATTCAAATTTTTTATAGTGAAGAATAATTTTTTAGTTCATCTTAAAAATATGAAGTATCAGGATGAGATTTATAATACGATGTCTAAAATACCTCATGATTCACAACAACTTTGGTTTACTCGATATTTCTTTCCTCAAAAGAAAATTAATTCAATGAAGACCGAAACACACATTGATATTAAGTCAAATATTTATGTTTATTTTTCCTCATTTTAGTTTTATACCTTTATAATTTATCATTCTGATATTTTATTTATAGAGATACATCATATATGAAATATTTTCTTTAAAAACAGACACTTTTAACATCATTTATTCAATATTCAACGTTAAAGGTCACATTTAATGTCATTTTCTGGGATAACTGATGTCAAAAGTCACTATTTATGTCCATTATTGAATAACTGATATAATGACATTTTACATCATTTATTGACTAAAATATGTTAAGATTCATATAAAATAATTATTTTATTAACATTTTTAAAAAATAAAATTAAAAATACTATTTTATGAATTCCTCACATTAATAATTCCCAAAAATATGAGGTTAAAAACAAAAAAAACTAAGGTTAAAACCCTATTTTTGCAATAGTGGGAGTACACATAAAAGTGATCCATGATGTGGATCGTGATGATAATTTTCCAATGGGTGGTATAGATTACCCTAATGATGATGATAAATATATTTAAATTTCTCATTTTTAAATGATTCAAAAACGTTTCCCATTGAAGTAGATTGATATAGATAGTTTTTATGAATTTTATTTTCTATATTTTAGTATAAATTAATTAGTGTTTCATCTATGTGTACCTTCTTCCCTTATTTATTTTCAATTTATATTCTAGTGATTCTCAAGATCACACCTATGGCAAGGGGCTAACCTAAGAATCTTCACCTAGATGAAAATATGATTCTATAGTCCACACACATGGACTTAGAATTTTCTATATTACATTATGGTCTTGAGTGATTTAGGATAATATGTGAATGATAAAAACTCACAGTTATATTTCCTCCACTTTATTTCACGCTATTAAAATCCATTTCCTCCCCCACTTATACATTTACTAATGTATGACAGGATCTATAGTTCAGGTGATGCAGACTCATAGTTTCAATTCACTAAGATAGTGGTTGGAAGAGAACATAGGATTTTTCATGGGTGTGATGTTCATTAACATAATTGATGCTGTGTAGGAGTGTATAGCAGGCTGGGAGAACAAAATGAGTATATTAGGGAACTAAGGTTGTGATAAAATGGGGGATAATTATGTTTGTATCCAAGGGTACCTCTTGTCATTAATTATGTTGTATATCATTCATTTTCTGGCTTATTTTTTTACTCTTATACCCCATTTTAAAGACTTTAAAATTCAAAAAAGAAATAAACATATTTTCTTAGGATATTGAGTTTTTTATCTTAGATATTCCTAAAATGATCTTGGTCGGTCCCATTGGGTTCTATTCCTAGAGTAACAAATATTAATTTCTTATGAGTCTTGCGATAGCCTCACATCACCAACACTAATAATTAAGAGTTCAAATGAATAATCATTGATTTTCACCAATTTAATAATTTATTTCTTTATTTTAATTTTTATTATTATTTTATTTTCCTCTTTTTTTTCTTTCAACTGGTTTAAGTATTATTTTGGGACCATTATTTAATAAATCCCAAAATATATTCCTAGTTCATAGTGATTGATAAAATCTATGATACAATTAGGGGAACAAAACTAGAAAAATAATTTAACAATGACTAATCTCTCTTACCATAGGAACACAAGGAAACAACTCTAAGGTAACAACATGAGAAGCCTTTTGTACACAATAATTTTTGGGAGGATGGGAACCACTACACCAACGAAACCAACCAATTTTAATGACACGTACCCCCGCTCCATTAGAATTAATTAGATCCAAAACCATATGAGATTATAGAGTTTATCACTATCTATATGTTTTTAATGTAATAAATAAAGGAGAAAGAATTCCAAATAGGGTAACTGATGGAAATGAAGGTGATGATGGTCACCAACCTCAAATAACTCATATACCATTGACAAGAAATAAGAATAAAAACAAGAAAAAGTGCCTAATTCCATTAATTAAGAAGGTATCCAAGAGGTGGAAGAAGAATTTGAATAACCCTGCATCCACACAATTTAGAGAACCTTATAAAGGCATTCACTATAGAGTAAGAGATCAAGTAAAATATACCTATTATAGTAAAACCTTTTTAAAATTCTATATCTTTTCATTTATCATTAATGGAATCATGTACTAACACACTATGTTATGAATTTATATACTTTTTGAATAGGTACACTAACTTTGACAGTGATAAATGAATTCTTGAAGCCCAAATATAGGAGGAAGTAGTGTTTAAATTTGAAAAAAAAAATTAGGAGTTTTACAGGCTAATATATAGATAATAATCAATATATATGAGTTGAAATATGGATTTATATTCAACTTGATTTAAAAATACTCAAATATTACTGTTTAATGATTTATTGAATGTGTTTTAATTCAAAAATGTAATGTATGTAACCATACCAAGAAAATTAACATAGAACCACCAAATCTGTGGTGAAACCTGATCAATACACCACTAAATATGTCATTAGTGAATCCTCAGGACCAGTGGAGAATCTTATAAATCCTCAGCTACATCAATAACCCTTTCTGGAGGTGGATCCAATATCTAATTGGTAGGAACATTATTTCTTATTCCCACCCATTATTTTATTTCTCATGTTCTAGTGATTCCATTGACATATTTTATTCATGGGGTACTCCAATTATAATATCCACTGAAAGAAATTATAAATAATTACATGAGGTGGTTTTTATCAAATAAACTATATCCATTTTTTGATTTGGGTTATAACTATAAAACTTTTTGGTTGTAGGTCTTTATAAAAGTCATACACTTGGGGAATGTTTCATGATTTTTCCCCTCCCTCTTTCATTTTTAATTTTTTACTTTGAATATTCTCTCATGATATTTTAGTTTTTACATGTCAGTTTAAAATATCATCAGTACATGAAAATAAGAATATTAAATGAATGCTTAAATTTAGAGGATAACCATGTTTTATTCTTTCATCATATTTATTTAATCATTAATAATCTTTTTTGAATTCCATTAAGCACAAATGGGTAGTATTATATTTTTATGGGTGAGATCTCAATCTATTTAGTGATTTTTTATGATATGTTACACTTTTTTCTATGTTTATGTTTTAGAGTTATTTTAGTGTGAACATTTTATTTCTAATGAACCCCTTCCATATGAAAACACTTTTCCAGTTATTTGTATTCCATTGATTTTAAAATTATTGTGTATAACTTTTTACTGAGGTAATTGTTTCCACTCTTTTCATGAAATTGAACTCTAATTATTAAGCTATAATGGCTATTAAAGAAACTAATTATCTATCTAATTATTTTTAATCCCCATAATGAGAGACATTCTAAGACCATGTTAAATATTTATCATTGTAATATATTTCTTGTGAGTTGCATTTCATATAGTGAAACTAGATCGTGAATTGGTTCTTTTCTAAAGCTATTGTATCTGAGTGTGTTGTACATGATAGATTCCATAATTCAATTAAAACAATCCATTTTAAAATTAAATTTTCTAGGAACCATGTCATTTAACCATTTAAGGACCTAGAATCTTTAAAATAACTATTATGTAAGATGTATTTAAAGCTATATTTATTTCTCCATAAAATTGTTCCATGAGAAATGGTGCAAATAAATTGATAAATGGGATAAATTAGTTTGAATGAATAAATACCAATAAAATAATTTTCTCCTTATTTACCATTTCACTTATTTAGTGAATGGGCCTCTTACTCTTTACTCATCTTCAGTTTTTAAGAAATTGCATTAATAATGAAAAAACTAACATGGGACAATTGGATTTGATAATGAGGTTCACCTACAAAATAGTTGACTACTCCCTTTGTGTATGATAGTTTTTATCCTATACATACACAAATTTACTTCTATTATAAATATAAATATCATTAAAGGGTATAAACTTGTACCTTTACTATTTCTATTACCAACTAGACTTACATACATGCTCTAGATTACTATTACTCATACTCTAGTACAAATCAAGCCTTCCTATCCATTTACTATATTCTGTTGGATACTTTTGAAATATGGTCAATAGTAAGAACAAGTATCTTCAGAATACTTCAATAGATCTATTCTCCTCCATCAATATACAACAATAAAGAGGTTAACTCCTATACAATAATCTCAAGAGGTTGTATCATAACTTATTATTTATATATTATATTGATATATATTAGGTTGGTCTTGTCACTCACCATCGATACTTGAGATATTCAATAATAAGATCATCAATTTATTTCTCTTATCCTCCTTTTATACTTCAATATGTATGATTTAAATCTCATATAAAATATTAAATCTATTTTACCTTCAATATAATGAATATTTAAGATAGTATTGTCATGTGTCTCTATTGATCATTGATGATAGTGAAAATCAAAATTGTTCCAGCATCGATCACTTTCTCTCACTAAATTCTCTTTACAATTATAACCAAATAAAAAAACATATTATATAGTTTATATAAAATCTTTATCATGCTATCCACCTTCCATTATAATTTAATTTTCTCAACTGAATCAGTTGGGAAAATTCCAATGATCCATGAATTATAATTTATTTCAAAAATATACTTCCCACTATCCTCTTTTTTAATTGGCCTTTAAATATAAAACCATTTTTTTTAAAAAAATATCAAAAACATATTGAAAACATACATATTAACTTCATATAAATCTCCCCTATTCTCCCACATGATATCATTTAAATATCATAACATCTTGTTATTTTACTTTGGCTTGAATCAATACTCCAAACATTATAGTGATATTTGTTTCTTAAAGGCCAAAGAAAATTTTTAAAAATATATTTTCTTCAAAATTCGTATCACAAAAATTAAACATCCAATATTCAAAGTTAGATTAGAGGGAAACTCATAAAATGTATTACAAAATCTCATAACTCTTACATATTACCCTATTGGCTATAACATATATTCCCTTTCAAAATTCACAATTTGTATCTCATAAATACTCTTATACAAGAGAATATGAATCTAACATTTTCTTTGTAAAATTATTACATAATCCTCTAAGGAGACCTTACTTATCTTAGTGTAGGTTAATACATTTCCAATTTTCTAATTATGAGGAATATCTGATCAACATTTAATTATCAATTTTTTAATATCCCATCAACCCTTATGTATATCCTTTCTTGAGGAATTCACCCTCACATGTAACCTGTGATTAATATTTAAATTTCATATTGTTTCTAAGTCCTTCCAAATTCTCAAATACTGGAGAACTCATATGAAATTTACATATATAGAGTTATGAAACATTATATTTTCATTCCATTTAATTTTTTATAAATATTTAAAATATAAATACTCTTATTAATGCTTTATAATTTTAGAGTAACTCTTATTTAAGGAGTCCTTTTTCAATTTTTCATCAATTTAAAACTTGAGAATTTCAAAAATTCATTTCCAAATTACTAATCTAAAATAAAAACCTTTTCAAAGATTCTCAAGGTATCTTGATCCACTTTAACTCATTCCAAATAACATTAGGATATAATAATTTCTTCTTAAAACATATCAAAATTATCCCAAGGATCTTGAAATATATAAGTTGCCTTTACATTACTTCAAGTGTATTTCACTACCTCATCCATCTTAACCCCTTCTTAAAACATTATCCATGTATATTATTTATGCAACATAAATCTAAGATACATGATAATACTTAGAAAGGGTCTAAATAACTAGAATTCTCATCTTATTAATAGAGATATGATATCAAGAAATCATCATAATCCATTGAAATATTATCTTCTTTTGATCTTCTCAATTGTAGTGACCACAACAACCTACCATATTAAGTTTTACTAATAATATTTTATAATATATTTATAATATGAGAATCAACATTATTTTAATCTTCAACTATATTTTCCAATAATTGGTAAGCAAGAATTGATAATGCTGTATTGGTAGAAACTCATTTCCATATATGAATGGAGAAGATAGATGTTGAATGAAGAATACTCTTGGATAATGTTTGAGGAAAGATTAAATATAGATGAGGTGGTGGAATACCAGCACCCAAGTATCATATTGTTGAATATTGATGTTACATAAGATTATACATGAATGAGTTTCTTAGATGATTTTTAAAAAAAGAGTGATGTTACACGAAGAACATATTTGGATGATTTCTAAATAAGAGATGAATATATTTGATGTCGTGGAATTCCAATGACATCCTCAACAACTTCAATAATATTTTCTTATATTTTTAAGATAATTAGTTTCCATGAAAACATATATAGTAACCCAAATAATTTTCCATATATTAATGGATCTCTATGAATATCTAAAATGGAATCATATTCCATTGTTATAAAAATAATGATTGTAACACACTTCTAATATCCATGGTGTTTCATCAATCCTCGCTCATTATTCATAACTCACTATAATGACACCTTACATGGGTACTTCAACCATTTTCTACTCAACATGATTGGGTACTCCAAAATTCATCCAAGCATTTCTTCTCAATCACATATTGATATAATGATTATTGATTTTATTCTTATTAAAAAAATACAACTCAAGATAGAGTAGGTTGAAAAATATCCTCCTTAGATTTTTTATCAATTAAAATATAGAAAATACGTCACAATAAGTCTTTCTCGCATTTTCGACTCTATCCACATTATTGAAAATGAATAAAAATAATCCTAAGAGAGGTTGGTGTCAATTTACATAATGATATGTTTCAAAAATTATTACACTCCAAGTATATGTGATCAATACATGGTGTAGAAAACAAGATAAAAAATCTAGAAAAAAAATACTCATAATCAAAATAAAATATGATACAAACTCAAATTTATTTTCTAAATGATTTTTCGAATAGATTTTATGGTTGATACCAATTATTGAATATATTTTAATGATATTTTAAACATAAATTCCAACAATAATCTCAACAAATGATAAAAAACATTGAATATGAGTAGTAGTTTTAGATATATAAACTGTACCTTGAATTTCTCAATTTGTTATTATTTATTATTTCATCAATCAATTCAGCTTTCCCCTTGAAATCATAATTTAATATTTCAAAAAAAGGATGAGATAATAAGAAATAATATATTTTTAATGATACATTTCAATCAATTTTTTTAATTTACGTATTTTTAAAATATATTAGTTTCTTATAGCTTACTCACACATCTCTCACTTAAGGGTTACACTATAACTTCACTTTATTATAATTAATCTATTCATCAAATATATTCTTTAAGATACAAAATTCATTGATAACTACCAAGATATTAACTTCTAATCCACTTTCTATGTTTCATATCACAAAAATATCCTTTAACCCTTCCCAAAGTCATGTATCGCCTTTAGTTACCTACATAGAAATTTGAAACATAATATATATGGAAATAATTCTTAACTAATTTTATACATAGTCAGGGGAAGAAGGTTTAGAGTTTCTTCTAAAACAAGACAGTCATTTCTTTATATATCTATTTTTAGTAGAAATCATCATCCTTACACTTTCATCCTTCCAAGATGTAATTTTGGGCAGTGTGAATATCTTACTTTCTTTACGAACTTTTTTTATGGAATATCCATTTTTATATTAGTCATTAAAACACACGAGTATTTTTGAGCTATTTTTTTCTTCATGATAATATCCAATTGGTATGGTAACTTGATCCAAAAATCTTAATAATTGTGTTTAGACACCTAGTACTTCCTACACAACTCCTCATAAACACTTAGTTTATCATTTTTATATAACCACTCATGAAATTAAATTCATTCTTTATATCGATTTTATTTATTAACTATAGTGGTAACATTATCATTTATTTTTTCTAACTTTATTTACATTTATAAATAGGTATCCTACTAACCATGAATTATTTGGTAATATGAAGAGCTGTCTTGGATCTTCCACATAGTTTGTCAACAATTATTTTAACCAAAAAAATATTTTTATTTATCTAATACATTGATTTTACCTTTGAAAATATATTACCTCCATTGATACCATAAATTATTGTATCCTTGTAGTGATCCATGATATTTCATCTTCTTTTACAATAAAATCAACTCATTTTTAATGAATTATTCTATTTTATCTATTTTTATATTCTTTGAATAAAATTTTTATTTTTTTATTTTCCCATATTAAACTCATATTTACTTCTTTTGACTTATTTATTTGGTAAACATATTTTCTCAATTTATTTTGTATCATGTTTGGTTTTTTCCCAACTCACTTTAATACTATAACCACTCTCCTTTTATTTTCCACAAAATTTATACTATTTTCTTAATTTGTTTGATATAAATAGATTTTTATCCTTTCTCTGTATAAGTTTCAACAAATGAGATTTTATTCCCCTTAATATAGGATTTATTTTTCATATATTTATTAATATATTATGTCAAAATTGAAAAGCCATATTCTTGAACCTTTCATAACAACAACAATATCATACATGATATTTTTATTTTAATAACAATCTAGATGAAAAATTCATTAGTATTTTTATGTCATTTTATCTTATAGTTCTTATACTCTTGGGATTTTATTATTCTACACCACACCAATTAAGTGGAGGGTTCCTAACCAATTTTATTCATTTATCATTATATAAATAATTATATAGAGCTAGTATTGTGCATGAAAACTAAATTAACACATTCAAAAAAAATTAGAATGGATGGTACCATTGGTTTGATATTGAAATAGGTTTATCATTAGATGAACATGAGATATTCTTTCCAGTAGATAATTTTTTTGTATAAGACTCCCATCGGTATTATTGGTGAAAATAACAATTTTCTTATCTTCACGTGAAAATTAAACTAAAATTTCTTCTAGGTTATCCAATTTAATTTCAAGGTCAATGAATTTCATATTGATGATATTTTTCTCATCCTCCACAAACATCATCCTATCTCTAAACATATTATTAATCTCCCCAATTTTCTTCTTATTTCATTTACACATGTTGGTTTTTTGTTAAAACAAAATACCAACCTATTTTATCTTATTTTAAGTGAATTGTATTGGATAATTTTTGACATCCATGATATCTTTTGTTTTAATAAAGTACATGGTACTTTTCCTCAATCAATTTTAAAGATACATATTTCTCTTGTGTTTTCTTATTTAAAACCATCTCGATTGTGGAACACATTTCTACATGAATTATTTTTTAAAAAATCATGGAATAATTTTTTTAAGGGTTTGATATATGTTAATGTTATTTTATCTAATGTTTTATTCATTATTTTGATATCTTCTTCATGTTGGGTGATCTCCTCTTAAATATTTTCTAAATGACCCATGAAATAGTGACTACAACATTGGGGAATTTATATATTGTCCTGATCAAATAATAACTTGAATAATAATTTGTTTTATCACATGATTATTTAAATATGTGATTACCTCACTTGTGTTTGGTTCATCTGTAGAAAAAAATTACATGATATTTCAGTTACCAAATCTCTATCTAAATTTTTTGAATCCAATGAGGTAGAACTATTTTCTATTTTTCTAAGAGTGAATTTTTCTACCAAATATTTTTTATTCAAAAAATTTCAATTTCCTTATTCATTATAGTATGTGGTAGTTTAAAATTATTCCTCTTTACCAAGGAGATATGAAATTTTCATGTGTTTAATCTCATCATTATTTATATTCTTTAAAGTCATGAAAGAGATAAAATTATGATTATTAGTTAATACATATTATCCAAGTCTTCACTTCAAGATTTATTTATTAATAGAAATATAAAACTTTAAAATATTTTAATCTTTATATTGTTGAGAATCCAAAAATAAGTGAAATTATAGCTCTGATACAAATAATTATTCTAATAGGATTAGTGAAACCATACCGGGGGTGAATTAGTGTAATTAACTAACTTCCAGTTAAAACTTTTTACCATATTTACCTTTACACCTATTCAATGAATAGTTCTATCACATCTCCCTCAATATCAGTTTTCAAGCAAGTATTTTAATCAAGAAAGTAAAAAAAACAAGGCACACTAAATTTTATAAGAATTCTTGACTCCAGTATGGATAACTACACCCCTGGTATATGTTTTTGCTGACGCTCCTTTCCGTCACAGATTCTAACAAATGGAAAAGAGGAATACCTCAAGCACAAGAAGAGTCATCCTTTGAAGAACATAAAAAATAGACAAAGGCATGAACAAGGAACCCTTAAAGAAGAGGTTGCACAAGTTTCCTTCCGGTCACGCAAGTCACTTGCATGCCACATTTTGGTCTCTCAAGTCACCTGCACACCCTATTCTTTTTTTCTCCCATGGTGAACAGTGGCCTATAAATACCCTCTGTGGGTCCCCCATTTCAAAAGGACGAATTTTCCAAAACTCAGATTCAAGCTCAGGTCACCCAAGTCTTTTTCTAACGTCTTATGAACACTTATAAGGTAATCATTTACCTAGAATGGAATCTCTAAAGAGGAAGAATAAAGACTAAGTGTTAGAATTAATCAACACTTGTGTGCCTAAGTGTCCAGTCCTTAAGGGAAATGAAGACACTTGCGTGCTGCCTTGCCCTCTCAAGGGAACTTGCATGCCACACTTCTGGAAGCCTCTAGGGATGATACCAAGGGCTTGAGTTCAAAGTCGCAAAAGTATTACCCTATGGTTTATTCATCTCCCAAGGTAACTCATGTTGCACAAGTATACTTGCACGACCAGGACTTGCATTCCAGAACAATACTTGCGTGACTCCTTCCTAGTCACCTCCTTTCCTCAAATCCACCTCTCCTCTTCAAGATACAGCCTCCAAAACCCTCTTCAAATCCATTTATGGCATGGTTCTTTTGTTGGCCTTTTTGTCTAAAAGGATTTCTGTAAGAACTTCTCCCAAAACCATTTGACTTACAAGATTTATGTCACCATGGTTATGGGTTTCTTATATAAAATCATCCTCTGAGATGGGAAGATCTTTTGATTTGGGCCTCCTTCCCATGAGTATGTCCCAATCATAATTTCCTTTAAATTTGGCCTCATTCTCAGGATTAATCCCCAGGTTATAAGTTCCCTTTAATTGGGCCTCCTTCTCAGGAGTAAGCCCCAAGTTACAAATCTCCTTAACCTGGGCCTCCTTCTCAAGAGTAAGCCCAGTCATAATTTCTTTTAACCTGGGACTCCTTCTCAGGAGTAAGCCCCATTCATAATCTCTTTTAAACATTGGTCATCCTCATCAATAGTAATCCCCAATCTTAATTATTTTGATTTGGGTTTCCTTCTCGGGAATATAAGTCCCTCTTATTGTAGGCTTCCTTTTCAAGAGTAAGTCCTGGGTTAAAATTCCAAATTTCCATAAAGTACAAATACCTTTATGGACCCTACTTCTTGGGATTCATCCTATGTCCTGGTCTTAATTTACTTGGGAAGTTATACATACATAAGACCCACATAATTTTTCATAATTGCATCTTTTATGGCACCATCGTCAAGCTGACTAATACCTCTTGTTTCTTACACCGAGCATGACTCGCGTGAGCTTAGAGTGTGAAAGTAATCATGACATTTCTTTATGGGCCATTAACCATGCATAAACCCCATATTTCTTTACCCAAACTATGTGGAATTTGATCTCTTTTTTAAAAGTAGTGTACGTAGTAAGTCTTTATAAGGTTTAAGCCCATCAATCATTAATTATTTTCCATCCCATATGACATTAAACTATATCCTTCTAATCGAACTACGTGGGTTCTGATTCCTTTATTTTTTAACAAGGATATGTAGGAAGCCCATCTGTGGGTACAATCCCAACTTTGAAATAATCCATGTCTTTCTAAACAAAAATAAACTTCAAGTGCCCCACTGAGTGGCTTTAAAACCAGTATGGTTATCATAATGACCAAGAGATTTCTATATAATGTCTTGAAGGATACCATTGAATAAGAATCTCTAATAAATATGGATGATTCTCAATCGATGAATAACCTCAAATCCATATAAAATATTCTCTAAATCCCATACCTATCAATCATTTATTTCTAAATATAAAGAAAATAATCATTTTCATGCTTGGTAAATTAGTAAGAATTTGTGAACATAACTTAAATCTATGAGAGAGTCCCAGAGTAGGCAATAATTCCCCCCAAAAAGTTGTGATGAGCCTGACCTCCCATCCTCTCAACCAATGCAAATTCTTAATCCTCATCGGCCCACAACTAATGAGAACCTACCTTTAGAAAGGAGGTCCAAATGGATATAGAATCATTGGATGTTTTTGGTTCTACAAATAAACCCATTGGGAACCGATTAGAAAGTTTGAACCTTAAAAAAACAAGGTTATCCCCATTTCTAGATGGAACAAAAAATAGTGAACCTGACGTGAATCATTAACCAAGTTAAAATGATGTTTTACTTATTTGTTAGGCCCCTATTAAACTCAATATGTGGTCCAACAAAGAAGTCAATAACATAAGATATCATCCAAAATATGTTGTCTAGATAGACTTATCTTGATTATGTCTTCTATATCTAAGGCACTCTTTTCCAAGATCTCTCTGCAACACAGAATGGATTATTTAAAGATCACACCTATGAATGCTTTGGCCGCTACTCATGCTGGATCCTCGTCCGCTCTGAGGACGAAATCACCTACTCAGCATCTTCAACACTGGGTCTTGAATGTGTTGGTGAGGGAATATCGTCAACATGGTACTATCCCGACTCTGGAGGCCGCTCGACAATCCCTCCAGGTTAACAAATCACCATGGTTTCCCAGACAGCAACGACCAGTGATCAAGAAGCAGGCGGTGCTAACCACCGTCTCCAACCGTTTCGGGTCATTAACCCCAGAACAAAACAACCAGTCTATCCCATATTACAGGGAGGTGAATGAAGAGGTCACTCAAGGCCTCAGTTTAAGAATACATGAATCCTTCCCGAGGAATCCCATCAACAATCACCACCAGACTCATGCGGCAGTGCACCCTCAACATGATGAGGGTATCACCTCTAGGGGTTCAGCTTAGGTCCCTCATACCTGATCATGCAAGACGAACAGTCATAGGTGAAATTAGTCCAATAGGGAGTAGGTTCTTACCTCTACCCCTCCGAAGAAGTCCATCAACCTTACTTGATGGAAAGGAATGAGCGGGCACACACACCCATCCGTTCTAATCCCGCTATCCAGCAGACTTGTCTGGAAGAAACCCACCAATCCCACCAGGAAATTCTGATGGAGTACTATAGATAGGCACATACACCTATTTATAATTCATCAGCCAATCAGAAGGCTCGTCTGACTGCATCCAAAGGAGCTCACCAACCAAATGTGGTGAACGCATGTAAGCAGGAACATACACCTGTTTACAATCACCAATTCTGTCAGTAGTCTCATCTTTCAGTATTGAAGGAATTCCGTCAACCATACATAATAGATAATACATAGCAGGCACATACACCTTCCAATGTTCATCATGTCTACCAATAGTCTCGTTAGGTAGCACCCAGAGAAGTCAGTCAGAAAGCTCCAACGACAAATTTGAAGAAGACTCAACTCTCTGACCCTATGCATAAGTATTGTCAATATCCGTTGATAAGAAAATGAGGATAGGAGTAGGCACATACACCTACTCCAGACATGGAATGGATGTATATTCTTGTTCCAACAGCTGAAGTCACCAAGCACATTCTGACAATGGTGAAAGAGCAGAAGAAAATCCATGCCCATATTCTGGATACCTGTCAGGATAATATGACAACTTCAGCGACATCACAGGGAAAGAAACATAAATCTACCCCTATTAGTGGATTGGATCATCAACATGTCACTCTGAAGCAGATACACACCTTTTTTCTAGTCCAAGAGGTTTGTGGGGGCATACTCCCCCATGTCATACGGACAATCAAGTCGGGCACATACACCCGATTTAAATGTGGATAATCAGCCTAACCTAAACATTTCTCTTGAGCAGGTATATAAACCTTCCCATAGTAACAACTTTCATCAACAAGTGCTTTCCAAAGTGAGTAAGAAGGCATCTAAGAACAAGACTCATCCTTCATAGTTGAATAATCAAGAGCCAATCTGCAATAAGGCATTGCTCAATGCTGGAGTTTTTCAAGCTCTTAGAAAATTATCTGTTATAGGTCAAGATTCTAATCTCTCATTTCCAAATTCCAAATGTAACAAAAATAATTATGAAGTTCTTCATCAGAAACTTCCTCATGGAGGCTTTCTTTATGATAATTCGGCCAATCTCAAAGTATCATCTTCAGATGAGAGTCACGATAACCCTCTGTGTGTCCAGAAGACCAAGGAGTAAGAAGTTTCATCTTTTGCTATAACCCACCATGGATATCCACCCCATGATAATGAATTTATCTATGAAAGTCCTCTTTACAGTAATAATTCGCATTTCCTGGAAAAAAATTCAATGGACAATGCAGTAATGAGAAAACCATCTTATCTTGAGGCACTTCTAAATGTGAGGTCAGTCATTTCTGATGCCTTACCATTAGCAGGTGAACTACTTTCTCAATCAGAAGATAGCCCAGGGTGTAGGTCATTCTCTGAACCACCCCTGGGTCATTAATCTTTTAATTTGACAAATGAATTCTATACTAATCTTGTTGAATTTGATGAAGAAACAAATAAGCACCAGCTTTAGTCCAATTAGGTAGAATAATCTTCATCAAATGACAAAGAGGAAGTGATGAATATGAGAAATCAACTAGAGAAAAGTGAAATACCAGTCATTTTTTGGCCCTTTGATGACTCTCAGTTTGCTATTCCATAAACATCGATAGAATATTGTATTCACAATATTCGTCTCAACATATGAAAAAATCATTGTCACTTAAAAGAGAAAATATTATCTGATGATGAATATAAAAATCATGTTAAAATAATAGAATGGTTTCAATGCCAAATTGACTTGGAATCTCTCTCAGTTTCCTGACATCCAAAGGTTGAAAAACAACAGAGAGCCCTTCAACATTCATTCCAAGGCGTGTTGAAAAGATTGCGCTAGTTAATTACCAATTCCCCATTTGGTATATATTATGTGATGGGGTGTTCATGGATCATTGCATTTTACTATGTTCTCCAGCCAACAAAGCCCACCAAAAGTGGTCTCATGCAATGTTATTTCCCATGGCTAGCCACATCCAACTGGTTTTGTGTGTAATCAGATTCTTGCTCAAGAACATGCCTTAACTAGTCCTTCCCAAAGTCAGGCATATAAAGAAAAAGTTGTCAAATTAAAGTTTCATCAAGAAAATGAGAATATCGAACAGGATTCTCATTTAGACCAGGCACATCATCAAGTGACAGGAGTGTTAGAAATAATACAATGGTCATCTGAGCCAGGTGATTTGAGTGGATGTAGGATGATGCATCTGGCCAATTTCTGGACTAAAATCTACAAAATCAGGAGAGATTTTAAGAAAGTTTCATATATAGAAGCTCAAGAGCCACCTCATCTTTCTAGGTTGGGGACTCTTTTAACCCAACCCTCGGAATCAACAGATAGGATTCGAGGAGTTGAGCAGGAAAAATAGGAACAGCCCCAGTCCACTAGACTGGTGAATTTTTCAAATTCTCAATCTCTACCTCAGCGAAATTCGGTCTTCTCTCGATTATGGAAGAAACCAAATGAAGAACGCAGAGCCGAATTATCAGGAGATTCCTTCCAAATTACAGTTCATCAAGAAGTTCCTGAGGGATCAACCAAACAACAGGAAATGTCTCATAAAGGACATGAAAGAAGACTGTATCACAGAAGTGCTGATGGAAGGGCTGCAATGCATTATGCATCGATAATTTTCATCAATTCCATTGTCACTGATCCCCCATAACATGAGGCTCACTCAGGGGAATCAGACGAAGAAGTTCATGTTCAAGATTCTATACGCACTGAAACAAATGAAGAAGGTGTGCATACCCAAAATCAAAGGCTTACCCAGAATTTAGGTATTCATTCAAATAACCAACTTCCCCCTCTTTGAAAGGCATCCAACAAGGGGAAAGGAAAATAGTCATGTTACATTCCACCCTACCTCTGGATAAGGTCAATAACTCTCATTAGAGGAATGGTTCACACAACAAGAAGAATAAATGAAGGAGTTAATAAGGTTAAATGCAAAACTACTTCAAGATAGTCTTCCTCCTAAGCATGCTGAAGTTAATCAATCAAGGTAATTTGTCGCAGCTACTAGGATGGATCAAGAATATCCCCCTTTATAAGTACACCCTCACAGGTCTAATCCTATGGGTCGTATGCAACAAAAACCATCAATACTACCATCAGTGACAGTACTAGTTGTTGCACCTGTCCAAACTCTAGTTCTTGCACCTGCACAGGTCCAATCTCAACCATATGTTTCTCAAAAATTAATGACTTCCATTGAGTCATTAACATCTTGGTTGGAAGCTATGGAAGGAAAGCATGCACCAGTTCAACCGGAGAAGAGAGCTTACCCTGAATGGGTGGATGTAATTCCTCCCCCATCAAATTTTGCGAGTACCACATTCCCAATTTTTAATGGTTCAGGAGATCCAGAACAACACTTAACACATTTTGTTTCTCGTTGTGATCATTTGATGGGAAATACTCAACAACAAGAAGCAGTTAAGCTCTGGTGTTTTGTCCATTCATTACAAGGACCTACTTTTATCTGGTATACAAGCTTTCAATCTCGGTAAATTACTGGGTGGGAGGATCTCCATCAAAAAATTCCATCTTCAATTTAGCTCAACATTTCCAAAGACGACAGTTTTTTATCTTACCAATTGTAAGAAAAGGTAAAATGAAAGATTTTCAGATTTCATTGCTCACTGGAAAGGATTAACATATTCCTTAATTTTAGCACTCCCTCGAGAAGAGTTTCTGCCAATATGTGTGGAAAATCTGTGTGATGAATTATGCACACTGTTGATCCCTGTGAAATACACAGGAGGTTTTATAGAACTTACTTCAATTTCTCGGAAGATTGAAGATTCTCTTATAAAGACTAAGGCTAAAACTCGTGTAATTCCATCAGTTCCAGGAAGTAGAATAGGGAAAGCATAGGATGCTACAGTTACACTTAAACAAGCACCTGTACCTGCTTCCACTTCAAAATCTTTATCATATCGAAGGGCTCCACCTCCTGAACGTCAACAAAAATGACCACCTCATCAAGATGATCAAGTAGATCAAAGATAGAAATAGTTTGAAGATTTTAAGAACAAAGTTTATTCTTTTTGGAATGAATATGTTCCTAGATAATTCATCTCGGCTCTGGAAAACAACCTGGTTCAGTTTCCAAGGCCCAAAAGGCTGAACAAGGAAGGAGATGAAGACATACCTAACTATTTCCTGTTTCATCAGATGTTGGGTTATCCCATTCAAGAGTGTTTTTTCTTCAAGGAACTCCTTCAAAGGATGGTGGACTCTAAACAAGTAAAATTGAAAGGTGCTTCAGCCCAGGTAGCATGTTTTACAACTAATGATTCAGAGGAAGAAGGGGAATGGAAAAAGTTAAAAGTAAAAATGCATAGAAGTATGATGATTGGATGGTCCGGAAAATGATCAACCGAACTCATTCCATTTTACCAACATAGTTGAATCAACAAATTGTGTCTTATTCTATGAATTCCATTGAAAAACCCCCTTCATCATAAGGAAAATCTTCAAAGAAGTAGCGTAATTTGGAGAAAGAATAAAAGTCATAAGAAGATGAGTTCGTGTCAAAGCCTAAATTGCATTTGACTCTGGAATATTTTATATCATCTACTATAAAACTACGAGCACTTCCCCACCAAAAGGCCCCTCCAGAATTAGATAATCAGGAAGAGTCTTCATCAGATAAAGAGTTGATCTTTGGTTCTGTTAACATGATTGACTTAACAGATCCATATGCTAGTCACAGATTCGATCTTGATGAGCATGATTTACCTATATCAAACAAAGGAATTAGAGGAAGAGACAGAGGTATAGGATATAGGGGAAGACGTGGATATTCCCAAATCCACTATTTCAATCCTTCCCTTGATAGAACTATATATGCTGTAGAAACTCGTGGTAAATTCCTTCAGCGGGCTCAATAGGAACAAGAAAGTTCTTCCACACATGGCAGATTTGGTCCTGAGACAGTTATTTTGGAAGACCGTTTAGAGGTCACCCCTTCTTCCTCTCATCAAATAGACAGACTTAGTCAGTCTAATCTACTGAAGCCAGGAGTATTTCCAACTCCTACCCTGATATGGGATGCATCTACTGCCAAATCATCAACTTCCAAGGCACCTATAAAAACACATTTTTCTGATGGGAAACACAGACCTTTGGACCAAAAGTATGATGTCTTGAAACATTTGTCCCAATACTGTCCAAGTTATCAATTCTTGAAGCCTTGAATCTATCAAAATATCTTCAGGAGGCGCTTATTGAGGATTTGTCAAGTCCTCAAGAATTCGAAACTGAAATTGCTACGGCTGAGGTCAACCATATAGAGAATGAACCGATAGAATGCCATGCAGTGATATATTTTACAGATGAAGATGAAGATGATGTTGTAAATGGGCACATCAGACCTTTGTATCTATCTGTAAAATTCAATGATATAGACATCTGATGAGATTTAATTGATAATGGCTCAGGATTAAATCTCATTCCTATTCGTACACTTCATCGATTGGGCCTCACTGAATCTGATTTATACCCTTCTACTTTTATGTTTCAAGGATATGATAAGAATGAACAAGAACCTCTGGGCGAAAGTACACTCAGAATTGAGTTTAGATATCTTTTTTCTAATTCAGATCTCATGGTTGTTCGTCAGGACACAACCTTCAACATTTTTCTTGGAAGACCTTGGCTACAACAACATGTGGTCGTACCTTCGTCGTACCATCATTGTCTCGTATATTGTTTCAATGGTAAAATTGGGAAATTGTATGGTGACAAATCCCCATTCAAAACATGTGAATCTCAATACATTGAGGCAGATTTTTATCACATGGACGGAAAGGAAAAATCGATGGAAAAAAAGGTCACCAAAATTAATGCTCCCTATGGTTTGGGAGGCAGAACAAATAATGAAGTAGAATATAAATCTCTCATTGCAGGCTTGGAATTGGCGCTTCAGGCACATGTGAATCACTTGAGGGTAAAAGGTGATTCAGATTTGGTAATCAAACAAATCAATGGGGATTATGCCATCAGAAATGATGAGTTAATCCCTTTGTGTGACAACTTCATAGAGTTAATGGCGGAATTTCCCTCGGAACTGACATTTTCTTATGTCTCATGATCACAAAATTCCCAAGATGATGCACTAGATAATGTAGCCATAGCCCTGGAAGATCCAAACTGGGATGAAACAACCATCAGTATTTCCCACCATCGTGTAGTTTCACCTTTTGTTCAAATCAGAACAGAGAAAATCAATGAAATCAGTCCCATTTCTGAACCATATGGTCATACTACAGGATGGATGAAACCTATCAGGTAATACCTTCAAAATGGAACACTCCCACCTGATAGAGCCAGGAAAGAACAAGTCCGGTTACGTGTGGTCAATTTTACTCTTTATGATAGCCCAGAACACCAAAGAATTCTCTACAAATGAGGTTTTGATGGAATTCTCTTCAGATGTATTGATGGTGAAGAGACAATGGATTTCATGAATGTGTTAGGATGGTATGTGACTGAGTATGATATACTCTATAATACCAAACGTAGGATCGAAATAAGAATTAGATTCTCAGATACAAGAGGGGGGGGTGGATTGTACCTTTTAAAAATTCCATTAGGAAATTTTGAGGTTGATTATGTTTAACAAGGTTAAACAAGATAATTCACAAGACCTCTATAAGTTCTAATAGCTTGCTTGATTCAGAAAAAGTGATTCCAAAAAATGGAACTGAACTGAAATTACAAAGATTAAGATTTTACCTTAAAGCATATAAAATCTTACTATATTAGAGTACAAGGGTGAAGATGTATAAGAAAGTATACTTTTCTCAACAATACAAAATGCAGCGGAAAAACTTGTAACAAAAACAAGTAACAAGTAATAAGTCTTTTAACCCAAAGAGAAGGGTATCCAACAACCTTGGATAAAGGTCCCTTGATTTATACTTTCAAGAAAGTATGTCTTACCCACACCGGGGTAAGCCTTGGATATGAATATCAGAGTCTGCCTTGCTATCCTCGCAAGACCTAAACTATCAGGTAGTTGGCACCTCTATCTTCCTCAGCAAGGAAGACCTCAACTTGAAGGTGTTGTAACATCTGTCTTCCTATCCCCAAAATCCCTCGATTGTACAAAGCAATAATTAGAGCCGCATGAAGCAAATCTGCACAAGGCAAAGTTTGAACAAGTCATTCAAACTTTATTCATGAATATTGAGAGTTGATAAGAGCCTCTCTCTCTAGAAATCACATTAGGAAGTTCTGAGAATCAAAAATCCAAAAGTCCTGAGCAAGTTCAAATGAGTTCCTATTTATAGGTGAAGCTCCAACGGTCGGCTCCCTCCTCCAACAATCGAATTATTCCTTGAATTTCAGAGGGACCTGTACACGTGTCACTCAAACAATAGTTAGTTAAAAACTGAAAGCACGACATAGTTTTGTAATAGAGAAAGTGTAATTATAACCAAAACTGAAATTTGGAATGGGGTTTAATGAAATTTTGGAATAATGAAAGTTAAACTTCGAAGTAAATCCAGAAAATTAATTCGGAGTCTATAATACAAGGATATTTAGATTCTGTTTTTCTAAGGAATTCGTGATGAGAATTCATAATCAGAATTCATCATCAGAATTCGTAATGAGAATTCATAATCAGAATTCATCATCAGAATTTGTAATGAGAATTTGTGATCAGAATTCTTCATCAAAATTCATAATGAGAATTCTTGATCATAATTATTCATCAGAATTCGTAATGAGAATTTGTAAACAAAATTTTTCATCAGAATTCGTAATGAGAATTCATAATTGGAATTCTTCATCAGAATTCGTAATGAGAATTCTTCACTAGAATTCGTAATGAGAATTCTGCACTAGAATTCGTAATGAGAATTATACACTAGAATTCATAATGAGAATTCTACACTATAATTCGTAATGAGAATTCTACACTAGAATTCGTAATGAGAATTCTTCACTAGAATTCATAATGAGAATTATGCACTAGAATTCGTAATGAGAATTCATGATCAGTAAATAGAATGATTAATATCTAAGTATTATGTGATTCTGAGGTTTTTGGCATGAAACTAAATTTTATACTTAGGAAATTTATGATATGAACAAAGAAATATAGGCAAGGGTAAATTTCCTTGGGGAAGGAAATTTTTCTTATAGAAGTAAAACAGGAGTAAAATAGCATTTGCCTTAAAATAAGGTGTTTATGAGTTTCAAAACAAGAGGAATGATAAAGTCATAAGGAAAGCCTTAATGACTTAACAATCTCCCACTTGAATGAAGAAATGGAAAAAGTTATAAGGAAAACCTTATTGACTCAACAATCTCCCCCTTTTTGCAAAGCACAAACATCCTTATGAAAAAGAATGTAAAGACTTGGAATAAATTTCTAGACTTTGAAAAATTAAAGCTTATCTCCCTTTGTTTATAGATAATGGTGAATACGACTAACTCCCCCATGGTCTTTGCAGCTCTAAGGATCATATTCTAGATTTCCGGAATGAGGAAATCTTTGTAATGAGAACTCCCCCTTAAATAAACTCCCCTTACTTAGGGATAGTTCTTCTTAGAAATTTATCTTCTCCCTTTTATATTTTTCCTTCTCTCCCTTTTGAGTTTTTTTTCCTTATCCCCCTTTGAGATTTTCAAAAATAATTTGAGGGAATAGAAAAAACAATAAAGTACCTGAAACATTAGTAAAGGCATAAAAAACACAAGAAACCAAAGTTTTCATTAAGATTGAAAGGATTTTTACCAGGAAAGACATTACAACAAAATATCAGATTGGTCTATTTTTCTTCTTTTTACTTGGGGATTAGCTTCTTCAGAAGGATTTTTAGTTTCTTTAACTCTTTGTGGTCCTCCTCATCTTTCTTTTATAAGGCTTTAATACTTTCATCTTGAGCCTTAAGAGCCTCAGACTGATCCTTAAGAACTTCATCCTGCTTTACAAGCTTCTCTTCGATCTCAATCCAGAGATCTCTTTCCCTTTCCAACTTTGAGCAACAGAGTTAAGCTTCCCATTCAGATCCTTCACCTGTTGATTCCGAGAATTTTTATCAAGGGTCATCTTTTACTAAAGATTCTTCATCTTGGAATCCTCAATATCAAAAGCTTATTTTACATCATTCTAAAAGTGATCAAGCTCTGACAAATCTTCATTGATTTTATTTGACCATAGAGTAATTTTACTGCAAGATTTTCTATGGACCTCATAATTGATAAGAAAATTTTTATGTTATTCCTGAATCTTCACACATTTATCCATCACCATGTATATGGATTATTACTTCTAATTCATGATTTGCTGAATCATCTGGAATCTGGAGTCTATTTTAGGAAATATCGGAATTGAATCCACTAACTTTTTCAGGGACTCAACAACAAAATCATGTCCCAATGTAGATGATTCTGAATCTGACACTTTTCTAGGAGATTTTTCTTCTTCTATTTCCACCAATTTCCTCTTATAATAACCTCCAACTTCCTTATTCATTATGATATCTTTTATTGGGGTGTCAATAAGAACTTTCTTACCCTTGCTGATTTTCGGAATGGCCTCTTCATCAGGCGAATCCTATTCAATCTGGGATAGCTATACAATCTTGTCTTAATCAGGTTTCTCCTTATATTCTCCTTCCTCAATGCAGTTATTTTCATAGCTTTATTCCTCAGATGATTCATTAACTTCCTCTTCTTCTTTGTCTTCATCTTTCTTTCCATCATTCCCTTATTTCTTTTCAGGAGTGACAAGCTTTGAGTACTCAGCCTCAGATGTTCGGAGTGGTAATTTTTCTAATGGATTTACCTTATCTTGATATTCTTAAACTTTTTTTATCATATCATCTAAATAACCACTTTATTCTTCTAATTATTCCTCTTATTCTACTTCCTCTTCTTCTACTCTTTCAACAACTTTTTTCTTTTTATATTTTTCTGGAGTGAAAAAATTCTTCCCCGGAGTCTCAGGTAATGGCTTGACTAGGAAAGTTTATGGTACTAGAATATTCTCAGAGGCTACTTCAGCATCCCTTAGAAGGGATTGGAAAATATCAGCCTCTGTCATTTTCTTCTTCTGCTTTTTCTCCTTTGTTTGCCTCTCAATCTCATCAGTAGCTTTTTCTTTTAAGGCCTTAGCCTCGGCAGGGTCCAAGCCGAACTGTGGCTCCCCATCTTTCCTCTTTTCCTTAACTTCCCTCCATTTTTCAACCACTTTATCTAGATAAGATTTTTGTTTCTTCGGTTTTGGAGGTGCAGATTGGGCTTCATTAGCTTTAGGAGTTTTATCTTCAAATTCCACTTCTTTTAACTTCCTTTTCTTGCCAACCTTCTTCGATGGCTCAGTTTTTTCAATCTTTTCTGGATTAGCTTCTACCTCCTCCTCTGGTAGATCATAGAACTCTCCTGACAGTTTTGAGAAACCAACTTTCATTCTCTTCAGAGTGGCATCACTGATTAGCGTAACCTTACAGTTTCTCGGTTTGGAGATACATGGAATCTTGAAAGATTCAAGAGTCCAAACAATCATCTTTGAAAGCAAAGCCGGATACATGATGATCTGGGCTCTAAGATTTCCATTCTTGATGTTCTGAATGATAATGAGGATATGTCTCATTATATTCACCTTCCTTAGATTTACCAAGAAATCTAGGATATACATATGACTCTTCTTCAGGGTGTCCTTTTCACCCTTCCATGGAACAATGAATCCTTGTACCCAGAGTTGTAGAATTCGATTATTTGTTATAAGATGGGAAATCTTCTTTGCAGTCTTGATACAAGAAAGACCATGACACTCCATATCCTTTTCCTTAAAAAAACTACCCTAAACCTCTGGGAGTTTGTGTGAGAAAAACTCAGCTTCTACTTTTTATGTGAGCCCCACCACGCTTGCAGCCTTGGTGTAAGAAAGTTTGTAAATCTTCCCATAACTCTTAATGGAAAATTTTTCTCTACCCTCTTCCTCGGAGAAGAAAACTGATTCATATAATTCGATAAGAATATCCGGATAGACTATATCTTGGGATATTGTCTTAGAAATAGCTATACTTTCCCAACCATTTAGCTTGATATTCTAGGAAATAAGGGAGTCATATTTATTGAAGAAATTTGGGTTTACCAACCTTTCCCTATAAATCTTCCACTCTGAGATTGGCTTGACTAAAGACATATCCTGAGAAGGTGCTTCTTCAGACATTCGGACTGAGCACTTCTGAAGAATTCAGAATGGTCTTAAGAACTGAGGCAGAGCTTCGAGACACAAGAGCTTGGAAACCGATGTGAGACACTATTTTGGGTCCACTTTATATAGGCGATGGTGGTGAACTTTCATCTTCCAAAACTAATCTAACGGTTGAAAAACTCTCTAATGTGATCTGACAGTTGAAAACATGCCCGCAAGGAAATCTTGAATCCGGTCTTTTGAGGTTTTTAAAAAAAAATCAGATTTAAGGAAAAACTAATTTGAGAAATTTTAAAAGAAAAAGAAACTACCATCAAGTAAAAGTGACTATGAAAACTTAAGTAAGAAAGTCATACCTTTTGGATTGTCTAGGAAGTTTATTCGTAATAGGTGATATTCTTGTTGAACAAACAAAAAAAATTACTAAAATCAAACTTATTATGAAAAATTAACTATGAAAATTTTGAATACGAAAAAGTTCATTATGAAAATTTCAGTACGAAAAATTTTCATTACGGAAATTTCAGTTCTGAAAATTTTCATTACGAAAAATTCAACGTTTGAGGAATTCCTTTATGAAAATTTCCATTACAAATATCTCAATTACAAGAATTTTAAAAACCAATTATGAAAATATGAAAAACTTTATTACAAAAAATTTGAAAATCATTATTACAAGAAATATGGAAAGCTCATTACGAAAAATATGAAAACATCATTACGAAAAAAATAAAAACATCATTACAAAAAAAACATCATTACGAAAAAAATGAAAACATCATTATGAAAAAAAATGAAAAGATTAAATAACAGATGTACTCCCCTTATGAAATGGAGATTATTACTGTTAGTAGAATGGTTCAACAAGAAGTTAATCAAGGAAGATTAACTTACGGTTATCATTCTTAACTTTTGTTTAATGTATTCAAATCTATCGGAAGGTAATTTTTTTTTTGAAAATATCAGCAAGTTGCTCTTGTGTTCCAATGAATTGAAGAATGATATCTCATTTTTGTGTGTGATCCCTAAGAAAGTGATGCCTAATATCTAGGTGTTTTGCATGAGAGTGATGTACAGGGTTTTTACTAAGGGCAATGTCATTTGTGTTATCACACAAAATTTTAGTCTTAGTAAAACTTAGGTCATAGTCTGTGAGTGTATGTTTCATCCACAACACTTGAGCACAACAACTTCCAGCTGCTATATATTCAGCTTTAGCAGTGGAAAGTGCTACTGAGTGTTTCTTATTACATGACCAAGAAACTAATGAATCTCCTAAGAAATGAAAAGTTCTGGATGTGCTCTTTATATTCATTCTACATCCACCAAAGTCAGCATCTGAAAAACTCTTTAAAACAAAATCATTTCCAGAAGTGTAAAATAGTCCTAAATCCACGATTCCCTTTAAGTAGAAAAAAATTCTTTTCACTACCTTTAAATGATATTCCTTAGGATTGGATTGATATCTTGCACATATGAATACTGAAAACATTAAGTATGGATGACTAGATATCAAGTAAAGTAGACTTCCTATCATACATCTAAAAGATGTTTGATCTACTGGTTTCCCAGCTTCATTAAGATCAAGTGTGTTTGAGGTACCGATGGGAGTACTTATACCCTTATTGTTTTCATATCCATAATTTTTAAGAAGATATTTAATATAATTATGTTGGTATATATAGATTTTTTCTGGTTTTTTAGAAATTTTAAAACCAAGTAAAAATGTTAACTTACCCATCATACTCATTTCAAACTCATATTTCATTAGATTCATAAAGGAATCAGTTAAAGATTGCTAAGTTGAACCAAATATAATTTCACCAACATAAATTTGAACAATCAAAACATTTTTATTATCTTTCTTTATAAAAAGGGTTGGATCTGAATTTCTCTTAACATAGTTATTTTGAAGCAAAAATCATGTAAGTCTATCATTCCAAGCTCGAGGGGATTGTTTAAAGCCATACAAAGTTTTGGTAAGTCTAAAAACATGATCAGGATATTTTGTATCTTCAAATCTAGGAGATTGTTCAAGAAAAACTTCCTCTTGAACATAACTATTAACAAAATCACATTTCACATCCATTTGAAAAAGTTTGAAATTGAAGAATACCGCAAAGGCAAGTAAAATACAAATAGATTCAAGTATAGCTACTAGAGCATAGGTTTCTTCATAGTCTATTCCTTTTTATTGATTATATCCTTTAGCAACTAATCTAGCTTTATTTCTTACTATGATTCCATTTTCATCACACTTATTTCTAAAGACCCATTTTACTCTAATTACAGAAACTTCCTTAGGTCTTTCAACCAAGTTCCAAACATTATTCCTTTCAAATTAATTTAGTTCATCTTTCATGGATTTAATCCAATCATCATCACCTAAAGATTAATTAGTGCTTTTTGGTTCCAATTGGGAAAGAAATTCTAGATGTTCTACTTCATTTCTTAAGGAACTTATAGTCCTTACAGGTTGATTCACATCACCAATGATACTATCACTAGGATGATTCTTTAAAAATGACTGATTAGGGTTTTGTAAAACTTTTTTATCAACATAGGGTAGAAAATCTTCTAGGGTAAATGTTTCAGGAGTATCTTATTGAACGTTTTTCTTTATCAGAAGGATCTTCTATCATAGGTTGATAATCAGTTTTTGAAAACAATCTGAGGATGTAGGTTGGGGTTGTTTCAAAACAAAAGGATCAGTTTCATCAAATTTAACATGTACTGTCTCTTCAACAGTGCATGTGTTTTTATTAAAAACTATATATGCCTTAGAAGTTGTGGAGTAGCCTAAGAAAATTCCTTCATCAGATTTTGGTGAAAATTTATGAAGATTATCTTTAGTATTCAGAATGAATACCTTAAAACCAAAAACCTTAAAGTAGGAAAGTATAGGTTTTCTACCATTCCATAACTCATAATGGGTTTTATTAAGAAGATGTCTAATAAAAAATAGATTTATAGTATAACAAGCAGTACTTACAACTTCGGCCCAAAAATGTTTTTCAACAGAATACTCACTCAACATGGTTCTATTTATCTCTTGATGAATTCGATTTCTTCTTTCAACAACACCTTTCTGTTGAGGTGTTCTAGGTGCTGAAAAGTTATGAGTAATGGATTTTCTACTACAAAAAGTTTCAAAATCAGAATCTTGAAATTCTCCTCCATGATCACTGTGAATATTTTTCAATGTAAGGTTTTTATCATTTCTAACTTGGGCTCTAAAACTTTTGAAATAAGAAAAAGAATCAGACTTCTTTGATAGAAAATATACCCACGTAAATCTAGTGTAATCATCAACTAAGACAAATACATAATACTTTCCACCAATGCTTCCAATTTGTGTTGGACCAGAAAGATCCATATGCACTAGCTGTAATTCATAAATAGTTGAGACTTCACTGACTGATTTAAAACTTGATTTATGTTACTTTCCATATTGACAAGGGTCAAAAACTTTTTAAGAATCAAATCTATGCTCCGATAGATCCTTAACTAGTCTCTTCTTAAAAAGTGTGCATAAATTTCTAAGGTTACATTGTCCTAGCCTTCTATGCCACAACCAAGAATGATCTTCCATTTCACTAAGGAAAGGTAAGTCTTGACTCCTAAGGTCTTCTATGTTTAGTGTGTAAACATTCTCTTGCCTTTGGGCAGAAAGAATAACCTCTTCCTTGGAATTGTGTACTAAGCACTTATCATTCCTAAAATTCATAAGATATCCTTTATCACATAATTGACTTATGCTGATTAGGTTGTGCTTAAGACCCTTAACAAATAAAAAATTTGAAATCAAAGTTTTTTCAAGAAGAATGATGTTACCTATACCAATAATTTCTCCTTGAGCATTATCTATAAAAGTTACTTTTCCTCCTTTCGTCTTGATAATCTTTTCAAAATAGTTTTTGTTACCAGTCATATGCTGGGAACATCCACTATCCAAGTACCATGTATTTCCATTGGTAATTTCCCTATTTTCTTAACAATAATAAAAAGTTAGGTTTTCGGAATTGAGACTTTCTTGGATCCAGACATTTCAGAAAGTAAATTTTTTGGTACCCACATCTTCTTAGAAAAATAAGCCTTATGAAATCCTAAAGATTGGGTTTTGTTTAGAGAACAATTCTTTGCCCATTGACCAGCACATTGACACTTAGTGCAGAATGTGGAACTTTGAGGAACAAAGTAATTGTTATTAAAAATCGGTTTAGAACTTGTGTAACCAAAACCAGAAGTATTCCTTCGAGGTCAGATTTGTGAATAAATTTTATCAAAATTTTCCTTACCTAGGGTAAAGTTTGAAAAACACTTCCTCAAGGAGAATATTTTGGATTTGAGTTTTATAATTATGTTCTTCTCTTCAAAAACATTTGAACTATAGCTAGGCTTGAAAACATTTTTCTTAGAAATTACATTTTCTAGATCTTTAGAAAGTTTATTCTTATCAGAACTTACTTCCTCAAGATTTTTTGAAATAATTTCAAAATCAGCATTTTTCTTATCAATATCTTTAGAGAGATCTGATATTTCCTTAGTGAGAATAGTATTCCTAGAATTTTCCTTATCAAGTTTTTTCATGAGTTTTGAATTCTCATTATCAATGAGTTTGGCAAACCTATAAACCTATTCATAGGTAGTTAAAGCATTATCTTCATCAGAAGAAGTTTATTCATCTGAAGAGTTATAATATTTACTATCATTATAATTTAAAGAAACATTGGTCATTGATTCAGTATTGCGCACCTTATCCATAAATCAATGATTATCAATAGGTATTCTGGCTAAAAGACCAAGATTCTTCTGTCCAAAAGCTTCATAATCTGAAGATTCATCTGAAAAATCTCCACCATTGGCACTCCATGTGTTATTGGCTTTCAACACTTTCTCATCTTTGGACTTGTAATACTTATTTCTGTTTTTCTCAGAATGCCTTTACTTTATTTCTTTTCTCATGAGCATAGGGAAGCCAGGTCTTATGTGTCCACCTCTCTTGCATTCATAGCATGTAACTTCAGAATCTTTCTTTTCTTTCCTATCATTTTCTTGTATTTGGATTAAAAGTTCCTTTGTCCAGATATCTTGTTCATCCTTCGAGCAAGATTTTCTAATTCATTTTTTGAGGATTCACTTCCACTAGATTTGGAATGAATAACAACTTTCTTAGATCTATATCTAGTAACTCTCTCAGGATTCTTGGTTTTAATATGATTGGAAGTAGTACTAAAAGCTACACTGCCATTTCCATTTTTCTTCTTCACAATATCAGCATCTCTCTTCATTCTAGTCTCATTCTGAAGAAGAGTTCCAAACAACTCATCAAGGGTAATCTGAGTAACCTTTCTATTTTCATCAATTACAGTCCTTTTAGATTCCCACTCATTTGGCATGATGTCGATGATCTTGTCAACAAGGGATTCATCATCCAATCCTTTTTCACCCATTGATTGTAAACTATTCACAATATTCATGAATCTTTTTTGTACCTTGCATATGGGTTTACCATAGGGAAAACTAAAACCATGATATTCAGCTCTAAGCATGGCTCTTATTGTCTCACTTAATTTGGAAGTTCCAAAGTGAGTAACTTAAAGTTTCTTCCATATAGAATTTTCTACTTCACAAGATGAAATTTGGATATATATATATATATATTTCTAGTCATTGAACAACATAAAGTATTGTGTACCATATAGTTTAGTTGGTAATCATTCTTTTCTTGATTTTTAAAGGCACTTACTTATTTATCAGAAATTTTGTATCCTCTGGTAAGAATAACAAAATTTTAAACACCAGTGTTGATAATGAAAGTTTTCATGTGATCTCTCCAATATTCATAATCATTACCATCAAATATAGGTGGTCTGGAAGGATTTAGATTGCCTATTGAACCAACATTTAAACCTGCCATTTTAAATAAAATTCTTTCCACAAAAACTTGTTAGTATAAAAAGTTTGTAAACAAGGAAAATATTGTAACCAAGAAAATATAGAGTAAAAGTATCTCTTTGAAAAAGTGAATCCGAACTATGAGTCCGAAAAACAAATTCGGAAAAAATATCAATCTGGAAGTGTGAATCCGAAAATTCAATTCTGAGAATTCTCTTCTGAATCTAATCGTGAGATTAATTTAGATTGAACCAAATCCTCTGATACCAATTGTTAGAATGGTATGTGACTGAGTATGATATACTCTATAATACCAAACGTAGGATCGAAATAAGAATAAGATTCTCAGATACAAGAGGGGGGTGAATTGTACCTTTTAAAAATTCCTTTAGGAAATTTTGAGGAAGATTATGTTTAACAAGGTTAAACCAGATAATTCACAAGACCTCTATAAGTTCTAATAGCTTGCTTTATACGGGAAAAGTGATTCCAAAAAATGGAACTTAACTAAAGTTACAAAGATTAAGATTCTACCTTAAAGCGTATAGAACCTAACTATATCAGAGTACATGGGTGAGGAAGTATAAGAAAGTATAATTTCTTCAACAATACAAAATGCAGTAGAAAAACTTATAACAAAAACATGTAACAAGTAATAAGTATTTTAACCCATAGAGAAGGGTATCCAACAACCTTGGATAAAGGTCCCTTGATTTATACTTTCAAAAAAGTTTGTCTTACCCACACCAGGGTAATCCCTCAATACGAAGATCAGAGTCTGTCTTGTTATCCCTACAAGCCCTCAACTATCAGGTTGTTGGAACCTCTGTCTTCCTTAGTATGGAAGCCCTCAACTTCAAGGTGTTGGAACCTCTATCTTTCTATACCTGGAAGCCCTCGATTTTACACAGCAACAATCAGAGTCGCACAAAGAAAATCTGCACAAGGAAAAGTTTGTACAAGACATTCAAACCTTCTGCACGAAGCTTGAGAGTTGATAAGAGCCTTTCTCTCTAGAAATAACTTTAGGAAGTTCTGAGCATCAAAATTCCAAAAGTCCTGAGCATGTTAAAATGAGCTCCTATTTATAGGTGAATCTCCAACGATTTTCTCCATACTCCAATAGTAAAATTGTTCCTTGAATTTTAGAGGGACCTGCACACGTGTCACTCAAATAACGGTTAGTTAATAACTGAAAGCACGAAATCTTTTTGTAATAGAGAAAGTGTAAGTATAACCAAAACTGATATTCGGAATAGGGTTTAATGAAAGTTCAAAATAATGAATGTTAAAGCTCAGAGTCTATCCGGAAAATTAATTCAGAGTCTATAATACAAGGATATTCAGATTCTGTTTTTCTAAGGAATTTGTAATGGGAATTCGTAATCAGAATTCATCATCAAAATTAGTAATGAGAATTCATAATCAGAATTTATCATCAGAATTAGTAATGAGAATTCGTGATCAGAATTCCTCATCAGAATTTGTAATGAGAATTTGTGATCAGAATTCTTCATCAAAATTCGTAATGAGAATTCATAAACAGAATTCTTTATCAGAATTCGTAATGAGAATTCGTAATCTCAATTCTTCATCAGAATTCGTAATGATAATTCTGCACTAGAATTCGTAATGAGAATTCTGCACTAGAATTCGTAATGGGAATTCTACACTAGAATTCGTAATGCGAATTTTGCACTAGAATTTGTAATGAGAATTCTGCACTAGAATTTGTAATGGGAATTCTGTACTAGAATTTGTAATGAGAATTCATGATCAGTAAACAAAATTATTCATATCTAAGTATTATGTGATTCTGAGGTTTTAGGCATTCAACCAAATTTTATACTTAGAGAATTTAAGATATGAACAAAGAAATCTAGGAAAGGGTAAATTTCCTTAGGGAAAGAAATTTTCCTTATAGAAGTAAAATAGGAGTAAAATAGCATTTTCCTTAAAATAATGTTTTTGTGATTTTATAAACAAAAGGAATGATAAAGTCATAAGGAAAGCCTTAATGACTTAATAATCTCCCCCTTGAATGATGAAATGGAAAAATACATAAGGAAAACCTTATTGACTCAATATAATGAAGTTCATGTAGGATTTTGTGGTTCCCACCAGCCTGGACATAGACTTTCTGGTCAAATCTGAAGGCTTGGATACTTCTGGCCTTCAATGATACAAGATTGTGTTGATTTCACTAAGAAGTGTCATTCTTTCCAAGTATGTGCAAATTTCATTCATCAACCCCCAGAGTTTCTTCATACAGCTAAATACTCATGGCCATTTTCCACATGGGGAATGGATGTAGTAGGACCTTACCCTCCAGCTACATCCAAGCAGTTTAAGTATATTATTACTAATACTGACATCTTTTCCAAGTGGGTAGAGGCAATACCTCTCAATGAAGTTATTTATAAAACCATTGTTAGCTTCATGAAGTCTAACATCATTACGAGATTTAGGGTCCCTCATACCATATTGACAGACAATGTCACCAACTTCTGTTCATCCGAGGTGAGAAAGTTATATCAAGAATACAACATCAAATCCAACCATTCATCTCGGTATCATGCAGCGACCAATGGCCAAATAGAGGCCTTTAAGAAGACTCTTTCAAACATACTACAAAATATGGTGGATAAAGATAAAAAATCATGGCCTGATAAACTTTTTAATTCTTTATGGGATTATCGGACTATCACCTACACTGCTACATGATCAACTCCATAGTTATTGGTATATGGAATAGAAGCAGTCTTGCCCATTGAGGTTCAATTACCTTCACTCAGAGTATCCATTTGTGATCAGTTATCTATAGATAAATAATCTCAGAAGCGATCTGATGAATTGGAACAATTAGATGAAAAAAGATTGTTCACCCTACACCACTTGGAAGTATATCAGAATCGAATAGCGTGAGCTTTCAATAAAAAAGTTCATCTTCATTCATTCATTCAAGGAGAATTGGTATTGGTCATCATAGTTCCAATGATACTAGTAATGAAGCCTCCAAATCTTAATCCAAAGTGGGAAGGACCTTACTCAATACATAAGGTCTACTTCAATGGAGCTTATTCTTTAATCTCAATGGATGGAGAACTCATTACAACTCCAACCATTGAAAGATTCTTGAAGAAGTAATTTGTTTAACACAAATACACCCATTATCCCTACTACATGACACTAAACTGTGTAGCACCATTTGTCCTAGCTACATGACACTAAACTGTGCAACACTGGTCCATGCATATGACCTTAAACTATTTTATTCCTCACTGTAAGACATTAAACTGTACGGTCCCATTGTCCTTGCTGCAGGACATTAAACTACATAGCCCCTCTATCGTCCAACATGACGTTAAACTGTTCCCCCTTTGTCGTCCAACATGACGTTAAACTGTTCGTCTGAGCTACAAGACGTTAAACTACCAAGCACCCCATGTCTGTGAAACATGACATTTAAACTGTGAAACAGTCCCTTATACGTCCTACATGACATTAAACTGTACATCATTAGGGTTTTTGTTACCTCTTATTTATCACACTGAGCATGACTCATGTGATCTTAGAGTAAGCTTCAATCATAACACCCTCTTTGGGCCACTAACCACGTGTAAGTCCCAACACCATTTTCGGGTCGTTATCCTCAAGTAAAACTCGATCACCAATACATTCTCAATAGAACTACGTAGACTTTGTTCCATGCCTTCTAGGATGGGTACGCAGGCAACCTCCCTAGTTTCAAGCGTAAAACCAATATCTTCACATCGGTTCATCTCCATCTCATATGATGTTGATACATGAAGCCTCCCCTCAAAAACCGATATATTCACATTGGTTTAACATCGTCCTTTCCATATGACATTAAACTATACAGTCCCCCCTTGTCCTCGTTGCAAGACATTAAACTGCATAGCAATTCATCCTAGCTACATGACGTTAAACTATGCAGCACTGGTCCATGCATATGACCTTAAACTATTCGCACTTTTTTCATATACGATAATAAACTACAATAGTATCTGACACCCTCACCTGAGAGGGAATCATTATTTACATTGATCTCCAATAATGTTATATTCCAAATACTACGTTCATACATGGAAATTCCCAAACCATTAATCTTGGATCCAACCATCATTGAACTAAAATCCCCTTTCACCCTTCACATGTACGAGCCAAATTTATACAGAGTGTATTTCAAGAACTACATATGGATTGATTATCATCCTTATGGGATACATAGGAACGTTTGAGCATCCCCGGAACCCAGCCCTAAGTTTTTGGGCCTAACTCCAAACTCTACTGTCAGTCCCTTGGCTAAAAAGTCCCCCTATGAGCACATGAATGTGGTAGGAAAATCCTGGTCTTTATTCAAATTAGGTTTATAACAAACACTCAATGTATCTCCTTCATGTATTGGACAATACCCATTTTTATATTTCATACTCCTAACCTTAAATACTTCCAGATCTCCATGACCCTTTTCTTGACTTCCAGTCAAAAAATGGTTGATACCTGAGAATTCTTTTGCCTGACTATACAACACGTGCCCGTAGGAGGCCATGCATAAGTAGTCTACATAACAGACCTGTCAGCAAAAAGATGCTATTATTTTACTATGCAGCCAATGCCCTTAATTGTCCCTATATAATTCAAACCCCTTAATGGGTTTTTTCAAATAGTGATAACTTCATTCTGGGGGGGAAATCCTCTTTTGTCTTTATTTGTCGTAACGATGATATGTAGGGATCCACAAAAATAGCCATCCTTAACATATTTGTCCCATAATCTTTTTCATGATCTGAAAGTATTCAAGTCTATGGTTTATATTTCCCTTCCCTATGTTTGGGTCAGACCTTCTTAGGAGTGACATTTATACAATTCTTTGACAATCTTGATTGATAATATCCTCTCCATATTCGAGTACCTATCTCCATAGAACAGACTCTATGCTTTGGGAAATTTGAATCTCCATAAACATTCACTGGTTTTTTAGCAATAGAAAAGTAAAATTTATGAGAGTTTTTTTGCCAGACTATGCAGCATGTGCCCCTAGGTGGCCTTGCATAAGTCATCTACATAACAGACCTGTCAGCCAAAAGATGCTATTATTTGACTATGCATCCAATGACCTTATGTGGCTCTGCATAATTCAACCCCCTAACGGTTTTGTCAACTAGTGGTAACTTCTTTATTAGGAAATACTTTCTCTAATTCCTTTTAGCCCATTTCCCATGTCATTCCTTAGATTCAGAATTTCTTAAGTCATAGTTTACAATTTTCCCCTTCATACCTGAATGTGGTAATATGTTTCCAAAAAAATTATCAAGTAATTCAGTCAATTTTTAATCCATTCATTCAAAGCTATTTGACCTTAAACATTAGCATTTTTATGTCTGACATGCATGACATTAAACTTCCAACAAAAGAAAATGGAAATCTGAACAAAAGTCAGGTCCCAACTCACTAAACATACATTTTGTATGATTTAGGTAATATTGAGAAATTAAAATATGCAAAGTTTTTTGGGGGGGGGGGTTTTGTATCACCCTAGAAAAAAAATCAAACTATGCTTACTTGGCCCATTGGCTTAGGTAAAATTAATTAAAGAAGTTAGTAAAAGAATGCAGGTAGAAATGATTGAAGTTGAAAGTGTTTTTCATTGATGCACAAGAGTTAGAAGGACATCCACATATTGGAGTCTCTTATCTTTTTCAAGAATTACAAGAGACTTTTAACATAACTCTTCATTCGCTTCATAGAATCACAAGACTCATCAGCAACCACCTGGAATTCATCCATTCAACTGGATACAATAAGAGACACAGTGATATCAGATCTTCTTGGAATAATTGTAAAAGAATGTTCTTGAGTGTGGTTCGAGAAAATTTTCTGCTGATCAAACAGTGAATCTGTTTCTATCCTAAGATTTGGAAGATGGATACATAGATTTGAGAATGGATCATTGAAAGTTAAGTTCCATTTGGAGAGAGTAATATTTTCAGATATTGTTCTAATGTCGTGATAGTCTTCTCTCCACCAACCGACAGTGAAAAACATATCATCCCATTGGTTTTCCATTTTCATATCTGCAAGGAAATGGCATGGAGGAAAAATTTGAAAGGTCACACCATTGTTGTTGATCTTAATACACAACATAACCGAAATTGAGGGATAGCAATGTGGCTACATCTCAGGCTTGTGAGGCTTCAAATCTGGAGCACATGGGTTATGATGCATTGTGAATGCCTTCTCCACTGTCCCAACATTGACAAATGATCCAGTAACTGAGAAATTTGTTGAAGAAAAATTGGTGTAATTATGAAACAAGGAATGAGGAATATAACTCTTTGCCTATGGAATGTTGACTCCTTGCAGATGACCATGGCCATATAAAGGCAAGTAAATGCTTTGTGGGAAGTTGACATGATATTTCTTCAAATAATTATCCAAATATGGGAGAGTTCTATTGCAGATATCATAATAGTCATGGACAACAATGTTTATCATATCATCAATTCTCTTGCTAGCCAACTCATCAGCCGATCCAATTCTTTTGGGATCCATTCGATCTGCACAAGGATCAAACAGTTAACTTTTAAATAAATTTGTTTTTATGAAATACCTGTGAAGAAAACAAAAAAATGGCTAAAGCATTAAGGCACGCAAGTGTGGTCACGAAAGTTTGGCCGTGAAAGTGTGGTCACGCAAGTAGGGTCACACAAGTCAAAATCTTACTGGAGAAGTGCGACATAGGGAAAAATAAAGCGACCAAAGAGATGCAGAAACTTTCATGATGAGAGCTCAAAAACTCAGAAGGCAAGATAGTTTGTGCGAAGTGACACCCATATATATAGGTGATCCCGAAACCCTGTGCGCCGGAACTTGCGCATCAGAACCTGTGCGCCAACATCTGTGCGCCACTGAAATCTTGTTTCTCATTTTCCTCAGAGTCAAATCCTCTTTCCTTTTTCAGATCCAACTCTGAGGGGGGGGGACTTTTATTGACTCTCTTTTCTATCCAGAGTCTAACAAATGGAAAAGGAGAATACCTTAAGCACAAAAAGAGTCATCCTTTGAAGAACATAAAAAATTGACAAATGCATGAATAAGGAACCCTTTAAGAATAGGTCACACAAGTTTCTTTCTGGTCGCACAAGTCACTTGCGCGCCACATTTTGGTCGCGCAAGTCACTTGCGTGCCCTATTCTTTTTTTCACCCAAGGTGCCCAGTGGCCTATAAATACTCCCCGTGGGCCCCACATTTCGAAAGGATGAATTTTCCAAAACTCAAATTCAAGCTCTGGTTTCCCAAGTCTTTTTCTGATGTCTTCTGAACACTTATAAGGTAACTCTTTACCTAGAATGGAAGCTCTAAAGAGGAAGAATAAAGCCTCCTAAGTGTCAGAATTCATCAAAACTTGCGTGCCTAAGTGTCCAGCCCTTAAGGGAAATTAAGACACTTGCATGCCGCCTTGACCTCTCAAGTGAACTTGCGTGCCACACTTCTAGAAGCCTCTAGGGATGATACCAAGGGATTGAGTTCAAAGTCACCCAAGTATTACCCTATGGTTTATTCATCGCCCAAGGTGACTCATGTCGCGCAAGTATACATGCGTGACCAGGTCTTGCGTGCCTCGTTCCTAGTCACCTACTTTCCTCAAATCCACCTCTCCACTTCAAGATACATCCTTCAAAACCCTCTTCAAATCCATTTATGGCATGGTTCCTTTGATGGCTTCCTTGTCTAAAATGAGTTCTATAAGAACCTCTCCCAAAACCACATTACTTACAAGCTTTATATCACCATGGTTAGGGATTTATTATATAACCTAATCCTATGAGATGGGAAGATCTTTTGATTTGGGCCTCCTTCTCAGGAGTAAGTCCCAATAATAATTTACTTTAACTTTGGGCCTCCTTCTCAGGATTAAGCCCCAGATTATAAGTTCCCTTTAATTGGGACTCCTTCTCTAGAGTAAGCCCCAAGTTTCAAATCTCCTTAACCTAGGCCTCCTTCTTAGGAGTAATCCCCAGTCATAATTTCTTTTAACATGGGCCTCTTTTTCAGGAGTAAGCCCCGGTAATAATTTCTTTTAACCTGGGCCTACTTCTCAAGAGTAAGCCCCAGTCATAGTCTCTTTTAAACATTGGACATCCTCCTCAAGAGTAATCCTCAATCTTAATTCTTTTGATTTGGGTTTCCTTCTCGGGAATAAAACTCAATCATAAGTCCCTATTAATTTAGGCTTCCTTTTCAAAATTATGTCCTAGGTTAAAATTCCAAATCTCCATAAAGTACAAATACCTTTATGGACCCTAATTCTAGGGATTCTTTCCTAAGTCCTGGTCTTAATTTACCTGGGCAATCATACATACATAAGCCCCACATAATTTCTCATAACTGCATATTTTATGGTACCATCGTCAAGATTACTAATAACTCTTGTTTTTCACACTGATCATGACTCACATGAGCTTAGAGTGTGAAAGTAATCATGAAATTTCTTTCTGGGCCATTAACCATGCATAAAACCAATATTTCCTTACCCAACTTCGTGGAATTTGATATCTACCTTAAAAGTAGAGTGCGTAGGAAGACTTTATAAGGTTAAAGATCATCACTCATTAATTCTTTTCCGTCACATATGACGTTAAACTATATCCTTCTAATCGAACTACGTGGGTTATGATTCCTTTATTTTTAACAAGGATACATAAGAAGCCCATCTGCGGGTGTGATCCCAACTCTGAAATAATCCCTGTATTTTTTAATGACAATAAACTTCAAGTGACCCACTGAGTGGCTTTAAAACTAGTATGGTTATCATAATGACTATGATATTTCTATATAATGTGTGGAAGGATACCATTGACTAAGAATATTTGATAAATATGGATGATTATCTATTGATGAAGAACCTCAAATACATATACAAGATTCTCTAAATCCCATACCTATCAATCATTGATTGCTAAATATAATGGAAATACTCATTTTCATGCTTGGTAAATTAATAGGGATTCGTGAACATAACTTAAATCTATGAGAGAGTCCTGAAGTAGACAATAATTCCCCCAAAAAAGGTGTGATTAGCCTGACCTCTCATCCTCTCGACCAATGCAAATTCTTAAGCCTCATCAGCCCACAACTAATGAGAACCTAACTTTGGAAAGTAGTTCTAAATGGATATAGAATCATTGGATTTATCCGGTTCTACGAATAAACTCGTTAGAAACCGATTGGAAAGTTTGAACCTTAAACAAACAAGGTCATCCTCATTTCCAAAAGGAACATATGCTTATTATCACACACACACACAAACCTACACTTTTATTGTCAAGATGAATCTTAGGTAATGGTATATCCTTTCACTTATATTTTTTCACCAATCAGACTAGTATTCAACCACTTACTTGCTATTAATTGTACCTTTTACTAACCAGGCCTTCTAATACAAATATCAGATTATGCTAGCTCCTTTTGAAGTAAAATCACTAGTAAAGACAAGTATCTCTTATAGAAATCAAAAGACCTTATCCTCATCATCAAAGTGTAGTAATCCAAAAAAATATCCTCAAAGATAAATATAGACCATCTATCTTTTTTCTTCTTCATTACTTATGAAATAAATATATCATAGGCTAGTCTTCTAAATAACCTTCAATACATGAGTTTTTTAGTAACAATAGCATCAAATTCTATATCATCTCCTCATATTATTATTAAATATGTAAGATATTATTATTACATAAAATGTTTTATTTATCTATATCCTTGAAAAAATAATACTTAGGATTGTATCATCAAGTGTATCTCTTGATCTTCAATGATATATAATATCATGATTTCTCTCATTCTTGTAAAATTATCTCCTTCCTCCTTTTCACATTTATATCCATTCAATAATCACATGATATTTTATTATTAAAATCACCAGTGTGATATCCTCCTTCTATTTTAGATTAATTTTATCAACAAAATCACATGGCTTTGTTCCCATGATCCATGTATAAAAATTTATTTCATGAACCTACTTTTCACGACCCACCTTGTGAATCAACATTTAAATATCTAGTAATAATTTTAGAATAATATTCAAGAATATTTATAGATTATTTATTTATCTTCCCATAAATATCATCCTATTAACCCTTGTAATCTCCATTAGATATCATAGAATCTACTCCTTTTTCATTGGGTTGAATCACATATATAAATAACAGCATGCTATTTTTTATTAAAGATCAAGACAACATAATAACAATTATATCTTACTCTAAATTATCCTCCCAAAAAATTACACTTTTGGAACTCCCTATTAAATTTTATAGTAACTCGTATATATTTAATAGAAAATAAAGTAACTCTTATGTGCAACACCCATATTTTTTAAAAAATAAAACTATGTTTGATAGTGTATGTGACACGCAACAACAATACCAAAACAAACCATAACTATTTATTACCATTATAACTTAGAACATAAATTGGATGAGATTAATATAATTAAATACTTTAATAAATATTTATAATGTTACAAATTAATATGAAATTATTGATAAATTCTTAGGAAATAAGGAGTTAATTTTTTAACGAAGACATTTTATACTTCAAAATATGTTTCCTTCAAAAATCATTTTTATTCTTTTTAAGAGAAAATATTATAATTAATTAATATAAATTTAATAAATTAAATTTTATAAAACTAACATAATTATTAAAATCATCAAATAAATATTATCTTAGGGTTTAATTTTGGTATTTTTTTGAAATGTTTGATTTTTCAGTGAATAGTGAAAATTACAAAAATTTCAAATACTTTCATTCATTTTCATTAAAAAAAATTAATTTAAATGTTCCATTATATTTTGGATTTGATCATAAAGTGAAAAATAAATTATTTTATTCAAAATAATATAATGAATTTCATTTTAATCATCAATTTTTACTATATTGGTATACGTTTATTATTATTCTTAAAACACTAATTTTTGTAAACTATTATTAAGTGAATAATTTATATCCCTTTTAATTAATGAAAATAAATCATACTAATTAAATATTTAATTTTAATATTTATATATTATACATCTATTTATATGAATTTAAATTCATATAATGATTAAATCTAACCAAATATTTAATATAAGATCATTTATTACTTGAAAAATGTATTTCTTGAAAAAAAAATTGAAACATTTTTCAAGTTTAATTTTAAATTGTATTCGATCACTTTTGTGATTTTAATTTTATAAAATTAATTCTTTATTTTTAATAAAACAACTAATATTATTTAATAAGGTCAACATATTTTTTTATCATAATGAAAAGTAAAAACTGTAAAAATACTAGATATTATGGTGAGATAATAAAATGGTAAAAGTGTCTAACCTTAGAGGTAAATAAAATAACATGTTATTTTTTTAATGGTGTAGATTTTTATAAACCATTTCATCCCTATACTCCATTATTTATCAATTTTTGAAGAACTTTTCTTGGGAGGGAGTTCACATTATTGAATACTTTTAGGTATTTTCAAAAATTCCACTCCCCATCACTTATAAAAGGGAACCTACTCTATTATCCATTAGACACATAAGAAAGAAAAAAATACCTCCCTTTGTTCCCTACCCACGTATACAAACAATTATTCTTCTGAAATCTAATTTAGGGAGGCATTCTGGTAAAATCCTAAAGAGGAGGTCCAAAGAAGAGGTATCATTCTTAACTGAGCATCATTATTTTATTTATTCTTCCATATTATTAAAATATTAATCAATAATTATGATATAATATAATAATTATATCCTATATAATGAGATTTTATTATGTTAATGGCATAACCTACATCAATCTCCTCTTTAATAATTGGAAAATGAAACCATATTTCGTTTGTACGGCAGACCATCGCCTCGTGAACCGATGCAATCCATTTTCCATCATCACATCTCATGGATATTAATGATAAAGAATTAAATGTGTATATATTATATTCAGGAAATATTAATAATTATTTCTAATTAATATATCATATACCTTATTACCTTACCATCCATTGAAAAATTATAACGTCATTTGTGTGCACGGTGGATAACCACCTTGCGAAGCGATATGATCCTTTTTTATCATTGTTCCACATGAATGGTATATGTAAGTGTATTTAAAGAAAAAATATGATATTTATGATATAATTATAATTATATAAAGATAAAATAATACTTATATTCTTTCCATTATTACCTTTGAAAAATGGAAACATTATTCATGAGTACGTACGACCTACTGTGTCCATGATTGTAACATAGTTCATTTTTCATGACCATAATCAATGATTGTTTTAAAAGATATAATTGATTTATAAAATTATAATTATTTCATAATTATTATTATCTAGTCATTGAAATAATAATCTATTTTACCTTAGTCAACTTTACAAATTGATTTTGTACATATAAGATTAACATCATCAAAACATTCGACTTGAACCTAAATTATTAAGTAATTTAAAATAACATGATTATAAATAAAATAAAATTAATAATAAACATGAATTTTTTTATTAAGAAAGTAAAAAATATCATAATTGTATTATTCATGATGATAAATAGCACAATTGTTGAATTAGGCTCAAGGTAATATATCTCTCTAAACCACCACTTTCTTTGGGTTATGACCATTATCTCTATAACTAAATTTATATATATCTTTAAAGTTATGGAATTTTTCTAAATTATATATATATTTATTACACATATATATAAATCTTATTATACCTTACTTTTATGAGGTAATACATTCCTTATTTTCATTTCTCAAATGCATTAATTATGAAAGTCCATTTGATCATGATATGAGGAAAGATTATGAAACAAATTTTATTTCCATGGGAAATTATTATGTTTAAACCATTTGATTGATTTTTTTGTTTGAAACATATAAAAAATTAACATGTTATTTTTGGTGTGCCTATATAGATCTCTAATCCACTGGGTAAAGCTTTATTCTCATGAGATGATATTAATGGGATTAAGGATTAAACCAATTTATTTTGTTACTTTATCCACTAAGTGATATTTTCTAGGAAGTTAGCCTTGAATCATGTTTATGTAATGTTTTTTTATTACTAACACATTTATTATGTCAATATTATCTTATGATGCCATGTTCCTCATATTATAATTCCATGTGATTACTCCTGAGACTTCTCTTTTATGATTTCATGTTATACCTTTGAATCAGATGTTATATTTTTTTATCATGCTTATTCCCTTACTGAGATTTATAACTCACCCATTTATTTATGTATCCCCAACTCATAAAATGTATTTTTAAGAGCACAAATAGATTTTTTTTCTCATTATAAAGTATAAAATATGGTTTTCATGTTTAGTTTCCTTTTGATGTATTATGAACCTAGTCTTACAATAACACTAGGAATGAGGAAACTTATTTTGTTTTAATGGACATTTTTGTTAAAAATCATTCAATAATATGTGTAAATTATTTAGGTCTCTTTAAATTGTATAATATGAAGGTATTGTTGTTTTTTGGTATTATGATTAGAAACCTATAGTGAAATCCTTAGGGGTAAGAGTATTTATAAAAAAGAAACCCCAAATTTTGGTAAATTATAGAGTAAGTGGTTTTTAAGAAAATATATCAACACCTAGATACTAAAATTTGATGTCCCTATTGAATAGTTATACCTAGGGGTAATAAACCTAAAAGGGCGTATTGATATGGACTCTATCTTTACCTGTTATATAAAAATATTCTTTTATACACGCTTCGTTCGATACTCTTGGGGTTATATGTTGAAAATTCAAAAAACTTTTTATGAACTATTATGAAAGACTTGAAAAAATTATTAGGTCAGAAAACCTAATTTGAATCATTACCATGGATAAAATAGAGATTCATAAGTAATTATATTATTTAAATTTATATGTTATTACTTCTAGTATTAATAATTTTGTTTTTTATGTTAATGTATTATCATATTTTTTTAATTAATTGCAAGAAATATGAGAACTCGTTCCAACAACCAACATGATAGACAATGTGATGAATGACAAAATGATATGTTTAACCTTATCAGAGTAAGATATGAGAACATCATGTATGTATAGGATTTACTAGATTATACTATAAATAATAATTTGAATCGTGAGGATCACACTCTTCCACATAAGAAAGAGCAGGCTGTAGTAGAGTATTTTATGTGACAAAGGCCTCACACCTTCACTGGATCTTATGATCGCCTCATCATGTAACAATGGATTAAATACATTAATATGATATTATATATCCTCAAATTCTTAGATAAATATAATGTTGTGTGGTTAGTTTATCACATTGAGGGTGAATCCGATCAATGGTGGACACAGATCAAGAACAAAATGTCCAATGAAGATATTGATTCCATGGATTGTGAAGATATTAAAAAAATATTTTTCAATAATACATTCCCCAAACTCTTTATATTTAAATGGATATGGAGTTCCTAAATATAAATAAAAAGGAATGTGAGTCTATAAGGGAATATGTGGAAAACATTACAAGTCTTTCATGGTACACCTCTGGCATTTTCATCAACACCAAAAGTAAGGTGGACCATTTATTTAGTGGGTTAAATGCATGTATATAAGAATATTTAGTGATTTTAGATTTCTAAAACTATGAAGTGATTGTTTTTTGTTTCCTAAAAGTTTAGATGGATATCAGTGACACATAGTGGTATCGTGGGACTAGAGACAGAAATGTAAAATGGAGGTTTTATTTGAGAGAATTAATTGATAAATTCTATGGAGGAATGAAATCCCAACATCCCACTTGTCAAAATTGTAGGAATAATCACCCTAGAAACTATATAATGGGAACTAATATATAGTTTAAATTTAAAAAAATGGGTATTAATATAATCATTATTGAAGTAAAATTAATAATCCCACTAATTTAAAATAATAAAATAAGGTTCATATCAACAGAAATCCTATAATGCAGTGTTTTAAATGCATGTAATAGGGCCATTATGCAAGATAAATCCCTAATAAATGGGGGTTTTATTAGAAAATAAATTGCAACAACCACCAAGTCCTAGAGATAAAGGAAGATAATATGCTATCAGTAATATTTAAGTGGACTCAAAAAATTATGTGATGGCATTTATGATAGTTATTTATTCAAGAATAGGGAATATACCATTTGATTCTGGTTATATGCATTACTTCATATCTTGAAAGTTTTGTATAATTATTTAAGAACCGCCTCAAAAATCAAAGGTTGATATATCTGTGATAACTAAAAACTTATAATTAGATATATATCAAGTATATTACTCCATACCTGTCAATGTTTGTGGACTAAATCTTCTTTAAAACATCATCTTACTTTATTTAGTTTAATTTTATGGTATATTTGGAATGGATTGGTTGTCCTTATGTAAAGAAACATCGATTATCAAGAGAGTGTGATCAATCTTCACATACTAAGTCATCCTTTTATTCTATAAAATTATAAAGAGGATGATGAATCTCCCTTGGAGTCTTCAATTAATGTTTGTATATTATTTTGTTACGAGTAAGAATATCTTTTCCAAATTATTGATAAAAAAACTTATAATCATACTTTGATACAAGAAAATTGTGATGAATTATACTTATTTATTCTTTAAAGAGACTCTTATTCTTCCTCTGGACTAATAGGTTTAGTTCTCAATCAAAACTATGCATGGTTCTCTTCCCATATCAAATACCGCTTATATAATTTCTACCATTGAGTTGAAATATCTAAAAAAGTTTCTATAAGAGAATCTAGAAAAGGGTTTTATACATCTAAGTTCCTCAATGTGGGGTCCAATATTCCTATTCATAAATAATAATGATGGTTTAATGTGACTCTACATTCATTATCATGAACTCAATAAAATCAAGATAAAGAACAATTATACCCTCCAAAGGATATAAGACATTTTTGATCAACTGTGTGGGGCCCAATATTTCTCTATGGTGGAACTTCAATCAATATATCACCAATTAAGGGAAGGAATATATTCCCAAAAATACCTTTCAAACAAGGTATTAATACTATTAGTTTATGGGGATGCCTTTTGGACTCACTAATACTCTAAAAATATTTATGGAAATAATGAATAGAAACTTTATAAATTACCATCATTAATTTTTGGTAGTCATTATGGATGAAATTATGATTTATTCCAAAACATTGAGGAGCATTGAGAGTATTTGAATATTGTGCTAAAGTCTTAGATAATGTTGAATCCCTATGAAATGTATTGTAACTGTGAGGTTTGGATTATGTAAGTATCATTCTCAGGGCATATTATCACCAGTAAAGGGATTTCTATAGAACCTTTTGAGATAAAGTAAATTGAGAATTATCCTTGAATATCATCTATAATATGATTCTATTGTTTTATTATATGGAAACATACATTTCATACATATATATTACAAATTAATACATGGATATTCATTACATAAAATTCTGATCTATGCTAGAAAAATTTAGGTCTAGTATCTTTGGAAACTTGGAAAAATAAATAACAAGTTCATAATTTATCTACATTATCATCTACTTATTTATTCATAATTATCACCCTTATTTGATATGTCATACTTAATACCTTTCTTACTAACCTGGATAAAGGAAACGTAAGAGAATAGTGAGACCATATGCCCAGTAAGAGTAAACAAGGGATATATCAATAATCATATAAAAATAACATGAGCATAAGGGTATAAGAACAAGAACTTAATGTTTGAAAACTATACCCTACATATCATAGACCGTAATATTATGTCATGTAATAAATCTAGGATGTTCATAAGAAATGAATCATAAATGAATTAAATAAATTGATCCATGAAATCTTAATATAGGCATAAGAGTTATAATTGTGGAAAACATATAAGTATAGAAAATCATTTTCTTGATAGTCCAAGATCATTGAAAATATTTTAATAGTTGGATTGTACCACTCAATAAGCCACTATTGTATTCAAGGTTCAATCCCAAGAATATCATAGTTGAAAAATTCCCTTATTAAACTAGGTTAACTCTCCATTCTAGTCCTATTTATCTCATTATTTATAAATCTTTACCAAATGCATTGGAGAGAGATGTAGTTCTCACCCATCACATAATGAAAATCATGCATATGTGTGATATAAGATCCTAAATAATTCATCATATCATAAACTATGAAAATAAATGTGTTATATAAAAATTTTATCATATAATAACCCATATAAAATAAATGGTTTTAATAAAAATTCCATCATTTAATCATTCCATAACCTATAAAAAATAAATGAGTTTCATAAATAGATTTTCATCATAAACATAAAAAATATTGTGAAATAATAAGGATGGTATCCTTGGATACTATCCCTAGTAATCATTATGTAACATCTAATTATTTTATCTTATATGGAAAATTATTTTGAAAGATCACTTGGAATAATTCTTAAGGAAAATAAACATTCCATTTTGAAATTGCATCTTTTTTTAAAAAAAATTACACACTTATAAAGGAAAAAACATATTTAAAACAATCCTTGTAAAATTTGAAAGTACAATTCAAATAAAATATTATTCATGACTATGGTAAATTCTATTAATTCCATATTATATTAAAAAACATTAATTACACAATTTTTTTCTGAAAAGTCACAAATTCCTTATTTGGAAAATGAAAAAAATCATCCTTTCAAACCATTATTTTAAAATTAAAACCTGGGTAAAAATGAATTTTACTAATAATAGGATAATTTTTAAAAATAAATTTTAAACAATTTTAGAAAATATGGATATGGATGAAAAATATTTTTCATTGGAGACTTAAACCTAAATAATCCTAAATATTGATGAGATTGGGAATTAAAAGCATTACATCTGGTCCGACTTCATTTATAGGTGTTCAAACCACTTTTATAATAAAAATAGTTTTACTATAAATCTATTAAATAACTATAATTATATATATCATATCATATATTATTTACTTATATCATTTTATTACTGGTTTATTAACAATTCTTTGTTAAAATCACGTTTCAGGTGATAACTACTTTGTTTTTCATGTATGTTTTGATTGGGCATTTTCAGTCCTTTTAATTTGATAATGATTAAAAAATATTAAGAATATTAACCATGATATAAACATAATGTAAATATTTATTTATATAAATCTATTAATGTTAGATATATAAAATGAATTACATCGTTCATGGGGATGGTAAGCTATACACGCACATGAATGTTGTTTTCATTTTTCGATAGATGGAATGAAAGAAACATAAATATTAATTCACCTTTTAGGATAATTATTATATCATATATATAATATAAATTCATAAAATTTTACTTTATTTCCATCCAAGTAAAATATAAATGAAAAATGAGTCACATCACTTCATGGAGGTGGTATTCCATAATTATGCACAGACGGCATTATTGTTTCCAAAAAAATTTGATGTCTAATGGGTATATATAATATTAAAAATATAGAATTATAAATATTTAATAAATATATTATATAAATATTTAACCCATCATAAAACCCATCCATAAAATATGGTGATGAAAAATTAATTTTTTCCCATAAATGAATTGTACATACACACAAGCGATACTTTTGTTTCTCATTTTATGGGGAAAAAGGTGAATAATGGTGTTTTAATAATCATATTAAAATTTAAGAATATTTTGGATACATAATTTATTATTTAATGATAAATACTATAGGTTTATATGAGGTAACTATGAGTAGAAAATAAATTGATTGGTTATGGTGATTACCTCTTCTTTGAAATGACTCCCTTAGATATCCTCTAAAGGGCTCTAGGGTTGGTCATTTTGGAATCCCAAAATATCTATAATGTGTATAGGGAGGTATATATGGGATATTAGAATATAATTGTTTGATCCATAAGACCTAAAGTTGTGTAAAAAAGTGAGGAAGTAGGTTTCCTTTTATAATTGACGTGAGTGTCTCTTTTGAAATTTCTCAAAAAGATTAAATTATAATAAATTAATTTTCAATAAAAATTTCTCAAAATGAAATTGTATTCGAAGATAATATAATTTAGTGTTGCAATACCATCAACCAATAGAATTTATAAAAGTTTTATTGGTAATTTTAAAACTTATTATTTTAATTAACCATTAGTTAAATAATTTTAATATAACATTAGTATCACATTTTCCAATATTAAAGGGTAGTACATTATAGTTATAAGGTGTAAATTAGCCCATAAATGGAAAATTTATGATAGGTTTGACCCTACCATATCCACCTTGTTGTATTTAAATATTTTGTATGGTTTTAAAAAAAATTAATAAATATTATTTTGACAAAATATTATTATTGTCAATTTTAGAACAATTTATTTAATTTAACGTTAAAACATCAATAGAAAGAGAGAATTAAAATATAATGCTTTAACTCCTACCTAATAATTCATTTTGATATATAAATTTCTGGGTCACATTAAATCATTCAAATTATATAACTTTCTATAATTTTAAAATCATTTATTATATATTTTTATTAAAAATAGAAATACTACATCGGTGTTGCATAAGAAATCAAGGTCATTATACAATTAAAAAAATAAAAATAATTTTATATCAAGAAAATAATTTAATTTATATCAAAATAAACACTAACATTCATTTATAACATACTTTTTTACCTTTGCAGACACATAAGATATATTAAAAACCAAGAGAGATACATTTTACAACTTTCTTTGATTTAAATAATGTATAGGTCATTTTCATGGGCAAGTGTCCATAACAAAACTCCATTTCAAAACTAATGTTTCAAGGATCTAATTAAATTCATCTATAAACATTTATGATGAAAACATATTACCTTATCACCTATTTTTAATCAATATTTACCCTTTACCAAGGTGATGAAGTTTACCACAATTACTATTCATATTAAAAAAAATAAAAGGTTCCTGAATAGCGAATTTAAAAAACCTTATTATAAATATATTTTTAATTTTATTTAATTAAATACCTATAAATATAATAAATTAATTTTAAATTAATTATAAAAATGTGATAAAATTATTTTTTAGAAAGAAATACATTTTAAGCATAAAGCTAGATTTATTCTTATCGTATGCCTTGAAAAATATTTGTTTATTTTTTTTAAATTAGATTATGAATAATTTACATAAATAATTAAAATCATTAAATAATATTGATTAATTTAATTTGTAAGTAAAAATATATTATGTTCATTAATATAATTTTTCTTAAAAACGTCACTTTTATTTCCAAATATATATTTTTTATTTTTTATTATAATAATTTAATAACTAATGAATTAATTTTATAAATATGTAAAACTTTTAATTTAGTAATTACTATTAATAACCACTAATACAATGAATTGGAGTTAAAGTAAACTTAATATTTTAAAAAATTTATGATTTTTGTGTAAACTGTTGGTGTGTGTAACATAAGCTATTAAGGAAATCAAATTATTTAGAGAGAAATATTTCATAAAAATATTGGTCTTTTACATTATACCCCCCTTAATATGATTTTACCTTTTAATTCATAACTTTGGAACAAACAAATGAGGATACTTATACTTCATCACATCCATAGGTTCCCACGTAGTATCCTCAAATTTGTGGTTCCACCACAAAACTTTGACAACGGGAGTGGTCCTATTTCATAGCACTATCTGTCAATGATATAAAATCACCACTAGTTGTTGTACATAAGAAAGATATTTATCTATCAGTTTAACCTCTATGTTCAGTAGATGTGAAGGATCCGGTATATACTTTCTCATGAGAGATATGTGGAACACATCATGAACTTGAGATACATTCAGTGGTAGCACCAATCTATAAGCTACCATCATGATACAATAAAGAATTTAAAAAGAGATAATATACCTAGGTATTAGATTTCCATTATTTCAAAATCTAATCACCCACTGCTAGGGATATATTCATAGGAATACCTTATCACCGACATCATACTCTAGACATTATCGGTGACTGTCAGCATAACTTTTTTTTACTCTTAGCTGATCTTATGTGATGTTGAATGGTTATAAAATTCTATTCTATTTTTTCAAATTGATACGGTCTCAAGAAATTTCACTCTCCAGCTACATTCCATAATGTTTGATTTCTTCTCTTCGTACTATAGTGTGCTTCAAAAGGACCCATCTTAATTATGGAGTGAAATATATTGTTTTAAGAAAATTACAGCAAAGGAAGGTGATGATCTCAACCACCTTTGAAATCCATAGAGAATGCTCTAACCATATATTATAGAGTTTAAATCGTCCTATCAGACTGAACATCTACAGAAGGGTGATAATTAGTGAAAAGACATAAATTTTAATCCAGATCCTATTAAAGACTTCTCCAAAAACATCAAGTTATAACATGGACCTCAATGAAATAAAATTTATAGTTATGCACCATTAAATATAACTAATTCTTAAATGAATAACTGAGTAACTTTAGCAAGAGATAAATATTATCTAATTTAAATGAAGTGTGTTGAATTCATAAGTTGATCTATTACAACCCATATATCATTAATCCCTTTATGTTTTTTGGTATTTATGATGAAAAAATAAATAGTGATGTTTTATGATTGTCATTATGGTATAAGTAATGGACATAACATCCCCTTATACTTATGTCTCTCATACTTAACTTGCGGACATTCCAAGAACCAAGAAACATACTCTTTAGTATCTATGTTCATTCCATCCCATCCTAAATACTCTTTCAAATATCTATACATATTTATACTTCTAGGATGAATAGAGAATGAAGAACTATGAGATTCATCCATAAACACCTTCTTCAAATATTGTTTGGAAGGGACACATAAGTGGTTCTTGAACATTATTATTCTACTAAAACCAATGTTGAAATCAATAAAATTTCTCACATTCTTTTGTATCTCAATATCTTATTTATATTCCTTTTAAATATTAACTTGGATAGATGGATGAACACTCATTTGAGAGAAATATATTTCTCCACTTACTTTGAGATTTCAAGATTCACACTTTGAACATCCCTAAATATAGGATATTTTGTGATCCGCATGATAGATAAGATAACATGACCCTTTTGACTCATAATATCAGCCACCTTGTTTACTTTCTTAGGGTGTTAATATATTGAGAAGTCATAATCTTTGATTAATTCCAACCATATTATCTGAAAAATATTTAGCTCTTTCTATGTAAATATATACTTAAAACTTTTATAATCTATATATATATATGTCACAATTTTATCCTTAATGATAATTCCCCCATATAATTAATGAAAAAATTACCATAGCTATCTCTAAATCATGATTTGGGTAATTTTTCTCATGAACCCTTAATTTTCCTGATGCAAAAGTTATAAGCTTATCATCCTGCATGAGGACACTTACTAGTTCCTTATTTGATGCATCACTATAGATTATAAACCCTTATCCAACGAAAGGTTGTGTATGCATATTTGTGCTGAATAGACTTATTTTCAGTTCTTTAAAACATTACTCACATTAATCTATCTAAAGGAACTTGGCTACCATCTAAGTTAACTTGGTAAGTTGATTTGATAGGTGTGAAAGATTATCCAAAAAACACTTATACTGTCCATCTAAGACAAGAAAACAATAGATCTCATTAAAAATGGTTGGTTTGGGCCAATACTCAATAAATTTTATCTTTTAAGGGTCTAATAATATACCCTCACTTGAGATTATATGGCCCAATATGAATCTTTCTGAATCCAAAATTCATACTTGATAATTTTCTCATAAAGCTTCATCTTCCTTATAGCTTTCAACATAATTACTAAATGATATGTATGGTATTTCGTACTCTTTAAATAAATAAGTATATAATTTATAAATACTACCAAAAATGGATTAAGGTAATCTCTAAAAATCATATTCATTAAATTCATGAAGATATCAATAAAATTAGTAAGACTAAATAGAATCACTAAAAATTCTTAATGTTCATACCCTGTACAGAATTCTATATTGGGTATATCATCCTTATTGACCCACAATTGATAATATCCATAGTGAAGATCAATCATCGAAATGTACTGAGATCCACACAGTTGATCAAACATGTAATCAATATAAGGTAGAGGATAATTATTCTTGATATCAATCTTTTAAATTTCATGATAATCACTGCAGAGTCTCATTGATCTATCTTTCTTCTCAAAAAAACAATAAGTGTGCCCCAAGGTGCACACTTGGCCTAATAAATCTCTATTCAATATTATATTGGAGTTTCTTCTTAATTTCTTGAAACTCATTTGTGACCCTTCTATATGGAGTCCTAAAAATAGGTATAGAACCATGTATGAGTTCTATTTAAAAACCAACACACCAATTTGGGAGAATACTAATAAATTGTTTTGAAATTAATCAAAAAACACACACACAATAGGAATATTTTCAATGTTGTGTTTCATTTTAACCATATAAGATAAATTTGTCTTCTAAATAGGAATCCTGACCCATATTATGGATGTAATTTCCATCAGAAGTTCATTTTTTTCATCACACAGATAGATGATCAGAGTTCGGTTTAGAATATCAAATGTAAATTCCCTTCCTTATAAATTGATTTTGAGTTATTTTAGAGAAATCCAATCCAGGACATAAATTAAATCATGTTCAACTATATGAATAATGATAAGATTTTCATCATACACATTCCAACAAACTTCAACCAGATAAGAATCATTGACTTGGGATGCGATAATGTTACCATTATGGGTTTCAAGTACTAACTCAACATTTAATTTTTGAGGTCGTACTATGATACCTTTAGAAAAGTCTCTAGATATAAACGAGTGGGTAGATCCAGAATCAAATAATACATTAACATTTCTAAATTGGATGGTAAGTGTACCATTCACCCCGTTGTTATCATGACCCTCATTAAAAATAGTGTCCACATCATATTTCCCAGTGTCTATCATCTTAATAGGTTTTTAACATTTATCTTCATCTCTAACCTTCATATTTGGGCACTAGATAGAATAATTCCTATAATTCTTACATTTTAAACATTAGAGTGCGGGTGATGCATTCTATAGAGCTTTATATCTATTTACATCATTATTTATCTTCTTATCATCACTTCAATATTTGATTTACCAATGAACATTATTTCCACACATGAAATATTTATTAGTTCCATTAATATAATCACCCTTATTTTTCCCCACACTTCAACAATAATGGAAGTATCATCTTTTTTCTCTATATGGTTTTATAGAACAACTTTTGTATTAAATTTTCCTTTTCTTAAAAAAAACTTGAGATTAATGGGTAACACCTATCACCATATCCAACTTGTAATCAGATTGAAAATTTACTTCTTAGATATTAAAGTCCCTTATGGATAACTCCCTTCAAATTCTTTGTTCTAAGACACTGAAAAATAAATCAATATTACTTTCAGGATGTATGATAATACCAAATGCATACCAGAAAATTCTTGTAAAGTGTTCCTTATAAGTACCAACAGATTAATTATCATTCTTATTTATCTCAAGGAATTATTTCTATATTTTCATATGATGAATACAAAGAAAATTCTTGTTAAAAACATTATTTAATATTCATCCACTCCATATATTCAATTTATTATTATTCCCTTATGTTCTTGATAATATTATACCACTGATATTATTTTCCTTCTAAATAATAAACATCGAAAATAACGTTTTCATGTTAGGAACAATGGATAATAGAATATATATTTTTTGTGGTATTGATGAATTGTTAATAAACTAGTGGATTAGAAGACCCCCCCCTAAAAAAGTGTATACTCCCTCCTGAAAGACTCAACATTTTTCCCTCATTTTCATATTTGGAAGCTCTGTATGAATCATATCCTATGAATGATATGTGAGCATATCAATGATGTTTTTCCTTCCAAATCCCATCACATATAGTTTCTTAGGAATAAAATTATTTAATTATCCATCACAATCTATATTAACATGATTTTTTAGGTTCCAAGCGTTGACTAAAACTAAAAATAATAGTTGGAGAAATAATTATAATAGTGGTAAACTATATAATAATAAATATAATTTATAGGAAACATAAATCATGAAACCTTCTTCTATAACACCTTAGGTTTAACTGTGGTCATTCAAGATCATTACTAAAACATTACTATTTTCTTTTATACTTTAATTTATCCATATGGTTACTACTAAAATTTCCTCATCCTTGTTTCCAAAGGATAACTAACCCATTATCTAAAACCCACTATAGAAACCCATACATTTTAAACATATATATTACATTTTAATAGATAAATTTTCACTACATAACATTTTGATCGACTCCATAATAGTTTAGGTATATTATATTTGGAAAAATAAAAGACTAGTTCATAAAATATCTACATTGACTCTAACTTATTTCTTAATAATCAGAAACCTTCTTAGATATATCATACTTAATACCTTTCCTTATAAAATGGAGAGAGTAAACATAACAAAAGAGTGATATCACATGCATATAAAGGGTAAATAATAGAGATATCAATAATAAAATAATAATAACATGAGAATAAGTGTATAATAACATGAACTTAATATTTTAAAACCATACACTGCATATCAAAGATCATAATATTAATCCATTGAATAAATCATGGTAGTTTATAGAATTTTGTTACACACATAAGAATATAAAATTATTTCCTTAATTGTCATGGATATTTTTCAAGACTATAATAGTGGAATGAATTCACACCCTAAACCATCATAGTATCCAAGATTCACTCTGAACACTATCATAGTGGAAAAAGTCCCTTGCTGAACTTGGTTCACTCCCAATTTCAGTCCTATTTATGTCAAAAGAAATATATATTTACCAATTACATTGGAGAGATTTATTTTTCCCACCCATTAAATAATTAAAAGAATATATATCTATTCCAAAAGAGTATAAATAATTCACCATATTATAACGCATAAAAATAAATAGGTTTTATAAAAATCTCATAATATCATAACCAATAAAACATAAATTTTTTCATAAATATTTCATCATTTCATTATGGAATATCCCGTGAAAATGAAAAGGGGTTCATAAATATCATATACTCGTAAACATAAACCATCCATAGAAATAATAATGATGGTATACATAGATCATATCCCCACTAAAGGTTATTAAACATCAAAGGATGCCATATTATATGGGAAAGGATTTAGAAACACCATTTGGAATAATTCTTGAGTAAAATAACCTTTCCATTTTGATATCAATTTTTTTAATAAAATATACTTATAAAAGAAAAAATTTATTCAAAAAAGAACCTTTTAAAATCATAATGTAATCTTCAATGAAAATACAAGTCTTTAAGAAATTAATTTCTACTTATACTCTATATGATTTGTAGATACCCAAAGCTTGACGTACATGTAAATTACATTACTTTTGAGTAATACTTAATGCATAACAAAAACAAACACCGAAGGACCATAATAGTGTAGTGTCTTTGGAAACTCAGAATGTAATCTTCTAATAGTGGTGAAAGATCTTCAACATCTCCCATAAAGATCTTCCCCTTTTGTTTTCTTACCTAAAAACTTTCTTTATATCCTGGGGAAAAGAAAACATATAAAGGGTGAGCTCAAATTCTCAGTAAGGGTAAGCATGGAGAAAATAAAACAAACCATATACATTTGAACATAAAATCATGAACATAATGTTTAAACATCGAAATATTGAGAAATGGCATAAAACATGGTAGTACGTAAGGCATAGATAATAATGGAACATAAATCATGATAAAATATCTTGGAAATAAAACATGTAATTGTGGAAAAACATTAAACACATGATATGATTTCTATATCAGCCAAGGCATTTCTGCTAAGACCATATTTGTGGACAAAGTCCCTTTCTGAATCGAGTTCACTCCTCGTTCCAGTCCTGTATCACTGAACCGGATTAACTTACTGTTCCAGCCATGTCTATCTCATGAGATATAAATCTTTACCCAATTCATTGGAGGGAGATATAGGTCCCACCCATATCATAATTTAATCATTCTTACTTGTTCCACAACATGAACATTAATCATTCATCATTACCCAAATTATAAAATGGGTTTCACAAACATCATCCCATCATAACATAATCCATACAAAAAAATGGATATCATTTCATCATAAGAAAAGCTAAACCACGTAAATCATAGAGAAATTATACTTGAAACATAGAACTATGAAATAATTCCATCTTATATGGAAAATGGTTTTCAAAAAACACTTGAAATGAATTCTTGAGGAAAATATCCTTTCTTCTTCAAAATAATTTTCTTTTCACAAAATGCCATGCAATTTTAAAAGAAAAGGATTTTGATGAAAATAGTCATTAAATCTTATAGAGTAAGCTTCATGAAAATGAGGCATTATGAAACTGTAAAAATCTGTTCATACCATATAAGTTAAAAAAACATTCTTCTCATACTTTGTCAGAAAAGAAAAAAAGTTCCCCGTGTGGTAAAAAAAAGTAAGATTCCTTTCATAACTTGTGGTAAATTTCAAAATTGGGTAAAAAGGACTTTAAAAAATACATGAAAACATTTTTATAAAACATGGGCATGGATGATAACAATAACCCCAGTAAATACTTACGAAAAACAATCTCGGATAAGAACGAGATTGGAATAATTACCCCTTACCTTAGGTCCGATATGCTTCGTACGTATCTAAAACTCTTATATAATGATTTAAATAATGTAATTTACTTATTAAAAAATCATATTAATTGTTATTATATCATATATGGTTCACTTATGACTTTATATTACCCATTCTTTTGTAAATTCCATGTTAAAGCAGTGTTTTGGGTAAAATCATTTTATTTATCGTACTTCATCAGACTTATTGTTCTTGATATTTTTATTACTTATATCATGATTTACTTACTAAAAGAATGTAAATCATGATTTATATATCATATATATTCAGTATATATATATAATAAATAGATTAATGAAATGAAATACACCGTTCATGGAGACGGTAGGTCATACGTATGCATGAATGTTATTTTTCTTTCCTTATTGACTTGAATGGAAGTAAGTAGATGATATATATATATATATATATAAATAAATTAAGTAGCTTAATTATTTCATATATTTCATTATTATTCATTATATATACTTTATAATGATTCTTGAACGGTTAACATGGAGAATGAATCTCATCGCCTCGTGGAGACGGTAATCCGTACGTACGCATGAGTGATGATATCGTTCTCGTAATTATTGAATGGAATTAAAGTGGATGATATAATACCTCAGAATCAGTATGATGTTATAATAATCATATATAGTTATTCTCTACACCATTATACCCATCCAAGTAAGGTGGTGGTGGAAAAACTGATTACACCACGGCGTGGAGACGGTATTCCGTACGTACGCGCGTGTGGTGATTTCATTTTTTGTAGGATGGATATAAGGTGAAATGGGGTTGTTTAATATTTATAATAAAATCTAATTATATTATTTATACTTATGTTATTACTTTATAATGAAACAACTAAATAATATGAAGTTGAAGAAGAAAGAAAACTTGAAAGAATCGGTAGAAGAGATTACCTCTTCCTCGACACACCTCCTTTAAACTTCTTCTTAGGGAATTAGAGTTGGTCTTTTGAGAAGACCAGAACCTCTATGATATAAAAATATAGGTTTATAAGTGGAATTGGTAGGTTTTTTCTGAGATTCAAGGCTCAAAAGGGTGTGAAGAGAAGAGGGAAGGGGTGCCCTTTTTATAAGGGAGGAGAGGGGCACCTTAGAAAAACTTAAAATATTATTTTATAATAAAGTCATATTCGGTTTCTAATAGCTACAAAATGATTTATTTCTAAAATAAGGTGGGTATGGGTCTAAATCCTCTCAAACAATAGGTTTTAGACAAGTTTAGGTTACTATTTTATCCTTATCATTTAGATTTAACTCTAAGTTAAATAATTTAACTTTTACCATGTCTTTTTGTTTTCTTACATTATATGGTTAATAAACTTACTATAACAAGAAAAACGAACCCCAAGTGGTTCATTATTAAAATATATATCCTTATCTAAGTCATTTTTCCGAACCTTAGATTTTTAAGAATAAAATAATAATTAATAATATAATATTTGTTTAATAAACTATTTTATGTCAATTTTGACACTCTTTGGTACTTGATTTTTGTGAAACTCATAACAGCATTATTAGTTTGAAAAAAGTTAATTAAATAAATAATAACATGTCATATTAACCTAGAAAATTAGTGGAATTCATAAAAAGTCTAAAATTACATTTATTTGTGTATTTATAACATCAATTATGTTAATATTTCATTAATAAGATAATTAATGCATCATCATTGTGTCATAAATAAATTAAATTATTTAAAGTCTAAAAATTATAAATAAAATACCATCATGTAGGAAATATTTTTATATTTCTAATGAATATTTATAGTCTAATTTATCTTATTTATAACCCTATATTAAAAATGTTTTAGTTATTAAACTTTGATTTTAACTATTTTAATTCTTCTTTAAATAAAATAATAATAAATGTCCTAATCTAATCCAAGTGGACCTAAAGGGAAATATTTTATCCCTAAGGTTTTTTTTGTCTGACTACACTTATCCAATATAATTATTACATGTGTTAGGGTAATAATAATATCATTTTACCCTTAATTACCCTATTTACTTTTAATCGTGGTGAATAAAAGTAAAAAGTTAATATTTATCAAAAAACAATTATCTTATTGAACCACAGTTTACTCCGTGATATTAACCGTGTCTCTCGGATTTTCGGAATTCCACTCACAAAATAGGTAAAATTATGTTTTATGTAAATTTTCAAACTCTCCTAGGAGGTGGGTAAAAGACGGTTAAAAGTTCAATAAAATTATTATATGTCTAGAATTATTATAAAATGACACCAATGAATTACATTGAACTTATATAGGTATTATGTATCAATTTTGACCTAAAATAAATTTAAATAAAATAAATGATTATTTAAATAAAAAGTCGGTTTTTAAATAATACCTAGTGTTTTCACTATTCATCAAAAATTGAAATTTTTCAGAAAAATACCGAAATTTTACCCTAGGATAATTTAGAAATTGAGAATCCAAAAATGAAGACCATTTTGAAAGATAAAATTTATAAAATTTAAAAAAGTGGGTATTACTATTCATAATGGCTAGTTTATTATAATTTTATAATAATATATCGTTTAGTGAAACTCAATATTGTGTACTACACACGCTATCGAGGAAGGTCTTGATTGCGTGTAATGCAAGCCAAGTCAGGGATGCGTGTAGTGAAATCTTCGTTCGGTTTTGCGTATAACATAATCAAAACATATTTCATTTATACATTAAACAAAATCTATACTTAATGTTGTGTAAAATAATTTCCACAAAACGAACTTCAAATTGGGTGTAACACGAGCCAAGAATTGTGTTGCATATACTGCAAACTAATACGGTGTTGCGTATAGTGCAATCTAATTTTGGTGTAGCGTACAACACAAGACATCAATGAAATTAAAAAGAATAATTCTCATAAAATCTCGGGTTGTTACATTCTACCACCCTTAAAATGAATTTCGCCCCCGAAATTCGTCCGGGTTATAAATGGTTTACTACTTGAAAGTTTCTTTCATAGAAACCCACAACGTAAAAAGGAATACCAAAACTGAACTTTAAAAACTAAATTATGAAATGTAATGGTTACCCAAATTAACTAATCACTGGGTTTCCACATAGGATAACATAGGTGAAAATATGGATATGAAAGAAAAATCTAATCATCATGTTCTGATGAAGAGTGGTAGAGGACATGGCTATGAAAAAGACAACAATAACAAAGCCATAAATTTGTGATTATCTGAGGTACCATCTGATTCATCAGATATAATGGCACTAGGACAATATTTTTGGTTTACAATATTATTTCCCTAAAGTTGAAGAATTTGAATTAGAAGAAATACTTACTTTATTTCGGTATAATCTCACCGTTGTTCATGCCTTGAACAATTTCCACTTCATCTCTTAAAGAAGTGAAGTTGAATTTTTCATTCGTGAAGTGTTAGTAGATCATTTAATAGAATGATGGGTCATTCCATATGTCTCAAACAAAAGGTTAGCAAAAGTTATCAAATATACATAAGTCCATCTATGGTGAGGTTAATCGTATATGATTCCAAAAATGGACTTATACTTCATCTATCATACTTCTTAATAAAACTAGTTTCTTCTAACCAGGGACTTCCTATAGGCTAATGGTAGGAAATAAAGTCCTTTGGCACTTCGGTTGTGGGTTCGATTCCCACAGCCTTGTCCAACGCGATGGGTTGTCACATGTCCTACAGGTTATCCCTTTTTCTAAAACTACATTATAATAACATTCCTGTAATAAAATTGAAAAAAGTTCTAGACTTAAACAATACTATCTTATGTCTAACTTAATTCATTCCAATATTTAGGCTTATCCAAAAATACTTCTGTCCAAGATCATAGTATAAAGAAAAAAATTACAAGAAATGTCATCTATCAAGCATGTGAATACCATCATTTATCCCCCCATATATCATACAATATATCTTGTTGGTCATATTCCAACCATAGTGATAACATGAATTCTGTCACATGGTAACTCTTTCCATATACCAAAATCCCAAAAATTCTATATAATCAAACCATGATATCACTTTTTTCCTTATATTAGTCTTGAGCTCATTAATACTATCAAACATTTCATTATGTCCTTATCCCTTCTTTATGCGCATATTAGGTTCTTTCCAAAAATATCTAAATAACCTTTCATGGTTATCGGTACCATTAAACATATACTTTCAAAACTCAAGAAAAGGAAACAGTGTAACAATCCTTAGATTTTTCTTTATTCCATAATACCATACATTATTCTTGATAATCATAAAATCATTACACTACCTTCTTAAACCATTGACTGAGCTTCATCATTTCTTCCATCTCATATATCATTTGTAGTATCTTCATCATCATCCACATAAATATTACCCATATGACCATGTTGATTCTCTTTATGAGATTTTCCCTTAGGGCATTGGTTTTCATAATGCCCGTACATTCCACATTTAAAACACTTAATCATTGTTGTTGTCTTAGAAATACCATTATCCTTGTCCATGGTGTTAACTAATCCTTTTCCTTTACAATTACTAGCTTTGTGTCCTTCTTTTCCACACCCAAAGCATATTCCAGTTCCTTTGAAACATTCTCCCTGATTCCTCTTCCCACATGATTGACATGAGCGGAATTGATCTTTCTTTCTTCTATGATCATGATGAAACTCCATCGTTCTCTTATTAGATGAGTCAGGAAACTTACCAAAGTTGAGATTATTGATCATATTATTAGATTTATGATTAGGCATAATAATGATATGTGGACTTCCAGATCCAATTTCATTTGGTTTCTCATGAATAATATCATTCCATTGTCCATCATATCCTCCATTATCGTGAATCTTTCTATTTCCAGTCATTTTCTAAAACCCAAAAAGAATAGTGTGAGAGTCCAAAATCATAATCAAGGGGGGATTAAATTCAATATCTAACATCTTAGGTTTAATTCTAATATCGTTACTATAATTTTAGGACTATAACCTATACTTATACTTAACCTTAGGAACATCCCTAGACATACCTTAGAAATATCTCTAGGGATCTTACTAAAGTTCTCACATCCTAGTTTCCAAAGGTTGACTAAACCGAACCTCTGATACCAACTGTAGAGACCCAAAGCTTGATGTACATGGAAATTACATTAATTTTTCTGAATACTTAATACATAACAAAAACAAACACCGAAGGACCATAATAGTTTAGTGTCTTTGGAAACTCTGAACATAAGCTTCTAATCGTGGTGAAAGATCTTCAACATCTCCCATAAAGACCTTACCCTTTTGTTTTCTTACCTAAAACCTTTATTTATATCCTGGGGAAAAGAAAACATATAAAGGGTGAGCTCAAATTCTCGGTAAGTGTAAGCATGGATAAAATAAAACAAACCATATACATTTGAACATAAAATCGTGAACATAATGTTTAAACATCGAAATCATGATCAATGACATAAAATATGGCAGTACGTAAGGCATAGACCATAATGGAACATCCATCGTGATAAAATATCTTGGAAATAAAAATTTAATTCTGTAAAAACATTAAGCACATGATATGATTTCCATAGTAGCCAATGCATTGCTGCCAAGACCATCTTAGTGGAAAAAGTCCCTTTCTGAATCAAGTTCACTCCTCATCTAGTCTTGTATCACAGAACCGGATTAACATACCATTCCAGCCATGTCTATCTCATGAGATATAAATCTTTACCAAATGCATTGGAGTGAGATATAGGTCCCACCCATCTCATAATGAAATCATTCTTACTTGTGCCACAACATGAACACTAATCATTCATCATTACCCAAATTATAAAACGGGTTTCATAAACATCATCCCATCATAACAGAATCCATACAAAAAAAGGATATCGTTTCATAAAAAGAAAAGTGAAACCATGTAAATCATAGAGAAATTATACTTGAAACATACACATATGAAATAATTCCATCTTATATGGAAAATGGTTTTGATAAAACACTTGAAAAGAATTCTTGAGGAAAATATCCTTTCTTATTCAAAATCATTTTCTTTTCACAAAATTCCATGAAATTTTAAAAGAAAAGGATTTTGTTGAAAATATTCATCAAATCTTGTAGAGTAATCTTCATGAAAATGAGACTTTATGAAACCTTAAAAATCTATTCATGCCGTATAAGTTAAAAAAACATTCTTCTCGTACTTTTGTCGGAAAAGTCAAAAAGTTCCCCGTGTGGTAAACAAAAGTAAGATTCCTTTCAAAACATGTGGTAAATTTCAAAAATGGGTAAAAATAACTTTAAAAAATACATGAAAACATTTTTAGAAAACATGGGGATGGATGATAACAATAACCCCAGTAAATACTTACAAATTATAATCTCAGATAAGAACAAGATTGGAATAGTTATCCCTTACCTTAGGTCCGATATGCTTCGTACGTATCTGAAACTCTAGTATAATGATTTAAATAATGTCATTTACTTATTACGGAATCATATCATTTGTTATTATATCATATATTGTTCACTTATGACTTTATATTACCCATTCTTTTGTAAATTCCATGTTAAACCAGCGTTTTGGGTAAAATAATTTTATTTATCGTACTTGTTTGGAATTGTTGTTCTTGATATTATTATTAATTATATCATGATTTAATTACCTAAAGAATTTAAATCATGATTTATATATCATATATATTCAGTATATATATATAAATAATAGATAGATGAATGAAATGAAATACACCGTTCATGGAGACGGTAGGTCGTACGTACGCATGAACACTGTTTTTCTTTCCTTATTGACTTGAATATAAGTAAGTAGATGAAATATATACATATATACATAAATTCAGTAGCTTAATTATGTCATATATTTCATTATTATTTATTATATATACTTTATAATCATTCTTGAATGGTTAACATGGAGAATGGATCTCATCACGTCGTGGAGACGGTAATCCGTACGTACGCACGAGCGATGATATCGTTCCAATAATTATTAAATGGAATTGGAGTGGATGATATAATACCTCATAATTATTATGATGTTATAATAACAATATATAGTTATTATTTATACCATTATACCCATCCAAGTAAGGTGGTGGTGGAAAAACTGAATACACCACGGCGTGCAGACGGTATTCTGTACGTATGCACGTGCGGTGATTTATTTTTCCGTAGGATGGATAGAATGTGAAATTTTGTTCTTTAATATTTATAATAATATATAAATATATTATTTATACTTATGTTATTACTTTATAATGAAAAAACTAAAGAAGAAGAAGTTGAAGAAGAAAGAAAACTTGAAAGAATCGGTAGAAGAGATTACCTCTTCCTCGACGCAACTCCTTTAAAATTCTTCTTAGGGCATTAGAGTTGGTCTTTTGAGAAGACAAGAACCTATATTATATAACTAGAGATGTTGAGAAGAGTAATGTTCAGTGTTTGGCCGAGAATTGAGGCTGAAAAGGGTGTGAAGAGAAGAGGTAAGGGGTGTCCTTTTTATAAGGGAGGAGAGGGGCACCTTAGGAAAACTTCAAATATTATTTTATAATAAATTCATATTCGGTTTTTAATAGATCCAAATTGATTTATTTCGATGATAAGGTGTGTATGGGTCTAAATACTCTCAACCAATAGGTTTTAGACAAGTTCATGTTATTATTTTATCCTTATCATTTAGATTTAACTCTAAATTAAATAATTTAACTTTTACCGTGTCTTTTTGTTTTCTTACATTATATGGTTAATAAACTTACTATAACAAGCCAAACGAACCCCAAGTGGTTAATTATTAATATATATATCCTTATATAAGTCATTTGGCCGAACATTATATTTTTAGGAATAAAATAACAATTAATAATATAATATTTGTTTTGAAAACTATTTTATGTCAATTTTGACACTATTTGGTACATGATTTTTGTGAAAATTATAACAGCATTATTAGTTGGAAAAAAGTTAATTAAATCAATACTAACATGTCATATTAACATATAAAAGTAGTGGAATTCATAAAAAGTCTACAATTACATTTATTTGGATATTTCTAACATCAATTATGTTAATATCTCATTAATAAGATAATTAATGTATTGTCATTGTGTCATAAATAAATTAACTTATTTAATGTATAAAAATTATAAATAAAATACCATCATGTAGGAAAATTTTTTATCTTTATAATGAATATTTATAGTTGAATATATCTCATGTATAACCCTATATTAAAAAAAATAGCTATTAAACTTTGATTTTAACTATTTTAATTCTTCTTTAAATAAAATAATTATAAATGTCCTAATCTTATCCAAGTGGACCTAAAGGGTAATATTTTATCCCTAATGTTGTTTTTGGTCGAACTAAACTTATCCAATAGAATTAATACATGTGTTATGGTAATAATAATATCATTTTTACCCTTAATTATCCTATTTAATTTTAATCGTGGTAAATAAAAGTAAAAAGTTACTATTCACCAAAAATTATTTTTATCTTATTGAACCAAATTTTACTCCTTCATATTAATTGTGCCTCTCAGATTTTTAAAATTCCACTCACAGAAGTGGTAAAATTTTGTTTTATGTAAATTTTAAAACTCTCCTAGGAGGTGGGTAAAAGACAGGGAAAAGTTCAATAAAATTATTATATGTCTAAAATTATTATAAAATGAATCCAATGAATTACATTGAACTTATATAGGTATTATGTATCAATTTTTACCTAAAATTAATTTAAATAAAATAAACTATTATTTAAATAAAATGTCGGTTTTTAAATAGTAACCCAGTGTTTTCACTATTTATCAAAAATTGAAATTTTTCAGAAAAATACCAAAAATTCACCCTAGGCTAATTTCGACATTGAGAATCCAAAAATGAAGTCCATTTTGAAAGATAAAATTTATAAAATTTAAAAAAGTGGGTATTACTATTCATAACAGCTAGTTTATAATAATATTATAATAATATATCGTTTAGTGAAACCCAGTATTGCGTACTACACACGCTATCGAGGAAGGTCTTGATTGCGTGTAATGAAAGCCAAGTCAGGGATTCGTTTAGTGAAAGCTCCGGTTGGTGTTGTGTATAACATAATCAAAACATATTTCATTTATACATTAAACAAAATCTATACTTAATCTTTCATAAAATAATTTCCAGAAGACTAACTTGAAATTGTGTGTAACACAAGCCGAGAATAGTGTTTCTTATACTGCAAGCTAATAAGGTGTTGTGTATAGTGAAAGCTAATTTTTGTGTAGCGTACAACACAAGACATCAATGATATTAAAAATAATAATTCTCATAAAATCCCGAGTTGTTACATGATTAAAAAAATTCCTTCCATATTTTGGTAGGAAATGTCACAAAGTACCTCATTTGGAAAATGAAAAAAAATATTTCTTCAAAACTATTTTGTAAAAAGTCAAAAAATAGTAAAAAAAATTAAGAAATAATAGGATAATTTAAAAAAATTAAAAACATTTTCATAGAATATAGATATGGAATCAAAATATCCCCCAATGGATACTTAAACATAAATAATCCAGAATATTGATGAGATTTTGAAATAGAACCCTTACATCTGGAATGAACTCCCTCATATGTGTTAGAACATCCTATTTAATAAATATATGTTTATTATAAATATATCTAGGAACCATACTTATATATATCATAGTAGATATTATTTTCCTATAAGGCTTTATTACTCATTCATTGATAATTCTTTGTTAAAATCATGTTTCAGGTGATAAATGCTTTGTTTTTCATGTTTTTCATTGGTATTTTTGTTCCTTTTACATTGATAATGATTAAAAAATATCCTCAATTTTAACCATTATATAAATATAAAGTAAAAAATTATTTATATTAATCCATTAATGTTATAGATAGTTAATGAATTACATTGTTCATATAGATGGTATGTCATGCGTATGCATGAATGTTGTTTTTCTTTTTTGATAGATGAAATGAAAGAAAGTTAAATATTAATTTAACTTCATAGAATTATTATTATATCATATATATATTATATATTCATAAATAGTTTCTTATTATCATACTATTAAAATATAAATGAAAAACGAATCACATCACTTTGTAGAGGTTGTAGTCCACACGTACGCGTGAACCACATTATTATTTCCCAAAATATTTGATGTTAGAAAGGTTGATGTGAAATTATAATAATATAATTATAATTATCTCAAAAATATCATATATAAATATTAAATTCATCATAATATTGATCCATATAATATTGCGATTAAAAATGAATTGTATCGCTACATAGAGACGATAAGTTGTACGTCCATACGAGCAATACTTTTATTTCCCATTTTATTGGAAAGATATTTTATAATTATTTTTCCTAAACCTAACAAATTTTTATAGTATTTATGACACTTAATTTATTCTTTAATTATAAATAAAATATATTTATAAGTGGTAAATAAGAGTATAAAAGAAAGTGATTGGTTTAGGCGATTGCCTCTTATTTGAAATGATTCCTTTGGATCTCACCTGAATCAATCTAGGGTTGGTCATTTTGGAATACTAAAACCTCTGTAATGTGGATAATAAATTATATAAGTGAAAATGGTAGAGTTTTTTTAAAATATAAGGCTCAATGTGGTGTGATGAGGTGAGGGGAGGTTCTTTTTTATAATTGAGGTGAGGGGTACTTTTGTAATTTCTCAGAAGATTAAATTATCATAGATTAACATTCAATATCTAGGCCTAGAAATTTAAATGGATTCTAATATAAGGTAATATGTGGTTGTTATTATATAAGAAAATATAATCTAGACAAGTTTTGGTGTAATTTTAAACCATATCATTTTGATTAACCATTTGTTAACCAATTTTAATTCTAACTTTGGAAAGAAAAGTTTCAATATTAAGCGGCTGTAAATACTAATTATAAGATGATAATTGGACCTAAAATGGAACATTTATGACATTATAGACCATTTAATATCAAAAGTATCTTATATAAGTATTTTTAGATTTTAAAATATTTTAATAAAATATTATTTTGATAAAATATCATTATTGTCAATTTTGACATTTTTCATTTCATTTTTCTTTAAATACATCTATAAAAAGGGTTAATTTGAATATAATGCTTTAAAACCTACCCAAAATTCATATAGATATATAAAACTAATTGGTTACATTAACCCATTCGAATTATATCACATTAAATATTTCTAAAATAACTTATTATATATTTTTTTCAATGGAGAAACACTACATCGGTGTTCCATAAGAAATTAAGTTCATTATATAATTACTAAAAATTAAATATATTTTTTTTCATGAAAATAACTTTTAAAATATAAAAATAAACACTTATATTCTTTTGAGACATAATTTATATACCTACGTGGATAGATAATACATATTAAAAACAAAGAGAGTGACATTTTTTGGAGAAAAATAAGGTCTTATCTAAAGGAAAAACCTTTTGAGATAGATAAATAAATAGTTACATCAGTATAAAAGAAGGAAATTTACATTTATCCTTTTTGAAAATGGGAAATAACTCATTGGTAAGCATCCTAGAGCATATATAATTCTCAAAACTCACCTCTTTATTTGCAAGACCATTGTAAATTGAGTTATCTTCACTATAAATATGAGTGATAATATAATTGAGGGAGGAGAGCATGTTAAGGAATTTGGTCTATTTATTAGTAATTCTACATTAAATATGAATGTTTTCCATTATAATAGCATCCAGAATTGTGGAAGAGTCACACTCAATCCATATGTTTTTCCAACCCTATTGGTTTTCCATGTCAACTGCTTTAATCAGGCTAAACATTTTACCATATAAAGTAGAGGAACAACCATATGGGCCGTAGAGACAAATAAGGATATCACCACAATGATCTCTAAATACCACCCCATATATTGAAGGTCATTTCTTTCATTTCAAGGTGCATTTGATCCATCCTACAAATAGTGAGTTCAAGAAAACATCAAAGGTACATTAAATAGGTAAACAATTCCTACAATTTTAAGACCTCTCGGCACTAAGAAATCACAGAGAGAATTGTGTAAGGGACTCCACTTAATAGTGTTGGTATTATAGACAACTACAATTATTTAGGTGATTGAAACATCAAGATCAATGTGCACCTACTCATGTATGATTCAGTTCATACCCTTCCGGATGACATGAATGATTTATGTACATGCCACCATTAACATAATCATTATATATTGAGAGAGAATGATTTGAAATAATTCCTTAAGGTGGTCCAAAATCTAGTTCATGATCAGGATTATGATCTAAAAATTGTCAAAAAAAATCATTCTAGAGGTCTATGGAAGTGAAGAAACACAAGATATGGTGATCCACATCCTCTCCATGGTGCATCAATATATCACATATTGAGCACAAGGTTAAACCTATAGACTGTAGATTAGAATCAAAAATAATTTTAGAGAAAGATAGACTCCATAGAAGTGTAACCTAGATATAAGAATCCAATTTTTATTAAGTGAAATTTTCTAGGTTAGCGACACATGTATTTTGTGTTTATTGGGTAATTTTGAAGTGAGAATTTCATTAACAGATGAATCATAGCTCATAAAATCAGAATCTTCATCAATGAATTCAAATTTGATGATTATAGATTGGTTCATAGGGGGGATAATATGAGGACATACCATTTGATTACTGATCATGATGTTGGGATTCAAAACATTAGCTTAATAATAAATAATATAAAGAAAAGGGGTCACTATACTATTTTCAGACCAATATATGATAGAAGAGCCTTTTATGACCATTTGGTGAGACTATATTGATATTTTGTTAAAGGTAGTCTTATAGGTCGATTATATGGAGGAGAAAACACAACTTGAGGTTCCATATTTAATTCTGTCATAAAATAAAGCTCTAATAAAACTCAAAGAGTGAAATTTATCATCCATAATCCTCCACATGAATTGGTCTTGAATATAATGGTTGAAAAGATATATGTTTTTGATACCAAGGGATCTAAGGGTGTGCTTCTTACAAAATTTCATTTGAAGGGACCATAATGAAATTTCATTCTAGAGTACTACCATTCTAAATAAAATTTCTCAAGGAGATGTTAATAATTTTGAGTAAGGAATAAAGTCATTTTTACACCCAAAAGAAATATAATTTTTTTAAAATAATGATAAGATTCATGAGAAAAATTCTTCTATCCATAGAAAGAGACTTACCTTTCCAGGAGCTCAAATGAATTTGAATTTGACATAAAATGTGAGTAAAGTATCCATCTTTGTGTATTCCCCAAAATATTGGAAAACCTATGTAAATAAAAGTAATCGTTCCTTCTCTAATTTCCAACTCACTGGTGATATTTAGTATCATTGAATCAGTAATGTTTTCCCAAAGAAAATGAATTATTTACATTAGGTGATCTCCTGACTTGATACTTTTTCATAATGTAGGAGGGCCTTTTTAAGGTTCCAGGTTATTATTTTATCACCTTGTGTGAAGAGGATGATGTCATTAGAATAAATAATTATAAAGGAGCATAAATTCCTCCGATAGCTATAATGTTTTTTAAATTTCCTCATTCAACCATTCTAAGAAGTAGCCTGCTAATATAGTATTATTAATCTCCAAATACAATGGCGGATAGGGGGTCACCTTGGCTAACCCCTCTTGAACAATTAAAGTATCCCTTAGGGATCCATTAATGGTGATTGAAATGATGGTAGATACAATATAATATGGAATCTAGTGAATGAATCTTGAATCAAAACAAAAGATGATAAAAACCTTTCAAATGTGTCCCAAATCCATGGTATCCATGGCTTTTTTAATGTTAAGATTTGAAGAAACATTACCTCCCCTGGCAATTTTCTTGATTAGGTTGGTACATTCATATGCATTGATATGATAGTCTTTAATGGTTTTCCATTTGATGAAGTTAAATTGATTAGGGGTATGATTTTATCTGAGACTTTGAAAAACCTATTTTCATAATTTTACCCATAATTTTATGAATGGTGTTAATAAGAGTAACTATCCTGAATTGACTAATATCACAAGAAATGTCCACATTTAGAATTATATAAAGGAACTAATCATTGGTACCATTAAAAATATACCCACCCATAAAAATTATTGAATAAACTGTATACATCATGATAAATGTTATCATAATATTCCTAGAAGAAATGATTTGTGAAGCCCTCCAATCTAGGGGATATCTCTAAATTCAGTGAAAAGACTGCATCCTTAATTTCAAAATCCAATAGAATCGAGGAGAGAAATATATTATATTCATAAGTATCTAATTTGGGTATTATGCCATCCATCAATATCTCACTAGTGGAAAATCTAGTGAATATTTCCATATAGTAATAAATTATATTATTAACAAGGTCATGCCTAGTTTCTAGTAAATTTTCACCACTTTTTTAGAGGGAGAGTGGCCTATTCACTCTTTCACCATCTAAATATAATTAAATAACTTCATATTTATGTCACCGTCATTGAGACACTTTTTTTGAAATAGTTCTTCTTGTTATTATATTTATTATTTAGAATATCATTGAGTTTGGAGGAAATCATATCTTCCTACTCAATACCCTCAGAGAATTCATTTTTTGTAATGGATTCTTGAATGGGATTTAGGAAAAATTAAATAGTGTTAATATCTTTGTCAAGGGATTTGAATTAATTAATTATCCATTATTTCATTATCCTCTTTATCAATTTCAACTTGAAGATACAAGAATGAAGATTGTCTTTATATTCTACTGAATTACACTTGTCATAGACAACCTTGCCACATTCAAAATAAAGAATCCATGAATTGTTAAACCTAAAAGGTTGAGTATGCTTTCTATATTTGGATATGATACTCATAATAATTTGGTGATGATGAGAGTTAGACATGTACAAGGTATAACATAAAATGGATACCCAAAATGATATAGAGGCTTCATTGGTAAAGGCTCTATCTATTCTACTTGTATGCATCCTATTCTAATGTTTTATGTACCATGTAAATTTATCTCCCACCAAATTAATCTCAACTAGGTTACTATTATCAATCTAGGACTTGAACTCCCTAGTTGATGTGGAGTGAGAGGTAGAGCCAATTTTCTCATTAGGATAAAGGATAGAATTGAAATCCCCAATTAGTGTCTAAGGATCCTTAATGATACTATAGAGGGAAGTAATATCCAGCCATAAGTCCCTTATATATTGGTATATATTGAAGGCATAGACAATAGAGAAAAAGTGTGGAATGCCTTTATAAGTAAAACTAGAAGTAATACATTTTTTAGAAGTACTTAAAATAGTGGTAGGTTCTTTAGTAAAACAATGAAACTTCACATTATTGGGGTGGCTGGATTAGCCTCTGTTTTAGTAAAAGATCTCTCTTAACATGATTTTTCAGTAATATCCCAGGCAGAATGATTTTTCACCAAATATTCATTATATGTATCCAGAGTCAACTAGTTAGTGAAGATGGATGCATCAATATATTCTAGAATCACCTTTAACAGATCCTACTCATACTTGAGGGATGTCATCAATTCTGTTATCTCTAGGTCAAGGTTCGAAAAAAATCGCATCCATCTCTTAAAAGTGACTATATGATGTCACTGGGAACAAGATGCTCTTTAGAGATCAAGATATCATGAGGGAGGGGGAACCATGATTTTTCACTTCTTCTTAAACTATCAGATCCCGTGAAGTATGATCATTATGGTTTGTATTATTTTCATTAGTAGTGTCCATAGAGGGTTCACCCATATGAAACCTCACCACATTGTTTTTTCTACGCTTGGGGACCTCCCTCTATGTTTTGATATTCTATAGATGTTTAACCTGATTATTTATCACTCTTCAATTTGAGATAACATGTACCACCATCTTACAAACTTTAATTTTATTTTATTTTTTCAAATATATTCGTTTGATAACTACTAAATTAATTTTATAAATTTTAAAACCATATATTTGAATAATTTATTTATTATTATTCATACCTATCAATCTAATATCCAAGTAATAATGGATAGATAATATTTAAAAAATGTTGTGTGGTTTGTCTAAATTTGTTGTTGCGTGTAACACAAGCTATCAACGAAATGAAATTATTTAAAGGAAAATAGTTCTTTAAAATATTGGGGTTTTACATTCTATATAATAGTTGGGTGTTACCAGTGTGTTTTGAGTAACTTTTCAAGGTTTTCAAACCCACTAACAAAGCTAACATGGAAGAGAGTAATGGTTTTCTAGACCAGTGAATGCGAATAAAATATTAAGGAGATGGAAAAGAGTCTTATTACTATACCAGTCCTCACACTACCCTTAAGTGTAGAATTTTCATGGTATAAAATGATTCTTGAAAAAAGATACTAGATTTTTTACTTATGAAAATTGATAAAGTGATATAATAAACCTCAAGGTAGTTTGAAGTTAATGAGAAAAAATATACCACATATGATCTGGAGTTGTCCATAGTGATCATTGTATTAAAAATATGGGGATAATATCTCTTTGGTAAAATTATAAAATATATAGAGATCATAATAGAAATGAATATATATTCACAAATAATGAGCTTAATATTCACTAGTGAAGATGGTTAAAGATAATCAAGGACTATGACTACTCAATGAACTACAATCCTGGGTAAGAAAAAAAGTGGTAGATGGTATATGTAGAAAGGATCCAACAACATTATCAGTGAATAAAATTGAGAATAATACAAAATTCTTAGCCATGTAAAGTATAGAAAATTGGAATCATGAAGGAAGGAACATCATTATTACTTTCTCAAATTATTTCCTAACTGTCTCTTATAAAAAATATAAAGGATGATAAAAAGATAATATAGAAATTTAGAAGAATGTGTAAGAATTTTGAAAAAGTAATTCCTTTGATTTAAAATTTGATGAATAAAATTTTTTTAGCTTGGGTTATGACAATTCGTATAACAAAATCTAGAGATAAAGAAAGATTTTTTTAATGATGCACATAGATTGACATTCTCCATCCACCCTAGGAGTACAATGATGTATCATGATCTCTAAGAAAACTATTAGTGGAAAAAATTAATAAGGGGATCAAAAAATATACATAAAAGTGTCTAGTATGTCTAGAAGTGAAGGATTGAAGGGAAAATTATAAGGGTATGATGCAACCATTACCCATACCTAAATAAAAATTGGAAACAATTACCATGGACTTTGTGACCGATCTTTCAAAGGCATTGAGAGGAAATAATTCTATTGGGTTTGTGGTGGATAATATTATAAACACTATACCCTTCATTAAAATTTTAGGGTACCTAACTTGCATGTATATAAATCAAATAGGTTGTGAGGCTGCATGTAACACCACTATCAATTGTATCTAACTTAGATATGATTTACCTCTCACTTTTGTAAGATCCTATAACATGCTCTGAATACTGAGTTGAAATTAAACTCAAAATATCAACCAAAACTAATTTCCAATATTATTGGACTATTTAGACACTAGGATAAATGTTTAAATTATTCTCAATTGACTTTGAAGGAGGATGGGATCAACAACTTCTTCTAGTTAAGTTATTGTTAAATAATAGTTTTCACTCAAGCATCCAAAAGGATCCCTATAAATCCCTCTATGATAAGATATGAATAAGACTTGTGTATTGGGATGAGGTTGGTGAACACAAGTAGTTGGGACCTAAAATAGTTGAGTAAATGGTAAAAAATGTTCAATCCCATTTATCATCACATAAGGGCTTCTCAAATTCGATCAAATAGTTTTGATGACAATCACTAATGATACCTAGAGTTTAAGTTTGGGGATAATGTATTTCTCAACATATCATTAGGGAATAGAGTCATGATATTCATGAATAAAGGAAATATAATACAATAGTACATCATCCCCTTTGATATTCTCAATCACATCAGAGCTTTGGCATATCGACTATTACTCCCACCAACCTTTTCTCAAGTACACAACATATTCCATGTTTCCATATTAAGGTAGTACAGTCCATATTACTCACATATACTAAACTCAGCAGTGTTAAAACAAGAAAATGGTCACTCTTATGAGGAGTAGAAAATGAAGATCATAGAATATAGAGATAATGTTATAGACAATAATAAAAATCATATGGTCAAGTACTATGGTGGAACTATAAATATGAAGAGAAACCTAGGAACTGGAGGAATCCACAAAATAGAAGTACGCTCAATATTTTTCACCCTATTATGTAATATTAAAGTTTCTGGGAATAATTATTTAAGTGGGGAGGAATGTAACATATTTTTTTGAAAAGAAAAATATGCTCGATGGCGTATGCGACGTGCAGTACAAACCCTATACGAATTTTGATTATTTATGAAATTTATAAACTAGCCGTTAAATTGAAACATATGAATCATATTAACTAATTTATAATATATATATATCATAATTTATATAAAATTACTAATAAATTATTAGGAGATAAGTACTCATTTTTTTAATACGGACATTTTATTCTTTAGATATACATTTCCTTTAAAATTGATATTTATTTATTTTTGTGAAAAAATATTAAAATTAATTTATGGAAATTTTAGAAATGTTATTTAATAAAATTAAAATAATTTTATAAATCATAATTTCAAAATTAAAATAGGTTTAAATTTTGTTATTTTTCAGAAAATTTTGATTTTTTTAGTGAATAATGGAAAATACTAATTTTCCAAATACTATAATTTATTTTCATTAAATTAAAACACATAAAAGTTATATTATATTTTTTATTTTTTATTTAAATTACATATTATACCTTTAATTTATAATAATATAATTAATTTTATTTGAATCTTCAATTTTTATGATTTTGGTATATGTTTATTTTTATATTTAAAACACGGTTTTCTACAAACAATTTTTAAGTGCATAAAAAATATCCTTATTAATTAATTATAATAATTCTTAGTAAGGAAATATTTAAATAAAAAATATATATTATAAATCTATTTATATGAATTTAAATTTATGTAATGTTGATTTATACTCATAGAGTTAATATAAGATCATATATTGCTTGAAAATTAAATTTCTTGAAAAACCATTTCTCAACACGTTTTGCGGGTTCAATTTTAAATTGAATTCTTAAAGTTATTTTATTTTAATTTTTAATTGGGATTAGATATTTTGAATCATAAAAACTGATATAATTTAAGAGGTTTAACTTATTTTTTTCATAATGAATAGTTAAAACTGTAAAAAATTAAGTTACCATGGTGAAAAACTAAAATTATAAATGTGAGTAGCCTGAAAGGTAAATAGAATAACATTTTTTTTTTGAATTTTGGAAGATTTTATCACCTATATAAACCATATAATCTATTATTTATCTATTTTGGATGATTTTTTCTTAAGGGTGACTTCCCATTATTGAATAGTTTTGGGTACTTACAAAAAAATTCCATCCCTTATTAGTTTTAAAAGGAAACCTCTTATACTCTTATTTAAATACATAAAAATCCTTATGTTTTATCCAATATCTACCAAAAATAAAATAATTAATTACATTACCACATCCTTGAGTACTTTTTTATCATAAATATAATATTAGGAGGCTTTAGGTATAATCCTAAAAAGGTGGTCAGAAGAAGATGTATAATACTTAACTCAGAATATTTATTTTATTTCTTCTGCCACCTCCATAAAATATTACTCAATAATTAGGATATAAACAAAATTATATTCCATATAATGATTTATTATTATATTAATATAATAATCTACATCCATCTTCTATTCCATCAAATGGGAAATGAAACCATCATTTATGTGTACGGTAGACTACCGACTCACGAACTGAGGCAATTTTTTTTTCCATAAACGCCTATCATGGATATTAATGATGATGGTTTTTATGTTTATATGTGATATTTTTATATTATTTATTTATACAAATTTAATCTATCATATACCTTCTTATCATACCATCCATTTAAAATTGACAATGTCTTTCAGGTGAACAGAGGACTATCGCTTAACGAAACTATGTGATTATTTTTTTATTATAGCATCACATGGATGGTATATTTAAGTGTTTTTAAAAAGTTAATATTTTATTTATTATATAATTATTTTTATATAAATATAATTTGAAAATTATCTTATTTCCATTATAATTTTTTAAATATAGAAACATTACTCATGTGTACGTACAACCTAGCATCTCCGTGATTGCAACATAGTTCATTTTTCATAACCATTCTTCATGATTGGTTTTAAATGCATAATTGATGTATAAAAATTATAATTATTTCATTATTATTATTCTATATTTTTTATATAATAATTTCTTTGTCTATAGTTAACTTTACAAAGAGATCTTGTACATATTGGTCGAACATAAATAAAATGTCCGACCTGAATCTAAATGATTAAGTAAACGAATATAACACAATAACAAATAAAATAAAACGAATAATAAAATTTAAAATGTTTATTAATAAATGAAAAAATTAACATAAGTCTTTTATTCAGGATGATAAAGAACACACATTATGAATCAGTATCTATGTAAAGGATCTATCTAAACCACCCTTTTCTTTGGGTTATAACCATTACCTATCTTACTCACTTTATCTATCTCTTTAAAGTTATGGAAAGATTATAAATTTTTTATATATGTATCACAAATAAATTCCTATATTATTATTCCTTAATTTAATTGGTTATTACATTCATTATGTTCATTTATCAAATTCCATCATTATGAAATTTTATTTGATTATGATATGAGGAAAGATTATGCAACCCATTTTACTTCCATGGGGCAATTTTTATGTATATTTAGTATGATTGATTTCCTTTTCATGGAATACATAATTCATTAATAGGTTATTATGAGTGAAACCAAATAGTTGTCTAATGCATTGGGTAAATATTTAGTGTCACAATATGATATGTATAGAATTAGGAAATAAACCTAATCCATTATAGGACTTTGTCTCCTATGAGATATTTTCTAGAAAGTTATCCTTGAATCATGTTTCTATCTTGTTTTTTGTTTATTATACATTTCTTATGTTGCCATGATATTGTGATACAATTTTCTTTTTGTTATGATTATATGTGATTACTCATGAGTCTTATCTTTTATGATATTAGGCTATACCTTTGACTCACATGTTATATTTACTTATAATTTTTATTTTCTTAATGGGATTTTTAGCTATCCCCTTTATTTATTTCATCACTAGGTTATCCAATTTAGTTTTAATAGATAAAATGGATTCAAGATCTCATTATGGAGAATTAAATATGGATTTCATGTTTAGTTTTATTTTGATGTATTATGAGCCTAGTCTTTAGAAGACAATAAGCCTCACCATATTTATTTTTATTAAAGGAAATTTATGTTAAAAATAATGAAATAATATGTGTGAATGGATTGGTTTTATATATTATGTTTTTCCTTAGTGACTCTTACATATATTAATTTCCAAATTTCAAATCTATAACATATAAGGACTCTTTATTATGCACAGATTACTCTTACATATGCTCTGGGAAGCTCTTATGTATTCCTAAAAGGGACACTTTCATATCTTAGTGTCTGGTAATAATTTAAATTTTTTATAATTTTTAGTAATATTTGATCAAAATTTACATATCATTTTTTAATCTCCTGTAAATCCTAACATATCTCTTTCAACAAGGTATTCACTCTTACATTTTTCCTCGGATTAACCTTTTCTTACACCAGTATAATTCAATAATTTTCGAATTTATCCGATTTTAGATTTTAAATAATTATATACCATTACATATTCAATAATTTTATATTTTTTATAAGTCGTTAAAATTTAATGACTCTTATGTATCCCTCATCATTTCAGAGTAACCCTTATATATGGAGTCTTTTTTCAAGTTTTCAACAATATATAACTCAAGGATTTTCAAAAATCATATTCATATTTCTCAACTTATATCAAAACATCTCCAAAATTTCTCAAGGAATATTTATCTATATCAACCAATTATAGATCACCAATGTATTTCTCAAAATATTCTTCAGCTATATTTTAATTATCTCAGAGCTCTTGCAATATATAGGCACTAATTACATTACTTAAACAGTATTTCACTACCTTATAGATCTTCAAAACATATTTAAATAATATCAAAGTTTCTTTATCATGTAACATTAGTCATCGCAAAATGATAATAGATAGGATAGATATCTATAGCTACATTTCTCAACTTCTTCATGGAGATATAATATCCAAAAATCACTATACTCCATTAGACTCTTCTTATATTTTGATATTATCAATCATAGTGAAGGAAGAAACCTACCTTATAAATAATTCACAATAATCTTACAAAATATATTTCTACTCTAATAAGTAGAATCCTCATCATCTTCATCCATCATTGTAAAACATTGGTAGACAATTATTCTCCATAGAATATTAGAAACAACTCAAATAATTTACCATATATTAATGGATCTCCAATTATATATCCAACAGAAAAAACATCTTTTTCCATAAGAATAATGAAATAAACTAAGTTAAATGATCCAAGGTGTTTCTTAAATTATCATTCATTAACCAAAACACAATATTATGAAACCTTTATGGGTTCCTTATACTTATTCTCATGAATATGCATATGTACTCCAAACTTCTTCCAAGATTATCTTTTTAATCACATTTTTACATAATTATTACAGAATTTGTTCTTATTGACAATTTATATAACTCAAAACCAAGTGTATTAAAAACATAATCATATATTTTATGCATTTCATGTTATAATTTTTGGATAGTGACGAGGTTAGGGTATGTTCTTAGTATTTAGTAAAGAAGTTAATGGATTTTTTAGTTGAATGAAGGCTTACTTCAAAAATATTTTGGTCATTGGATTCATATATTTTGTTAATCATTATAATACATGATTCCCTTTTATTATCCATAAAAAATGTGTATATAAAAATTTTATTTTTAATATAAAAAGGGAAAAACACCAGAAATGGGAGACAAGAGTATGATTTACTCATTATTATAGATTATCACAATTGTGTCCCATAAAAGGAATTAAGGGGGAAGGGGAGTTGTCAGTGTTTCATTGTGGTGATTGATTGATTTATATTCATTGTAGAAAATTTTATCAATTTCAACATGTAATGTGATTAAGAGCTTTAAAACTTCTCATCCTTCCCCAAAATTTCTCACATAAAATCTTTCCATCCTCAAACCCTAGAATATACATTTTGAAGTCCTCTGGGTAGCACATTATTCCATGTTAGTAGGGAAATTAGAGTCTTGGAAAGCATATGGTAGATAACTTTCACACTAATAATGAGAAAAAACAACTTTAAATGACCCTAGAGTAAATATGGGAATTTCCCCTTAAAGGTAAGTCAAACATTGCCCGTGTTAAAGGTAAATTTGAACACTTGTGTATGATAAAGTGGGAATTTGGATTAATTCATAAAGGGTTCATGGTATTTTCAATAATGGATAATTAATGATCATCATCATTCATAGATTTATTATTTAATCTGGGAAATAAGATATTGTTTCTTCAATTCTTTTCATTTCATTTGAGTACAATAGTTTTAGTGTAGGGGAGTGATGAAAGCTCATATTTTAAATTTTTTTTTCTGTTTTTCACTAAAAATTCACCCCACAATTAATATAAAACATATGAAATTAATAAATTTTTTATACTTTGGAAATAATGTTTATTTAATATGGAAATGTGTTTTTTAAAATTTTTAAGTGTATTATTAATTTGTTTAATTATATGTAAGGTCATACATTTAAGTTAGAATATTATAAATTTAATTTTATTCATTTATGTTTTAATTTTAAATATTTTAATTAATTACATAATGAATATAGAAAATATGAACCCAATTTAGATTGTTTTTATGATTTTCAAGTAGTGGAAAAAACATTATGTTTGTGTCAAATGGGATATGTAATAGTTTCCTAATAACGATACATAAAATTAATTTTTTTGGATGAGTGATATGTACAGGTAACTCTAAATATTCACATGGTGATAGGTATGGGTATTTGGATAAAACAAAAGAGTTTACCATAGAAATACCTTTAATGCAATAGTGATTATGGATGATATATAAGTTTAATTAGTTACAACACGTAAAGGTAACCCCACAACCCAAGTGATAAGTAAGGATAATGCCATCACTATAAGGATTTATCAAGAATATGTTAGGGTTTCACTATAGATACACATATATATATATATATATGCTATAATTTTAATACTAGAGAGATTCAAACCATATGTAAGAGTTAGAGATAATGTGTAAGAATTTACTATTAAAATACTTTAGGGCCTAAACAATTATCAAATCCCTAATAAATATTTTATCTAAAAATCTAAAAAAATATTGAGCTTACACATCGATTACATCTAGTTTTTAATCAAGCAGTGATAGTAAAAAAGGAATTTTAAGTAGGGTAATATTTGAGAGATGTGTTTTAAAAAGAAATAATAACCCTTGGGTAGTACACATAGATGAAATATTGGATAGGGTGGTCAATAATTATTTTTATAAGGGATAATTATATGACCCCAATGATCCATATAAATATATTTCTATTTCCCATATCAAAGGATTCAAGAGCTTGGCCTTCACCCATGGATTCATATAGATAAAGATTTTATATTTTATTTTTCAAATTTTAGTAGAATTTATTTTTTAATTGTTCAAACTTTATTCCATTCTCTATTTTTAATTTTGTGCTAGTGATTCTCAAATTCTCACATATTGTAATAGGTTAACAAAAGGATTATTACCAAAATGAATGTATAGATTTCATTTACATTCCCATATAATTTTTTATTTTACTTTATGGTCTTAGATGATTGAGAAGAAGAGGTGAGTAAAAGACATTTTCACTTATGTTTCACCCATTTACTTCCACATTTCTAAAAATCCATTTAATCTCATAATACTTTAATTTATGATATATTATGGTATCCATAGTTTGGAAAGTTTAAGGAATCGTCGTTTTCATCCACTGAGATAGTGGTGGAAATATCACATATGAGGTTTCCATAGAATGATGTTCATTCACACAGTTGAATCAGTGTAGGTGTGTTTAACTGGATGGTAGAACATGTAGAGTAGACAAGGGAACCAAGGTAAAGAGATAATTAAGGATCATTATATTTGAATCTAGGGGTGTATAATTTTTTTATTTCCACTATATATTCAGAATTTGTATATATCTTTTCAGATACAATTCTTTCATCCCAATTTTTTGTGTGTTTGAATTTAGAAAATAAAAAATCATAAGTGATTAGGATAGTGAGTTTTTTCAGCTTATAAATTCATGGGAAGGTTCTGTTATGTCCCACTAGGCTACATTATAATATTTATAAATATTTATTTATTTTGAAACCTATAACATCTTAAAATCAATATGTTTTTTCTCCATCCCATTTGGGTATCTGTAACACCCGAGATTTTTATGATAAATATTTTGTTTTTATGTTATCATCAAAATAATATTTCACTACACACAACACTAGCTTGGATTTCTTTACATGCAATCGCGACCTTCTTCGATAGCTTGCATTGTACGCAATATCGAGTTTCACTAAACAACGATATGCTATTAAAATATTATTAAAACTATCCATTATGAATAGTAATACCTACATTTTGAAATTTTATAAATTTTATATTTCAAAATGGACTTCATTTTTGGATTCAGAATATTGAAATTAGCCTAGGGTGAATTTCTGGTATTTTTCTGAAAACTTTCAATTTTTGATGAATAGTGAAAACACTGGGTTACTATTGAAAAACTGACTTTTTATTTAAATAATTATTTATTTTATTTAAATTTATTTTAGGTCAAAATTAATACATAATACCTATATAAGTTCAAAGTAATTCATTTGAGTCATTTTATAATAATTTTAGATATATAAAAATTTTATTGAACTTTTTACCGTCTTTTACCCACCTCCTAGGAGAGTTTGAAAATTTACATAAAACATAATTTTACCACTTCTGTGAGTGGAATTTTAAAAATACGAGATACATGGTTAACATTAAGGAGTAAAATTTGGTTCAATAATATAAAAAAAAATTGGTGAATAGTAACTTTTTACTTTTATTTACCACGGTTAAAAGTAACTAGGGTAATTAAAGGTAAAAATTGTATTATTATTACCCTAACACATGTAATAATTCTATTGGATAAGTTTAATTAGACCATAAAAAACCTTAGGAATAAACTATGACCATTTAGGCCCACTTGGAGTAGATTAGGACATTTAATATTATTTTATTTAATGAAGAGTTAAAATAGTTAAAATCAAAGTTTAATAACTAAAATATTTTTAATACAAGGTTATAAATAAGATAAATTAGACTATAAATATTCAGTAGAAATATAAAAATATTTCCTATATAATGGTATTTTATTTATAATTTTTAGACTTTAAATAATTTAATTTATTTATGACACAATGGTGATGCAGTAATTTACTTATTAAGAAAATATTGACATAATTGATATTATAAATACCCAAATAAATGTAATTTGAGAATTTTCATGAATTAAACTAATTTTATAGGTTAATATGACATATTAGTATTGATTTAATTATTTTTTTTGGAACTAATCATTTTGTTATGATTTTCACAAAAATAAATTTCTAAATAGTGCCAAAATTGACATAAAATAGTTTTTAAAACAAATATTATATTATTACCTGTTATTTCATTCCTAAAAATCTAAGGTTCGGCCAAATGACTTAGATAAGGTTATATATATTAATAATTAACCACTAGGGGTTCTTTTCTCTTGTTATAGTAAGTTTATTAACCATATAGTGTAAGAAAACAAGAAGACACGGTAAAAGTTAAATTATTTAACTTAGAGTTAAATCTAAATGATAAGGTTAAAATACTAACCTAAACTTGTCTAAAATATATTTGTTGAGATGATTTCAACCCATCCCCACATTAGCTTCTAAATAAATCAGTTTGGAGCTATTAAAAACCAAATATGACTTTATTATAAAATAATATTTTAAGTTTTTCCTAAAGTGCCCCTCTCCTCCCTTATAAAAGGGCACCTCCTCCCTCTCCTCCTCACTCCACTTTGAGCCTTCAAGCTTGGCCAAACACTACCAATTTCTCTTATCCACTTCCCTAGAAACATCCTATATGTCCTTGTATTCTACAAATACCATATTTTGTGCCCTAAGAGGATGTTAAGAAGAGGCGCTTTAAAGAAGAGGTAATGTCCGTTACCGATTCTTTCAACTTTATTTCTTCTTCTACTTACTCTTATTTAGTTTTTTCATTATGAAGTAATAACATCAGTGTCCCTAATATACTTATATGTTATTATAAATATGAAACAAACCTATTTCACCTTCTATCCAACCTACGGAAAATGAAATCACCGCGTGTACGTACGTACGAAATACCGTCTCCACGCCATGGTGTAATATGTTTTCCACCACCACCATACATGGATGGGTATAATGGTGTAAAGAATAACTATATATGATTATTTTAAAGTGATATTTATTTTGAAATATTATACATACACTTCAATACAATTCCACGATCATGGGAATGATATCATCGCTCGTGCGTACGTACGGTCTACCATCTCCACGATGTGATGTGACTCATTATACATGATCTTCAATGCATAATGATTATATAAATGAATTTAATTAATAAATATGATATATATTACACTAATACCATTCTGTAAATGAGGTATCTATAACCTAAAAAGAATAATAAGAATTTATTCAACAAAACACGCATAAGAACAAAAAGCAATAAACACCCGAATAACAAGTAGCCGTAAAATATTACTAATACAAAGATAATAATATGACCATATATGATATCATAACAATGAGTACGATTATGGAATAAGTAAATAACATTATTTAAATCATTATAAAGGAGGTTCGGACACGTACGAAGCAAATCAAACCTAAGGTAGGGGATAATTATTCCAATCAAATTCTTATCCGAGATTGTTTATTCATAAGTATTTACTGGGGTTATGTTTATTATCTATGTCCATATGTTCTCAAAATGTTTTCATAAAAAAATTTCTTTTCTTCCATGTATTTTTAAAGACATTTTTACCCTTTTTTTACTTTTACCACATCGTATGGAAGGAATCTTTCTTTTGTTTACCATACGAGGTACTTTTTGACTTTTTCGATAAAAGTATGAGGAGAATGTTTTTTTAACTTATACGACATGAATGGATTTTTATTATTTCATAGAACATTATTTCCATGAAGATTACAAGTTTTCATGTTTATTTTTAATCAACTTCTTTTAGTTTAAAATTGTATGACATTTTAAGAAAGGAAAAATGTTTTTGAAGTAGAAAGGATATTTTCCTCAAGAATGGAGTTCAAGCGTTTTATCAAAATTATTTTCCATATAAGATAATATAGGGTTCTGTTTCTATCCCAATTTTTTAATTTATTTGATTATGTTATAATGGAATTATTTTTATGTTGTCATTTTCTCTCATATGGATTATGTTATGATGGCATGATGTTTAAGAATCCCATTTTTATTACATGTTTTATACTATGATGTATGATTTATGATCTTGTGGCACATATAAGAATGGTTTAATTATGATATGGTTGGGACCTATATCTCCCACAAATTCATTGGTTAAATATTTATATCTCATGAGATAGACATGGCTGGAACGGCAGGTTAATCCGGTTCAGTGATACAGGACTGAAATGAGGAGTGAACTTGGTTCAAAAATGGACTTTTTCCGCTAAGATAGTCTTGGCAATGAGTCTTGACTACTAAGAAATTATTCTCTATGATTATGTGTGTATTTCACAAAGTTTCATGTTTTATGTTATGATTATTGGGATTACATTTCACTATTATGATTTATCCCATGTTATGATATTATGATCTCTTGCAGGTTAAGATTTTCAAAATGCTATGTTCTTATGAATATAATATTTCTTTTGCTTACCCTTACTGAGAATTTGAGCTCACCCTTTTGTATTTTTTCTTTCCCCAGGTTAGGAAGAAGGTTATTAAGTAATATATTTTAAAAGGTACTCTAGATATGATAAAATAAAAGGGAGACAGTGTAGTTGATTTATGAACCAGTTCTTTATGTTTCCCAGTTTCTAAAGACACTATACCTATACGGTCCTTTCATGGTTTTGTTATATGTTTTAATAAGTGTAATTAAATTTTGAAGCAATAACAATTTATGTAAAGTATGGGTCGTTATGGTTGGTATCAGAGGAAAGGTATAGTCAACCTTTAGAAACTAGGATGTGAAATCCTTAGTAAGAACCCTAAGGATAAGTCTCTGCATAGAACACAGTCTTAGTGTTTTAGAAATGGCCATGAATAACCTATGATAAGACCTTAAGTGTGAAATTTTATTCTTGATTATGTGGTTTTCCTATTATGATTACTATTTCTCACACTATGCTTATTGGTTTTAGTCAATGGCTGGAACCTGAAGGAACCGTGTTAATACTGAATGCGATGGGAAATGAAATGATCGTCCCCCTGAGAAACCAAACGTTATGGGATCTGGAATGAAAAATATTGTATCCTTGATCACACAACTTTCTCAAGCTATGAATCATGCAAGACTTCTAAACGAGCAAAGGAGAAGCATTCTCTTGAATCCTTCATGAGGCAGTGTGCACCCTCATTCAGCGGGTCTACTGATCCATTAGTTGCTGAACAATGGATCGGTACAACTGAAATGATATTTTCAGTTCTTCAATGTTCTGAACATGATAAATTCATCTTAGCAGTATATATTTTGGAAGGTGAAGCTGATCAATGGTGGAATATTATCAAGAATACGAGGCAAAGGTATGAAATTGAATCCATGGAATGGGATGAGTTAAATAACTTATTTTTCAATAAGTATGTCCCTCTTATTCTTTGAACGAAGATAGAGAAGGATTTTCTTGAACTGAAGCAATAGGATGATGAATCGGTTGGTACCTACAGAGCAAATTTTACAAGACTTGCAAGGTACGCTTCTGGGATTATTATCTAACCTGAGAGTAAGATCGATCGATTCTTTAGTGGCTTAAAACCATGTCTTCTAAGGGCATTAGCCATAAGGGACTTCAATAGCTACGAGGAAATCATTTGATGTTATCTCAAGGTTGATATAGATATTGGAGTAACCCATCAGTTATATGGGTTTGATAAGAAGAGGAAAATGGAATTCAAAGGAAAATCTAAAGAGCACACTGAAAAGAAGATGATTTTTCCCTTATGCTCAAAGTGTGGAAAGAAACATTGAGGGAGTTTTCTTAAAGGGACAAGTAAATGTTTCAAATGTGTAAAAGAAGGTTATCGGGCATTTGAATGCCTCAATGATGGGATGAAGATGTATAGGGATGCGAACAAAGAAAATTCTACACAAAGTGCACCTCCTACACTTCAATGTTACAAGTGCAAGGAAATGGGGCATTATGCCAATAAATGCCCTAATCCAGGGGTTGTTGATGATGATCGACATCAAAAAACTCTTAAGTCTAAAGACAAAGGAAAGTCACATGCAATTTCTATCGGCGATGTGGAGTACGATAACGAAGTGGTGAAAGGTATACTTACCATCCACTCTAAAGTAGAAAATGTTTTATTTGATTCGGGATCCACCCACTCTTTTATTTCTGAAGAATTTTCTAAGGGTGTCACCATATTACATCAGCAGTTAGATATTGAGTTAGTTGTGACAACCCCTAATTGCACAACAGTCGCATCAAAAGTTTACAATTATTCTCCGATTGAAGTTTGTGGGAATGTGATTCCTCCAAATATTGTGATACTTCCTATAGTGGAATTTGATGTGATCCTTGGCATGGATTGGATTTCTTTATATGGAGATCATATCAATTTCCAAATAAGGGAAGTCACATTTCATATTCCAGACCAATCTATAATCGTCTATCGATGCAAGGATGAACATGACCTTCCAGTGGAAATTTCTTCCATCTTATGGGTCTTGATTCCACTAAATGAAGGTTATTTATCTCAAATGGTTGGAGAGAAACTCACGATTAAGAATATGCCCATTTTATGGGAGTTTGATGATGTCTTTCTGGAGGAATTTCCTGGTCTTCCACCAAATTTTGATGTTGAGTTTTCAATAGAACTCATACCGGGTGCTTTACCTATTTCAAAGACACCTTATAGAATGACCCCAATTGAGTTACAAGAATTGAAGAATCAACTCCAAGAGAATCTTGATAAGGGATTCATACACCCTAGTGCATCACCTTGGGGAGCACTTGTTCTGTTTGTTAATAAGAAAGATGGATCAATGAGACTCTTCATTGATTATCGAGAACTTAACAAAATCACTATCAAGAACAAATATCCTCTCCCATGCATTTATGACTTATTTGACCAACTACATGGAGCTCAATACTTTTCCAATATTGATATTCGTTCAGGGTATCATCAATTAAGGTTCAAAAGGGATGATATACCAAAGACGACTTTCCGTAGAAGGTATAGACACTATGAATTTATAGTGATGTCATTTGGTCTTACTGATTCCCCTGTTATCTTCATGGATCTAATGAATAGAGTCTTTTGATACTATCTTGATCAGTTTGTGGTATTCTTTATAGATGATATTCTTGTCTATTCAAATATAAAGGAAGAGCATGAATATCACTTGAGAATTGTATTAAAGACCCTAAGAAAAGAGAAGCTTTATGCCAAATTTACCAAGTGTGAATTTTGGCTTCAAAAAGTTTCATTTTTGGGTCACATAATCTCAAAAGAGGGGATATCTGTGGATCTAGAAAAAATAGAGGTTATCGAAAGATGTTTGAGACCAACAATAGTAACTGAGATCTGAAGTTTTCTTGGTTTGTCTGGATATTATCGATGTTTTGTGAAAGATTTTTCACGATTATCTAATCCACTCACTAGGTTGACTCGAAAGGAGTTAAGTTCGTTTGGACAGAGGAGTGTGAAGAGAATTTCAAGGAGTTAAAAAGAAGGTTATCCAATGCACCTGTGCTCACACTGCCTTGTTGTGGAGAAAGATTTGTGATCTATATTGATGTAACCAAGAAGGTATTGGGGTTTCTTCTCATGAAAAATTATATAGTGATAGCTTATGCCTCACGACAGTTGAAAATCCATGATCAAAATTACCCAACTCATGATTTGGAGTTAGATGCGGTAATATTTGCATTAAAAATATGGAGGCATTATCTTTATGGTGAAAGGTGTGATATTTATACTGATCATAAAATTTTAAAGTATATTTTCACACAAAAAGATCTGAATATGCGCCAAAGAAGATGGTTGGTGCTGATTAAGGATTATGACTGCTCAATTCATTATCACCATGGGAAAGAAAACAAGGTGGCAGATGCATTAAGTCAAAAATACCATGCTAGCTTATCTATGATGAAGGTCACAAAAGATCCAATATTTATGGATTTACAAAGGATGGATCTTGGAATTATAATGGAAGGGGAAAAATCTTATCTTTCTCAAATGAATGTTCAACCATCTATACATGTGAATATTAAATAGGAACAAAAATAAGATGTATAGTTACAAAAGAAGGTGAGAAATGTTCCTGAATTCAACCTTTATTGTGATGGGATAATAAGGTTCAGGAATCGGGTTTGTGTTCCTCCCATCCCAGAATTAAAGAAGGAGCTGCTGGATGAGGCTCATAGATTTTCATTCTCTATTCATCCTGGAAACACGAAGATGTATAGGGACCTGAAAGAGTACTTCTGGTGGGATGGCATTAAAAGAGATGTTTTTGAATATGTCTCTCGATGCTTGGTTTGTCAGCAAGTTAAAGCTGAGAGACAGAATTCTAATGGGATGTTACAACCATTACCCATACCCAAATGGAAATGGGAAAACATCACTATAGACTTTGTCACCGGACTTCCTAAAACATCCAAAGGCAATAATGCTATCTCGGTTATAGTTGATTGTCTTACAAAGTCGGCACACTTTATTTCTATTAGAGAGGATTTCTCTCTTGATCATCTTTCCAGGATATATGTGAAGGAAGTGGTAAGATTGCATGGAGTACCATTTTCCATTATATCTGATTGGGATATGTGGTTTACCTCAATATTTTGGCGAAGTCTTCAGCATACTCTAGATACAGAGTTGATTTTTAGCACTACTTATCATCCTCAAACAGACGGTCAGTCTGAGAGGAAAATTCAAACTCTAGAAGATATGTTAAGAGCTTTCTCTTTGGATTTAAAAGGTGGTTGGTATCAATAATTACCTTTGGTGTAATTTTCATTTAATAATAGCTTTCACTCCGGTATTCAGATGGATCCTTATGAAGCTTTGTATGGAAAGAAATGCAGGACTCCAACTTGCTGGGATGAAGTTGGGGAAAGAAATCTATTAGGACCCGAGCTTGTTGATGAGATGGCAGAAAAGGTCAGATCTATTCAAAAACACATAAGAGCAGCTCAGAGTCGACAAAAAAGTTATGCCAACAACCGAAGAAAAGACCTAGAGTTTGAAGTGGGTGATAAAGTGTTCTTACGAATATATCCTTGGAAGAGAGTAATGTGATTTAGAAAGAAGGGAAATTTGAGCCCTTGGTATATCAGTCCTTTCAAAATACTAGATCGTGTTGGGAAGGTAGCATACCGATTGACGCTTCCACCGAATCTCTCTCAACTTCACGATGTGTTCCATGTATCTCTCCTAAGAAAGTATATACCCAATCCTTCACATGTACTCATCTCAAAAGTTGTACCACTGGAGCAAGATCTTTATTATGAAGAACAACCAATAAAGATTCTGGATCGTAGCGAAAAAGTCCTACGGAACAAGACCACTCTCTTGGTGAAAGTTTTATGGAGGAACCACCAATTAAAAGAAGATACATAGGAGCTTGAGGATATTATGAGGGAGAGGTATCCTCATCTGTTTGTTAAAAAGTGACGAATTTCGAGGGTGAAAATCATTTTAAGTGGGGTAGAATGTAACACCTGAGATTTTTATGAGAAATATTTTGTTTTTATGTTATTATTAAAGGAATCTTTCACTTCACACAACACTATCTTGGCTTTCTTTATACGCAATCATGACCTTCTTCGGTAGCTTGCGTTTTACGCAATACCGAGTTTCACTAAACAACAATATGCTATTAAAATATTATTAAAACTAGCCATTATGAATAGTAATACCTACTTTTTGAAATCTTATAAATTTTATCTTTCAAAATGGACTTAATTTTTGGATTCGGAATATCGAAATTAGCCTAGGGTGAATTTTTGGTATTTTTATGAAAACTTTCAATTTTTGATGAATAGTGAAAACACTAGGTTACTATTTAAAAACCAACTTTTTATTTAAAGAATTATTTATTTTATTTAAATTTATTTTTGGTCAAAATTGATACATAATACCTATATAAGTTCAAATTAATTCATTGGAGTCATTTTATAATAATTTTAGATATATAAAAATTTTATTGAACTTTTCACCGTCTTTTACCCACCTCCTAGGAGAGTTTGAAAATTTACATAAGACTTAATTTTACCACTTCTGTGAGTGGAATTTCAGAAATCCGAGAGACACGGTTAACATCAAGGAGTAAAATGTGGTTCAATAAGATAAAAATAATTTTTGGTGAATAGTAACTTTTTACTTTTATTTACCACTATTACAAGTAAATAGGTTAATTAAGGGTAAAAATGGTATTATTATTACCCTAACACATATCCTAATTCTATTGGAAAGGTTTAATTTGACGAAAAACAACCTTAGGAATAAAATATGACCATTTTGGTACACTTGGATTAGATTAGGACATTTAATATTATTTTATTTAAAGAAGAGTTAAAATAGTTAAAATCAACATTTAGTAACTAAAACCTTTTTAATACAGGGTTATAAATAAGATAAATTCGACTATAAATATTTATTAGAAATATAAAAATATTTCCTACATAATGGTATTTTATTTATAATTTTTATACTTTATATAATTTAATTTATTTATGAAACAATGATAATGCAGTAATTACCTTCTTAAGGAAATATTAACATAATTGATATTATAAATACCCAAATAAATGTAATTTGATACTTTTCATGAATTAAACTAATTTTATAGGTTAATATGACATATTAGTATTTATTTAATTAACTTTGTTCGAACTAATCATGCTGTTATGATTTTCAAAAAAATCAATTACCAAATAGTGTCAAAATTGACATAAAATATTTTTAAAACAAATATTATATTATTAATTGTTATTTTATTCCTAAAAATTTAAGGATTGGTAAAATGACTTAGATAAGGTTATATATATTAATATGAACCACTTGGGGTTCTTTTGGCATGTTATAGTTAGTTTATTAACCATATAGTGTAAGAAAACAAGAAGACACGGTAAAAGTTAAATTATTTAACTTAGAGTTAAATCTAAATGATAAGGTTAACATAGTAACCTAAACTTTTCTAAAATATATTGGTTGAGATCATTTCAACGCATCCCCACCTTATCTTCGAAACAAATCAGTTTGGAGCTATTAAAAACCGAATATGCCTTTATTATAAAATAATATTTTAAGTTTTTTCTAAAGTTCCCCTATCCTCCCTTATAAAAGGGCACCTCATACCTCTCATCCTCACACCACTTTGAGCCTTCATGATTGAAAAAAAAACCTTCCAATTTCTCTTCTACACTTCCCTAGAAACATCCTAGAGGTCCTGGTCTTCTTCAAATACCATATTTAGTGCCCTAAGAGGATGTTAAGAAGAGGCACTTCAAAGAAGAGGTAATGGTCGTTACCGATTCTTTCAACTTTATTTCTTCTTATACATCCTCTTATTTAGTTGTTTCATTATGAAGTAATAACATCAGTATCACTCGTATAATTATATGTTATTATAAATATGAAACAACCCTATTTCACCTTCTATCCATCCTACGGAAAACGAAATCACCGCGCGTGCATACATACGGAATACCGTATCCACGTCGTGGTGTAATCTGTTTTCCACCACCACCTTACATGGATGGGTATAATGGTGTAAATAATAACTATATCTGATTATTTATTTTGATTTTGATATAGTATACATACACTTCAATACAATTTCACGATCATGGGAATGATATCATCGCTCGTGCGTACGTACGGCCTACCATCTCCACAATGTGATGCGACTCGTTCTAAATGATCTTCAATGAATAATGATTATATAAATGAATTGAATTAATAAATATGATATATATTACACTAATACCATTCTGTAAATGAGGTGTCTATAACCTAAAAAGAAGAATAAGAATTTATTCAACAAAACACGCATAAGAACAAAAAACAATAAACACCCGAATAACAAGTAGCAATGAAATATTACTAATACGAAGATAATAATATGACCATATATGATATCATAACAATGAGTAAGATTATGGAATAAGTCAATAACATTATTTAAATCATTATACAGGAGGTTCAGACACGTACGAATCAAATAAAACCTAAGGTAAGGGATAATTATTCCAATCTCTTTCTTATCCGAGATTGTTTATTCGTAAGTATTTACTGGGGTTATGTTTATTATCCATGTCCATATGTTCTCAAAATGTTTTCATAAAATTTTTACTTTTCTTCCATGTATTTTTAAAGACATTTTTACCCTTTTTTTACTTTTACCACATCGTATGGAAGGAATCTTTCTTTTTTTTACCATACGAGGTACTTTTTGACTTTTTCGATAAAAGTATGAGGAGAATGTTTTTTTTAACTTATACGACATGAATGGATTTTTATGATTTCATAGAACATTATTTCCATGAATATTCCTTTACAAGTTTTCATGTTTATTTTTAATCAACTTCTTTTAGTTTAAAATTGTATGACATTTTAAGAAAGGAAAAATGTTTTTGAAGTAGAAAGGATATTTTCCTCAAGAATGGAGTTCAAGCGTTTTATCAAAATTATTTTCCATATAAGATAATATAGGGTTCTGTTTCTATCCCTATTTTTACATTGATTTTATTATGTTATGATGGAATTATTTTTATGTTGTCCTTTTCTCTTATATGGATTATATTATGATGGCATGATGTTTAAGAATCCCATTTTTATTACATGTGTTATGCTATGATGTATGATTTATGATCTTGTGGCACACATAAGAATGGTTTCATTATGAGATGGGTGGGACCTATATCTCCCACAAATTCATTGGTTAAATATTTATATCTCATGAGATAGACATGGATGGAACGGCAGGTTAATCTTTTTCAGTGATACAGGACTGAAATGAGGATTGAACTTGGTTCAGAAATGGACTTTTTCCGCTAAGATAGTCTTGTAAATGAGTCTTGACTACTAAGAAATGATTCTCTATGATTATGTGTGTATGTCACAAAGTTTCATGTTTTATGTTATGATTATTGGGATTACATTTCACTACTATGATTTATCCCATGTTATGATTTTATGATCTCTTGTAGGTTAAGATTTTCAAAATGCTATGTTCTTATGAATATGATATTTATTTTGCTTACCCTTACTAAGAATTTGAGCTCACTCTTTTGTATGTTTTCTTTCCCCAGGCCAGGAACAAGGTTATTAAGTAAGATATTTTAAAAGGTACTCTAGATATGATAAAATAAAAGGGAAACAGTGTAGTTGATTTATGAACCAGTTCTTTATGTTTCCCAGTTTCTAAAGACACTATACCTATACGGTCATTTCATGGTTTTGTTATATGTTGTAATAAGTGTACTTAAATTTTGAAGCAATAACAATGTATGTAAAGTATGGGTCGTTATAGTATCCATCTCAGGATATGATATGATTGTCACTTTACCTACATGAGGGTTCCAATGGCACTCAATATATATTTTTTATTTTTCATTACAACAATGTGACTCTGGTAATGTATTTTTTTATTGGATTCTATAATTATTGAATATAATAATGGATTGAAGAATTAATTGATCTTATTAGTGTGCAGAGAGTTATTCTTTATAATTCAATGATTAATAATTTGATTTATCTCTATCATGTTATATAAATTTATTTATATTAACTGTTATGTGTGTGTCTGTTTGTTGCTAAAAAATTCACAAGTATCAACTTAGTTATTCACCCATGAGATCTGAGGTATCTTGGGGTGACTATTGAGTCATCAAATTCATATGTACATTAATGGTTAAATTATTTACCTTATGTCTTCTCAGTTACCAATTAGTTATAGAGAGATGGTTTATAGAGACCCAAAGCTTGACGTACATAGACATTGCATTAATTTTGCGGAATAATTAATACATAACAAAAACAGACACCAATGGACCGTAATAGTTTAGTGTTTTTGGAAACATGGAACATAATCTTCTAATCATGGTGAAAGATCTTCAACATCTCCAATAAAGATCTTCCCATTTTGTTTTCTTACCTAAAAATTTTCTTTATATCCTGGTAAAAGAAAACATAAAAATGGTGATCTCAAATGCTCAGTAAGGTTAAACATAGAGAACATAAAACAATCCATAAACAATTGAATTCAAAAACATGAACATAAAATCTAAACATAAAAATCTTGAGAAAAGACATAAATCTTGGAAGTACATAAGGAATATATCATAAAGGAACATCAATAATGATAAAATAGCATGGGAATAAAACATGTAATTGTGTAAAACCATTAAGAACATGATATGATTTTTATAGTAGCCAAGGCATTGCTACCAAGACCATCTTAGTGGACAAAGTCCCTTTCTGAATCGAGTTTACTCCTCGTTACAGTCCTGTATCACTTAACCGGATTAACTTACTGTTACAACCATGTCTATATCATGAAATATAATTCTTTACCCAATGCATTGGAGGGAGATATAGTTCCCTACCATCTCATATTGAAATCATTCTTACGTGTGCCACAACACAATCATAAATCATGCATCTTAACCCAAAGAACAAAATTGGTTTCATAAACATCATCCCATCATAAAATAATCCATATAAAACAAATGGATATCATTTCATCATAAGAAAATTGAAACCATGTAAATCATAGAGATGTTATACTTGAATCATACACATATGAAATAATGTCATCTTATATGGAAAAGGTTTTTGATAAAACACTTGAAATTAATTCTTGAGGAAAATATCCTTTCTAATTCAAAATCATTTTCTTTTCACAAAATGCCATGAAATTTTAAAAGAAAAGGATTTTGTTGAAAATAATCATGAAATCTTATATAGGAAGCTTCATGGAAATAAGTCTTTATGAAACCGTAAAAATCTATTCATGCCGTATAAGTTAAAAAAACATTCTTCTCGTACTTTTTCCAGAAAAGTCAAAAAAGTACCTCGTAACGTAAACAAAAGAAAGATTCCTTACATACCATGTAGTAAAAGTCAAAAATGGGTAAAAAGAACTTTAAACATACATGAAAGAATTTTTAGAAAATAGGGACATGGATGATAAATATAACCCCAGTAAATACTTACGAATAAACAATCTCAGATAAAAACGAGATTGGAAAAGTTATCCCTTACCTTATGTCTGATATGCTTCGTATGTATCCGAACCTCCTATATAATGATTTAAATAATGTAATTGAATTATTAAAAAATCATATTAATTGTTATGATATCATATATGGTTCACTTATGACTTTATATTACCCGTTCTTCTGTAAATTCCATGTTAAAGTAGCGTTTTGCTTAAAATCATTTCATTTATCGTACGTGTTTCGATTTTTTATTCTTGATATTATTACTCATATCCCGATTTACCTAATTCTAGAATATAAAAAATTATTTATATATAATATATATTCAGTATTTAAATATATATTATAGATCGATAAATGGAATGAAATACATCGTTCATGGAGACGGTGGGTCGTACGTACGCATGAATGCTATTTTCGTTTCCTTATCGAATTGAATGGAATTAAGTAAATGAAAAATATATGTACATAAATCCAGTATCATTATTATTTAATATATTTCATGATAATTTATTACATATATACTTTATAATCATACTTGAATGGTTAATCATGGAAAATTAATCTCATCACGTTCGTGGAGACGGTAGTCCGTACGTACGCATGAGCGATGATATCATTCCCATAATTATTGAATAGAATTGGAGAGAATGATATAATATCTCAGAATTAGTATGATTTTATAATAACCATATATAGTTATTATTTACACCATTATACCCATACAAGTAAGGTGGTGGTGGAAAAACTAATTACACCTCGCCGTGGAGACGGTATTCCGTACGTACGCACACGCGGTGATTTCGTTTTTCGTAGGATGGATAGAAGGTGAAATGGGGTTGTTTCATATTTATAATATCATATCAGTATATTAGTGATACTGATGTTACTAATTTATAATTAAATAACTAATGAAGAAGAAGTTTAAGAAGAATGAAACTTGAAAGAATCGGTAGAATTGATTACCTCTTCTTCGACACGGCTCCTTTAAACTTTTTCTTAAGGGACTAGAGTTGGTCTTTTGAGAATAACAGAACCTCAAGAATATTAATATGTAAGTTGAGAAGATTAATGGGAAGGTTTTGGCCTAGATTTAATGCTCAAAGTTTTGTAAAGAGAAGAGGTAGGTGGTTCCCTTTTATAAGGGAAAAGAGGGGTACTTTTGGAAACCTCTAAAATATTAATTTATAATAAACCTAAAACCCACTTAAAACTTCCGAAGTGACTAAAATTCAGATATTAGATAATATATGGTTGTAATATCATAAACCAATTAAATTTAGACATGTTTTGAATTTATTTTAAACCTTATCATTTTGATTTATTGTTATTTAATCTATTTAATTTTATTTGTGGTAATAATGTTATAAATTTTATATAGTTATAAATACTAACTTATGTGTTCTTAATTATACATAATTTGATATTTTATGAAATTTTAGATCATATAAATTTTAATTTGTAATTTTTAAAATATTTTTGTGATTTTTAAACAATTTGATAATATAAAATATCAATAGTGTCAATTTTGACACAACTAATTTATTTGAATTTAAATAAAATCCACACAGAAGATATGTTCGAACCAAAATATTTAATAGATTCATAACATGTTATATTTATCTAGAAAACTATTGTATAACATTAAATAGTTCATATAATATTTATTTTTATTTTCTTAAAACCATTTATTTGATATCTCAGTCAATAAAATAATTTAACATCACTATTGTGTCTCCTTTAATGATAATTATTTAATCCATAAAAATTATAAATAAATTCAAATGATGTATATAATTTTATTATCGTTCTAGATAATAATCATGTTCTAAGTTTCATGAAGTTTATCACTAAATTAAAATTATTATACTTATAATATTTAAGAGAGTGACATGTTGTCAGTTTCTTTGGTTTTAATAATAATAAAATTATTTTCATGTTCAAAAGTCCATTAAAGGAATATAATCCGACCCATAGGTGATATGGGTCATATTTTAGTCATCCAATAGAATTTTTTCAGGTGTTAGGGTAATTTTATAATCTTATTTTTACCCTTAATTACCCGATTTACATTTAACTACAGCAAATAAAAATTACATAGTTACTATTCATAATATCAAAAAAAATAAAAGTAACCTATTAACATAATTTGGACCCACTGAATAAAAATATGGAATCTATTTTTAAAAATTCAAAACACAGAAGTTTCATTAGTTAAATTAAAATTTATCCCGTTGTTAGGAAAACGGGTTTTGAAAGTTAAAATATTGCCAAATATTGAAATGTTTTTACCTATGCATTCAATGTAAAATTAATGGTAATGACATACATTATATTAAATGGTAAAAATATATTCTATTTATACTTTAAAACCATTCAATATTATAATTTAACCATATAAATTATTGCAATGAAAAAAGTTGTTTTTAATTAAAATATAGCGTGTTTTTACTATTCATTAAAATATGAAAGTTATCAGAATAATATGAAAAATTCATCCAAAGTAAATTTTTATATCCTGATTTCAAAGAATAATTTTATTTTATCAAATTGAACTTATAAACATGTCATAAACTAGATTTAATGTGGATGTGCCATCAAAAGGCGGCAAAACTGTATTTTTTGAAAAATACATATTTTATCTGAAAAATTTATTTTGTTCTCATACCATGTTCTAGAAAATGTGTAAGATGAATAATAATGTTATAAAATTAAAACTTTTGTTAATACTATTCATAACGGCTAGTTCATAATAATATTATAACAATATATCGATGTTTCATGAAACTTGGTATTGCGTACTACACACGCTATCAAGAAAGCTCGTGATTGCATGTAATGCAAGCCAAGTCAGGGTTGCGTGTAGTGAAAGATCCCTTTGGTGTATCGTAAAACACAAGAATCAATGAAATTAAAATGAATAAGTCTCATAAAATCTCGGTTTGTTACATTCTACCCCCCTTAAAATGAATTTCGCCCTTGAAATTCATCGGGGTTATAAACGGTATACTACTTGAAAGTTTCTTTTATAGAAACCCACATCGTAAAAAGGAATACTAAAACATAATTTTAAAAAGTGAAGTATGAAACATATTGGTTACCCAAATTAACTCATAATTGGGTTTCCACATAGGAGAACATAGGTGAAAATATAGATATGGAAGAGAAAGCTAACCATCAAGTTTTGATGGAGAGTGGTAGAGAACATGGCTATGAAAAAGCCAAAAATCACAAATCCGTAAATTTTTGATGATCTAAGGTACCATATGATTCATCGGGTATAAGGGAACTAGGAAAACATTTTTGGTTTTCAAGATGATTTCCCTAAAGTTGAAGAATTTGAATTAGAGGAAATATTTGCTTTATTTCGGTACAATATCACCGTTTTTCATGCCTTGAACAATTTCCCCTTCATCTCTTAAAGAAATGAAGTTGAATTTGTTATTCATGAAGTGTTAGCAGATCATGTGATAGAATGATGGGTCACTCCATCTGTCTCAAACAAAAGGTTAGCCAAAGTTATCAAATATACATAAGTCCATCTATGGTGAGGTTAATCGTATATAATTCCAAAAATGGACTTATACTTCATCTATCATACCGCTTAATAAAATAAAACTAGTTTTTAATAACCATGGACTTCCTGTAGACCCGTGGTAGTCAATAAATGCCTGTCGCACTTTGGTTTTGGGTTCAATTCCCACAACCTTGTCCGAAACGACGGGTTGTCACTCGTCCTCCAGGTTTGCTTTTTTTCAAAAACTTCACTATTATAACATTAGAAAAATAATATCGAAAAAATTTCTATCCTTAAATAATACTATCTGATGTATGACATAATCCATTATAGTCTTTAGAATTATCCAATATACATCTGTCCAATCTCATGGTATAAAGAAAATTATTACTAGAAATGTCATCAAACAAGCATGTGAATACCATCATTTATCCCCCATATATCATAAGATATATCTTGTTGATCGCATTACAAACATTTGAATACCTTAATCTTGTATTCTCTTGCAACATGAATTACCATAGAACCATAGTAAAAACATTAATGTTGTCAAAAGGTAACTCTTTCCACATACCAAAATCCCAAAATTTCTATATACTCAAACCATGATATCACTTTGTCCTTATATCACTCATGAGCTCATTAATACTATCAAACATATTATTTTCTCCTTATCCCTTCATTATGTGCATATCATCTGCTCTCCAAAATATATGAATTACTTTTCATGGTTACCAGTACTATATAATTATTGAAAACCATAATAAACCAATACATAGATATTCCAATATTCCACATTACTATAAATTAGATTCCAAAACATTATTTTGGAATCTCATTACATAAACACATAATCATTCCACTACATCATTGACATACGCGACATCGCCAATAGTAATCACATGTGACATCCCTTTGTCCTTTTCCTTAAGAGTTTTCTCATGTCGATCACCATTAACCCTTGGATTAGGGCATTGATTAGCTAATGCCCCATTTCCTTGCACTTGAAGCATTGAAGTGTTAGTAGATCATTCTCTGTAGACTTTTCTCTATTCACATTATTTGAAACCTTTTTTCCTTTACTTCAGCACTCAACTGCTTGATGACCTTATTTTCCACACATAAAACATTTTTTAGTACCTTTTAGACAATCTCTACCATGATTCTTTCCACACTTTGAGCATAAATAAACATTCACCTTATTTTCACCATTGTTTTGAGGTTTTTCCTTGAACTCCATCTTTCGTTTCTTGTCAAAACCATAAGATGGAAATGTTACACCAACTTCCAGTTCTACCTTTATAGAACAATTCACAATATCTTCATAGATAATAAAGTCTCTTACATCTAATGCCCTTTGAAGGCTTGGTTTTAAGCCACTGAAGAATCGATCAACTTTACTTTCAGGTAGGATGATAATTCCAGATGCATACCTTTCAAGTCTTGTAAAATTTGCTTCGTATATACCAATAGATTCATCATCTTCTGCTTAAGCTCAAGGAGCTCATTTTCTATCTTTGTTTGAAGAATACGAGGTAATTACTTTCTGAAAAAACAAGTTCTCAAACTCATCCCATTCCATGGATTCAATTTCATATTGGGGCCTTGTATTCTTAATTAGAGTCCACCATTGGTCTGCTTCACCTTCTAAACTGTAAACAGATAAAATGACTTTTTCATGTTCTCAACAGCTAAGTATAGAAAATATATTTTCAATGGTACTGATTCATTATTCCGCAACAAGTGGATCAGAAGACCCATTAAAAGAAGGTGGATGTTGCGTCTTGAAGGGATCAATAGAATATTGTTCCCTTATTTGATCATTTGGAAATCTAGAATGATTCATAGTTTGTGTAAGTATAGAAATAAGATTTTTCACTCCATCTCACATGAAATTTGGTTGCTCAGGAGGACAATCATTGCATTGTCCATTACATTGATCAACACGGTTCCTTTGGGTTCTATCCATTGTCTAAAACCCAAAAATAATAGTGTGAGAGGCAAAATCATGCTAGGAAAACAACATAAAAATGGGGAGTACCTTCAATATCTAAAATATTAGGTTTATTCCCAATTTATTTACCGTAATTCTAGGACTATAACCTATACTTATACTTAAACTTAGGGACATCCCTAGACATACCTTAGAACTATCTCTAGGGATCTCACTAAAGTTCTCACATCCTAGTTTCCAAAGGTTGGCTAAACCTTTCCTCTGATACCAACTGTAGACACCAAAAGCTTGACGTACATAGACATTTCATTAATTTTGTGGAATACTTAATACATAACAAAAATAGACACCAAAGGACTGTAATAGTTTAGTGTCTTCGGAAACATGGAACATAATCTTCTAATCATGGTGAAAGATCTTCAACATCTCCCATAAAGATCTTCCCCTTTTGTTTTCTTACTTAAAAACTTTCTTTATATCATGGGAAAAGAAAACATAAAAAGGGTGAGCTCAAATTCTCAGTAAGGGTAAACATAGAGAACGTAAAACAATCCATAAACATTTGAATGCAAAAAACATGAACATAAAATCTAACCATCAAAATATTGAGCAAAGACAGAAATCTTGGAAGTACGTATGGCATATATCATAAAAAAACATCAATCATGATAAAATAATATGGTAATAAAACATGTAATTGTGCAAAACCATTAAGCACATGATATGATTTCCATAGTAGCCAATTCACTTCTGCTAAGACAATCTTAGTGGACAAAGTCCCTTTCTGAATCAAGTTCACTCCTTGTTCTAGTCTTGTATCACTGAACCGGATTAACTTACTGTTCCAGCCATGTCTATCACATGAGATATAAATCTTTACCCAATGAATTATAGGGATATATAGGTCCCACCCATCTCATATTGAAATCATTCTTATGTGTACCACAACACAATCATAAATCATGCATCATAACTCGAAGAATAAAATGGGTTTCATAAACATCATCCTATCATAATATAATCCATATAAAACAAATGGATATCATTTAATCATAAGAAATGTGAAACCATGTAAATCATAGAGACATTATACTTGAAACATACACATATGAAATAATTTCATCTTAGATGTAAAATGGTTTTGATAAAACACTTGAAATTAACTCTTGAGTAAAATATCCTTTCTTATTAAAAATCATTTTCTTTTCACAAAATGCCATGAAATTTTAAGAGAAAATGATTTTGTTGAAAATATTCATGAAATCTTGCATAGGAAGCTTCATATAAATAATGCTTTATGAAACTGTAAAAATCTGTTCATGCTGTATAAGTTAAAAAAAACATTCTTCTCGTACTTTTGACAGAAAAGTCAAAAAAGTACCTCGTAACATAAACAAGAGAAATATTCCTTACATACCATGTAGTAAAAGTCAAAAAAATGGGTAAAAAGGAATTTAAACATACATGAAACCATTTTTAGAAAATAGGGACATGGATGATAAACATAACCCCAGTAAATACTTACGAATAAACAATCTCAGACAAAAACAAGATTGAAAAAATTTATCCCTTACCTTATGTCCGATATGCTTCGTATGTATCTGAACCTCCTATATAATGATTTAAATAATGAAATTTAATTATTAAAGAATCATATTCATTGTTATGATATCATATATGGTTTAGTTATGACTTTATATTACCTGTTCTTTTGTAAATTCCATGTTAAAGCACTGTTTTTGGTAAAATCGTTTCATTTATCGTACGTGTTTCGATTTTTTGTTCTTTATATTATTACTCATATCCTGATTTACCTAATTCCAGAATGTAAAACATGATTTATATATAATATATATTCAGTATGTAAATATATATGATAGATTGATAAATGGAATGAAATAGACTGTTCATGGAAACGGTAGGTCGTACGTACGCATGAACGCTGTTTTCGTTTCCTTATTGAATTGAATGGAATTAAGTAAATGAAAAATATATGTACATAAATCCAGTATCATTATTATGTAATATATTTCATGATTATTTATTACATATATACTTTTTAATCATACTTGAATGGTTAATCATGGAAAATGAATCTCATTGCGTTCGTGGAGACGGTAGTCCGTACGTACGCACGAGCGATGATATCGTCCCCATAATTATTGAATAGAATTGGATTGAATGATATAATATCTCAGAATTAGTATGATGTAATAATAAACATATATAGTTATTCTTTACACCATTATACCCATCCAAGTAAGTTGGTGGTGGAAAAACTAACTACATCACGACGTGGAGACAGTATTCTGTACGTACGCACGCGCGGTGATTTCATTTTCCATAGGATGGATAGAAGGTGAAATGGGGGAGTTTCATATTTATAATATCATATAAGTATATTAGTGATACTGATGTTATTACTTTATAATTAAACAACTAAAGAAGAAGAAGTTGAAGAATAAAGAAACTTGAAAGAATCGGTATAAGAGATTACCTCTTCTTCGACGCGTCTCCTTTAAACTTCTCCTTAAGGGACTAGAGTTGGTATTTTGAGAATACCATAACATCAAGAATATTACTAGTGAAGTTTATAAGATTAATGGGCAGGGTTTTCCCGAGATTGAAGGCTCAAAATTGTGTAAAGAGAAGCGGGAGGAGGTGCCCTTTTATAAGGGAGCAGGGGGGCACTTTTGGAAACCTCGAAAATATTAATTTATAATAAACCTAAACCCCACTTATAAACTTCCAAAGTGACTAAAATTCATATATTAGATAAGATAGGGTTGTAATATAATCAACCAATTAAATTTAGACATGTTTTTATTTTATTTTAAACCTCATCATTTTGATTTATCCTTATTTAATCTATTTAATTTTATTTGTGGTAATAATGTTATAAATTTTATATGGTTATAAATACTTTATTATGTGTTCTTATTTATACCTAATTTTCTATTTCATGACATGTTAGATCATATAAATTTTAATCTGTAATTTTGAAAATATTTTTGTGATTTTTAAACAATTTAATAATATAAAATATCAATAGTGTCAATTTTGACACAATTAATTTATTTTAATTTAAATAAAATCCACACAGAAGATATGTTTGAACCAAATTATTTAATAGATTCATAAAATTTCATATATATATAGAAAATTCGTGTAGAATATTAAATAGTTCATATAATATTTATTTTTATTTTTTTAAAACCATTTATTTGATATCTCAATCAATAAAATAATTTCAACATCACTATTGTGTTACCTTTAATGATAATTATTTAATCCATAAAATTTATAAATAAATTCACATGATATATATAATTATATTATCTTTCTAGAGACTATTCATTTTCCAAGTTTCATGATGTTTATCACTAAATTAAAATTATTATACTTATAAGATTTAAGAGAGTGACATGTTGTCACTTTCTTTGGTTTTAATAATAATTAAATTATTTTCATGGTAAAAAGTCCATAAAATGAATCTAATCCGACCCTTAGGTGATATGGGTCACCTTTTAGTCATCCAATAGAATTTTGGCAGGTGTTAGGGTAATTTCATAATCTTATTTTTACCCTTAATTACCCAATTTACATTTAACTGCAGTAAATAAAAATTATTGTAGTTACTATTCATAATATCAAAAAATAAAAGTAACCTATTAACATAATTTGGACCCAATGATTCCAAATATGGAATCCATTTTTCATAACTCAAAACACAGAAGTTGCAGTAATTAAATTAAAATTTACCCTGTTGTTAAGAAAACGGGTTTTAAAAGTTAATATATTGCCAAAGATTGAAATGTTTTTACCTACGAATTCAATGTAAAATTAATAGTAATGACATAAATTATATTAAATGGTAAAAATATATTCTATTTATACTTTAAAACCATTCAATATTATAATTTAACTATATAAATTATTGCGATGAAATAAGTTTTTTTAATCAAAATATTGCGTATTTTTACTATTCATTAAAATATGAAAGTTATCAGAATAATTTGAAAAATTCATCCAAAGTAAATTTTTATATCCGGATTTCAAAGAATAATTTTATTTTGTCAAATTGAACTTATAAACATGTAAAAAACAAGATTTAAATTGGGTGCGCCATCAAAAGGCGGCAAAACTGTATTTTTTGAAAAATATTTATTTTACCCGAAAAATTTATTTTGTTCTCATACCATGTTCCAAAAAATGTGTAAGATGAATAATAATGTTATAAAATTAAAAATTTAGTTAATACTATTCATAACTTCTAGTCCATAATAATATTATAACAATATATCTTTGTTTCGTGAAGCTCGGTATTGCCTACTACACAAGCTATCGAGGAAGGTCGTGATTATGTGTAATGCAAGCTAAGTCAGGGATGCATGTAGTGAAAGCCCACTTTAGTGTAGTGTACAATATAAGAAATCAATGAAATCAAAAATAATAATTCTCATAAAATCTCGGGTTGTTACATTCTACCCCCCTTAAAATGAATTTCTCCCTCAAAATTCGTTAGGGTTATAAATGGTTTACTACTTGAATGTTTCTTTCATAGAAACCCACATCGTAAAAAGGAATACTAAAACTTAATTTTAAAAAGTAAAGTATGAAACATATCGGTTACCCAAATTAACTCATCCCTGGGTTTCAACATAGGAGAACATAGGTGAAAATGTGGATATGGAAGAGAAACCTAACCATCAAGTTCTGATGGAGTGTGGTTGAGAACATGGCTATGAAAAATCCAACAATCACAAAGCCATAAATTTTTGATGATATAAGGTACCATATGATTAATCTGATATAAGGGCACTAGGACAGTATTTTTGGTTTTCAAGATGATTTCCCTAAAGTTGAAGAATTTGAATTAGAAGAACTAATTACTTTATTTTGGTATAATCTCACTGTTTTTTGTGCCTTGAACAATTTCCCTTTCATATCTTAAAGAAATGAAGTTGAATTTGCCATTCGTGAAGTGCTACTAGATCATTTGATAGAATGATGGGTCACTCAATCTGTCTCAAACAAAAGGTTAGCAAAAGTTATCAAATATACATAAGTCCATCTATGGTGAGGTTAATCATATATGATTCCAAAAATGGACTTATTATTCATCTATCATATCGTTTAATAAAATAAAACTAGTTTCTACTAACCAAGTACTTCATATAGGGTAGTGTTAGGCAATAAAGGCCTGTTACACTTCGGTTGTGGGTTCAATTCCCGCAACCTTGTCCGACGTGACGGGTTGTCTCTCGTCCTGCAGGTTGTCTTTTTTTCTAAAACTTCACTATTATAACATTACAGAAATAATATCGAAAAAATTTCTAGCCTTAAACAATACTCTCTGATGTATGACATAATCCATTACAGTCTTTAGACTTATCCAAAATACATATTTCCAATATCAGAGTATAAAGAAAATGATTACTAGAAATGTCATCAACCAAGCATGTGAATACCATCATTTATTCCCTATATATCATAAGATATATCTTGTTGATCACATTTCAAACATGTGAATACCTTAATCTTGTATTCTCTTGCAACATGAATTACCATAGAACCATAGTGAAAACATGAATGCTGTCAAAAGGTAACTCTTTCCACATACCAAAATACCAAAATTTCTATATACTCAAACCATGATATCACTTTGTCCTTATATCACTCAAGAGCTCATTAATACTATCAAACATATTATTTTCTCCTTATCCCTTCATTATGCACATATTATCTGCATTCCAAAATATATGAATTACTTTTCATGGTTACTGGTACAATATAATTATTGTAAACCATAATAAACTAATACATAGATATTCCAATATTCCACAGTACTATAAATTAGATTCCACAACATTATTTTGGAATCCTGTTACATAAACACATAATCATTCCACTACATCATTTTCATACTCAACATTTCCAATAGTAATCTTATGTGACTTCCCTTTTTCCTTTCCCTTAAGAGGTTTCTCAAGTCGATCATCATTAACCCTTGGATTAGGTTATTGATTAGCATAATGCCCCATTTCCTTGCACTTGAAGCATTGAAGTGTTGGGGGAGCGTTCTCTATAGTTTTTTCTCTATTCACATCATTAGAAACCTTTTTCCCATTACTTCATCACTCAGATACTTGATGACCTTCTTTTCCACACATGAAACATTTTCTAGTACCTTTTAGACAATATCCACCATGATTCTTTCCACACTTTGATCATAAAGAAACATTCACCTTCTTGTCACTATTGTTCTGAGGTTTTTCCTTGAACTCTGTCTTTCGTTTTTGTCAAAACCATGAGATGGATATGTTACACCAACTTCTAGTTCTACCTTGATAGAACAATGCACTATTTCTTCATAGCTACTAAAGTCTCTTATATCTAATTCCCTTCGAAGACTTGGTTTTAAGCCACTGAGGAATCGATTAACTTTACTTTCAGGTTGGATGATAATGCCAGATTATTACCTTACAAGTCTTGTAAAATTCTCTTCGTATATACCAACAGATTCCTCATCCTTCTTCTTAAGCTCAAGGAAATAATTTTCCATATTTTTTCGAATAATACGAGGGAAGTACTTACTGAAAAACAAGTTCTAAAACTTTTTCCATTCCATGGATTCAATTTCATATTGGGGCCTTGTATTCTTAATTAAAATCCACCACTGGTCTACTTCACCTTCTAAATGGTAAATAGCTAAAATTACTTTTTCATGTTTTGAACAGCGAAGTATGGAAAATATATTTTCAATGGTACTGATCCATTGTTCAGCAACAAGTGGATTAGAAGACCCATTGAAATAAGTTGGATGTTTCCTCAGGAAGGACTCAATAGAATATTGTTCCCTTATCTGATCATTTGGAAATCTAGAATAATTCATAGCTTGTGTAAGTATAGCAATAAGATTTTTCACTCTATCTCCCACCACATTTGGTTTCTCCGGAAGACAATCATTGCATTGTCCATTACATTGATCAACACGGTTCCTTCGGGTTCTAGCCATCATCTAAAACCCTAAAAGAATAGTGTGAGAGGAAAAATCATGCTAGGAAAACAACATAATAAAGGGGGAGTACCTTCAATATCTAACATCTTAGGATTCATTCTAATATCGTTACCGTAATTCTAGGACTATAACCTATACTTATAATTAACCTTAGGGACATCCCTAGACATACCTTAGAACTATCTCTAGGGATCTCACTAAATTTCTCACATCCTAGTTTCCAAAGGTTGACTAAACCTTTCCTCTGATACCAACTGTAGAGACCCAAAGATTGACGTACATAGTCATTGCATTACTTTTGAAAAATACTTAATACATAACAAAATTAGACACCAAAGGACCGTAATAATTTAGTTTCATTGGAAACATTGAACATAATCTACTAATCATGGTGAAATATCTTCAACATCTCCCATAAAGATCATCCCCTTTTTTTTCTTACCTAAAAACATTTTTTATATCCTGGGAAAAGAAAATATAAAAAGGGTGATCTCAAATGCTTAGAAAGGGTAAACATAGAGAACATAAAACAATCCATAAAAATTTGAATAAAAAAACTTGAACATAAAATCTAAACATCAAAATCATGAGAAAAGACATAAATCTTGGAAGTACGTAATGAATATATCATAAAGGAACATAAATCATGTTAAAATATCATGGGAATAAAACATGTAATTGTGTCAAACCATTAAGCACATGATATGATTTTCATAGTAGCCAAGGCATTGCTTCCAAGACCATCTTAGTGGACAAAGTCCCTTTCTGAATCGAGTTCACTCCTCGTTCCAGTCCTGTATCACTAAACAGGATTAACTTACCGTTCCAGTCATGTCTATCTCATGAGATATAAAACTTTACCCAATGTATTGGAGGGAGATATAGGTCCCACCCATCTCATATTGAAATAATTCTTACGTGTGCCACAATACAATCATAAATCATGCATCATAACCCAAATAATAAAATGGGTTTCATAAACATCATCCCATCATAACATAATCCTTATAAAACAAATGGATATCATTTCATCATAAGAAAAGCGAAACCATGTAAATCATATAGACATTATACTTGAAACATACACATATGAGATAATGTCATCTTATATGGAAAATGGTTTTTATAAAACACTTGAAATTAATTCTTGAGGAAAATATCATTTCTTATTCAAAATCATTTTATTTTCACAAAATGCCATGAAATTTTAAAAGAAAAGGATTTTTTGAAAATACTCATGAAATCTTGCATAGGAAGCTTCATGTAAATAAGGCTTTATGAAATCGTAATAATCTATTCGTGCCGTATAAGTTAAAAAAACATTCTTCTCATACTTTTGCCGGAAAAGTCAAAAAAGTACCTCGTAACATAAACAAAAGAAAGATTCCTTACATACCATGTAGTAAAAGTCAAAATGGGTAAAAAGAAATTTAAACATACATGAAACCATTTTTAGAAAATAGGTACATGGATGATAAATATAACCCTAGTAAATACTTACGAATGAACAATATCAGATAAAAACGAGATTTAAAAAGTTATCCCTTACTTTATGTCTGATATGCTTCGTATGTATCCAAACCTCCTGTATAATGATTTAAATAATTTCATTTAATTATTATTGTATCACATTAATTGTTATGATATCATATATGGTTCACTTATAATATTATATTACCAGTTCTTTTGTAAATTCCATGTTAAAGCAGCGTTTTGGGTAAAATCGTTTCATTTATCGTACGTGTTTTGATTTGTTGTTCTTGATATTATTACTCATATCCTGATTTACCTAATTTCAGAATGTAAAAAATGATTTATATATAATATATATTCAGTATATAAATTTATATGATAGATCAATAAATTGAATTAAATACACCGTTCATGGAGACGGTAGGTCGTACGTACGCATGAACGCTGTTTTTGTTTCCTTATTGAATTGAATGGAATTAATTAAATGAAAAATATATGTACATAAATCTAGTATCGTTATTTTTTAATATATTTAATTATTATTTATTACATATATACTTTATAATTATACTTGACTGGTTAATCATGGAAAATGAATCTCATCGCGTTCGTGGAGACGGTAGTTCGTACGTACGCACGAGCAATGACATCGTTCCCATAATTATTGAATAGAATTGGAGTGAATGATATAATATATAAGAATTATTATGATTTAATAATAACCATATATAGTTATTCTTTACACCATTATACCCATCTAAGTAAGGTGGAGGTGGAAAAAGTAATTACACCACAACATGGAGACGGTATTCCGTACGTACGAACGCGCAGTGATTTCATTTTCCGTAGGATGGATAGAAGGTGAAATGGGGTTGTTTCATATTTATAATATCATACCAGTATATTAGTTATACTGATGTTATTACTTTATAATTACACAACTAAATAATAATAAGTTGAAGAAGAAAGAAACTTGAAAGAATCGGTATAAGAGATTACCTCTTCTTCGACGCGGCTCCTTTAAACATCCTCTTAAGGGACTAGATTTGGTCTTTTGAGAAGCCCATAACCTCAAAAATATTACTAGGGAAGTTGAGAAGAGTAATGGTCAGGGTTCGGCCGATATTTAAGGCTCAAAGTTGTGTAAATAGAAAAGGGAGGAGGAGGTTCACTTTTATAAGGGTGGAGAGGGGCACTTTTTGAAACCTCTAAAATATTAATTTATAATAAACCTAAACCCCGCATAAAAACGTCCAAAGTGACTCAAATTAAGATATTAGATAAGATAAGGTTGTAATCGCATCAACCAATTAAATTTAGACATGTTTTGAGTTTATTTTAAACCTTATCATTTTGATTTATCCTTATTTAATCTATTTAATTTTATTTGTGGTAATAATGTTATAAATTTTATATGGTTATAAATACTTACTTATGTGTTCTTATTTAAACATAATTTGATATTTTATTACATGTTAGATCATATAAATATTAATTTTAAAATTTTAAAATATTTTTGTGATTTTTAAACAATTTAATAATATAAAATATCAATTGTGTCAATTTTGACACAATTAATTCATTTTAATTTAAATAAAATACACACAAAAGATATGTTCGAAAAAAATATTTAATAGATTAATAACATGACATATTTATCTTGAAATTTCGTGGATCACATTAAATATTTCATATAATATTTATTCTTATTTTTTTAAAACCATTTATTTCATATCTCAATCAATAAAATAATTTCAACATCACAATTGTGTCACCTTTAATGATAATTATTTAATCCATAAAAACTCTAAATAAATTCACATGATGTAGATAATTTTATTATCTTTCTAAAGACTATTCATGTTATAAGTTTCATTATGTTTATCATTAAATTAAAATTTTTATACTTATAAGATTTAAGAGAGTGACATGTTGTCACTTTCATTGGTTTTAATAATAATTAAACTATTTTTAATGTCAAAAGTCCATAAAATAAATCTAATCCGACCTTTAGGTGAAATGGGTCTACTTTTAGTCATCCAATAGAATTTTGGTAGGTTTTAGGGTAATTTTATAATCTTATTTTTACACTTAATTACCCGATTTACCTTTAACTATAGTAAATAAAAATTACCGTAGTTACTATTCATAATATCAAAAAAATAAAAGTAACCTATTAACATAATTTGGATCCACTAAATCCAAATATGGAATCTATTTTTCAAAATTAAAAACACAGAAGTTACAGTAATTAAATTAAAATTTATCCTGTTGTTAAGAAAACAGGTTTTTAAAGTTAAAATATTGCCAAAGATTGAAATGTTTTTACCTATGAATTTAATGTAAAATTAATGGAAATGATATAAATTATATTATATGGTAAAAATATATTCTATTTATACTTTAAAACCAATCAATATTATAATTTAACCATATAAATTATTGCGATTAAAAAATTTGTTTTTAATTAAAATATAGCATGTTTTTACTATTCATTAAAATATGAAAGTTATCAGAATAATATGAAAAATTCATCCAAAGTAAATTTTTATATCTTGATTTCAAATAAGAATTTTATTTTGTCAAATTGAACTTATAAACATGTCAAAAACTAGATTAAATGTTGGTGCGCCATCAAAAGGCGACAAAACTGTATTTTTTGAAAAATACTTATTTTACCCGAAAAATTTATTTTTTTCTCATACCATGTTATAGAAAATGTGTAAGATGAATAATAATGTTATAAAATTAAAAATGTAGTTAATACTATTCATTACGGCTAGCCCATAATAATATTATAACAATATATCGATATTTCGTGAAACTTGGTATTGGGTACTACAGACGCTATCAAGGAAGGTCACGATTGAGTGTAATGCAAGCCAAGTTCGGGATGCATGTAGTGTAATATCCCTTTGGTGTAGCGTATAAAACAAGACATCAATGAAATTAAAAAGAATAATTATCATAAAATCTTGGGTTGTTACATTCTACCCCCCTTAAAATGAATTTTACCCTCGAAATTCGTCGGTTTTATAAATTTTTTACTACTTGAAAGTTTCTTTCATAGAAACTCACATCGTAAAAAGGAATACTAAAACTTATTTTTAAAAATTGAAGTATAAAACATATTTGTTACCCAAATTAACTCATCATTGCGTTTCCACATAGGAGAACATTGGTTAAAATATGGATATGGAAGTGAAACCTAACCATTATATTCTGATGGAGAGTGGTAGAGAACATGGCTATGAAAAAGCTAACAATCACAAAGCCATAAATTTGTGATGATTTAAGGTACCATCTGATTCATCAGATATAAGGGAACTAGGACAACATTTTTTCTTTTCAAGATGATTTCCCTAAAGTTGAAGAATTTGAATTAGAATAAATACTTACATTATTTCAGTACAATCTCACAGTTTTTCGTGCCTTGAACAATTTCCCCTTCATCTCTTAAAGAAAAGAAGTTGAATTTTCCATTCGTGAAGTGTTAGCAGATCATGTGATAGAATGATGGGTAACTCCATCTGTCTCAAACAAAAGTTTAGAAAAAGTTATCAAATATACATAAGTCCATCTATGGTGAGGTTAATCATATATGATTCCAAAAATGGACTTATACTTCATCTATCATACCGTTTAATAAAATAAAACTATTTTATACTAACCAGGGACTTTCTGTAGGCCAGTGGTTGGAAATAAATGTCTGTCACACTTCGGTTGTGGGTTCAATTCCCACAACCTTGTACGACGCGATGGGTTATCTCCCATCCTGCAGGTTTTCTTTTTTTCTAAAAATTAACTATTATAACATTACAGAAATAATATCGAAAAAATTTCTAGCCTTAAACAATACTATCTGATGTCTGGCATAATCCATTCCAGTCCTTAGACTTATCTAAAATACATCTGTCAAATCTCATAGTATAAATAAAATGATTACTATAAATGTCATCCACCAAGCATGTGAATACCATCATTTATCCCCCATATATCATAAGATATATCATTTTGATCGCATTCCAAACATGTGAATACCTCAATATTGTATTCTAATGCAACATGAATTACCATAGAACCATAGTGAAAACATGAATGCTGTCAAAAGGTAACTCTTTCCACATACCAAAAATCCCAAAATTTCTATATACTCAAACCATGATATCACTTTTTTCTTATATCACTCATGAACTCATTAATACTATCAAACATATTATTTTCTCCTTATCCCTTCATTATGCGCATATCATCTACTTTCCAAAATATATGAATTACTTTTCATGGTTACCGGTACCATATAATTATTGAAAACCACAATAAACCAATACATAGATATTCCAATATTCCACACTACTATAAATCAGATTCCACAACATTATTTTGGAATTCCCTCACATAAACACATAATCATTCCACTACATCATTCTCATACTCAACATTTCCAATAGTAATCACATGTGACTTCCCTTTGTCATTTTCCTTAAGAGGTTGCTCACGTCGATCATCATTAACCCTTGTATTAGGGTATTAATTTGCATAATGCCCCATTTCCTTGCACTTGAAGCATTGAAGTGTTGGTGGAGAATTCTCTATAGTCTTTTGTCTATTCACATCATTAGAAACCTTTTTCCCATTACTTCATCACTCAGCTTCTTTATGACATTATTTTCCACACATGAAACATTTTCTAGTACCTTTTAGAAAATCTACAACATGCTTCTTTCCACACTTAGATCATAAAGAAACATTCACCTTATTTTCACCATTGTTCTGAGGTTTTTCCTTGAACTCCATCTTTCTTTTCTTGTCAAAACCATGATATGGATATGTTACACCAACTTCCAATTCTACCTTGATATCACAACACACAATTTATTCATAGCTACTGAAGTCTCTTATATCTAATTCCCTTCGAAGACTTGGTTTTAAGCCACTGAAGAATCAATCGAATTTACTTTCAGGTTGGATGATAAAGCCAGATGCATACCTGGAAAGTCTTGTAAAATTCTCTTTGTATATACCAACAGATTCATCCTCCTTCTGCTTAAGCTCAAGGAACTCATTTTACATCTTTGTTCGAAGAATACGATAGAAGTACTTACTGAAAAACAATTTCTCAAACTTGTCCCATTCCATGGATTCAATTTCATCTTGGGGCCTTGTATTCTTAATTAGAGTCCACCACTGGTTTGCATCACCTTTTAAACAGTAAACAACTTAAATGACTTTTTCATTTTCTGAACAGTGAAGTACGGAAAATATATTTTCAATGGTATTGATCCATTGTTCAATAACAAGTGGATCAGAAGACCCATTGAAAGAAGGTGGACATTGCCTCATGAAGGACTCAATAGAATATTGTTCCCTTATCTGATCATTTGGAAATCTAGAATGATTCATAGCTTGTGTAAGTATAGAAATAAGATTTTTCACTCCATCTCCCATCACATTTGGTTGCTCGGGAGGACAAGCATTGCATTTTCCATTACATTGATCAACACAGTTCTTTCGGGTTCTAGACATCGTCTAAAACCCAAAAAGAATAGTGTGAGAGGAAAAATCATGCTAGGAAAACAACATAATAAAGGGGGGGTACCTTCAATATCTAACATCTTAGGTTTAATTATAATATTGTTACCGTAATTCTCGGACTATAACCTATACTTATACTTAACCTTAGGAGCATCCCTAGACATACCTTAAAACTATCTCTAGGGATCTCACTAAAGTTCTCGTATCCTAGTTTCCAAAGGTTGACTAAACATTTCCTCTGATACCAACTGTGGAGTTATAAAGGTTGACGTAAAAATAAATTGAATTACATTTTTGGAATACTTAATACATAACAAAAACAGACACTAATGGACCGTAATAGTTTAGTGTTTTTCAAAACATGGAACATAATCTTCTAATCATGTTGAAAGATCCTCAACATCTCCCATAAAGATCTTCCCCTTTTGTTTTCTTACCTAAAAACATTCTTTATATCCTGGGAAAAGAAAACATAAAAAGTGTGATCTCAAATGCTCAGTAAGGATAAACATAGAGAACATAAAATAATCCATAAACATTTGAATGCAAAAACTTGAACATAAAATCTAAACATAAAAATCTTGAGCAAAGACACAAATCTTGGAAGTATGTAAGGAATAAATCATAAAGGAATATAAATCATGATAAAATAGCATGGGAATAAAACATGTAATTGTGTCAAAACTTTAATCGCATGATATGATTTCCATAGTAGCCAAGGCATTGCTTCCAAGACCATCTTAATGGACAAAGACCCTTTCTGAATTGAGTTCACTCCTCATTCTAGTCCTGTATCACTGAACCAGATTAACTTACTGTTCTAGAAATGTCTATCTCATGAGATATAAATCTTTACCCAATTCATTAGAGGGAGATATAGGTCCCACACATCTCATATTGAAATAATTCTTATGTGTGCCACGACACAATCATAAATCATGCATCATAACCCAAAGAATAAAATGGGTTTCATAAACATCATCCCATCATAACATAATCCATATAAAACAAATGGATATCATTTCATCATAAGAAAAGTGAAACCATGTAAATCATAGATACATTATACTTGAAACATATACATATGAAATAATTTCATCTTAGATGGAAAATGGTTTTGATAAAACACTTGAAACTAATTCTTGAGGAAAATATCTTTTGTTATTCAAAATCATTTTCTTTTCACAAAATTTCATGAAATTTTAAAAGAAAAGTATTTTTTTGAAAATATTCATGAAATATTGCATAGTAAGATTCATGGAAATAAGGCTTTATGAAATCGTAAAAATCCGTTCATGCCGTATAAGTTAAAAAACATTTTTCTCGAACTTTTTCCTAAAAAGCTAAAAAGGTACCTCATAACGTAAACAAAAGAAAGGTTCCTTACATACCATGTAGTAAAAGTCAAAAATGGGTAAAAAGGAATTTAAAAATAAAATAAACCATTTCTAGAAAATAGAGACATGGATGATAAATATAACCCTAGTAAATACTTACGAATAAACAATCTCGGATAAAAACGAGATTGAAAAATTTATCCCTTACCTTATGTCTGATATGCTTCGTATGTATCCGAACCTCATGTATAATCATTTAAATAATGTCATTGAATTATTACAGAATCATATTCATTGTTATGATATCATATATGGTTCACTTATGACTTTATATTACCCGTTTGTTTGTAAATTCCATGTTAAAGCATCGTTTTGGGTAAAATCGTTTCATTTATCGTACGTGTTTTGATTTGTTGTTGTTGATATTATTACTCATATCCTGATTTACCTAATTCCAGAATTTAAAAAATTATTTATATATAATATATATTCAGTATATAAATATATATGATTTATTTATAAATGGAATGAAATACACCGTTCATGGAGACGGTAGGTCGTACGTACGCATGAACACTGTTTTCGTTTCCTTATTGAATTGAATGGAATTAAGTAAATGACAAATATATTTACATAAATATAGTATCATTATTATGTAATATCTTTCATTATTATTTATAAAAAATATACTTTATAATCATATTTGAATGGTTAATCATGGAAAATGAATCTCATCGCGTTCGTGGAGATGGTAGTCCGTACGTACGCACGAGCGATGATATCATTCCCATAATTATTGAATAGAATTTGAGTGAATGATATAATATCTCAGAATCAGTATGATTTAATAATAACCATATATATTTATTCTTTACACCATTATACCCATACAAGTATGGTGGTGGTGGAAAAACTAATTACACCACGACGTGGAGACGGTATTCTGTACGTACGCACGCGTGGTGATTTCATTTTCCGTAGGATGGATAGAAGGTGAAATGGGGTTGTTTCATATTTATAATATCATATAAGTATATTATTGATACTTATTTTATTACTTTATAATTAAAAAACTAAAGAATAAGAAGTTGAAGAAGAAATAAACTTGAAAGAATCGGCATAAGTGATTACCTCTTCTTCGACGCGGCTCCTTCAAACTTCCTCTTAAGGGACTAGAGTTGGTCTTTTGAGAAGACAAGAACCTCAAGAATATTACTAGAGAAGTTTATAAGAGTAATGGGTAGGGTTTTTCTGAGATTTAAGGCTCAAAGTTGTGTAAATAGAAGAGGGAGGAGGTTCCCTTTTATAAGGGAGGAGAGGGGCACTTTTGTAAACCTCTAAAATATTAATTTATAATAAACCTAAACTCCACTTATAAAATTACAAAGTGACTCAAATTAGGATATTAGATATTCTAGGGCTTTAATATCATTAAAAAATTAAATTTATACATTTTTTTATTTTATTTTAAACCTTATTAGTTCGATTTATCCTTATTTAATCTATTTAATTTTATTTGTTGTAATAATGATTTAAATTTTATATAGTTATAAATACATACTTATGTGGTCTTATTTATACATAATTTGATATTTTATGACATTTTAGATCAAATAAGTTTTAATTTGTAATTTTTAAAATATTTATGTGATTTTTAAACAATTTAATAATATAAAATATCAATAGTGTCAATTTTGACACAATTAATTTATTTGAATTTAAATAAAATCCACACAGAAGATATGTTCGAAAAAAAATATTTAATAGATTCATAACATGTCATATATATCTATAAAATTCGTGGAGAACATTAAATAGTTCATATAATATTGACTTTTATTTTTTTAAAACCATTTATTTGATATCTCAATCAATAAAATAATTTCAACATCACTATTTTGTCACCTTTAATGATAATTATTTAATCCATAAAAATTATAAATAAATTCACATGATGTAGATAATTTATTTATATTTCTAGATACTATTCATTTTTGAAGTTTCATGAATTTTATCACTAAATTAAAATTATTATACTTATAATATTTAAGAGAGTGACATGTTGTCACTTTCTTTGGTTTTAATAATAATTAAATTATTTTCATGGTCAAAAGTCCATAAAATTAATCTAATCCGACCCTTAGGTGATATGGGTCGACTTTTAGTCATCAAATAGAATTTTGGAAGATGTTAGGATAATTTTATAATCTTATTTCTACCCTTAATTACCTGATTTACCTTTAACTGTAGTAAATAAAAATTATAGTAGTTGTTATTCATAATATCAAAAAAATAAAAGTAACATATTAACATAATTTGGACCCAATGAATCTAAATATTCAATCCATTTTTCAGAATTCAAAACACATAAGTTTCAGTAATTAAATTAATATTTATCTCGTTGTTATGAAAACGGGTTTTAAAAGTTAAAATATTTCCAAAGATTTAAATGTTTTTACCTATGAATTCAATGTAAAATTAATAGTAATGACATAAATTATATTAAATGGTAAAAATATATTCTATTTTTACTTTAAAACCATTAAATATTATAATTTGACCATATAAATTATTGCGATGAAAAAAGTTGTTTTTAATTAAAATATAGCGTGTTTTTACTATTCATTAAAATATGAAAGTTATCAGAATAATATGAAAAATTCATCCAAAGTAAATTTTTATATCCTGATTTCAAATAAGAATTTTATTTTTTCAAATTTAACTTATAAAGATGTCAAAAAATAGATTTAAAGTGGGTGCGCCATCAAAAGGCGGCAAAACTGTATTTTTTGAAAAATACTTATTTTACCCGAAAATTTTATTTTGTTCTCATACCATGTTCTAGAAAATAATTAAGATGAATAATAATGTTATAAAATTCAAAATTTAGTTAATTATATTCATAAAGGATAATCCATAATAATATTATAACAATATATCAATGTTTCGTGAAACTCAATATTGCGTACTACACACGCTATCGAGGAAGGTCGCGATTGCGTGTAATGCAAACCAAGTTAGGGATCCATGTAGTGCAAGATCCCTTTGGTGTAGCATAAAAAACAAGACATAAATGAAATTAAAAATAATAATTCTCATAAAATCTTAGGTTGTTACATAGATTCCAGCATTGGTATGAGGAATCTATGTCATGTATCTGTGTTTATATATTTCCTTTTATTTTGATTTTCTATTTAGGATGTATTGATTTATATATGGGTAATGATGGTTTAATTTTTTATTTTGGATAATGATAGTTTATTTTAAAATTATTAGTTTGGTATGAAAGGTTCATTTCTTCTAGCATAAAGGTTATAGATATTATAAGATGTCTGACAAATAGAAAATTCATGTCAGTTTACTGAAAAAATAGTTCAATGACCAAGCATAACTCTAAAAGTGGGTAAATCATTCCAATAAGAATTTCTTTAGAAATTGAGTGTTATTTTCTATGTCATTCAAATTAAGGAATGCTATTTTAGTATGTGTTCATCTATATGGGGTCAACGAATGATCTCATTTAGATCATTACATGACATATGTTATTTTATTCATTTATTAATAATATTTATAGTCAAATTATGATCAAATTGTGTGAAAACATATTTTTAGAAAAAATTGTTGGAATTATAAAAGAAATTATTTTTTGAGGAAAATGGTTGTTTGTTCACTTTAATTGAATAATGCTTAATGATTTAATTTTATATTATTTTATGAAAATAAATTAAAAATATTTTTCTAATTAAAATTTGATTATGATATGTTTGGATTGGTCTGTTATTGAATAAAATTTAAATATAATATTTTTTGATTGAAATAATTAAAATAGTTTTATATTATAATTGAAGTTATCCAAATTTTTAAATTTGAATAGTTAAAATTGAAATTATTTAAAAAAAAATCTGAATTTTTAAATTTTTAAATGATTCATTATTGATTGTAGAATTATAAAGTTATATATTTCTTATTATGTATTTGTTAATTGAACTTTTTTGTAAGAGATGAATATTTAATAAGTGTATGTTTAATTCATACGACCACTCTCATAATTTTTTCCTAAGTCAATCTATGAAAGTGATTAATTAAAATATGAATAATTAAATTATGTTCTCATGTAAGATTTCACTAGTTATCTATGACCTGATCTATATAAATGAATACTTTTCTAAAATAAGGATTGATGCATCCATACCAAGCTATTAAAATTTTATCATCAAGTCCCTACACAACATTTCCAATAATATTATAGCATTAGTGTTTACTATGGAGTTATATAAATATTTTATCAAATTTATAATTGAACTTCATTATGACTAGATTTTTTTGGACACCTCAAACTAATGGGATGTGGGATATTTAAATGGAAAGAGCTATGATTAGTCTATAAATATTCAGCGGATGTTAATGGTCCAACTAATTCGATGGTGATTGAGCTAAATCATTGTGTTTTCCCAATTAAAAATCTTGTAGAGTACATTTATAGATGATCAATCTATTTAGGTGGAAGGTTAAAGTAAAGTATCTGGGTATAATAGAAGCATAAGAACATAATTTCCAATTAAAAATTATCTAAACTTGATGAAATGTCCATAAAATCTTTAATATGATCATCACATATAATTTAAAAGTAATTTTCTAAATAAATTTAATACCTTGAATATTTTTTTGAATATTATTTTGTTCATTATTGATCTAGATCACCCAATATCCAATCATGATAACATTAACATTGATTCATGAATCCAAAAAAATATTACATTTACAATATCCATACATGTTCTATGAAACTCAAAACATCATCTTTGATATCTCAAGTACTTGAATTTCGGAATAAACTCTTTGACATCATTCATTCTTATCATGTGTAGAAATATCTTACTCTCAATATAGAATATAGATAGTTGTATAATGATTCTATCCAATTTTATCTCTAGGTATTGAGAGGATAATTATATGGAAAGAGAATTACACATCAAAATAATGACATAATTTTATTTTTATACTTAGGTTAAAAGTAAATTAATTTTACTTAACATATTTTCTTTTAATTTAATCATAATAAAAAACTCCATTTAATCTATGATAAAATAATAATAAAAAATATTATTTCTTTTTTCATGTATAATTTAAATATCATTTCTTATATAAATAAATATTTATTTAAATGATATTAAAAATCTGTTTTTTAGATCATTTTCTCAATCCAAATCCCAACATAAATATTAAACCATGAAAGATAACATTATATCCTTTAGAATAAATAAATATTATATTTTTTCAACTTGTGAATAAATATTTTGTTCACTTATCCTATGAATAAATAAATAAATTTATATTCATGAATAAATAATTATTATATTTATTTATCCTATGTATAAAGAAGAGATACAACTCAAATAACTTATTCTTAGCTTGAGTAATTTTTTTATTGAATTTATGATCAATATAAACAGAATTAACATCATTAAAGAAATAGTAAATAAATTTATTCATAAAAATATATTAAACTAAATCCAATGAGCATCATAAACGATTAATGTGAGTCTTTCTAGGATCATTTCACATTCGAAGTAGGTATAACTCATAAACCAAGATAGATATCTATAAACAAATAATGTTCATTATATAAAAAAAGATAAATAATAGAAACAATTATTAAAACCTTCTAAAAAACTCAAAAATGTAATATAATATCTTTTTAGCCTATAAATCATTATATATAATTTACAAATATGTTATCATCTTTTAAATTTTATTTATTTTTCTATAAATTTTAGAGTTGAAAATTCTTATAAATTATCATGGACTTGTATTTTAGAAAGAAACATCCATTTAAATCAAAGGGAAAAAGATATATTCTTCCATGACTTGAAGTAAAAAAATAGATATTTCCTAGTCAATAAATTTAATACCATTTATAACATAACTTATGAAATTTATATTTCTAATTGTAAATATGTTATTGTTTTTATAATGTATTGTTGGAGCCTCCTTGAATGGAGTGTGTTGGACATATCTTATTTTAATGATCACAAATTGTGATACAATTATAAATAAGTTTTTAAGTGTTGTATGATAGCATTCTAATGAACATATTACTTCTATAATTTTCTTGATAATTGTTGTGGCCAGACACCTCCAGAATCAAGTCATCGTTACCACCAGGATGAGCTACTGCCAGACTGAAGTCACAGTTACCGCCAGGATGAGCTACTGCCAGAATCAAGTCATTGTTACCACTAGGAAGAGCTACTTCCATAATCAAGTCAAAGCTAAAACCAAATGAGTTACCATCAGTGGAGTCACTTTTAGATTTTGAGTCACCACCAATACTCCTATTACCATTCTTATCTATGATCTTTAGTGTGAATGGTTCAAGGAAAAAATATATTCCTGTATGGTCTGACTAAGTCCTCAAGACTTAGTAAAATATGTTCCAAGGAATGTGTATCTCCTTAAAAAACACTATTATATATTCCTGAATGATCTCTCTCTCTCTTGAAACAATGATGGTATACACAGATAAAATAATTACTATCTATCGATAAAATCATGGGATCGAATTTTTTAAACATCTCGAACATACTAATTCACATTTTGTGGTGATCAATGACACAGAAGCACTGAACTCATTAATGAGATTGATTGAGAAAATAGACAATGATCAATTGAAGTGTACCTATAGATTTCTAGGATCCTCTATCCTGCTTCAAATTTTCCTGAACAAAGCACAAACTTCTCACCAATGATGATCTGATGATTAGAAACATACAAAACACATGATACTATACTTTTTCTATTTTTATTTGTTCTTCTATTTTACTTTTGAGCACTGTGTTGTTTTCTTGTTATTCAACACACACTATCCCTTATATATGTTTTGGATAATACTTGTTATTATCTCATTACTAAATCTATTTCCCATTGTGTTTTTGGAAGAGGTCCCTGCCTAACCTATTTTTTTCGTTCATCCCATGTATAACTATGGAATAGGGTTTTTAGAATGTAAAGCTTGTTTCTGCAAATTTTATAACTAATCATGTTTGTTGTTTTTTTTAATATATTTATAATATCCTTAGCAGCAGGTTATTGCCAAGTGGAGGGATTAGGTCTCACCTTGAGGCTTAACCTCATGTATATCTTGGTATGTCATAGTGTTGTTTGTTTTGTTTTTATACCATATTCAAGATAACATTTCATTAACAAAAAAAATAATATATTTGATAATTAATCTTACTAGTTTTTATATATGTTTTTATCTATGTAAATTGTTCTTAAATGTTAAGTTATTTCTAAACCATATTTTAACTGAGACCCAGTCACTCTTTAATAAATGTTTTAAATGGATAGATCTTATATTGAACTACTATTTGGATTAATTGGCCAATTTATTTTATTAAGGGGTTTTTTATTTTTTAGTCTATTTATTTTCATAAATTTGTATTGGGAACTCAATTCACCCCTTCTTTAATTAATCTCTCCAACCAAAATTTGGTATCATAGTAGTGTTTAAAATTTACATCTTTTTATTATGATTGTAGTTTTATTATAAAGATCTCAATTTTCTATCATTTCTGAATATTTTTTCTTTATAGATAATATAATAGAAGGATATTCTATTAATAGACCTCCTTATTTTAATGGAAACAACTATGATCAATGAAAAATCAAAATGAGAATGCATTTAGAAAGTATAGGTTTTGATATATGGACTGTAATAGAATATCAATATGAAATACTAAAAAATCCTAGAAGTTATTGGATTAGTGCTACAAAAATTTCTTTCAATAATAATTATAGACCTATAAATGTTTTTTCTATGATTTGTAATATTATGAATTAAATAGAATATATACATGAAAATATGCTTTTGAAATATGGGATACCTTATCTGTCTCACATGAAGGAACATCAAATGTTAAGGAAATGAGGCTGAATACAAATAAAATTAAGTATGATACCTTTAAAATGAAATCCTATGAACCAATATATATATATATATCTACGGTTCAATGAAATAGTAAATTATATGAACTCACTTGGAAAGAATGTTCCATATAAATATCATGTGATGAGACTGCTTAGATGCTTACCAGATAGATGGAGAAGAACAAATGTGTCTATTAGAGAATCATGTGATGTAAGTAAACTACCTGTCATGTAACTGATAGGAATGTTGATGATGTATGAAGAATAGCTTAAAGTCAACAAGGAGACTAATGAAGATAAACCAAAAAGAAAATCAAAAACTTTCAAATATACTAGCTCCAGATGAAAATAAAAATTATAAGTCAAAGATTCTAGTGGAGAAGAATATCCTTATGGAAGTGATGGAGAAATGGTACACATGGAAAGATGATTCAGGAGATTATATAGGAAAAAGAAATTCTTTAAAAATTAAAATTTCCTAGGAGATTATGATAACAATGGAAAGTGGAAAATGGATTAGAAAAAGGATGATACTCAAAATAAAGTTACCTATTATAAATGTAAGAGGAAATTCCACATTAAAGATGAATGTCCTAAATTAAAATATAAAATTAAGTATGAAGATAAGGACATGAGATGAAAAAAAGGACATGAAAGAAACATGGAGTGCCTCTAAAGACAGCTCAAGTGACTCAGAAAATAATCAAGAAGATAATACTGTAAGAGCCAACATGTTATTTACAGCAGGCACATCAGAAGTACAAAATTCTCTTCCTGTGTCTTCTACTGATGCTTCATACATTTTTGAAAATGAATAAAATAATGACAATGAGGAAAACATGAACAGAAAAGATATGTATGATTACTGTAACAAGATGGAAGACACTTTTGATGAACTGAAAGAAAAATATAAATCTCTCCAAAAATATTATGCTTTTACAATAACCATTAAAAACAATCCTATTATAGAAAAAGATAAAAATGTTCAATTTTTTAAAGAAAACAATGAATTAAAATTTTTAAATGAAAAATTAATTAAAGACATAGAAAATTTTACAAATGGTTAAAAAACATTAACTCAAATACTAGTAAATCAAGTTCTAAAAAGTATACACCTATCATAGGTTAACATCCAGGAAAAAAGAAAAATTAAAAAAAAAACCGATTTACATCAATTTTCAGTGCTAAAATTTCACTTACCGCAAGTACCTACTCAACTAGACCTAATAATGTTTTTATCTCCAGAAGTCTTCAATGTCTTCATAAGAATACTATTTGACAAATATGGATACCGAAATCTATTTTTACTAACATATCTAGATCCAAGAGAATTTTTGTTCAAAATTAATTTTTGGCATAAACTTTGTGTTATAGGAAACCTGTTTGAGAACCTCTAGGAAAACCATATGGTATTTGGGCAGTGGATAATCCAGACACATGACTGGTGAGTATTCCAACTTCAAGAATTGGATTAATTTTTTTGGTGGAAATTTCAGTTTTTATGATAATGAAAATGGGAAAATCATTTCCCTTGGCCAAATTTGTAATTATAATTAATTATTAATTTCCAAAGTTTTATATGTATATGGTTTAAAATAAAATCTTCTTAGCATATTCGAATTTTGAGATAATAAATTTTATGTGAAATTTGAAAATAATGCCAATCATGTTTTTAATAATAAAAATGATTTAATTTTTACTACTTGGAGGGATTATAATATTTATTCTATGGATTTAAATTATTTATATTATAACAATATTTCTTGCTTAAGTGACTTTAATAAAGAATCTTGGATTTGGTATAGGATACTAGACCATTGAAATATTCAATCACTTAGAAATATAACTAAGAAAGGGTTAGTTAGAGACCTACCAAATCTTGAATTCTCAAATGATAGGGTTTGTAATCCCTTCCAAAAAGGGAAACTTCATAAGATTTATTATAAATCTAAGAAATATGTTTCAGCCTCTAAACCTCTATATTTAATTCATATGGACCTCTTTGGACCTTCCAATGTTTCCAGTCTAATTGGGAACCACTATTTCTATGTCCTTGTTGATGACTTCTCTAGATAAACATGGGTATTATTTCTAGCTCACAAAAGTGAATCTTGTTATTACATTATAATGTATTCAAAATCTGTAGAAATCCTTTGTGGACATAGGATTAAGACCTTAAGGAGTGATCATGGTCGAGAATTTGAAAATCAATACATTGAGTCGTTATTTTATAAAATGGTTATAATCACAACTTTTATACTCATAAAACAAAACATAAAAATGGTGCGGTAGAGAGAAGAAATATGATTCTTTAATAGATAGCCTGAACCATATTTAATGATTATGTCTTACCTATCTACTTTTGGGATGAAGCTGTTAATAATTCATGTTATATTATTAATAGAGTTGTGATTAGACCTCGATTAAAGAAATAACCTTATGAGTTATGGAATAATAGAAAACCAAAGGTTAATTACTTTAGAGTTTTTAGTTGAAAAGTATTTATTCTTAATATAAAAAAATCTGGAAAATTTTTCATCTAATAGAGATAAATGAATTTTCTTTGGGTATTCAAATTCCACCAAAGCCAATAGAGTGTTTAACAAGAAGACCGGGACAATGAAAGAATATTTTCATATCAATTTTTATGAAATTGGTCCCAATTAAGCTAAGACTATTTTGGAAGGCCTTAAGGATGATCTTTCATCTTTGAATCTCAATTCCAAAAAACCTGAAAGTTCTTTTAAACAAGAAAACACTAAAGCATGTGATCCACCAGAACCTGAATAGGAAGAAAACCCTGAGCCTACTAGCCCCTCTTCTCAGAGACCCATTAGGACTCATAGACACAACCCTTTAGATTTAGTAATAGGAAACATAGATAGAGGTACACATACCAGATCTTCTCTGAGAAATAAAATTGAACATCAAACCTTCTTATCACTGATTGAACCTAATAATATCAATGATTCCATCAATGAAGAATTCTACGAAATATCAATTCAAGAAGAACTTAATCAGTATGAATGTAAAAATGTTTGGGAACTTGTTGACCTACCTAAATATAACTTAACTATTGGAACTAAGTGGGTATTTAGAAACAATGTTGATGAATATGGACTATATTAAGAAATAAAGCTAAATTAGATTCAAAGGGTTATAATCATGAAGAAGGTATTGATTATGAGGGAAAATTTTCACCAGTAGCAAGACTTGAATACATTAAGATACTGATTTCATATGAAGCACATATGGCATTCAAAATATATCAAATGAAAGTTAAATGTGGATTCTTAAATGATTTTATAATTGTGGATGTTTTTTATGAACAACCCCCATGATTTCAAAACCGTCATTTTCCAAATCATGTTTTTAAATTAAAAAAATATTTGTATGGTTTAAAACATGCTCCAAGATCATTGTATGATAGGATTAATTCATTCCTTATCTCAAAAAGTTTTTTAAAAGTAATAGTTGAACCAAATATCTTTATAAAAACAATTTCAAAAGATTTTTTGATATTTCAAATTTTTATGGATGATATTATCATTAGATCTACTAAATATTACTAATGTTATAATTTTTCAAAATTAATGTAAAAGGAATTTGAAATGATTTTAATGGGAGAACTCAAATTCTTTCCTATTATTTTTAAAAAAATAAATAGGGAAATTTTTTAAATCAAAGTAAATGAACTAAATATATTTTAAAATGTTTTTAACTAGAAAGTACCAAAAGTAGTGATACTCCCATGAGTACCACCTGTAAACTAGACCTTGATGAACTGGGAAATCAGCAGATCAAACTAGTAAAAGATGTATGATTTTAAATCATCTCTACTTAACTACTAGTTGTCCTGATATTATGTCTAGTGTATGTATGTGTGATCCATTTCAAGAAAATCCAAAAGAGTCACACTTTGTAGCTATCAAAAGATTTTTTAAATACATCAAGTACGCAACCAATTTAGGATTGTTCTAACCAAGATTGTATGATTTTGATTTAGTTAGTTATTAAAATGATAATTTTTGTTGTTGAATGTTAGAGAGAGAAATTACATTAGGAAGATGTCATATTTTAGGTAAATTTCAAGTATCATTGTGTATTAAGAAGCAAATGTTTTTTGCACTATCCACTGCTGAAGTTGAATACATAGCTCTAGGAACTTCTTGTACAAAAATCTTATAGATGAAACATAATTTAATAGAATTTGGAAACCAATTTATAAATTTAACTATTAATTGTGATAACACAAGTGAAATAAATATTTCCAAAAATACAGTATCACACACAAGAAAAAATGTATTGATGTAAGACATCACTTTTTGAGATATCATTATCAAAAGGGTGATATAACATTAAAATTTATTGGAAGTGAACATTATTTAGCTGATATATTCATGAATAAATTTAATTATGAATTATTAAATTACATCAAACATGAATTAAAAATGTTTACTTTGGTTGATGAGTCACCATTGATGAATCACCGTTGATGAGTCACTGTTGATGAAGTCACAGTTGATGAGTTGTCGTTGATGAGTCACCATTTATGAGTCACCATGGATGAGTCACTATAGAATGATCCACTGCTCCTTTTAATGTTATCGTTATATTTTATTACCATTTCAATATTTCTACACCGATTATATTTTTATTATTTAATTTTATTATAATTCTTTTAGAGTCTCTAAATGATAAAAACATTAATATTACTAAAAATTGATTCACTTCTCTTAACCCATTAAATCATGATCCCTTACCTTCCTTATGAATGAATCTCCCCTCTTCCTTTCACCTCCTAAAGCCTTAAACCAATTAAAATTTCATGTATGAAGAGAATTACAAAGTAAAATCCTCAAGAGATGATGACTTAGAAGAGATGTTTAGTATTCACAAGTAGTTTTCAAGCCGCTTTAGTAAATCAACATATGAAGAACTATGTATTGGGAGCAGAAAAATAGATTGATGCACATTGGATTCCTATTAGACATATACTAGTGTTAAAGGTAACATAAAAACAAAAGTGGATAAACTGGTCTACCTCGAATTATATAGTGTATTATCTGAGGATAGTTTATGAATATTATCAGAATTAATGATTAATTTTTGGAAATAAATAAGACCGAATTCATAGTAGTTTAGATAGAGAAGATATTTATTTCTCTTCTAAAGAATTGGAAACAATTTCCACATATTTCATACAAAAGAGTTTATGAAGATTTACAAGGTGGTATACCAAATGACAAGTTCGAGGAGGCTCTCATAGAATTAACTGGAGACCAATGCAAGAGGATACCAATATATATAAAATGTTATGGTGAGTGCAAGATGCTATTTAAGTTTGTACAATATGTTTTATGTACAAGTAAAGGAGACTTCAATACAATGAGGTATTAGGATGTCTACTTCTTGTATATGATGAATAAAGGGAAAAGAAAAAATCTTTATAAATTTTTGATGGTTTATAGGCCAGATATGTGAAATAAGACATCCAGATCGAACTCTCTCATTTATCCCAAAATTATCTCTACTATCCTAGATGCAAAGGGTTATGTCAATCCTAGATAAGAGGATGAGGATAAAATTAGTGGTTTTATTCTATCAAAGTCAATCTGCAAAAGAGTGAATGTAAGTTGGAATCCATGGATGTGATATCAGGTTAGGGATAATGAAAATCTATATGATGATTTTGACCCTATTGATCACCTAACTAGACCAAATGATATGGTGGATCCTGATCTCAAAGATGAGGAGATTCTTGAGTATTCTATTATAGATGTTATTATTGAGACAGATGAAGAAGAAGAAGAAGATGAGTTAGTTGAATAGGGGATTGATCCAGAGATCATAAAATCTCCACAAAGAGTATCCAGTGAGAATGTGAGTTCTATAGGATTTATACCTTCTAAAGAAACACTCTTATCTGTGCATGATAGAGAAGAAGATACTGATGTTTCTAAATAAACTCAGTACACATCTTCTACCTCACATACCTCAAGTGAGGAGAGTAATGATGGAGGAAATGATATTGTTTTTAAAAAGGTAGATATTGATCATATGGATATTTAGAAATCAGATGAATCTTACAGAAATAATACTAAGGATAATGATTATGAAGCTCAAGATAAGAATCTTGATATTGGAAATGAGGATAGTGGCTCAGTTTATAGAGTTGATCAACATAAAGAAGGTGGTTATGATCATTAAGAGAATGAAATGAATGGTGTTTATCTTGTACAAGAGTTAGTTATTTTTCAAATATATAAACAAATTGTGTCTAATCTCATCAAATAAAGTAATACTAGAGATAAACAGATGCCTAATATTCCAACATTTCTTTCAAAGGATAAGGAAGATGCTATTGGGGGGAGAAAACTCCCAATCTTGATGAGGAGTTGTCGAAAATGGCCTAGTAAGAATCAGTGGAAAATTTGGATACCAATCATCCATAAGTTCTTCCAGCTACAACTGAGGGGGAGTTGAATACCATTCCAGTTAATCAATCAGTTATAGTTAATCAGGCTCCATAGACCACCACTTTCAAACTGTAGCAGACAACACTTATGCCCTCAGGAACTGTAGATGGTCAAAGTTATCAAAATCCCAGGGACGCTATAATTCATTCCTATGCTAGATTCCTTATTAGAGACTTTGAAGAATGGGGGAAATATCCTAGTTTTATAAGACTTGGGATGACATATAGTGATTAATATGATGAATATAAATTTAGAAGATAATGATTCATAGAGAATCTGATAGATGATGTTGGTGAGTTACATCCTTTCACTCCCATGGAAATAGAAATACCAACTAAGGATGAAATATCACATGAGCAAGTAAATATTTCCACTGCTCCATCTATGTTTCCTCCTAATGTTTTAACCCAATATGATTTATATTCTTTATAGAGAAATTATATTTCAGATATGAAAACTTTGAGAAAGAATTTGGTCTTAGACTTTTCACAAGCTTTGAACTCTCAACCATCTCCTACTTCTCATATTAATGAATATAATGTTAGATATTTAGTATAGATTGTTGTATATCATATTAAACCCAGATTTCATTTCCATATTCATGAAATGGAAGTTGAAAATAGATGATTGACCTCTAAAGTAGTGAGTTTGAAATTTTCAGTAGAGGGTCTGCAAGCCACTTTTTAGATTTTGGGAATTCCACTTCTCTGAAGTTGGATAGTTTGGCTTCTATTACCTAGACATAATCTTTGCCTCCACCTGCTCTAGAACAGTCTGATAGAGATATATTGCAACATTTGTTAATATTTTTATGGTTTGACCATGTACTCAAGACTTAGTAAAAGCTAATCTGATGAATGTGGATCTCCTTCAACAAACATTGCTATATATTCATGAAAACATCTCTCTCAAAAAAATGATTATTTAAAATGATACAATGATTAAAATAAATCATGAAAATTGTGTGATCGAATTTTTGAAATCACTCAAACCTTCTAATTTACATTATGTGAAGTTCAATGACATAGAAGCACTGAAATCACTACCGAGATTGATTGAGATAATATATAGAAATCAACTGAAGCATACCTACATATTTCTATGATCCTCTTTCCTATGTTAATTTTTTTGAAAAAAGCGTAGACACATCACCACTGCTGATATGAGGATTATAACATACAGAACACATAAGACCAAGCATTTTATATTTTTATTTTTTTGTTTGGTCTAATTTTGAATAGTGTGTTGTTTTTATTCTATTCAACACATACTATCTCCAGCATATTTTTTGGAGAATACTTGTTATTCTCTGTTTCCTCAATCTTTTTTCCACTGTGTTTATGGAAGAGGTCCCGGTGTGAAATATTCTTTTCTTTTATCCCATAAATAACTGTGGAAGATGATTTTTATCCTAGAAAACTTATATATATTGATTATATACCTAATCTATGTTGGGGATTTGTTTGGTTATATTTCTAATCTTCTTGGCAGCAGGTGATTTCTATGTAGAGGGGATTAGGTCTTACCTTGATAATGAACCTCTGGTTTATTCCACGGTGTCACTATGTTGTTTTTTTGTTCTTATTTCATATTCAAGATAACATTTCATTAATAAACAAATAAATTTCTTTGATAATTAATCTTAACTAGTTTTTATAAATGTTTCTATCTAAGTAAATTGATCTCAAAAGTTAACATATTTCTAAACCATATTTTAATTGAGACCTAATCACTCTTTAAGAAATCTTTTAAAAGGATTGATCTTATATCGATCAACTATTTTCATTAATTTTATGTTTTATTTTATATAGTGGTTTTTTATTTTTTAGTGTATTAGTTTATAGAAATTTTTATTGGGAACTCAATTCACCCCCTCTTGGGTTACTCTCTTTGACCAACATGCAACAAAATACCCAAATCATGACGTATTTTGATAGTGATATCTATTTTGATTACTAATGCACACATTCACAATTAAGAGAATTCAATGACACAATAATTATGTAGTTTTCCTATTAGAAGGTCTATCCTTATGAACCTAGAGTTTATATGATGACATCATATATGTCTCTTCAGATTGATGTAGCTAAACAATAGGGCATAGTTTTAATAATTTAATCAGGGAAACTCTTTATTCCAATTATAATAGGAAACTTTTATAATCCATCGATGTGAAAAATAATCTAAGGAAATTATCACATAGTTTATATAGATGTAAATTATATATTTTTGAAAAGGTGTTTTTTTCAACAATACATAATGTTTTCATTTAAAGAGGGAGATTGTTGAGAACAATACTCTATCTCTTTATGATGATTTTTATTCTTACAAATACCATTAATTGTTTTCCAATTATTTTATTTTTTAAGTATGTTTCAAGAATTTATTATTTATTTTTTTATTTCTGGAAGAAATATTTAAGTTCTTGAACAAGGAGATTTAATTATTAAAGTATTCACATTAGCATGTTCTGGAAACACTGTTTATACTCTACATATTTGGGAATTTTCTTATGCATGTCCTGGAATCATTGTTTATACCCTATGTGTGGAAATGTAGAGTAAAAAAAGGAACCTGTTGTTTACATTAAAAGTTATCAGAAAAGTATGGTTAATCAACCATACGTTATAGGAAAAGTATGATAAGGAACCCTACGTTAGGAAATAACCCTACTTTTGGGATATTAGAAAAGTATGTAAGGAGAACCATACGTAAGTGTTAAACGTTACTTTTGTTTCTCAAAAGTATAGTTCATCAACCTTAATTTTGTAAACAACATTACAATTCTTAGAAAAGTATGGATCATGTACCTTTATTCTGGAAGCTTATAAAAGTATGGATCATTTATCATATGTTTGAAAGTTGAAGAGAAAAGTATGGATATCTAACCCTACATTTGTGATCAAACATACATTTTAAACCTTACGTTTGAAGGCTACGTCACCAATCTTACATTTATAATCTATGTCATGCATATTGTACAACTCAACCTTACATTTGGCGTCAGAGAGTTTAATGTTTATATTATTATCCAACGATCTGCAAGAAAATTATCATGATGATTTTAAGGCTGATTAAAAACTGATTTTAAAGCACGGCGTTGACGAGTTCAGAGCCGTTTAAGAATTGAATTAAAAGGAGTTTTTCATGGTGAATTACAAGGAGAGTTACGACTACTCTGTAAATTCAAATGTTTGAATTACTCTAGTAAAAAGGTGAAGATGGTGGATCTGATTTTTGCAGAGGAAGTATTCATTATATCTATGTTTTCTTGTTTGGTATGTGTGAGTATGAATTGAAGATTGTGAAAAAAAACACGAGAGCAGATACGTCTATCAAAATACAAGATCTGATGTACGATATTAGAGAAGAAAGAGAAAAAGGTCAATGTTGATATACATTTCTGTTGATTACGAAGAGTGATAAAAGCTCTATTTGTTAAAGAAGAAGATACATGACAAAAGATTCACTTATCCGACATTGAAGATCAATTGTGAATCAGCTACTGCTGAAGTTGCAATTTATATTTCTATATCTACTGCAATGAGATTGACTCAGAACAACTCTTTCTTGAAAATCATTCTTTCTGAAGTTGCAATTTATATTTCTATATCTACTGTAATGAGATTGAATCAGAAAAACTCTTTCTTGAAAATCATTCTTTCTGAATACGAAGATCCATTTACTTTCAATCATATTATGTTGAAATTGTGAAGAACAATCGAGAGGGTATTTAAAAAAACAAATACTTTTTATCTTCAGTGAATACCTTCTCATTGTGTGATGAGTAGGTTCTATGATTAAACCAGAAGGATTTGTTTTGACTTAGATTATAAAGGTGTAAACTGCCAACACTCAGCTGTTGAAAGGTCTGTTGAGATGAAGACCAAAGAGTGAAAATCGCTAAGCTCGTGGAGGAGGGCGTTCGTGGAGTGGACTAGGGGCCTTCTATTCCCCGAACCACTTTATATCATGTGTCCCAACATTTCATATTTTCGCTGTATCAATCTATCTAATTAATGATAAAGGACAGAACATGATCTCCCAAAGATTTTTGAAAAGACACAATTCACCCCCCTCTTGTGTATATTTGATTTAATCTCGATTCAACAATTGGTATTAGAGGGTTGGGGTTTTGATAAAGCTCTAACAAGCTAAAACCGATTAAGGATTATACGCAGAGCAAGATGACTGATACAAGAGAAGGAATGTATATGGTCAGAGCACCGTACTTCAATGGAGAAAACTATGGATGCTAGAAGTCATGAAAGATTATCTATCTGAAAAATCTTGGATATAGAGTATATTCTAAAATACTGAATCTATATGAAATTCCTAAAAAACCTAAGACATGGAGAGTAGTTATGGAAGCAAAATATGATATGAACTCAAAGACAATGAATGCCATTATATGTGGTCTAGGACCTGATGAATTTATCAGAGTATCTCAATTCCCAAAAGCATATGAGATGTGGAACATTATTGTTGTTGCTTAATAAGGAACTAAAAATATCAGGGAAATGAGATATTCTATTTCTAAGATTAAATTTAATACATCCAGAATGGTTGAAGGTGAAATCATTACTCAAATGAATGGAAGGTTGACAGAGATTGTCAATAATATAACAGATTTGGGAGACCCAATAAAACAAGCTGATCAAGATTTAAAAATTCTGAGAGTACTACCTACTAAATGGAATGGAATCTCTGCTGCAATCAGACAATCAACACCTGTCAATGACTTAACCACGGGAGAACTGATTGGAACACTGATGATGTATGAATTTAAGATTTAATATGAAGAGAATGAGCATAAATTGTTTATCAAGAGAGATGACACTACTTTGAAAGTGTCATCACAAAGCAAAAAGATGAAGAAAAGTGTAAAAGTGAAATCAGAAAGTTCTGATTTATCAAATTCTAATTTAGAATAGGCTCAGCTAGCCAGAAAATTCACTAAATTCTATAGAAAGATGAAGGTATTATAAAAATCCTTCAAAAATGATGACAAGGAAGTCAAATGTTATGAGTGCAGGAAAATGGGCCACATCAGACCTAACTGTCCACAGTTAATGGAGGAAAATAAGAAGAAGTTCTTCCAAAGGAATGATTATGAGCATAAGGGAAAGAAATAAATGAAAGCTACATGGAGTATATTTGAAGACTCTAGTAGAACTTCTGAATCAGAATCAGAGAAGGAAGAAGTAAATCTGAAAGACAACATGTGTTTTATGGAAGAAACAGATGAGGTACAATCTTACTACTCTTCTGACTCTAGTTCTGAATCTAGTTACTCTAATGAAAAACTTGCAGCCTACTGCAATATGCTTGAAGAAAAATATGATTCTCTATTTAATAAGAATAATTCTTTAAAAAACATTCACGAAGATGTTTCAAATGAAAGAGATACAATTCAAAATCAATTTAAGGAGTTAACTGATAAGTATAATTCAGTTAACATTGACTATACAGATCATGAAGCTAAAATAAAAAAACTGCAAACAGAAGTAAAAACATATAAAAGTGAAACCATTATATTTAGAAATGGAGAAAAATTCTTGAATAAAATTTTTGGAAAAACTGTTATTAAGAAAGAAAGATTTAGAATTGGCTGTTAAGGTGAAAAACCTAAGCTGTACAAGAATTATTTTGTTCCAAGCTCAAAAAGATTAAATTTTAATTACTATGGAACAAGGGGGCATATTTCTAAAAACTATTTATTAAGACAACCCTAAATAAGTGGTATTAAGAAAGCTTTTGTTTGAAATAATTTATTTTATTCTGTTGATTTTAGAAAAACAAAGTAAGTCTTGATTCCCAGATCTTTGTTGGCTAACACAACTGGACCCAATAAAATATGTGTACCAAAGAAACTTGTTTAAATGCCTTTGCAGGAAGTAGGTCACAGAAGAAGAAAGGATATATGGTATATGGACAGTGGATTCTCAAGGAATATTAGTGGAAACTCATCAAATTTCTCTACACTCACTCAAAAATATAGTGGACTTGTCACTTTTGGTGACAATGTCAAAGGGAAAATCATTGGTATTGGAACATCTGGAGATCCATAAGCTATCTCAATAAAAAAAGTACTTTATGTACAAGGATTGAAACACAATCTGATAAGTATCTCCTAAATCTGTGATGATGGTTATACAGTTGATTTTTCTAATAATTATTTTACTATTTTTTAAAATAAATTGCTAAAATTTAGAGCACCAAGAACTGATAATGTATACTCCCTGGATTTAAATTTCTTTTGTAAACAACATATAAATTTCTTAAGTGGTAAAATGAATGAATCTTGGATCTGGCATAGGAGACTTTGACATTGTAATTTTTATGTTTTACATAAATTATCTAAGAAACAATTAATTTCTGATTTGCCAAGTCTCATATTTGAAAGTGACAGATTCTGTGATACTTGTCAACTTGTCAAGCAACACAAATCATCCTTCAAATATGTTAACAATGATCCTACAACTAAACCTCTAGAACATATTCATATTGATTTGTTCAGACCTTCAAGGGTATAAAGCATGGATGGTAAATTATATGTATATGTTTTAGTTTATGATTATTATATATTTACATGGATTTTCTTTTTGAAATTTAAAAATTAATCTTTTACTTTCTTTGAAATTTTTTGTAAATCTAATCAAAATGAAAAATTTTTAAATATAATTTCATTAAGAAGTGATCATGGTGGATAATTTGAGATCAATAATTTAATTATTTTTACTCAAACATGGGTATTAAACATACTTTCTCTACACCAAGAACACCTCAACATAATGGAATTGTTGAAATAAGAAATAGAAAAATTCAGGAAATGGCTAGGACTATGCTAAATGAATACAGTCTTCCTACCTATTTTTGGGTAGAAGATATAATAACAACCTACTATAAAATGAATAGAGTTTAAATTAGACCCATTTTTAAAAAGACACCCTATGAACTTTGGAATAACAGAAAACCTAAAGTAAATTACTTTAATGTTTTTGGATGCAAGGTTTACCCCTTGAACACCAAAGACAATCTTGGTAAGTTTGATCCAAAATCTGATGAAGTCATTTTCTTAGGATATTCAGCTACCTCCATATCTTATAGAGTCTATAATAAGAAGTTATATATTTTTGAAGAATCAGTTCATGTGAAATTGGATGAATCTGATCCCATTGAGAAAAGGACAGATCAAATGGATGAATCTGACTCTAATGATAACATTAGACTTCATAACTTGAAAAATGATTTTGAAAATGATATAAATGAAATTCATTCTAGTTCATAAGAACATGATACTGAATAACCTATAAGTGTATTACGTAGACAGACTAGAACCCTAAAGAATAACCCTTTTGAAACTATAATAGTTGACTTAGACACATGAATAAAAACTAGAAGAAATATATGAAATCTTGTAGAATTTTCTGCCTTTCTATCCCAATTAGAACCTAAGACTATAGAAGAAGCTTTAGATGATAAAATATGGATGATAGAAATGCAAGAAGAATTAAACTAGTTCAAGAGAATTTTGGGAATTAGTTGAAAGATCACAGAATTATCCAGTGATAGGAACAAAATGGGTATTTAGGAATAAACAAGATAAAAAAATAATAACTAGAAATAAAGCCAGAATTCTAGCAAAAGGATATAATCAGGAAGAAGGTATAGACTATGATGAGACCTTTACAACTGTAGCTAGGTTAGAATCTATTATAATCTTTTTAGCCTATGTATCTCATATAAATTTTAAATTATTTCAAATGGATGTTCAGTCTGCCTTTTTAAATGGATATATCTTTGGAATTTGTAAGTATTGAAATTGAATTAATAGATATTTATATTAAACCACTTCCCACTGCAAGGTTTTATTTTATTAAGGGGGAGTTAGGTTTATTTATTTTCTAAATAATTTTTTTAAATTTAAACTTGTTATTTATTTTTATATACATTGTGGAAAATTTTTTTATTTGTTTTTAAAATCTATGCAATGATTATTGAAAACATGGGAATCAAGGCTGTCAGAACCATTCAAATTCTGAACCGTTTCATTTCCATCAAAACCCTTTCGAACCCGTGAAACTGCACCATAGATTATCAACCCTAATTTTTGAACTTCTGAAACTCTAACCTTCAAAACTTCTAATATTTTCACAGAAATGGAAAAGACTAAGAGAGCTAATGTGGCCAAGATCAGCAATGCCAAGAAATAGTGCTCAGAAGGAAGGAAAATCCTACAGTGGAAGGTGATTGATTTAGAATGGCTATTACAGATGAACTTGTTGTTAAAACAACCCCTTTTGTTTCAGAATCTCGAACAGACCTTCAATAGTGAGAATACAAAATTCTTGTATGAAGTAGAGCTTTGATATTTCTTTAAATCTGTTCAATTTAGTTTGGGAGATGATTATGACACTATGATGTCTAAAATAGAGGATAGATATTTTTCAATCTCTTCAGTCGAGATTAGTCAAATACTGAACTTCCCTCATGATAGAGTGTTTCATTTTGATTTGAAAAGTATAGGAGATTCTATTCATATATCTGAAGACATTCTATCCTTTATGTTTGGCTCTAATAACATAAGGAAAATGTTTGTTAAGTATTTGGAACCAGATCATAAGATCCTTGTGAAATTTGTACAAACCGAGATAGCACCCAGAATATCAGAGATGGAGAAGATACTATATCCTGATATGTACTTAATGTATCTTCTACTCAGTGATGTAAAATTAAATTTTCCTAGGTACATGGTGAGGTACCTGATTTATTTCTGTCAATGTGAAGCTAGAATGAATTTATACTCTTTTGGTAGATTCATCTCAAATATCTTATTCAAGAAATACATGGTGAGACTGGTTGATGCTAGAATTTTTTTTCACTGTATTAATGTTTTTAATGATGGTACTTTAAGAATGATTGGTTATTTCTAGAGTACAGTAAAAGGAAAAATCCTTCCATTAGGGGCTGATGAAGAAGTAGAAGAAGAGAGAGCTTAGGCTCATCCTGAAAAGTGAAAGGAAAATCAACAGAGTTAGCTCTGTTTCTAGAAGAATAAGTTTTGAAGTTGAGACTATGTTAGAGGAAGCAATTAAATGAGTAATTCATGTAAAAAAGAATAAGAGATGTTACTTATCATGAATAGAAAGTTTTAAATTTTTTAACCTCACAATATTTATTGAGTTACAGATTTGTACGAGAAGCTACTGTTGAACAATCAATGGAAGTTGTGGTTGAGATGTCAGACCCAGTGGTAGAAACTCAGATTCAATCTGGAATTCAAGTAGAAGCTGAAGGAGAGACTCAAGAACAGGATTTGGCTGTTATAGAAATTGAACTTGAAGGAATTGAAGTTCAATGAACAGAACCAGAATCTGAAGTTGAAATTGAAAAAGAGGCAGTGCCTGGAGTAGATGTGGCCAGTCCTCAATTAGCTGAAGAAGAACTTATTCAAGGAAATCAAATGAAAGAGATTATTGTTGATGTACAAGATGAAAACCCTTCATATGTACACACAAAAGCTCTTCAAGAGCATTTTTCTGTGAAAGAGTTTAGAAAATACTCAGAGAAAAAATCTATGGACCAACCAGTTAAAAATGATAAGGAGAAAGACGATGTTAAATCCATATCCCTAGTATTAGTACATCACTTTCATGATGAAAAGGATAATCAAGAACAAAGTATCTCTAAATCAAAAAATGAGGAAGTTGAAGAAATAAACAGGGAGTTGCAGAGAGTAAAGTACAAAAATTATTCTCTAAGGAGAGCAATAGAAAAAAGAAAAATAAAAATTCTAGAGGCTAAAGAATAGTATAGTTTCGAAGCAAGAAGTTGAAATTTTTAAGAAGTATATGCTGAATGAGGTTTCACAATTAATGTTTGAAATGTTTATGAAGTCATATTTTTCAGATCTCAAATCTTTTATGGAGACAAAGTTGGAATCTATCAGGATTAATGAGGCCAGTGGTTCAGACACTTTACCTTATTTGATCAGAAGATTTAAGGCAATAACCACTGTCTTAGTTGATATGAATGATAGATTGCATGATTTTCAATGCAATAGTGCTCCTCTTTCAGTGCTTCTGTACAATCAAAAGTTTTTAATTGAATAATTAACCTCAAATGAACCAAGAATTAGATCTCTCTTGGATAAGTTAACTGAGAAGTTGTTTTTGTTTTTGGAGAAGGAAGAAAGACTACATGATTTTTTCAAAGTCAACTTAATCGAAGACATTCATATGACTCAAAAGAATAGTGATATTATTGTTATTCTTGGTGATGGAATGATGAGGAGACTAAGGGAATAATTATCAAAAATTAAGGAAGTAGCTAAAACAAGATAGATCCTATCTAAACACTGACCAACCATTGATTCCTGTATTTATCAATATTTTAATTTTCAATATTTTCAATGACAATCTATATAATTATATATTTTTGTGTTTTTTTGTTTTTTTGTCTTTGATTAAATATTCCAGTAATCCAGATTCAATAATTGATAAACAGTTAGATATAGCATTTACGTTAGTTTAGTGCTATATTACTATGTGTTATATTCCATATTCTGTCATTCTTTTTTATATCACAAAAAGGGGAAGAAATTTGGATATAAACAACATTTTATTTTAACATTAAGAAGTTTGGATAATTTTCTTATCTTTTGAAAAAGGGGATAAATTTATTTTTATAGATAACACAGTGTTTATTTATTTTTGAAATAATCTTATTAAAATTAAATATTTCTTTATCTAATCAAAATTCTAAACTATATGAAATTAATTTTGAAAATTAATTTCATTTATTATTTTGTGGGATTTGTGATCATCAAAGAGGGGGAGATTGTTAGGAAAGTGTTGTTTTCAACAATAAATAGTGTTTTTATTTAAAGAGGTAGATTATTGAGAACAATACTCTCTCTCTTTAAAATTATTTTGATGCTCACAAACACCCTTAATTTTTTTCTAATGATTTTATTTTTTAAGTATGTTTCAAAAATTTATTTTTTATTTTTTATTTCTAGAAGAAATATTTATGTTCTTGAAAAAAGATATTTAATTTTTAAAGTATTCACATTAGTGTGTTCTAGAAACACTATTTATACTCTACATATTCGAGAATTGCTTAAGCATGTCCTGGAATCATAGTTCATACCCTACTTGTAGAAACGTAGCCTAAAGAAAGGAACCTGCTATTTACTTTACAAGTTATCATAAAAGTATGGTTAATCAACCATATGTTATCAGAAAAGTATGAAAAAGAACCCTACATTAAGAAATAACCCTACTTTTGGGATATTAGAAAAGTATGGAAGGAGAACCATACGTAAGTGTTAAACTTTACTTTTGTTTCTCAAAAGTATGGTTCGTCATCCTTAATTTTGTAAGAAACCTAATATTTATTAGAAAAGTATGGATCATGTACCTTTTGTCTGGAAGCTTATAAAAGTATGGATCATTTATCATACATTTGAAAGTTGAAGAGAAAAGTATGGATGGCCAACCCAACGTTTTTGATCAACCATACATTGTCAACCTTACATTTGAAGGCTACGTCATCAATCTTACATTTATAATCTACGTCATGCATACTGTACAACTCAACCATATGTTTTGCGTTAGAGAGTTTAAAGTTGATATTATTATTCAATGATCTGAAAGCAGATTATCAGGCTTATTTTAAGGTGTATTAAAAGTTGTTTTTAAAGCGCTTCATTGACGAGTTAAGATTCGTTTAAGAATTGAATTAAAAGGAGTTTCTCGTGGTTAATTATAAATAGAGTTACAACTACTCTGTAAATTCGAATGTTTGAATTACGCGAGTAAAAAGGTGAAGATTGTGGATCTAATTTTTTCAAAGGAAGTATGTGTTATATATATTTTTTTTTGTCTGGTATGTGTATGTACGAATTGGGGATTATTATCAAAAACCAAGATAGAAGATGCATCTATCAGAATATGAGATATGTTGTACGATATTAGAGAAGAATGGAAAAAAGGTCAATCTTGATCAACATTTCTATTGATTATGAAGAGTGATAAAAGATATTTTTGTTAAAAAAGAAGATACATGACAAAATATTAACTTATTCAACATTGAAGATCAATTTTGAATCTGCTACTGTTAAAGTTGAGATTTATATTTTTATATATACTACAACTAGATCGACTCAGAACAACTCTTTCTTGAAGATCATTATTTCTGAAGACGATGATCCATTTACTCTCAATTGCATTCTATTGCAATTGTGAAGAACAATCAGGAGATTATTTTTTTTTAAAACAAATACTTTTTATCTTCTTTTACCAGCTTCTCATTGTTATCTCAGTAGGATCTGTGATTGAACCAGAAGGCTGTGTTTTTTCTTAGATTGTAAAGGTGTCAACTTCCTGTACTCAGTTGTTGAAAGGTCTGTTGAGATGAAGACCAGATAGTGAAAATCACCATGCTCATGGAGTAGAGCATTGGTGGAGTAGACTAAAGGCATTCTGTTCCCCGAACCACTCTATATCATGTGTCCCTGTATTTCATATTTCCACTGCATCAATCTATCTGATTAAAGATAAAGGACAGAACATGATCTTGCAAAGATTTTTGAAAATACACAATTCACCCCCCTCTTGTGTATATTTGATTTAATCTCTATCCAACATATATGTGATAAAAGTATGGTTTGGTAATTGAAAGTGAAATATAAAGATAGTTTTAGGGAAGGAACTATAATAAACTTCCACTTTTATGATAGCCAAATACTAAAATCTCAAAACATATTAGATCTATCAAGATAATCACAAATCTTCTATATATGGATTTATTTGGTGGGACTAACACATTTAATAGTTTCGTTAAACTATTAATATTGAATTCATATCCTTCAAAAAAACATCTCAAGAGATGATGTTTCAAAAATATGTTCATATTTATTCTTTACCTACATAAGAATCTATGATATATATAGATTATATAGAATTGATAATAATACATTACACTAATATTTTCATGCTCTTAGCACTGTAGTTATCCTAACTGTGATACTTGATCAAACTATTCATTATGAAAACTAGATATGTATCCCCTCACAACTAGTTCCTTGTATTCTCCGTTGTGTAACTTTAATACATTATGATTGTTCATAATATTAATAAATACATCTATATAGGATTTAATATCATATAAAATGATGTATATGATAGAGATAATAATTAATGTAAAAGGGATTCTACTACCAAGAATGTCTAGGATTCAGGAGAGCCAAGTCATAAAAATATTTATTAAAATAAAAGAGTACAATAGAAAAGATTAGGTGATACAAGGGGGTTTTCACACCCTGGAGCAGACCACCCCACACATGTCATCATTCACCAAAGAGGTACAATTGTTGGGTGCTCAAAAAGTAAACATTGTGATTGCTTTAAATACCACCCTCTTTGATAGGGCATCTTCCAGCATATTGTCTTCTCTATACACATGCAAGACAATCAGGTTGAGACGAGTGGCTTGATTCATACATTATATCGATCATGGTAGAAGCTTACATGAGACAATCCTTCTCCTTGACTTCAAAGTTGTTATAAAATTCTATGAGTCATATTCATTCCAATGGTCATGACACTTTTGATGGACATCATACTTTATGGAAAACCTCACAGACCACAGCTCAACTTCATATAAAGTTCATATCCTTATATAGTTATGAAGGAACCCTTTCACAAATCCAGGGTATGTTCAGAAGATACCTACAACCCTTGATTGACCAGGTGCACTGAAGCCCAGACCATCTACATTCTCCTTGATCCACCCTCCAATGGGTAGTATCCATCTCATAGATTTTAGAACAATTGGTTGTTTAGGATTACCTACAACACCCAAGTGCCTTAATATGTTCAGTGTAACGACCCAAACATTCATTAAAAAACTCATCTTGATCTAATTAAATGTCTTATTATGTAAAATGGTTATATAAAATGTGAACTTAATTGGTTTTATGTTTTTTGATTTTAAAATACAGTTATGAATTGTGACCATTGTTAATATAGTCGTTAAACAGTGATAACATGATTAGTTTAAATATAGGGATTTAACAAATCCAATTTACTCAGACAAAGGAAGTGATGGAATCATCTAGTAGACATTCCCCATATTAAGCCTATTTGTCATAGATCATAAAGGAGGTGGAATCATTGGGTTTTATCTTGACTAAGCCTAAGCTGAGCTTCAACATGTTAAGCTCAAACGGAACCTCCTACGGGAGAAGTGGAATTTGATAGAGATTACCACCCGAGCAATGTTATTCGAGCCACCCCAAAATTCTGTCACTGACGCACACCATACCCTTGGGTTTTATGTGGTTGTTATAAGGTGTTATGTAACAAGACCATAGCACTATAAATATGTGTATTATTTTTTTATATAATAAAGAATATACATTCATTTTATGATTACGTTGTAAATAGTTTTTAAAGAACAAATAGTATTTTAGTTAATATTAAATTAAAAAATATATTTTGATGAATTAATGGATTTTTTAATTAAATAATATTTTAATAAAATATTATTAAAAAAAATAATTTTTATAAATGATCGTATAATTATTATGAATAAAATTATTATTTTAATTAAGGTTTGAAAGCTATTTCTGTCAAATCCCATGATTTTTTTGTAAATGTTAGTTTTTATTTTAAAAGTAAAAATTCAAATATTTATAAAATTATTTAGATAAAATGAATATTATTTTTGGAATTAGGATATCAAAATTATCCAATGATTAATTTTTCATAATTTTCTGAGACAGTCAAAAATTTTGGGAAAAAATTAAATAACATTTAAATATATAATCTGTTTAATGACATCATAATGACCCAATAGTTAAGTAATAAAATACTATAAAACTTATGTTCGGCCAAAATATTTTTTTACCATTAAAAATATGTGATTTTAGGTTTATTTTAATTATTTTACAAAGCTTTAGTGGACCCTCCAAGACTTATAAAATATTTTAACATTTGAAATTTATTTCTTTGAGAGTGTGACTCACCTCTACATAAGAAAACCTACTATTTTAAGAAGATTGGATATTGGACTAATAAAATATTTTTTTCCACTCCCCTTCGGAAAAAACTATGGGAAAATCATGGGATGGTTTTTGGTTTTGATTAGTTTATTGAGTGGTGTCCCAAACCTAAATAATAATGAATTCATTATCCTTTCCTATATAAACCCACCCAAGATCCCTGTTCCTCTTCACTCAAATCCTTTGGAGTTCATCCAATATCTACCCTCCTCTCTCAATAATCCTCTAATGGTGCTCGAATCTCTCAAGAAGACTCTCTCAAGCCCCTACAAAGCCTTTGGGATCACACTTCCAAGTAAGGGATTCATTCCTTTCTCATTTTAACCAAGTTTCTTAATATTGTTATGTCCTTTTATTTTCAATTATAAATTTTTTTATGATTAAAAACCTCTCCAATACTAACCTATTTATTTTTTAATTATTAGAGACCCTTTATCTCTAATTAATTCTTCATATGTACACCTATTACCATGATGAAATTCAATAATTAATTTCTATCTCCTTATTTACATTCATGCCATTATTTTGTATTATGAATCTAAAATTCCATTACTCATGTTGGTACATGTATATATATATCCCCTTACTGTTTATTTCATGTACATATGATGAGACACCCCATTATCTCTCATCAATGATTTTTATGAATTCTTATGTCACACCGTTATGCTGCCGAAATTGTACTGCGATTTTCCAAGACAAAGTCATTGTGTAGTGAATATCATGTCCATTACTCTATCAAGGGTATTCACCTTTATGAAAATTTAATTATTTTTTATATGGTTTCATGTATTTATTCTATATTTTTTATCATGTAATAAATGATTATGTTAAATGATTTCATGTTATATGATCCATGTGGAACACTTATGAATGAAATGAAATGTTTAAGAATGGTGCACCGTGATAGCACTCCAATGAATTGGGTAAAGATTAATATCATAAAACGTTAATTTCAATGAGGTTTTACTCATTCAAATTCAAGTTAAATGAGTGTTTACTCATTATCCATGTGCAATGAGCATTGTCTCATGCTAATACCATGTTATGTGTTGTTTCCACATTTCTATGTTATGATAATCATGCTATATCATTCCTTTATGTTCATGTTTCTCTTGAACTCCATTTATATTCCTATTTCCTAACATGTATTTTGACATTCATGTTATACCTTTTTTACTCCCTTACTAGGCTTTATATATCACCCATTTCTTATGAATGTCCTCGGGTTATCCCATGTGATCATAAGTACAAGGGAATGTAGTGGTCATGTATATGAATTTTTCAATAAGATGTTGCATTCTATGTTTTATGTTGTTATGTAATGCTTCTAAGCCACAAAGACACCATACCTATCTTTTTTCTATGCTATATCTAGTGAAGTTTTTATGTAATAAATAATGTTTAAGTGTGTAATAAAAAGTAGGGTTGTTATAGTTGGTATCAAAGGATAGGTTTAGTTATTTTTGGGATTTGTATTAGAAAACCCTAGTGAATCCTTAGATACAAGAATATGTATGATAAAAAATCCCTAAATTGTGGTGAGTATTGACTAAGTTTTTAATCAAGAAAATACATCCATGTCTGGATAAAAGCTGGTAGAGGAGGCTCTGGCACTGATGTACCTAGGAGTGAAAACTCTGACAAAGAGTTTTAAGCTTTACCCGGGATATCCTGGTACACAAAAATAGGCCTTCATGCACTCATGGTTACTACACACTTTGGGTATATGATTTAGTAAATTCACTATCTTAGTATAAACAATTATTAAGGGAATTAAAAAAATTCCCTAAGAATGTATGTTAGAAAGTAGATCGTGGATAACACAGACTAAAGCCTATAGATTCATATGATAAGGAAATAAAAGTGATTTATAATTAATCCATTTTGTCCTCGGTTTACCCTTTATGTGTTACCCCTAACATTCCTTTTATTCTAGACAATGGTCGGTAATAGGCGGACTCAGGATAACAACTGATTCGAAGACCAATGTGATGACTGTTCTAATTAGATTCTTAATCCGATTGGAGCAGGAATCATGAACTATGTCACGATAAACTCTCAATTAACTCAGGATTTGAATAGAATCATTGGTCAAGAGGAACATTCAAACCCCCCTAAGAAACAAAAAGTCATTTTTGAGAGCATCATGAGACAAAGGCCTCCTACTTTTAAGGGATTATCTGATCCATCAATCACCGAACAATGGATAAGCTACATTGAAAAGATCTTCTCCTTACTTTAATGTTCCGAACAAGAGAAGGTTCTTATGGATGCTTATCGTATGGAGGGTGAAGCCTATAAGTGGTGGAAATTGATAAAAAAATATGAATCCTAAGGAGGAGATCAAGGTGTTCGAATGGAATGATTTCTATAAAATGTTTTTTGATAAATATTTTCCTCACATCTTCCGGCTTAAGATAGAAAGGGACTTTCTTTCCCTCAAGAAAAAAGATAATGAATCCATTGAAGCATACGAGTAAAAATTCACAAGGCTTATATGATACAACTTTAGCTTTGTCATTACCTTCGAATACAAGGTTGACCACTTCTTTGGTGGGATGAAACCTATCTTGAAGAATTCCCCGGTGATCCATGACTTTGAAAGCTATAAGAAAATTGTTCGATATTCCCTCAAGGTAAAAATGGAGAACAAAGTATCTCAAGGGTATCATGGGGATAATAATTATAAGTTGGACTTCAATTCTGGTAGTCTGATGGATAAATCCAATGGGGATAAGAAAATAAAATACCCCACTTGCCAATGTTGTGGAAAGAAGCACCCCCGAAATTACCTGAAGGGGAAGAGGAAATGCTTTAGGTGTGTAAGAGAAGGGCACCTAGCCATTAACTTCCAACAAAAAAACCACATATATGACAAAGGAGAGGAACACTCCATTAGACGCTAAATGCATTGTTCATTGATTCAACTACAAAGAATCAGGGCATCTTTCAAATCAGTTCCCAAAGACATTGGTTTTCAGAGGCAACCAAAAACATCTAAGGTAGTAAGGGTGAGATTTTTCCATCACTACTACTGAAGTGAACCATAACAACAAAGTGGTGAATGGTATGCTAGTTATTCAATCAAGAATAGGAAACATGAATTTTGATAATGGTTATGTGCATTCTTTTTTATCCCTAATGTTTAGTAGAATAATCCCAACACCACCACAAATCATGGAAGTAAATACATCGGTGAGTACAAACAATGGGAAAATCATTGTATCCCCTTAATATAACTCCTCCCCTATCATAATTTGTGGATTGAACATCCCAGTGAACCTCGTCGTACTCCCTCTAGTGTAATTTGATGAAATTCTCATCAATGAGTGTAAGGAGGAAGATATATCTTCATTAGAACCATTATCTCAAGCATGGATATTACTTCCTTGTGAGAACACATATCTAGCTCAGATGATTGATTCTAAGGAGGCAACCATCCTTGAAGACATGCATACAGGAAGGGAATTCGTTGAAGTATTTCTCAAGGAATTTCCTGTTCTTCCTCCTAGAAGAGATGTTTAATTCTCAATTGATCTTATACCTAGGGAGTTTCCAATATACAAGACTTTTTATTGGATATCTATTGTGGAGATTTAGAAGCTGGAGAAACAACTACATGAGAATCTAGATAAAGTCTTTATATACCCAAGTGCTTCACCATGGGGTGCACCAGTTCTCTTCATCAAGAAGAAATATGGGTCAATGTTTTTTGGCATTGATTATCATGATCTTAACAATATCAGGATAAATAAAAAAGAATCACATCCCATGAGTTTATGACTTGTTCAATCAGAAACATGGAGCACAATATTCTACAAGGTGGATTTACGGACAGGATACTATCAAGTAAGGGTGAAGAAGGAAGATACCCCCAAGACTGATTTCCATACAAGATACGATCACTATGAATTCATAGTAGTGCCTTTCAAACTCACTAATGCTCCAAAAATCTTAATGGACTTGATGAATATACTTTTTAGAGATTACCTTGACAAATTTTTGGTAGTCTTTATAGAATATATTCTAATATACTCCAAAACCAAGGAGGATCACGTGGATCATCTAAAAATTATACTAGATTCCTTGCGAAAGGAGAATATCTATGAAAAGTATAGCAAGTGTGAGTTATGGTTGAATAAGGTCTCATTATTAGAACATATCATCACATGAAATGTGATATCTATAGATCCCTTGAAGACAGATGCAATAGAGGGATGGCCAAGGCCAACATCGGTAATAGATATTCGTAGCTTCTTTGGGTTAGCTGGATATTATCGTTGATTAGTGAGAAGTTTCTCACAACTGCAAAACCCTCTAACTCTGATAACTTGGAAGGTAGTCAAGTTTTCTTGGATTGATGAATATTAAGAGATATTCAAGGAGTTGAAAAGGAGGCTTATCACTATGCTCATGCTCACTTTACCCTTAATTGGAGAACTGTTTGTGGTATTCAGTGATGCTTCGAAGAAGGTTCTGGGCTATGTGTTGATGAAAAATTAATATGTCATTGCCTATGATTCAAGGAAATTGAATGTTCATGAGAAAAACTTTCCAACACATGATCTAGAGTAGGATGTAGTGATATTTTCTTTAAAAAATTGGTTGCATTATCTCTTTGGGGAGAAGTGTGAAATATATAAGGACCACAAAAGCCTCAAGTATATATTCACACAGAAAGAGTTGAACATTCTACAATGAATATGGTTAGATTTGATCAAAGAGAATGACTGATCAATCCATTACCACCATGGGAAAGTGAACAAGGTGGGAGATTATCAAAAAATAAAAGACTCATCAATTCTATCACTGATGCGAATTTAAAAGGATCAAATCTTCTTAAATTTTATGAATATGGACATGGGAATCATAAATAAGGGAACATCATCAATCCTTTCACAAATTATTTATCAACCGTAGATTTTGGAAAGGTTAAAGGATGATGTGGGAATTCAGAAGAACGTGGAAACTATCAGAAAAGATAAATCCTCGAAGTTCAATGTTAATGAAGATGAAATTGTGAGATTTGGGAAAAGCCTATGTGTTCTATCAAGTCTATATCTGAAGAAAGAACTTTTGGATGATGCACATAGTTTGAATTTATCAATTCACCTAGGAAACACAATGATGTATCATGATATCTAAGAGAATTATTGGTGGGATAACATGAAAAAAGATATCACTGAATATAATTCGAAGTGACTAGTGTGTCAGCAAGTGAAGGCTGAGAGGATGAAGCATAAGGGGATGATGAAACCATTACACATACCAACATGGAAATGAAAGAACATCACCATGGCCTTTGTTACCATACTTCTGAATACATCCAAAGGAAACAATACTATCTGGGTTGTTGCGGATCGTATTACAAAGAGTGCACACTTCGATGTTATTTGGGAGGATTTCTCACTAGATCAACCAACACATATATACATCAGAGGTGTTCTAAGTCTGCATGGATTACCACTATCTATTGTATCTGATCGAGATCCAATATTCACCTCTAACTTTTGGAAGAATCTTTAACATGCTCTGGATACTGAGCTGAAATTCAGAACGGCTTATCATCCTCAATCTAATGTCTAATCTGAGCGGACAATCCAAACACTTGAGTACATTTTGAGAGCATGCTCAATGGACATTAAAAGAGTATTGGATCAACATCTTCCTCTTTTTGAGTTCTCATACAATAATAGTTTCCACTCAAGAATCCAAATGTCTCCTTATGAAGCCCTTTATTAGAAAAGTTGCATAACACCAGCGTGTTGGGATGAAGTCAGTGAGTGTAAGATGCTAAGACCTGAAATAGTAGAGGAGGTAAAAACCATTAAACATAATATTAAAGCAGCCCAAAGTTGATAGAAGATTTATGAAGATAACCGTTGATGAGACCTTGAGTTCAAAGTTAGAGACATGGTATTTTTATGCATATCTCCGTGGAAGAAGGTCATGAGGTTTAGAAAGAAAGGGAAGTTAGGTCTTAGGTACATCGACCCCTTTGATATTATTGATCATGTCGGGGCTATGGCCTATCGACTAGAACTTCTGCCTACCATGTCCAAAGTACATGATGTCTTTCATGTATCCATATTAAGTAAGTACATACCAGACCCTTCACATGTACTTTCTTCTAAGGTAGTACAATTAGAGGATGATATTTCTCATGGGGAGCAACCGGTGAAGATCTTAGATTGTGGAGAAAAAGTTATATGAAATAAGACAATGCTCCCCATCAATGTGTTGTGGTGAAACCGCATGTTTGAAGAAGCAATGTAGTATTCAGAGGAAGTTTTGAAGCAAAGTTACCCACATATTTTTTAGTGTAGGAAGAGGAAATTTCGACAGCGAAATTTCTTAATGGGGGAAGATTGTAACGACCCAAAAATTCATTAATGAAAATTCCTCTTGATATAATTAAATGTATTCTTATATAAAATGGTCATGTAAAATGTTAACTTCATTTGTTTTATGTTTTTTTATTTTAAAATACCGTTATGAATTGTGACCATTGTTAATATAGTCATTGAACAGTTATCACGTGATTAGTATAAATATAGGGCTTTAACCAATCTAATTTACTCAGACAAAGGAAGTGATGGCCTCATCCAGTAGACTTTACCCATATGAAGCCTATTTTTTAGAGCTCGGAAAGGAGGTGGTGTCATTGGGATTTTCTCTTGACCAAGCCCAAGCTGAGCTTCAATAAGTTAATCTCAAATGGAACCACCTGTAGGAGAAGTGGAAGTTGATAGAAATTACCTCCCGAGCGATGTTATCTGAGCCACCCCAAGAGTATGTCACCATCACACACCATACCCTTCAGTCTTATACAGGTGTTATAAGGGGTTATGTAACAAGACCATAAAGGAGGTGGCATCATTGGGTTTTATCTTGACTAAGCCTAAGCTGAGGTTCAACATGTTAAGCTCGAATGGAACCTCCTACGGGAGAAGTGGAATTTGATAGAGATTACCACCCGAGCAATGTTATTCGAGCCACCCCAAAATTCTGTCACCGACGCACACCATACCCTTGGGTTTTATGTGGTTGTTATAAGGTGTTAAGTAACAAGACCAAAGCACTATAAATATGTGTATTATTTTTTTATATAATAAAGAATATACATTCATTTTATGGTTACGTTGTAAATAGTTTTTAAAGAACAAATAGTATTTTAGTTAATATTAAATTAAAAAATATATTTTGATGAATTAATGGATTTTTTAATTAAATAATATTTTAATAAAATATTATTAAAAAATTAATTTTTATAAATGATCGTATAATTATTATGAATAAAATTATTATTTTAATTAAGGTTTGAAATCTATTTCTGTCAAATCCCATGATTTTTTTGTAAATGTTAGTTTTTATTTTAAAAGTAAAAATTCAAATATTTATAAAATTATTTAGATAAAATGAATATTATTTTTGGAATTAGGATATCAAAATTATCCAATGATTAATTTTTCATAATTTTCTGAGACAGTCAAAAATTTTGGGAAAAAATTAAATAACATTTAAATATATAATGTGTTTAATGACATCATAATGACCCAATAGTTAAGTAATAAAATACTATAAAACTTATGTTCGGCCAACATATCTTTTTACCATTAAAAATATGTGATTTTAGGTTTATTTTAATTATTTTACAAAGCTTTAGTGGACCCTCCAAGACTTATAAAATATTTTAACATTTGAAATTTATTTCTTTGAGAGTGTGACTCACCTCTACATAAGAAAACCTATTATTTTAAGAATATTGGATATTGGACTAATAAAATATTTTTTTCCACTCCCCTTCGGAAAAAACTATGGGAAAATCATGGGATGGTTTGTGTTTTTGATTAGTTTATTGATTGGTGTCCCAAACCTAAATAATAATGAATTCATTATCCTTTCCTATATAAACCCACCCAAGATCCCTGTTCCTCTTCACTCAAATCCTTTGGAGTTCATCCAATATCTACCCTCCTCTCTCTATAATCCTCTAATGGTGCTCTAATCTCTCAAGAAGCCTCTCTCAAGCCCCTACAAAGCCTTTGGGATCACACTTCCAAGTAAGGGATTCATTCCTTTCTCATTTTAACCAAGTTTCTTAATATTGTTATGTCCTTTTATTTTCAATTATAAATTTTTTTATGATTAAAAACCTCTCCAATACTAACCTATTTATTTTTTAATTATTAGAGACCCTTTATCTATAATTAATTCTTCATATGTACACCCATTACCATGATGAAATTCAGTAAGTAATTTCTATCTCCTCATTTACATTCATGCCATTATTTTGTATTATGAATCTAAAATTCCATTACTCATGTTGGGACATGTATATATATATACCCTTACTGTCTATTTCATGTACATATGATGAGACACCCTATTATCTCTCATCAATTATTTTTATGAATTCTTATGTCACGCCGTTATGCTGCCGAAATTGTACTACGATTTTCCAAGACAAAGTCATTGTGTAGTGAATATCATGTCCATTACTCTATCAAGGGTATTCACCTTTATGAAAATTTAATTATTGTTTATATGGTTTCATGTATTTATTCTATATTTTTTATCATGTAATAAATTATTATGTTAAATGATTTCATGTTGTATGATCCATGTGGCACACTTATGAATGAAATGAAATATTTAAGAATGGTGCACCGTGATAGCACTCCAATGCATTGGGTAAAGATTAATATCATAAAACGTTAAGTTCAATGAGGTTTTACTCATTCAAATTCAATTTAAATGAGTGTTTACTCATTATCCATGTGCAATGATCATTGTCTCATGCTAATACCATGTTATGTGTTGTTTCCACATTTCTATGTTATGATAATCATGCTATATCATTCCTTTATGTTCATGTTTCTCTTGAACTCCATTTATATTCCTATTTCATAACATGTATTTTGACATTCATGTTATACCTTTTTTACTCCCTTACTAGTCTTTATATATCACCCTTTTCTTATGAATGTCCTCGGGTTATCCCATGCAATCATAAGTACGAGGGAATGTAGTGGTCATGTATATGAATTTTTCAATAAGATGTTGCATTATATGTTTTATGTTGTTATGTAATGCTTCTAAGCCACAAAGACACCATACCTCTCTTTTTTCTATGCTATATCTAGTGAAGCTTTTATGTAATAAATAATGTTTAAGTGTGTAATAAAAAGTAGGGTTGTTATAGTTGGTATCAAAGGATAGGTTTAGTTATTTTTGGTATTTGTATTAGAAAACCCTAGTGAATCCTTGGATAAAAGAATATGTATGATAAAAAAATCCCTAAATTGTGGTGAGTATTGACTAAGTGTTTTATCAAGAAAATACATCCATGTATGGATACAAGCTGGTAGAGGAGGCTCTGGCACTGATGTACCTAGGAGTGAAAACTCTGACAAAGAGTTTTGAGCTTTACCCGGGATATCCTGGTACACAAAAATAGGCCTTCATGCACTCATGGTTACTACACACTTTGGGTATATGCTTTAGTAAATTCACTATCTTAGTATAAACCATTATTAAGGGAATTAAAAAAATTCCCCTAAGAATGTATGTTAGAAAGTAGATCGTGGATAACACAGACTAAAGCCTATAGATTCATATGTTAAGGAAATAAAAGTGATTTATAAGTCATCCATTTTGTCCTCGGTTTACCCATTATGTGTTACCCCTAACATTACTTTTATTCTAGACAATGGTCGGTAATAGGCGGACTCAGGATAACAACTGATTCGAAGACCAATGTGATGACTGTTCTAATTAGATTCTTAATCCGATTGGAGCAGGAATCATGAACTATGTCACGATAAACTCTCAGTTAACTCAGGATTTGAATAGAATCATTGGTCAAGAGGAACATTCAAACCCCCCTAAGAAACAAAAATTCATTTTTGAGAGCATCATGAGACAAAGGCCTCCTGCTTTTAAGGGATCATCTAATCCATCAATCACCGAACAATGGATAAGCTACATTGAAAAGATCTTCTCCTTACTTTAATGTTCCGAACAAGAGAAGGTTCTTATGGATGCTTATCGTATGGAGGGTGAAGCCTATAAGTGGTGGAAATTGATAAAAAAATATGAATCCTAAGGAGGATATCGAGGTGTTCGAATGGAATGATTTCTATAAAATGTTTTTTGATAAATATTTTCCTCACATCTTCCGGCTTAAGATAGAAAGGGACTTTCTTTCCCTCAAGAAAAAAGATAATGAATCCATTGAAGCATACGAGTAAAAATTCACAAGGCTTACATGATACACCTTTAGCTTTGTCATTACCTTCGAATACAAGGTTGACCACTTCTTTGGTGGGATGAAACCTATCTTGAATAATTCCTCGGTGATCCATGACTTTGACAGCTATAAGGAAATTGTTCGATGTGCCCTCAAGGTAAAAATGGAGATCAAAGTATCTCAAGGGTATCATGGGGATAATAATTATAAGTTGGACTTAAATTCTGGTAGTCTGATGGATAAATCCAATGGGGATAAGAAAATAAAACACCCCACTTGCCAATGTTGTGGAAAGAAGAACCCCCGAAATTACCTGAAGGGGAAGAGGAAATGCTTTAGGTGTGTAAGAGAAGGGCACCTAGCCATTAACTTCAAACAAAAAAACCACATATATGACAAAGGAGAGGAACACTCCATTAGACGCTAAATGCATTGTTCATTGCTTCAACTACAAAGAATCAGGGCATCTTTCAAATCAGTTCCCAAAGACATTGGTTTTCAGAGGCAACCAAAAACATCTAAGGTAGTAAGGGTGAGATTTTTCCATCACTACTGCTGAAGTGAACCATAAAAACAAAGTGGTGAATGGTATTCTAGTTATTCAATCAAGAATAGGAAACATGAATTTTGATAATGGTTATGTGCAATCTTTTTTATCCCTAATGTTTAGTAGAATAATCCCAACACCACCACAAATCATGGAAGTAAAGACATAGGTGAGTAAAAACAATGGGGAAATCATTGTATCCCCTTAATATAACTCCTCCCCTATCATAATTTGTGGATTGAACATCCTAGTGAACCTCGTCGTACTCCCTCTAGTGTAATTTGATGAAATTCTCATCAATGAGTGTAAGGAGGAAGATCTATCTTCATTAGAACCATTATCTCAAGCATGGATATTACTTCCTTGTGAGAACACATATCTAGCTCAGATGATTGATTCTAAGGAGGAAACCATCCTTGAAGACATGCATATAGGAAGGGAATTCGCTGAATATTTCCCAAGGAATTTCCTGGTCTTCCTCCTAGAAGAGATGTTGAATTCTCAATTGATCTTATGCCTAGGGAGTTTACAATATACAAGACTTTGTATTGGATATCTATTGTGTAGATTTAGGAGCTGGAGAAACAACTACATGATAATCTAGATAAAGTCTTTATACACCCAAGTGCTTCACCATGGGGTGCACCAGTTCTCTTCATCAAGAAGAAATATGGGTCAATGTTTTTTGGAATTGATTATCATGATCTTAACAATATCAGGATAAAGAAAAAAGAATCATATCCCATGAGTTTATGACTTGTTCAATCAGAAACATGGAGCACAATATTCTACAAGGTGGATTTACGGACAGGATACTATCAAGTAAGGTTGAAGAAGGAAGATACCTCCAAGACTGCTTTCCATACAAGATACGATCACTATGAATTCATAGTAGTGCCTTTCAGACTCACTAATGCTCCAAAAATCTTAATGTACTTGATGAATAGACTTTTTAGAGATTACCTTGACAAATATTTGGTAGTCTTTATAGAATATATTCTAATATACTCCAAAACCAAGGAGGATCATGTGGATCATCTAAAAATTATACTAGATTCCTTGCGAAAGGAGAATATCTATGAAAAGTATAGAAAGTGTGATTTATGGTTGAATAAGGTCTCATTATTAGAACATATCATCACATGAAATGTGATATCTATAGATCCCTTGAAGACAGATGCAATAGAGGGATGGCCAAGGCCAACATCGGTAACAGATATTTGTAGCTTCTTTGGGTTAGCTGGATATTATCGTTGATTAGTGATAAGTTTCTCACAACTGCCAAACCCTCTAACTCTGATAACTTGGAAGGTAGTCAAGTTTTCTTGGATTGATGAATATTAAGAGATATTCAAGGAGTTGAAAAGGAGGCTTATCACTATGCTCATGCTCACTTTACCCTTAATTGGAGAACTTTTTGTGGTATTCAGTGATGCTTCGAAGAAGGTTATGGGCTATGTGTTGATGAAAAATGAATATGTCATTTCCTATGATTCAAGGAAATTGAATGTTCATGAGAAAAACTTTCCAACACATGATCTAGATTAGGATGTAGTGATATTTTCTTTAAAAAATTGGTTGCATTATCTCTTTGGGGAGAAGTGTGAAATATATAAGGACCACAAAAGCCTCAAGTATATATTCACACAGAAAGAGTTGAACATTCTACAATGAATATGGTTAGATTTGATCAAAGAGAATGACTGATCAATCCATTACCACCATGGGAAAGTGAACAAGGTGGGATATTATCAAAAAATAAAAGACTCATCAATTCTATCACTGATGCGAATTTAAAAGGATCAAATATTCTTAGATTTTATGAATATGGACATGGGAATCATAAATAAGGTAACATCATCAATCCTTTCACAAATTATTTCTCAACCGTAGATTTTGGAAAGGTTAAAGGATGATGTGGAAATTCAGATGAAAGTGGAAACTATCAGAAAAGATAAATCCTCGAAGTTCAATGTTAATGAAGATGAAATTGTGAGATTTGGGAAAAGCCTATATGTTCTATCAAGTCTAGATATGAAGAAAGAACTTTTGGATGATGCACATAGTTTGAATTTATCAATTCACCTAGGAAACACAATGATTTATCATGATATCTAAGAGAGTTATTGGTGGGATAACATGAAAAAAGAGATCACTGAATATAAATCGAATTGACTAGTGTGTCATCAAGTGAAGGCTGAGAGGATGAAGCATAAGGGGATGATGAAACCATTACACATCCCAACATGGAAATGAAAGAACATCACCATGGCCTTTATTACCAGACTTCTGAATACATCCAAAGGAAACAATACTATCTGGGTTGTTGCGGATCGTATTACAAAGAGTGCACACTTCGATTTTATTTGGGAGGATTTCTCACTAGATCAACCAACACATATATACATCAGAGGTGTTCTAAGGCTGCATGGATTACCACTATCTATTGTATCTGATCGAGATCCAATATTCACCTCTAACTTTTGGAAGAATCTTTAACATGCTCTGGATACTGAGCTGAAATTCAGAACGGCTTATCATCCTCAATCTAATGGCTAATCTGAGCGGACAATCCAAACACTTGAGTACATTTTGAGAGCATGCTCAATGGACATTAAAAGAGTATTGGATCAACATCTTCCTCTTGTTGAGTTCTCATACAATAACAGTTTACACTCAAGCATCCAAATGTCTCCTTATGGAGACCTTTATTAGAAAAGTTGCATAACACCAGCGTGTTGGGATGAAGTCAGTGAGTGTAAGCTACTAAGACCTGAAATAGTGGAGGAGGTAAAAACCATTCAACATAATATCAAAGCAGCCCAAAGTTGATAGAAGATTTATGAAGATAACCGTTGATGAGACCTTGAGTTCAAATTTAGAGACATGGTATTTTTATGCATATCTCTGTGGAAGAAGGTCATGAGGTTTATAAAGAAATGGAAGTTAGGTCTTAGGTACATCGACACCTTTGATATTATTGATCATGTCGGGGCTATGGCCTATCGACTAGAACTTCTGCCTACCATGTCCAAAGTACATGATGTCTTTCATGTATCCCTATTAAGTAAGTACATACCAGACTCTTCACATGTACTTTCTTCTAAGGTAGTACAATTAGAGGATTATATTTCTCATGGGGAGCAACCGGTGAAGATCTTAGATTGTGGAGAAAAAATTATATGAAATAAGACAATGCTCCTCATCAATGTGTTGTGGTGAAACCGCATGTTTGAAGAAGCAATGTAGTATTCAGAGGAAGTTTTGAAGCAAAGTTACCCACATATTTTTTAGTGTGGGAAAAGGAAATTTCGACAGCGAAATTTCTTAGTGGGGGAAGATTGTAACGACCCAAAAATTCATTAATGAAAATTCCTCTTGATATAATTAAATGTATTCTTATATAAAATGGTCATGTAAAATGTTAACTTCATTTGTTTTATGTTTTTTTATTTTAAAATACCGTTATGAATTGTGACCATTGTTAATATAGTCATTGAACAGTTATCACGTGATTAGTATAAATATAGGGCTTTAACCAATCTAATTTACTCAGACAAAGGAAGTGATGGCCTCATCCAGTAGACTTTACCCATATGAAGCCTATTTTTTAGAGCTCGGAAAGGAGGTGGTGTCATTGGGATTTTCTCTTGACCAAGCCCAAGCTGAGCTTCAATAAGTTAAGCTCAAATGGAACCACCTGTAGGAGAAGTGGAAGTTGATAGAAATTACCTCCCGAGCGATGTTATCTGAGCCACCCCAAGAGTATGTCACCATCACACACCATACCCTTCAGTCTTATACAGGTGTTATAAGGGGTTATGTAACAAGACCATAACACTAGGACTATGTGTATTATATTTGTATAGAATAAATAATATACATTCATTTTATTGTTACTTTGTAAATAGTTTTTAAAGAACAAATAATATTTTAGTAAATATTCAATTAAGAAATCTGTTTTGATGAATTAATAGGGTTTTTAATTAATAAATATTTTAATAAAATATTATCACTAAATTAATTTCTATAAATGACAGTATAATTATTTTGAATACAATTATGGTTTTTATTAATTTTTGAAAGTTATTTCTGTCAAAACCCATTAATTATTGATAAATGTTGGTTTTTATTTTAAAATTAAAAATTAAAATATTTAGAAAATTATTTAGATAAAATTATTATTATTTTTAGAATATGGACATAAAAATTATCCAATGGTGAATTTTTGATAATTTTATGAGACAATTGAATTTTTGGGTTAAAATTAAATAACGTTTAAATATATAATTTTTTTTATGAAATTATAAGTTCCCAATAGTGGGGTAATAAAATAATATATAACTTTTTTTGGAAAAAATGAGTTTTAGAATTAAAATAATGTGATTTTAGGTTAATTTTATTTATTTTACAAAGCCTTAGTGACCCTTCAAGACATATAACACATTTTAACTTTTTAAATTGATTTCTTTGAGAGTGTGAATCACCTCTATATAAACAACCCTATTATTTTAAGAAGTTCGGCCATCGGCCTTATAAAATATTTTTTTCCAATCCCCTTTTTCAAAAACCATGGGCTGGTTTGTGGGTTTTATTAGTTTAATGTGTGGTTTCTGAAACCTAAATAATAAAAATTCCCTCTCTTTTCTTATATAAACCCACCCATGCTCCCACTTCTTCTTCAATCGCAGCCTTTGGAGTTCATTGAACCTCTTCCATAATCTCTCTAGAATCCTCCCAAGGCACCTCAATCTCCCAATAATCCTCTCTCAAGCCCCTCCCAAGCCTTTGGGATCACACATCCAAGTAAGGGATTATTTCTTTTCTCATTTAGCCATGTTTCATAATATTATTATGTCCTTTTATTTTCAATTATAAATGTTGGGGTATGATTTCGCACCTCCCCCATACTGACCTATTTATTTTTTAATGATAAGAGACCCCTTTCTCACTACTTAATTCCTCCCATGTACTCATGTTACCATGCCGAAATTCCATAAGGTATTTCCCTCTCCTCACTTACATTCAATCCATTCTTTTGTATTATGAATCTAATATTCCATTACTCATGTTTGGAAATGTATCTATATGACCCCATTACTATTCATTTCATGTAAATATTATGAGACACCCCATTCTCTCTCATCAATTATTATTATGAATTCTTATGTCACGCCGTTATACTGCCAAAATTTCACCACGATTTTCCAAGCCAAAGTCATTATGTAGTGAATACCATGACCATTTCTCTATCAAGAGTATTAATCATTACAAAAATTTACTTATTGTTTAAAGAGTTTAATGTATTTATTATAAATTACTTTATCATGGAATAAATGATTATGTTGAATGATTTCATGTTGTTTGATCCATGTGGCACACTTATTCATGAAATAAAATGTTTAAAAAGGGTGCACCTTTATAGCACTATAATGCATTGGGTAAAGATTAGTATCATGATAAATCAAGTTAAATGATTGTTACTCATGATAATTCAAGTTCAATGAGGGTTAACTAATTATCCATTTTAAATGATCCTTGGCTCATTCTAATACCGTGTTAAGTGTGGTTCCCATATTTCCATGTTATGATAATCATGATATATCATGCCTTTATGTTCATATTTCTCTTGCACTCCATTTAAATGCCTATTACCTAACATGTTTTGTAATATTTATATTATACCTTGTTTACTCCCTTAATGGCATTTATATCTCACCCTTTTCTTTTGCATTTCCTCAGGTTATCCCATGCAATGCTATGTACGAGGGAATGTAGTTGTCATGTAAAATAAGTTTTCAATAAGATGTTGTGTTCTATGTTTTAAGTTGTTATTTAATGTTAATAAGCCCCAAATTCACTAGAACACTCTATATTCTATGTTGTATAAAGTTAATCTTTTATGTAATAAATCATGTTTAAGTGTTTAATAAAAGGAAGGGTTGTTTTATTCAGATATTCTATATCATTTTTCATTTCTCCATTCTAATTTTCTGCAATAGCATGGAAGTGACAATACATCAACAACATGGAAATATGAGTGGAAGTTTCCTTCCCCTCAAATATTATCACATTCTATTCCCTCCAAATTATATTGATGATGGAAATTTATTTCGTTGACCGTAGGTGATACACCTTATTTCTCAACCCAACATTATAAATAAAGAGAATAAGCTCTTCCAAAGACCCCCTATATAAAGATTAATCCCAAAGGTCCAACCTTTATTATTCTACAGAGAAATTTAAAACTAGAAATCAATGAGGAATTTTTAAATATCCTCAACATATTGATGTTAGAGTGAGAATTCTAATGAAATATATTTCCCAAATCATTGTATCTGCTCACATGTGGGAAGATCATTCCCCTAAAGCCTCCATATGACCAAAAACATGGATGGATGTATGAAGTAAGATTTAAATTGGCCCAGCCATAGAGTAATCTAGATGGAGTTCCCATTCTTCATATTGTATTATTCCTTAGGAGTGAAGTGACCATTATCCTTAGGTCTCTAAACAAGAGTGTCGACATCTATAAGGGTATAATTCTAAATCTACAATACATCCTACGAAGAAACAAAGTCAAGTGTACTGTAGTGTGTTACAAAATCAGAAATGTTAGTATGCATATGATTAGTGGGAACACTCATCATGTTCTTAAGGGGTTTCTCAAGACATCATGTATTCCAACAATTGGGATCAGAATACGTTCTCACAAGACATTTATAATTCTATATAATATCCTTTAAGTATTACTTGATTTAGGGAAAGACTGAAGATCCAATGTAAATTTAATATCCATCCAAAAATTTACCCTTGAACCTATTAACTAAAAATTAAAATAATAATCATTAGTAGTACATATGTTTCATGTTAAATTAGCAAATATCCCATTATTTAAAATTTTCAAATTATTGATTCTATGACCCATGGTTATAACAGGTTTAATATAGTCTTTCCATGTGATTTGTGATTAGTTTTCTCTCATGAATAGATCCGATTCCTGAATAGTTTCTGATTAGGAATTTTAATTCTTTTTGAAGTCCTATGGTCCACTAGTAAAGGGAAAAATAATACAAAATCTTCGACATGATGACTGAGTTCAGAAGATAAACTCTTCCCACCTAAGAATTGGATTTTCATTTCTAGTTGGCAAGTTGATTGATGATTCCAGTTATGATCCCTCTAAAGTATTGGAACTTCACTTTTACCCAAAAAATCATATCACACAATTAATTAAATGTAAGTGATCCCCCTCTACAATCCAAGTTTCCTTTCCACTCTGTTTTTCTTTCCCATATAGGGTACATCACCAAAAACAATAAAATACTTCTATCAGTTGATGGCCTATCAAGAAAATTCCTTGTAATGAAAAAGATATACTAAATGTTAGAGATGGTTCTTTTAGGCTCATGTAAAAAAGAAGGATTCCATTAGTGCAGAGAAACTTGGAGGGAAAAAAATTACTCATAGATTTCATTTGTTTGAAGGAACCAAATTGAACGAGATCATTAATTCACCTACTCAAATAGTCCTCAACAATATAATAGAGAAGCTATGATAGGGGTTTACCTATACTCACTCCTCTATTACATGGGAAGTATCCTCTTGGGGTCCCATTAATCATAATGGACATCCTTTCTGATGAATGAATTCATCTGATTTGTCTCACAAAAGAACTTAAAAATCCATACCTATTGAGGATACTAAGAAAGAAGCTCTATTTTAGGTTTTAAAAGGCTTTAGAGATGTAAACATTGAGATAAAATTTCCCCTCTTTTGTCTTCTTGCACATAAAGTTAATATTTTATGAGGCTGTGAAAAGAAAATTCTGAATACATCTTCTAAGAAGAAACACATATTCGTTTGGCATAATGTGATCCTTGACAATTTATTTGAGCCTACACATGATAATATTGCTGATGATTTCGGTAACAATATTAACAAGATCCACTGGTCTGTAGTCTTTGATATCAACTACATTCTTTTTCTTTAGAATTGATGTAATAAGGTTTGAGTTAATTTCATACGGTAGAAAAGAATTATCAAAGTATTCCTTGACAAAATTAATCTAGTAATCCTAACGGATGTCCCAATAATACATAATGAACTGATTTTTAAATCTTTTTAATCTGAATATGAAGCTACTTCCCTTCATATGTTTTCCTTCCTAAACATGGGGTTCTAGGCTTTCCCTCTATAGAAGGATTCCTAGATGACTCGTCTGCAGGATTGCTTTCATCTGAGAGTTGTGCAACCTAGACATCCTTTTTCATTCTTTTCATGGATGTTTCATTCTCTTATTCGGAGTTAGAAACTACATTGGGACTAACATTAACCAATTGAGAAACATAATGTTCACCTAGATAGGGTTGATGGTCTTCGGGCCCTCCCTATAAATCTAACTACATGACTTATCATAGGGATTATATTTCCAAGACTCTTTATTTTGTGGCAGGTTCAGAGCCTCATCCGGAGGAAGGCTATTAATATCATGGGGCTGCCTACTAAGTCATTAATTTTAAGAATTTGTGTATCCTACATTTCCTTACCTGATTCTTCAATGTCATGAGGGGGGGTCACCAGAGGGACCACCCTCACATGATTTACCTTCCTTGTCACCAACCAGTGTGATCAGTTCATTCTATAACTCTATACTATCATCATTAGAGGGGATGGGTTGTCCAGTTTCCTTCTTAGAGGTTCCCCTATCCAATACATAATATATGGACCTCCAATGCTCCAATTATTTTGATCCTGAACTAGAGTATAATTTCCCTTCCTCCTTAGATAGTTAGAGACATAATGAACCTTCATATTATAAAATGAAAACTCAGTGTACCTATTGAAGTCAGTAAAGGTATGACCAAAGAAGAATAAATTCATGTAGAACATTAGTTTTCTTTCACAATGAATCAACATTTTGATACTATCATCCCTCAAGGTCAAGAACACCTCCTCCGCCAACATAGTGGACATGTCAACTTCAACGAGAATCCTCACATAGTTCCCAATCAGTTGGTTATCATTTTATCTATCCATTCGAATCTGATTTCCCACAGCTAGAGAAATATCCCATAAAATGCATGGATAAAAATAGAGCCTATTAAGATTGCATATATGAATCCAAAATAGCTCATGAGTGTTCCATACCATTTCCATGTCAAAGTTCCGATTCCACTCTTCTATTCTTAAGAAACTAGGCTGCAAGGACAGTGATCCAAAACTCTAGGATCATTTCTTAAGCTCGTTATAATGTAAAACAATGTGATAATATCCCCTTACAATTGTAGTCATCTTCCAATCACAAAAACACTATATTTCAGCAATCCTTCATGCGTGATCATGAAATTTCTATGGTTTTTTCATGTTTTTTAACCACAACACATGAAATTATCAAATAACTGCATAGGTTGACCCCTTCCTCCCCTGCCTCCTAATTTGTAGATACATGATACATCCTTCCCTTATGGATGATCCTTACAGGAGGTGAAATATCAATGTTAGTGAATAAGGGGTTAGTAGTTGATTTTATCACCTTTGCAAACTTCTTCCTCACGCCAATCGCCTTGTCTGCCGCTTGATTTTCCATATCTGGCTTCTTGGAGGCATAATTAAACAACTCCTAATGACCAACATGATCATCCAGTAAAGCCTTTGAAAGCTCAGATGAATTCTATTTCTCACAATATTCATTACTGTCAGATTTAGGTAATTATATAGTCGCCACTTTATCCCATATCTCATCATTTCAAAGGGATTATACTAATTAACTAGGTTATGTGACATAGGAAATAATCCTATCTTGATTACTTTATTCAGTTATTCAATACCAGTTTAATATATGTACTTTGACTTTGTTCAAAAAATATCTTAGATATATATCTTTAAATCTTGATCTCATGATTATTGTAAGAAATATGAACTAAAAAAATAAACAAAGGTTCAATATTTTTGTGTATGTCATGGTTTATGTAGCTATGCATGATAACACAGTGAGAGTCACTACATCATCGTTCTCATGCATAGTATTACCATGTTATGAAATAACATGCTAGATTATTTATTCTCCTACTCCAAGGTCCATCATGCTCAGTTGATCATCATAATATAATGATTTTTGGGAGTTTTAATGGATAACATGAATTATTAAATGTAAAAAATTAAACATGATAATTGAATCAAACATTACAAAGGATTTGTAATGTTTAAAAATTTAATAAAGATTTTAATCAGTAAATGTTCGACCGTTTGAGTTCGCAAGGCCTATATTAGTCAATTTGTTTGTCATGAAATAGTGTGTGATGATTATAAATCCTAAAGGTTGAAATTATTAGGAAATAATTTATCTCATACCCATGATTTAAGAGAGATATTTCATGAGAATTGGGAGATTTTTTCAACCTAGAGATACTCTATGAGGATAGAGTCTTTTAACTACTTTTCAGTGATCTATATAGAATCCATGTAGATGATTCATATAGATGAACAAATGTACACCATTAATTATTCGTTATTTTATAAATTATAATATTAATGAAATATCATGTGGTTTTATGTTATATTTATCATTTTATATTGCCTTTATATTAATGTTATCCCCTCTAAAACCCATAATTTGCATTATTTCCACCATTATAATGTTTTTATTAATTATCTAAATGATTAAAACAATTAGAAAAATTATTTTTATTGGGATCATAATATAACACCCCAACCCAAATCTCCTAGTCTGGACGGAGGTGGTACATGATTTCTTGTATGTTTCCTCATATACAGGAGGCTTTCAACTATAATTGATGGCCTAAGAAACATATAAAAAGACTATTCCTTCTATAATCAGAGAATATTAGAGTCGAGTATATTACAGAAGAAAAAACCCAAATGAAGCATCAATGAAATAGAATAAGGAATCAAACAATCATAAAAAATGACGTTAACATAGAATGATATAACGAGATGTAATACAATATTCAATTCATACAAAGTAGTAAATAGGGATCCCTATAAGTGGAGAATTAATAAATATAAAAAAAGATAAATAAAATAAAATATTTTTATTTATAAACGATCTCAAAATAATTCCTTGTAAATACTCTATCCCCAGGAAATAACACCTTCTTAGTAATCTATGTTAGGGACATTTCCTTTACCTGTTCCCTTATCATAAAGCTTGTTTTCATATCAAGATTCACATGCATGGTGTGATAATAAAATCAATAAGACACCACCAATGAGACCTTAACATAAATGTAGATAGTGTATAAAGGTGGATTCATCAATAAAAAATAAATACATAATCAAATCACAAACCTTTCAGATGACAATGTGCTAACAAAGCCTCTACAAAACCCTGTACCTACTTACTTTGGATCCATGTAGGAAGGATGTTTATTGTAACTACCATTTCCAAACATAACCCATGACCCATAGCTATCCCATAGGCCATGAACTCAACTGCACAATGACCCATCATAAGGTAACTAGGGAGTTTATCCATGTCACACTAACCCATACAAATGGTTCTTGAGAGATGAACCATCTATCACAAACCCATCGTGAAGGTTCTTGGGATGTCCAACATATCCCTATGACCCATCTCAAAGGCTCTTGGGAGGTCTAACATATCAGTCCAACCCACCCTAATGGTTCTTGGATGTACATCCAAAGAAACAAGTAAAAATCATCAATATAAATCATTAAAAATATTATTATATGAAAAATTCCATTCAATATCATCCATCATTTATCCGGGCCTAACTAGCCCCACTGAGCCAGAACGTATCCCCCAAGATCAAGGATCCCATATTGAAATCCCCTAAATGATCAACAATTCCAAGAGAAATTTCCACTCCAACAAATCCTCAACCCACTAATCCCCATTTATGGGGTCTAATATTCCTAGATTGGTCTAACCAGATAGATTATTACCTTAAGTGGAAATCTCTTAGGCCACACAAGCACTCTCTTATAGAATTACACATTCAAATTTATACAAGCACCATAAACATGTAAGGTCTTTATTACCTTTGGTGCAATGAGAATAACCCACCAAAAATCATTTTCCAAAATAATCCCGACACCAAAACACTAAATTCATCCTCAAATTTGAAGAATCAGGGTTACCGAAAAAGGAAAAAATGAGAAAAAAATATTCAAATCTATAACAGTGTTAAATTTATCTAGAGAAAACCACCCCAAAAAAATAATTAAAATTGGTGAAGAAGTAATTTTAGGAGAGATAAATCCCTCCTAATTAAGCCCCCTTTGGAAAATTTAGTAATGAATTATGGAATAGGAGAGGGAGGTGAAATAGGGGTTTGGGATGAAACTAAAAAATTAACCTACATTAAAAATATGCCTAGAATCCCACTATCTAGATGGTGGATCCTAGAAGAATGACCAATCCCCTAGGTAGTCCATTGGCTAGTTAGTGGTCTTGTACCATCTAGCTAGTAACCTATAGAAAAATGAAAAAGTCCTATCCTTTTATAAAGTTACCTTTAAACCCTCATAATCCCTCAACAATTAAGAATCCATTAAAATAAACCAAAATAAACTTTATTGAAAATGAAAAACACATTAATTTATTGAGGGGAGATAAAAAATCACCCTCTAAGGTCTTATCATTCTTGAGATCCACCCTACGTGTACTAGAAATATAGCTCTTGACACTGTGCCTTTACATATGATTCTTGCACCCAGGGTTCCTCTTAGATCTTCTCATAATTCTATAACACCTAAATAAGAGGCATTGACTTCCCATAAACCCCTTTATCTCTTTGGTCTTTAATCTTTCCTGGATGTTCCTCGAATGAAGAGTCTACATCTAGATCAATATCCACTATATCAATCCCATAAATAGAGTTTGGATCAAACTAGTAATCTTTTGACACATTAAATATGTCATGCATACTAATATTTCATAAAGGAGGGTCTAAACTACAATCTACCCTCACAATATGTACTACAATATCAAACTAACCAACAAACCATGGTGTTAAATTCCCTTGTTTTATTAAACATCAATGTCGTAGTCAAGTTGAATCTTGAAATAATACTCAATTGCTATAGAAAAAGCCAAGGGTCATTAGATAGGGTTGGAATATGATTGTTCCTACTCTAATTAGTATCCAACCACTTGAAAATAAACTACACCCACTTGAATGTATCCGACACTAGACTCATTCTTTTCACTGACGACTCGACCATCTCATACAAACACAATAGTGATTAACAAGGTTAACCATAAAGAGCCTCAAAAGGTTCCATATGAATCGATACCTAAAAAATATTTTTGTGTGATAACTCTTCCAATTTTAAGTTGTCAAACCTCATTCCACTGAAATAAATCACACACACTCTAAGAATATCCTCTATAATCTAAATCGTCCTTTCGGATTGTCCATTTGTCTATAGTTGAAATGAAGTGCTCAGTTTCTTCTACCTTCCAAGATCCTTCTATAGGACTTACCAAAATAATGATGTAAAACAAGTGGGTAGATCTAACCAAATTCCTATAGGAACACCATAAAACCTAATTATTTCTCTCACATTAATCCTACCTAACTCATCCAATAAATATGTATCTCAAACGATAAATAAGTGTTCAAACTTTTTTCAGAAGGTTAAACACTACCCACATAGTATCTTCACTCCTATAAGTTTTTTTTAAACCCTATAAAAAGACTATTTTAACCTCAAATCATTTCCACACTAGAACTGGAAGAAGATAAAGTAACTCACCTGGTCAATGGGGCCCCACCTTCACTATAAATCATGAGAGTATCTCATCAATTGTTCTCACATGGATATGGGAATGAAAACTCTCACATTCATATGAAATATTCTATTCACATTCATGGAATATTATAGAAAAGATTCATCACCCACTAAATTCCCTTCCATCAGCTGATAATCTAGGATAAATTTCTATCTAGCCTTAAACTAGTCCACCAAGGATGATACAATAACCAATGGAGAAAAAACCATAGTTTCTTGTTTTTCCAAAACATCCACATAACAACTCATTAGTATAATCAAGATATTCAACTCTTCCTCTGATATTTTCATCCCTAGTTCCTATGATTTTCAATGTAGTGAATATGTGATAACATTTTCCTTCCCCAGGGCATATGCTATCTAAAAATCAAAGGTTTGTAAGTACTTGACACTGATTCTTTCCTACAGATTTAGATATCACTAAGAGAAGATGTATCATAATATAATGTGTTTAGTGTAGATGAAAAACCTCTCCCCAAATAGATAATGGAACCAACACATTTGGTAATTAACCATCACATCAAAATCCGTGTTTGGAGTAGGTTAGTTCTTTTCATGGGGTCATGGATAACTAGACCCATACATGATTATCCACTCAGCCTATATTCGGATTTCCCCAAAACATACCCCTGAAACATCATAGTAAAATATATATCCAATTCATAGATCTAGTAGAATCTATGTTGGAGTGGATTTGAACCTCCTCTTTAACTCATAGAAGGCCTCAACACATCGAATATTACTCTCAAATATTACCCCTTTCATAGGAAACTCTATCATATATGCTTCTAAACACGAAAAGACCTGAATGAACCACCAAAAAATTCATCCAATCTAAAAAAACTCTAGATATCAAAAACATTCCTATTATGAGGCCAAGATATAATAGCCTCTAATTTCTCTTGATCGACAGAAATTTTTTCCTCGAAACCACATGCCCAAGGAAAAAAATATATTTAATCCCAAACTAGTACATAAAGAACATGGAATTAAAATTTATGCAATCGATGTATGATATAAAAAACCTCAAGGTGTATAATATGCATCTCTATGGTCAGTGAGTAGACAAGGATGATGTCAGTGAAGACCATGAGGAAATATTCCAGGTAAGAGAGAAAAATATGATCCATAAGATCTATAAACACTATTGGTACATTCATCGAAAAAAATAGATTCATGAGATACTCATACAACCTATACCTACTTTTGACTGTTCTATTTAGAACATCCTCAGCCATAACCCATAAATTATAGTGCCCTGATCATAGGTTAATCTTGGAGAACCATCAGGCCCCCTTAACTAATCAAATAGATCATCAATCCAATGTAGTGCATATAATTTTTTCACCATAAACTAATTCAATTTTGGGTAATACACAAAGAATAAAATACAACCATCCACATTCTTACTAAATAAAACTGAAGCACCCCAATGGGTGGTGCTCAGGTGAATGAATAATTTCACTACTAGGCCACCATAATTGATGAAAAAAAGTATTTATCTTTGGAAGTGAGTATAATTTTTCATCATAATTTATTTATTTTGGGTAATTCACACACAGTCGATTTCTAAAATCAACTTTATTTCAGAATAAAACTTGAACACCCCAATGGGATATGCTCAGGTGAATAAATGATTTCACCTCTGATTCATCGAGCTATACCTCAAGTTAAATCAACTTAGTCAGTGTCATGTGATATGGGGGAATTGATATAGCATATGAAACCAGTATAATCGTGGTCATAAACCCTGTAACCCTATATAGAGGAGGACCCATTAAATCATCTAGAAATATTTCCTAGTAGTGATCCACTGAATGAGTGAAAATGGTGGGATCCATCACCTAGTCATCTATGAGAACAAACCCACTACCTTTTCTATAATGGCCCTGATATTTCTTAGGTAATTCCCTACTCTTCCTTCATACATTTTCTACTCCCCAGTAAGAATATAATCCTATCCCTTAGGGGAGGTGAACATCACCTGCCTCCTATAGCAATCAATACAAACTAGAAAAACTATCAACCAGTACATCCCAAATATTATTTCAGAACCCTATATATCAAGGAATAAGATATACCATCAATTATTATAGTTTATGACCACAATGGAACATGTGAGACACATTAACACACAACCTAACCTTTTTACAAGATGTGTCTCAAATGATAAAAAACCTGGGGAAAACTCTATTAGCAACCCCAAACAAGTGATTACTTAAATTAAAATGAAGAAATGGGAAACCCTAGTATCAAACAAAGCAACTTGATATATTGAGTAAAAAAAATATAATTTTCACTCATGAATGTACCTCCCTATCATCATCTGGAAAAGAATCCATCGTACACATCTTACCAACCTCAAAACCATATTCTTGACCACATAATCCTAGGATCACCTGAGGGAATGAACCCTATGAAACATATAGAGACCACTATTGAGATCCCTAGATTAGTTCTAGTTCTGATATACCCAAATAAGATTTAATGTATTCCTAATATCCTCTTGATAAATCACTCATGGCATAAATACCCCCTAAACCTCTATCCACACTAGACTAAGGAAACCTAAATTAAAAACACTAAAGATGCCCCATCATACTTTAGGAATGGGACTCTTTCGGTTGACTAGAACATCAATTGTGTTAATTATCAAGTTATTCTCACTATAATCATGAAGGAGGACTTTATCTTGAATTTGGAAGATAAAAAACCTCCCCAATCCCAACCACATATCACAATCCTTTAACATCTCATAATATACACTATTCATGACACTAGAAGAATCCCTTTTATCACTTTTAAAATCACTACTAAAAGTGTGAAGAAACCCCACTCCACTATCCCTAACCAACCCCTTTCCAATAGTAAAATACTATAGAGACAATATTAAATATGATGTTAGGTAAAATTTCCAAACTTTATGCATCACCTCTATAAAAATCCTTATCACAAATTTCCTTGCCTTCTGAGCATCATTACTAGCTAAAAAATGGGTAAATCTAATTAACACCCTAAAACATCTTACATACTCAACCAATGACATCATTCCCTATTTAATCTCAAAAAAATCATGATCTCTATCTATCCTCAATGTATTATGAACTAATTCCTAAAAAAATATTTCCTTTAAAGATTACCATGTTAAATCCTTATTTATCATAGGTTGGATAATATCACCCCAAAACATCCTAGAAGGTCCTTTTAACCTAAAAATCTCCAACTTCATTTGATGACATGTCATAGTCTCAAGTAGGTTAAAGATCCTCTCAATGATCTCAATCCAATATTTAAAATCCTAGGTTCCATCCATACCTTGGAATTATAGAGGGTAATATAACTGGAAGTTTTGGGTCAAAACCACCATGATCGGTCCACCCTGATGTGAACCTCCACCACCAAAAAATATTGTGCGGAACACACCCAGCTAAAAATTCTATTCTGTGTGAACCAAAGGAGTGAAATTATAGGAATTATCATCCTACCCAACCTGAATATCTTGTGGTACAACAATATCATCCCTCGTATTTGGATAATCCTCATATTATTTTTGAGAAGGAACTATGGGTCATAAATGTGAATAAATTATCTAAAATTCCAACATTACCCTAGAATACCTTATACAAATCAAATATTACAATACTTAAGTAGTTAGAATATTCACATGAACATAAAATAGTTCTATGGAACACACCCTACAGCTACGCACAACCACTAGGTGTATCTCACATAGAACCTTACAAAGTCCTAATCCAACATCATGGTACCTACACGTTACTCACAATTATATAATAAGAAAATCAAACGTATACTCAAGTTAAATTAATTATATTGCACTAAAACTATATTTTGGAAAATGTTGAATATATTTTTGACCAAAATTTAATTAATTTAGAAATATTTCAATCAAAATAGATCATTCTCGTGAAACTTGAACCTATATGTATATATGTGATGCATGAACTCACTTTCTCTTGAAAACGGGCCAAGAGAAAAATCCCTTAAATTCTAACGACACGAAAAATACCCAAGAGTATCATGAAAATGTAACATCACTACTAGTAGAATCAAACCATTTTTATTGGTAACTCATAGGTCCACTATTCAAGTTGTGGCAAAGCATAAGCTTATCTCTCATACTTGAGTCCCATACAACCTATTTATATTCAACCAAACCCCTAACTATAAGTCATGGAAATCCTCTGATACCATTTTGTGACACCACAAATCGAATCACCCAACCTAGGATGTGGTGGTATATGACCTCATGTGTGACTCCCCATATGAAATATGTTGTTGACTAGTGGTGAGGTCCCAAGAAACATATAAGGATATTATTCCCTCATTAACCGACGAACATCAGAGTAGATAATACAATATAAGCAATAACTAAAAGGAAGCATAAATGAACATGAACAATGAATAAAATAATTGAAAACAATAACACCAATATATAATTCTATAATGATATGAAATATAATATTCAAGTTTTAAAATGTAATAAAAAGGGGTTCTCATAAGTGGTGGGTCAACATACCTAGGGATTCATGAAGAAAAAAAACAAAACTAGAGTCTCTATAAAAGGTCCTGTAGTATATCCCAGAATTACCTCTATTCTCAGCCACCATAACCTACATATAAATACATCATGGGGACCTTTACCTTAGTTGGGTCCATTGTCATAAAGTATGCATGAACATCAAAATTCATATGTAGGGTGTGAGAATAAACATAGTAGGACACCACTAATGGTCCCTTAACAAAAATGTTGTAAGTGTACAAATGTGAATGAATCGATAGGAAATAAATACATAATTGACTTACAATCCTATATGGACACTAGGTTCTAGCCAAGCCACCACAAACCTCGAGCCAATATTCTATGGATCCATGATAGAATGATGTCTTTTAGAACTACCATATCCAAATATAACCCATCTTCTACACATTTCACATGGGTCACAACCTAAACCGTACCATGACCTATCTTGAGGGAACAAAGGAGGTAAACCATATCACACTAAACCATGACAATGGTTCTTAGGATATCAACCATGCCACACCAACCCATCCCAAAGGTTCTTGGGAGGTACAACATATAACTTTAACTCACCCCAAAGGTTCTTTGGAGTTCAAATATATTACTATAACTCATCCTAGAGGTTCATAGAAGGATATAACAAGAAATAATCATAACATATTCAATATGAATAAAACACAATATCAAAATAAAGGGTAACAACATTCCATATTAACTATCATCTTTTTGGGCCTAACCTACCAATACTAAGTCTTAAAAGCTCCCCCAAGATCAATGTTCCACAGTGGAAAACCCTTACATAATCTACAATTCCATGTGTAATTTCCAATCCAACCAAGCTTCAACACATCACTCACTCTATAAAGGGTAAACTAAACCTAGACATGCATAACTAGATGCATCATAACCTTAGGAAGAATTCTTAGGGTCTATACACACACCCTCATACAAAATAATATATGTAACTTTGTTAAAACATCGTAAAATGGAAAGAGATTTCCTACTATATGTAGGGAGAGTCTAAACCACCAAGAATCATTATAATCAATAAGATCAATATAATAAAACACCAAATTCAAAGTATTAAGGTTATAGAAAAATAAATAAATCATAAACAATGATTATAATCTATAATTACATTATATTTACCCATAGGAACCCACCATAACAAACAACATTAAAATTGGTGAGGAATTGAGGTGAGGAGAGACAAAAAACCCTCCCATTGAAGCCTCACCCACTAGATAATCAACTGAATAATTAGGGTAGATGAGAAGGAGGTTAAATAAGGAATCTAAGTAAATTTAAAAATTTACTATATACAAAACTTCTCCCTAGGATCCCATTGGCTAGAAACTGGACTCCACCGCCTAGTTGGTTCATCCTGAGAGGATGTCTAGATATATAGGTAGTCTATCGGCTAGTTGATGGACCTTCAACAAAATGTTACAGTATTGAACCTTTTTAATGAGCCCCCAAACCACCTCTTAACTCTTCAATGAGCTAAAGAAAATTAAAACACACCAAAATAAACTTATTTTAAAATGTAAAACACCTTGAATTGTCATGTGGTGTTGTACACGGTATATCTAAACAAAAAAATCTAGTTTTTGTTCTAAAATTTCTAGGATCATGGTATAATGAAATGTGAAATGGATATTACATGTGAAGATATAATATTCAAAAAAAATATCATTATAATACCATGAAATACACTAGAGTTATCCAATCACTATATTGTGGTGTCCATCATTATGACAAAAGGTCATGACATAGATGATGCTACCAAGATGTTTTAGGACATTCAATGCTCTACCCAAAATGGCTTAGTTGGGTGAACTGGTTTTTATGAAACACCTTCACTAAGAAAAACGTTTTTTCCAAAATGGTTTGGCCTAACATAAAATACTCACAGATTCCCAAAATGGAATAGATGAAATCAATTCAATCCAAAATAAATTCTAACTAAAATGGATTGGATAAAATGCATGGTGATTTCTATTATGATAGTATTCCCCTGAGAGAACCATTCCATTATGGAAATCTATTTTAATAGAATTTTAATTTTTTTTCGAATTCTTAAAACCTTCATCAATGTTGGTTTGAAGAAACCATTCTGAATTTGAGGGGGGATTAAACTAGACAAAAAATGTTATGGTATATGCTATCTAGGTTTAAAATGGATTTACATTATGAATAGTTTATAAAGTCTTTATAAATTAAAAAAAGTAAAAATATAATATTATTTATATTAACTTATAAATTTCCATAAATAAAAATATAAAATATTAACATTGAATGGTCTTATTTGAAAATTATTCAAACTATTCAAAAACATGTTTTTGGATAATGTGATATTTTTTAAATAAAATAAAATATTAGATACATAAATTATTTAAAATATTTACATGTTATATGAAATTTTTATATTTTTTTATAAAATATTTCACAAAGCATATCATATTTTGGAGTATGAAGAAGTTCATATTAAAACCATGAAAATGATAATATAAAATTTTCATATTAAGTTTATCCTTGTTTAAATTATAATGTGTTTGTAATTTCATTATTTATGAAATTTTAATAAATCTTTATCTCAACTCTAATTTTTTTTAAATAATTTATTTAGTTCAGTAACTATTTTATTACTCATGAATATAAATTTTATATTATGAATTGTGATGTATGATTTAGTTTAAAGTGATAAAATTGATTATATAAATTATTTTACATCTATTTAAGGAGTCACACAATTAAAATTATAGTTTATTTAGTTATCTTATACCATGAATATATATTTTATTAGGTTATGAGATTTAATTAAGAAGTTATTTATACTTTAATGGTATATAAGATGTTTGAATTATTATGGAATTGAAATATCTCTTGAATAAAGAATGATAGTTAGTAGGAATTTTGGTCTATAATATAGTAAAATAACTTATCTATGAAAGTGGATATTGACTACCTATTAATTTGTGATTAATCCTATTATGGAATCCCAAATTCATTTTACATAAAATTTTCATTACATTGTACAAAACAGATGATCTTTTAATGTTTATATTTTTGGAAACAAGGTACATAATACATTAAAACATACAAAATTGTACTAAAAAAGTTGTAAGGATTATTCATTGGTTCGTCCAAAGAACTTTTACTGCATATAATAACCTAGGGATATACATCAAAAGAGAGGGTGAGCATAAGGACCAATAACAGAAATAAAGGGAAGAATTTTTCATATGATCATGAGAATTTTTTATAAGAACTTAAGGAATATCATAAAGGAATTTGAAATTGAAAAGGAGGAATATCATAATAAAATGAAGTTATTCATAACATGGAAATGTGATTACAATATTTAAATGATAAATTAATAATAATATCATTATGGTTCATCACTGAGGTGTCATAAAAATTACCATGTTTATTCATCAAGGTATCGTAGAACATGTCATATCTATAAATTAAATTATTTACCCAATGCATTAGATTTATATTAGGTTGAAGCCTAAATATGAATTAATTTTCATGTAATCCACATATATAATAACAAAAAATTTCATAAACAACATGTGGGGAATAAAAGTCATGGGTTTTGTATCAAATTCCCAGCATTTTAAAAAGTTTTTAAAGACAAGATTATTATGTCATTTTTAACCCACAAAAATGAAATAAAAGTTTTATGTATATAAAATTAGAATAAAAATAATTATTTTTAAACCTTGGTGAATTCACTTAGAAAGTAATAGGTTTGTGTATTAAAATAAATAAAATTAAATGGAATTTCTTAAGGAGAAGAAAAATTTTGAGAAGTAAATGTGATAGCATAACAGGTATAAAACATTGTTTTAGAAAAGGGTAAAAATAGAGAGGACAAGGGAATCCCATTCATAAAATAATATTAATACAATAAAGGGATGAAATAAATTGGATATAAGAACATAATTATAAATTTTTAATGTCATTACACATAAAAAGGGAACTCGAAAGGAAAATAGAAGTTGAGTTTTCCCTTACCATGAAGAGTAACACTTAAAACATGAGGATTGTGACCTTGGGTGATTAATGATACATTGAGAGGAATCCACTTGAGGTAAAGCTATCAGATATTCATGGATGAAAAATTTTATGTGAATGTAAATGGTGAAATTGGTTGGTATTAATAGCTAAGCTAGAAGATTTGTTTATTAATTTCAAAATAAAGGCCTTGGACACCTAGGTAGTAGTAAATGAAAAACCATGTGTTTGACCATATAATTTTCACATGGTATTGGAAACATGGGAAAAATATATGTCATTTTAATCCAAAATAGTTGACCATCATTTTATATTACATATTTTTTCAATAAACATTAATTTTATCACAAAATAACATTTTTAAAATTAATGTTTCCATTTATGAATTTGGAAAGTTAATTATATATTTGTAAATTGATTAAAATCTATTAAAATAATTTAAATTACTAAAATAACATATTTTAAGTATTTAATTATGGTAATTAGTTATTATATCATTATTAACTAATTATGATGTCATCAACATACTGAAATACTAAAACTGTATTTTTACTTTTCTGGAAAAAATAATGTTTTTTAGAAAATTCTCATAAATTCACACTAACCTAATTTTGAAATGGGAATTTCAAAAATTATATTTATTTTATCAAAATAATTTTTTAAAAATGATACTTTTTAATTTTAAATATAAAAAATCATGTTATATTAAAAAAAATAGTGGATTAAAAATGCATAGTAGAATTTATGACACTTGAAATAAAATAAAATTATATTAACATTTATTTTCAATAACAGTGTTTTAATAATACTATTTTATTAAAATAATTTTTTTTAATAATACTATAAATTGTTAAAATAACTATTTCTTTTTTGTAAATTACAATCTTCAGCCCAAAAATCAATTCAATTTATTCCATCTCAATTTTATTAAGCAAAACTATTCTTAAAATTAAAATAGTGAAATAAAAAATTTATTTATACAATTTAATTACACATTATCTAACTAGGGTGTTGAAAAATAACTCGTTATTACACTGTTATACGCCCAAAGTGTATGGTGGGAAATGGTGGTAGTTTCGTTTGGTGCCTTGGCTATCATCGACTGAGTGGTAATCTACGATAACATGAACTTATCCCATAGGTGATTTCATTCAAGCTTCAATTGTTGAAGATCATATTTTTCATGGTCAATGGTGAACCCCAATGACGATACCTCCTTCCCAAGTTTTGATATATGGGATTCAAATGGAACAACTCTACCAATTGAGGCCATCGACTCTTCTTTTTTGTATCAATTTTCTTTTGGAAAAATTTTATTTATAAACTCAAATGATAACATTAAAATTATTATCAAGGGCATAGTTACAAATCATAATATAGACCAGTGGTTATAATTGACCACTGATCATATAAAAATCAAATCCTGATGGTCACATTTCCCATTATAATCACTTCACAAAAAATACATGGGTTTTTGAGAATAATATAATATAACACACATTTCAAGAAATAATTATCATTAAAAAGGTATGGATCATTAAATTCATACACCATAAAAATAATTTCTTCCCAAAAATTTCAACATGTTCTTTCAGTTGAGAAACTGTGTGGGAACTTCTAACTCACTTTCTCCTTTTGTTCCCACATCACTTCTTCATATTTGTGGTTCCACAATAACACTTTGACGAGGTGGGTATTATTATTTTCATAGAACCTTGTCTCTATAGTCCATGATATCTAATGGATACACCTAATAAGAGATTTGATGTTCCATTTGTACCACCTAAGGTTTCCGTATATGTGAAGGGTCATGTATATACTTTATCAAGAGATACATGTGGAATACATCATGAACTTGAGTTAGATTTGGTGGAAGTTATACTCCATTGGCAACTGCTCCTATGTAATCAAGGATTTCATAGGGTCCAATGTACTCGGGGATAATCATCCCATTATCCCCAAGCCTTATAGATCTCTTCTATGTTTATATTCAATTGAACACTATTTTATAGCATAAAACTCTAAGTCCCTTCGACGGTTCTCAACATAGCTCTTCTACCGACTTTGATAAGCCTTAATGTGTTTTTGGATGAAATGAATTTTTTTGGAATCTCTTGCAAAAGATCAGGCCCAAAAATCTTTCTCCCTCTAACTTCATCCCAAAAAGTAGGAGTTCTACATTTTTTCTCATATAGAGCTTCAAAGGGTGTTATTTGAATACTCAAATGGAAGTTATTGTTTCATAAGAACTCAACTAATGGGAGATATTAATCCTATCAACATTTAAATTCTATTAATAATGTTCTCAGCATGTCTTCATGTGTATGAATAGTCCTTTATATTGGCAATCAGTTTTTTAGTGATAGGCCATACTGAAATTAAATTAAGTATTCAGAGCACGGTGGAGAATTGTCCATAATTTTGATATGAAATTTTATCACGATCCAAAATGATAGAGAGTGGTGCCCCATGTAGCCTTACCACTTCCTTAAAATATATCTTATAAATGTGTTCAAGAGAGAAATATTACCGAATAGAAGTCTAATGGGAAGTCTTGGTGAGGTGATACACTATAACCCATATCACATCTTTTTCTTTGGATGTTCCTAGGAGACTAGTGACAAAGTCCATAATGATATTTTCCCACTTACATGATGTTATGGGTAGTGGATGTAATACCCCTTTAGGAAGTTTCTTCTCCACCTTCACTAGACAACACACTAGGAACCTTGTACTGTAGTCAGAAATATCCCTTTTAATGTTATCCCATAAATAATTATCACAAAGGTCCCTATAAATTTTAGTGATTCTAGGATATAGAGATAATTTAGATCTATGATATTCATCCAACACATCCTTATTTATTTATAGAATATATGGAATACATAGCCTTTTATGAAATTTCATTATACCATATTTATCAATATTGAACTTAGAAAACTTCCCATTCTTCACAACATCTATCTTCTTTTGTAACAAAGGATATTCACTTTGATATTTCTTGATATTCTCTTGTAATTATGGTTGAAGAAATCATTTGGTATAGGGTTGATGGTGTACCTTACATTACGAATCCTATGTCCAGTTTTACTATGTCTTTAATCAATGCATCTCCTTCAATCCTAATCATTTCTAGAATAGCAAGGTCTCTCTTACTTAATGAATCAGTGACTTTGTTTTCTCTTCCTGGGTGATAATGAATGAAAAAATCATAGTCTTTAATAAGTTCCAAAAATCTCTTATCTCTCATGCTCTCTTCCTTTTTCATGAAAATATACTTCAAACTTTGATGGTCTAAGTATATACCATATTTAAACCCATAAAGATAGTTCCTCTATACCTTTAGAGAAAAAACAATCACAATTAGATCCAGGTCATACGTAGGATAACTCTACTCATAAGGCTTCAAATGTCGAGATGAATAAGCAATAACCTTTCCATTTAGAATGAGTATGCACCCAAGCCCATTTTTTTATATATTTCTAAAAATAAATAATCCTTCTCTAATAGAGGGTAGAGTAAAAAAAGTGTAGTAAGAAACATTTTCTTTAACTCTTGGAAAATTTCTTTACAAAACTTTGTCCAGATGAACTTATACCATTTTCGAGTTAACTTGGGTAGTGTATAATAATGTCATGATTTTTTTTCAAAATCCTCTTATAATATCCTCATAAACCAATGAAAATATGAATCTCAGTTACTGTTGTAGGATGAGGCCACTCCTCCATAATTGTTGTCTTGGAAGGGTAAATTGAGATTCACTTATTGGTTACAATGAGACCCAAGAAAGTAACTTTTTATAACAAAAATTGACATTTTTTGAAAATTCCAAATAAACTCTTCTTCCTCATAGTTTTCAATATAACCCTTAAATGATAATCATGCTCCTCAAAAATTCTGGAATACATCATAATATCATCAATAAAATCTACCACAAAGTTATTAAGATATTCAATTGGGTTCCAAAAAAGCTGGTCAAATAAATCATCAATCCTTGGAAGAGGGTACTTGTTCTTCATTGTGATCCCATTAATTTCTCTATAATTAATTCATAGCTTGATTTATCCATCATTCTTTTTAACAAATAAAACATGTGCACCCCAAGGAGACATAATTGGTTAGATAAACCCCTTATCAAAAAAATCTTGAAGATATTTATTTAATTCCTCCATCTCCACATGTTTTATTCTATACCAGGTCTTCGTTATTGGATTGGACCAAGGCATTATTTCAGTCAACAATTCTACCTCTCTTTATAGTAGGTTTAGGTAAAACCTTAGGAAATACATCATTGTATTCCTAACTATGGGGAACATTTTCTATTTTTATACATTCATTTTTCTCTTTAACATCACTAATAATATTCATGAAGAAGGCTATGGGAGGTGCCTCTAGACAAAGATCATGTTGAGATATATCTCCTTTGAAAACAACTATAGGTTTTCCACTCAAGACTATAATTATTTAATCACATATGCAGTTGATCTTAGTTTTATACTTTGATATCTTGTCCATCCCTAATATAGTTTCTAATTCTAGAATAGTAATGACCACTATATTTTTTATGATAATGTGATCATGAATGTGAATATTGTAGTTTCTATACAATATTGATCCTTGGATAATTCCTCTAGGAGTCTTGAATGATAAATTTACTTATAAAAGTTAATATATTGATTATATACTCAAATATGTTCATGAAAACAAGACAAGAACGGGTTCACAATGACCTTCGCATGTATGTGTATCGAGTTATCATGTATGCTTCATGGAACTACTTCTCCTTCTTTTTACAAATAGTAGTCGTGTGACAACCTTCACGAACCAGATGTTCACATAACTCTATTTCTCTCTCAAAAATAACTCTCAGATGTGAGATAAAATGTTATTAGAAAATGAGATCATCTTCATTATTTATAGGCATCAATCATCACCTTGTAACTTTCAAGAATCATGACTTCCAATCAGACGAACAACTCACATCGCAAATAATCATTTGTCACCAGAAGATCAAAATTCTACACACTGTGAATACATGATTTTTTTCATCCTAATATTATGAAAATGAATTTTCATAAAATATTTCGATCATGAATGGATCATCAGTTCACTCATATGAAGCTAAAAATCTTAAGTTCAATCTTCGGTCGACGTTACCATGGTGATTTGATGAATAGTAAACTCAGGCGACCTCCTTTGTTGGATTTCTAGAGACAAAGACATGGATAGAGTGATCAGATAGATTAGATAAATCAATTAATAAAATTTCATGGTTGAGAGACTCAACAAGATAATCAATGGTAGAAATAAAATGTTTGATCAATCAGATGGTCTTGATCAATTCGATGCAATCCCACATCAAAATGAACTCATACCTTGCGATCCTTTTATAATACAAGCCGTGATAAAAACCCAAAAAAAATCTCCTCTCCCTACTTTGGTACCACCCTATACTAGTTCTTGCAGGTGCACTCCTACGCCCACCTTCACTATTGTTCCACCCTAAACTGTGGTGCTTTATCGTGGCTCTACCACACATAGGCACCCCCATGCACTGCCTCAGCTATGGCCTCATGCTGGCCGGTTTAGGGTTGAGCTCAGCTTCCCTAGTGGTACTGATCCCTTGGCTAGCTAGATATATTTTTAATAAAGGACCATAAAATATACTTAGAAAAATTCTAATTAATATAATGAGACTTCTTCAAATCAAATGAAAAACCAGCTTACCAAACACCAACATTAAAAACTTCCTCATGGAAAATGAATCACTTTTTCATGGAATATAAAAATTTTATAAACAATGTGACAACCTCAAATCACCAATGAGATGCATTTTTTTGAACATACAAACCATCTCTACATTTTTCTGATTTAACACTCATTGACTTTTTCATATTCTCAAGAAATTGAAAACAATTTCAACTTCACCAAATCACTTGACTTCTTCAAACGTGTGATATAATAATTATAAAAGCATAATAAAATAATAAATATCATAAATATAATATATAAATATTATTTATATCGTTACTCCCAACCTTGAAAGATGGTAATAGAAAGACGAACGACACTGGTTCACGAGACAGTAGTCTGTCGTACACACGAATGATGATTTTGTAACCCATTTGATGGAAGTGTGTGTAGGTTTAGGTCCTAAAATTAACATAAAAACATCTAAGTATATGTAATATACTAATTTTATTATATAATCATGGTATAATAATAATTGAAGTTGGTTTAGAAAGAAATAATATAAAGATACTCATTGAAGAGAATTACCTCTTCTTCAGGTATCCTCCTTAAGTTTGCACTAAATACTTCAAAGGATATATTTATATCCAAAATTAAGGCTTATAGGATGAAGGTAGAGATTTTGAGAATTTATTTTGGAAGATCTTGGTTGATCCCAATGTCTTGAGAGGTGTAAAGAAGAGAGGAGAGTGAGTTCCCTTTTATAGTTGATGAGGAGTGACATTCTTGTAAATACTCAAAAGTATTCACTATTGGGAGTTCAATCTTACCTCAAGTGGCACCAAGATTGATAATTAAAGTTTTTATTTTGGGATGATATGGTATATAAACACCCCCACCACACAATTAAACACATTTTTTAAAAATTTCATTCCTTAACTTCTAAGTATCCCTATTTTTAATATTTTTTGTTTTTCATTGTTGTAACTAATTTTCTAACCCAAGCAATTTATCCTTTAAGACTAAATTAAAGTGATAATTATTAGATAATTTGTACCTAATGATTCTAAATATTAAAACCAATTTATAAAATAAAAATCTTATGTGTTTTAAAATGTAATTTTAACACAAATTTATAGAATGTGTAAAAACACTACTTTAACCTTAACTACACTAATAGAGTTTTTACTAATTAGGGGTCAATATATTTATTATAAAAGAAAAATTGGTACATAAATGGACCATAGTTTATATTTATTAACATTTTAAAAAAATTGGTAGAAGATATTATTTTCAGTAATTTTGAATCATTTAATAAAATATAATTTATCATGAAATAACATTAATTTCAATTTTGAAATTATTTATTTAAATTGAATTTAAAAAATATAAATATAATTATTTAATTAGAATATATCTTGTTAAAAACTATTTAAAAGTATATATTCATCTAAAAAATAATGGAACATAATAATTCATTCAATTTACTTCACTTTTAACATTTTAAGTATCATTTATTTTATTTTATTATTAATTAAATAATTATTATGTTGGTGTTTCTTAAGCATTTAAAGTGGTTATTTCATCTCAAAAGAAATAAAATAAATTATCATGATAATAAAAACTAATTTATCTTCCAAAATGATATTTATAACCAAACACATGTTTTGTTTCATATCCCATGGCTTTATTGAAATTAAAAGGGAAAAGATTCCTTTTTGTTATTTTCTTTACTTAACTTATTATATGGGTCACCTTTATAGAAAAGTATCCCAAAGACTCATAAAATTATATATTAAGGTAATAATGGTAGAAATATAGTCATAAAACGGGTTTTGGAAAAATTGGTAGGTCATTTTAACCCTTTTTATTCTTAGTTTAACTCCCCAATAAACTCATATTTTGCTTTATCTACGGTAATTAATTTTTTTCTGCATTCACTATTCATTTTGGTCAAAAATTAAGTTAAAATTATTAGAAATTATAAATTATTTTTATTCTAAATATGTAATCAATTTTATGAAATTAAATTCACATAAGTAGAAAAAATTAATTTAAAATTAATCCTGCAAAAGTGATGAAAAGCGGGGTTTTAAAGAGAAAATGTTCAAAAGTTTATAAAGTTTTTATATCCAATTTCAATATAAAATTGATTCCAATGAAATAAATTATATTAATTGATATAAAATTAAACTAATTTTACTTAAAAATCAATTTAAAATATAATTTAACTTTATAAATAAAGTAAACAAAAATGCAGTTTTCAATTAAAATTCAGCATTTTTCACTATTCATCAAAAAATGAAACTTTTCTGAAAAATATCAAAAATTCACCCTAAGATAATTTTAATATAATAATTTAAAAAATGGTTTTTATTTTATCAGATTAATTTTCTAAAAGTGTAAAAAATTAATTTTTAAATAAGTACGTCATAAAAAGGCAATAAAACCGTTTTTAGTAAAAATGCAGTTTTAAGTGTAAAATTGGATTTATTCTTATCACTTGTATAGAAAATATATAAGATGAATTTTAAATATTTTATTGAATATATAATATTTAAATTTCATCAAAATAATTATCCAAAATTGATTTGGTTAATTTATTGATATAAAACACATGTGTGCGCATAAAAATAGAAAAATGTGTCCTTTTACTTTCAAAAGGGTTTTATTTTCATTTATAATTAATTGGTCGCCAAATAATTCATTATATTAACATATGTAAACTATATTTTTATAATTTAGTTAATCCTATTCATACCTTCCATTCCAACGAGTATGTGATAACTATTATATTAAATAATAATATTTTTAATTGTATGACACGTTTCATTTAAACTTGGTGTTCGGTGTAATGAAAGATAAACTTGAGATTATGTATAACACAAGATAAACTTAGTCTTTAGTGTAGCGCAGGATAAAATTAATGTTATGTGTAATGAAAACTTAGCTTGGTGTAGCGTGTAATGCAAGCCATCAGAGAATTTTAATTTATTCAAAAAAATTAATTCATAACAACTTTGGGTGTTACAATCTTTTACATGATAAAGATAAAGTTATGGATAAATTTAGTTTCTATAAAAATTATGTTGAAAACAAATGTGGTATTACAATTAAATGTCTCATATCTAATATGTGAGGTAAATATTATAGTCTATTGTTTTAATTCATATGGATCATACATGAAGTGAAAGATCTCTATACAACTCAACAAAATGGTCTAGCTAATAGAAAAAAAAGAATATTAATGGAAATGGTTAATTTCATGATATCTATCTAAGGTATCTCAAAAGATTTTTAGGGAGATGAATTATTTAAAATGTATCACATCCTAAATTGGGTTCCCATAAAAATTAAGGTTATGATTCCATATGAATTATGGAAGAATAGGAAACCAAACCTAAATTATTTATAGGTTTGGGGTTGTCATGCAATTGTAAGAGTACCTAAACCTAAAAGGAAAAAGTTGGGTAAAATAGGTATTGTATCATGTTTCTTGGATATGTAGAAAATTCAAAATATTATAGATTAATTATTTTAGAATCAAATGATTTGGTTATAGTTAATACAGTTATTGAATCAAGAGATGTTGTCTTTGATGATTCTAGGTTTACCTCTTTACCTAAGCAAGTACAAATAGAAGAATCTTGCTCAAATAAAAACGTATCTCAAGAAGATAATTTAATAGAGGTTCATAAAAGTAAATTTCATTAGATACTCAAGGCATATGGATCTGATTTCTATAATTACTTATTAGAAGGGACTAGTGATAGTATTTTTACACAAAATCCAATTTTTCTTAATATAGAGTATGACCCAAAAACTTTCAAAGAGGCTATGAAATCTTCTGATGAATCTATTTATAATGAAACTATAAATGATGAAATGGGCTCTATAGCCATAAATAATACTTGGATACTAGTTTATCTTACTCAAGGTTCACAACCTATAGGTTGTAAACAGGTATTTAGAAGAACAAAAATTCAACGGTATAATTGAAAAATATAAATCCAGACTGATAGCCAAAGGGTTTAATAAAAAGGAAGAAATTGATTATTTTGATACTTATTCTCTCGTGTCTAGGACTAATTTGATTATAATTCTTCTCTATTCATTTTCCATATATAATTTGGAAATTCACCAAATCTATGTTAAGGAATAAATCTTAAATGGTGAATTGGAGGAAGAAATATATATGGAATAACCAGAAGGATTCATAGTACCTGGTAAAGAAAAGAAGGTTTACAAATTAGTATGGACCCTATATGGTTTAAAACAAGTTCCAAAATAATGGAATGAAAAATTTAATTAAATAATCTTATCAAATGTATTTTAAGTTAACCAAGCTGATAAATGTGTTTATAATAGGTTCTATAATAACCATGGTGTTGTTATTTTTTATATGTTAGTTACATGCTTATTTTTGGATATGATATAAATCAAATAAATGAGGCTAAGTCTATTTTATCTAGAAACTTTTATATGAAATACTTAAGTGAAGATAATTTTATTTTGTTAATTAAAATTGTTCAAAATAATAATCTCATTATGCTTTCTCAATCTCATTATGTTGAAAAGTCTTAAAGAGGTTTGAACAATTTTATTGTTCATAATTTTCTACCCCATATTCTTATAGGATTAAGACACTATCAAATCCTAGTATGAAATTTTCTCAATTGGAATATTTAAGGGTGATCAGGTGTCCTGTGTATTCCATGAGTATAAGACCTGGCATTGCATATGCTGTTGGAAAATTGAGCATGTATACAAGTAATCCAGGTTATGCACAATGGGATGCGGTTAAAAGAGTACTGAAGTATATAAAGGGTACTCTGGATTAATGTATATATTGTAGAGGAAATCTAAGGGTATTGGAAAGTTTTTATTTCATGATATGGATAACTAATCTGGAAGATCACTCTTCTACGTGTGTTTGGGGTTTTACACTTGTAGGTGGAGCAATCTCTTGGGGTTCAAAGAAACAAACTTGTATAACAAACTCCATAACGAATTCTGGGTTTTTTTATTTTAGTAGCTATTAGAAAGGAAGCAGAATGGATTAGATCTCTTTTACCAAATCTGCCATTATTGTACATGATAACATCTATGGTTTCCATACACTGTGATAGTCAAGAAATAGTAGCTATGACATACAATAATACTTATAATGGAAAATTGAGACACATTGGTCTCAAACATAGCTATGTGAGGAAGTTGATACATTATAGTATTGTAACTATGAAATTTGTTAGATCAATCCCAAATTTAAAAGACCTAATAATAAATGGAATTTCAAGGGAGTTGGTATAAAAAAAATCTTTAGGGATAGGTTTAAAGTCCTTGTCAAACATTCACCAATGATGGTACCTCAACTTAAACTTTGATAAATTTTCATGTATAAGATCAATATAAGAAATTATATCATATGTTGGAGGAAAACCCAAAGGATTATTACATCATAGGAAAATGTTTTTTGGTTCCCATGAGAAAAAGGAGGGTGAGTTTAAAACTTTGAATTAAAGAAGGATTTTAAACAAGTGTTGAAACACGAGAACACTTATTGGTTCATCTATGTGAATGTAAAAGTGGGGCCACTCCAAAGATATTATGACATTGTCTCTCAAAAATTCATGAAATTATAAGTAACACATGGCCATAATTATGTCTAGGAGTATTAAGAACTAAGTAATTTGAATAGACTTGTGTAGGATGAATATGGTTGATAACAAGAGTTATATGTTCAAGACAGCGTCCACCTATTTCTCTATTCAAATTTGATTTGTCACTACTATATAAAGGTTCAAATAAAGAGATAACTTTATTTATGAAAGTTCTTTCCATGAGAGTATAATTATTGGTTTCTTAAAATGGAATTTTAAACATTTTAAAATGGTGGGGGATTGTTGGATTTTTAATGTGTTTTTTAAAAATATTCCATTATTTACTTTAATTTTTTAAAGGGGAGTTTTTTTGGGAATCAAACATTAAAAAATGGTAGAATTGTGGTATTACTTATTAATGGAAGTATCTTTATTACTATTTAAAATTAATAAATAGAAAAGGGTATAATCTTGTGTGGGATGGTTCACCGCACCGTCTATGCTTTCACCAGCACGCGTGTGCAATGGCGCAATATTTCACTTTGATGGTGAACTTTTCACTTCACACGTTGTGTCAGTGCAAGGTGATTGGAGGTGCCTTAATTTTTCATGATGGATTGATTGGTCATATTAGTTTAGGAACATTCCCAAATAGGTACATCTAGTGGGTCTAACCAGTTCTCTAAATGGGTACGATCTAAATCATTAATCAAATCATGTGTAATATAACAGATATAATAGTTTCCTAGAGGGTATGGTCTGGGCCACATATGCAATTAGGTGATATCGAACAAACATTATTAAATCTAGAAATAGTATACCTTTCCAGAAAAGTTATTACACCCATTCAAATGGGTATGATGATTTATCTGATTGGGTTCTTCCATATCTATAAAATGAAGCCTCTAGTGGATGGTAAAAATCACTTTCAGAAAATCGATCCACTTCTCTAATTTATCTCTTTACTAAGATTCCTCAAAGGCTGTTAACAAGAATAAAATACACTTTTTTGGTGTGAAATAAAAAATCCCTTTCCAGAGATCTCTTATTTTCAAAGCCTCTTCAAGGGATACTCTCCACAAATTACTTGTATTGAGTATCGAGCAATTGTTTTATCCTAAAGAGTATTTTCTGAAAACCCATAGTACTACTATTTTAGTGGGGGTAAACCTCCTCTTAAGGAGAGTGATAGTATAACATTCCTTGATGAGCTCCATCTACTATCATCCAAAGTAAAGTTCATATCCTTTATCCACCAATACCCCCAATAGTTCTATGCTTCGATCCAAAGTTATAGGTCGATCCACTATAATTAGAGTTTACTGATTTCTTCTTTATTGGGATGTGATGAACATTGGTAGTTCACTACAAATTTTTATTTTAGTTCATTTCATTGTTAATTTTCCATTGCTTTATAGACATTGTTTTTTGATTAAAATGTTGTAGCACTTGTAATGTTTTCTACTTGAGGATTTGAGTCATGTAAAAGTAAGGATCATGTGATTTTGTTAGTGTTAAACTAAATAATAATAGAAATTAACAATTATTTAAGGGTTTTAAACTTAAAAATGATATGTGTACTCGTTAATTCGGTGCATGGATTGATTTAAAGATGAGATGAGTAGGAAGGGTGGAGCATCTAGGAATTTTGGAATTCATGGATTCTTGACCAAACTTTTAAGACACACTTCCTAACTTATAATCGAGGAACTCTAGTACTAAATTTTAGTGGGAGTTGGGGAAAGTTTAGGGATTCGACACTTCTATAAGGAAGTCTTCATCTCTTCCTAAATCAATTCTGAATTATTGCATTCTTGTTTCAAATATGTATTATGAATTGAAGTTGGGTTTCATTTTTAACATGATTCATATGTAATTCTGTATAGAGAATTCATGTTCTTGAACCTATTATCTTATTTATATTTCATCATCTATTATTTTATGATAAAATTAACTACTCTTTTCAAGATAAATTTGATTTGATCTAGTACTGATTTCAACTCAAGTATTAAATGATAAAGGATGGATTTTAGTTAGTTTATCACTTCAAATCATCTTTCTAATAAAAAAAATACATATATTAGGTTGAAGTATTAATAGATTAAGTCACGATTTTAATCATTTTTTTCATTATTAGAATTATCTTATCCTCTGCAATCCCTAACAAGCATTACAGTTGAATGAATTAGAATAAACCCATCAAAGAATATGATAATATAAACAATATGATGACCTGATCACTTTTCTTTATTTTCATTGTTCTAGTTTTTTCACTCTACAAAGTAGAGTCTATTACAATTGAAAAAGGTGATACTAGATAGATTTTTCTCACATTTTAGTACTAGTTTATCTTTTCACGGTTAATAATTTCTTAAGTGAGGAAAATCTTCAATAGTATGCATTAATATTTTTTTCTAGTTTCATTAAATAAATACATATTTAATTTTTCAACTCCTTAACCTTTTCTTTTAATACCACCGACATATCACACAATCCCTTTAATTCCTTTTCACTTTAAATTATACACTTTATTCTCCCAATTGAAAATTATCTTTCTAATGTTTTTAGTAGTTTAGAAATAGGAAAATCCCCTTAAATAATCTCCCTAGTTTATTTGGGTTAAACCCTTCACTTCTATGCTATTAAAAGTTTATAAGTAATATTTAGATGGTCATGAAAACCTCTGGACTGATCAGATGACAATATATCTCTAGAAGGGGATAAAGAAACTTTTTTATAGAATTAGAAGGAATGTAAACTATAGAAACCAGAGAAAAGTAAATATTATATAAGTGATACAATATATATTCTCATTAGGAGACAAAAATATTTATATTATAATAAGATATTTCAATGCCTAAAAAGTATTTCAAGGGACCCAAGTATTTGATATAAAACCTATGATGAATATATGACTTGAAATGAGAGATACCATGTTTCTCCCTATGATAATGATATCATCAACATATAAAACTATAAGTATACTATTAGAGGATGTGTAATGATAAAAACAATGATTTTTCATACTTTAAGAAAGAAAAAATATAGTTACCACACTGAAAAATCAGTCAATCCATGTGAGACATGATTTCTTAGGTGAGGAGGTAGTTGCATGTAAACCACATCAAGAAAACCACACAGTGATGTCAAGTTGATGAAGTGTATAATAGAATGTGGTAACCATAAAAATGTAAAAATAATTAACTTCACACATTTTGTTATAGCCTTTGGAAACTAGGTGAGCTTTAATTCAATGAAGGGTATCATCAACATTCAAGAGAACCATATAAATTAATTTTCACCTAAAAAATTATTTAACTACTATAAGTGGTAAAGATATTGTGTTTGATTATCTTTAACAGTTTTCAATTCATATTGAATTTATTTGATACAATCATGATGAAATTTAATATATGTGACCATACAAGGAACACATAGAGTCTATAAAGTTGATATGAGAATGTTCATTACCACAGATAAGCCTCTATAGGAATTCATATATATAGTATGAGACTTGCATGGATGTATAATTTTCATCAGGGTAATTTTAAAGTTATTTATTTTTTTTTTTTGATAGCATTATATGAATTTGGGATAGTGTAATCCTTAGTTAATGAGGATGGAATGGTCAATAAACCCTAAAAATAAACACGACCCAAGTGTCGATCATCATATATATGAAATGGTGGTAGGGTGGGTAGATGATAATAGGAAGAGAATCATCGAGAGTGTTATCCAAGATCAAAGGGATCAAAGTTGAAAATAATAAAGAGGTATAGATGAAGGAAACATCAACAAACATAAAAACCTGAGTCTAGAGAGAAATATTTATAGTCTCACTGGGTGTGAGAGTATCCCATAAATATGCATCGAATGTCTCATGGTCTAATTTTATATATATCAGTTTTTGTGTCACAAAAATAACATACACCAAAAAACAAATAGGTGGAGAGGATGAGGAGATCGAGATAGAATAAGTACCTAAAAGGAAATATTCCCTTAAATAGTAGAGGATGGAAGATTATTAATAAGATAAGTGATATTAAGACTAACATCACCCCCAAACTAAAGGGGTTCCTATATATAAAATAATATGGCTCAAGTGATCTCCGGAATATGAGGATTTTTATATTTGTACGCACCATTCTACTAAGATGTGATGGAGTATAATGTTTGATGAATGAAAACTTATATTGTAATGAAATACTTTAAGGAAGATGGTATAAACTCTTAACCATTATCAAATCATAATCATTTAATAATGCTTGGAAACTAAGCTTGATTTTCATGATAAAATTAAGTGAAAATATAAAATACTCCAAGATGGTCACAAATAAGATAAAAATGTTATAAGAGAAAAAATATCAAAAAAATAAGACATAATATTGATATCCCAAATGATCTATAAATGTATAGGGACCCCACACATTAGAATTTAATAATTTGAAATGTGATGACGCATATGAAAACTAAGAAATGGGACACATTAAATGATGTTAGGTAAAACCAAATGAATCACAATGGATAGAAAGGCATAAATTTATGTATGGTAAAAACATCTGTAAAACTATGTGAATGGATGGAAATAAATTTCTAGAGATTTATTGAAAGTGGAGGGATAAAGAATTTATTTCATTACATCAAACATATAAATGATTCCACATAGATAACCTCTTATAAGCTCTTAATTCATCAAATTATCTTTAAATAATATATCATAATATAAGAAAATCATAATACAGTTAAAATCATGGGAAATTTTTATTGATGTATAGGAGGTTTAAGGGGTTATGAAATACATTGGCCATCAACATCGGTGAAATGTGAGGATTCAAGTGGAAAGCGTCAAACCATGAAATAGGAATTGTATTAACCATATTTGAATCACTGTTAATATGATCTGAAACATCAAAATATAATATCCATGTGGTAGAATCATGGGAAACATATATTATAGGACCTCATGTTTGAAATAGGAAAGCTGAAAATGAATCAGGTATCAGGGAAACTTGGTGGGTGTATAGGCTCCATCCCATCTGTTGAAGGCACCAATGATAAACTAGAGTGGCCTAAACCTTATAAGGAAGCTGATACCATGGAGTACCTAATAGTGATAAATAAAATGTCTTGAATTTCCATAAATAAGGAAAAAAGGATGATTATAACCACCACTAGTCCATGACCCAAAGTACTAGTAGAGAAACTACCACTAAGTCCTAAGAGTGTGTGATGATTTTTAATATAAAAAAATGGAGGAAGTTAGAGATGATTCTTTCCAGGATTGTGATATACTAGTGGGGTCATAAGGATGGAAAGACATACTGATATCTTGATCATGGAGGTCATATATTCAAGTTCTAGTTCATATAGAAGGATAAAGAGACATAATTGGTCTCATTGAGTCATAGTTTCCTCTAATGTTTGAGTAAGTGACAAAAAGTCAAGGAGAATATCGCATAATAACATCCATTGAATAATGTGTTCCTAAAAATATAGTATTGTTGGTGAATGGTAGATTTATTGAATAACATTCAAGACATGAGTAAAAAAATTTGTCTCTGGGTGCATGAGATTGAAGAAGTCCCAGAGTTCTTTGATCATGTTCATAGTATGAGTAGAGTCCTTAACTGAATGCTCCATAGAAATAATAAGTCAAAAAAATGTTGAAAAGCTTCTATATATTGTATTTTGTAACTACCAATGGAGATGAAGGATTGTCTAGGAGAACATTGAGGTCTATACCGATGAGAGACATGGGAATTGTTTTTTACCAAAGAGAGAAATTGGTATATTTCCTTGTGTGAGACCAATATAAACACTTAATAGATTATGACTCAATCCATTAATGAGGATATAGTGGTAGAAAAAAAATATTTGGCATCGGGGATTTAACGTATGTTATCAGTAACTAACATTAAAACCTCAATGGTGGGGTTTTTAACATTGATTATTAGTCTAAATGATGTTAAAACCCCTTAGGTCAAGGTTTTGATGTTAGTTATTAGTATAAACAATGTAAAAACTATAAAGGGTGGAGTTTTAACCTTGGTTTTTAGTAAAATCGACCTTAAAAGATCCACAGTTGGGGTTTTAACACTGGTTATATGAATAACTGACATTAAAAACCTTATGTTTTAATGTTAGTTATTTGATAACCATCATTAAATGAATCTTTTAACATAGGTTATTATATAACCAACATTAAAAAAAAATTAAAAATTAAAACACATGAATTTCTATTCTCCCCGTTCTTTTAATGCCCCGATATTCTAAAACCCCATGTTCTGAAAGTTTTGAATATCTTCCCTCTTCTTCATTTTTATGTAATACTCATCTTTTTTGTAGTGTTTCATCTTATGCCTTCTTTACACTTTTTTTATCATTCCACTTCCCTTTGTCGTATTTTTATGGCATCCATCATGTTTCAAATCTCTCCTCTGATTTCCACCATCATCATCAACGATCTTGTTTTTTAACCTTGCTCTCGCTTAATTATGCACATTTTAAAGATCATCCAATACAATGTTTCCTCTTTTAATCATTGATATACTACCTATATCTACCTTTTTTATTAGTTATTTTTTTTCTTTATTTAGAATATTTATAACATGTTTGTGATTTTTAAATTTAATTCAATTATTCATTATTGACCATGATACCATTTAATCACATGTAATTTTACATTCATTTATTATTTTTTGTTTGTATCCATCACCCACATACTTCCTATATCTGTATTTTTTATAAGTTAAATTTTTTATTTTATTTGTTTAGAAGATTAATTAAATGTTTTTTATTTTTAAACTGTATTATTGTATTTATTATTAAAATAAATTTTTTCTTCATTTATTATATTGTATTAATTTATTTATTATATTAATTTTTATATGGTATGATTTTTTGTTTTGATTACATGTTTATGAATAAATTTTTAGTTCATTTATTTATTGTATTAATGTTTATATTGTATAATTCTTTGTTTTAATTAAATGTTTATTAATAAATGGTTAATTGACTATTTGTTAGGACCAATAGGGGCCTATATACCCTAAGAGGGGGGGTGAATCAAGGTATGGATATTCTTTTTCAAAGTTCTTCCTGCCCCACTGGATCTTGAACTCTTTATTACAAGGGTCACTTTATTTGCACTTGTGTGTTTATTATGATCACTTATTTTCTTCTTTATCTGATGATGAGGCTTTAAATGCAATGCAGGGAAGTAAGCAGACAAACACAGAGATTTTTACTTGGTTCACCCTCACCGGGTTACGTCCAAGGAGCATACGCCAACAAGTTGTTGGTCGTACAAAATTCTACTATTATTCACTAGATGTGGATACAAAGGTTCGGGAATAGTCACTTTGTCCCAAGCTCACTGCCTTTACAAGGTTTAGGGTCAGCTCACTACTTTCCCAAGGGTCACTCCCTGTTTCTCTATCTCTGGCTCACTACCGGTGGAGAGGATCACCTTCTTCCTCTTCCTTTTCTCACTGCTCTGGAAAGGATCCAGTGACAGTTTATAAACCTGTAGGTCTCTTCATTATCTCTAATGAATGCATCCTTTGTTGTATGTAGATGCTCTTTTGAAGTCCAAATTTCACCCGTAGATGAATTTCTCTTTACACCGAAGTTATTGGGCAATCTTCCAGCTTTCACGCAGCCCAGAAACACTACCGTGAATCAACCTTACTTGGCATGAAAGTCAAATATGCCATGCAAGTATCGGCGCGCAGGTCACAACTGGCGCGCAAGTCCACATCAGACACTTGCGCAACACAATCTTCTTCAACTCCAAACTTGCGCGACGCACTTCCCTTTACGCCCAAACCAACATTGGCACGCAACAAACAACAATCGCCCTTCTTCAAATCTGTCGTGCAATTCCTACTTGCGCGACACACCACCACTTGCGCGACCACCACACCTGCGCGACGGGAGATCTGATTTTTCTAAGTGTTGAACTCCGTTGAAAATGAGGAGGGGTGGTCCAGTATTTATAGGAATTTGGACAACCTACGCAGCGACACGCAATTCCATCCTCAGTGCACAAGTCTCGACGTGCAGGTCTCTTCAAACACTTCAAGTTACTTACGCGACCAACCCAATACCTGGGCGACCTTCTTCCCTTTGAAATATTTTGATCTCCTGATCTTGAAAAACACAGGCGCGCAAGTTCCTAAGCCTCCTAGGCATCAGTGTGCAAGTCTCTTCAAGGCGCGCAAGTCACCTGCGTGACCACACCAATACCTGCGCGACCCTCTTTCCTTTTCCATATTTTGACCTTCTGATCTTGAAAAACATATGGCACGCAAGTTTCCTTACCTTCAAGTACACGGTGCGCAAGTCTCTTATCCAAAAACCACTTTTCTTCATTTGTCGATTTTCAGGCCCAAAAATTTGGAAAACACTGGAAAACGGCACCACCTTGTATCTGTTCTTTTTGTACCACCTCTAGATCATCCATTCCTTTTTCGACGTTCTTGAATCCAACATGGATCATTGACAACAGCTCTTGAACTCGACATTCTGCCATGAAATCCCCTTTATCAACAAATTTTTATGTGATTGTTTTGTTTTGTCAACAATCACCACACAGATGTCCACTTTGTCAACAAACACAATCACCTCAAAAATGCTTCAATGATACCTTGAGGTATTTTTGCCCAACACTATTCATTTTGATCATTTCTGCTATTTTTTAATTTATTTTTATATTTATCATTTTTAGTTACACATTTTTTAGATGAATAATCATGACATCATCATTATTTTTAAAACATACACATGTAATGAAACTATTTTTTTACTTGGATATTTCAATTTATAAATATTGATCATTTATATGATTTTTATATTGATTTTTATATTCATTAGTTTCAATTACACATTTTATGGTTAAAGAATCCTGAAATCATTATTTTTATGTAACTATTTATTTATATGAAAAAATTTCAGATATCTACTTTTCTTTAGTTATATTAGTTAACATAATAGATATAATTTTCTTCTATTATTAAAATTAAAAAATTTAATTTCTAATAATAATTTGATTCTAATAAAATAAAAGTAAATATAATTTCATTTAATTATCTATTTAAATGATGAATATAAAGGCAGAGGAACATTTAGCGAGGTATGTGTACATTTTTTCATATTAATATATCTGTAATAATTAAATTATTTATTGAAATTAAACTTTTGTTTTTCAAAATTATTTACAGCACTACTGGTGGGAGAACTATGGCAGAGTGTTATTATTCTCTAGATAAAATGATACCTAGAGTTGGTAGAAATGGGATTATATGTTTACCAAAGATTTTACTTTCTCATGGGGAGAAGAGGTTATAATTGAATTTGACAATGATGATAATAACTCAGTTGGCCCAAATGAAAATCATTTTAATAGTTATTTGGCCATGTAGATCCATTATAAGATTATAATTTTATATCTTGATTATAGAAGCATCAAAGAGGTGAAGAAAGATAATGTGTGGAATTCTATAATGGTAAAATATCACAACTAATTTTTTTAATTATTCAAATATTATATATTTCAAAAGAGTAATATTTAATCTGTTCAATTATAAATAACATTCAAATTTCATGATAGGAAATCAATTAAGAATACATGGATATCTTTTACGGCCATTAGATGGAGAAATTTTAAATCAAAATTGACTTCAATTTATATTTTTGGATAATAAAAGAGTGAAAATACATGCCATAAATATGGGTTTTTAGATGTAAAGGCATGGGAGATTTTTTTTCACCATTCGATGAGAGGAAACATTTTTGGTACGATAATTATTATGTATAAAATCAATTTATAAAATAATTTTTTAATTAATAGATTAATTATTTATTTATTCTTATCTAACAGGCCTTGGGGAGATCTCACTAAGAGATCTAGACACGTAATGAATACCCTCATACTTTATCATGTGTAGGGTTTCATTTTGTGGGGCATAAAATGATTGCTAAAAAGTTTTATGAATTAAGATATAAATCTAAAAAATGTCTCTTAATAGGTTTAGTTCAACCCTCCATCTCCCCTCACTCACCATAAAAAATATAAAAGGGTGATGATGATAAAAAAGGGAAGTTTTTTATGGATCCATACAAAATAGTTGATAAGATTATAAGTAATTATTTATTATTTTCCTTGAATATTAGTATATTATAAATTCATTGCACTAATATAACATTTACATATTTCAATATTCCATTTAGGAGAAAACTAAATATAGGACATTTATATCTGGGAGTAGGGTGAATATTTTGGCTACTACTTTAGTAAATATAGAACACTCGGGTCATATGAGGGGATATGAGATAGGTTTCGATATTAGAATCTTTGGTCATCCTAGTACAACATCTAGGGAGGAAGAATACAAAGTGGAAATAGATTCCTTAAAGGTTGAACTGTGATAGATGAATCTATCTATGGGTGGTAAAATTAAATCATTTGTATAGGCTATGAATGTAGAGTTTAGGATATAGACATAGCCTGCATATCCTACCTACCCAGATCCTCCACCTCCTCATTCAGAACCTAATGTATACTATGAGTTGCATGCTAGAGATCTGTATTCACATATTGTAGTGTACAGAGTCATACATAATTAGGAGGACTATGTACATCATCAGCTTATATATTTGGTTCGGGTATGGGTAATAATATATGATATTATTGATCCAACTACTCCAATACCTTTTCATGTTAAGGAGGTGACCAGAGTTGTAGATAGTATGTTTCATGTTTTACTTTGATAAACTAGTCTTATTCATCATTTTACATATAAGGTAAGTGTTTTAAATTATTATTTATTATTGATTTTAGATTACGTATAATGTTTTCTTAAATTTACCTTATATGAGAGTGTCTAAAAGAAAAGGAATAATTGCAAAAGAAACAAAAGTTTCAAGAACCAGCACCTTCAGATACTTCTTGAGTTTATAAAGGGCTTATAAAATTGACCCTGAATTAGTTTATAGTCACATCAAATTATGAGTTTATGAAGTTTTAATACATATTTGGGAGAGGTTATGTGTTATGAATATTTAAAAAGGATTTCATAGGTCTTGTTATTGGTGATTAGATCTCTATAACCATATTACAGTTTCTTTCCTTGTAAGTAAATTTCAATTTCAAATTTCATTTCTCTAAATTGATATAACATATAGTGACTTAATTTATTACTTATCTAATTAGATATCTCTATGCTCTGTATCCAAAATGATATCACTTTTTATGCTTTTTTAGATCAAGAATATAGTTCAACGACTTTGCAATAAATGGATGATAATGTATGAGTTAAATATATATCTAAAAGATTAGAAAACACAAATATCAAGTGTCAGTTTATTCCATTCCTTGAAAAGTAAAGAATTATATAATTATGAATTACAATTAATTATAATATCATTAATTTGAACTTTTTATATTTTAGTATCATTGGATGTTATTTATATTATGCCTACATGAATACATGACATATTAGTCATTATCTTTACTAAGTAGAGTTTATAAAATTTTAAAGTATTATTGAATACATAAGTTTTATTCTATTATATTAGTTATTTAATCTTAAATTTTTATTTTTATATATTTTTTAGTAATTAAAATATGAAAATATAGGTCATAGAAAGAGTTTAGAAATGTTCACTTCTTGATAAAGAATCCAAATAAAATTAAATATGCAGAAGTGAAGGTAGATGAATTTTATATTAGTTAATACTTATTTTTTCTTACATATATACTTTTTATTACTTTTAATGTGTTGTTTCATAACCAAAGTTTAATCATAAAAAAAATAGGTTTTTAATGTGGTCATTATGTTTTCTTATTCTTTTTTGAGATTATCATGACCAGAATGATTCCATATTTTCAAAAGGTTGGTTCCATTACAACTCTTTTTTTTAAGAAAATAAATGGTATTTTTAATTCCCCCACACTTATTTTTTTATAGGTTTTTTATGATGTTTCATTGTATACATATAAATACATAAACCACCTATAAGGTTTATTTATAGAATATTTTATAGGTTTGATTAATTTTTAGATGTTCAGCTAAAACTTTCATGTATGAGTTTTTTCTTTTGGTAAAGGATGGTGTATTAAAGTTTGAATTGAGTTTTTTATTACTTTTTTACTACTATTTTCTTTTTTTTTATTTTTTTTTAACTAGAATTCATGTTATAGGTCTTGGGTTATTTTATTTCATTATATTTAAAAATAATAATTATATTTTAACATTAGTTATTTTGAAAACCAACATTTAAAGTCACTTTAAAAATTGGTTTTTCTTAAAAACTAATGTTGAAAGTGCTTTACATATCAGTTTTGAAAAGAACCTACATTGAAAGTACCATTATATATATATATATATATATATATGTAATTTTCTATCTAATTTTTCATAATAATCAAAGTTGAAAGTGATTTTAACATCGTTTTTCATGATAAACGATATTGAAAGTTCCAAAACAATATCAATATTTATATATACTTTCAACCTTGATTTTTTATAAAAAATGATGTTAAAATCTCTTTTAATGTCATTTTTTACAAAAAAAAACATTAAAATTCCCTATATATCTCTATTTAGTGGAGATTTCAACATCATTTGTTATAATAATTGACCTTTAAAGTAGTTTTTGCATTAGTTTTAAATCACTGATGTTAAAATTATTCTTTTTGTGTTCACACTTCTTTTTAAAAGATGTTAAAAATGAAAAAAAATCAATATTAAAAGGTTGTTTTCTAGTAGTGATAACATCTTTTAAAGTGAAATTATTCACACTAATTTGAGTATTCTGAATGATTTTGATGTTCATTGAGCCACCAATGGTGAATATTACAAAACCTTTATTTATAATTTTTAATTCCTTTTAATCAATATTTATTTTTAGTTATATGTGACAAGTATCCACTATCTAATATCTTAGGCTTGTCATGCTTCAATGTTTTGTATGCAACCTTGACTACCATTGTCTTTTCTTGATTATTCCTATTCTTATGTAAATATTTAGAGTTGTCATTTTTCTTAATTTTATCTATTATAATTGTGAGACAGTTACTTACAATATTCTCTTATTGTTTATATCAACCACAAGTTTCCCCAAGTACATCATAACTATTTTTCACTTTAACCTATTTTCTTTTCTCATTATACAAAATAATTTGTTTGTTCCCTTTTAATCGATCATATACTTTTCTAATTTTTATTCACCTTTTCATCATACTTAATTGATGTTTTCTTCTCAGTGGATTTTCCCTTAGGATCAATATTCAACTCCTTACTCATCAACACACCATTTATATTCTACTTTTAACACCATTATTAGAAAAAACAACATGTGATTATTTTTTTTAAGATAAAAATTATGAATTCCCCATCTCATTTCCACTGGCTTAAATATATCCAAGCCCTTGAGTCCCCATGAGATGAGATATTTATTTCTTCAAATATTCATAAATAAATATTTCTATAAAATAAACAAAAATTTCTTCATGAAGTTTTTATATTCAAGTACCTTTTTATTTGATTGGATGAACTTCTTCTTATCTCACAAACAAGAGGGATATTGTATCATCAATGATTTTATTTTTTCAACAAGAATTATTATAAGAACACAAATATTCCTTAAGAACTCTCATTTTTTATCTACATGCACTTTAACAACATTTAAATCAATTTATTTCTTCAATTGTGCATTATCCATCTCAATCTTAATTATCTTTTAGTACACATCATAATCTCCACTCTCAAATCATAATTATTTCTCATTTGTTAAACTTCATCATCTTTACTATCATTGTCTTATTTACAAGAGTAATCCTTTTAATTATTGGATTGAACAATGTAAGAATGCTTACCTTCATATTCTGAAATTATTTATTTCATATCACTTTCCTTATCACAAGAATACTCTTTTTTCTTATATATAATATTTCTCCCTTAGGTTGGTTTTGGTACCTTTCCATTAACTCTAGAGATTTTTTTTCATTATGATCATTTTTCACCTTATTTTTTTCTCCTTTAATGATCCATGAGATTGATCATCATTGTCTTATGAATGGATCTTATCCAGACAATTCACTAAAAAATGTCTTGATTTCTAGTAATTAAAACATTTAAATGGAAGAATACTCTTGTTCTTCCTTTTTTTCTGAAATCCACATGAGATAAGTGATATTAAATCATTTTAATATATTTTATCATCTTTAACCTCAAAATATTCATCGTGTGATTTTTTTTTTTTTTGATCCTCAAGCTTTTAGGGGCTCTCAAAGGCATATGTTTCTTTGATATACCTTTTTCAAATAAATAACTCTTATCATTTATTATATAATTAAAATTTTATACACTTTATAGATAGATAATCCATTCAAATATTGATTTCCAAGATCTAATATCTTTACATAAAACTTATCTAGAATAGAATGCATCGATTTCTTCAAAATATTTAAATCTTCAAGAGTTTCTGCATATCCATAAATTGTGTTAACAATCATATTCTTCCGTATAATTTATTTTATATAAATTCATCCTTGACCATTTAAATATCTTTAAATTAAGAATGAAATAATTTCAATCAAGATACTTTCACCTTTTAATCACCTGCATGAAACCATGATGTTTATCCCATATAATTTGGTAGTTTTAGAACCCATTACATTCATTAATTCCTTCTTGGAGAGAGATGATTAAAAAAATTATGATCACTTACATCAGATTTAGTATTATTTCATTCAACCAATGTATAATCCACACTTTCTCCAGGTATAATAAATCCTTAAAGAGTAGTTTAAATAAAATAAAATCCCAAGGATAAGCAATAAATAATTATCTCCTTCCATAGATAAAATCCCTTTCTATCAAACATATGGATCCTCTTGTTGCTGATATAAATAAAATTATCCATAAAAAATAATATTTATCGAAAATATATGTATGATAGTAAAGTACTCAACATATTTTAGAGTATATTTAGTCTTTAATAAAAATTTATGCACACATGTGAGATATTAGGAGCACTGATAGTGAGGGTGAATGAATGCTCACTAACTTTTCCCTTTTTTAAAACACTTATCATTATCATTTAGTGTATAGGGTATTCCCTCAACCTATTGAAACATTATGTAAGATAAAGAAATAATTATATTGTAGAGACCCAGTTTTTTTCTTGTAATACTTTGGAATATTTCTATATATATTTCCAGATCCAGGCACTGAGACAACATAGAATTCCGAGGCTCGGAGTGCCTAGAATAGATTATAAAAAAATATTAAGTATATTGTATACTATGCATGCGATGGAAAAATGATATCTCTTAAATGGTTGATCAGATCAGAAATATGGGACCACGGTTGGGTCTGGAATGTGGTGTTTACCCTAGGCGCGACATAAAATATGTCAGTGTGAGGCGTTCCAACCCCTCACTCGTTGCTGGTACATTAAATGGATGAATTAATTTATTAATTAATTCATTTAATAGATTAAACCCAAATAACTCATGAATAGGGACTCAGATAAGAAATCTAAGGCCACGGTTGATTCTGAAGCATGGAATTTACCATAGGTGGGACATAACTTTTGTCGGTGTGGGTCTTCTATAGAAAAAAAACCACGGAGGGAATTTTCGTAAAAAAATAATTAAATTTATTTACTTTATCTCGAATGTCAAATCAAATAACTTTTGATCGAGGATTCTGATTGGGAATCCAAGATTTCCATTGAGTTTGAAATGGGGTGTTTTACCTAAGCGCGACCTAAAGTGAGAGGGTGTGGGGGGTTTGGATTCTGCGACCGCTGAAGGTTTTCTATAAATAGGCGTTTAAGGGAAATGAGAAAAGGTTGGCTCATTTCTCCAGTGGATGTCAGTGAGAGCTCCTCATATCCTTCTTATGGCTATTCAAAATCGAATTCTTGGTGGATCGAGATGAAAATGTAGGCGCTAGTAGATCAGAGCACAACGAACAGAAAATCGAGGTAGGATTTCTCTTTCGGATTCCGCACCTCCGCGATTAAAGAACATGTTGTAATTTTTAACTTCTGATCGATTTCAATGCTTTGAAATCCTTCGTTGATGGCCAAACTAACAATGACCATTGACCATTTAATTTTTGGATCATCTGTTCTTTGTCGTTCTTCGCGTTCTTTGTCGGTCAACTTTTCAGCATGCTGAAACGACATCTGATCATCGAGCGGGGCATGGTTCTATGAAGTTCATGATCTAAGGATTCTGAATCTATGATGGTGTCGAGTTTCGAGCACCAGAGGAGGCACATCAGCGAGTGTAACCAATGCCTACTTTTGGGTACAACAAACCATCGGCAGATCGTCGATCAGAGGCTAGTGTAGTGAAGCCCTCATCGCAAGGGTCCCCGATCCGCTGACGAATTCGCAATCAAGTGAACATATGGAGTCCGGTGTTCCATGGAATGGACTACTAGAGCATCATCGGTGGTCTTCCCCATGGAAGTCCACGGAGCGGCGGTAGTGCCACGATGTGGTGGACCATGTGGCCTGGCCGGTCGGGCGGGCAGGGTCGTGCAGCGCGACCCAGGTGGCGACCACCGCAGTAAAGTACAGCGGTCGGTCGGTAGCGGGCTAAGCCACGCAGCTGGGCCGTAGCCCAGCAGATCATACCGGGCTGGCCGGAGCAGGCCAGTCTAGGTGGAGCAGTCCGACCAGAATGGGCCGGACCAGTTGGGGTCAGACCATTTACATTTAAATGGCCATATCTTGCAAACCGGACATCTGATTGACGTGTTGTCTATAGATACATGACCCTCTCATCGTGAAAAACCTTTTGAGTCCATTTTGATAATTTTATATCTTGTGCACATGGCTCAGGCCCCTAAAATGCTCAAATAATAATAATATATTATTATTATTAAATCTTTGACCCGTTGTAACTCCTTCATACGACCTCGGATTGACACGACGTCACAGGGATTGTGACCCAGGAGATTTAATGGAATTTTCAATACTGATTTTGGGCGCTTAAACTGAAAAGGAGGTGTGGGCACCATGAGGCCTGGTTTGGTCATTTGCGGTGAAATGAAACTTTTTCACTGGGTGTCCATTTGGGACGAATGAATAGCCAATCTCATGTATTTTTCCAAGGGAATATCAATGGAAAAATCCATTTGATGTGTTTCGGGATCGATTCATGGGTCCCACGAACCACCGTTCGTGCACAATACTATGAAATGTGGTTTCTTTACCGGGAGTTCGATTCGAGAGAATGAATAGTTGATCTTGTAAATTTTTTCACTAGGATCATGACGGTGTGATCCATTTGATTATTCAGGGCCATTTGAAGATGCATGTTGGTAGAATTATGTTTTCACCCTTCAGATCAAACAACGAGCATCATGCACTCGTCATCCCTTTTAGCCAGAGGTTCCATGTATTCTGGGAGTATGCTAGCATGCCTAGAGGGTAATTGTTCGTAGTTTAGTACCTGAGTGTGGCTGGGTACACATCCAGGCAAATTGATGAGGTCACACATTGTGTGGGCCCCACACGCACCGCGTACCACTTCACGAATCATCTATCTCTCATATATCCTTATTTTGGACTCGAATTCTGGCCCATGAGTATCCTATCCTGAGTGTTTTTCTTCATAGAATGTGATGGTTCCCTCCAAGTCGGATTTGGAGCAAGAGATACTCTGAGGTTTTGGGCAAGCGATTTGGAGGATGTCAGATTCCCAGGCGCTACCGGAGTCAGCTCTTCCTGCTTCGGTTCCTTCCCAATTTCTTCCTTTTGTTGTTGGGATTTCTTCATAGGGTTTCTTCCCAGGGATTCTTCCTCAACCATCTCACCATGATATGACCTAGCATTCCATTGTTCCTCTCCAGGTCGAATTTGGAGCGATGGATACAAAGGGGTTTTAGGCCGTGAGGTTCAGTGGTCGCGGATTCCCCCAGGTCGGCCTTTTGTTTTCCTTTGTTCGGGTTTCATTGCCAGTTTTCTGTTGATTCGGTTTCATTTAGGGCTACTACCCCAGTTTCATTTATCTTTTTAGGTTCTTCCTCGTTGGTGGTTCATGATCTACGGTGGTGGTTTTATTCTTTGGTGTTGATCATTGGTGGCATGAATATGAGACAGTGGCGATGGGGGCAGCATTGGTTGGTGTCTCCCAATAGTTTTCTCTATTAAACGGTGGTATCTTTTGATGTCTTAAGGTAAAAAATTCAGTGTTTTTTGTGATGTTGTGAATTTGGCGACATGATGGTGCCGAGTTCATTTGGTTTCAAGTACAATTGGGTGATGATATATGGGTTTTATTCCTTCATTGATTTTCTAGTGTTTTTTGTTCTCATGGTACTGATATAGGTCGGTGGTTCCTCTGGCCGGCGGCCAGTGGAGTTCATGACGACAGTGCTTGGAGAGGGTTTTATGGTGAAGAGATGATTCATTAGGTGATGTGATGATGGTGGTGACTATGTGGATATGACTTGAAAGGTCAGCCCTCAGTCTATGCAGTGGATCTCATGGCCTTCAAGGTAACGATTTGGTTGGATTTGAGGATCACTTTATTTTGAATTATTGGATCTTTTTTGGTTTAAATTTTGAATTTTTAATCCAAAAATTTGAATTTTGTAATCCTGATGTATGGTTACCACTACCATAAAGTGGCTTTTAGAAAATTCAAAAAAAATAGATTTGAGTCTTTTCAAGAGGTACCATCCAGCAGGGGTGGCTAGTGTAGTTCCTCCACAGTTACTTTTGAGTGGAACCCTCCAGTCAGGATGGGTATGAGTCCTTGATGACACTAGAGTGGAACCCTCCAGCTGGACTGGGTATGGATCATCAACCTATATTCTGAGTGGAACCCCCAGTCGGGATGGTTATTGTTCCTCAACCTATTCTGAGTGGAACCCTCTAGTCAGGCTCATCATGGATCCTTAACTTTGAGGCATGACCTTTTGACTATGCGGATTAGTGACAAGACATGTTTGACGTACCTTTGAAATCATAAGAAAGATGGATGCTTTCCCCACTGAGATGCATCCCTATGATGTGACCTAAAATTGTGAGGATGAAACAATGCCACCCAAATTGGATAGTATTAAGGTGTGGTGATTGAGTCCCTTTGACTTAAAGTTCAAAGAAAACATGAGAGATACTAGGAATCATAGGTGGTTACTTTTGGAACTATTGGTGAATCTTTTCCTGGGTTGAGCTGTGAGATGGAGATCCCCTTACTCTCATTTGGGCCTCTTTGGTTGATCATATATATGTATCCAATTTCAATACCCACTCCTTGGGTTTTGGTTACTCTCCTTCCATGAGAGGTGAAGACATGCGAAGTATGCCATGTTCTTTCTATTTCTAGCTTCTCATGGTTGGACGAGTCTACACTCCTACTATAGGTATAGAATACTTGACGAGAAGTTCATCTTCTCACCGTTTCTAGGTCCTTGTGTTTTGAATGAGTTTACTTCACTATATTGTTGGTTTGAGCTGTACTATTTTACAATATCTTGTTCTATCTACTTATCCCATCTTTGGTACATATTTACTACTATTTTAAGACTTCGGGGCATCCTACTGAGTATTTTTATACTCACCCCTGCTTGGGATTTTCTCGCACTTGGTGTGCCCTTGCAGATGACGGACAGGTTGATCATGAAATCAGAGGATCTTAGGGATATGGGGTGCTAGGACCACATGAAATGGTCGTATCTTGGGATTTAGGAGTGGGGCTCTCTCAGTTGTTTTACATTTCTACTTGTTGTCGGGTTGTGGCACTTTTCTAGTTGGGCATGTATTTTTTCAATTTCCCTTTCAGTTTTCCTTTTTGTACTTGTACTGTTTAGAGTTTGATGCATGTTTAGTTTCCTTTTTATAGTACTTGTGTATCTTGTTTTCCTTTCCCTCTGCAATTTTTCATTGAGTGGGTTGCATGTGTGTGTGCATAGGTTCTTAAGAAAAGGCCTCCCCAAGTTTGTTGTGCCTTCTTCACTTGTCGCCACCCCCTAGCCTATGGAGGCAGTCTTGGGGTAGTTGCAGCTCGAACCCCGACATGGGTCGGGTCATGAAAAAGTGGTATCATAGGTGGTTCATTCCTTGGGATGTTGTTCGGACGTTTCCTAAAAAGGAATTGGTTGGGTTTTAGGTAAATAGTGTCAATGTGTCTCAAGAGAGGATCTCATTCCAGGGATTCTCGTGATGGTGTGGCGACTGATGTAGTTATTCACTAGGACCCTGATTACCCATTTTTCGACTCAGCATGCTGAGACATATGTTGCAGGGAACAATGGTACATGCATCATATAGGATTGAGTCTTTGAATTTCCTTCTTGAGTCAACTCCCTATTATTGTTGATATATATATGTGTGTGTGTGTGTGTGTGTGTGTTCTATTGATCGTGGTACTCCTTGATCAGATTCAGGATGCCTCTGCGATAAAATCTTGCCAGGATATCAACTCTGGTTCATGATGACGACCCTATGAGCAATGAGGTCTCCATTTAGGATCCATCATATTATCCACCTTTCTCTAAGTGGATAGGTAGCAGCACCTCCACATGTGGAGTAGCAGTTAGTATCGGTAGCATAGGCTGAGGACGAGCACAGGCTGAGCACGCTTTGTGAGTTCCAACTTCAGAGAGCGATGAGGTTCTGCGGTGAGTCATACCCTTAGGCAGTGGAGGTTTGGATAGAGTCTATGTATCACCTCTTTAATCTTGTTTAGACATCGACATATCATATAGTGGCTTTGGCAACTAGTATTTTCCATAGAGTAGCTGGATGTTGGTGGAGTCCAGTTACTCAAATGTACGATGAGTCGATACTCTCACGGGATAATTTCCAGCAGCTATTCGTGAGGAGTACTACCCCTCCTAATTGAAAACCATTATGATTCAGGAGATCCTACAGTTTTAGTAGGGAGGGATAAAGGTGTTTGAGTACGTGACTAGGTTCAAAAACCTTGTGCGCTTCTCTCTAGACATGATCCATGATGGATACTTCTTATCACAAAAGTTTGAGTAGGGACTATGTAGAGAGATTCATGCTATCATAGTACCATTGTGAATCCCCACCTATGTCGGGGTCCTGGAGCAGGTGTTGGTGACAGAGACCTTTCTGTCAGAGGGACACTATACAGCTAGTTATGGAAGTGGTAAAAACAAATCTAAGACATCTATTGTAGCTAGCAGGTGTTAGTTGACAATATATCGACACAGGAGGCCTCCCCATAATCAGTCTCAGGCATGTAGTCGTATAGGGCCAAGGAAGCATAGTGTGCAGGGATAGCCTAGGGAGGGATGGTGTTATGCTTGTGACGGGTGTGGTCACATGGCACGAGACTGCTTGACCGTACATGCTGAGCTTTCCAAGCAGATAGTAAATGAACCTCCATGTCAGAGATGACACCGTGATCAAGGATATTCTAGGTGGCTATAGGGTGGTCCCTGGGGAGGTGGTACAGCTAGGGGAGAAGAAGGAGTTTTGATTGGTGGAATATGCTACAGGGTCCTTCTACCACCACCAGGAATCCCACATCAGGCTCAAGGAGCTAGCAGTTGGGGCTACATGCAACTTCTTGCTATGGGTTTCTATCATCCTACAGTGCATGAGATGATAAGAGATGCTCCTTGTGTCTTTTATGCCTTTTTGTAGTAGTAATTTTTAGACACCTGGTGAGGTACTCTTTTCTCCCATCTTCTTACTTAAGGTTCTAATAGGGTTATGTGGGGTGCCGATGTAACCTTGTGTCGATATTGTTCATCGTAGTTTTGAATGCATGGGGAAGAGGGGTTATTCCCCCACCGAGACACATTTTTGTGATGTGATAAAAACTGTGAGGGCGAGTCAGTGCCACCCAAAGTGAATAGTATCAAGGTGTGGTGGATGAGTCTCTTTGAATTATGTATTCATAGAGGGGTTCTGTAATGGAGTGTTGGAGTAGGTCTGGGCATTGTCGGTGGATTTTTCCTGCTTGATAATTTTTTCTTGGGATGTCACTAGGGTGTGTAGTAGAGTATCTAGTTTGGGGTACTCTCCTTCCAAGGGAGGTGAAGACACGTGGGGTATGCCACGTGCTTTTGGTGTCTAGCTTCTTGTGTTTGGATGAGTTTAATCACCTACCCTATTCATTGGTACCTTTCCATGCTCAATTTCAACCTTGATACAATAGTTAACAAGTATAGGTTTAGGTGATGAAGACCCCCATGAATAGAACTATGCGACTCACTATATGGTGATGGCGGTAGTTTTCTTCTACCTGAGGGTGTGGAGACACTACCTTCTAGGATAACACCTTGTGGTTTGTATAGATCACCAGAGTATCAGGTATGTCTTCACCCAGAGAGACTTGAACCTGAGGTGGTGGAACTGGTTGAACTTCTTACAGGACTGCAACTTAGAGATAGTCTATACTCCAGGAAAGGAAAACATGGTAGCATATGACCTTAGTAATAATTCCTAGGCTCACCTAGTGTATGAAGTTACAGATTAGTTATCTTCTCAGCAGCTGACCCTAGTGGAGCAGGAGGGTACATTTTTTCTTTTGTCGACGGTGTTGACTCCTTTTCTTCTTGAGCGTGTGAGAGAGTCCCAACTATGAGACATCAACTGAGAGATCTTGCATGACTCAGGTATCCATAGGTGATTCACTAGATGGATATTCTAAAGGAGAGAATCATGGGACCTTATTCCAAGTAAAAAAATGTGATTCTAGTTGTGATACGGGATGTAGAGGTTCATCCAAGGAGACTAATTGTCCCCCAAGATTCTTCAGGTTATTCAGGACCATGCAAAGAGATGGTGAGGTTGTCTACCACCTTACCCTATTCCCGACAATTGGAGTGGGTGCATGAAGTTTTCCACATATCACAGTGGAGGAGATATGTGTTTGATCATATGCGCATCATCGAAAGGAGCAGACCTTACAAGGACAGACCATACCTTTGGTTTTCATATTGTGCCAACATGGAAATGTGCAGGTTCTCCTGGGAGCGGGAGAGATATGTGTGAGCTCAGTATCCCGAGTTGTTTTTCCTAGTTTTTCTTTTTAGGGATGAAAATATTGAAGGAGTTAATGATGTATAGAGATGGTTTTTACCTTGTAATACTTTGAAATATTTCTACATATATTTCCAGAGCCAAGTGCTAAGACAGTGTGCAATTATGGGGCCCAAAGTGAATGAAATAAATTATAAAAAAATATTAAGTATATTATATACTATGCACATGATGGAAATAGGATATCTCTTAAAAGGTTGATCATATCAGAAATATGAGACCACAATTGGGTCTGGAATGCGGTCTATACCATAGGATTGACATAAAATATGTCGGCGCAAGACATTTGGACCCCTCGCTCGTTGGCGGTACACTAAATGGATGAATTAATTTATTAATTCATTAATTTAATAGATAAAATTAAAATAACTCATGAATGGGGACTCGGATGAGAAATATGAGGCCACAGTTGAGTCTGGAATGTGGTATTTACCCTAGGTGGGATATAACTTTTGTTGACGCGGGTCTTCTGTAGAAAAATCCACAGAGGGTGTTTTTATAAATAAAATAATTAAATTTAATTATTTTATCTCGAATACCGAATAAAATAACTTTTGACTGGGGACTCAAACTGATAATCTGAGACCGCCATTGAGTTTGGAATGGGGTGTTTTACCTAAGATCAACCTAAAGTGAGAGGGCGTGGGAGGATCGGATTCCGCAACTGCTGACGATTTTCTATAAATAATAATTTAAGGGAAATGAGAAAAGGTTGGCTCATTTACCCTATGGATGTCGGTGAGAGCTCCTCCTATCCTTATAAAGGTGATTTGACACAAATTTCTTGGTGGATCATGATGAAAATGCAGGCGCTGGTAGATCAGAGCGTAGCGAACACAACGACAGATCCAAAATCGAGGTAGGATTTATCTTTCGGATTTCATACCTCCCCGATTGAAGAACTTATTGTCATTTTTGACTTCTAATCGATTTCACTACTTCTAAATTCTTTTTTGATGGTCAAAATAACAACCACCATCAACCATTTAATTTATAGATCATCCGTTCTTCGTCGTTATTCACATTCTTCATCGATCAACTTTTTAGCACGCTGAAACGACATCTGATCATCGAGCGGGGAATGGTTCTGTGAAGGTCGTGATCCAGAGATTCCGGATCTACAACAGTTTCAAGTTTTAGGTGAAACGATGAGTGGAAGTGACACATACTTTTGGGCATAACAAACCACCAGTGGATCTTTGATCAGAGGCCAGTGTAGTGAAGTCCTCGTCGCAAGGGTCCCTGATCCACTGATGGATTCGCGATCGGGTGATAGGATGGTGTCCGGTGGCCCATAGAATAGACCATCGAAGTGCCGCTGGTACGACAGTGGCTATTCTGAAATGTGGAAGACCACGTGGCCCAGCCAGTCTACTGAGTGGGGTGGCATGGCGCGACCCAAGCAGCCACCGCCACTGCAAAGTATGGCGGTCGGTTGGCCGCGTCGACCCAGCCCTGGGCTAGGCTGGTGTCGAAAGTGGGTTAGGTCGTGCAACTAGGTCGGGACACATGATTGGGCCACAGCCTAGTGGATCATATTGGGCCGGCTGGAGCAGGTTGGTCTAGGTGGAGCGGTCTCCAGAATGGGCTGGACCGGTTTGGGTCGGCCCATTTACCTTTAAATGATCATATCTTACAAACCGGACATCTGATTGACGTGTCGTCTATGGATACATGACCCTCTCATCGAGAAGGATCTTTTTAATCCATTTGTGAATTTTATTTCTTGGGCACATGGCTCAGGCCCCTTAAATGATCAAATAATATATTATTATTATTATTATTATTATTATTAAATCTTTGACCCGCCGTAACTCCTTCATACAACCTCAAATTGACGCGATGTCAGAGGCGTTACGACCATGGAGTTGTGGCAGAATTTTCAAGACTGGTTTTGGGTGCTTAAATTGAAAAGGATGTGCAGGCCCAATAAGGCTTAGTTTGGGCGTTTATAGTGAAATGAAGCTTTTTCACCGGGTGCCCATTTGGGATGAATGAACAGCCCATCTCGTGTGCTTTTCCAAGAGGATCGCAATGGTGTAATCTGTTTGATGTGTTTCTAGATCATGGAATGGGTCCCACAAAGCATCGTTCATGTGTAATACTGTGAAATGTATTTTCTTCACTGGGAATCTGATTCAGGTGAATGAATAGTCGATCATGTGTGTTTTTTCACTAGGATCATGACGGTGTGATCTATTTGATTATTTGGGGTTGTTTGAAGAGGCATGTATGTGGAGTTATGTTTTCACCCTTCAGATCAAAAAACAAGCATCCTGCGTTCGTCATCCCTTTGGTCCAGAGATTCCATGTACTCTGGGAGTACACTAGCATGCCTAGAAGGTACTTTTTCATAGTTTAGTACCCGAGTATGGCTGGGTACATGGACAGGTGAAGAGGCGAGGCCACACGTCATGTGGCCCCCACACGCGTCACCTACCACTTCATGAATATTCTATCTCTTGTATCTCATTATTTTGGACTCATATTTTGGCCCACGAGTAGCATATCCTAAGTATTTTTTCATGTAAAATACGACGGTTCCCTCTATAGTGGCTTTTGAGATACGATGTGAGATGTTATGGGTGTGACTCCTATTTAGGTGACATCTAACAATGGTTGTGATCAGGTAGGTTTACCAGGGTAGTTCCTCAATGCTTTTCGAAAGCTACCATCTAGCAAGGATGGACAATATAGTTTCTCCACAGTTACTTCTGAGTGGAACCCTCTAGCCAGGCTGGGTATGGGTCCTCGATGACACTAGAGTAGAACCCTCCAGTTGGGCTGGGCATGGGTCCTCAACCCATTCTAAGTGGAACCCTCCATCCGGTCTAGGCATGGATCCTCAACCTATTCTGATTGGAACCCTCTAGTCAGGCTGGGTATGGGTCCTCAACTTTGAGGCATGACCTTTTGACTATGCAGATCAGTGAAAATACATGTTTGATGTACCTTTGAACTCACGAGAAAGATGGATTCTTTCCCCACTGAGACACATCCCTGTGATACGACCTAAAACCGTGAGGGAGATATAGTGCCACCCAAAGTGGATAGTATCAAGGTGTAGTGATTGAGTCCCTTTAACTTGTAATTCATAGCAGATGTGAGAGATGCTGGGCATTATAGGTGGTTACTTCTGGAACTATTGGTGACTCTTTTCCTGAGTTGAGCTGTGAGATGGAGATCCCCTTACTCTCATTTGGGATTCTTTGGTTGAGCATGTATATGTATCCTATTTCAGAACCACTCCTTGGGTTTTAGTTACTCTACATTCTAAGAGATATGAAGACACACGGGGTATTCCACGTGCTTTTTGTGTCTATATTTTTGTGGTTGGAAGAGTCTACTCTCCTACTATAGGTAGCAAAGATTCGATAAGAATTTCATCTTCTCGTTGTTTCTAGCGCCTTGTGTTATGGATGAGTTTACTTCACTATCTTGTTGGGTTGAGATATACTCTTTTACTGTATCTTATTCTATCTACTTCTCTCCTCTTCAGTATGCCTTTATTTCTCTCTTGAGACTTCAAGGCATCCTATTGAGTATTTTTATACTCACTCCTGTTTGGGATTTTCCCGAACTTGGTGTGCCCTTACATATGATGGATAGGTTGATCATGACATCATAGGATCTTAGGGATACAGAGTGCTTGGACCGCATGTAGTGGTCATAGCTTGGGATCTGGGAGTGGAGCTCTCTCAACTATTTTACTTTTCCACTTGTTGTTGGGTTGTGGTACTTTTCTGGTTGGGCGTGTATTTTTTCCCTTTCCTGTTTAGTTTACCTATCTGTACTTGTACTTTTTAGAGGTTAATGCATGTTTGGTTTCCTTTCTATAGTAGTTTTGTATCTTTTTTTCTTTTCCCTCTGCACTTTTTCATTGAGTGGGATGCGTGTGTGTATACAGGTTCATAGGAAAAGGCCTCCCTGAGTTTGTTGTGCCTTCGGTTCTTGTCGCCACCCCCTAGCCTATGGAGGCGAGCTTGGGGTAGTTATGGATCGAACCATAGCATGGGTTGGGTTATGACATACATGCACATGAATAATGATATTTTTAAAAAGGTTAACCAACTCTTTTGAGTAGTTATTTCTTATTGATTGTTGGGTGTTATTCTACATCTTCTTTTTATCAATGAATACAATTAATTGGAATGGGATGGCCTTGAACCATTATAAGTTATTCAACCTAACAATAAATCTATATATTTCACATGTTATACAGTGTAATAGTTGTAAAACATCATGAAGAAGATCAATAGTAAGTATAAATCTCACAAAAAATGTTTATTTTCCTCCTTTATAAGTATTATTGATCCTCAAATTATGCACCTGTCTCCAATCAAACCCCATTAATTTTCTATCAATAATTCTCTATGCTAAATGTGGGTGATATTTTTCTTTCTCTCCAACCAGAAACCTATTTTTAAATATATTATAATAGACAACGGTGTGGTTTTATTCACTATGATGTGGTCTTTCTACTCACATCCAAATTTTAAAATCATGGTTTATATATTTAATTCATCTAAAAAACAATAAGTCATTTCCATAAAAAATATCAATGATTTGACTAAAACCATGCGTGTTCTGGGCCTAACTACAATTAGTGTCTACTATTTAATTTTAGTAGATTACTCCAAGAAAGTGTCCAACAAACCATGAAAAAAATATTCTCCTCATTCATTTTGGGTAGTCACTCATGTAAATTCATCCTTCACTATGCCCAATATTATGATGTATTTTTTCCTATTTCTAATTGTAGTTAGACCAAAAAATACTTTTAAACAATAACTTAGAACCATGTTGTCATCTTCTAACCCATAACTTCTTTTCTAAAAATAAGATATGTTTTCCATCCCAATGGTGGGTAGTATATATAAAAGTATTCTTCTGTGGATCATATTCTGAACCATCATCATTTTCTCAAGCTTCTTCTCCAACCATTTTTATCACAAACTCTTCCATGATTTTTTCAAATCAAAACTATGGTGTTGTTTTCTATTTCAATTGATTTATTCATTCTTTTTCATCGTATAATTATCTAATCAATAAGTGATCAAATTATAATCCAATATTTTTATAAAGTATTATTTTTTATATATTATAGTTTGAATAATACAGTTTTAGGTGGCTCTCTAATAGATAAGACTCTAATTGTTACAATAATGCTCATTACAATCATTGTGTAAGACACTTGGTAGTTCAATTCAAGGTCTAGCCACCCATAAAAGGAGTAAATGTGGTCTATAAATATATATTTGAGAAAAATATGGATACAAAGTTTTATGACACAAGTACTATCCTCTAAAAACTTTCAACTTCACATGGGAATCTGAACCTCATATAACACATTATGATATTTGTATCATCAACACTTAATATACTAACTAGTACCCTCAACTAAGAGATTCTTATGAGAGTTGTGCTAATATTTTTATGGTTCAACCATACCAATAACCCTTTAGGAAATAGCATTACCATCCCTCTAATTCTAATTGGAAGGAAAACCAAGTATTTAAAAAATAGGGTAATTTCAACCATCCAGAATAGTCGTGGTATCACCTCGAGTAGGGTATCCATCCCCCACCTCCACCTAAAAATCCATAAACCACTCCAATAACCTTCCAAAAACCCCATTAAAATTCTTATCCCATCCAATAAGATCAAATGAAACAAGTATTAGATAATAATATTCAATTCTTATAAATAACCTAAGCCTTCATATAGGACCTAAAGACTCAATTAGGGAGACTATCCAACATGGAAGGGGAATCCAAAGTAAGGTGTTTATTCTCCTTACTTTTCAACCTACAATCAACCCAAGGGATAAGGGAAATAATAGTGATATCACTCTATGAAGTGTTGTACAACTTAATAACCCCATGATCACCACACTTGAGTCATTCTCATTTAAATAAACAAAAATTCTAATCCTTTTTAAAATCCTATTCAAGAAAAATCATCCATGTAGAGATAACCTTCTAATGGAAAGAGAACATACATTGATTTTCCCCCTAGACTAACCATACATCTATCATATCTCCAAATATCCACCCAATACATGAAATCTAAATAAATTTATATTGATGAGGAAATCTTAAAAAAATATGTGTAAGTTAGTACCCCTTTGATCAATGACATAAAGAAGATTCCTCAATATGAAAAGCTTTTTAAGGAGAGATGTACCCACTAATGGTGACTTTAAGAGGATGAAAGGGTGATCTTGGGGTGAAATATCAATTCATTGATACACCAACCAACACCCCCCCCCCACTGACACACACCAAGTATAAGGATCCTTGGATATTCTCAGTTATGAGTACCCTGAGTGATTTTTTTTTCTTTTTCAATGCTATAGTTGATGTGGGTTCTTTAATAAATGTGATTGATCACTCTATATTCTCTTATTTTCATGTTGGAGAGATAAAATATTATAGGAATAGTAGTTCAACTATAGAACTGGATCACTACACACCCTACTGGTGTAATTGAGCATATTATTGTGAGGGATAAAATTGTAATATTCCTTATTAATTTTTATGTGCTTAAAATAGAAGATGATGGGATGAATGGAAAAGAACTAATTATTTTAGATATAACTTTATAAAAAATTACAAAATCATAATTAATTTACATAATTTTATATTATCTATGGATTTTTTGGAGACAATATCCATTTCAATATCCTTGGTTCCATTAAGCACCCCTCTAAGGAACATTTTACAATCTGTAAATTTCATTATTTTACTCTCAGTTTCCATGGATACTTATCTTCTTTCCCCAGCTCCATTTTCTAATTTTTAATCTTTAATATGAATTCTAAGTGAAAAAAATAGTGTTGAATGTTGTATTGGTTTGAAAAAAAATCTCATGTGTGTTTATTAATGGATAAATTCTTAAATAACAAGGATCCAATGTCCATAAATGACTACACAAAACTTTTAAAACTACTACCACCTAATTGTAAATATCTATATCTTCAAAATGGAAACAAGTTGTTTGTTACTATTGGATCACTCCCTCCAATCATAGGTTATAATTTTTTAACCTTTTGAGTAAGTATAATCAAGCATTGGGATTGACACTTGGTGGAATTATAGGTATTAGCCTATCAATTTTCATGAATTGTATATTATTAAATAATGAGTAAAAAATAGTGAGGTGGGAAGAAATATGATTGAATCCAAACCTCCTTGATGTTATTAAAAGTAGGTAAGTAAATTATTGTCTTTTGGAATCATTTATCTATTTTTTTATAAAATAGTTTAGTGTAGTGTAGGTTTTTCAAAATAAACCCTACCTAATGGATATTAAAAGTGAAAAAAAATGAAATTGTACAAAGATAGATGAATAATAGTTGGTTTTTTTGTATAAACTATCATCACCTAAACTAAAACACTAGGAAGAACCATTTCCCATTAGCATTCATTGACCATATGTTGGACAGGTTAGCAAGTAAGTCCCACTATTGTTTACTTGATGGGTATTCTATATATTTTCATATCTATATTAATCTAAAAGATTAGAAAAATACTAATTTAACCTACCCATTTAACATATTTTCATCTAGGAGTATTTCATTTGGTATATGAATTACTCCAGATACTTTCCAATGATGCATGGTTAGTATTTTTTGGATTACCTGTAGAATTTCATAGAAGTATTCATTAATGATTGTACCATATATTGGTTTTCTTTTAATGAGTGTCTATATAGTTTAGGTGTTATCCTACATTATTGCATTGAAAATAATATTATATTAAATTATGATAAATTTCATTTTATGGTATGATAAGGGATAATAAATGTACATGTCATTTCTAAGGAATATATCAAAGTATAAAAATGAAAAGTGAATAATATTTCCTCCTTAAATTTCCCTAAAAATGTACGGGATGTATGATCTCTCATAGGTCATGTGTGATTTTATCATCACTTTATTCATGAATTTAGTAAGATTGCACTGCCCCTCTCATAATTAATCAAAAATATGTGGAATTTATTTTTGATGAGAAATATGTGGATGTGTTTAATAAATTGAAAAGTAGTCTCATGCCACCCTTTTTAATCTAACCACCTAGATGGGATTAACTATTTGAATTTATATGTGATGCTTCTAACTATAAAATTAGAGTAGTATTCTCACATTCATGTGCATCAAGCTCCACATATCATTACATATGCCTCACACACACTAGAACCTTCCCAGGAAAATTACACCACAGCTAAAAAATAATTTCTTGAAATTATGTTTTATTTAGATAAATTAAGGTATTATATATAAGGACTAAAGTGATTGTGTTCTCGGACCATGTAACCATATGGTATCTTCTTAAGAAAATAGAAGAAAATATATTTATCATTTATTGGATACACATCATTTAGGACTTCAATTTAGATATTAGGGATAAAAAAGGAGAGAAGAATGTGTTGGTTATCCATATCAGTTGGATCCTTTTATCCTTAGACATTGAATCATCCTCTTAATCCTCATAAATAACATATATCCAGATAATAAATTCTATGAAGTGTAAGATGATATTCCAACATATGAAAACATTATAAATTTTTTGGTAACATATTGAATCCCTATTGGATATAATAAACATCAAGACCATTATCTTAAACATGAGTCATGTTGGTATATTTGGGATGAATCTTTCCTATGATGTACATATAGTGGTCAATTACTGAGGTATTTTTTCCCAATATTGAGTTTCAATAAGTCCACAAGTTCCATCACACCTTTTCATTTGGAGACATTTCATCCCCAAATGAACTTCTACTAAGGTACATGATTCTAGTCTATTTTAGCCAAAAAAAATTTGGGATGCTCATGAATTATGAAAATCTTTTCCTTATTATCAAATGATATTGAATGTCTCCAAAAGAAATAAAATTTCACAATAGCCCACGTTATTCCATGATTTTTTTTTATGTTTGGGGTATTGAATCCATGGGTTCATTCCCTAATTCATTTTAAAATTTGTACATTCTTCTGGTAGTTGATTATGAGCTTAAATGGGTAAAAGTATGATCCATTAGTATTGATGACTCAATGGTAGTTGTGTATTTTTTGAGAACCAAAATATTTTATTGGATTTGATTTTTTATTTCATCATTATTGACTAGGGATCTAATTTTTTCAACTACACAATGCAAATTCTTTTAAGTTGGTATGGGATTGGGAATCAAGTTTTCAAAAGTCATCACCCCTAAACAAATTGGAAAGCCAAGGTGTAAAATAAATAGGTAAAACAAATCCTTGAAAAAAATATCCCAACCAAATAGAAATTATTTTCATCTTTAGACTTGATGATAATTTTTTTCTTACCATACTAAATTCAAAACTCTCATTGGCATGTCACCTTATTAACTAGGTTTTTGGAAGATTCACCATCAACCTGTTAAGGTGGGTCATCGAGCATATCATGGTATAAAGAAATCAAAACTCTAAAATTTAGGTTCTCAAAGGAGGTTATAGATTCAATGTTAATAGGATATTTATAGAGATACATACAAAAACTCTCAAGTCTACTAAAGTTATCCATGATCTCCAGATGCTTCACTGCCTATTCCACATTAATGATAGGATTTTTTATATAATTCAATGTTATATTTATACCCCCAAAAATTATTTCTACATATTTGACCCATGTATTTTTAATAATGTTTGTGATTTTAGGTTTATACATGTTAAGAATAATGAAACCACATAGATGTTCATAATCAATGGGAAAAAACTAAAGAATTATCATGAGACACTACTGTTATGAAGACACAGATTCTCCAATGAAAAATGATTACAAAATAAGATCAAATTGAAAAAAATGAAGATGAAGAATAAGACTTGATTTTGAAACCCCGATGTCACTTTTATGTGTATATATTTATTATATTACATATTATCAGGATTTTTTGGTGTTTTGGGTTGAATAATATGAAAATTTAGAAAAAAATCCTGATTGTACAGTTTTTTCATGGGTTTGTAAACCATGTAGCTAAAGTGTGTGGCATGATTTATTTAAAATCTAGTGCGAATTACATGGTTTCTACATGATTTGGTAAACTATGTTTCCAAATTGTGCACATTCCAAGAATATGGGAATTTTGGTCTTTTGGGTTATTTTTTAATTGGACCTTCCTCTATTTGTTTCCCCACTTCATACAGGGAATCTGAGAGCCCCTCTCCAGCTAACCCTCTCTCTCTTATCAATTTCCATGGTGATTTATCATCTGAATCATGATGTTATATTCTCTTTATTATTCTCCTTACTCCTCATTTCCTTCATGTTTCTCCCATATTTTCTAACCCTAGAGGTCATGGTGGCCAAGCCTCATCTCTATGGTTGTCTAAAATGGGGTTTTTTCTTTCTAGGGATTGTAAAGTTCTTCTCAAGACCTAACCTTATGGTATTCATCGAATACTACATGATTGAGGTTGGTGTCTTTGTACCCCTCCTTTTATTTAGGAGTTCGTTTGGTGCTTGGATTTTGAAATATGCTTTCCTTGCTAGAAAAATATAGTATAAGATACTAATAATGGTTTTTTCAATAAATAATATTACTTTCTGTTGTTTTCCTTATGACATAATGGGAAGTATTGATAATTCCAATTCACTTTCATTTCAAACATATTTTAATACACGATACATGTTTAATAAAATTTTAATGATGGTTTTCTCTAAAATAAAGGATTTATACATGATATTTTAAACAAAACATTATTTTTAATGTTCGGTATTCTATGGTTTATAAATTTTCATTGTCTAAAAGGGTGTTCTTGGTTTATGGAAATGTATTAATGATTTAGTTTATTTTTTGTGATTGTTCTTTGACATTACTAATGTGTTTGTTCGATTTTACATTTCTTATAGGGTGTTTTTAAAGTATTCTTCACTTCTTTGTTTCTTTTCAAAAGTTATTTTATGAATTCAAAGCTTTTATTTCAAAAACAAAATATTATTTTCAAAGCAAATTCATGGTTTTCATTTTGGGAAGCAATACCCTAAGTACGGTTTCCCATTGGTTTTGAATTGTTTGATTATGGAACTCGTGTTATATGAGTGGGTTATTATTGAACATCATTAATAAAAGGTGATGTTTATAAATGGTGTACAAAGGTGAGTTGTTTGTTTTGATTTATGTGATTATTGTATATTATGATGTAATATCATGGTTTGATACATCACCACCTTTATAAACTTCATGGAAAACCTTGGATTACTAAGTGAGAAATTGATAATCCAAAGTTGTAATAGTTGTGATTATTCACTAGCTAGTATCCCCTAGTTGTATGTTATTCCCTAACTATGGGGAGTTTCCTCGTTGAGGCTAGTTGAGAGTAAGTTGGGTGGTTATGATTTTTAGGAATGAAACATAGGTTAGTAGTTGGTTCCCCCTCAGGCACATATAATTATTGTTTCAGTAGTTCCTAAGGTAGTGTCCCATGATGAGTATTATGTCTTATATTTCTATTATGACTTATTTTCCATGTGTTCTACTTGTTTTATTAGTTAATCATATTATTTTAATAATGAATAATTTAGGGTTAAAATTTATTCTTATAAATTTATATTTTTCATTACTTACCTCATTTATTCCTTGATTGTACTTTGATGTTGTTTAAAATGATTATTCTTATCTCTGATCATAATTTGAGAAAAGTATAAGTTTTTTAAAACAAATAGAGTGGTTTTTTCCAAAATCTAGAATTTATAAAAAAAAAACTTTTTGGGACTCATTTCATTGAATATTTGAGAAGTATTGTTTTCAAAGGTATATTTCTAAAAGTGTGATAAAGGTATATTTGGAGTGTCTTCTAAATAAATGTATTTTAGAAAGGAACCTTTGAATCATTATTCATTTTCAAATCATGTAAATATAATGAAACTTATTTGTTACCCTTTATTTTAAAACTATAATTTTAAGTTTCTCTTATAAAAGGAATGATATGGATTCTTGGTGATATCCTACTGGAAATTGTCTCACACACTACACACTCACCTTGGTGGGTATGTAGTCGTCTTGTTTTATGCAGGTAAGTAGGTTTTGGATTCCATGCTGGGATTATTGTACACTTCCTTGGGAAGATGGTGGATGTTTATTCTTGGTGGGGACTTGGAGATTCATGGTGATAACTTGGTCGATATTTGGTAATATTTTGATTATTTTAAGGCATGTTGTGTATCAGCCTCTCTAACTTTGGATTTATTTAAAACTCATGTGTATTTGTATATAATGTTGTTCATTGCTTTACTTTTGGGGTCTATAAGTGGTGTCAAGGGTTCATTTGTTATTTTAAGTGTGTTATATTCTATTTGGTTGGTCCTATTTATTGAATTTGCTTATTTATGTGCATGGATGTCCATGTTATGGATATGTCAAGTCAGATTTATAGGTTGAGTTCATGTTGTGTTTTATGTGTTTTCAAGGGTGAAATCATTCCCAATGGTTATATTTGATTCCCTTGGTTCTTATTTCCAGTTCGTGGTGATCGAGAATTCACTTCAAGTATTATGGTGGAGTAGTCTGGGTGATGGGTCTGTTTGACTTGGGTCAGTTCTGTAACATCCCGAGTTTAAAAAAAGACTATGTTTGATAGCATGCATGATACACCACATCATGTTTAAATGAATAATTAAATATTATTATTTAAATGTTTTCGTTATAACATAATCATTAGAATGATGGGAATGAATAATATTAATTGAATTGTGAAAATATTGTTTACACATTTATATATAATTCTTTGGTGACCAATTAATTATAAATGAAAGCAAAACCCTTTTTAAAACAAAAGGAAATGTTTTACTGAAAAACTATTTAAATGTGCACATGTGTGTTTTACAAATAATAAAATAACTCTTGTTTGATTATATTAATGGAATATATATGTAATATATTCAATTTAATATTTATAATTCATATTATATGTTTTTTAAACATGATATAAGAACAAATTCAATTTTATGCATAAAATAAGTATTTTTCAAAAAAGTCATTTTTACCGCCTTTAGATGGAAAACCCATTTTAAATCTAGTTTTTTTTCACTTTTATAAGTTCTATTTGATAAAATAAACTTATTATTTAGAATTGGAGTATCAAAATTTACTTTGGTTAAATTTTTTGGTATTTTTCTGATAATATTCATTTTTTATGAATAGTGAAAAATACTTCATTTTAATTTAAAACTGCTTTTTCATCTAATTTATTTATATAGTTAGATTATCCTTTTTATTGGTTTTAAAGTATAATTAAAAAAATATCATTTAATCCAATGTAGGTCATTGGAATCAATTTCAAATTGAAATTTGATATAAAAACTTTGTGAACTTTTGAATGTTTTTACTTTAAAAACTCGTTTCCTCGATCCGTTAATGGGATTAATTTTAAATTAATTTTAGCCACTTCTGTGAATTGAATTTTGAAAAATGTGCATACATGGTTGTAATCAGTATGAAAATTGTGATCTAATAGGATCAACTTAATTTTTGTGAATAGTAATTTTAGTATTTTATTTATCACGGTTAAGGGTAAATCAGGTTATTAAAGGTAAAAATAATATTATAATAATATAAATTTACCCTAACACTTGTCCTAATTTTATTGGATGAGTGGGTTTTGACCAAAATCAACCTTAGGCTGAAATTATAACCTTTTTAAGCCACTTGGGTAAGAATGTGACATTTATTACATTTTATTTAAAGATAAGTTAAAGATGTCATACTCATATTTTTATTAAGTAAATCATTTTTAATATAGGGTTATATAGAAGATAAATTTGACTATAAATAGTCATTTTAAAGATAAAATTTTTATCTACAACATGATAATTTAATTATAATTTTTAGACATTAAATAATTAAAATTAAATTGTGACACAATGATGATGCAGTAATAAATTTATTAAAGGAAGAATCAAATAAATGATATTAATAATATTATAATAAATATAATTTAAATTTTTTTATGTCATCAATGAATTTTATAGATGAATTTGACATATTAGGGATTATTTAAAGTATTTTTTTTCGAAGGAATGAGTTTTTATGATATTTTTGAAATGTCAATTACTGGATAGTGTCAAAATTGACATTTATGAGATTTTAAAATAAATAATATTTTATTAAATGATATAAAATTCATAAAAATCAATCCTTCGGACAAATGATTGTGATAAGTCTAAATATGTCATTAATGAATCATTTTTGTTCATTTGGAATTTTATAATAATTATATTTACTCTCAAAGTGTAAATTACATAATGTCGCGGTAAGAATTAATAAGGGTTAAAACAAAAAGATAAGGATTAACAAATTATCAAAACTTGTATAATTTTAATTGGATGAATGAATTTCGACCCAAAATCATCCTATATTAGAAATAATTTAGTTTGGATCCATTTAGAATAGAAAATAAATATATATTAATTTAATACTTTTGATAATTTCAAAAGTGCCCCCCTCCTATAAAAGGGCACTCATTCACCTTTATTCCTTACACTTAAAAAAGCTTTTTGGTTCAACCAAGCTCTACCCAAACCCCTTCCTAGAATACTTCCCCACATTATTGAGGCCTTAGTTTAGTCAAAACACCCTCCTTAGATGCTTTAAGTTGTTAAGAGAGATGATCATCCGAAGGAAAGGTAACACTTTTATTTAAATGTTTCTATTTTATTTCTTCTTCCACTTCCTTCAAATCTTCCTCAACCATGATGAAATAATAACTAAAGTATCCTCAATATACTGATATGTTATTATGTTAGTATCATCACCTAAATCCATCTCTGATTCCATCAAATGGGAAATGAATTAATCATTTGTGCGTACGTGTGAATTATCACCTCCACGAACCGATATAATTCGTTTTCCATAATCATCTCTCAAGAATGGTTATAATGATGGAATTAATTTTCATATGTGATATTCATGAAATATTTATCATTATAAGAGAATAATATATCAATTAAGTTCTTACTTTCCATGCACATAAAAATGATAATGTTGTTCATGCGTATGTTTGAATTATCACCTCCATAAAGCGATGTGATTCGTTCTTAATCACCACATCACATGGATAATATATATAAGTATATTTAAATGAGTAATATTATATTAATGATATAATTATCATTTTGTAAAGATAAAATAATACTTACCTTCTTTCCAAAATGATCATTTAAAAATGGAAACGTTACTCATGCATATGTATGGATTACTGTGTCCATGATTGTAGCGTAGTTAATTTTACATACCCATAATTAATGGTTTGATTTAAAAGTATAATTGATGTATAAAAGTGATTATTATGTAATGAATATTATTCTAGATATGATGGACTTAGGACCACTTTGACTATTTAAATCATACCATTGTCATCCTGGACTCAAGTACTAAATAACATCAAAACGTCCAACATGAACTTAAATAATTAAGTAATTGTTATAACATAATAATAAGGGATATAAAAGGAATAGTAAACCTTAAAAAGTTTCTAAATAAAGTAAATAATTAACCAAAGTTTATTATTTAGGAAGATAAATATTGCACATGATGATTCAGACTCAATGGTAAAGGACTCTTTAAATAAAACATCATTTTAAATGTTTTAAAGATTTATTTTTCTAAATATTTCTCATTAATGTCCATATTTTCAAAATGGTTTTAAAGATTTATTTATATGGACATGAATGTTTTAAAATTTCAATTTCTTTCAAAAGTTTCAAAGTAGTATGGGACACTTTTATTCAAAAATCATCTTTTTAAATGTTTTAATTGTGTTTTAAAAATGGAATGTTTATTTCAATAACTTGGAATGTTTTTTTAATATATACATCATGAACCAAATTTATCACTTTTATGTATCTTTAATGTTTTGATGTTTACTTTACAAGTTTACACTTTTATTTTCAAATAAATTGTTTTCATTTATGAGTGTGTGGCTTTGTAAAAATGAAATGTGATTTCAAAGTGGAAATGTTATTTTTCCTTTATTCTTGTTTTATGTGTTATGATTATATTATGGTTCTTGGGAATTATTTATGAGTATGGATAAAATGAGGGAGGGTGAGCTCGTGATATCTCTCCAATGCATTGAGTAATGAGATAGAGTTAAATAGTAGGATTTAGTAATGCGAAACGGGCAGGCCGGGGCGGGGCAGGCTAAGCCCGCACGGGTTTGAGCCCATGTGGGTTTGTCCACAAAAGCCTGCATATAATGTGAACAAAAAATTTCAAGCCCGCCCCGCCCCGCATAAACCCGCAGGCTTACCAACATTTAAAAAAAATACTATTTATAATCATTTAAATACTGTATTTTTTATCATTCTTAAAGGTATTTGTGGGGAGAAGTATGAATTAACAATAACTAGAGTTTTAAAGGATGTGATGGAACATTTTTTTGTGGGTTAATGGTGGCATGTGGTAATGTCGATGTGGTAGTGAATGATTGTGATAGAAAGTAGGTGAGTGATCGGTGATGGGAGATGAATGATAATGTTGGTTGTGTGGTGATGTGAACAACTAAACCTGTGAATGAATGAAGTCTCTCCAGGTAACGACCAATTTTAGAGGAAGTTATTAGTGTTTTCATGAGGTTCTATCCAATTCTCTTAATAACAAAATAAAATTAAATAATAACAAAATTAAATCGACCTAAGAAATATTATGATTATAATAACTCTTATAGAATTGAAACCATGTGTAAGGGCGATGAGTTCCATTTTTCAAGAGATGGGTTGACACACCATGTGCATATGGTTAATAATTACAATATAAATAATATAATATCATATTAAAATAATAAATATAGACCTATTTGAAATTCACATGTGAATAAATGGTGAATTAATATGACCATTACGGTGAGAAATCATATGTCACCGTTTAACCATGATTTTTTTATTAAAAAAATTAAATGTTAAAGAAAAATATATTGTAAAAATAATATACATTTTTTTTTAAATTGAGCCCGTGGGCAAGCTCGCACCCGCGCGGGATCAACCCGCATTAACCCTCACCCACACGGGCTTAACCCGCATTGGCCCGCACTCTAAACGGTCAAATTTTTTAGGCCCGCCCCGCCCCATATCCTCCCCATACCCGCAAAGCCCATGGGCCGCAAGCCCGCTTTGCATCGCTAGTAGGATTTCTCCTAAGAGATTTAGAAAATATACCGTGATGGGTATTCCAAATGTAACCATTAAGGTTACTCCCTATTTAGTCGTGAAATCTACAATGTAAGAATGTTATGGATGCCACAAGTTACCTTTATGATTTATATTTTTTATGGAGTTTTACAGGAATATTATGATTTCAAGAGGTAAGATAAAGTGTTTATGTTTTATGGGTGAAAGGTATGATTTTGTGAAAATATTTTCATGAGTTTAAAATATTCACGGGCTAACGGTTTCTTTCCTTATTTTATGTCTCTTACTAAGCTTTTTGTGCTCATCCCAAGTTTTAAAAAAAATCACAGGTCTTAATATTATTAAGGATAAAGAGTATGTCGTGATGAAAGTATCGAAGATGTGTCTTGAAAAGAAGTCATTTTTTATTTTAGAAGGGTTTCCTTTGGTGGAAAAAATGAATACTGAGTATAAGTGTCCACATGTAATGTATGGGTCTACTTTGTAATAGTTTGTCCTAATTCTCTAAAACTCTAAACTGAAAAGATCATCGAATGTGAATTCTAGTTCAAAAATACTACAACAAGTTGTGTTTAAGTCCAGGTCCTTACAGGTCCATTGCGTAATGGTTTTCATGGTTCAGTAATAATCCCTACGTGTGCTAAGGGGTGGAATGATTTCACTATTTCTAAGAGCATAATTTTTTGGGTCCAAAAATTAGTGAAAAAATATCACTCACAATGAGCTTATAAAGTAGTATGGTTTTATAGTAACTTGTGTTGCTACAGTACCCAAATCTATATAGTGATTTATGATACTGCAATACTCATTGTTGGTATTACTAGTCAACTCTGCTATAGTTGGTCAAACTTATTATATTCCCTCTAAAATATGGTTCAGGGACCTTCGAACCCCTAATCCCTGAATAAGGGGATACTTCCCCCATGGAACCCTCATAACCTCATTGTGGATTTTGAATCATGGAAGACACTAGACTAATGTTCAGAACAGGCCTATATCACTTCGCTCAACTTCATCCACCTAATCAGGCTCCACTATTCCAAAAAACTACTAAAGCTCCCTATTGGAGGAGTTCCACCTTAAAGTATCCATATATCCATGAAAACCATTAGGTTATATCTTCCTTTATCATACATTATTCTATTTTCATTATAGAGTACATTGAAAATTTCACTAGTGGGGGGGGGGTAAATACTTTCTTGTGTTAATTGGGGATTTTATTAAAACAACTCTTTTCATGTTTTTGTTGTGTTTTTTTTCATTTTTGAGCATTTTATATAGAAAAATATTATTCCACATGTTCATTGGTCTCATGGAACTTATTAAAAATTTATGTTTGATTTCTCCAATCTAAAGTTTTAAAATATTTAAAGAAATTATTTTACTATTAGCATATGAGTATGAGATAAAATTAAATTTTAATGATTAGTTTTAGTAAAAAGGTTGTTTTTAAATGATGTGATAGGTCATGTTTTTATGAAACCTTTGAGATTATGACACTATATACGTGATATTTTTAAGGGAAAATTGTCTCATTTAATATCTCTACACATCATGACTTGTGATTCTTTCCTACTTAATTGAAGGTGAGTGTAATTCAAGTAAATTTTAGTAGGATTTGAAGAAATTTTTTTCCAAAAATAATAATAATAACACAACACAACAGATAGGATGAGGCATTGAGATTTGAATTCTTGGATTTCTTAAATGAGTTAGGTTTAGAAAATTTGATTGCAAATGATAAGAGCAAGTTTTGTGGAAAAGAATTAGGTAAGCTAAAAAAATTAAGTTAACAACATATATTGAATAGAGAATGGAAAGAAAATCATAAAATAGTTTTCACATGCACACATTGATATTTAGTCACATAGTTAACTTATAGATTGTTTCACTATGACTAGTATCATGCATCTTACTGAATTTTTTTATATGATTTATGAGACAATTATTAATATTAACTTAGTGTGATTCATTTTTTCTCACATTCCTATCACGAATTGAGTTAACGTTGAATGTTTAATCATCATGGATTGAAAAATATCTTCATTTATATCATATCATCATTTTTAAAATAAACAAAATTGATTACTCCTAGGAGTACAAAGATTTAGGTGTGGGGGTGTGATCACATTATGATCCACCATCCTTTCCCTCCCTTATGCCAATATTCATAGTTGACTATGGGTTTTAATTTCCAAATTTAAGTATAATTTTCAATTCTCATTTAATTTTTTTGATTAATGTTAAAATAATAAATTTGTATAAGTTTTCATAATTATATGGAAAGAGGAGGTGATATGGACATCCCATGAAGAAAAATCAAGCAAAATGGGCCAAAATATACACTAACCCAAATACATATGCTGAATCAAAATTATATCCTAAGAAAATCATTGATCCAATTAACCTAAAATTTCCTGGAAATATCTCTCTCTATTTGAGTTGCAAATTTCATGAATAATATAAAGCCTAAATACACCATTCTGAGACTTGCATAATGGTATCTTTAATGAAAATTGAAATTATTCACGTTTAAGATTATAATTTGGTGTTTTTTTCAATTTCTTGAGTTTTAAACCTCCAATCACCACCAATATTATGGGGATACATTCAATAGGATACAAACAAACCTTTAGTTTTATCCAAGTTGATATAATATTGTTTTCTTGGAAAAACCCATGATTTAATTGGCATTATAAAATCTATGTGAAAAAAATAGTTCCTCTTTTAATCTATAAATAAGTATTTTTTGGTATATCATTTGGAAGCTTGTCCAAGGGGGAAAGGTTCTATCAAATTAGATAATTTAAGGGTTCCTTTCATAATTATTGAGGTTTTGGATCTCCCTATCCTCATAGGGATAGATTAAATGAATATGGAGATTCATTCAATCCACCTCCTCCTCTCTATGGCAAGCCAAACTTTGGGAAATCATTATAAGAGAGTTGCACACTTGTCAGGGGGTTCCAACACACCCTTTACATACCGGTTTTCTATATTTCTTGTTTTTATTAATTTCATTTACTTACATCTTGATGTATTTCCTACTGGATAATCATATTTATTTGTATTTAAGAAATGCATGTGTTCTCTAAACCGTTCAACTCTAAGATTTCACAAGGGAAACTTGTGTTGTTCCGAATAAAAAACACAGGAGCCCGTTTATTTCTATTACACATGAATTAGTAAGTGCTTTGTTAGACTCATACCATACATAATAGGAGAACCGTAAATATATTATTTTTATTCTAAGGTTCATACCCAAATGCACTGTTTTAAGGTGCAATAGGATAATATAGATTCAGGTTAAACTCAACCAAATAATTTCAAAAAAAACTAATAAAATTTTGAATAATTAACCTTCCAAGATGTGTAATGGCCATGTGATGATCATATTCTCCTATATTATACCCCATCAGTAAAAAATCAATTAATTTGACATGTCATGATAACATGGGTAGATATCAACCCATATCAAAGGATGTGTGTGTGTGTGGAACCCTGAATTGTCACTTTCTTGTTCATCTTTATAAGATTAATTTATCCCTTGAGTTCAAGGTGTCTCCGGGTGAATTTTTGAGAATTTTGATGGTTTTCCAAGGCTTCATGGTTAGGATCGCGGTTTAAGAAACCATGCAGTAGAAACTGTGCGACTCTTTTTGTAGTTTTAATAGTGATGATCACATAATTACCAAATGGTCTCGTAAACTATATGAGTAAACCATGTGACCTGCTTGATTTTGGGTATTTTGATCTTTTCGCCTTCTTTTTAATTGGGGGGTGTGGCTCTCCCAATATTCTCCCTCATTCAAAGGGTTCAACTAAGGCACCTCTCAAGCCCTCTTTCTCTTCCTCTAAGCCCTTCTATGGTGGTTTTAAGGTGATTTCTTTTTGGATCTTCACTTGAATTGGAAGGTAAGAGTATCTCCTTCCTTATTTTACTAGTTTATTCTATATCTTACATTTTCTCAAACCTTAGTGTACATTTTGGCAAAATTTTAAGGTTATGGTTGTCTAATAATTGGGGCTTTAAGTTTCTATGGGTTTTGAGACTTCTCTTGAGACATAATCCAGTGGCGTTCATCCAAGGCGACACGATTACACCACTTGAGGTAGGTGTTTCCATTTCATCCCTTTTATTTGATAGCTCCTTGGATACTTGATTATCTTAAATATGATTTTGAACTAAAGTAATCAAGTATATTATATCTAGATTGGTGTTGTCAATGGTTTTTTCCATGCTTTGTTTGGTTTCTCCTTTGACAAAATGGGTGAAAGGCCTAGTTTAATGGCACTTTGGTTTCAAATTGTATTTTATGCATTCCAAGTGTATGATAAAATGAAAATGATAGTTTTTTCAAAATAAATTATTTATTCATGGTGTTTTGAACCAAATTCAGTTTATAATGTGGGGTGTTTTGGGGTTTAAAGGTTTTTTATATTTTAAAAGGGGTGTTTTTGTCTTATGGAATTTCTTAGTGACTACCTTGAATTGATTGTGATCTTGTTTGGTGTGACTTATGTTTTCCCATGGTTTTATGCTTGGTTTCAAAATAACTTTAAAAGGGTATTTCCAAACTTATGATTACTAAGTATAAAGTAAAGGTTGGGTTTTCACTTTATGAGATTATATTTGATTGATTATTGGTTATACCCTTGTTGAGCCCTATTGTTATTCATTGTTGATGTTTGTGCATCCCATTTGATAAGTGATTGAATTTTGACTCAAGTTATGTTTATTGGGTAGTGGGGTCACTAATAAAGGGGACTATTGGAGGTGGTAAGGATATGATTGTGGTGTTGGCCTTGAACTTTGTTGTGGTCATGTGATCAACATTGGCTTGATAGTAATCTATTCCATGAGGAACCCTAGGATAGTAAGTGAGAAATTAAGGGATGGATGCTTTTCTAGTTGAGATCACTATGTGGCTAGTATCCCCAGTTTTTATTATTATGACCATGGCAAGGGGGTGTGTGCAACACCTGAGCTTCAATTATAACAAATAAACATTTCTTTTTAAATAAACAATATCATAATGCGCATAGTTTTATTCAAGAATGTTATTAAAACCTAAATTCAAAATTTTTATAAATTTATTTTGATGAAATGAATTTATTTTTTGAATTTATCATGTAAAAATTATCTTAGAGTGATATTTTGATATTTTTCAAAAATAATTATTTTTTGGATGAATAGTGAAAAAATACTGATTTTACAAAAAAATATCACTTTTATATCATTATAATTACATAATAACTTGAAATTTTATGAAACATTTTTTATATAAAATATATATATTTAATAGGTAATATAATTCATATAAAAACATAGTGTTAAACTTAGAAATATATGTTTAATATTTTGAAAATCTAAGCAATGCTTTGGTTTAAATAAAAACTTTTCTTAGTTCTTTATTAATAAAGTATTTACAAACTTCCTTTTGATTTTGGTTTGGTATGAAATAAAAATAAGACACATTTGATTTAAAACAATCTAATTAATTCCATTGTAAGCAACAATATACTTGATTTTGCTATAAAATAATTTCTATTCTTAAAATATACATTTTTCTAAAAATGATTTTCGTTCTGTTTTGAAAAACTATATTAAATGAAATTTTTACCACTTATATGGGTTGAATAATGTAAAATGGATTCCATATTTTGAATCATAATAATTAATATCAGGTAATAATTTCAACTTAATTTTTTATCAAAATGAATAGTAACTATGGTAAATATTTATCACTTTGGTTAAGGATAAAATGAGTTAAAAGGGTTAAAAATAAAAGAATAAGGATTCAAAATAACACAAAACACTTCTTAAACCTCATTGTTTCGTTTTATTTCTACCTTAAAATTATCATATTAGAATCTATGAAAATTGGGAGCCACTTGACTTAAGTAAGACATATATTATATAATAAAGTTTCAAGTATTTACATGTTTTCCACCAGCCTCACTTATAAAAGGGGACCTCCTCTCTTCTCTTCTCTGTGCTAGTTGAGAAACTTAGTTTGACCAATACCTTAAAAAGGTGAGACATATATTATTCACTACTCTTACTTTATGTTTCTTTATTCTTTATTGATTTTCTTTAATTATTTAATAATTTATGTTGTTCAATACATTTGTTAATACAACTTCATGTCAAATTATGTTCACATTCAGTAGTATTAACTATTTACACTTGTTCATATGCCATACCGATAGTATTCTTTTTCACTATCCTTCTTTTTGAAGTCGTAAAAAGGTGAGAGAAGAAAAAAGAAAATACAAAAAAAAATCTATTTTAAAGCTTCTTTCATTAAATTTTTGTTTATTATTCAATGGGTTTTGCGATCATCAAAATGGGGGAGATTGTTGGATAGACTTACATTGTTCCAACATATCTCGGTTTTTATGTGTTTTGATTATTCAAAAAATCCCTATTTTTATTCTAATGAGTTTATCTAAAGACTTTCAGATTGTATTCTATTATAAGATATGAGCTATTTGTTTCAAAGGAATTTTTTCTACGTTTAATATAAGTGATTATCTTATGCTGAGTAAAATGTTCAATCTGCATCAAAGTATTTTATCCTACGAGAATCTAGTTTTGAAATTTATCTTCTGTTTGCAAAATTCAGAAAACTCAGTGTTGAAAATTTATCTTACTACGTAAGATATCTTACAAAGAGAATAAATTAGCTACCGCATGTTCAAAGCCAGATATCGTTGTGTTGGAATGGCTATGACGAAGACAAAGACACAAGAGGGGGTGAATCGAGTTCCTTTTAAACCTTTTGATGAATTTAAAACATCTCTCTTATTATACAGCGATCCTTTCCTTCTCTCTTAAAGACGTGAGCAGCAGAAATAAATAAGGAAAAGAACACAGTGATGTATAGTGGTTCGAGGCACAAAGACCCCCTAATCTACTTCACCAACGCTCTCTCCACGAGCTTGGAGATTTTCAGTAGTTAGCCCTTATACTGGGGACTTTCACAACTGAGTACAGACAGTTGATACATTTACAATAAGGCTTTTACAAGGCCATCTGGGTTTTTTTACAAGGAACCGAAAATCCACAGCTTAAACCGAGAAGTTGACACTTCACCGACGACTGAGTCCGAGCAGTTGATACTCCAATAAATCAATAGAGATTGATTTGATTGAGAAAACATATTTTTCTCATAGTTACAGCAGCAATTGACATATGTATTTGATCTTCAATATAGTACAACAACATCAAAGATAATCTTCAACGTTGCACAGACTTTCTTTACACACACCAGACAGATGTGTAAACATGTATGTTCTCAAAATGTATCTCTGACAAATGCTTTGTTGAACTTGCAGAAGAAGATGTAACAATAAGATGCAGTATCAGCGACACCAACAACATTGAGTCGATCAGATAGATCAAAACATGTATGTCTCCAAAGTGTAGCTCTGAAGGCAACAACGTTGTCATTTACAAACACGCAACTCTTCCTTTTCTATTTTTGTTGTATATAACAAATCTCTGATGATGATTGTCTCGATATTTATATTGTACGTTGAACAACTCCAGGTCAAACCAGCTTCAGAAGTATCGCATAATAAATCGTGAATATTTGAATTCAATATCATTCAAGAGAGTCATAATTTCCCTTAAAAATAGGAACAATTTACTCTGTTGAATGCGAGCCTTTCAATCGATTGTAACGAGCCTTTAAATCGATCATAAATAGCTTTGAATAGATATTTACTTTTGGTGAAACCGTTGCATAAAACACAAATAATATCTTGAATTTAAAATTTTGTCATCATTGAATAGTCAAACGCAGGGTTCCTTCACGTAACGACAAAACTCCAAAAATAGGGTTGAAAATGTATGGTTGTTTACAAATGTAGGCTTCACAAACAATACTCTTTGTTCCTCAAACGTAGGGTTTATCCCAAACATAGGGTTGATCAATACTTTTCCAATAGTGTAAAGTATATGATCTATACGTTTTCTTCCAAACGTAGGGTTTCCAAACCATACATTACGCTTACAAACGTAGAGTATGAACAGTGTTTCCAGAATACTTTCAAAATACGCCCAAAATAGTTAATCAAATATTCTCTCATGGATTAACGACTTCTGTACGCCTCCAGAATAAATATAAATATTCTAACAAATATTATCTTCTTGAAATTTACTTAAAAGCAACTTCATTAGTAACATAAATGTGGGTGTTTGTGAGCATCAAAACTAAAAAAGAAATTAACAAAATTGTTGAAACAATACATGCTCAATAGATATTTCAGCCAAATAGTTATGAAAAATCGGTATCTTACGTAAAGGATATTCGCAAAAGATTATATGATGAGCAGTAAGAGAAGTTGTGAAAATTAAGCATCACACTTCAGTAACATAATTCTCTTACATAGAAGAATTATTCTACGCAACGTTGAATTCAATTTATCTTACGCATCGTAGAAGCTAAAGATATGTTTTATCTTACAAAGCCTCTCAGAAATTTATTTTACAAGAACGGTGTTACCAGTTTGTTATCTTACGAAGAACAAGTTGTTGTGCAAATCATCCTGGCTGCTTTTATAATATTAGCATAATATTTTGATAAATCGCTTCATGCTTTTGAGCGTATCAAAAAACGAGTTGTCTAATTAAGGAAAGATCGATTTGTATAAAGTGTCGTTTTGTCAAGAATGGAAAGATCCGAAGAAGAAAATTTCTGACATTGTCATTGTAAAGTTTATTCCATATTTGGAAGAAATGGACACATGTCATTAAGAGTCTGTCTCATCAACTTTTCAATGGATTATTCACTCAACCACTGTGATTATCTCGTATGTTTAAGTTCAAAAACAAAGAGGAGATATAAATAGGGAGAGTTAGTTGTTACATGAAGATGCAGATATAGAGATAAAGATGTGCAAGTATATTCGAATAATTTGATAACGCTAATGAAGAATGCATGTTCATAGACAAAATCTCATACAATGCTTGTGTGTCGGTGCTTACAAGTTTATCAGTTGCAACAGAAGATCATCCAGAGTTGTGCTTTGAAGATCATCATCTTCTTTGGACGAATCTTTATCTACTGTCAGTTGTTGCTTGCAACTGTGTGCTGCAACAATTCTTTAAAGTTCATTCATTTATATTTCATCTACATTCGTTGCAAGTGAGTGTGTTAAGACCGTGGATAGATCTTATAAAGGGAGAGACTGGTTGAAAGCTCGTGTACCTTTGTAACAAGTATCAGCTGCTTGTACTAAGTTGGGAGCCCCGGAAAAAGGGTTGTCATGGTGAAAATCATCAAACTCATGGAGTAGAGTGTCGGTGGGGTGGACTAGAGGATTTTTATTCCCTGAACCACAATAAATCTCTTGTGTTCAATCTCTTTCCGCTAAACTTTTATGTGTCCACAGCCTGTTTTTATTAAGGATGTTGGAGACTATGTCCCACATCAGACTTCGGTGTTTTGTCATCTTAATTATTTCCCTATAAATAAACTCCAAAGCCTCTCTTAAGAGGTATATTGAGTATTGGGTCCACCACTCTTATCATTCTACATGATATCAAAAGAGATCTAACTCAAAACCCTCCCTCTTGTTTAATTCCCCCAGTCTAGGTTTTTTTCCGTAACGATTTCCCCGGGGGCGTTAAAGTTGTATGCCCCCTTGTCGACTCCATCGTCTGAGCTTCCCCATGCCTGTGTGGCTCCTCTGTTGCGCCCTGCCTACACAACTCTTTTGCAACGCCCCATCACTGGCACGCCCGCGCAGAGCCCATCTCCTATGACAAACCAATCCTCGTGTGACTGCGCCTCCCTGCGCGATACCTCCCTGCGCGGCCCCTCCGCGGGAGCTCCACCATTGACGGCCTCTTGCGCGTCGCCCTCCATCCTGCAACGGCACCTCCCGTCGGCGCTTCGTCGAACGGCCCTCTGCCTCACTGTGTGCGACACCCGACGACCCTTTGCGGCCCTACGCGTGACGTCGACTCCCTTCTGACGTCGGCCTCCCCCTCCTGCGAAAGCCCTGTCTTCCATCGCCAGCCCCTCCTGCGCGTCTTCCCCGCGCTCGCCCCTGTGGCGTGACGTCTGTAGGTTCCAGGCGCAACGGAAGCGCGTTGGCGGGTATACCGAACTTTAATTTTTTCTATTAATAACGATTAATCTGAGATCCGTCATGATAATAAAACGCCGGATCTTCAGAATAGAACGAAGAATGAAAGAAAAAATAAGGGGGTCTTGAAACCATAAAGAGGGTCATCATATGTTGGTTATAATTAATTTAATTAAAAGACAAGAATTACCTTGATGGAATTCGCTCTCTGTTGATGTTTCCGGTCACAATCTAATGTGATCTGTCGTTGCGTCGTAGAATCCAAGTGTAGGATTCCTCTGGCGATGATCTACACTTGCCCCACGTATTTTTAGATGTCGCTGAAGGGATCTCCGAGTGCTAGTGCGGAAGAGCCTTCGCTTGCGATATCCGCCTTCGATCGCCTTGAGAGCCGCTTGCAAAGCGCTCTCCTTGATCCGGTGGAGGAGGATCTCTCTCGTAACTTGAGAGCGTTCTTAGAAGAAAAGAATTTTCTCTTGCCTTGAGAGCTTTCTCTAGATCTGTTGTGCACAACCCCTAAAAATGACTAAGCTAATGAGAATTATATAGTTGAGATTTTAATTACTTAGAATAATAAAATGAATTAATTACCCAAAAGCATTTATTTATTTCACTTAATTCTTAGTAAGACCTCATGTCTAATAATAACAGTTGACTATTATTATTACTTGACATGCATCCAATGAATTACACCTAATATTATTTTAAAAAATAATAATACTATTTCTCACAAATCCCTAAAAAAATTACATGGTGTGTATCTTAATATACACGGTGTGTACTTTTGTTTTTCCATTTTCTTTATTTCCTCCACATTTATTAGACCTTGAATAATGGTTATTTATTTCTCAAATAAATATCACCGCATTACTCGCTAATAAATATATTACTACGCCCACAATATATTCTCTCGAATAACTAATGTCGAAATAAATGCGACCGAACATCCTTGAATAATTATTAAATCATAATCGAGAATAATCTTTATTCAACTTGTTAAATTAATATTTAACTGGGATACTTGGACACGCTTAGTGTGTGACCCTCTATGCCTCTTTCTCAGTGGCATTAGGCGGAGCTTGTCTAAAGTCCAAGGTTATCATCTAGCAACACGCCAAGACACACATATAGAAAGAAGTTAACGTCGCAATGACGTGTCACTTCCTACGAACGCTTACCGTGTAATGTAATCTCTTTGTCTCGATATCCCGAATGAAGCGGGTTGCATGTTAGTGTCATCACTTATGTGCTCGATTATTCTTTCTTTAACTTTTCAAAATTGAATTTGCTCATTCCTTACCATGGTCATTGATTTATTTAGGCTATATCAGTTCCATCAAAAGACCTGAGATATCTACTTTCGTCATGGAACATAATGGACAAATCCTTTCTTGCATTATCTATTAATGCAGTATTACTCATGATGCACCCAACATATTCTACCTCGCTGCGAACAGTGTGTCGTCACAGTTTTCGTCAATACATCTAAGTGCGCGAGTTGTAATACACATTAATAATAATCTTAAAGTAAAGGACCAATACACACGTCCGAAGAAGGTAACATCCAATGACACTATGAAATGTGGATTTCCTGTTGGCGAGTCTCATTCTAATAATACCCTCCTGGATATTACCAAGGGCGCACACCATGAGAAGATGCCTCAAAGTTTTATGAGTTCTCACCTCTAATAGCCTGTATTATTTGTGTCCCTCAAATAACATCATCTGGTCATAGAACATATATTTAAAAATAGTGTTACGAAACTTCCGGGTTCTCATCATAGTAGGGATCCGTTGACCCTTTAATGCCAGAGTTATCTTTAGGACATTATCGCATGCATTGTCACGCAGAAGAACAATCAAGATGTGATAAGGTATTTATTAATGAATAAAGTACAAAGTAGTTGGTTCTAGGTCACCAACTCCAACAATGTCCCTCTGCGCATCCTCTGCGCATCACCTCTCCCGATTTGGCCCACCTCTCTGGTGTGCACCGGCCAGGTCTCCCACCACTCGTCGCAGCTCACCGGTAGCGGCCCACTCCACCCCAACACCCCCTGTGAGTTGTGGCTCCCTCTTCCCGACGCTCCAATCCGGTGACCCTCATTGCCTGGCCCTTCCTCCGACGACCGACTCCACCTCCTCATCGTGTCGTCCAGATCTGGAGCGTTGTCTCCCCTGTCTGTCGGCACGCCCACGCGGTTCCCCCTGCACCCCCAGAATTTCTTGATTGACTTCTCCAGCATATGAGGTGCCTATCATCGACCGGGATTCGGAGCTGTTTTCCCGACTCCTCACTCGTCTGTCCTTCCGCTGAGTGGCGACGAGACGCCGTTAGCTTTCTCGGTGCTCCATTAACTAGCACTCGCGACTTTCCTGATGCCTCATCGACCGGCCCCGCCTGTGCGGCATTCCCGGCGAGCTGTCGATCGGCCCCACCTGTGCGACTTTCCCTACGCTTCGTCAACCGGCTCCACTTGTGCAGCTTCGCGACCCATCCTTTTCAACGCCATCTTTCATCATCCATCATTTTCCTGCTGGTTTTGGGCATTGTTCGTTGGTTCGCACAGTCTTTTACAGCATCATCACCCATCAACTTCTTGAGGAGGGAGCAGCAGTCATGACGGTTTATCTTTTGTTTTGTCTTGTTATGTCATCAAACTGGGTATGTCCAACTTGAGGGAAAGTGTAAAAGTGTATTTGTTTTGTTTTGGTTTGATTTGTTTTCTTCAATTATGCATACAAGCTAGGTAGACCAAGCTTGAGGGGGAGTGTTGGAGTCTATGTCTCACAACGTACTTCGGTGTTTTGTCCTTTATCATTCATCATAAAGACATCAATGTCTCCCTTAAAAAGGCATCTTGGGTATTGAGTCTCCTTTCGCGGTCTTCGGGAACCGGATACCCCTTAAACCGGCTTTTAAAAAATCCAAAAAAAGTGATTAGCAGCAGCAGGTATTGAGTCTCCTATTTATCATTCTACAAAGAAAAAGATTAGAACTTGCATACCTTGAAGAGGATGATTTTAAAGTAAGAAAATTTTAAGAACTCAATTCACCCTCCTCTTGAGTTTTCAGTTAGCATTCTCTGACACAACATAGGTTGTCTAACTTATTATTTGTTACTGTTGATATATGCATATCTGTTTTTTATGCGCTGAAAGTTAATATTGCCACGTGTCGTGCGCTTTTGCGCCAAGGACCCTTGTCGCCATTGTACGTCATACGCTGTAATAACTATGGGCTCAATTAACCTTCATGCATACTGCAGCTTCACGGCTCGCCTTCTTCCTTTAGAGTGTCATTTTTAATTCACAAAAACATCGCTGCAAAAATCTACCTCTTACTGACTTGAATCATAATAATATTCATAATCAAGATATTTGAACTTTGAAGATAAAAACAAGCATTGTCTGATTTGATGGATAGAAAACCTTCAGAAATATTGCAGATATTTTAGCTTCTGAATTTAGGATAATGTCCCTCAAAATCTGGTTTGATCTTCTCATTCATCTCTTCAGAATATTCCTCTTAATATCAGCACAGATCTTTGAGCTTGAATGTATATTCCACATGACATGCTTCAGGTGCATGCATGCTGATATGGCAATGACACGCTTCAGGTTGCAACAAAAGATGAACCTTACGAAGTTTGATGCAGAACCTTACGAAAGCCTTTTTCAACCTTACGAGGGAATGTCTCAACCTTACGGGCAGCCCGCACCAACCTTACGAAGGTCCCCATCAACCTTACGAAGTCGCGCCCCAACCTTACGAGCAGCTCGCACCTCACACCTCACACCAACCTTACGAGCAGCTTGCACCAACCTTACAAGAGCTTGCCCCAACCTTACGAGGTAGCACCCCAACCTTAGGAGGCCCTCATACCAACTTTATGGGAACACACACCTACCTTCCGAGGACAGCCTCGCGGTCTATCTCAACCTTACGAGCAACATGTCTCAACCTTACGAGCAGCTTGTCTGCAACATGTCTCAGCTTTATGCACGGTTGTCTCAACCCTACGCATATCTAGACTTCCTCCATGCTCTTTCGAGATTTCTTCAAACCTCTTCTAGCCTTTAAGATCTTCACACCCCAAAGTAGGCTGTCTTGATAGATTGTCGTGAAGATGCCTTCCACTTTCTTTAACATCTACCTTATCAAGCATGACATCCAATGCTAACAAATCCAACATAACATATACTGTTAACAAATACAACATGAACCCTTGGGTTGTCAACACATAATTTGATGAGGTTGGATACTCTATTTATAAAAGAAAACTAACATAGAACTCTAATACACGACTCTAGACCATGGCCCAACCTAATGGTGCCCAACAGGATCCTTCACTCCCCTTGCAAGATTCAATTTTTTCAAGGAAAAACACAGCTAAGTAAATTTTTATTAAATTTCCCTGAATAGACATTTTTCATCAAACCATACATTAAAACATCAGGGTTTCCCAAACTCTGCTAGATTTTTCTTACTAATTAAGCCTCAAAATAAACAGATTCAAAACCTTTCAGCAAAACAATATCCCTTAGAACCAAAAATATTCAAATACAGAAGTTCGAAGTAGAAAAAAATTATATATGAACCGATCATACAATAGCTAATTGATGAATAAAAATCAGTAATTGTCATGGTACATGGAAGTCAAAATTGTACGCACCACACAATTAGATCAACGAGAAACCAGCTTCCAATGATATTTGGACAGGTCAAACCAGCTAATGAGGCCATCTTCAAACAGGATCTGCACAGTGAATCAATACATAAATAATCATATTGAAAAATTTGATTGAAGGAGCAAAGCAAATATCCTTTTCTTCACCGAGTGTTTTTTGGACTTGTTATTGAACCACTTTATAATCCCAAAACGCCTGGAAAATAAGAAAGAGACAAAACATTAAACAGGCAGAAGGCAAGCTAACTAGAAAATTTTGAATGAAAACACAAGCTAACAAATTTTTAGAGAAAATGCGACACGACCTTTTTTGAACCAAACAAAGAAAATTTATGTCCTCACCAATTCCTGGAAAATAAATTCCATGGAAAAGTGATTCCTGGAGAGAATTTAATTTCACGAACCAAACAAGAGACATGCAAAAATGAAAATAGAGGGGTTCATTTTAAAGAACAAAATGAGAAAGTGAATTCTGACTTTTTAATCAACCTTCAACTTTTCTCGATTACTATAAGACCCTATAGAACAACAAATTGTTACAAGCACCTATCTCACATGCTCAAAAGGCCAACTTCAGTTCATAAACTACTAATATGAAGAAAAAACATGGAAATGCCATTCAAGAAATTAAACTAAAAATTCTGCATCAATGTAATTGCAACTTGTCATATAATGAAGGGTATAGAACGAGCTAACCAAATCAATAATAATTTGAAATATATGATCACATACCAGGAACGTGGACATTTTATCATAATAAGTTCATCAATACAACAACGAGAACATGGCCTTTGTTGGTCAGTAGAATCTTTCAATGTTCCTGAGCAAGGAAAGAACAAGTGGAGCCAAGGACAAAATTACAAATAAATTAATCTCATCAAAGAAACAGCTTAAATGTTGAGACGAAGCATCTAACGTGTGACCATTGAACAAGATAGATAGCTTACCGATATGGAGACCTCTATTTTGGTAGACCTTTTAGAAAAACAAAAAAAACATAAAACCAAAAAAAAATTATAAGATTATAAATTAATAATAAATGTACGCAAATTTTAGTTCATATGAATAAGTGGCATAAGAAGAATGCATAAAGATAACCAAAAAATTATATCTAACAAGGTACGTTACACAATAAGAGAGGGAAATGCATAAATCACCAAAAGAAAAGCTTAAAATTCCATTTTCTAATGGGTAAAATTGCAAATTGAGGAAAATTTGTTGAAAGAAATGACAGGAGAAAGATTTTATAGACCCATTGGATAAACAATAATTCATTTACTCTTCATGCTATGGGTAACCTCATGAGAAGTTTTCTAAAAAAATGTATGACTGAGAACACAACATGCTGAAAAGACATGTGTTAACTTATGAAACAAATCATTAGTTTGATAAGCAATTCAGAAAGGTAACAACCCACACAATGCAGAGGAAGCAACCAAGGTATTGCTTAAAGTGCTCAAGGATGGACAAGATGCTCCAACAAGAGATGATGGGTTCAGGATTGGTTGAAAGGTACAACTAGATGCTAAAGACGGGTTGGGATGTTACATAGCAGTAGGGAAAAAGAACAAAAACCAAGAACTGACATAATCGAAAAAAAATGATTTGAAACGAACTAAAGAACCCAAACCATGGTTACTTGGTTTGTTTTAGTTCTTTATTTTTAAAGAACCAATAGAGGCGCATCTCCTCCTGCTGTGTCTGCACCAAAGCAGGCCTTCACGGGAGGGAGACGGATCTGGACAGATCAGTCAAAAACGGACAGATCTGGCACAGCTCAGGTGTGTGCACCCTCTGCTTCCATGCACGGCCTCCCAGAAAGCCTCCTCCAGGCATGCTGTCTTCCAGCCAGACCGTGCCACTCTGCATGCAACCCCTCCCCCAGGCATGATCCAGGCAACCTGGCCAACCCAGATCCGTTGCCATGCCTGCCTGTGCAGTTGTGCAGATGTGCTACACTGCAGATCCATCATATTGCAGACGTGCACCAACATCAAGGCAAGCAGTACTGTTTGTATAGGAGAAAAGAAGAACAAAAATTATAGCAGACCAGAATTTACAGAGGAAGAAGTATAGAAGTATAGACATATACTCAGGAGTCCCCCACCAAGAACACCAGGCCAAGCCCCTCGACCGAACTGCCCAACAGAATACCCCCCCCCCCAACCCCCTCCCGTTATAACAAACACAGCCCCCCTCCTACACATGGGCAAATGCCCCCCCCCCCACACACACTCAAACAGACTCCTTATTGCTGGGACACTTTTACCCTTACCATATACCCTTTCCTTATTTCAGGTCTAGATCACTCGCCGCCCCTTGAAAACAGTCTTGTCCTCAAGACTGAAGAAAGATGACCTTGCGACACAGGTGAGCCAAGCAATCTCCCTGATTCTCCTCCCTACTTTTGCGCTATGGGTAGAACCAAGAAGAACTGCTGACTTCGGACCAAGCTGCTGCAGTCCGTTGGCATGTCCCCTTGCCACCTAGGCATGTCAGGCTATCTCCCAGATGCACGGCACTATGCAATCCGCAAAGCTGCTGCCTTATGTGCACCTTCCTCGTGAACTGCTGCAGTCATACCCCATAGAGTCGCCTTTGATAGAGGGGCCAGTGGGGCTGGTGCAGTTTGAGTCAGGCCAGAGAGGCTCCCCCGGTCAATGCCCCGAGTTTCACCATCATCAAAAGGAGATGGAGATGGTTGATAAACAGGTAAATGCAGCATCCCATCATCCTTTGCCCAAGAGCTGGGCTCCAAACAGAGTTCGTTGGCTTCTGCTTTCACCGTTTGCTCAAAGAAAAATTGGCATGCCACGAGCTCGACAAACTCCTTGGGTTGTTCTTGCCGTATCCTCGTCTCCTAGTGGCGCATTCCAGCAACTATATATCAACAGGACGCCACTGATTGCGCTTCAAGCAGCAAGGGCAAAATAGCCGGCAGAGTGGCATGTAGCGTAAAGGTCCCCAGGTACATGTGGGCCCCACGTGCCCTTGATCGCGCCCCGTTCCGCGGTGGCGTCATTTCTATTCATCACGCCAAACTGGATGTATGATTTTTCAGAAGTCCGCTTGATTATTTGTCTCCTGCGTAAAGGAATCCAGCACCCACGGCAGGTCAGAGAGTGCCGCGGCGCCACGCCTTTGCGCAACCATTGCACCAGTCGTTGTGGAAGACAACAAAATCAACGCGGTCGATAGAGCAAGCGGGTGCGCATGCTCCTCTTTTTCCTCAATTCCCAAAGCAGGCGAGACGGGTTCCTTAATGTACATTGTAGACCATGCATCGCCCAGTAGTAGGTAGGGAGCAGGTAACTTGCTCTGCTTGTTGCCACCACTAGTTGACGCCAAAGACACATGTCATCCCTACGCCAGATCAGACACCGCTGTGTCGTCGTGCACCAGCACCACCCGATGTGCTGCTTGTTGCGCAGTCGTTGACGCTCACTGCTCATGCGCTACTCAACTCCTTCAAGACAACGGTGATGTTGGGTCTCAATCAGCAAGACACCACCCCCCTCCACAGCAACTAATATCCAGCAGAACTCTCCCTCCCTTCGAATATAATCTGGCAGCGATCCAGCATATAAGACCCCAGCCTTAAACCTTACTTAATCTTGAGTTATTACAAGATTACGCATTGAGGATCTTTTCAGGTTTAGAGTTTTAGAGAATTAGATCATGAAACTTGCATTACATTCCACATTTAAACAAAGTGGTTACATAAAAGATAGTATTCATTCTTCCCATCAACGGAAACATATTTAAAATAAAACATGGATTCTTTCTTGACACATTCTCGACACTATCATCACATCATGTACCTTTCCCTTGACCTGTGAAAAACATTTCAAAAACTTGGGATGAGCATAAAAGGCTCAGTAAAGGTTATAAAAATATGGAAAGGAAACATGAGTTCATATATACATAAGAATGAAATCATACTTTACCCATAAAACATAGGCATATCAAATCATAAATAAATCATAGAAAACATAAGACATAAAAGTAACTTGAGACATTCATAACATTCTTACGTAGGGAGTAACCCTCTTGGTTACGTTTGGAATACCCATCACAGTATATTCCCTAAATCTCTTCGGAGAAACCTTAACGTTTCACTCCTTCGCGTTACCCAATGCATTGGAGAGCTATTACGGGCTCACCCACCCTTAGTTTATCACGGAACCACCCGTTTTCATAACAATGCCCAAGAACCATAACATAAATGTGTCACATAAAACATTCATAAAGAAAACATAACATTTCCATATTTCAATCACAATATAACATTTTAGTATATTGAAATATTGAATCCATTCAAAAAGAAACCATTTCCAAAACCATTTAAAATAATTTATAAAGAGATTTTTGAATCAAAGTGTCCCATACCACCTTGAAACTTAAAATTTTAAACCATTAATATCCATATAAATAAATCCTTAAAACCATTTTGAAAACATGGATATTAATAAGAACAAATAATTAAAACATTTAAAACGATATTTTGGTTAAAGGGGTTTTACCAAAATCAGAGACACTTGAATACAATAATTGAGGAATAACATTTAGTCAAAACTTTATAATATCATGAGAATAAATGGATTCATGATATAATACTCCAAAGGACAGTATATACACCATATAAGAGTGAATTGGTGCATAACAACAATGAACTCTCAATAGAAATGTCAAATGTGATGAAATCCCTTATAAAGAATGTATCCTTAAATTAAGGACAAATCAATCTCAAAAAATATGTGTGACAAATATAAATACACACAATATAAGTGGATATTAAGTGTAAAACAATAAAAGGTCATTCACACATATTCAATGGATGACATATTCAATGACTACATGTTGAACCCAAAGAAATCGAAATTGGGTTAAAAAGTTCCCTTGACAGCCTAACGGCATCACATCAAAAAGAGTTGATGAGAGATAAAAAGAGTACCTCATCACTTGGACATAAAATTTACATATCCCAACATAACAATATGTAAATTAAAAGACCCAACAAAAGAAGTCTTTTAAAAAAGAGGGTGAAAGGTTCCCTTACCGACTTGGGTATCTTTCAAAACATACACCCCATGAAAGGACAATAGATCATTGATGTAAATACTCATAAATAAAAGTATATTACACAAAGAGTAGAATAATGGGCAGTACATACACCACTCAATGTAATTTGTGGCAAATGTAGCATAAATCTCACGGGAATAAAAGTGAGATGAAAAATCCCTTACGAAAACTCGGCAGCCTAACAGCGCCACATAAAACTTCCGAATATGGATTGATGAGATCAAATAGGGTATTCCATCACATTACAATAAAATTTACAGAAAGAGGAATATAAAAGAACATCCCCCAACATTACAAAGAGGAGCTCAAAAGAAGTGACATAAAGGAGAGTACTTAAAAAGAAAGAGAGAGGTTAGATCTCTTACGAAAGTTCGGCAGCCTAACGGCGCCACTCAAAACTTCCAAAATGGATTGATGAGAGAGAATAGGGTCTCTCATCACATGAACATAAAAATTACAGTAAGTGTAATATAAAAGAACATCTCAATCATAAGAAAGATGAGCTTAAAAGGAATGACATAAAAGAGTGTACTTAAAAAGAAAGAGAGGTGTAGGATCCCTTACCTCGGGTCCGACTTGACTCGATCGTTCTTTAATCTCCTGAATAATAAACTTGAGTTAATTTCTAATTCCTTAAGAACCTTTTTCAAGTTCATTATTACTTTTATACCACTTATTACCATGTCATAAACATTATGTAATTATTTATGTTAATAATATTTGTTTTGCCGATATTTGGTTCTTAAGTCGAAAGTGGACTTCTTACAATTACATGTTGTTCATGTGGCCAAATGTTTATTATATACAGAACTGTATTCATTATGTAGATATCATATATGTCATATATATCCAGTACATGCATGCATTTATAACATTACATAATCATTTAGAGGTAAGAAATGAAATGCACCGTTCATGGAGACGGTAAGCCGTACGTACGCATGAACGCTACTTTCATTTCTATTTCGTATTTTGTAGAATGGAATAATAATGATATAAAGGTATATTATAATTCCAGTATAATATCATATATAATATCATATTTCCATCCTTTATACATCCCACATATGGTATTTAACGAATCAAATCACTTTGAGGGGGCGGTAGTCCGCACTTCCTTAAATGAAGATATTGCGTATACCCATAATGGAAGCCATAAAGGTAAGACAAAAATGAAAAATACAGAAGCATAAATAAAACATAAACATATTATATATCATATATAAAAATAGTGACATCATAATAGCCACCTTTGAAGGTGTTAAATGAGTATTGAACAATCATCGTTTCGGGAGGCAGAATTTCACCATCCACGGAAACCGTATGTTCTTTAACCATTTGATGTAGTTGTGTGAGAGTGTAGCTCAAATAAATCTTATAACAACATCCTAGTATATTGAAGATACTGGTGTTATTACAAAATAAGTAAATAAAAAGAGTTTAGGGGGTTGGAGAAGTAAAATAAAACAAATGAACATGAGAGAATGAATTACCTTTAAAAGTGTAACTCCTTTTGATTTGAGCCTAAAGGCTTCCTTTGAAAGGATTCTGCCCAAAGGGAATCCTCTAGGATGAGGAGAGGGATGTGGAGAGAGTAAATGGGCAGGGGTTGGCCGAGCCAAAGGCTTGAGGAGTGTGTTAAATGAGGTAGAGGTGGGGGCCTTTTATAAGAGGAGAGGAGGGGCACTTTTGGAAAGTAAAGAAATATTACTTTATTTGAAAATGTGTTTCGGTTTCAAAAGGTCCCACATTGATATAATTCGTGGATAAGGTGATAAGGCTTCGAAATCCACTCATCCAATAAGTTTTGGACATGTGTAGTTCATAGATTTTACATTATCTTTCCATTTTATTTAAATCGTCAAATAATGATGTCATCGCTGCATCATTATTATGTCATAAATAATTTAATTTATTTAATGTCTAAAAATTATAAAAAAAATACTATGATGTAGGAAATCTTTTTAGCTTTCCAATGAATATTTATAATCAAAAAGATGACTTGTATAACCCCACTTAAAAATTGTTTTAGTAAAACATATCATGTTTGTGTCAATTTTACTTTTACATTAAATAAAATGTTATTTATGTCATTTCCCAACCAAAGTGGATCCATGGGGTCCCCAAGTTGACCCATGGCTTGTCTTGGTCGGCCATGATACAACCAATGAGGGTAAGACATGTGTCAAGCTCATCTCATTTTATTAAAGCATTATTTTTACCTTAAACTACACTAATTACCATCAATCGCGACTAAAAACTTAATAAGTTACTATTCACCAAAAAATTATTTTAATCTCATTGAACCACATTTTACTTCTTAATGACAACCATGTATGTCGGATTTTTGAAAATCAAAACACAATGATGGAAAAATTTCATTTAAACGGAAAATCAGTTTTTATAAGTACCACTTAGTGGTTTCACTATTCATCAAAAATTGAAGTTTTTCAGAAAAATCCCAAAAATTCACCCTAAGCTATATTTGATATTCCGAATTCAAAAATGAAGTCTATTTTATAAAATTCAAATCATATAAGTCAGATTAATTAATTTAATAATTAATTCCCGCTGTCAGAACAAATAGCGTGTTTTTATGAAACAATAACTATCAAAAGATTGACACTGGTTTAAATCTGATTTCAAAGTGAAATTAATTCCAACGACCACTATTGGATTTAATAGTAAAAATATATTCTAATTTAACTTTAAAACAAATTCAAATGATAATCTAATCATATAAATAAATTAGATTAAAAAGAGGTTTTGAATTAAAATACAACATTTTACACTATTCATTAAAAAAATGAACCTTATCTGAAAGATACCAAAAATTTACACAAAGTAAATTTTGATGTCCCGATTCTTAATAAGTGTTTTATTTGGTCCAAAAGAATGTTTAAGAGTGAACAAAACTGTATTTAATGGCAGTTCGCCATCAGAAGGCGATAAGTGAACCTTTAGTGAAAATTAGGTTATAAAAGCCTAAAATTGAATTCTTTCCGTATTTTAAGCTTTTGGATAGATGTAAAAACATTTAAAAAAAACATATATATTCATATTTTAGTTATTTCTATCCATTCCTGCCAAAACAACGGCTACATGTTAACTTCCATTTAAAATAATATTATTTTATTATTAGAGTGCAACGTAAGATTCCCAAGAAACTCGTTATTGCGTGTTGGGTACGCCATCGAGCATAGCGTCCCCTTTAAAGTCATTTAAATATTTTATTCACAAATATGGATAAATATGAAAATGTCATATTCTTTATTTACCTGGGGTGTTACACAGCAGCTCTCCCTTTAGGCAAGAGAAGTCAGTAGCGATCATAACGGCAAGTCGGACCAATTGTTCCTCTCATCCAAACTAATCAAAGAGCAACAGTAACGTTTGTATAGGAGAAAAGAAGAACCAGAATTACAGCAGACCAGAATTTACAGATGAAGAATGTAACGCTCCGGCTCGGGCCACCCAAACAGCACCCAAGCAGGGGTCACCACATGACCTCAGGCGCGCCTCCCCATACGCCAGAAGCTGACGACTAGCGGTGGAGGCCTAACATAGTCGTGGGGAGACTATGTCCTCTAAAACAAGTCCGGGGTCATGCCCGGATCCTACTGAAAATTTGGCATGGACCATCTGATAACGAACGTCCTACCAACCTGTAGACAAAATTGGGAGCCCCACGGGCCCCGTAGTCCAGAATATAAAAATAAAACTATCTACGTGATGCGTCAATACAAAACAGAGTGCAACAACCAATAAGAGTAAAACATACATCATATACGACAAGTACCCCGACGCAATGCCGGAATCTTTGTCATACCGCAATCCATTAACTACCTGCCTCAACACCATGCCGGAAGGACCGTCTCTCAGAAAACTTGGTAACATTGTATCCCATGGCCCGCGCCTATCACTCAGGTCAAGATCTCGTACCCCGACCCATCCCTGCGTACTTAGGGAGATCCATCAAGTCACCCTGACCCATCCTTGCAGGTTCTAAGGAGGTCAATCAATCACATTGACCCATCCGCAGGTTTTTGGGAGGCCCAAATCACACCGGCCCATCACGCAGGTTCTTGGGAGGCCCATCAATCACACAGGCCCATTAACTTCATCAAATTAATTATTAATTAATTTAAGCCAATATTCCAAATTGGCATATCCGACACGAAACTCACCAAGCAGTCCAACGACGTCGGAATCACGAGCAACCGGGTGCGTTTCACTCCCAACGCACCCTGAGCCCGCGCCTAGCAAAAGCCCCAAATTATAAACCCGAATTAATGGCAAATTTTACTCAAATTCGTCGGAAACCCTTCTGAAACTCACCTGGCAACACACTTTATGTCAAACAACGAACAACGGCTTGATTTCAGCGTCTCAAGACATCCAAGCCGCAAACAAAAGCCCCACTATGTGCAACGATTTCACCAAGCTTCGGCGAAATCGTTTCTCCAAATCCCTAGCCGGTCAAACAAAATCAGTGAGAGAGGAGGGGGAGAACACAAGGGGATGATAAGGGAGATTTTACCTCGAAATCGCACGTCAAAGCCCTCCGGTATCACCTGGATTGAAGGCATGTCGTGGGAGGGAAAGGGTGAGCCAAGAGGGGCTCTCCCCTTCTGTTCGTTGGAGGGGGGGCACCCGAGAGGGTTCCAAATAGGAACCCTCGCAAAAGACCAAAAGGCCCCTCATTAAAGAGGTTGCCCATACCCCACCGACTGTCGGTGGGTTTAGACTGTGTGCTCAGCACACTGTCCAGGGGCTGGCTGATGGCCAGTTGCATAAAAATAACAGCCCGGCCACCCGACCATTGCTCCAACACCTCTCTGAACCCCCGTCCAAGCCTCACTCAGGTGTTCAAAGGTTCAGAATCCCACTCCGAATCTCGGCTCTCGAAACAAACCCACCACCAAACGGAAAGATCAAATTCCCGAGTGAATTACTAACCCGTAACGACGCGGGTCGTTAAAAACTCCTCACCAAACGCTTCTCGTCCTCGATAAATAGTGGCAAAATTCCAACCATGTCTCCTGATTTATCATGATCGTCAATTTATCGAGAACTCACCATGTTTTATCTCCGAAAACCACCACGCTTCCGATGCACAACTCCAAACACCGAGCCCGGCTACACTGGCTCCTTTCCAAAACGCCTGGTTCGTTCCTCGAACCTCATCAACCGCATCCCGAACGATGCTCCCGATGCGGCTTCCAACTCACCACATCTGATTTCAGACAACGCCACCAGGTCCTTCCCCGACCAACTTCCTCGAAACCACTCGGTCTCACCTGTCGACGCATCACTACATCACCCAAACACGATGCCCTATTCCAAGAGGCATCGCCACTAGTCCGACACCCACACCGAGGTCCATCCGACACTCGACGTCTTTCCTCGAACGATTCCGCAACCGACCACATTCATCGTCGCACTCCACCTTGAGCACCAACGAGCTTTCGATCCGACTCACCCATAGATCATACCACCACCGCCTCGAGCTCGATGCCCACACATCGACTCCAACCAACTCCGCACCCGAACTCCAAAGCAAGTATTTATCAAAGAACCAAACTTACTCGGGCTCACCCGTGCACCGGCATCCCGATGCCACTCTGAACACTCACGGCCGATCTCGCCTCTACGGCCCCTTTCAACACGAGATTCATTTGCTCGCAACCAAAACGATGCCCCCCCCACCATAGCAGTATTGTTATCATCGTCCACTAAACCAAACACCCAAACTCCAGAGCCCACACTCCATCAATCATCGCACACGACGTCTGGACATGGCCAACCCGCTCATACCCGAGGGCAACCTCCAAACGCCAACCGTCGCGCGTTCCCGATTCACTAGGAACATCATTCGCGGTAGAAAATTCAACCAACAAGGGTCATACACTCCAACCGGTCATTGGTGTGCTCCCTACCATATGACATCCCTTATACAGCTCCACGAGCGCCAACCCCAAACGGGCCCCGACTCACATGCGTGTTGCTCTTCCCGAACCATGCTCTCGCCTCCGTGACGGCTCTTTTCAAGGTTCAAGCTCCTATCGACCATACCACAACACGTCGATCCATCACCAACGTCACCTTTCACAACCAAGGGACGTCTCCCGTACAACTCGACTACACCACCCAACTCACACTCCCATGAGTCGTGTGCCATCAAACCTAGGCTCACACGCATAATCCATTAACCATGCCTCACACGCATGTCAGTCTCATCCAGCAGGCCAAGGTATCTCACCCATGCCAAGACTAACCGGACGACCGCCCGACTCACGGGCGTTGTTTCAAAATCATAAGCGTCTACCTACGCTCCCAACGCACTGCCGAAAGCGCCTTCGAGAACTGTAGTTGGTGAATTCTCCTTACCTCAATGAGAGGTGGAGACATTCTTTTATAGATGAGTGAAACAAAATACGAGGGTAAGTCCGATGTGGGACTCAGAAATACTCATTTAAACTGAAATGGGGTCCAACACTCCCCTCAAGCTGGACATGCCCAGATTGGATTGAGTCCCACAAAAAAAAAGGAAGACAAAACACAAAGGCCATCTCATACTCCCCCGCAAGCTGGGCCATGTATGCTGTGAATACCCAGCCTCGTAGTGAGAGAGTCAAGGCGAGCTCCGGGGAGGCCTTTGGTGAAGAGGTCATCAAGCTGATCCGCTGTCGGAATATGGCCAAAGCTGATATGGTTCTGCTCCAGAAGTTGTCGAAGAAAGTGGCAGTCCACCTCGATATGCTTCGCCCGTTCATGGAAGACGGGATTCGAGGCAATCTTTGTGGCTGTCTGATTGTCACGCCAGATATGAGCAGAAGTCTGTGCTGGGAAGCCGAGCTCTTGGAGGAGGTGACGGAGCCAGAGGATCTCAGTGGTGACCGTGGCCATGGCGCGGTATTCGGCCTCGGCACTCGATCTGGAGACGACAGTCTGCTTCTTGCTTCGCCAGGAGATGAGGTTACCAGCGAAGAACACGGCGAAGCCCGAAGTAGACTTGCGGGTAGCGAGGCAACCGGCATAGTCCGCATCACAGAAGGCCTGAACATCAAGATGAGCATGATGTGAGTACCGAAGGCCACGTGCAGGGTCATTCTTGATGTATTTGGCAATGCGGAGGACAGCATCCCACTAAGATCCGGTTGGATGCTCCATGAACTGGCCGACTTTGTCAACGGCGCAGACAATGTCAGGTCGCGTCATGGTGAGGTAGTTAAGTTTCCCCACCAGACGTCGATAACTCTCGGGATGAGGAAATGGTTCTGAGTCGGTATGAAGAGATCGTTCCTCAGGCTCAAGAGGAGTGTCAACGGCAGTCGCGATGCTCAAACCCGCATCCTGCAATATATCAAGAGCATATTTGCGTTGGCAAAGAGAGATAGTGTCCTCAGAACGGGAGACCTCGATGCCAAGGAAGTAGGTAAGGGGACCCAGATCCTTGGTGTGAAAATGGTGGTGGAGGTGCGCCTTGAGGTTGGCGATTCCGGTGGAGTCGCTCCCTGTGATGATAATATCATCAACATAGACCACGAGCAAGATACAGCCATGCGTCGTCGTACGGAAGAAGACGGTGTGATCTTTCATACTGCGAGAGAGGCCAAAGGCTGTGACGATGGTGCTGAAGCGTCCGAACCAAGCCCGAGGGGACTGCTTGAGACCATAGAGGGAGCGACGAAGGCGGCAGACATGGGAGTCGGCACCAGATGCAGAAAAACCAGGGGGCTGGCGCAGGTAGACCTCTTCATCAAGAAAGTCATGGAGAAAGGCATTCTTGACATCCAGTTGATGAAGCGGCCAGTGATGATGAGCAGCCAGAGAGATGAACAAGCGGACAGATGCCATCTTGGCTACCGGAGAGAAGGTCTCAAAGTAATCGATGTCATACGTCTGAGCAAAGCCCTTCGCCACAAACCGGGCTTTGAGGCGACAAAGAGAGCCATCGAGATTGAGACGGATCGTAAATATCCATTTGCAACCGACCGCCTGTTTGCCCGCAGGGAGGGGGACCAGATCCCATGTATGATTGTCCTCCAGAGCCTGTAGTTCATCTCGCATAGCCTGTAGCCACCCCGGGTGTGACTTGGCATCGCCAACTGTGCGGGGAATAGAGATCGCCTCCAGTGCTGACAAACCTTTGTAAGAAGATATAAATAAAAGAGTTGTCTGACACGATCGAGTACCTTTCCAGAGTGCAATGGGCAAGTCCTCTGGTGTCGTGAAAGGAGCATCCGACGAAGTGGGAACAATGTTGTCCTCAGCCTGGATGGGGGTACAATTGATGGACGACGAGAGTAGACCTGTCCAAAGCGATGACCTGTAAGAGGAGACACCAAAGGCTGGTGAAACAGGAGAGGAAGGCAGTCATCGATGGTAGTGTCTGGATGAGGAGAGGGCGGAATGAAAGAAGAGCTCTCGACAAATGATACATCGGCAGAGGTGATGTAGCGGCGTAAGTCTGGATAGAAACACTGATAGCCACGCTGAGTGCGGGAATAGCCGAGAAAAATACACCGGAGGGATTTGGGAGAGAGTTTTGAGAGATTGGGGCGAGTGTCCCAGACATAGCAGAGACATCCGAAGACGCAGAGTGGAAGGGAGTGAGGGGGAAGAGAGGGGAACAGGGTATGAAAAGGAGTCTCCCCCTGAAGGATGGAGGAAGGAAGACGATTGAGGAGGTATGTGGCAGTGAGGATGGCATCCCCCCAGAAGTGTAGAGGCACCTCGCGGCGGAAGAGGAGGGCACGAGCAGTTTCCAGAATATGCCGGTGTTTTCGCTCGGCCACTCCATTCTGCTGAGGGTATCAGGACAGGAGGTTTGATGTATGATGTCGTGGGCCTGCACAAACTGCTGAAAGGGAGTGGATAAGTATTCCCGCCCATTGTTGGAGCGCAGACATTTTACAAAGATAGAAAACTGTGTCTGGATCTCATGGTAAAATGTCTGAAAGGTGGAGAAAACTTATGTCCAACCTCGAAGAAGGTAAAGCCAAGTCATACGGGAAAAATCATCAATGAAAGAGATGTAATATTTATACTCGGATTGACTCGAGGTGGCACAGGGACCCCATATATCGGAATGAACCAAATCAAAGGGTTTGGCGGCCCGTGTGTCAAGTCGAGGATAATAAGATGTGCGATGGTGTTTCGCAAAGGTACATGACTCACAATGAAAAGATAAAGATGAACTAATTTCTGGGTAGAGCTGATGAGGAGCGGAGGTGGAGGGGTGGCCCAACCGAGAATGGAGGTCTATGGCACAAGCAGAGACAGACGTGCAGGCGATGTATGTCGGACCATCGAACATGTACACCCCATCTCGAAGCTGGCCTCTACCAAGTTCATGGTTCGTCGTCCACTCCTGAAACACAACAGAAGACGAGGTAAAGATAGCATTACAACTTAGATCCTTGGTCAGCTTGCTGATGGAAAGCAGGTTAAACGGACTGCGTGGTACATGAGCCACCGCGGATAGGTGAAGGGAGGAGGTGAGGGAGCATGTACCAAAGCCGGCAATGGGGAGAGTGGAACCATCAGCAACAGTGATGGCTGAGGAACCAGTATAGGGACGGTAGTTGGAGAGCATACCTGCATCCCCGGTAAGATGGTCGGACGCACCTGAGTCAAGCATCCAGGCCGGGGAACGATGACTGACAAAAGCAGTGGGACCACCAGAGTGAGCAAGAGATGCTGATGAAGAGCCCAGCATGGAGGTGGTCCTATGATCGTGAATCAGCTGGATCTCATCCATGGAGAGATCCAAAGACGGCGGAAGAGCAGCAGTAGGTGATGATGCATCTCGGAACGCAGTCCGGCCCTGTCGGGGGTGCGAATCGAGACGGCCATGAAGGACCCAGCAACGGTCAACCAGGTGGCCGAGCTTGCCACAGTATTGACAGAGGGGGCGAGGTCGGCCGCGTCCACGAGTGTCGATGGGGCGGCCACCGCCACGACCCAAGAGAGCAGTGTGATCAGGGCGAGGGGCGGGTGGGGCAAGGGCCCGATGAGCTTTCCCCAGGCGATGATAAACCTGTGAGATATCCAGCGTAGAAGGGCTGGCAAGCATCTCGGTGGCCGTCGTGGCATAGTCCGGGGCGAGGCCATTCAGGAGATTGAAAATGCAGAGATGGTCCCGTTGAGTCTGCGCTTCCGTCGGAGCCTGAGGAACGGGTCATAGTTCCTGTAGTTCGTCCCGGAGACCTTTCCACTCCTAGAAATAGGCTGGAAAGGTCTGATCCTGCTGTCGGATTTGGGATAGACGCTGTAGAATGTCGGAGACCCGAGCCAAGTTGTTGGTCTCAGAATACATGACAGTCAATGAATCCCAGAGTTCTTTGACAGTGTTGGCAGTGCGGGTAACATCTTTCATCGATCGGTCCATGGAGTTGACCAGTAATGCGAATATTTTGCTATCAGCAAGTTGCCAAGAGTCGAATTTGGTGTCAGTCATGGCGGATGGAGGATTCTCAAGATGAGAATGAAGGCCCATGCCGCGCAGGGACATCAAGACCGTCTTTCGCCAGACGGAGAAATTTGTGGCGTCCAGTTTTTCATCTACAAGCCGGGAGGATGCGGTGATCAGAGACGACAGAACCGAGGAAGCCTCCATGGTGGGCGACGAGAGGCGCGAGTGGCGCGGTCGTCGGGAGCAGCTGGAATGGCGGGCGGGAGCGGGAACCGCCGGGAAGAGCCGGGGAAGGCGCGGCCGGTGCTGGGTCGCCGGGAGCCGCGCGGGGAGCCAGGAGCCGCGCCGGTAGTCGGGGCAAGGGGGGGGGCGTTGGGCGAGGGCGCCGGGGCAAGGCGCAGCTGGGCGAAGGCGCCGGGGCGAGAGCGAGGGCGAGGCGCCGCTGGGCTAGGGCGAGGGCGTCGGGGCAAGACCGAGGGCGAGGCACCGCTGGGCTAGGGCGAGGGCGTCAGGGCGAGGCCGAGGGCGAGGCGCCGCTGGGCGAGGGCGAGGGCGCCGGGGCGAGGCCGAGGGCGAGGCGTCGCTGGGCTAGGGCGAGGGCGCCGGGGCGAGGCTGAGGGCGAGGCGCTGCTGGGCTAGGGCGAGGGCGCCGGGGCGAGGCCGAGGGCGAGGCGTCGCTGGGCCAGGGCGAGGGCGCCGGGGCGAGGCCGAGGGCGAGGGGCCGCTGGGCGAGGGGAGCCGCGCCGGGAGAGAGGGTCGCCGGGAGGGGAGTCGCGCCGGGAGAGAGAGTCGCCGGGAGAGAGGGCCGCCGGGAGAGAGAGGGTTGTCGGGAGAGAGGGTCGCCGGGAGACTAGGGCAGAGGGGAGAGAGGGTCGCCGGGAGACTTAGGGCAGAGGGAAGAGAGGCGGGGCCGGACAGAACCGGGAATCCGCAGGGGAGGAAGGGGTCGGAATTAAATTCCCTCTGATACCATGTAGTTGGTGAATTCTCCTTACCTCAATGAGAGGTGAAGACATTCTTTTATAGATGAGTGAAACAAAATACAAGGAGGATAAGTCCGAAGTGGGACTCAGAAATACCCATTTAAACTGAAATGGGGTCCAACAAGAACCAACTGGACCAGGCATCCAACAGATCCTACCCACTAACCTCACTTTGATACCAAAGTATCGACCCCTAAACTTGGAGTCACATGAGGAGGTCACTAGGCCGTCCCACCTGGCCCACACATTAAGCCTCACTAGCAGCCCTTCCCGTCCAAAGGTCACACACCCACAACATATAAGGTGCTCCCCACCATAGGAGTATCCTTTTCATCGTCATACCAACCACATTCGTCCTCAACTCCAACGACCGAATTCTGAGCATTCCGCTCCTCACCACAAAGCGTTGAGATGGTGCTCAACCGAACCCATCAATTCCAAAACACTGAAGTGTCATCGATAATCCAACACATCCTGAGGCTTATGGTGCTCCACACCATAAGACTCTGCCACGAACGGCAGATTCTAACTAGTGGTACATCCCACCATAGAAATCGCTTACCAAGGGTACACATCAACCAGTCCCGTGTGGACCTAAACCGATACGCATCATGTGGTCCAACCCGCAAAATCACCAAAGCACGTCAAACACATATCACAGGTCCAATCACTAAACCCTCCAAAACCACCTCCGGCTAAAAAGCCTCACGCCAAGCATCCACGAGCCCGTTGTAAGCAGCTCCCACAAAACATCCACCTCGAGCCCGCTACAAGCGGCTCCCACAAAGCATCCACCCCGAGCCCGCTACAAGTGGCTCCCACCGAACATCCATCCCATGAGCCTGCCACCAGCGACTCCATCAAACATCCACGGCATACCTGCCGAATGCACGAACCATCCATCAAGCCTCTCTCGATCCACCACTGAAGGTCTAGCAAACTGGACTACGCAGGCACTAGTTGCTCTTTATGCACCACGTCAAAGCAAAACAACACATTCGCCAACCTCACTTGGCGGTTTCCAAACAACCTTGACACACAAACAGAGCACACAAATCAAGCATCAGGGTCATCCCCAACCAACACACAAAATCTCCGCAAACCGATTTCCACAGGTATCGGTTGCTCATTTTCAAAAAATCCATTTCAAAAGCATTTACGCACGCCAAAACTCACCGAGTTTCCAAAACACCCCTTGGCACCCAAGGGTTTTCCATTAAAACCAAAATCACCAAATCCCAGGCCTAGTCGATCCCTTTCCCAAAAACCGATCCCATTTTCAAAATTCCATTTCGAAAACAATTTCCAAACCAACCCATAAAACCATTTACACACACCTCGCACCACACGTGGGTTTTCCATTTCTAAAACGGAGTTTTTCTCAATAACCAAAATTTTCAAAATCCATTGCCTAGTGGTGGCCAAACACATAGAAGCACAATCAACAAGCAAGCCTCTCGTATCCATATTAATTTCATCACCCCTTATAATGTAAGCGAGAGAAACATCAATTATATTATAAATTGCTTCAATTAATATGGACTCTAACAAGGCCATAATGTCAACCAACACCGCTCAAGCCCTGTAACTTATCCCGAGTCACATCCATCCCACGTTGGGATTCTCGGTCCAACCGAACACCTCACTCATCTTAGAATGCCTAATCCCAAAACCAAACATCCCCTGGCAACTTGAGTTTCAACAGATGTCATGTTGGCCAGGCATGCGCTCGATCTACCTCTCGAGTCCTAACATCATATCTTCAATTCTAACTATTCTATCCATCCCAAAACATGCTCTGATATCATTTTGTAACGCACTAGTCTGAGCTGCCCGAACAACGCCTAAGCGAGGGTCGCCACATGACCTTAGGCACGTCTCTCCATACGTCAGAGGATGTCGATTAGCAGAAAGGGCCTAACATAGTTGTGGGGAGACTATACCCTCTTAAACAAGTCCAAGGGTTCATGCCCGAATCCTACCAAAAATTCAGCATGAACCAGCCGTATAACGGATGTCCTGCCAACCTGTAGACAAAACTGAGAACCACATGGGCCCCCGCGGTCCAGAATATAAAACAATAAACTATCTACATGATGCGTTAATACAAAGCGGAGTGGCAACAACCAATAAGAGTATAACAAACATCAGATACAACAATTGGCACACAGGTCGGTACATGCTGAACAAGACTAGAAAATAAATATAGCAGCCTCTGGCCCAACTCACATACCATCCCGCCAATTCCTCGACCTCCACGACCTGCTAGACCCATACCATGAGTCCAGCTCCATGCATTACCCATGTCCTGAAACTAAACATGAAGATCTACCCACGTACACGGGAACTCACGCCGTCGCAGATAGGGGGTGAGTCCAACGACCCGATAGGTATTCAGTGCCTCAACCAAATTGTGAATTGTTGTGATCAAAAGAATGTGCATGCAATACAAATATAGAGTGTGGTATTGCCCGTGCAACCCACCCACCCAGAAACATAACATGATAGAGACCTGCTATGCCATGTGCATGTTGAGTTTGTTCGGGGGGGGGGGGGGGCTCATGTAGGCAAAGGGCGGGGAGTATGTCGTTGGTGGTTAGATGGGGAGAGAATGTGGTTAGGCAAGGACATTGGAGGTGGGGGATCCATTATAAATAAGTACCAAGGGGGTGAGAGGAAGAAGGAAAAGGAATATCATGGGAATCGGCCTTCTGAGTTTTCCGATTTTTCTTCCTCCTGTACATGTAATTCCGATGGTTATCTTCTAATATACAAGCAATCGTTTCCTCTGGCTCTATCAATTGGTCTGACATGCCGTTGTCACCTTCCTAGTTGTCCGAAATCACGCCCCACTGGTGGATTTCATCTCGCTCGAAGGCGACGCCCACCGCTGGATCGCATCCTCTCCCTCGGACGCGCAGCCTACTGGATCGCCAGCGGTGGCTCGTCTGAGGCGCGTGTTAACCTAAGGAAACGCGCGTGACTAGAAGGGTTGCTCCATGACCTCTTTCCGATCGGAGGCACCGCGCACCGACACAACTAAGCTCGCTGGTAACACACCTGACGGGCTCAAGTGCGGAGACGACCCAACTGCTTAGTGTTGACGCGACAGGACTTCGCCTGGAAAGGACGCCCTCTTCCGACTCGCAATCCGAGGAGGCGCGCCCTACCGGCTCACATCTAAGGTCCCACGTACCGCAGGCTTGCTTCTGCGGCGCACTACTCGTTCTCGTCTTGCTCAAACGACACGCATGATCGTCTTCTAACTTCAGGGTGCCTTCTAACACACTCCGCTGCAACGTTGTCGAGAGGAGGAAGCGCACCAGGTGTTCAAAAAAAAAGCACCGGGTGGGATACAGTTTACACGGTACTCTTAAAAAAAACAAAGCGACTACCCAGCAGAGGGAGATGCGAGCCGCACGTTGCCCGCTCCTACTAGAGGATACGCGAATACCTGAGGGACGCACTACCGTTCTGACACGGAAGTCTGCTATGGCGAATCATATGCAGGAGCTCTGGATGTCACTGGCCAGGCTAGATTGATGTCTGGACAAGCACTCTGGCCAACTCATGCCACCGGAATTTTCTAGCAGATATCCTGAAACACGGATACAGAAAGCTGAGGCTTATTTCTTGATCTATCAAACTCCGAAAGCGATGAAAATACCAATGACGCGACTCTGCATGATGGGTAGTATGAACTTTGGTTTTTACTGGCCAAGGGACTACAGACTTGGTTCACCTAGATGCAACTCAAAGAAGCGATGCAAGAGGATTTTGGAAGGACCGTCAAGGAAGCTCTTGTGCCTTCGACAAAAATGGAAGAATAGATGAAAATGGTGAGCGGGAAGGCTGCTGACAAGCACTTGAGTGACTTCCGATTTGGTCAGGATAGGGACAACGACGGGGAGCAGAATTGTTGTGCAATTGGAAAGTCAAGTGTTGTCGCTGCCATTTGCGAGCACGCACAGGGCGCAGAGCCAGTTAAAGGAATTGCAACTGCATCTATTATTGGCACCATACAAGGTGCGCCACTTACGACCGCACAGGAGGTGCTTCCCCTTTCTCCGTCAACTGCACAGCACGAGGCACATCGGGGGGTGATGGAGCATGTCAACGCAACAGCGTCTAGCCTAGCGAAGGGCGACGCATGGTCTACAGTATACATGAAGGAATCGGTCTCATCAGGAGTTAAGCGACCTAGAGAGGACCAGGATTGGGAGACGCGCCGCACACGATTAGTCCACAACGCGGGAAGGACCATCCGAGAGAAAGTAGGTAAAGGCAGGGTTTGTCGCCTTTCTTCAGGACCATGAAGCAAGGAGAAGCATGTGGAAGATTGCTTGGCATAATTGTCTGACCAACGCCCCTTGTCCTCAGTTCCCTAGAGCACGACTGATATGGGAGATCGTTTGGTATGCATGCGAGATCCACCGCCTTGACGACAAAGTGGTTTTCCAAGACGTCAAAATCGCAATTAACCGGGTGCGTTTCACTCCCAACGCACCCTCGAGCCTGCGCCAAGCAAAAGCCCCAAATTATTAACTCGAATTGATAGCCAGTTTTACTCAAATTCGTCGAAAACCCTTCGGAAACTAACCGGGCAACATACCATGCATCGAATGACGAACGACTTGATTTCAATGTCTCGGGACTCCTCTACAAGCCCCATCAAGCACAATAATTTCTCCATGCTCCGGCGAAATCATTCTTCCAAATCCCAAGTAGTTGGAACAAAATCAGCGAGGGAGGAGGGGGAGAACACGAGGGGAGGAGGAGGAGATCCCACTGGAAATCACATGTCAAGGCCCTCCAGAATAACCCGGATCCAAGGCATGCCATGGGAGGGAAAGGGAGAGCCAAGAGGGACTCTCCCCCTTCTGTTTGTCCAGCCAGGGGAGAAGAAACTCGAGGGGGTTCCAAATAGGAACCCACGAAAAAGACCAAAAGGCCCCTCATTAAAATAAGGGCGCCCAAACCCTACCAGTTGGCCGGTGGCCGCCTGCAGAAAAATAGCAGCCCGACCACCCGACCATCGCTCCGACACCCTTCTGAACCCCCCGTCTGAGCCTCATTCTAAGCCCAAAACCACCTCCCAAAGGTGTTCTGTTGGATTGGTGTTGCCCGATCCGGTTGGGCCGAATGCTTGTGGCCCGCAACTGTAGCGGAGCTGACCGACCGACACCGACAGACACTGTAGCAGTGCGGACTTCGGGGTCAACTGGACTGTAGCACTTTTGACTTCCAGCCGGCAGCCACTGTAGCGCTTTTGAACAAAGCTGACCGCCGTTCACTGTAGCGACGCGGACTCACTTTTCGAACAGTGATCGTCTTCTCCATTGTTTTATAGCCCATTTTCAGGCTAGGGTTACTACTGAAAATCCTCTGTAATTTTGTGCTCTCGAATAGTGAAATTCTGCCTCTCCCGTGGACGTAGGGATTATTCTCGAACCACGTAAATCGTTGTGTCCTTATTGCTTTCTTTCTTTCATTTTTTCGTTTCTATCGTTGTGTCTCCCGACGATTCCGCAACAACTGGTATCAAAGGGTGAGTTCGGAATTCTCCAACGATGGCTCTGGATGAAGGCAAAGTGAACATCGATCGCTTCGATGGAACTGATATCAGTTTCTGGAGGATGCAGATCGAGGATTATCTTTATCAGAAAAAGTTGCACTTGTCACTTCTGGGTGTGAAGCTAGCAGACATGGAGAAGTCGGAGTGGGAGCTACTGGATCGACAGGTTCTGGGTGTTGTGCACCTGACGTTGGCCAAAAACGTGGCGTTCAACATCAGAGAGGAGAAAACGACGGTGGACCTGATGAAAGCCCTCGCAAATATGTACGAGAAGCCTTCTGCGGCAAACAAGGTGCATTTAATACGACGATTGTTCAACCTGAAAATGGTTGAAGGGAGAACTGTTGCAGATCATATCAACGAATTCAATACCATCATAAGTCAGTTGTCATTGGTGGACATTGATCTTGGTGATGAGGTATGTGCGTTGGTTTTACTATCTTCGTTACCAGAGAGTTGGGAAGCAACTGTAACAGCTGTGAGACTGATTCTCTGGTTCTACTTTGAACGTTGAAGGAAGAGGAAGGTACCTACAGTGGGACAATCGCAGAGGACGATCGAAGTCAAGAGGAAAGAGCAGAGACAAGGCAAAGGGGCCTGGTCCAACCTGCTGGACTTGCGGGAAGAAAGGACATGTCAATAAGGAGTGCAGAGATAACCGGAAGGGACCTGAAACCAGTGGAGCAAACACTGCAGCTGAAGGAACTGATGACGTGTTGCTGCTGAGCGTGGACAGCCCGATGGAGTCTTGGATTTTAGACTCTGGGGCGTCTTTCCATTCTACATCGGAGAAGGGTTTCCTGAACAATTTTGTTTCTGGAAATTTTGGCAAGGTGCATCTTGCTGATGACGAGCCCTTGCAGATTGTGGGTAAAGGAGATGCACGGATCAAGACCAACAGTGGGAGTTTGCTGGTTCTGGAAAACGTGAGGTATATCCCTAGCTTGAGAAGAAACCTTATTTCTGTTGGACAACTTGATGATGCAGGGTTGAGTACCAAATTCACTGGTGGTGCATGGAAGATCACCCGAGGAGCTATGGTCATAGCTCGGAGAGCAAAGAATGGCACCCTGTACAACATGACAGAAACTTGCATGGACATGGCCGCATCACTGGAAGCTGCCGGAGGTTCTCAACTGTGGCACTACAGACTCGGTCACATGAGTGAAAAGGGGATGAAGGTGCTGGCAACAAAAGGGTTGCTACCAGAGCTGAAGTCAGTGGAAGTAGGCTTATGTGAAGATTGCATCTTTGGAAAGCAGAAGAAGGTGTCCTTTGCAAAAGGAGGCAGAACACCGAAGGCTGGAAAGCTGGACCTGGTACATACAGATGTTTGGGGGCTTGCACCAGTACCATCCCTCGGAGAATCACAATATTATGTGACATTCATCGATGACTCAACAAGGAAGGTATGGGTTTACTTTCTGAAGAATAAATCTGATGTGTTTAAGATGTTTCAGAAGTGGAAAGTCATGGTGGAGAACGAATCAGGAGCAAAGCTGAAATGTTTGAGGTCTGGCAACGGTGGAGAGTATGGCAGTCAGGAGTTTAGGGAATTTTGTTCTGAAAATGGAATTCGATGGGAGAAGACAATCCCAGGAACACCACAACAGAATGGTGTGGCAAAGAGAATGAATAGGACACTGAATGAACGTGCCAGGAGCATGAGGCTGCATTCGGGGTTACCCAAGACCTTTTGGGCTGATGCAGTGAATATGGCAGCATATCTTATAAACAGGAGTCCCTCTGTGCCAATGGGAGAATGTCTACCCGAGGAACTCTGGTCTGGTAAGGTGTAAGACTCTCACATTTACGAGTCTTTGGCAGTTTAGCATATGTTCATGTTGATGCTAATGCAAGGGACAAGCTTGATGCCATGTCCAAAAAATGTTTCTTTATTGGCTATGGTGGTGAGGAGTTTGGGTATCGCTTTTGGGATGATCTCAACAGGATGGTCATCAGGAGCCAAAACGTGGTATTCAATGAAGGTGTCATGTACAAAGATCGCCATGCAGTTGAAGATGAAAATGGGAACATTGAATCAGAATACAAAGAGCAAGTGGAGCTTGAAGGTGTATCTGAGCATGAGACATCGGAACCGGTGGAACCTACTACTCCAGTGGAGTTGAGGAGATCAACAAGGGTGTGAAGGCCTGTGCAGAGGTATTCGCCATCTTTACACTATTTATTATTGACTGACGGTGGAGAACCAGAATGCTTTGAAGAAGCAATGCAGCTGAAGGAGTCGAGCAAGTGGGAACTGGCTATGAAGGAGGAGATTTCCTCATTGCATGAGAACAACACTTGGGAGTTGACACCTCTTCCAAGAGGAAAGAAAGCATTGCAGAATAAGTGGGTCTACCGGGTCAAGGAAGAACATGATGGCAAGAGGAGGTTCAAGGCAAGGCTAGTGGTGAAAGGCTTTCAACAGAAAGAGGGAGTAGATTTCACTGAAATCTTCTCACCTGTAGTGAAACTTACCACCATCCGAGTGGTTCTCAGCATTGTGGCGTCAGAAGACTTGCATCTTGAGCAGCTTGATGTCAAGACTGCTTTCCTTCATGGAGATCTGGAGGAGGACATCTACATGCAGCAGCCAGAGGGATATGTAGTGTCTGGAAAGGAAGACTTGGTGTGCAAACTCCAGAAGAGCTTATATGGACTGAAGCAGGCACCGAAGCAGTGGAACAAGAAGTTTGATTCATTTATGTCTAAAAATGAATATAAACGATGTGGCATGGATCAGTGTTGCTACATCAAGTCCTTTGGTGATGAATACATTATATTGCTTCTGTATGTGGATGACATGCTCATTGCAGGATCATGTATGCAGAGGATTAATGAGCTGAAAGGACAGTTGGCTGAGGAGTTTGAAATGAAAGATCTTGGAGAAGCTGGCAAGATTCTGGGGATGAAGATCAAGAGAGACCACACAGCTGGAACATTAATGTTGTCACAGACTGATTACATTGGGAAGGTTTTGAGAAGATTCAGTATGATGGAAGCAAAGGCAGTCTCTATTCTCCTGGCGAGCCATTTCAAACTATCAAAGGAGCAATCACAGACGGCAGAAGAGGTTGAGTACATGGCAAGAGTTCCATACGCATCAGCTGTTGGAAGCCCGATGTATGTCATGGTCTGTACTCGACCTGACATTGCTCATGCAGTGGGAGTTGTGAGCAGGTATATGGCTAACCCTGGAAAGCAACATTGGGAAGCTGTGAAGTGAATACTGAGGTATTTGAAAGGCAGCAAGGAGGTATCTATGTGCTTTGGGAAATGCAATTCATTGCAAGGGTATGTGGATGCTGACCTTGGAGGCGATATCGACAGCAGGAGGAGTACCACGGGTTATGTTTTTACCTGTGGAAGAACTGCGGTAAGTTGGATATCACAATTGCAGAAGGTGGTGGCTTTATCCACCACAGAGGCAGAATACATTGCTGTAACAGAAGTTGGGAAAGAGATGGTTTGGCTGAAGAACTTCTTGGATGAATTGGGAAGAAAGTGAGAGGAGAATGTATTGCACTGTGACAGTCAAAGTGTTATACATCTTGCCAAGAACTCAGTGTTTCATGCCCGGACAAAGCACATTCAGTTGAAGTACCATTTCATCAGAGGTTTGATACAGGATGGGTTGCTGACATTGCAGAAGATTTGTGGAACCAACAATCCGGCAGACATGTTGACAAAACCTATGGTGATACAGAAGTTGAGGCATTGTTGTGCCTCTGTTGGTCTCCACTGATGAACGGAGGATGAGAGGCAGAATAATGGAGGACATGATGGGAGCACAAAAGGAAAACAGTTTGTATTTCATGAATCTGTGAATGGAAAGCACGCCACTGGTGAGTGAAGAAGAGGAAAAACTTAGATTAAGTTGTCTTCATCAGTTGCATCGAAGCATAGCAGTGTAGTGGATCAGGCTACAAGTGGGAGATTGTTGGATTGGTGTTGCCCGATCCGATTGGACCGAATGCTTGTGGCCCGCAACTGTAGCGGAGCTGACCGACCGACACCGACAGGCACTATAGCAGTGCGGACTTCGGGGTCAACTGGACTGTAGCACTTTTGACTTCCAGTCGGCAGCCACTGTAGCGCTTTTGACAACGCCGGCCGTCGTTCACTGTAGCGACGCGGACTCACTTTTCGAACAGTGATTGTCTTCTCCATTGTTTTATAGCCCATTTTCGAGCTAGGGTTACTACTGAAAATCCTCTGTAATTTTGTGCTCCCGAATAGTGAAATTCTGCCTCTCCCGTGGACGTAGGGATTATTCCCGAACCACATAAATCACTGTGTCCTTGTTGCTTTCTTTCGTTTTCTCGTTTCTGTCGTTGTGTCTCCCGACGATTCCGCAACATGTTCAAAGGTTCAGAATTCCACTCTAAATCTCACCTCTCAAAACGAACCCACCAACAAACAGAAAGTTCAAATTCACTCGGGAATTTCTAACTCGTAACAACGTAGGTCCCCCACCCCAAACACTCATTATTGTGACCCTTTTACCCTTACTATATACCCTTTCCTTAGTCCAGGTCTCTATTGTGTTACACAGCTGATCTCTCAAATTCAGACATGCACCAACATCAAGGCTAGGCGTGGGCCCCCGCTTGCATGCCCTAGGCAGAATCTCTCTCTCTTCTGGCGGCAACCCAAGATGCATCCTCCTGCGCTCCTCACAACCCCCAATGCCGTGTTGCCCCCACCAGCCTTGTCCACCTCCTACTGTGCAACCCCCTGCCTGGAACTCCGTTGGGCCTCTCCGTTGTTGTCCGGATCTCCATTGGGTCTCATTGTTGCCACACCACCACTACTAACGATCAGAAATGTTTGTTTTTGGGTCCGCTATTCGGGCACCGTTTCGCCCAACCTTTTGGGCCCACAAGTTGGGCGTCATTTCACCTAGCCTTTTAGGTCGGCTATTCGGGCACCCTTTCACCTGGCATTTTGGGTCCGCAAGTTGGGCGTTGTTTCACCCGACCTTTTGAGTCCACTAGTCGATCACCATTTCACCCAGCCTTTTGGGTCCGCTATTCAAACGTCATTTCATCCGATCTTTTTGAAGCCGCACGACGGTCGCTGTTTCATCCGGCGTATTCAAGCATTGGTTGTCACCAACATGGGAGTTCATCAATTGCTGCATATTCTGCAGCACCAGCAGCAGTTATTTTTACTTCAGTTCAATCATTTTTTTCGTGAGGGGGGGTTAGCTCATTCAGAAGGAAGAAGCCACACAAGCAGGCAGGATCCACCAGGCAGCAAGCATCAAATGTTTTTATTTATCATTTTCTAGTCTTTTACATAGCAAGCTGGGTATGTCCAGCTTTAGAAGGGGTATTAGGTTAGGTTTGACTGAGTCAGCCTCATCCCATGTACTTTGAATTTCAAATCTCCCACTTAACTTTATATTTGTTTCTCTATAAATAAAGGCACCGACCTCACTTAGAGGTAGGATTTCCAGGTCTCTCTTTCTAGAGTATATATTTAGCATGTCCAACTTGTTACATAGAAAGAACCTGGACACACTCACATACCAAAAACTTCAGCTCTTTTTGCACCAGGGACCCTAGTTGTCATTGTGCAGCATGTGACGAGGATAGTTTTGTTCATTTTGATTCTGATTTTGAGTGGAAAACCTTTCAAAACAGAACCACACACTCATGATAAATGGTATTAGACCTAATACTCAGCTGAATGTGCACTGACACTACCAGAGTTTGGAAATATAGAAAACACAGCAAGGATACTGTGAGTTGAAGGAGATTATGCGATGTCCCCTTGGACAAGACACTAAAAATAGTTACTATCTTACAGGGTGCATTTTTTTTTCTGAAGTTTATCTAACAAAATTTCATATTTGAACATGTTTGACTTGGAAAAATCTTAAAATGAAAAAGTTTTCCAAAGTATGCTAGTGAAGACAAAACAAACTGAAAAAATCACTCGGTCATTAATCAGATAAGCGATCCCAAAAGGCAAAACCCTTAGAATTGAGCAAGAAATTCAATCAAAAGATGATGGTTTCGAGGCAAATCAGGGGATACCGCTGGATGAAGGAAAGTTGGGATGTTAAAAATAATTTCCTTGTGGCGGTTGAACTGAGGTTGTTCAAAACAAGCAAAAGAAACTGAAAACATCCACAGTATTTTCAAGGATTACATGTATTAATGTTTCAGTCATGTTACAAAATGCAATCAACCTAAGAATGGAAGTACTACTTGATAGGTAAATGGGGCTGACTGCTTAGGGGTCCTATGTGTTGGGTTGGGTTGTGCTGCTGTGTGTTGTGTAAAGGCGCTGGACAGGTGTTGTACAGGGCTGGGGTTGCATGCTATTAAAGGGAGTGTATGGAGGCCCGTTGGGTGTGTGGGGTCAATACGGGGCAGTTGTGATAAATGCTGGGTAGTGTAATAAATGTTGGGCAGAGTTAGTGTAAGGGTAGAGAGTTGTATTACTAATAGGAGGGACCAGCTGTCTAGAAGCTTCCAGCTGTTGGGGACCTCTTTAAATAATTTGACTGGTGCCAGAATGAGGGGTACAAATTGATTTATGAGATAATTCTGTTATACAGAATGGGGGCTGCGACCAGTCAGAGAGCAGAGCCTCAGGAGGATGATTTTTCTTCTATTTCTTCTTTTTTCTTTCTATTGTAATTCCTGCTGCTGTTAATACAAGATTCTACTGATTTTTCTCTCTCACATCAATTGATTCCTATCAATTAGTGTTTTCATTGAGAGGTTTCTAGAGAGAGAAACTAGAAGAAAGAGGTTCTTGATCTTGAAAAGAAGATTGACGCAGTTGGACTGAGTTAACAACAGCAGACACGACAGTTTTTCTGGATGCAGCGACGCAACAGCTGAAGCAGACGGCGGGACCTTGCTCGGTTGGATCTTCCTGGTTTGTTTGTCGACTTGGTAGGAGGACTGAAGCGGACGACACCGACGCAGCAGAAGAAAAAAAAATGATGCAGCAGAAAATCTGATCAGACAAAGCAGAAAATCTTGATAGTGAGGAAGTCTTAACGCGGCGTTGAATTTTTGGTCCGTCCAAGACTTGAAGGAGCAGACGCCACAAACGATTGAGTTGGAAGTTGAGTCTGGCTCAGGAGGAGCAATTAAAGTTCCATTCAATCTTGTAAAAGTTTTCCATCTAAGGAAAGATTCAAGAAAGCGCTTAGGCGTAGTGGACGACACAGCGGTTCTTGACTGGACAAAGGGCTGCATACAAAGTTTCTAATGCAAGAACTCAAAGCGATACAGGTCAGTTTGGCCAGGAGCATGGAAGAGATACAGGTCAGTTTGGCTAGGAGTATGGAGGAGCGGCGGGCGACCAGGCCAGTGGTGATGCTGATTTTTACTGGTGAAGACCTTGGTTCTTGGATCACTCCACTGAGGCTGATAAATATTTTCCAGTTCGCCAAACACGGGAAGATTTGAAAATTTGGGCAGCACGACTGAGTATGCCAGGTACGTTTGGCGAATGCTTTATGACTTTGGAAGCGACAAAGTCTGAGCTCTCGTGGTTTCAATTCAAAGAAGAAATCCTCCGGGAATATGGTAAAGCGGCAGCGGTGACGACAAAGAATCTCCAGATATGTCATAAACAGAAGAAACACCCTGAGAACGCGTTGATGATGGCAGTAACCCAGCTGGAATCGAACCACGCGGAGGATTGTGCCAAGGAGGTGGAGTGTGAGAAATTGCGAATTGCGCCAACACAAGGGTCAGCACTTGTGGAGAGCTTGAGAATTAACCAGTGTGGTCAGGACAGGGATGAAAAAGAGCAGAAAGTTTTAAATCCAGTTCTGTATGAAGTGGTAGATCTGGAATTGAGTTCTAGCAAGGAAAGAGCGACATGGTTGTGTAATACGAGTGGTTGGAAAATACTCATTGGAGCGGTTGAGCTTAAGAAGCCAGAGATTGAGATTATAAACCAGTTGTGTGAACCGACCGGGCCAGTACCTAGGGGATGTGATATTGCTCATGTTGGGGTAAAAAACATTTCTGTTATGGAGGCTGTTGTTGTAGGAATTCTCTCTCAAGTTAGAAATGATCAAACAATAGTGATGGCGACTAAATCCGAGGATGAAACTGTCGGTGCACATGCAGTATTACCAACTGTAGAACGGAGCTACATGCAATTGAAAGCGGCTGCTACAGAAGCCAGGGGTCGTGGTCAAGAACCACCTCATCAGAACGAGTTTCATCATATTCCACCAACACCCTGTGAGCAGAGCTTTCACCGGGCATTTCTTGACAAAGGGCTTTGGAGGAAGATGGAGCTGGCTTTACCGACCAACCTAAGCTTACTGGATTAAAAATTGGTAATATTGACCTCTCAAGGTTATTATGGAACTATAAAGTCCGACTTATGGGCGAGTCGTTGAAAATATACCCCCCCAGAGCAGGCTGACAGAGTTGGATGGACAGATTTGACAGTTGATGCCTTGCCTTGGACTTTTACCCAATACACGACAAATTTGATACTAGACATATTTTGGTCCCTAGATTTGTTGTTGGAGCTGATAATGTTGATGAAGAACTGATCGAGCAACACAAAACGCGACTTGCAATTGTTGAGGAAGAATTCGTTGTCCAACAAGCAACTCAAAAAGCTGCAAGGGTGGGCTACAAACGGTGGCAAGTGGAAGCAGCGGAAGCTGGGGGCTGCACTCACGAGCCATTACATCAAAAGGAAATTGCTTGGGGGCGGACTACCAGTTCAATGGTAGCACGAGGGGCTGCCACCTCTTCCGATATAGCCAAGCTGCATGGCTGGTGGCAATGTTTGAGGAATTGGTGGTTTTAAAGAGGGCGGAAATGATAGGTACATGGAGCTGGCTACTTAGGGGTCCTGTGTGTTGGGTTGGGTTGTGCTGCTGTGTATTGTGTAAAGGCGCTGGACAGGTGTTGTATGGGGCTGGGGTTGCATGCTATTAAAGGGAGTGTATTGAGGCAGGTTGGGTGTGTGAGGTCAATACCAGGGGCAGTTGTGATAAATGTTGGGCAGTGTAATAAATGCTGGGCAGAGTTAGTGTAAGGGTAACCAGTTGTATTACAGGAGGGATCAGCTGTCTAGAAGCTTCCAGCTGTTGGGGACCTCTTTAAATAATTTGGTTGGGGCCAGCATGAGGGGTGGGAATTGATTTAGGAGATAATTCTGCTGTGCAGAATGGGGGCTGCGGCCAGGCCTCGGAGAGCAAGGCCTCTGGAGGATGATTCTTCTTCTTCTTCTATTTCTTCTTTTTTTCTTTCTATTGTAATTCCTACTGCTGTTAATACAAGATTCTACTGATTTTTCTCTCACCTCAACTGATTCCTATCACTACTAAACCAAATCCTTGCACTTCCAAGGTGGTTTTATAAAACCTGGACTTTCTTTTTGGACTCCATGGTGGATGAGGGTTGTAATTCCGAAACACAAGACAAAAGTCAGAAGCTTCCCACCCTCTCCCAAAGGATGACCCATGGAATTTCCCAACAGTACGACAGCCAACCAGTTCTCATGGCATCCATAAAATAAAAAGATCCTACATTGAAAAGAAATGTTATTCACCAAACAAGTCAATTTAGGGAAGGGGCATCAATTTGAGGCAATTGCAACTACATTTTCCAACATCATAGCAATCATGCATACATGAAATTTTTCGATGAAGGCTAATAATACCAATTATCGAACTCTATCCAGGGGCAAACAATTCTAAATAAACCTAATTAATAGACAGCTAAAATATTCATAATTAATAATCAGGTAAAATAAAACATAGTTTAATTTCCCTTCCATCTTTATCTTTGAATGACACATCAAAGCCCATCTCATTCCATGATGATCAGTTCTCACAACATGCAATGATTCCATACAAGTACTTGAAAGTAAATGATAATTAATTTCAATATACCAAATCTTCTTATGAAATATTGAATTGACAGAAATATAAATAGAAAATTGGTTATCATATTGAATTATAAAGGACTGTAAAAGATCACTTCAAGTTAAGATAACCAAGTTTTTAATCACAACATTTCCAAGCTCACGAGTCACAGCTTTGTATGTTAGTTTCACACTTCATCAGGTAACACACGTTACTTTTCATAACAGTATATTATTATTTGGAAATGTACTGCAGTCAGCATTTGAATTCTTGTCGATGTAACAGTCAGCCCAATTGACATATAAGTAGCCTGCCATTTCAAAATGTATATAATTCTCAAACAGTAGCCAATGACCAGTCATTTTAAAAATTGCAATCCTTGGGTTATGTTTGCCGACACCTACCAAAAAGTGTTCAGCACACTTACCACTTATGATAAGCACTTTAAAAAAAAATAAGGGATGTTGATTTTATTTTTTTTAAAAACAATTTTTCAAAAAAATCACTTTGGTAGAAAAATATTTTTAAAATCAAAAATCAAAAAACACATTTTCAAAAACACTTTATAAATGATACATTCCTTGAATATTTCTTTGTAAGTGATATCAAACACGACCTTAATTTGACATATCATTGGTTAGTTGTTAAAAAACAACTTCACAATTTGATAGCAAACAGAATGTAAAATTTAATAAATGTAAAATAGTCGAACTTATAGGAACACTGGCCCTTGTGTTTTGATTTGTTTTAATAATTACAAAATAGAAGATGAAATATTCTATGTAAACACGGTCAGCGTTATAAGCATAACGCTGTTAACACTATGATGCTCTGTTTTTAGTGCTTAAATCCAAAGTTCAGTATTATGGTTGTTTCAATATTTCAAATACAATCTAAATGCATTGAAATAGATCCTACATGTTGTCTGAGATATTTGTTTGAAGAGGTTTCAAGTTTATTATGAGCTATGATGAATTTGAGAAATACAACAGACATCAAAGAAGAAGATGAATAGTCCACTTTGCCCTGCATCATGTTCAAACGCTGTACGCGACAAGAGAGAGTCAGCAATTTGATGAAATGCCACCCATGACAGAAATGCAGGGTGCGATATAAATGAGGTGCCGCCTGCGATGGAGACATAGAAAGCGATATGGATGAACCGTAGCACACGACTGAAACACGAAGAACGATATTGAGTTACCGCTGTTTGAGAATAAAGCAGCATATGACATGGAGACATCGTGACACGCTTTGTAGTGTTAAATGGAAATGTGGTCGACGGTATAGATGGAATGTCGCCCATAATGAAGACGTTGACAGCGAAATGCATATAACGCCACATGTGTTATGGGCTTTAACGGTATTATTTCCTTATTGTTTTTCAACGTTACCCACAATCTGTTTTATGGAAACATGCAGGTTGCCATTCCGAGAATCATGGAAACCACAATCCCCAAAGATATTGTTCAACATCTTCCACAACGGGCAGAAGCTTCCATTTAAAGATCACATGACCGTTGGAGAGCAAATCAACTGTTGCACAAATTGCTTATTTAAAGGCTTCAAGCGATCAAAAACTAAAAAAGAGGAACCACAGTAAAAATTAAAAAAACTACATACTAAAGCTATAAGTGAAGGGATCGTTTGATCATGTTCGGTTGGGTTGAAACATTTGAGAGTTGCATCGTTCAAGCTTGACGTCGCACCATCTCATTTTTCATTGGTTTATATGTTTTATCATTTGGCTGTACTTTAATTGTTTGAAATTAAACAGTATTTAGTTGTAACACCAATTATGCTAACCTTAACAAAAAGCAAACCTTAACAAAAAGCAATACACGCACTGATTATGCTTTCCCGTTCAAAAGCAGATGTGGTTATGCTTACCATTTAAACAAGCAGAGCCGTTTATGCTACCCTTAAAAAGCAAATGTGGTTATGTTTTCCTGTTCAAAAGCAAATGTGGTTATGCTCGCCATTAAAACAGGCAGTGGATTGTGCATCCCAATATGAAAAAGGTAAGAATGTTATAAAGGATTGTGACAACCTTCAAAAGTCAGTTCATTAGTGGAAATCACATGGATTAGGATCACTTTAATCTGAACCACTATAAATCTTTGTGCCTTCCTGTTTTATCTGTTTGTGATTGAATTTTTGTTTTTTCAACATTAATCACATTGCAATTGTGTTACTTGAATTGTTTTAATACTCCGATATACCACCACCATTGCATTTCTTAGCTTTAATCTGATAAATATTTTTGAAGGACAGTTCACCCTCCTGCAACTTGAGTAATCAATACGGATCTAACGATTGGTATTAGAGCAAGGCCCCTTTGTGAGTAGTTACAGTGCTTGGCCCAATACCCAACAATTGGTATCAGAGCAGAACCCCTTTTGTGAGTAGGTGTAGTATTTGGCCTCATACCCAACAAGTGGTATCAGAGAAGGACCCCTGTTGTGTGTAGTTACAGTGTTTAACCTAACATCCAACAATTGATGTCAAAGCTTAACCCATTAAGGAGTTTTGTGTTCTGAAAATATTTTGCACTGCGTTGTCATATATTATTGATATCTTTGTGCACTTCTCGTTTGCTCCAGACATTAAAAGGTCTAGGGGTTAAGATCTACTTGAGTGGCTAATCAGGAAGCAGCTAAAGGTTGAATTCCAATGAGACCATCTTACTATGATGGAAATGATGACTCATACTGGAAGACTTGAATGGAGGCCTACTTGAAAAGCATGGGCATTTCAAACTGGCCTATTATTATAAAAAATCATAAAAAGCCTGATGGTGATCCTGATTTACTTACAGGAGAAACTGCTGCCAAATATATGTTGAACCACGAAGTGATGAATATCTTATATTGTTCCATAGGCCAAAATGTTTTAGTCATATTTTTATATAGACTGCTGCACACGATACTTGGAGAATATTGCAGGTGACGCATCATGGGACAAATAAGCTACAAAGGACTTAGTTAGGCATGTTTAGAGAAGAATATCAAAATTTTCAAGATGTTTGAGACTGAAACAATGAGTGGGATGCACAATAGGTTCACCAAAATAGTGAACAACATGTCTAGACTTTGAGAGACCATGAAGAATTTTGTACTTATTGAAAGAATCTTGAAAGCATTTCCCAAAAAATGGCATTCCAAGAAAGTGGCTATAGAAGAAAGCAAAAACTTCGGTGAATATTCATTGAATGAACTCATTGGATCTCTTCTTCAATATGACCTTGAATTTAAAAAAATGAATGAAGAAGAAAATTATAAACAGAAAGGAATTTCTCTAGTTCTCATGATGATTCAGGCACAACAGAGTGAGAAAAGTTGGATAAGAGAGTCAACAAGATTTACAAAAAGAGAAAAAGGTTGAAGAAAAAGAAATCCAAGGAACATGACAAAGGTAAAAACAAATATGATGGATCTAATGAACTTTTGTGCTATGAGTGTAGTAAACTTGGACATTTAAGGGTGTCAGGAAGAAAAAGAAGTTTGATGGAAGGAAAAAAGTATCCATGAGTGCTTATTGGCACTGTTTTGAAGATGAGACAAAAGATGCACCGTATGAGGGGGAGGAACAAAATGTAAATGTGTGTTTCATGGAAAAATCAGTTGAGATACCTTCATCATCATTCTCTTCTTCCTGTACTTCAAGTGATTCTTCTGCATATGAATATGATGAGCTTACTGTTAAAGAATGGAAAGATATATGTGACGGTCTACATAAAAATTTGATTTTGTTGCTGCCTTGTACAGAAAGTTAAGAGACACGTAAGTTAGTTATCTTAAATAACACATAGTTGAAGAATGAAGTTGAAAAGTTGAGAAATGATGCTTCCTCCAGATCTAATGTCTCTGATGAATTAAAGGTTGTGAAGGGTGAATCAGTGATTAACAATTGTTTTCCGTTTCTCCTTCTAAACAACCTTCGTTATCGGTTAAAGTAAAATGACTTAGCTGTTAAACACACCCACATGCACACACAGACAAGACACGGCAGATTTTACAAAGTTCACTACTCAATAAGAATAGTTAATCCTTGGTATGATCTGGAAACACCCGAGATCACACAGTCCACTAGAAACAATCATGTGGATTACAGCAAGCAGGGGACAACAATGAACTTGCGAAACACCATATTTTCCCGACAGTGTAAAGAAGAAAATGAAAAGTTGAAAAGGGATTTGGCTGTATTTAAAAAGGGAAAAAATTATGGAGAAGCTATTATCCTTGTAAAAATCTTTAAAGATAAAGTTGGAATTGGTTTTAACAGTTTTGTTGGACAAAATGCTAATAAGCTTTACATAAATTACTTTGCTAAGGAGAAAAATGTTTGTTTATCCACCATTGATTGTTATAGGTGTAGTTTATATGGTCATGTTTCTGATTGTTGCATGAAATTCAAACAATCACTTGGTTTCAACACAACTTTCATTTCTAAATCTACTGTGAACAGTAAAGTTTCTAAAATTGGTTCGTATCTGGTTCCTAAGCATTCTATTCTTAATCCTATATAATGTATGTTAGTTTACTGGTGCACTGTTGTTTCTGTTTTATTTTAAATTCATTGCATGCCATCTATTATAAGCATAACGTTGTTGAGATTATGATGCTCTGTTTTTGGTGCTTCAATCCAATGTTCAATATTATGATTATTTTAATATTTCAAATACATTCTAAATGCATTGAAACAAATCCTACATGTTGTTTGTGATCTTCATTTGAAGAGGTTTCAAGTCTCGAGAGATACAATAGGCATCAAAGAAGAAGATGAACAGTCCACTGCGCCGTGCATTATGTTCAAACGTCGTGCGCAACAAGAGTGGACAGCGATTTGATGAACCCCCATCCATGACAGAAACGCGGAGTGCCGTATAAATGAGACATTAACTGCGATAGAGATGTACCAAGCAATAAGGATGAACCACAATGCATGACAGAAACACAAAAAGCAAAACGGAGCGACCGCCGTCCGAAAATAAAACACAACATACAACATGGAGAAATCACACTCAGTGTTGTAGTGTTAGAAGGAAATGCGGCAGACAATATTGATGGAACAACACCCGCGATGAAGACGTAAAACAGGGAGATACAGATAACGCCACATGCGGTATGGGCTTTAACGGTCTTATCCCCATATTGTTTTTAAACATTACCTGCAATCTGTTTTAAGGGAACACGCACATTGACATTCCGAGAATCATGGAAACCACAATCCCCGGAGATAGATCGAGATCTTTTGCAATGAGCAGAAGCTTCCATGTAAAGATCAAGTGGTTGTTGGAGAGGAAATTGACGGTTGAGAGATTTGCTTATTTAAAGGCTTCAAACGATAAAGAACTGAGTATCGGGTTGGCTAAACTGTTTTTCATTTCGCTGGGTTGTAACGATTGGTACTTAAACAGTATCGAGTTGTAACACTAGTGTTATTGTTGCAACCAGGAGGTTGTGTGTTGGATTTGCTGACTATGGATGGTTGTGAAGGTTGTGTGTTTCCAAGAAGTTGTGAGAAGGATTTGTTGACAATCACTGGGGTTGGCTTTGTTAGAGACACGGCTTTAAATAATGAAGACACTTTGATATCACTATATATCAAGGACATGGCATATGAAGCACTGAAGAGGAGATCATGTTTTGAGGTGTGAAGATATATCTAGCTTTGAGAGGTAATAAATGGGCTTATTCAAACATATTCTAGTTTTGGGAGAGGTGTGACCAGGTTCGAAGATGTTTGGAGTGAAGATGTTTGGAGATGGCTGGAGATAAATTCTGAAGTTTTTCGAGTTGCGGATTCCTGAGGAAATGGCGAATTACTTGTAAGTAAGAATTGCAAGAATTTTTCCTATGATATACGTAAGGGTTAGTGAAAAATAGAAAAGTATTTGATACGTAAGGGTCAATCTGAATGATACGTAAGGGTCGGTCTGGATGATACACAAGGGTCGATCTGCAGGATACGTAAAAGTTACCGGGCCGCGTTACGCAATGCGTAAGGGTTACACTAAAATTACAAAGGGATGTGCAAGAGTTAGCCCGCGGCACAAAGGGATGCATAAGGGTAACTCGGCCGGAAACCTTGATACGTAAGGGTAATCCCTTCGCCACTGCAGTACGCCATAGCAGCTGCTCCATGTGAGGTACGAATATGGTAGAATGAATGAATATCGGGATTGGCAGAGGATCCAGGGATTTGCGCTATGAGGGAATCTGTGCCGCAACAAATTTGAGGATTGAGAAGAGCTGGAAAATCACGTTGCCATATTTGAAAGAATTAAATATAAGACAGTGTGGATTTTGAGGATCTGGTTGTTGACTGAGCATCGCACTATGAAGAAGAATATCACATCGTGATCAGGCTGGGAAAATAGAAGATCACGCCGCAGTGGAGGAGATCACACCACAAAATGGCTGGAGTTGAGGCATGCTGTGCCGCAATGTACGGTATTACACCATTAACAAGATATTTCCAGAATATCTGGCAGATTCGGGTGAAATTTAAAAAGAGGAAGATGTGACCCGGATTTCAGGAAGTTAACTCGGTTTAATTGGCACAGTGTGACCACATAAAAACGTGTGGTACACCTAGCATAATCTTAGAGGATTAGAAGAGAAGAATTGATCTCAACCATTGAAAAGGGTTGGAGACTTGAAGAAGCTTTATAAAACTGCATATAGCGGTTCTGGAAAAAGTGGAGCCTGAACATATTGATATATCGGGCTCAGAGAAGAAGAGAGGAGAGCCACAGAGGGCTCAAAGAAGAAGAGAGGAGAGCCACAGAGAATTTCCATTGACATATCTGGTTCAGTTCAAGAGTGAAGGCTCGAAGGAGGGGTCGCATCGCCGTATCCAGTTGTTGAAGGAGTGAAACAAGATTATCCTCACAGGGATTGATCTTCATCTGGAAGAGAAAGTTGTTGGTGTGATTTTGTGGAAGACATAGACTCAACCCTCACATCGAGGAGTTGATCTCATTGGCATTAAAGAAGGAGAGTGCAGAAAATCGGAGCTTAACAGGGCATCTATTTAGAGATGAGGATGCAAGGAGTCTCAGCAACCTATGCTGATCTAAAAGAGACCTCCAAGTCTATAAACTGTTGAATAGATCCTGGCGTCTATAAACTGACTTTGGCTTCACCAAAGCAGTGCGCGGAAGAGAAGAAGAGGGCAGTGCGTCTTTCCTAAACCTTTGTAACAGCTGCAGTGAGTAGTGTCATTTCCTGGTATGTCGACACATCGTCAGCGTATGCTCCATGGATTAGTCCTTCATGGTGAACCAAGTAAAATCTTCATGTCCTGTGCATGATTTACATTTTTGCATGTGTTGAATAATTTGATAAGAACGCCGTCAGCAACACTATGTTTTCAATACTGCAAAAATACAAAACAAATAATGTTCCGATCATAAATATCAGAGTCCTTTTTCTTATAAAAAAATCACAAATACAATTGGAAGATCAATATATATATCACATCAAAACATAGCCACCTGAAAATAAACGTTTTCCAATATATCTGGAAAAAAAAGGCATTCATATTGAAAGATTATCACCTGGTAAGCAACGAGCTTCAATGCAGCATTAGGCTTGCTTGGTTTAACACCTAACTTTTGCCTGCAACCAGAAGCGCCACAGTGACAATCTTGATCTGCACCAAATTGAACAAACCTGCTAAACGTGTTAGGATGGATCAAGTAAACAACAAGAAGCCTTATCCTGCCGAACAAGAAAATGACAACATTTAGGTAACAGTAATAATGATAGTAGTAGTAGTAGTAGTAGTAGGTGTAAATAACTAGTCTGAACGCACCACAAAGATTCAGTCAGGAGACACTTAAAAATAGAAATAAATATTCCATCACTAAAGAAAATCAAATGAAGCTCGCTTTTATTTGTAAATATGCACAAGGATTTTTAACCCTGTTTTTGCAAGAGCAAAAATTAAGATACGAACTGTCGCCACTAGGCTAGCAAACAACTGATTACAACAGAAAAACAGTAAAGTTCACATACTGATAATCGTAAGTCAGATGCTCGCCACTACTTATGTCACGAGCAGCAAATATACCAATTCTTGTTTCACCATCCATTCTCCTAAAATAGAGAAATTTTTGCATAATTTAGTTACATTAGCTTCAACAATAATCAAATAAAAAGAAGGCAAGTATAAATCAAAACCATTTCTGCATCTCTGTATTAGGGCAACAACTATGATTTATGTATCTTGATTTATTTCCCTTGTATGTGGCATCAATAACCATGTCTTTATTAATCTCACACAAGTAAAAATTTGTTTCTCCGCGATCTTTCATTTTCCAAAGCCTTCGCTCACATGTTTCATCATCAATGACTGCATAGGAGAGTCCAATATCACTAATGGTAAAAAAAATAATCATAATAACGTGGTCCAAGTTACGACCAAGGTTTAAAAAAAACAGCAGCATTTAAAAAATGTCACCTTCTCCCACATATTCTATTATAAACTCTCCTTGTTTAATATCTTCATCTGCCACTATGCCAGATCCACATTTTTCAGTCTGCAAGCAATATATAGATTAGCTTTGTAAACATGCGGTATGGAAAGTGCTAACAGAGAAAAACAAGGGATTTTACTGAATACAACAAGAAAATAAGCAGAGCATACAAAGTTGATGAATAGTTAACAGTGGCACTGCTCAATGACAATCAGAACAGAATCTTTTCAAGAGCTTGCAAAAGTAACAAACATGCCCAGAGGAGACAGGAAGGGAAAAATCATTTGAAGGACCAGCAAGCAAACATTTATGAGTGCCATAAAATCTGGGAGACACTAAAAATTTGTTATTTTCTTAAGGACCGTGTTATACAAAGTGGCATCCCTGAACTTCAATCTCTTGGAAAGCAGCTCTAGCTTCTTTGCCTGTTTTTCTCCTAAGAAATCAAGCTTTTAATAGTTTATTTGTTTTACGGCTCTCCATTAAGAGAAATGCACCTACCTCATCAATTCCCTTGTCCATAAAGTTCACTAGATAAAAATTAACACGCATACTGCAATTTATAAACACAATACCTTCACTAGCTTCATCTTTTTCATGGGCCGCTGTTGGAATGGCTTGTTGACACAACCAGCCCCACATTTACAGGCAGATGAGCAGGTAGACAGTAGCATTCTGTAACACATTCATGAAGAAAAAACAGTGGTTCATGAAAATTTCATTAAAAATGAATGACATTACAAGGGAAATGTCCTTCCACAACAAGTAAACTAAGTGAAAGCATTTCAACGTCAACATTCATGCAGTACAAAAACCAGCCTTGAATTGGTTACAAACAGAGATGATACAAAACACATCCAGCATGGCAGAATCATTCACACAATTATATGGAACATGATATTCAGAAATTATGGCAGCTCAGTAAATCTAACTCAATGTCCCGCCATACTATCTAAGAAATATAGTAAGAAACGCACAATCAAGCTTCACATGCCAGTCGACAAGTTACACTGCATACAACGGTTCAATGAAGGCTAAATATAAATCACAGCACCATAAAACAACAGATTAAATTTTTAGGCAAAAAAAGTTTCTCCTAAAATGGTACCACATCAACAATTGCTAAGAGCTCCCACATAAAAGTTATTTTGCCTGTTTTGGTCATCCAAGTTGGAAGCCGTTCTTATCAGGGGTATTAATCAATGTTTCTTGTTTTTTAAACCCCCCATCTGGAATCAGGTCTCACGTGAATAATATGTCAACCAAAAGAGTAAAATGTCTGCATGAAAGTTCCTGCAGTTATTTACTACAATTATTAAGATTACGATAACTTGAACATAAATGACCAACAAATGGTTCGAACATTTTAATTGTTGTAGAGGAATGATTTAGAAAGTGACAAGAAAGCCAGACCAGCTATATTCATGGGCAAGACCCCTTCAACTGCCTAAATGGCTTGCAAAGCCAATCATAAAAACCTCAAGAAATAATTAATTTATGAAAATTTGGACGTTTTCCAGAGCATTGGAACAACACAAAACTAAGAGTACATGTCTAGCAAAAGAAAAGGGGCCAGTTTGATTACTGTTTTCAAAAACAGTTTTCTTGTTTTTGTAAACAGAAAAAAAAAATCTTTTCGGTGATAAATGTGTTGTTGTTTTTTTGTTTTAGATAACTGTTTTAATTTTCTGTTTTAAAAACAATAAAGCAAGAACAGACGAAACTTGTTTTTGTTTTGAGTTTTTTGTTTTTTGTTCTCAGAGTTATGAGCATGTAGAACTCTGTCCAAATTCAACCAGCTTGAGTTGAAACCCTTGAGACATCAACCTGGTGTGACGTCCCAGGTTTTCAGGTCATCCCTATCCAACTCAAGTCTTTAAAAAAAATATTATCACTATTTTTTAATTTTAAAAATAAGATATCATAAAATAAATAAATAAATAGTTCGGGTTGAACTGGATTTGGATCCGGCTCTCAAGTCGTAACTCTGAATCCCAGGCCAGGCCCAGCCCAAAAAAATGTTGATCCAACCCACCTAACAAGCTTAATCCGATGATCCGTTTTTACAGGACCAGTATCCACATCCTCATGCCCAATACATTGCCACCACATTAGATTCAATATATAATAAAATAAATGTAAATGGTGAATTCTCCTTACCTCAATGTGAGGTGAGGATGTTCTTTTATAGATGAGTAAAACAAAATACAGAGAGGGTAAGTCCGATGTGGGACTCAGAAATACCCAATTAAATGAAATGGGGTCCAACACTCCCCCTCAAGCTGGACATACCCAGATTGGATTGAGTCCCACAAAGAAAAAATAGAAGACAAGACAGACGAACTCATACTCCCCCTCAAGCTGGGCTATGGAGGCTGTGAATACCCAGCCGGGAAGTGAGAGAGTCAAGGCGAGCCCCTGGGAGACCTTTGGTGAAGAGATCGGCAAGCTGATCTGCCGTCGGAACATGGCCAAAGCTGATATGGTGCTGCTCCAGATGGTGGCGGAGGAAGTGACAGTCTACCTCGATATGCTTCGTCCGTTCATGAAAGACGGGATTCGAGGCAATCTTCGTGGCGGCCTGATTATCACACCAGATATGAGCAGGGGTGTGTGCCGGGAAGCCGAGCTCATGTAGGAGATGACGAAGCCAGAGGATCTCAGTGGTGACGGTGGCCATGGCGCGGTATTCAGCCTCGGCACTCGATCTGGAGACGACAGTCTGCTTCTTGCTGCGCCAAGAGATGAGGTTACCGGCGAAGAACACGGCGAACCCCGAAGTAGACTTGCGGGTCGCGAGACAACCTGCATAGTCGGCATCACAGAAGGCCTCAACATCCAAGTGAGCATGACGGGAATACTGAAGGCCACGTGCAGGGTCTCGCTTGATGTATTTGGCAATGCGAAGGACAGCATCCCACTGAGATTGAGTTGGATGCTCCATGAACTGGCTGACTTTGCCAACGGCGCAGGCAATGTCGGGTCGCGTCATGGTGAGGTAATTCAGTTTACCCACCAGACGTCGATAGCGCTCGGGATGAGGAAATGGTTCCGAGTCGGAATGGAGAGAACGTTCGTCAGGCTCAAGTGGGGTGTCCACGGCAGTGGCGGTGCTCAGACCGGCAACCTGCAAGATATCAAGAGCATACCTACGCTGGCAGAGAGAGATCGAGTCCTCAGAACGGGAGACCTCGATGCCAAGGAAGTCAAGGGCCCAAGATCTTTGGTATGAAAGTTTTGGTGAAGGTGCGCTTTGAGGCTGGTGATCCTTCTGGAGTCGCTTCTTGTGATGATGATATCATCAACATATACCACGAGCAAGATACAGCCGTGCGGTGTCGTACGGAAGAAGACGGTGTGGTCCTTCAGACTGCGGGAGAGGCCAAAGGCCGTGACGACAGTGCTGAAGCGGCCAAACCAAGCTCGAGGAGACTGCTTGAGGCCATAGAGGGACCGACGGAGGCGGCAGACATGGGAGTCGGCACCGGAGGCAGAAAAACCAGAGGGCTGCTTCAGGTAGACTTCTTCCTCAAGAACGCCATGGAGAAAGGCATTCTTGACATCCAACTGATGAAGTGGCCAATGATGATGGGTAGCCAGAGAGATGAACAGGCGGACAGAGGTCATCTTGGCGACCGGAGAGTAGGTCTCAAAGTAGTCGATGCCATGTGTCTGAGCAAACCCCTTCGCCACCAGCCGGGCTTTGAGGCGGCAAAGAGAGTCGTCGGGATTGAGACGGATCGTATAAATCCATTTGCTGCCCACTGCCTGTTTGCCTGCTGGAAGGGGGACAAGATCCCAAGTATGGTTTTCCTCCAGAGCCTGCAATTCATCCCGCATGGCAGCTAGCCACCCGGGGTGAGATTTGGCTTCACCAACCGTGCAAGGTAAAGAAACTGTCTCCAGAGCGGACAGACCCCTGTATGAAGAGACAAATAGAGTACTCTGGCAGGAGCGAGTACCTTTCCGTAGGGCAATGGGCAAGTCCTCGGGTGGTGGAGCAGGAGCAGCGGACGAAGCGGGAGCATCAGTGTCACTGGACGGAATGGGGGATACAGTCGAAGGACGGCAGGAGTAGTCCTGACCAAAATGGGTGTCAACAGGGGTTGACGCCGGTGGAGGAAGGATGATGAGGGGAAGACAGTTATCAATAGCAGAGTCAGGAGGAGGAGAGGGAAAGGAGAATGGAGAACTCTCAACAAAGGAGACATCCGCTGAGATGACATACCGACGAAGGTCCGGGGAGAAGCAGCGGTATCCGCGCTGAGTGCGGGAATTAACCAAGGAATATGCAGCGGAGGGATTTGGGAGAGAGTTTGGTGCAGCCAGGGCGAGTGTCACGAACATAACACAAGCAGCCAAACACTCGAAGAGGGAGGGAATGAAGAGGGAGAGTGGGGGAAAGAGCCCGAAAGGGAGTCTCCCCCTTAAGGATAGAAGAAGGAAGGCGATTGATGAGGTATGTAGCAGTGAGAATGACATCTCCCCAAAAGAGCAGAGGCACCTGTCGGTGGAAGATGAGGGTACGAGCAGTCTCCAGAATATGTCTGTGTTTCCGCTCGGCCACGCCGTTCTGCTGGGGTGTATCAAGACAGGAGGTCTGATGAAGGATACCATTCGTCTGGAGAAACTGCCGAAAGGAAGTGGAGAGATACTCGCGCCCATTATCCGAGCGGAGACATTTGACAGAGATAGAAAAACGGTTCTTAATTTCATTGAAAAAGGTTTGGAAGGTGGAAAACACTTTGGAGCATTCTCGTAGAAGGTAAAGCCATGTCATTCGCGAATAGTCATCAATGAAAGATATATAGTATTTATATCCCAAGTGACTCGGAATGGTACACGGGCCCCAAACATCTGAATGAACCAGATCAAAGGGGTGGGAGGCCCGTGTATCCGTGCGAGGAATGTAGGAAGAGCGATAATGTTTCGCAAAAGAACAGGACTCACAATGAAAAGTAGGAGTCCGACTGAAGTCTGGAAACATCTGATGAATAGTGGATGCAGGCGGGTGTCCTAATCGGGAATGAAGATCTAGTGCCCGAGAAGAGGTAGACGTGCAAGCAATGGGTGTTGGTCCCTCGAACATGTAGACCCCATCTCGAAGCCGGCCTCGACCAAGTTCCCGGTTCGTAGTCTGCTCCTGAAACACAACACCAGAAGAGGTAAATATGGCCACACAGTTATAATCCTTAGTCAGTTTACTGATGGAAAGCAGATTAAAGGGACTGCGGGGCACATGTGCCACAGAGGGTAGGTGTATCGATGGAGTCAGGGAGCATGCGCCGAAGCCCGCTATGGGGATAGTGGAGCCATCAGCGACGGTGATGGCTGAAGAACCGGCATATGGGCAGTAAGACGTCAGCATACCAGAATCACCGGTGAGGTGGTCGAAGGCACCTGAGTCCAGCAGCCATGCAGGGGAGCAATGACCCACAAAGGCAGTGGGGAAAACAGTACAGGCCAGAGAGGCCGAGGAGGGACCGGGTCAGACAGAGGTCGGAGGATCATGAGGCCGCCTGAGGTCGGCCATAGAAAGGGCCAGAGACCGGGAAAGAGAGGCGACAGTCGAGGACGCGTCCTGGACCGCGGGCTGTCCCTGCCGCGGGTGCTGAGATGGTCGTCCATGCAGGACCCAACATCGGGCGATCAGGTGGCCAAACTTGCCACAATGTTGACAGAAGGGACGTGGACGACTTGAAGCACGACCACGTCCCGAGGAGTCTTCCATGGAAGCGTCGGGTAGCTGATGCAGCGGGCCGGCAGGATGATCGTGCGCAGGACGTGCGCGTGCTGGAAGGGCCGCCGGAACGAGGGTGCTCTGCCGGAACGAGGGCGCGCGGCCGGGAGGGTCCGCCGGGACGAGGCCGAGGGCGCCTGTTGGGGTGAAGGCGGCGGAAGGGGGGGGCGGCAGGGCGAGAGCAGCGGGAGCGCGCGGGAGGCGCCGGGTGAGGGTTGTCGGGAGCGCGCCAGGCAAAGGTGGCCGAGAGGCGCAAGAGGCGCGGGACGACGGGGAGCCGGGAGCCGCGGGAGGGCGTCGCGCCAGGAAGGAGGGCCGTCAGGGAGCCGGGAGCCGTGGCCGAGGGCGGGGCACCGGGGCGAGGCCGAGGGCGGGGCGTCGGGGTGAGGCCGAAGGCGGGACGCCGGGGCGAGGCCGAGGGCGGGGCGTCAGGGCGAGGGCGAGGGCGCGGCGCCGCTGGGCGAGGGGGAGAGCGCCTGGGCGAGGCGCTGGCGAGGGCACCGCGGAGCGAGGGGAGCCGCGCCGGGAGGGAGAGCCGCCGGGAGGGAGGGCCGCCGGGAGGGAGGGCCGCCGGGAGGGAGGGCCGCCGGGAGGGAGGGCCGCCGGGAGGGAAGGCCGCCGAGAGAGAGAGCCGCCGGGAGGGAGGACCGCCGGGAGAGAGGGCCACCAGGGAGGGCCGCCGGGAGATTAGGGCAGAGCCAGTGGGGAAGAGAGGCGGGGCCGGACAGAACCGGGAATCCGCTGGGAGGGAGGGTCGGGATTAAGATCCCTTTGATACCATGTAAATGGTGAATTCCCCTTGCCTCAATGTGAGGTGAGGATGTTCTTTTATAGATGAGTAAAACTAAATACAGAGAGGGTAAGTCCGATGTGGGACTCAGAAATACCCAATTAAATGAAATGGGGTCCAACAATAAATTTTCAAAATACAAAAGAACATTAATTTTTATAAAAAATGACTTTGAATTTCATAAAAAAATTATATATATATATATATATATAAATTCATGTATATAAGAACTATTATTTATTATAAAAAAACAAATTTGTTACAAATTTCAATATATATACATATAACTAATAATAATTCCTTTCCATTTTTTTTTCAAAAACAGTTTCTAAATCTAATTTTATCAAACAAATTTTATTTTTGTCTTATTTTTGAAATCTGTTCTCGAGTTAATACTATCAAACATTTTTTTGCATATTTTGTTCTCAAAAACAGTTTTCAAAGATTGTAACCAAAAATGTAATTGAACGGGCTTCTCTCCCTCCTCTCTTACTCTCTTTAAAACTCCTTCACACACTGCCAAAAAAAGACCTAATAGCCACATAAAGTCCTGATATTTATCACGCAAAAGGAAAAATAGCCATAATTGACCGATACAATCTTACCCGCAATGGCAATCTTTACCGCAAAGACCCAATGATCCTGTGGAGCTGCAAGAACAAAATATTCCATCGTCTTCAACACGCCTCTTCATCTTCTTGGTGAGATATATATCTTGACTTGGTCAATATGGAAAAAGAGTAAAAGAAAAAAAAAGAAAAAAGTAAAAAATGGCAAGGAGGGGAAATAACTGGAGGGGGGAAGATAGAAAGAAATGTAAGCACCCAATTCACAGAAATTCAGTGCAACCCCTCCCCTGACAGAAATGGATTGCTGGACAGCTCAAGTCAAAGCCACACCAAACAACCACACATACTCAAAACATTAATTTCTGCAACAAAATTCAGCTTAAAGGAAAAAAGAATAAGGATACTGCGCCTTATATAAGTAGGCTTCCACTTAATTAAGCAATCTGGAAGTTCGAAATCAACTGGACCTTCTATTTGTTTCAGCAACTCATTGAATACATGATCAATGTGACTATGCTTAGCATTCTGAGGTTAAAAAACAATCATGTTAGGCAATAAAGATATACAAGTCCAAAAATTGAACAAATCTTTAGACTAGGGGTGAACTCAAAATATCACAGCAGTAAGCAATCAACCAAAATGGTTGAGAATAACAGTGGCTATCAAAAGTGTCATATTGAAAATCGCTACGGTTGTTGGGGGTCTAGACTTTGGCTTCATTGTGGTTATTAGAGATGCCATCTTTAGACCTTATTAAGGCAGTTGTATATTCGGCACCTTGGGAGTAGTTGTAACAACAATCAAAGGATCATTGTGTTAGAAGAATCCATTAAAACATTTTTTTCAATTGTTGCTTGAGACAGTTGTGATCATTACTAATGAAGAAGATCAATCAAATATTGAGCACATGTATGCACAAAAAAATGCCAACTGTGCTCTGACATCCAACATGAAACCAGTAACAACAATCAATGTTAGAAATCAAAATGTACCCAAGGATATCTAAAGTGATAAACCAATTATAAATGTTAGACAAGCTTAGGAAAAACAGGTAATAGCTCATTTAATCACCAATTAATTGCATAAATTCGGAGAAACATGTGACTTATAATCTATAGACCTTTTTGAAGCACCAACTTAAACTCCATGTTGCCGTTGGCAATCTTGCAAAAATATAGCTTGGGTAGGGAGAGGGAAAAAATTAATAAAATTAGAGTTTTGGAATCTATATCTCATAAGAATCAATTGATGTGAGAGAGAAAAATCAGTAGAATCTTGTATTAACAGCAGCAGGAATTACAATAGAAAGAAAAAAAAGAAGAAATGGAAGAAGAAGAAGAAGAAAGAGAAGAAGAATCATCCTCCAGAGGCTGCTCTCGGAGGCCTGGCCACAGCCCCCATTCTGCACAGCAGAATTATCTCCTAAATCAATTTGTACCCCTCATGCTGACCCCAGCCAAATTATTTAAAGAGGTCCCAAACAGCTGGAAGCTTCTAGAAAGCTGGTCCCTCCTAAGTATTACAGTTGTCTACCCTTGCACTAACTCTGCCCAACATTTATTACACTGTCCAGCATTTATCACAACTGCCCCTGGTATTGACCCCACACACCCAACCTGCCTCCATACACTCCCTTTAATACCATGCAACCTCAGCCTCGTACAACACCTGCCCAGCGCCTTTACACAGCAGCACAGCCCAACCCAACACACAGGAAGTCAGCCCCATGTACCTATCAATTCCGCCCTCTTTAAACCCACCTTGTCCTCGAGGTGATTATCCGGGGGCTTCGGCAATGGCCTTGGCAGCCATGCAGCATCTCCAGTGGCAGTGACAATTCTCAGGCATTGCCACCAGCCATACAGCTTGGCTACATCGCAAGAGGCGGCAGCCTCCCATGCTACCATTGAACTGGTAGTCCACCTCCGAGCAATTTCCTTTCGATGTAATGGCTCGTGAGTGCAACCCCCAGCTTCCGCTGCTTCCACTTGCCACCGTTTGTAGCCCACCCTTGCAGCTTTTTGAGTTGCTCGTTGGACAACGAATTCTTCCTCAACAATTGCAAGTCGTGTTTTGTGCTGCTCGATAGTTCTTCAACAACACCAACAGCTCCAACAACAAATCTAGGGACCAAAATATGTCTAGTATCAAAATATGTCTTGTATCGGGTAAAAGTCCAAGGAAAGGCATCAACTGTCAAATCTGTCCATCCAACTATGTCAGCCTGCTCTGGGGGGGTATATTTTCAGTGACCCGCCCATAAGTCGGACTTTATAGTTTCATAATAACCTTGAGGGGTCAATATTACCAATTTTAAATCTAGTAAGCTTAGGTTGGTCGGTAAAGCCAGCTCCATCTTCCTCCAAAGCAGCTCTCCGCCCTTTGTCAAGAAATGCCCGGTGAAAGCTCTGCTCACCGGGTGTTGGTGGAATATGATGAAACTCCTTCTGATGAGGTGGTTCTTGACCACGACCCCCAGCTTCTGTAGCAGCCGCTTTCAACTGCATGCAGCTCCCTTCTACAGCTGGTGGTACTGCATGTGCACAGGCAGTTTCATCCACGGATTTAGTCGCCATCATTATTGTTTGATCATTTGTAACTTGAGAGAGAATTCCTACAACAACCGTCTCCATAAAAGAAATGTTCTTTACCCCACCATGAGCAATATCACATCCCCTAGGTACTGGTCTGGTCGGTTCACACAGCTGGTTTATAATCTCAATCTCCGACTTCTTCTTCAGCTCAACCGCTCCACTAAGCATTTTTCAGCCACTCGTATCACACAACCATGCCGCTCTTTCCTTGCTAGAACTCAATTCCAGATCTACCACTTCATACAGAACTGGATTTAAAACTTTATGCTCCTCTTTTTCATTCCTATCCTGACCACGTTGATCAACTCTCAAGCTCTCCACGGGTGTTGGCCCTTGTGCTGACTAAATCCGCAACTTCTCACACTGCACCTCCTCGGCACAATCCTCCGCCAGGTTCAATTCCATCCGGGTTACTGCCATCATCAACGCGTTCTCAGGGCGTTTCTTTTGTTCAGGACATGTCTGGAGATTCTTTGTTGTCGCCGCTGCCGCTTGAGCATATTCCCAGAGGATCTCTTCTTTGAGTTGAAACCACGAGAGCTCAGGCTTTGTCGCTTCCAAAGTCATAAAGCATTCTCCAAACGTACCTGGCATACTCAGTCGTGCCTCCCAAATTTTCAAATCTTCCCGTGTTTGGCGAACTGTAAAATAGTTCTCAACCTCGGTGATCCAAGAATCAAGGTCTTCACCAGTAAAAAACGACATCACCACTGGTCTGGTCGCCCACCACTCCTCCATACTCCTAGCCAAACTAACTTGTATCTCCTCCATGCTCCTGGCCAAACTGACCTGTATCGCTTTGAGTTCTTGCATTAGAAACTTTGTATGCAACCCCTTGTCCAGTCAAGAACTGTTGTGTTGTCCACTGCACCTAGGCGCTTTCTTGAATCTTTTCTTAGATGGAAATCTTTTACAAGATTGAATGGAACTTTAATTGCTCCTCCTGAGAGAATAATCTCCTCAGGCCCTGGCTACCAGCCAGACTCAACTGCTGGCTCAATCGTTTGTGGCGTCTGCTCCTCCTCCAAGTGATGGACCAGAAATTCAGCGCTGCATCAAGATTTTGTGGCATTTGTACCCCTCATGGTGGCCCCAGCCAAATTATTTAAAGAGGCCCCCAACAGCTGGAAGCTTCTAGACAGCCGGTCCCTCCTATTAGTAATACAGTTGTCTACCCTTACACTAACTCTGCCCAACATTTATTACACTGCCCAGCATTTATCACAACTGCCCCTAGTTATTGACCCCACACACCCAACCTATCTCCATACACTCACTTTAATAGCATGCAACCCCAACCTCATACAACACCTGTCCAGCGCCTTTACACAGCAGCGCAGCCCAACCCAACACACAAGACCCCTAAGCAGCCAGCCCCATGTACCTATCAATATCTTGAAGGAAAAACTCCTCTTGCAAAATACTAACGTATAGGGTGCAAGGTTTAAGTAACTAAAAGTCACGAGGAAATTAATATAAGTAAACTTTGGGAGAGAGTGAATGAACGGAGGATTTGAAGGGAAACTAAAATTTCAGATAATCAATTTGGTTTTATGCATGGACGTTCAACCACATAAGTGTTAGCATTCGGTCCGATATTGTTGTTGGTACCAGGCCTCCCATCCTTCATACTTCTCAAAGGAGGGGAAAGGCATAGTATTAATGTGACGTGGCAAGTGGGGATGACGTAGCAAGGGAAGTCAGTTACTTCCCTTGCCTATAAGGAGAGTCTTCAAATCGGGCGGGATTATTCTGGAGAATCAGTTAGAGGCGCACCTACTGGAGCAGGAGCTGGACAGGCGGACTCAGACCAGAAGTGGACTTCTAGTTCTTCTTGGCCTGTGAGATCGCTAAACCGCCAGAGTTGTAATCTTCTTTTGTTCTAGAATTGTAGCAACAGAATACAGTTGATAAAATAAGTACAGTTACAGTTCTTTCCTCTCCTTTTGATGCTACCATTGTTAGACTAGTAAACCCTAACAATTTGGTGCTTTCATTGAGTCCTCTTATCTCTTTGATTTTCGCTCTGTAGTTGGCAGTCTGAGTTGCCAGTGGTGCGTAGCCGAACCTGTTGTTGTTGTAGCGAAGACAGATAAGTTTCTTTCGAGTTGAGCTTGTATGCAGACTAGGATGGACACCAAGTTAGCCGCACTTGAAAAGACACAGGAGTCGCAGCAGAGGAAAAGTTCAGATCTAGAAAAGTTGATTGTAGCAATCCAATCAAGTATAGAAAAAGTTTTAATCGGACAATTGGAAAATCAGAGGATGTTGCAGGAGGAGTTGCAAACAAATGAGGAAAATACTACTCGTCGCATTCGTGATTTGGAAGAGCGGACTGTGGAGCGACTTACGGCCGTTCAAACACAGACGCATCAGAGTTCTGCGTCTAGAGAATTGAATAACAGGCCGAAGGCTTCCTCTTTCCAGGAGGAAGAAGGTGATGAGTTTGATCCAAAGCAGGGAAACCACTCTACTTCTACAAAAGTGTTACTGCAAGAGGATTTAAGGAAAACCATACACACCTTCACATAGATGTCCTGAAAAAAGTTTAAGACTTCTGGTTTGAGAAATGGAGGAGCCTGACACAACGCAAGATACAGCAGCCGAGCTAAACCAGGAAGAAGGACAACGAGCTTTGGAAATTATGGCAGAGGAGGAAGCTGTGGAATTCAGAAACATGGGGGGCAACAAAGCAGAATCCCTGCTCATTGCTGGAACAGTTTCTGAAATTCCTGTGGAGGTTCTCATTGACAGTGGAGCGAGTCAAAATTTTGTTTCAAAGGCCCTTATTAAAGTCGCAGCGTTGGTAGTTAATTCGACTAAATCATACAGAGTGAAGTTTGGCGATGGGGGAAGAACATTGTCACAAGGCGTGTGTAGAGAGATTGAACTAAGCCTGGGAGGATGTACCTTCAAAATTGGAGCCTACATTTTAGACATTGGAGGTCCATACTTAGTTTTAGGGATTAAGTGGCTGAGAATTTTGGGATATGTGTTGACAAACTGGAGTCGTAAAACTATGGAATTCATGCGGGGCGGTAAAGAGGTCAAGTTGCAGGGCATTACAGAAAAGGATGATAGACCGAAGAGCTTGCAATTAGTTTTACAAGAGAAAAAGGTTCCTGTAGACGGTTGGCTCTGGAAGGCAGAATTATTTTTTTTCTGAAATGGTGAAAGAGATGGGTGCAGACCGACAACAGTTGGACGAGTTATTGACACAGTTCCAGACAGTTTTTGACGAACCTCATGGGTTACCGCCTAGCCGAACAACTGACCATGTTATACCATTGATCGAGGGAGCCACACCAGTTGATATACGACCGTACAAATTAGCTCATTATCTGAAAGATAAAGTGGAAAAACAAGTTTCAGATATGCTAAAAAGGGGCATCATACGGTACAGCACTAGCCCATTTGCAAGTCCTATTATTTTAGTAGGAAAAAAAAGACCGGGCAATGGAGACTTTGTGTGGATTATAGAGCCTTAAATAAGCTCACTATTCCTGATAGGTATCCCGTACCTATTATTGAAGAGTTGTTGGATGAATTACATGGAGCACATTTTTTCTCTAAGTTGGATCTTACTTCTGGTTTTCATCAGCTTAGGGTCCGGGGGGAAGACATTCAAAAAACAGCTTGCAAGACACATGAGGGCCATTACAAGTACTTGGTCATGTCATTTGGTTTGATGAACGCACCGACCACCTTTCAATCTACTATGAATCACATTTTTAGACCACTCTTGAGGAAGTTTGTATTGGTCTTTTTTTATGACATTCTGATCTGCAGCAAATCATGGCCAGAGCATCTTCACCATTTAGAGACTGTGTTTCGGCTATTGTTAGCAAACAGGAAAAAATGCTCCTTTGCTCAACCAACTGTGGAGTATCATGGACATATTATTTCCTCCGAGGGCGTGGCAGTGGATCCTAAGAAAATAGCCTGTATGGTGGACTGGTCTCGTCCTCAAAATGTCAAGGCAGTCCATGGTTTCCTAGGGCTTACGGGCTATTACAGGAAGTACATTTCAGGATATGGTAAAATTGCAAAACCTTTAACGGATTTGACTCGGAAGGACAGTTTTTTCTGGACTGACAAAGCTGAGCGAGCATTTGCAGAGCTGAAACACTGTCTGGTTTCAGCACCCTTGTTGGCTTTACCTGGTTTTTTCAAACCTTTTGTCATCGAATCTGATGCTTCGGGTACGGGTTTAGGTGCAGTGTTAATGCAAGAGGGGCGACCAATAGGTTTTTTCAGCAAGGCTCTTACCGAAGTAAATTTGTCCAAGTCGGTATATGAAAAGGAAATCATGGCCTTGGTTCTGGCGGTCTCTCATTGGAGATATTATTTACTGGGCCAACGTTTTATAGTATATTCACATCACAAGGCGCTTACACATTTGCTTACACAGTGAATTCATACTATGAATCAACAGTACTGGTTATCGAAGCTGCTTGGACTGGATTTCGAAGTGAAATATAAACCTGGGAGAACAAATTATGTTACAGACTCGTTATCTCGTAAACATGAAGTCCAAGATGCCACAGATTCTACAGATTTCTTTCTGCACCCTTACGGTTGGAGTTGGATCAAGTTAAATCTGAACAGCAGCACGATCCCGCATTACAGCAGATTATTTCGGTTATTGCAGTCCACCCGGAGGCCAAACCAGGATATACCCTTCGTACTGACAATATTACAAAGGGCGCTTGGTTCTCTCCAAAACTTCCAACCTGATTCCGAAATTTTTACACTATTACCACTCGTCTGCTGTTGATGGACATGCATGTTACTACAAAACCTATAAACATCTGGCCGCTGGTCTTTTCTGGACAGGTATGACACAGAGCGTTTTAAAATATGTTCGCGAATGTGACACATGCCAACAACAAAAATATCCAGCCTAACTTCCCGCTCGATTATTTGAGATGTTTTACTTCGGAGCGTACTCTTTTTTGGGCCCGGTGGATACCGTGGGCAGAATATTGCTATAATATTGCCTCTCATTAATCAACCCAAATGACACCCTTTGAGGTTGTTTATGGATGTAAACCACCGACTATACCTCATTATATTCCCGGGGAGACTCTTGTTGAGTTTGTGGCCCAAGTACTCACTGGTCAGGATACAGTTTTGGTGCATCTTCGACGAAATCTTTTTTGAGCCCAACAGTTGATTGTCTGTTACGCTAATAAACATCGGCAGGACGAACAATTTCAGGAGGGTGATCTTGTTCATGTTAAGTTGCGTCCCAATGTTCAAACTCCAGCAGCTAAAAAGATTTGTCCCAAGCTTTCTGCTCGGTTTTATGGCCCATATCCAGTGCAGTCTCGTCTCGATCCCACAGCCTACCGACTTATTTTACCAGATGGCACAAAAATCCATCCAGTTTTTCATGTGTCGCAGCTTAAACGAGCTATTAGGAACCATCCAGTTCAAGAACACTTGCCTGACGTAGTTGAAGAAGGACTGGTATCTCATATTGTTCCAGCTGAAATTTTGGATTTTAAAGTCCAATCGGGTACCTCCAAAGGTCTTTGTCGGACGAGTCTACATGGATGGATGTAGACTTTTTCCTTGAACAGTTCCCCGACTTCCACCTTGAGGACAAGGTGAATTTTGAGGAGGGGAGAATTGTTAGCATTCAGTCCGATATTGTTGTCGGTACCAGGTCTCCCATCCTTCATACTTATCATAGGAGGGAAGAGGCATAGTATTAATGTGACGTGGCAGTGGGGATGACATGGCAAAGGAAGTTAGTCACTTCCCTTGCCTATAAGAAGGAGAGTCTTCAGATCGGGCGAGATTATTCTGGAGAATCAGTTAGAGGCGCACCTGCTGGAGCAGGAGCTGGACAGGCAGACTCGGACCAGAAGTGGACTTCTAGTTCGGCTCTTCTAGTTCTTCTTGGCCTGTGAGATCGTTGCTAGTTTCTTTTTCAGTTACATCTTAAACCACTAGAATTGTAATCTTCTTTTGTTCTAGAATTGTAGCAACACAATACAGTTGATAAAAGAAGTACAATTACAGTTCTTTCCTCTCCTTTTGTTGCTACCATTGTTAGACTAGTAAACCTAAGCGATTTATTTGATTAAAGGTCTGATGAAGTATTATCGACAAAAAATCCAAGATTTGGATATGTTTTCATTGATTTGGAAAAGGCATAAGATAAAAAGTTCCTAAAGAGGTTTTATGAAAAGCTCTTGAAAAAAAAGGGTGCAGGTGGCATATATCAAACTCATCCAAGACACGCATGAAGAGAGTTTGACTCAAGTTAGAACTCCAGTATGTGATACTACAGGCTTCCCCGTCTCAATAGGATTGTCATCAAGGTTCAGCTTCAGGCCCATACTTTTTTGTTTTGGTCTTAGATGAACTTACAAAGCATATTCAAGAGGAGATATTTAATTACATATTTGTTGCAGATGATATAGTTCTCATTACAGAATCCAAAGAGACTATGAATTTAATGTTAGAGTTATGGAGAGAGACTTTAGAATCGAAAGGTTTCAAACTTAGTAGGGATAAGATAGAATATATGGAGTGTCGTTTTCGCAAAAGATTGTATAGTAATGTTATGGATGTGAGATTGGGAGTCCACGTTATTTCAAGAGTTGATCATTTTCAATATTCATGCTCATTTTTGCAATGTGATGAAAATATCAATGCAGATGTCTCTCATAGAATTCAAACTGGATGGATAAAATGGAGAAAAGATTCTGAGGTGTTTTGTGATTGTAAAATTCATTTGAAATTAAAGGAAAAATTTTATAGGACTATTATTAGACCAACTATTCTATATAGCAGTGAGTGTTGGTCTTTGACGGGAAACCTTGAACAAAAAATAAGGGTATCATAAATGAAAATGTGAAGATGGACATGTGGGCAAACTAAGATGAATAAGATTAGAAATGAATGTGTTCGAGGGAAAATTGAAGTGGCGCTAATTGACGAGAATATGACTAAGACCAGATCAAGATGATTTTGACATGTTTGAAGAAGACCTAAAGATGCATCAGTTAATAGGGTAAGCTTAATGACAAATTCACTTATTAAAAGAAGTGAAGACGGACCTAAAAGGACCCTTAAACAAATCATTCGTGATGATCTCGTTCTAAATGGTATCAATGAAAATACAGTCCTCAATAAAGCAAATCAACACCATTTGATTTATGTAGTAAACCTCATTTAATTGGGTTTAAGGCTTGTTTGTTGTTGTTGATGTTAGAATATAATCTGAAAAAATATCCATGTGATTTTTTAAATTAATTAAAAACGAAAATGAAGAGTGTGTGTGTGCAAATGTGGGACATGTGGGATGAGGGGTGTGTGAGTAAGTAGTTGGGTGTGTGATGGGTTAAATTTTAAAAAGGGAAAATAAAAATAGGTTGGAGGGGTTGATGTCGGTGGTTGAAAGAGGAGGTTGGGAGCCGAAAAGATGGAGGGGTTTTGATGACTTCGTGAGAAAAGTGATTGAATGAGTGTTGAAAGATTTATAAAATTTAAGGGGAGGAGAAATGTAAGGTGTTCTGTGTATGAGAGGAGAATCTTTTTACAAGGGTGAAAGAGAGGGTGAGTGAAGAACGACAATCGAGTGAGAATTTTTGAGGGAACCAAGTTAAGTTTGGTGAATTAAAGCTAGGTCGATGCTTAAATCCGATGAGGAACTTGATGTCAACACTTTGGTGTTGTCTGATCCCCTAAAGGACCCCATCCTGAGACTGTCGTTTTCTTGATCTTTATGACATGTTGAGGATTGAAAGACTTAAATAAATGACATGTAAAGTTAGGTGTGGCCTACCAATTACCAAAAGGATACAACGCCATACATCTGACATGATGTTCCCAACTCGAGAAGTAGGTATGTTGTATGCATGGTGTTGGACCCCAATTAAGTTTAATGGGTATTTCTGAGTCCCACATCGGACTTACCCTCCTTGTAATTAGTTTTACTCATCTATAAAAGAATGTCTCTACCTCTCATTGAGGGAAGGGGAATTCACCGATAACATGGTATCAAAGGGATCTTAATCCCGACCCTCCCTCCCAACGGATTCCCGGTTCTGTCCGGCCCCGCCTCTCTCCCCTCAGGCCTTGCCCTTCCCGACGGCCATCTCTCCTACGCGGCTCCCCTCCCGGCGGCCCTCTCTCCCGGCGCGGCTCCCCTCCCGGTAGCCCTCTCTCCCGGCGCGGCTCCCCTCCTGGCGCCCTCGCCCAGCGGCGCCCTCGCCCCGACGCCCTCGCCCAGCGGCGCCCTCGCCTTGACGCCCTCGCCCTGCGGCGCCCTCGCCCCGGCGCCCTCGCCCCGGCGCCCTCGCCCAGCGGCGCCCTCGCCCAGCGGCGCCCTCGCCCAGCGGCGCCCTCGCCCAGCGGCCCCCTCGCCCAGGCTCCTGGCGCGACTCCCGGCGCAGCTCCCGGCTCCCGACGCGGCTCTCGGCGTCTCCCCTTCCCGGAGGCCCGGCGTCCCCTCCCGGCGGCCCTATCTCCCTCAGGCGGCTCCTCGGCACCCCTCTCCTGCGCGCTCGACCGGCGACCTCGCCCGCAGCCTTCCGCGCCAGCCCCGCCCTCCTTGCGCGCTCGTCCCGGCGATTCAGCGCCAGCCGCGCCTTACCCGGCTCTTCCAGGCGGTTCCCACTCTCGCCCGTCCTTTCGGCAGTTCCCGACGACCGCGCCACCCGCGCCTCTCATCGCCCACCATGGACGCTTCCTCGGTTTTGCCTTCCCTGATCACCGCCTCCTCCCGGCTTGTAGATGACCGGCTGGACGCCACGAATTTCTCCGTCTGGTGGAAGACGATCTTGATGTCCCTGCGCGGCATGGGCCTTCATTCTCATCTTGAGAAACCTCCACCCGCCATGACTGACACCAAATTCGACTCTTGAAAACTTGCGGATAGCAAAATATTCGCATTACTGGTCAACTCCATGGACCGATCGGTGAAAGATGTTACCCGAACTGCCAACACTGTCAAAGAACTATGGGATTCGTTGACTGTCATGTATTCTGAGACCAACAACTTGGCTCGGGTCTCCGACATTCTACAGCGTCTATCCCACATCCGACAGCAGGATCGGACCTTTCCGGCCTATTTCCTAGAATGGAAAGGTCTCCGGGACGAACTGCAAGAGCTCTGGCCCATTCCTCAGACTCCGACGAAAGCGCAGACGCAACGGGACCAGCTCTGCATTTTCAATCTCCTGAATGGCCTCGCCCCGAACTATGCCACGGCGGCGACCGAGATATTTGTCAGCCCTTCTACGCTGGATATCTCACAGGTCTATCATCGTCTGGGGAAATCGGGCCCTTGCCCCACCCGTCCCTAGCCCTGATCACACTGCTCTCCTGGGTCGTGGCGGTGGCCGCCCTACCGGCACTCGTGGACGCAGCCGTGAAGACGGCCGACCTCGCCCTCTCTGTCAGCACTGTGGCAAGCTCGGCCACTTGGTTTACCGTTGCAGGGTCCTTCATGGTCGTCCCGATTCGCACACACGACAGGGCCAGACTGCGATCTGAGATGCATCATCGTCTGCTGTTGCTCTTCCGTCGTCCTTGGATCTCTCTCTGGCTGAGATCCAGCTGATTCACGATCATAGGACCACCTCCATGTCGGGCTCTTCATCAGCATTTCTTGCTCACTCCGGTGGTCCCACTGCTTTTGTCAGTCATCGTTCTCCTGCCTGGATGCTTGACTCAGGTGCGTCCGACCATCTTACTGGGGATGCAGGTATACTCTCCAACTACCGTCCTTATACTGGTTCCTCAGCCATCACTGTTGTTGATGGTTCCACTCTACCCATTGTCGGCTTTGGTACATGCTCCCTCACCTCCTCCCTTCACCTATCCTCGGTGGCTCATGTACCACGCAGTGTTGGATTGGTGTTGCCCGATCCGGTTGGGCCGAATGCTTGTGGCCCGCAACTGTAGCAATGATGACCACTGTAGCGGAGCTGACCGACCGACACCGACAGGCACTGTAGCAGTGCGGACTTCGGGGTCAACTTTACTGTAGCGCTTTTGACAAAGCCAGCCGTCGTTCACTATAGCGACGCGGACCACTTTTTGAATAGTGATCGTCTTCTCCATTTGTTTTATAGCCCATTTCGGGCTAGGGTTTTATGGTTGAAAATCCTCTGTAATTTTGTGCTCCCGAATCATAGTGAAATTCTGCCTCTCCCGTGGACGTAGGGATTTTTCCCGAACCACGTAAATCGTCGTGTCCTGTGCTTTCTTTCTTTTTCGTTTTTTTCCTCGTTTCTGTCGTTGTTTCTCCCGGCGATTCCGCAACTCGCAGTCCGTTTAACCTGCTTTCCATCAGCAAGCTGACCAAGGATCTCAATTGTAATGTTATCTTTACCTCGTCTTCTGTTTTGTTTCAAGAGCGGACGGCGAACCAGGAACTTGGTAGAGGCCAGCTTCGAGATGGGGTGTACATGTTCGATGGCCCGACATCCATCGCCTGCACGTCTGTCCCTGCTCGTGTCGTAGACCTCCATTCTCGGTTGGGCCACCCCTCCGTCTCCGCTCTTCATCAGCTCTATCCAGATATTAGTCCGCGTTTATCTTTTCATTGTGAGTCATGTAGCTTTACAAAACACCATCGCACATCATATTTTCCTCGAGTTGACACACGGGCCGCCAAACCCTTTGATTTGGTTCATTCCGATGTGTGGGGTCCCTGTGTCACCTCGAGTCAATCTGGGTATAAATATTACATCTCTTTCATTAATGATTTTTCCCGTATGACATGGCTTTACCTTCTTCGAGATCGGACAGAAGTTCTCTCCACCTTTCAGACCTTTTACCATGAGATCCATACACAGTTTTCTATCTCTGTAAAATGTCTACGCTCTGACAATGGGCGGGAATACTTATCCACTCCCTTTCAGCAGTTTGTCCGGGCACACGGCATCATCCATCAGACCTCCTTTCCTGATACCCCTCGGCAAAATGGAGTGGCCGAGCGAAACACCGGCATATTCTGGAAACTGCTTGTGTCCTCCTCTTCCACCGCAAGGTGCCTCTTCTCTTCTGGGGGGATGCAATTCTCACTGCTACTTACCTTCTCAATCGTCTTCCTTCCTCCATCCTTCAGGGGGAGACTCCTTTTCATACTTTGTTCTCCTCTCTTCCTCCTCACTCCCTTCCACTTCGCGTCTTCGGATGTCTCTGCTATGTCCGGGACACTCGCCCCAATCTCTCTAAACTGTCTCCCAAATCCCTCCGGTGTATTTTTCTCGGATATTCCCGCACTCAGCGCGGCTACTGGTGCTTCTCTCCAGCCTTACGCCGCTATATCACCTCTGTCGACGTATTGTTTGTCGAGAGCTCCCCTTTCACTCCACCCTCTCCACATCTAGACACTACCATCGATGACTGTCTTCCTCTCATGATTCACCCGCCTCTGGTGTCTCCTCCTACTGGTCATCTCTTTGGACAGACCTACTCTCGTCGTCCATCGACTGTACCCCCCATCCAGGTCGAGGACAACATTGTTCCCACTTCGTCTGATGCTCCTGTCACAGCACCCGAGGACTTGCTGATTGCGCTCCGGAAAGGTACTCGCTCCTGTCAGACTACTCCTCTCTTTGTATCTTCATACAAAGGTCTGTCAGCTCTGGAGACAGTGTCGATTCCTCGAACAGTTGGTGAAGCCAAATCTCACCCCGAATGGCTAGCAGCAATGCGGGATGAATTGCAAGCTCTGGATGACAACCATACATGGGATCTAGTCCCCCTCCCGGCAGGCAAACAGGCGGTCGGCTGCAAATGGATTTATACGATCCGTCTCAATCCCGACGGCTCTCTTTGCCGCCTCAAAGCCCGGCTTGTGGCGAAGGGATTTGCTCAGACATATGGCATCGATTACTTTGAGACCCTCTCTCTGGTCGCCAAGATGGCCTCTGTCCGCCTATCCATATCTCTGGCTGCTCATCATCGTTGGCCACTTCATTAACTAGATGTCAAGAATGCATTTCTTCGTGGCTTTCTTGACGAAGAAGTCTACCTGCAGCAGCCTCCTGGCTTTTGTGCCTCTGGTGCCAACTCCCATGTCTGCCGCCTCCGTCGATCCCTCTATGGCCTCAAGCAGTCTCCTCAAGCTTGGTTTGGCCGCTTCACCACTGTCGTCACGACCTTTGGCCTCTCTCGCAGTATGAAAGATCACACAGTCTTCTTTCGTACGACGACGCACGGCTGTATCTTGCTCGTGGTATATGTTGATGATATCATCATCACAGGGAGCGACTCTACAGGAATCGTCAACCTCAAGGCGCACCTTCACCACCACTTTCACACCAAAGATCTTGGTCCCCTCACCTACTTCCTTGGCATCGAGGTCTCCCGTTCTGAGAACACTATCTCTCTCTGTCAGCGCAAGTATGCTCTTGATATCTTGCAGGATGCAAGTTTGAGCACAGCCACTGCAGTGGACACTCCACTTGAGTCTGGAGAACGCTCTCTCCATACCGACTTGGAACAATTTCCTCATCCCGAGAGCTATCGATATCTGGTAGGTAAACTTAACTACCTCACCATGACGCGACCCGACATTGCCTGCGTCGTTGGCAAAGTCACTCAGTTCATGGAGCATCCAACCAGATCTTAGTGGGATGTTGTCCTCCGCATTGCCAAATACATCAAGAAAGACCCTGCACGTGGCCTTCAGTACTCACATCCATAGTTATTAATGGCGCGCGCCATGGCTAGCGCCAGAGAGTGGTGCGTCGCGCCATGGCTCATTTAAGATGGCTCACTGTGGCGTGCGCCATACTGCGCAATGGCGCGCGCCATGTTGCGCAATGGCGCGCGCCATGTTGCGCCAATGGCGCGCGCCATTGAGCCTTTTTTATTTTTTTTGTATTTTTTTAACCTGCCAACTCTTACTCCCCGATTGAAAATACCTCTTTTGAGGTCAAACAATGACCTCCACTTTCAACTCTACGCAACACTCTTCCCGTGAGCGTAGCGACCCAGCCGATGTTGGACCACATTGACCGCCACGACCAAACCGAGATCCCTCGACCGCCGTGACCCAGTCGACCACGACTTAGCCAAGCTCCGTCAACCACCGCGACTTAGATATGCAATGTTGTCCAGAGCAGGCGCACCTTCTGTGCGAATCAGTAACTTTTTTTTGTTTTTAATTCAATTTTATTAATGTTGCTCGCCCCTTATTTTTTTTCGAATTACTCCTGTTGTTTTTTTGAGATATATGGTTTTTTACTCCCGTCTTGGTTTTTTGAGATATATGGTTTTTAATATATTTCAGGAATTGATATATATGATTTTTTGAGATATATAGTTTTTAATATTTAATTGTAGGTGTCATTGTTGACTTCATTTGTTTTTCGATGTATGGAATATGAATTATTGACATAAATCTTTTTTTTTTATATATAAATTGTATAATTTATTATTTGTCATTGTTGATATATGTATACACCTCTTTTGTGCGCCGCAAGTTGATATTGCCACGCGCCGTGCCCCGCACCGTGCGCTTTTGCGCCGGGCGCTTTTGCGTCGGGGGCTCTTGTCGCCGTTGTGCGCCATGCGCCGTAAATAACTATGCCCACATCATGCTCATTTGGATGTTGAGGCCTTCTGTGATGCAGACTATGCAGGTTGCATCGCTACCCGCAAGTCTACTTCGGGATTCGCCGTGTTCTTCGTCGGTAACCTCATCTCCTGGCGCAACAAAAAGCATATTGTCGTCTCCAGATCGAGTGCAGAGGCCGAATACCGCGCCATGGCCACAGTCACCACTGAGATCCTCTGGCTTCGTCATCTCCTCCATGAGCTCGACTTCCCGGCACAAACCCCTGCTCATATCTGGTGTGACAATCAAGCACCCACAAAGATTGCCTCGAATCCCGTCTTCCATGAACGGACGAAGCATATCGAGGTGGACTGCCACTTTCTTCGTCACCATTTGGAGCAAAACCATATCAGCTTTGGTCATATTCCAACGGCAGATCAGCTTGTCGATCTCTTCACCAAAGGCCTCTCAGGAGCTCGCCTTGACTCTCTCACTACCAGGCTGGGTATTCACAGCCTCCATGGCTCAGCTTGAGAGGGAGTATGAGATGGTCTTTGTGTCTTGTCATCTTTTTTCTTTGTGGGACTCAATCCAATCTGGGCATGTCCAGCTTGAGGGGGAGTGTTGGACCCCATTTAAGTTTAATGGGTATTTCTAAGTCTCACATCAGACTTACCCTCCTTGTAATTAGTTTTACTCATCTATAAAAGAATGTCTCCACCTCTCATTGAGGGAAGGGGAATTCACCGATAACACATGGTGAACCTTACTGAGTGAAATCTCACCTCGAGTCTGCACATTGATCATGATTGGTGCTGGAATGGTGTAGCCCGATCCATTGGATGAAGTTGGGTCAACTACTAGCAGCTTGTATACACCGGGCCGCAACTCTCGTGCTTCGACCTCTGCGGTGAAGTCATCGGGACCCCCCAGTCGGGAGTCCATGGGTCGAAGGCCTCGACTAGTTTTTTTGGAGGAACTGTGCAATGTTGACCATCATTGCAGAGTTGGCCAGTGACCGACGGCGGTACTGTAGCGGTATAGACTTCAACATAGTTATTGTAGCAGAGCTAACCGGAGACAACGACAAGCAACTGTAGCTCAGCGGACTTAATGTCATCGTCACTATAGCAAACTGGACCGACGGTGCGGATTTGGCATTGTAGCAACTTGGGACACTGTAGCACCACATTGCTTTATGACCACATCTTGAGCTAGGATTTCTGTAACTCTGAGATTTCACCATGTAATTTGCTCTCAAACATAGTAATATTGTTTTGTCTCTCCATGGACGTTGGGATTATTCTTGAACCACATAAATCTCTATGTTCACATTCTTGTTCTTCTTCTTCGTCTTTCTTTTTTCTCCTTTTACTCTTATTTCCATAATCATCTTTCGTTGGAGCTCTCGGCGTTTCCGTAACAGTTGGGTGTGCATGCAGTGTTTCATGTTGCTGTAGGTTTTGGATTGTCAATGACAAAGGTACAGGATGACTAAGGCGAGTGGCGATTCTAGGAGGCTATGTTGTCTAGGGAGTGTGTGTTTCAACCTACAAGTCAACACATTTTTATTTAATATTTGTTACATTTCATATGATGTGGAATTGTAGAACAAATGGTTTTTGAATAATGAAGTGGTTATCATCTTTCATGAAATCTTGGTCATTGTCCCATTCAGATCCTTGAGACTTGAAACACAACCCAAAACTGGATTTGTGTTCGCTTGGTATCAGAACAAATGTTAGGGGTTTCCTAAGATGAGATGTTGGGTCGCATACATCGTGTAGGACATGTGGGGTTTGACAACTACCGTGATTATTATGATATGTTTTCCAATATAACATGCCTTCATTATTAAATTGTTGGGATTTAAATGCAGTGAAATATATGTTTTGGGGGCTTGTTATGAGGTGTGGGTGATCTGGGGTGTTTCAGGATGGATTGAGCCTTTTGGAGGGTTCGTGTTCGAAAATGCAGTGCGGCACATCATGTTGGAGAGTGGCATGCCGTGCTGGAAGAGAAAATTTGGACAAAAGCAAGTCACGACCTATATCGCATGGCATGTCATTTTGGGAAAGTGGGGAGCACAATATGCTGGGAAAGAGCACACTGTGCTCCCAGTCACGCTTTGTCTCAGGCATGCCGTGTTGGTGGAAGAAATTGAGGCAGAGCTGCACGGGTTAGTGACATGTTGTGTCGATCAGTAACAAACAATGCTAGAGATGGAAAAGGGAGGAAGAAACCAGGCACAACTTCAAGGTACACAGTGTCATCTCAGAACAGAACGTGCATGCTGTGTTGAAGCTCGTCTAAACCCTTGCAAAAGAGTTTGAGACCTTGTTAGATATATTTTAGCACATATTTGATGTGAAAGGGGTCTAAGAAGTGTTTGAGAGGATTGACATGTAGATGTATTACATTGTTAACACACCACTTGCTTTGTCAAAACATGTGGACAGCAGGCTAAGGGTTCAAGCAGTGGAAAGGCAACACTACAAGGTGAGAATGATACGGACCCACTGGTGCAGGAGAACCGGGGAGGAGGAGCTTCCAGAGAGAGCATTCAGTGAGGAGGACAAAAGACGGGTTGATAAGGATTCTCAAGATTTTCTGACTTTCGAGAGTATTGGGGGAGCAAAAGATACAGATTTCAATGCATTGTAATCAGGGGGAAGCAGACTGATGGTAAGAGTTGGTATCTCTAGTAATATGGGTAACAAGGTGAACTTGGGATGCTTTTGTTGAGAGCTTCCATAGAAAATTCTATCCATCGACATACAAGATGACTAAGGTGCCTGAGTTCATGGGATTGTAGCACGGAGATGTATGCATTGGCCAGGGAATGTGTGGTGAAATTCTCAGATTTAGTGAGATTCTCTTAAGATGTTTAGCAGGATGAGGAAATAAAGGCATATAAGTTTGAATTGGGGCTACAGTTGGACATTCAGGCTCAAAGTGGTAATGATCAATTTTCCCAGATTTGTTGAGGTGGGGAATAAAGTGATTGTTGCAGAAAATTACACAAAAGCGCAGGATGTCTTAACAGTGGAGTAAATCAAAGAAATAGGCGGCTTGAGAAGTCTCAGCAATTGGATGGGCAACCTAGAGGTTTCGACGGTTAATTGCCCATGGGTTCATTAGGGCAGAATCCAGCACAATCAATAAGTATATTTTTAATATGGACAGTTTGGTCATCTGATGAGAGACTACACAAGGAAAAATACTTGTTATTGTTGTAGAGATATGGGCTATAAGATGAGAAACTGTCCATGTGAACCGGGGACCAGTGGAGGATAGTATCACCCAAGAGGAATGAGAATTCAGATGCAGTGGTAGGCATCACCAATGGTGTTCCACGAATGATGCAGGAGTCATCAGTTGGGAAAGGCTGTGGGAGATCATCGCAGCGGACTCGAGAACCAGTTGATTGGTCTCAGACGTTGGCAACAGAGGAACCTGGGAAAATCCCAACAGGTGTAAATTAGTGTTTTTTGTCATGTTCTCGGTCACATGCTGCTAGTTGTTTTAATTGTGCAATGTTTGTTGCAGGTTGCAAGTTGCTTTTTGGGAACAAAAAGTCTCAAGATGGGAAGGATGCAGTAACTTAAAATTTTCAAAAAAATTAATAAATTAAATTTCATGAGTTTAGGTGAAGTAATTAATATTTTGATTTAATCTGAATATTTTTCAATGTGGTTTCATAAATTAATTAAAATGAGAATGATTCACATAATAATTTAAATTATATTTGATGTGGTGGATATGAAAAAACATGCAGTAAGTAACAAAATGGTGCATGTGTGTGCATGCACAAGAGATAAATAATATAAAATTAAGATGTTTCAAGGTGTGTATGAACATATATGCATGTGCATGGATGATAGTGTTGTCTGAATAAGGTGGTGGTTGAGTGTGCATGTGTATGTATGAACATGAGCAATAAAATAATAAGTGCCCATGTGTGTGCATGAGCGTGAATGTAGAGGGTGGATGGATGGGTGTGCACGCGCAACTGGGGGGTGTTTGGGGTGAGAGGTGTTTAAGTGAGTGGTTTGTGGGATGAGTTAGAATAGAAAAATAAAAAGTGAGTGAAAAGTGGTTGGAGTTTATGTGGGTAGTTGAAAGCGTTGGTTGGGAGCTTGAAGTTAGAAGGGTTTTGATGGCATCATAGAGGAGTAATGGAGTGGCTGTGGAGAGTTTTATAAAATTTGAGGTGAGAGAGAAACGTTGGGAGCTTTGTGTGTGTGAAAGGACTCTCTGATTAAATGGGGAAATGAGTGAGAAAGAAGGGAAATCGAGTGAAACATTTTGGCGAAGGAATTTTTTTCCCTTGAGGGTGCTTGTGTGGGGAGGACTCTTCAAGTCCTTTGACACAGTCAGGCTCCAATTAAGGTAGGATGTCTTATATCATTCTTATCATGATTGTGTTTTGTTAAAAAATGAAAAATGTTTATAAATATATCGAGTTCAGCGTATTTGATTTGTTGGGTGCGATTATTATGTCAATATAATTGTTATGATGTGTTTACTGTGTTGTCTGTTGTGTGTATTATTATTGTGTGAATGTTGTATTAGCTATACCGGAAGTTGGATCGGGCTAGTTCTTCCGACATTTCGGTGTTATTCAGTCCGGTGACAGGCCTAGTCTCAACACTAGCATTTTCTTGGTTTTTATGATACGGCTCAACTATTACTAGTGAGAAACAACACCCTGAGTCCAACTTGATGTCCAAACTCAAGTGTGACACCCTTATGTAGTGTGCTTGATTTGTAAGTTTATTTGTTTTTTAACATGTTTGTATGTAGTTGGTGCAAATTCTGGCGGGTTATGTCGTTTGGGATGAGTATTTAGGTGTTTCGTCTACAAGTCACCATGGTTTTCCTTTATATCCGGTACGTGTTGTATAACACGGAGGAGTAGAACAATTGGTTTTTCAATAATAAAATATTATTATCTTTCAGGAAATCTTGGGTCATGTCCCATTAAGATCTCCTCGAGGTCTAAAACACGTCCAAATACCATATTCATGCCAGTTAATGAAAATAAAAGATTAGACCTCGATAAAAAGGGTTAAAAAAAATAAACACAGCTCTGCAAACCCCAGAAATGGATTTCATAAGGATTTTTATTTCATGGATTCCTGAAATAATCATAAATTCACCCAGAATACTAACAGCCCGTGAAATAATAAGCTTGGAGAAAGAACCCTCAAGATAAAAATAAGAGACCCGTACAGCCAAAAAATTCCCTAAAAAAATCTCCAAAACCCAAGGGTGCAGATATAATATTAAAAAGGGAAGGAAAGTTAGCATTTAATTACAAGAACAGCGATATAGAAACATACACCACTGATACTAAGCCTTGTCACACCTCGCTGCAGCATTAAAGGCTCTTAAATGGATTGTTTCCAATTGCAATTTCCTCTAGCTGCTCTAGTCTCTACTTGTGCTCCAAGAGATTGCCCACACCATTGAGTCGGATTAAGAGTATATCAATCAATCCAGCAAATCCAAGCTTTGGCCTGAGACACGTTACACAAGAGTGGGGGGGTGACAGATCCTAGATGCTTTCAGTTATATACATCAAAAAAGGAAAGAGAACAGTTGACAGTTGATTAAGCCCTCACCAAATTGAAAGGGAACCTTGGGAAAGCTGTAAGCAAAAAAAGGAAAAAGGATTTCAGAAAGCATCCTGCAAATGGAAGAAAATATTAAAACAAATATTTTTTGATGCGGTAAATGGAGAAAAACTGATAAACGCAGAGGACAAATGGTTTTATTCCAATGAAAAACAATTTGAGTGAGTATTCAAAAAAATGTGAGCAATAATAATGAGTTGTTTAATGAGAATAATGACTACTTTCATTCAGTTTCGCTTATGCATGCAAACGACAACTGCAATAAACCTTTTACTTTTCAATTGATTAGATTCATCATTTTAGGAAGTAAAGAAATAACATGAGATCAAACATAGGAGAACACTAGAATGTTGTTGTGAGAGAAATAGTTGAAAAATATATTTTCCAAAGCCACTAAAAGAAAATTACATGTTTCTAGCAATCATTTTAATGAAAGCAACCAATATAAAGGAAGAAAGACCGTGCTAAAATTTTAAAAATATTGTGAACCAAAATTCAACAATCACGATGCCCCCTGCCCAACAGAATTAAACACAAATAGTAATTCATAATGTAATGACAATAAACATGTTGGCATTGCAATTATTTACCTCTGAAAAATTTGGGAAATTGCTCCAACGGACTTATTGTTTCAAAAATTTAAGATTATAAAAAAACTTAGATGGACACATCATCAGAATATTTATCCAGCAGAATTGAAAAGAAGAAAATGTGACCTTCCTAATTGCAAGCACAGCTCAAATAGCATCCCCGCCAAAATAATGCAATGACTGCAATCACAAGCAACAATGAAAAAGAGTTCACCAAGAGAACTTTCACATTAATTACTGATAAAATGATAAAATGAATTACTACTGTATGGATCATATTCAGCGGGATAAACGGGGTTGTCTCTAGGGGTATCCATGGGTAGGGTTGGGGTGAATTTTGGAGCCGACCTGACCCAATGCGTAAGGGGTCGGGCCGGGTTGGGTCGGGTTAATCTGGTCAGCGTGTGCATGTGCAGGCTGTATTTTGAAATAAAAAACAATTCACTGTAAACAAAAACAAAATGGATGCCGTAAAAAAACAAAAGCAAATGCTGGCTCTATCCGGAGATTCCTTTCGAATTCAAAAGCAAATGCAGGCTGTATTTTCTGTAAAAACAAATGCATAACAAATCTAGTCGTACATCTGAGAATGAGTGCGTACAAACAAATCTCTAAATACAAAGAGAAGGGAGAATGCAGTAGTCCGCAGAATAAACAGATTCTGAAGATCTAAACAAATAGTTAATTCTAGATCTCAATCATAGGCCTGTAGACCATTGAACAACAATAAACTTTATTACAGAAAAAAAACTTTCAATCAAACCTCCCCACTCACCTTCAGCGCGCTATGGGAATCGGGCGGGTGGATGAGGAGTAGTGTCGGAGACGGCGCGTCGCAAGGGGGTGGCAGTGAGGTACCGGCGGTGCCGATGAGATTGGCGGGGAGGTGGGGCAAAGGCGTCGTCAGCAAGGAGGCTAGGCGGGAAGGAAGAGCGATGGTGGGAGCGGCGTCAACACGGCAGGAAGGCGTGGCTGGGAAGTGAGGCGGGTTTGGACACCCCTAGTTGTCTCAAAAGAATGTATGGCCAAACAAAAAAATTCGCAGAAGGCAGCATGAATCACTCGTAGTCGGCAGGTGCTCTGGTGAGTACGTGTATGAAATGAAATCAGGCATTGGAAAATAACCCCAAAACACAAACAACAGTTCTTTTAGAAAAGGAAAAAATTTCAAATTCAAGGTGACAATATGCTACGAAAGTCGAGCAAGGGGTGGAGATAGCGAAATGAAAAGGATCGAAGGAGAGGTACAACAAGTTATTTACACTTGAAAATGAGAAATACAAGGTACTAGGTTCGAGATAAAAGGCAAAGTGAATGAGCAAGCGACCGAATGAGAGGAACGGTGATTGGACAATAACCCACCCGTATTGAACACCACAATGAGTAAGATACAAAAACCGTGTGATTTATTAGGTAAATTCAACATCAGAATGACTTATTAATTTTAGAGATGTTTTGTGATTCAAAATTCGAAATGATTTAAAAGATATTGTTATTAAAATCAAAACAGAACAAAATCTGATAATCAACCCAATTATAGAAACAATAAAATGATTTAAACAACAATGACAACAACAATTAAATCAGCATGCAATGTTCAAATATAACAAGTCTAGACATATAGTAATTACACCTTCGAACAATACAATTTACGACAGTCGTAGATGAAAAACACAACTTTGCAAACAATGTGAATGTAGACAAATTCTATAATTTCTATTCCAAGAATATCAGAATTACAAATATGAAAATACAGTCAATGCGCAACAACAACTCGTAAAGGCAAGAGGAAAATAGTAAAGGAAAGCAGTAAATGAGCACAACGATTTACGTGCTTCGGTCAAACTGACCTACATGCACGGGGCAGGGCCGTTGGAGTTTTCACTATGTAAAAACACGGGGCGGATTACAAGGCAATTGCAAGTAGTCACTACTACATATATTCTCTTTAACAACGCGCAAAAAGGTTTTTAACAGCGCTAAAAAACACTATTAATCTCAGCGTTATTAAAGGAGTCCCCCTTTATCAATGCTAGAAATAGCACTGATAAAGGTCACATGTGTTGTAGTGTGTTATTTGTATAACAGCACACTGCAACAACTTCTTGTAACCTGTACACAAAATATATAGTTTAATTGAAATAAATTTTACCTCACAAATACAAAAAAAACACTACTATATACATTTCAAACAATGTTTTATATAATTACATTTATAATTACTATCCACAAACAATTTGAAACATTAATGTTCGTCTTTGGCACCCGTGACCCCCCTCAAAAAGGCATGCCAATGGTATTCGTTGTCGAACAAATCACCTCAACCCAAAAAAAGAATTCACCTATATAAGAAAACAAATCTTATGTTAGTAATATTATAAAATAAATAAATTAAACATTGATATGAATAAATACCTTAAAAATATAAACTTTAAATAAAACGACACACTTTGAGTTATACCGGTCACACCGTGCGTTGTATTGAAGTGCGGTTGATTCCAACACGTCACAAATGAGGTGTGGATCGTTGTCCTAAAGTATCCAAACAATTTGAATGTGTTTGTTCGATTTTGAGTATGTCACTTGTTTTTTTAATGAAATTAATGTCAATTTTAAATAAAGACACATTTGGAGTTATACTGGTCACACTGTGCGTGAGATTGAGGTATGGTTGATTCTTATACGTCACAAATTACTTAAGGTTCGTTGTCCTAAAGTACCAAAACAATTTGAATATGTTTGCTCGATTTTCAGCATTTCACTTGTGTTTTCTACTAAAATGTCATTTCAAACTGGAAACACGCACTTTGAGTCATACGGGTCACATTGTGTGTCGGTTTGATATGAGACTGTTTTTTACATGTCACAAATGACTTATGAATTGTTGTCCTAAATTATCAAGACAATTGGAGTGCATTTGCTTGATTTTCAGTGAGTGACGCACGTTTTGAACTAAAATATCAATTTAAAACTGATAATGGGTGTTTTGAGTCATATCGGTCACATCGTGCATCGGATTGAGATGCAAGTGATTCCTACACATCACAAATGACTAATGGAACGTTGTCCTAAATTATCAAAACAATCTGAATGCATTTGCTCAGTTTTCAGCACGTCACTTGTTACTTTTACTAAAATTGATGTCAATTTAAAATAAAAAGACGCATTTGGAGTCATATCGATCACATTGTGCGTCAGATTGAGGTGCAGTTGATTCCTACACGTCACAATGACCGATGGATTATTTTCCTATAGTATGAAAACAATTCAAATGCATTTTCTCAGTTTTGAGTAGGTCAGTTGTCTTTTTTACTAAAATTGATGTCAATTTCAAATAAAAAGACCCACTTTGAGTCACATCGGTCACACCGTGCGTCGGATTGAGGTGTGGCTGATTCCTACACGTCTCAAATGACTAATGAAACATTATCCTAAAGTATAAAAATAATCCGAATGTGTTTTCTCAGTTTTGAGTAGGTCAGTTGTCATTTTTACTAAAATTGATGTCGATTTTAAATAAAAAGACGCACTTAGAGTAATACCGGTCACACCGTGCGACGAATTGAGGTGAGATTGATTTCTACACATCCCAAATGACTAATGGATCATTGTCCTAAAGTATGAAAAATATTCTAATGTATTTGCTTGATTTTGAGTAGGTCAGTTGTCCTTTTTACTAAAATTGATGTAAATTTTAAATAAAAAACACACACTTAGAGTCATATCGGTCACACCATGCCTCGGATTGAGCTGAAACTGATTCCTACACGTCCCAAATAACTCATGGATCGTTTCACTAAAGTATCAAAACAATCCGAATACATTTTCTTGGTTTTCATTACGTCATTTGATCATTTTTACTAGAAATGATGTCAATTTTAAATAAAAAGACGCAATTGGAGTCATACTGGTCACACCGTACCTCTGATTGAGGTGCAACTAATTCTCACACGTCCCAAATGAATCATGAATCATTTACCTAAAGAATCAAAACAATTTGAATACGTTTTCTCGGTTTTCAGTACGTCATTTGTTCCTTTTTACTAAAATTGATGTCAATTTTAAATAAAAAGACGCACTTGGAATCATATTGGTCACACCGTGCATCAGATTGAGGTGTGAATGATTCCTAAACATCCCAAATGACTCATGAATTATTGTCCTGAAGTATCAAAAAAATATCAATGCATTCTCTAGGTTTTGAGTAGGTCATTTGTCCTTTTTACTAAAATTAATGTAAAATTTAAATAAAAAAATGCATTTGGAGTCATATCAGTCACACCGTGTCTTGGATTGAGGTGTAGATTATTTGTACATGTACCAAATAACTCGTGGATCATTACCATAGAGTATTAAAACAATCTGAATATGTTTTCTTGGTTTTTAGTACATCACTTGTTCCTTTTTACTGAAAATGATGTCAATTTTAAATAAAAAAGCCATACCTGGTGTCATATCGGTCACCATGTGCGTCAGATTGAGATGCGACTAATTTTTACACGTCTTAAATAACTCATGGATCACTTTCTTAAAGCATCAAAACAATTTGAATGTGTTTTCTCAGTTTTGAGTAGGTTAGTTGTCCTTTTTAGTAAAATTGATATAAATTTTAAATAAAAAAGACGCACTTGGAGTCGTACCAGTCACACTGTGCCTCAGATTGAGGTGTGACTAATTCCTACATATCCCAAATGAATAATGGATCATTTACCTAAAGTATGAAAATAATCTGAATGTGGTTTCTCATTTTTTAGTACGTCACTTGTTCTTTTTACTAAGATTGATGTCAATTTTAAATAAAAAGACGCACTTGGAGTCATACCGGTCACACTGTGCGTCAGATTGAGGTGCGGCTGATTTCTACACGTTCTAAATGACTCATGGATCGTTGTACTAAATTATCAAAACAATATAAATACTTTTGATTGGTTTTCATTACGTCACTTGTCTTTTTTACTAAATTTTCATTTTAAACTGGAAACACACACTTTGACTCATACCGGTCACATCGTGTATCGGTTTAAAATGAGACCAATTCCTACACATCACAAATGATTTATGAATCCATGTACTAAATTATCAAGACAATTTGAGTGTGTTTTCTTGGTTTTCAGTGAGTGACGCGTTTTGAAGTAAAATGTCGATTTTAAACTGATAACGGACACTTTGAGTCATATTGGTCACATCGTACGCCGGATTGAGGTGCGACTGATTCCTACACTTATTAAATGACTTATGAATCGTTTTCCTAAAGTATCAAAACAATGTTAATGAGTTTGTTCAGTTTTGAGTATGTCAGTTTTCTATTTTACTAAAATTAATGTCAATTTTAAATAAAAAACGCACATGGAGTCATATCAGTCACATTGTGTGTCAGATTGAGGTGCAACTAATTCTTACACATCCCAAAACCTCAAAACAATCCTAACTGCTAATGTTACCATGATTACCATTATCTTTCTTTGTCGAACTGCCAACACTGCATATTGATTTGAGAGAGGTTTTTCGGCTAAGAACATTGAATCAATATACAATGTTGGAAGTTCGACAAAGAAAATCAATGAAAAGCGTGGTAACATTGGAAGAATATGACTTCCTAAAAGATCTGTGAAAAAAACTAAATAAGTGTTAGATAAAGATGATAAGAAAAATAAATTACAAGTGGTAGATAAAATGATGACAAAATTAATTAAATAAGTAGTAGGAATTGACATTTTCGTGATGGTTGTATACATTCATGACCCATAAATATGAAAGGAATCCACCTGTACAAGGAAGCAATTCTTATGTGAGTAATACGAAAAAAAATAAATTAAACATAAATATGAAACAATCCATTACTTCTATGGAAGTTGCATCTGTTAGGTCAGGGTGACTATGACGAAGACACAAGAGAGGGGTGAATTGTGTCCTTTTAAAAATCGTGATAATATTAAAATGCCCCTCTTGAAATGAAGCGATCCTTTCCTTCTCTTTTAAAGTCGAGTGAGTAATGAAAATAAATAAAGAAAAAGAACACAATGATGTATAATGGTTTGGGGCACAGAAATCCCCTAGTCCACTCCACCAACGCTCTACTCCATGAGCTTGGTGATTTTCACTAGATGGTCCTCTTATTATAAGACCTCCCACAACTGAGTACAGGCAGTTGACACCTTACAAGGCTTTTACAGAGCCTTCTGGTTCTTTTACAGAGAACCGAAATATCTACAGCTTAATCCGCGAAGCTAACACTCCACCACGACTGAGTCCGAGCAACCGATGCTCAAAAATAAAATAGATGAGATGAAGTTTGTTGTGAAATAGGTTTAGCTCACAGTTGCAGCAACAATTGACAGATGTGGATGATCTTCAATAATACACACAGTAGCAGCAAAATAATCTTCAATGTCGACCAGGCTTCTTCTTCTTTAAATAGCATCAAATAGATCAAACAATATTTGCGTAGGCTTCCTTCGTCTTTACACAATGAGAGAATACGAATGTACAAAGAATAATTTCTCTCTTCGAAAGCGTCAAGCTTTTGTATGAATATTTTCAGCACCTTCTTTTTAACAGAGTATTCACGTCTCTAATTTTCTTCGTTGTGTATATTCTTTTCTTCCAGGGAGAGATATATATAGAGAATAAAAATCCAACAGTTGTAACAACATTCCTCCTCTTTAGGATACCCAAAATAAATAGAATTAATAACCTTCATAAATATCCCCAAGAATATCGTAGCATCATTGCCTCTTTATTCCTGTAGAATAAATCTCTGATAAATGCATTAAAAATAAATTGAATAACTCATCCAATAATATCTCCATAATAATAGCATCTTTGAATAATTTAAAACTCCCGTTTAAATCCATTCAAACCACTTTAAATATAGTCGAAACAGTTCCTGAAAAATAGCCTCACAATAAATCATGAATATTTGAAATCAAATCATTCAAAGAAATTCATAACGTCCCTTATAAATAGGAATGATTTAATCCGCTCCATTCGAGTCTTTGAATCGGTCATAAAACAGCTTTATAACGATATACACTTCTATCGAGACGGTTGCAGAAATCACAAATAATATATTTAAATAAAACTATGTCATTGACCAGTCAAACGTAGGGTTCCTTCATGTAATGATAAAATATCAAACGTAGGGTTCAACTATGTAACGTATGGTTTCTTATCCATACTTTCATTTGTACGTAACATAGAGATCAAAAAGTAACGTAGGGATGATGATCCATACGTTCATCCTTATCAGCATAAAATCCCAAACGTAACACTGATTGACCATACGTTCACATTCCCGAATGTAGGGTTGCAAATAGTAAATCCAGACTCCAACATAGAGTTTCTGATCCATACATGAATTGTTCAATGCAGCGTAGAGTTGATTATTTACGTTACATTTATCAACGTAGGGTCTGAACAGTGTTTCCAAAAAATGTAATCAACTTAACTTCATACTTCACTGATTTTTTTGAGCCCTTTACCATCAGATTCAGCCTTAGTCCCTCAAGACTTATATTTACTAAATATCAAGATCTTTATAACGGTTCAAGAAGCGAATCAATCCGACTTCAAAATCTCCCGATATCTTCAAAAAACTGAATCAATAACATTCTGGAAAACTGCAGCTGGAAAACTGCATTCCCAATCTTCGGATAATTTATTGACTATCCAAACGACTTTTTTAGCCTTCGATGTAAACTGATGAAATCAAGATAAACTTATTGTCTTTTCATCGCCTCATGTTCCGAGCGATTCCGACATCTGTAGAAGTTGCAGCAAAATAAATACCATAGGATTTTAAATCTGTTCACTGTACAGTTGAAAAACAGCTTCAGAAACTTAGGTGATTTTTTAGAGTATCAAAACATCCTTTTCAGACTTCCACATAAACTAATGATGTTTAGATAATTCCATATCTATCTAACAATATGATGCTCCCACAAATCCATTCAATATAGCTTGAGATATCATCATAATTCCGAATTGATTTTAAGCTGAAAATTGCAATATCACTTGAACACCTTGTAACAACTTCGGTGAATTTTTGCACCATCAAAACAATTGAATTGGTTTTCGACATAAATAGATGACATGAAGATAATATCCATATCATTCCAACAGAATAAAAACCATTAGAATCTGATCACTATTTCTTCATATATAAAATAAATACTTTGACGTAATAAATCTGAAACACTTAACAAATTTATTAGAAAACAAATATTGATGGGTTGAAGTAATTATCAAAACTAAATCAAAATGAGATTGGCAAGGAGCCACTCAACAATCTCCCAATTTTTGATAATTACAAAACCCCAACTAACTACAAACTTTTCCTCCCCCTTTTTGTAAGCATAAAAATGATATGATATTTGAGTAAATTAAATAATACAATATATTTACCCTTTTTTATAAAGAATTAGAATTTGAGATTTACATAAAAATAAATGAATAAATAAAAATAAAATAAAATATGAAAATATAAATTTTCTTCCCCCTTTTAAAAAATATTTAAAACGTGGCAAATATATTTTTTAACATATTTAGAAAAAATATTTAACATATCTAAAATTAAAAAAAATAAGCATTTAAAATTTGAAAAATAAATTTTTAAGTATTTTAAAATTTGAAAAATAAAATTTTAAGTATTTTAAAATTTAAAAAATAAATTTTTTAAGTATTTTGAAATTTGAAAAATAATTTTTGTAAGTATTTTAAAATTAGAAAAATAATTTTTTTAAACACAAAATATTTAAAGTTTTAAAATTTTAAAATATTTAAAATTTGATTTTTTTTAATTTTAAAATATTTAAAATGATGAGTTATTTCAAAATATGTTCTAAATACATACAACAATATAACCCCCCCCCCCTAAATTCATGCTTCCTTCAAAAGGATAAAAAAAGATAATTAAGGAACCATGAAAACATATATAATATTATTCAATGAATAATGAGGGATTGCAATGAATGTATTAAACAATTTAATTCACACCATAATAATGAAACATTTAAACACATGTTAAATATTTAAAATAACTCCCCCTAAGACTAAACATAAATAATTATGATATTCAAAGAATTTAAATAAATGATTTTCAAAGAATTTAAATAAAATATTTTTTAATATAAAATAAAATAAATAAAATAAAAATAATAAAGGATTTTCAAAGAATTTATTTAAAATATTTTCAAGTAATTTAATTAAAAATATCAACGAATTTAATAATAAAAAAATAAACGAATTTAATTAAATGATTACGTATGTCATAAATGACCAAAACATTTTAATCTATCAATAGAATAATGTATCACAAACAATAGGAGATTAATTTAACACATGCAATTAATTGAAATAGTCAAACATTAAACACATGCTTACACGCAAGATAACAATTTGTTGAACTCTTTGTGCGATAATTATTTTTAATAATCACAAATCATTGTTTTATATATGTCAATTTAGTCATTTATTCAATTTGTTCTAAATGTGTTTATATATGCTAAATCATGTCTACAAACGCTTATCTATGTTAATTTATGGCCTACTATTGACCCAAAAGTGTTCTGAATTAAACAGACACTTTGTGAGAATTTCTTATCTGTGACTCACCGTTAGTTATATTTGTGACTCATCATTAGTTATATTTGTGACTCACTGTTAGTTATATTTCTTGAGGCACCGATGACAACGGTCGCACCGACGACAATGGTCGCATTGATGACAACGGTCGCACCGATGACAATGGTTGCACCAATGACAACGGTCGCACCGATGACAACGGTCGCACTGATGCTGATCAAATGACCTACCGATACCGATGATGATCAAATGACCTACCGAAACTGATGTTGATCAAATGACCTACCGATACCGATGCTGATCAAATGAACTACCGAAGATAATGCTGATCAAATGACCTACCGAAACCGATGCTGATCACATGACCAACCGAAGCCAATGCTGATCACATGACATACCGATACCGATGCAAATTCAAATGACTTACCGATCTCATGACTCACCGACAGTCATGAAAACTGTTTGAATTTTTATTAAATCTTATTTAATTCCAACGGTCATATTTGCTTAATTTAATGCACCTGCTATTAATTAATGTTGATTGTTGGATGTCAGGGAACCGTACCTCGTACCTGTTAAAAAGTAATCATTCCCTTTGCCGGATCTCAAGGAATAAAAAGGAAGATCGATCTACAGACAAAAGGGGTGACGCAAAAAAATACACAGACAGAGACACATAAGAAGACGAGGGCGTACGTGTGTACGAAGAACCACGAAACAAAGGAAGAACTTGAAGAACACCTGTGAAAACCAGAGAGCTTCAAGACGATCATTCACCTGGAACAAACACTAAAGCCAAGTTTCTGTGCCTACTGAACATCATATGCACAAGGCTGAATAACTGTAGCTGAGAAGAACAACGACACTCTGTTTTGTGTCATCCTCACCAGAACAGACTCAAATAACATTTGCAACATCCAAACGAGTCCAGAGCACATCTGCAATCACTCAGAGCATTCTAAACTCATTATCCATTTATTTTCTCTGTAGTGAACTTTTGTTTAACTTTTTGAGCAGTGTGTGTGCATCTGTCTATTTAGACACACACTGACTCCTGGGATAAACTGGAGGATACTAAATCCTCACACCAAACTTTTTACACCTTATTGTATCCCACTGTGCATTGTGGAAGACGTCAAGTGTGACCTGGATAACCTATGTGTTGTTGTTTAGTTTTCCCACGTAGAACTGTGGTAGAGGTCTGAGGACCTGAACAGTCTGAGTACTGTTATAAAACCCTCGATCCAGGGTGTGGATCATAGTTTATACAAACTGTTTGAGAGGAATAAGTCTCAGATTGAGACTGAACCTCTTATTTTAAACTACTGTGCTTTTTACCTTTGTTAAAACTATTTTGAATATTCTGCTGCTAAGTACTTTAAATATAAATCTGTTTTAGAGTAACTTTGATAGTTGAACTAGCAAGTGTTTGTACTCATTGTGAATCAGTAAGTTAGTTTCAAAAGCCAACTTAATCTTCAGATTAAGTTAACTGAGAAGTAATCAATCTTGGAGAAACTAATTGAACATTTACAATCTTTATAAATTCACTACATTTTAACTTGTTCTATGAATTGGGGGATTTTAATACAAATCTGTTAAACAGAAATTTTAATTGGAACTCAATTAACCCCCCCCTCTTGAGTATCCACTCTGACCAACATTTGGTATCAGAGGGTCTAAAAAAGTTTTCAAAACTACTCTGTTTGTGAAAAGTTTTCAACTGTGATTTTAGTTGTGTCTTAAAGATCTCAAAATTTCTGTTAATTTTAAAATTTTACATCTTTATATATCTTTCTAAAACATAGGTATTATGTATAATAGATTAGAAGGTGTATCTACTAACATGACACCCTTCTTTAATTGTGTTAATTATGCCCAATGGAAACTAAAAATGAAAATTCATTTAGAAAGCATGGGATTTGACATTTGGACTGCCATAGAGACTCAGTATAAAATTCCAGAAACTGTTAAAACTACTTGGGATGAATCTACTAAAGCTGCTTACAATAATAATTGTAAAGTAATGAATTCCCTATATTGTGCTTTAGGAGATGAGGAGTTTAATCAAATATCTTCTTGTAAAACTGCGTATGAAATTTGGGATACTTTGGGTGTTTCTCATGAGGGAACAACCAACGTTAAAGAGATGAGACTAAACACATACACTATTAAGTATGATAATTTTAAAATGAAGTATGATGAACCTATTTCTGACATGTATCTCAGGTTCAATGAGATAGTTAATACGATGAGCTCATTGGGAAAGGTTGTTCCAGTAAAGGAGCAGATTATGAGAATACTCAGATGCTTGCCAGAAAGATGGAGAGGCACATCGGTTTCAATTAGAGAATCTTGTGACATTGGTGCTCTGCCTGTCAAGGAACTTATTGGTAAGCTAATGATGTATGAGGAAGAACTAAAAGTAAACAAGGAAGAAGATTATGAACCAAGGAAGAAGTCTGTAGCTTTCAAGACTTCTGCTTCAAAACTTAAGGACAAAGAGAAAACTCAAGCTGCAAGCAACAGTTCAAGTAGCGAAGAGAGTGCATCTGATAGTGATGATGAAATGGCTCAGATAACCAGACTATTTAAGAAGTTTTATAGGAAAAAGAAATTTTTCAGAAAATCAAATTATAAGAGAAAGTATGACAATAAAGGTCATTGGAAGAAGGATTGGAAGAGAACTGATAAAAGTGATGATATAGTCTTCTACGAATGTAAGAGGAAAGGACATGTGAAAAATGACTGTCCGAAGTTAAAGTACAAAAAGAAATATGAGTATAAGGACAAAAAATACAAAAAATCTATTAAAGCAACCTGGAGTGCTTCAGAAGATAGTTCAAGTGATTCTGATTCCACTTAGGATGAAAAATATCAAAAAGCTAATACGTGTTTCATGACAAACACATCTGAGGTAACATTGGATACTCTTGCTTTAAACTCTTATTAATCTGGAGATAATTCTGATTCTGATGCTGGAAACATATCTAGTGAATAATTATTTGAATACTATAACATGCTAGAGGATACTTGCAATGAGCTAAAAGATAAGTATAAAGCCTTAAAGAAGCAGTATGCCTTAACTAGCACTGTCAAATCCACACTAGAAGTAGAAAAGGAAAAAAATGACCAACTACTCAAAGAGAATACTGAACAGAAATTTTCTAATGATCAACTCAAGAAAGATTTGAAAAAATTTAAAAATGGAAAGGACATACTTACACAAATTCTAGGAAAACAAGTGGAACCAAAGTATACTACTGGTATAGGTTATCAGTCTGGACAAAGACAGATTATAAAGAATAAATTTGTTCCTAAAACTGGATAGTATACTACTGGTTCTAGTTCTGAAAATTTCTATGCCTCAACTAGCTATTCACATAGTTATAGATAAAACAAAGTTTATCTTTCAAAATCTTTTAAAACTACTGATTATATGAAACCCATTAGGCAAATATGGGTACCAAAAGTTTTGCTTTCTAACCTGTCTGGACCCAAGAAAATCTGGGTACCAAAATCATTTTCTATCTAAAATTGTTTTGTAGGAAACTTGCTTGAAAAGTTCCTGTAGGAAGACATGGTATTTGGACAGTGGATGTTCAAGACACATGACAAGAGACTTTTCATGCTTCAAAAGCTTAATCAAGGTTGATAGAGGATATGTCACCTTTGGTGATAAATCTAAAGGGAAAATCATTAGCCCAGGTCAAATTGGTAACACTAATTCAATTTTAATTTCTAAAGTCTTATTTGTAGATGGATTAAAATATAACTTGTTAAGTATTTCTTAGTTATGTGGTGATGGTTTTAATGTTAAATTTGAAAACGATTCTTGTAATGTTTTTAATTCTAAAAATGATTTAGTATTTTCTACCTTAAGAAATGAAAATGTATATGCTGTAGATTTGAATTCTTTATCTAAGAAGGATATTACTTGTTTAAATGCTTTTCATAAAGAGTCTTGGCTTTGACGCAGAAGATTAGAACATTGCAATATACATTCTCTTAGAAAACTGACTAGGAATAACTTAGTTAGAGACCTATCTAAACTTGAATTCCCAGCTGATAAAGTTTGTAATCCCTGTCAAAAGGGAAAGCAACATAAAGTTTCTTTTAAATCAAATAAAGAAGTTTCAGCTTCTCAACCTCTCGAGTTGGTTCACATGGACTTATTTGGACCTTCTAGAGTTTCTAGTTTAAATGGGAAGCACTATGTTTATGTTCTAGTAGATGACTTTTCTAGATATACTTGGGTATACTTTTTAGCTCAAAAAAGTGAAGCTTTCTATTACTTTATTAAATACGCCAAGTCTGTAGAAAACCTTAGTGGACTTAAGATTAAAACCTTGAGAAGTGATCATGGTCGTGAGTTTGAAAATCATGAGTTTGAATCTTACTGCTCACATAATGACTATAATCACAACTTTTTTGCACCTAGGACACCTCAACAGAATAGTGTAGTAGAAAGAAGAAATAGAACCCTTCAGAAAATTGCAAGAACTGTGATAAATGAATATGATGTACCTTTTTATTTTTGGGATGAAGTTATCAATATAGCTTATTATATTATAAATAGAGTCTTGATTAGACCTGTTCTTAAGAGAACCCCTTATGAACTATGGAATAATAGAAAACCTAAACTTAGTTACTTCAAAGTCTTTGGTTGAAAATTCTATATTCTGAACACTAAAGATAATCTAGAAAAATTTGCATCCAAGAGTTATGAAGGAATCTTTTTAGGATATTAAATTACTAGCAAAGCCTATAGAGTTTTTAATAAGAGAACCAAATGTGTGGAAGAATCTGTTCACATCAAATTTGATGAAACTAATCCACATGAATCTAAACCTGTTGTTGAAGATACTAAAGAAGACCTGTCTATTTTAAATCTTAATGATAAAGATAGTGGTCCTGTTGGAAAGACAACTAGTTCTGGAAATACACCAGAACCTGCTTCTGATGAACCCGAACCTAGAGAAGAACCTGAAATTTCTAGTCCCACCTTTACTAAATCAACTAGGATTCTAAATAATCATCCTTTAGATGCAGTTGTAGGTAATCTGGATAGAGGAACACAAACTAGAGCTTCTCTGAGAAATCAGGTTGAACATCAAGTCTTTCTTTCACAGCTAGAACCTAAAAATATCAATGATGCAATCAATGATGAATTTTGGGTAATGGCTATGCAAGAAGAGTTAAATCAATCTGAAAGAAACAAAGTCTGAGAATTAATAGAAAGACCTAAGGACACCTTAACCATAGGTACTAAATGGGTGTTTAGGAATAAATTTGATGAATCTGGAAACATCATTAGAAACAAAGCTAGATTAGTTTCACAAGGTTATAATCAAGAATAAGGAATAAACTATGAAGAAACCTTTGCACCTGTAGCTAGATTAGAAGCCATTAGGATCTTACTTGCTTATGCATCTCATTTGAATTTCAAGTTATATCAAATGGATGTCAAAAGTGCATTTCTAAATGGTTTTATAATTGAAGATGTTTTTGTTGAACAACCTCCTGGATTTACAAACCCCCATTTTCAAAATCATGTTTTTAAAATTTCTAAAGCTTTATATGGTTTAAAACAGGCTCCAAGAGCTTGGTATGATAGACTAATAAATTTTCTTATCTCTAAAGGTTTTACTAAAGGAATTGCAGATCCCACTCTTTTCATTAAAAGAATTTCTAAAGATATTTTGATTATACAAATCTATGTTGATGATATTATCTTTGGATCTTCTAAAAATTCTTTATGTACTGATTTTTCAAAGATTATGCAAAACGAATTTGAAATGATTTTAATGGGAGAACTCAAGTATTTTCTTGGTTTTCAAATTTCTCAAAAGAAAGATGATGTTATTTTAAATCAAAGTAAATATAAAAAAGATATTTTAAAACGTTTTGGTTTGGATAGTAATAAGGGAAGTGACACACCTATGAGTACCACCTTTAAGTTGGATGATGATGAAACTGAGAAACCAATTGATCAAACCAATTATAGAGGTATGATTGGAAGCTTACTTTACCTTACTGCTAGTCGACCATATATCATGTTTAGTGTATGCATGTGTGCAAGATTTCAAGCCAGTCCTAAAGAATCTCATTTTCTTGTTGTTAAAAGAATTTTCAAATATCTTAAACATACTACCAATTTAGGTTTGTTTTGTCCAAAAGGACAATCCTTTGACTTAATGAGTCATTCAGATGTTGACTTTACTGGTTGCAAGTTAGATAGGAAGAGCACATCTGGAACATGTCATCTTTTGGGAAAGTCCCTGGTATCTTGGTGTAGTAAGAAACAGAACTCTGTTGCATTGTCTACTACTGAAGCAGAATACATTGATGCTGGTAGTTTTTGTGCACAAATTCTGTGGATGAAACACACTTTATTGGACTATGGGTATCAATTTAGACATGTGTCTATAAATTGTGATAACACTAGTGCAATTAAAATCTCTAAGAATCCTGTGTATCACTCTAGGACTAAGCACAATGATTTCAGACATCAATTTTGAGAGATCATTATCAAAAGGGTGATATTTCTCTACAAATTTATTGACTCTGAACATCAATTGGATGATATTTTCACCAAGACCTTAAGCTCTGAAAGGTTAGACTTTATTAAACAAGAGTTAGGTATGATCGATCATTGAAACCGATTAGTGAAACCAATCAGTGAAACCGATCAGTGAAACCGATATGTGAAACCGATCAGTGAAACCGATCAGTGAAACCAATCTGTGAAACCGATTTGTGAAACCGATCTCTAAAACCGATCAGTGAAATCGATCTGTGAAACCGATCAGTGAAACCGATCAGTGAAACCAATCAGTGAAACCGATCTGTGAAACTGATCTATGCTACCGATTGAGTTATACAGTATATGAAACCATTAGTGTTTGTCAAAACGATGTTGTTTTACTTAATCAATATTATTATTTAATATTGTAACCCTAAATGATAAATTTTTTTGACCTGTGGTTATTTCATTTCCTAAAAACTTTTGACCTTCCATCTCCCGCCGAACTCTACTTTTTCTAAATCCTGAACCTTTTGAACCTTTCCAACCTCTCAAACCTCTCGAACCTCCAAATGGAAAAGCAAAAGCGACAAAACAAAGAATATGAAGGTTCCTCTCCTGTGAAACGCGCTCGAGGAGAATCAAGCAGCACAACTCAAAGGTCTGTGAACCCGGAGTTGGAAACTCGGGTGGTCACCGCAGAAAAGGAAGTAAGTTCCGAATGAGTGTTATCCAGTAAGTTTGCACTTTTAAAGGTATTTGTGATGAAAGGATGGAAATAATAGTTCTGTAATAATAACCGAGTCTACTACCCAAAGCTAGTGCATGAGTTTTATTTGAATTTGAGTATTACATTGGATGGAGAAGAAGCTGAAAGATTATCTTCAGTGATTAAAGGGAAGAAGATAACTTTTTCATCGAAGCAATGGGCTGAATGTTTGAGGGTACCACATAATGGTAGATATGAGGATTACACTGGTAATATTCCTCCTACCACTAGCTTGCTCTGGAGATGTTGACTGGAAAGTCTGAATCCAGAAGAATAACAGCTGCTGAGTTGGATGGAGAAAGCATAATCTTATTTAAGTTTATTCAGCACGAAATCTGTCCCAGAAAAGGTGATTTTTCTTTTGTGAAGTATCAAGATGCTTTTTTGTTATTTTTATTGCTGAATGGTGAGAAGATCAAATTGTGTAGATACATTATTGTTCATATTGCTGAGATGGTAAATCCATCCAAGAAGGCTACAACCTTGTTCTATTCTAAGCAAATCTCTGTCGTGCTAAAGTTTTTGGGCTGTGTTGAAGATGGAGATGAGTGTATCTCTTCTAGTAGTAGCTTTTGTATTAGCAAGGATATCTGCAAAATAATGAAAATCAACTGGAATCCATGTAAGAAGACATGGGTTGATGATGAAGATAGGTTGTATGACTCCTTTAATCCTTCTGACCACTCTAAGAGACCAAAGGGGATGAGAGATCCTGGTTTAAAACCTGATGAGAAAGTTGTTTATTCTGATGATCAAGAAGATATATAAGCTCCTAAGGACACTGGAGAGTCCGGCAGGAAGGAAACCGGAGAAGTTCAAGATGATGATGTTGTTGATACTGAAAAGGAACCTGAGTCACCTCCTGATGACAGGAGTGACCCTGATATAGCAAGTCCTAAGAAAAGAAGAAAGAAATTTGGACCAGCAAGTCCACCTCGTAAGTTACCTAAGTCAGAACCCCTTCTAGGAGATGAAGAAGAAGCTGACACTAAAGTATCAAATTCTGAGCAGTATGAATCCAGTAACAAAGACAGTACCAATGAAACTTCGGTAAACAATAATGGAAATGGTAATGGTGATGATGGTGATGATGGTGATGATGATGATGACGATGATGATGATGATGATGCAAATTATCGACCAGTGGATGGTCACAATGTAATCCAAGCTGATCCACAACCTCAATTAGATGAGAAAGAAACTGTTCCTAAGGCTTAAAGGATAGTGCAGATAGTGATTGATGTATATGGGGAAGACTCACATGAAAATTCTGAAAAAACTGATTTTGTAAAGCCTCAGTATACCTCTTGTAATGTTGTATGGGAAGAACACCCAGGTTTTGCGGTTTTAGGTTTGGATTATTCAGAGGAAGAGGGAGAAGAAGTGAATATTGCAAGGGTAAGCCATCCAGTTAAGGTTGGACCGGTTGTTGAGAATGTGCAAGAGACAACAAAAAGACTTGTTCCTTCAGTTTCTCGATCTGACTTTGATAGTTTTAAAGATGAGTTGCTCCACGTATTTAGAGAGACAATGAAAGATAAATTATCTAATGCTCCTACTCCTGCTCTTGTGAATCTATCTAAGGCTACTATGGATGCTTTAACTCAAAGAGTGGTAAGTATTATTAAGCCAAACCTGTGCAATACTGGTGAGATGATTGGAAGGCATATTACCTCTTTAAATCAAGTGCTCAAGGATTTGAGCAGTGTCTTAGTATCTCTGTCAGGTGAATTTAGATCAACCATCACTGGTATGATGGAAGTTTTGAGAAATTTGATAGAACACCTGAATAAATCTGATTTGAGAAAATTGAAAGCTGAGATAACTCATATTGTTGCTCAGGCTATCTCCTCTAAAGTGACCAAGATCACTGGTAATGAGATTAATGCCTTAAAAGATGTTATAAAAGAAGAGTTAGTAGCTTTTGGATAGATTCTAGACTTGGAATCTTTGAAAAAGATGAAAGAAAATAGTGATCATAATCACAAGATGGTGAAGCTGTATTCGGCTGATGCTACTAAGGCTCAGAAAGAGATCAAAGGCGAAGTGAATCACTATTTTTCTAAAATTTATACCAAGCATGAGTTGAACCATCAGTTTAAAGTCTTGGCTGAGAATCTAAGGCTTCCTCCAGTCACTCAAGCATTTAAGGCTCAAGTCCAACAGTTGAAGGATTTTACTCCCACTCTAGAGAGTTTCATGCAAAACAAAGATGATTTTGAGAAGGCCATGAAGTATGGTGGTGAAGTCATTCAGGATTTTATCAATATACTCAAACCATATCTTCATGTGCAAGAAAATACAATTGTTCTTCCTACTGCTGAGCCTCTCAGTCCATCCAGTGTTTCTCTTGGTTAGATATCAGTCTCTTAAGCTCTATCCAATATTCGGACAGTCATTCAGCAGCTACCTTCTAGAATATCTTCTACTCAACAACAAGTGACCTTAGCACCCACTATGCTACCAGCCCGAGCTGTGCTACCTCCTCTCTCCATCCGGCCAGATCAACCTTCCACCAAAGCACCTTCTGGCCCATCCATTCCTCCCTCTGCTAAAGGGAAATCTCCTCTCCACCCCAAGAAATAGTCATGTCTGTTGTTTTTGATAGGGTGTCTTTTCCTTATATCTTTTTCTTGTACCTTTTTCAGATGTTATTTTACTAGAACCTTCTTCTTTTTGATCTCTCTACTTTCTCCTTTTCTTTTTGATAATCTCAAAGGGGGAGAAACATATAAGTACATATCAAAGGGGGAGAATCATATAAATATATATCTAAGGGAGAGAACAATGTATATATAAGTATGAGAAAGGGGAGAACTTTATATAAGCTCTAAATAAGATTTAAGCTCTAATGTCATGATATCGTTTATATATTATTTTTACATAGGGGGAGCACACTGAATGTTATACCATATTTACTCTTCTTTTATGCCATAGATTTGTGATTATCAAAAGGGGGGAGATTGTTGAACTCTCTGTGCGATAGTCATTTTTAATAATCACAAATCATTGTTTTATATATGCCAATTTAGTCATTTATTCAATTTTTTCTAAATGTGTTTATATATGTTAAATCATGTCTACATATGCTTATCTATGTTAATTTATGGCCTACTATTGACCTGGAAGTGTTCTGGATTAAATAGACACTTTGTGAGAATTTCTTATCTGTGACTCACTGTTAGTTATATTTGTGACTCACCGTTAGTTATATTTGTGACTCACCATTAGTTATATTTCTTGAGACACCGATGACAATGGTTGCACCGACGACAACGGTCGCACTGATGACAACGGTCGCACTGATGCTGATCAAATGACCTACCGATACCGATGATGATCAAATGACCTACCGAAACTGATGTTGATCAAATGAACTACCGATACCGATGCTTATCAAATGACCTACCGAAGCTAATGCTGATCAAATGACCTACCAAAACCGATGCTGATCACATGACCAACTGAAGCCGATGCTGATCACATGACATACCGATACCGATACAAATTCAAATGACCTACCGATCTCATGACTCACCGATAGTCATGAAAACTATTTGAATTTTTATTAAATCTTATTTAATTCCAACGGTCATGTTTGCTTAATTTAATGCACCTGATATTAATTAATGTTGGTTGTTGGATGTCAGGGAACCGTACCTCGTACTTGTTAAAAAGTAATCATTCCCTTTGCTGGATCTCAAGGAATAAAAAGGAAGATCGATCTACAAACAAAAGGGGTGACACAAAAAAATACACAGATAGAGACACATAAGAAGACGAGGGAGTACATGTGTACGAAGAACCACGAAACAAAGGAAGAACTCGAAGAACACCTGTGAAAACTAGAGAGCTTCAAGATGATCATTAACCTGGAACAAACACTAAAGCCAAGTTTCTGTGCCTACTAAACATCATATGCACAAGGCTGAATAACTGTAGCTGAGAAGAACAACGACACTCTGTTTTGTGTCATCCTCACCAGAACAGACTCAAATAACATTTGCAACATCCAAATGAGTCCAGAGAACATCTGCAATCACTCAGAGCATTCTAAACTCATTATCCATTTATTTTCTCTGTAGTGAACTTTTGTTTAACTTTTTGAGCAGTGTGTGTGTATCTGTCTATTTAGAAACACACTGACTCCTGGGCTGAACTGGAGGATACTAAATCCTCACACCAAACTTTTTACACCTTATTGTATCCCACTGTGCATTGTGGAAGAGGTCAAGTGTGACCTGGATAGCCTGTGTGTTGTTGTTTAGTTTTCCCACGTAGAACTGTGGTAGAGGTCTGAGGACCTGAACAGTCTGAGTACTATTGTAAAACCCTCGATCCAGGGTGTGGATCATAGTTTATACAAACTTTTTGAGAGGAATAAGTCTCAGATTGAGACTGAACCTCTTGTTTTAAACTACTGTGCTTTTTACCTTTGTTAAAACTATTTTGAATATTCCGATGCTAAGTACTTTAAATATAAATCTATTTTAGAGTAACTATGATAGTTGAACTAGCAAGTGTTTGTACTCATTGTGAATCAGTAAGTTAGTTTCAAAAGCCAACTTGATCTTCAGATTAAGTTAACTGAGAAGTAATCAATCTTGGAGAAACTAATTGAACATTTACAATCTTTATAAATTCACTAAAATTTAACTTGTTTTATGAATTGGGGGATTGTAATACAAATATGTTAAACAGAAATTTTAATTGGAACTCAATTCACCCCCCTCTTGAGTATCCACTCCGACCAACACAATTTATATAAAATCTTAATAGAAATTTTGATGGACATTAATTATGAAAATAAATCAATGAATTAATTCATTTTGATAAAATAATAGTGTGAAAAGATTTAATTTTTTAAGAATGAGAATAATAATTAAATGTACAAGAATAAAAGATAAAATATTAAAAAAAATCTCCCTCTGTATAAAATAGTTAGTGCATTTAAATTGAATATTAAAATTGAAAATAAAATACTTCCTGGATTAAATGTTCCATCTCTAATTAAGTTTCTATTTAATAGAATAAGAAATAAGAATATAATAAATTCCCATAATTTTCAAGAAACCATTTGATGATATAACAACGATGTTCAGTGGCACATACCTGCAAAATATCAAATACAAGTGCCTTTTGGTACCCATATACTTTTGGACCCGATAGTGTTAGCAATTAATGATTTAGGTAACCAAATATGTTTATCTTGATCAACAATGTTATAATAAAAGCTAGATAATACTTTTGAATAATGAACATGCTTGACACTAAAAAATTGAGGTTTTCTAAAATAACACTCATTAGCATAATGTCCATTAACACCACAATAAAAACATTTAATAATATACATTCTTTTATTGTTTGAACCGGGAACAAAATAATTTTTATATAATTTTGGCATTTCTCCATTACTACCAATACCGAGTTATCCTTTGTGAATTTTATTTTTATCAGGAATTTGATTCAAATAATTCTCTACCTTAATAAGCATACTTAAAGCTTTTTTTAAACTATCAACTTCATCCAATAATTCTTTAATTTTAGTTTCTTGTAGATCATAAGAAATTTTGGAAGAATTTGATCTTAAATCAACAATCTATTTTGACAAACTTTTATTATCAATTAAAATAGCATCATAAGATTTTCTAATATTTTTATGCTCTTTCTTTAAAGAATAAAATTTATCTTTAATATTAAAAAAAATATTATGAAGTTCATCATAAGAAAAACTTTCATAATTAGAACTTTCAGAGTAAGAAGATTGTACCTCATTATCATGAGCCATAATATATTGATTAATCTTTTTATTTTCTTGCTCAACTTCTGAGTTTGTAGTAGATTCATCACTTGAATATTCATATGTGTTACTAGTAGCCTTCATGAATTTCTTTCCTTTTCGTTTATATTCATCCTTCCTTTGATCTTTAAGAAAAGGACAGTTAGGTCTTAAATGGACTTTATTTTTACACTAAGCATCTGACTTCTTTCTCTCTATTCAACTTCAATTTCTCCTTTCTCCTTTTATACAAATTTCCATTTTTTTTCAAGATGTGGTAGCTCATCATTTGAATCTAAATAGCTAGAATCATAATCAGAAAATTCATCCATCAAAACATTAAGTGCAATTGTTTCCTTTTTGATAGAAATATGATTTTTAGCTTCTGCTTACATCTCTGCTTTGTACATCATCAATGTTCCAATCAATTCTTTTATATTTAATTCTTTAACTGGTTTGGATTGTCGAATAGTAGCTGAAATTCCATTCCACTTAGAGGGTAAAACTCTAAGTACCTTTAATTCCTGATCTGGTTCTAGAATTGGAGTTCCCAAGGCAACGACATCATTAATAGCTTCTGTTAATCTTCCATTCATCTGAGTGATGCTCTCATATTCCTGCATCCTGAATGTGTCAAATTTAAGTTTTGTAATATTATACCTTAGTTTTCTGACATTTTTAGTTCCTTCATATGCAACCACAATAGTCTGCCACATCTCATAGGTAGTAGAACATTGAGAAATACGATTAAATTCATCATGACCAAGACCGTATATAATTGCATTCATGGATTTTGAATTAATAACATATTCATCTTCCTTAGCAGTATCCCACTTTTCTAGTTCTCCAGGGATTTCATAAGGTTTGATAATATTCATATAAACTTTGAAACCAAGGTTCTTCAAATATATAGTCATGCGAGATTTCCAACATCCATAATTATCACCATTAAAATAAGGAGCAAAGATCATCGACATACCTTCTCTGAAAATTTCCATTGAGATTTTTCTTCATCTGAATCTTTAACTCAGGCTTATTAGAGCCAAAATAAATTTTTTGAGACCTTAATCTGATACCAATTTTTAGGTTGGGATGTCTATGATGAAGATACAGGGGGGTTGAATTATGTCCTTTTAAAAACCGTGACAATATTAAAATGTTCCTCTTGAAATGAAGCGATCATTTCCCTTCTCTCTTAAAGTCGAGCGAGCAAAGAAAATAAATAAAGGAAACTAATACAAGGATGTATAGTGGTTTGGAGCACAAAAATCCCATATTCCACTCCACCAATGCTCTACTCCACGATCTTGATGATTTTCACTAGATGTCCCTCTTATCATAAGACCTTCCCACAACTGATTACAAGCAGTTGAAACCTTACAAGGCTTTTACAGGGCCTTCTGGTTCTTTTATAGAGAACCAAATTTTCCACATCTTAGTCTGAGAAGCTGACACTTCACCACAACTAAGTCCGAGAAGCCGATACTCAAAAAGAAAATATATGAGATGAAGTTTGTTGTGAAATAGGTTTAGCTCATAGTTGCAACAGAAACTGACATATGTAGATGATCTTCAATAATCCACAGCGGCAACAGCAAAATAATCTTCAATATCGAGCATGATTCTTCTTCTTTAAATAGCAGTAAATAGATCATAAAATGTTTGCATAGGCTTACTTCATCTTTACACACTGAGAGAATATGAATGTATAAAGAATAATTTCTCTCTTCGAAAACGTCAAGCTTTTGTATGGATATTTTCAGCGCCTTCTTTTTAACAGAGTATTAACGTCTCTATTTTTCTTTGTTGTGTATATTATTTTCTGCCATAGATATATATATATATATAGAGAATAAATATCTAGTAGTTGTAACAAAATTCCTCCTCTTTTAGATACCCAAAATAAATAGAATTAATAGCCTTCATAAATATCCCCAAGAATATGGTAGCACCGTTGCCTCTTTATTCCTATAGAATAAATATATGATAAATGCATTCAAAATAATTTGAATAACTCCTCCAATAATTTCTCTATAATAATAACATCGTTGAACAATTTAAAACTTCCATTTAAATCCATTCAAACCACTTTAAATATAGTCGAAACAGTTCTTGAGAAATAGCCTCACAATAAATCATGAATATTTGAAATCAAATCATTAAAAGAGATTTATAATATACCTTATAAATAGTAACGATTTAATCTGTTCCATGCAAGCCTTTGAATTGGTCATAAAATAGCTTTATAATGATATATACTTCCATCGAGACGATTGTAGAAATCACGGATAATATATTTAGATAAAACTCTATCATTGACCAGTCAAATGCAGAGTTCCTTCATGTAATGACAAAATATCAAACGTAGGGTTAAACTACATAATATATGGTTTATTATCCATACTTTCATCTACACGTAATGTTGGGATCAAAAATTAATGTAGGGATGATGATCCATATGTTCATCCTTATTCGCATAAAATCCCAAACGTAACATTGATTAACCATACGTTCAAATTCCCGAATGTAGGGTTGAAAATAGTAAATCCAGACTCCAATGTAGGGTTGTTGATCCATATGTGAATTGTTCAGTGTAGCATAGGGTTGATTCTTTACGTTACGTTTATCAACGCATGGTATGAACAATGTTTCCAGAAAATGTAAACAACTTAATTTCATACTTCACTGAATTTTTGAGTCCTTTACCATCAGATTCAGCCTTATTACCGTAAGAATTATATTTATTAAATATAAATATCTTTCTAACGGTTCAAGAAGAGAATCAATATGACTTAAAAATCTCTCGATATGTTAGAAAAACTGAATCAATAACATTCTGAAAAAATGCAGTTGAAAAACTACATTCCCAATCTTCAAATAATTTATTGACCATCCAAACGATTTTTTTAGCCTTTGATGTAAACTGATGAAATCAAGATAAACTTATTAGATTTCCATATCCTCATGTTTCAAGTGATTCTGACATCTATAGAAGTTGAAACAAAATAAATACTATTGGATTTTAAATATGTTCACTGTACAGTTGAAAAACTGCTTTAGAAACTTCAATGATTTTTTAAAGTATCAAAATATCCTTTTCAGACTTCCACATAAACTAATAATGTTTAGATAATTCCATATCTATCCAAAAGTACAATTCTCCCACAAATCCATTCAATATAGCTTGATATATCATCATAATTCCGAATTGACTTTAAGCTGAAAACCGTAATATCACTTGAACAACTTATAACACCTTTAGTGAATTTTTGCACCATCAAAACAATTGAATTGACTTTTGGCACAAATAGATAACATGAATATAATATTCATATATTTACAAAAGAATAAGAACCATTAGAATCTGATCAATATTTCTTCATATATAAAATAAATACTTTGACGTAATAAATCTGAAACACTTAACAAATTTATTAGAAAAAAAATATTGACGGGTTGAAGTAATTATCAAAACTAAATCAAAATGAGATTGGAAATGAGCCACTCAAGAACATCTTCATACTATTTGGGTATATTCCGCGATCAGGTATGATTCCCATTCATTTCTAATCAAATGTATATTGTCCTGTGAATACAATTTTTTTTGACAGTCATAGTAGTACTAGAAATATATAAATACACAAAGAATTAATAAATATTTTAATTGAAATAGTAATTAACTTTGAAAATAACTCTTCAATGATGTGTGTTTTTTATGTAATATGATCCATCTCATAAATTTATAAATATAATAACCACAATCTTTTTCATTTATTTGTTTCGAACACTGCAGAAACATTGAGGAAAATAAGTAATTTGTTTTGATATGTGTTTAGATAGTGAAATCTTATTATATATACCCTGATACTTATCTAGTTTTAGAACTTATCAGGGTTCTTGTGCACGATGCTTGTCCTCATTCCATAATTATATGATATTTACACACTACACTATAATAACAAAATCCCCATTAAAACATAATATACATTATATAACTTGAAGTTTAGTTCTAAAATGTTGGATGTAGTGTATTAAAAATTGACAAACTCCATCATGTGTGGTCGGTTTATTGGTAATCCATGTAGTGAATCTAGGAAATAAATATTTAGAGTATACAAATTGACTACAATGAGCATCAAATGTTTCCTAAAAACATAAAAAGGAATAAGTAATGAAAGAAATGAAAATATATTTGATATGATTAAATTGAACCATTTTACCCTTGCATCATTGGTATTAAGAAAAGTATGTCATCCCCAAGTTTTCTGTCAAAAAATCTGGCCAAGTTTGCTACTATTTAATCCATTTATTTGGATTCTATTTTTGTTTGTTCTATAGAGGTGGCGTGAGGACTAACGAGTCCAAAAAAAATTCATGGGGAAATCTCTTCAATTGGTATTGATATATATACCTGCAAAAAATATGAAATGTATTTAGTCATAATTAACATAGTATATCAGCTTTTAGAAAATTAAATCACAAAAACATACCTCATTTATATATTTACAATTGAGTATCCTATCCATTCATAGTTTATCATTTCATTTACATTCTCAAAATCAATGTAGTTAGTACCTTCCTCTCCACACATTTTTTCTTCAAAATCAACTATGTGACTACAACCACTTTGTAAGTTTGTATCTGCATGAAACTTTAATGTTCGTAAATATGGATATTGAATGGGTGGGGTAAAGGTGATTTTGAAGGATATTTTTAATTGATTGGTTGATACTTTAAATGATTTCGAGTCGACCTTTCATTTCACCCCTTCCCTTTGTCCGTCTATAATAACATTCATCGGTTCATATCTTTTTTCATTAATTATTAAATGTTTAACATTAAAAATAAATTGGAAATGAATACCTCCTTGTCGACATGTGCTTTTACAAGATCTGATGAACATGAGATGAATGTTCCAACACCTTAGTCGACCCTATGAATATCTTCATCATCAAGAAGAATAGGTAGCTCGACACTTGACTCATGAGATACGCTAATTTTCACTCTTGAATGACCTATTGAAAGTGGTCTATTGTGTAGCATGTCATCTTGGATATTGAACACCATAACCCTCACTACAAGGCAATGAGTGGGTGTTGATATATATAAATCACAATCATTTTCACCCTATAGATTATCAGTATAGAAAAGGTATTCATGTATGCCTGATTCACATTTCATAAAAACAATTATTAGAATATTAATTACCTCAACCAAGACAACTCTTTGAGGGGAATAACTCGCCTCAAAGCTGGTGGGGGTGGAGAGGGATCTTTATGCAATGTTTGTTCTTGAGTTTCTTCTTCTCTTTTCTTCCCCCCATAAAATTTTCTAGAAACTCAGACTACCAAAGAAATTTTTCTTCAAGGGAATATATTCTTGCTTTCATCTCTTCCACTTCTGTATCTTTATCCTCCCTTTTTTCTCAAAATATGTTCGAGGTGTCACCCCAAAACCCACACCACCCACACAACCATACTATTTTTTCCATTTTAAGGCCACAAATATTATGTGTTCATTCAACATAGGTGTTGATGATTCCTTTGACTATATCAGATAAAAAAATATAAGAAAATAAGTAATCATTATTATGTAATAGCAATTTAAAGCAATTTTTTTATTATGTCATACTTGCACATGTTTCTCACACTTTTTGTGTGTTTTCATATAGTAGTATCACATCTTTATTTACACATGCCTCCTTCCATAGCACATAATATGGGATGGAAGTGGATTTGGATTTAAATTCATCAGTTTGTATATAAATAGAGGAACATAATTGTGTTGTTATTTTATGTCACATAAGAAGTATTACGGTAGATTTAAAATACATACTATTTTTTTTTCAAGTGAAACACACTCCATCCTTGCTTTACAGTATGGGTACATTGGTTTTTCCACCCATTCCTTATTTTCAGTGCTCAGTTACTGTTTCATAAATAAAAAATTCTCAATCAAAGTGATGAATACACATATTGTCAAACAATATATTACCAGACACAATGTACCTAAAAATAAATCTCCCCATGATGACCAATAAATACATCCCATGCTTCTTAGGTTATCTGGAATGCATACATAAGTGGTGTGTTCATGTTTATTTTCCCTTCAGTATCTTTAAGATGATGTCTCATTATAATTGTACGAAAGCCTCTATGAATCCTTCCAAAAATAATTAATACACATTTCTTATGGTATTTATCTACTATAAATGCACTCTAAAAGGGATAATGAAGAGTAAATTAATGTTTCATTATTTTATTTTTTAGTAAAATAAAGAAATGATATCATAATGTTACCATAATTTCTTCCCACATCAGTGTCTTAAGCGTGAGCACAACATGGTGTCGTGAATTTGTATCAATCGACACATGTTTATGAGTGATGATTCCAATGTAACTACTTCACATAGCCTTGTTTTGGTTAACATGCTAGCCTTGTGCATTCCATCTAACCTCAAATTTGATGTCTTTGTTTTTTTCTTTAATGTTTTTTTCTAACACCGTCAAACTACGACACTTCTATTTTTTCTACATCACCAGTACTTCGTCGCTTACCATTTCCCAAGATTCAACATAATCAATATGTTGTTACTCTACAACAATAACATCGACATGTGAAGAAGGTCATTGTACCTCTATATTGGGAGCAACAACAGGTTGAGAAACCTATTATTTCTCTGAAGCAGTAGCACTGACATGTGCAGAAGGTCGTCGTTCCTCTACACTGGAATCAACAAAAGCTTGAGAGACCTTTTGTTTCTCAGGATTGGGAGTACCAACATGTACAAAAGTCATTATTAGTAGAAGTGGTTGAACATTTAATTTAGAATACATAAATGCAGTAATGAACAAATAATAACATGGGGTAATGAAATATACATTACAAAAAAATATAATATGATTATTGAACTTTTTTTAAAGGTTTAAGAGATTTGACCCCTCTATAGAGTATCCAAATACCTTCATTGTGGTCCCCTATGACATACAATACCCAATCTACATTGGGACTATTGCGAAATGATTGTGATGTCCCAATGAAAGAGTCATCCTCGGTTGAATTTTCATCTGACCCTTCAGTGGTTTTAGTCGATAATAGAACAATTAACTATTTTTATTTTGTGAGATCTAGAACATAAAATACTTGTACTAATTATGATTTCATTATAAACGGTTCACCTTTGTACCCTTCCTTACTAAAATCCACTTTCACAAATCTCAATTTATCTATTTTAATAGCACTTCTGTTATCAACCCATTTGCATTGAAAAATTGGAACTTGGAATGTTGCATAATCCAAATCTCATATTTGTTTGATGATGAAAAAGTATGACATATTCACATTGGTTGCGCCCAAATTTACCCTACTGGTAAAAGCGGTCGATGTAGTACATGTAGGGGTCGAATCCACAGGGACCGAAGAAGTAACCTTGAGACTATATGATTTGGTGAAGGATGAGCTATAAAGTAGCCAACTTTGGGTTTGATTTTGGATGGTTTAAAGAACACTAAGAAACCTAAGTGAATTAAATTCAAAGAAAATGGGTTTATCTTAGGATTATGCTCAGGGTGGATTGAATGAATTTTACTTCTTTAGACAATTTTGGTTTTATTAATTCTTGATGAATCCATTCTTCAAAAATAACATTACATTCATCATTTTCTGGTTTGGTGCTTACTAAACAGAATTAATAATCCCCTATACACTTAGAGAACCAAATTCATGATCTCTCCGAGGTATATGGTCATTTAGTAATTGAATTTAGTTTGCTCAAACACAGTAAAGATGAAGAGTAGAAATAAATGAAGAATGGATGTCTTAAATTAATTATCCAATTAACAACAATTCGTTCATAAAATAACATTCAATCCAGCCTTTGAATCCTCCTAAGATCATCACATTAAAGGGTTAGCCCTCCATTGATGGTATAATCTCAATGGTGGGCGGAAGATGGCTAACAAGAATTGGATTGAAGAAATTAAAACCGCAGAAATAACGAGCACTCCTCCGTGTGTGTGAATGAAATTCACACCTATGTGTGAACTAATTCACAACAACACAGAGATATCACTGTGCTTTGTGATAATAAAGTTTTAATAAATTAAATGGAAAATATATAAGAGAAATAAGTTTATTAAGAACATAAACATACAAAAAAGAAACTTACATGGAAATGGAAAACATTACAAAGGAAATTTGGAAGCATAACCTTACAATGAAACAAGCAACAAAAGATGATAAGAAAAATATACACCATATTCCCTTCACCACTAGCTCCTTATATAGGCATATTAGGAGCCTTAGGTAAATACCCCAACAATTAATTCACCCCCCCAACAATTAATAGAGTCAAAAGGAGGGTGAATAATCAAAAGGAAATTGACGTTTCGAATTTGACCCGGAAAACTATCCAAATTCGTCCACCATATTGACGTGTGAATTTGTAATTGAATAAGGCCAAATCCGGAGGGTTTGTAGAAGAGAAATATTTTAGTACATCTTTCCTATATGAGTTGTAAAAATTTCAAGAAATTTACCTCAGCAGTTTGGAAGTTATGGTCAAAATGGTGGGATGGATTTCTGTGCATTAATGTCGGGTCCACCATTTAAATCTCAACTTCAGATCCCTTTATCATCATGAAAAAATAAGAATTAGCTCTAGCCACAGTTGAATAAAATGATCCTCATATTTTTATATTCATACTGTATAAATTTTAGCTTCATTGGACTTGGTTTGTGGGACCCACATTTGTTTGATGGGCCTTAGACCCATTATGCTTTTTCCAGCAAGATTCTGCCTTCAAGTACAAAAATATCCATCTTCACTTGTGATTCATCCATCAGACCTAAAAGAATAAATGTTCCAAATAAAGTGATTAATCATATACCAAAATATAAAATTAAAATGATGAATATTGTAATTTCCACAAGCAAATTATTGAGTGTTCCCAAATTGACACTTTAAGCATGAATTGCACAATGATGGGAAATGAAGTTCAATTTCTGAATTGGACTAAAATTGATGTTTATGAACATTTAAACACATTAATATTAAGATATTAAAAATGAATATTATCCACTTTTAGTGACTAATCACACCCCCAACTTGAGTTTTGCTAGTCCTGAGCAAAATAAATTACAAATATGAAATTCACATCCCCTTTTCCAAAAATTTTTTAATACACATTGCTCACCCAAATATCTCATACCAAAAAAATTATGGAACCCATAAAAATAATTTAAAACAAGCTAGGTCCATAAGCATATCCCAAGACCAAGCCCATTCCTTTGTTCAAATTCATTACCACATTTTATCCAATTTCAATTAAGCATGATAAAGTGTTGTGCATCACAAAAGATATGGGGCCCATTTTATTGTTCAAGGGGAAAAAATGGAAGCGCTAGGTGGGAATCACATTAAACCTTAATATGAGTATCCATTTTTTTTATTTTTTTTGATGATTTTTTTATCCACAATAGATATGAAAAGACTAACTCTGGGCAAGAAAAATATGGAGTCACGATCCCCAAGTGTCGGACGCCACACATATTGTCAATTTCATGCTCTACAATAGAGATATAAAGCCTAACTCTGGGAAAGAAAACTATGGAGTCACGATCCCCAAGTGCCGGACGCCACGTATTTGGACAAAACATTTCTCTATGTGGTCAATTTTTTGTTTTGTTTGGTTTTTGGATACTCAAATTAAACTAAAAGTGACCCTAGAACCCTATGCTATAATGAAAGGGACCCAAGAACTCAAATTTACACCCACGATCCAGTAGACGTGCATTGTGGCATTTTTATTAAGAGGATAAAAATGTAAACATTGAAAAATCACATCGGACAACCGTACTTTCCAAAAACTATGCTCATGAAATTAAACTTGCATTAAAATCAAAATCAAGGCATGAAAAATTTATTTGATATCCAATTTTAGAGTTTGCAATGTGTGTTATCATGTTTATGGTTAATGGAATTTTTCTTTTCATGCATGTTTTTATTCACAAAAAAAAATCATTTTTTATCTCCCCACAACTTAGAATAACACTGTCCCCAGTGTTTAAAGAAAAGAAAAGTTAGAAGGGGGTAGGATAGGAGTTAAAAGATGAAATTGAAAATGATAAACATGGAACAAATTCACCTGGTTTTTGAAGTTGAAGTTCATGATGCTCCAGATTACTCCTTTGATCTCTTGGGGAATGTAGGCACCTCCTTGATTGAACATGTATCACCCAAAATAGTTCCTAAACCATAAAAATAAGGACAAAGCAAACAAAACAGACAACACAATGATTTATTTAATTCCAAGTACCATCATTTTTATGGTTTTCCATGTTTTTTTTAAAAATCAAACTAATGATACATTGTCTTCTTTATATTTTCTGGGTAAGGTATTACTCAGGGATCACACCGCGTGACACAGATGAATACGATGCTCCCCTTTCATACCCATCCATACTCATAAAAGAAGAACATGTCAAGAGTCTAATTTTTTTAACCTACAAAAACATAAATAAAATAAAATAAACTGATGATACATTGTATTCTTTATATTTTCTGGGTAAGGTATTACTCAGGGATCACACCGTGTGACACGGATGAATACAATGCTCTCCTTTCATACCCATCCATACTCATAAAAGAAGAACGGGTCAACAGTATATATAATAAAAAATGACAAAATGAAGCATAAGGAAACAATAGATGATTCATAGTGATTGGAAACATGAAAACCACAGGTTGCCTCCCGTGCAACACTTTTGTTTAACGTTGTTAGCCCGACTTATACCCTAAATCTATCCATTTTTCTCTGGTTCATATGTTGGATCAGTTAACTCCTCCTTGGTTTCTTGTTTATTGAATGATTCAATGAATGGTTTTAACCTATGACCATTGACTTTGAAGACATGACCACTTGTGGGATCCTGAATCTCTATTTCCCCATGAGGGTACACATGATGCACTAGGTATGGACCAGACCATATGGACCTTAGCTTTCCTGGGTGTAGATGAAGTTTTGAACTATACAAGAGCACAAATTTTCCCAGTTCAAAGTGTTTTACTTTGAGATTCCTAGATTGGTAGGCTTGAAATTTATATTTATTGATCCTTGAATTTTCATAAGCCTCCACCCTAAGTTCCTCGAGTTCATTAAGATCTAATTTCTATTTTGTTTCAGCCAAAGAAATGTCAAAGTTCATTTTTTTATTGCCCAAAAGGCCTTATGCTCAATTTAAACAAGTAAATGACATGCTTTTTCATAAACCAATCTATATGGTGACATGCCTAGGATAGTTTTGAAAGAAGTTCGATATGACCAAAGGGAATCTAAGAGTTTCTTGGACCAATCTTTCCTAGAGGGATTGACAGTTTTTTCAAGAATTTTCCTAATTTCTCTATTTTCCAACTCAGATTGACCGTTGGTTTGAGGATGGTATGCAGTGGAAACTTTATGAGTAATACCATACTTAGGCATGAGTGAAGAAAATGGTCGGTTGCAGAAATGGGTTCCACGATCACTGATTATAGCCATAGGAATTTCAAATCGAGAAAATATATGCTCTTTCAGAAATCGAATCACAACATGGTGGTCATTGGACTCGGTGGGAATGGATTCAACCCATTTTGAGACATAATCAATAGCTAAGAGGATGTAGAGGTATCCATTCGAGTTTGGAAAGGGTCCCATGAAATCAATTCCCCAACAATCAAAGATTTCAACGACCAGAATGGGAGTGAGGGGCATTTGATTCCTTTTGGTAATGGATCCTAATTGCTGACACTGAGGACAACTTTTGCAGAATTGGAAGGAATCCTTAGTGAGGTTCATCCAGTAGAAACCACTTTGGAGGACCTTTGCAGTGGTTTTCTTTGTAGAAAAGTGTCCTCCACATGCCTCTCCATGACAAAATTTTAGAATGGACTCTTTCTCAGACTCAGGAATACATATCCTGATGATTTTATCAGGATAGAACTTGAAGAGGTAGGGATCATCAAACACATAGTGTTTGACATCAGAAAGGAATTTCCTCTTATCTTGGGTCCCCAGGAATTTTGGAATGTCACCCGTCACCAAATGGTTTACTATGTCAGCATACCAAGGGCAATCATTCACTGAATAGAGGTACTCATCGGGAAATGAATCAGACACAGAGAGGTGGTGTGAGTTTTCTTTGAATTCCATCCTATAGAGGTGATCAACAACAATATTTTAAACACCCTTTTTATCCTTAATGGTTAAATCGAACTCTTGAAGAAGAATGACCCACCTAATCAATCTAGCCCTGACATCTTGTTTTTGGAAAAGTTATTTTAGGGCTGAATGGTCAGTGAAGACAATGATGGGTGATCCTAAGAGATAAGACCTGTATTTCTCTAAGGAAAAGACAACAGCAAGCAACTATTTCTCAGTTGTGGTGTAGTTTAATTGTGCATCATTTAAATATTTTCTTTCATAAGCAATGACACATGGAGTTTTCTCACACCGTTGTCCTAAGACTTCTCCTACAACAAAGTCACTTGCATCACACATGAGCTCGAAAGGAAGTTTCCAATTTGGATATTGCATGATAGGTGGAGATATAAGAGTTTACTTGAGTGTAGAGAATGATTCCTCACAGCTTTCTGTCCATAAAAATGGAGAATCTTTTACCAATAGAGCACAAAGTGGTCGAGAAATAGAGCTGAAATTCCTAATGAACCTTCTATAAAAACTAGCATGTCCTAAGAAGGACCTCACTTAACAGTTTTAGGAGAGGGAAGGTGACGAATGATTTCAACCTTAGCTTTATCAACTTCAATCCCTCTACCAGATACCAGATGACCTAGAACAAGTCCTTCCCTTACCATGAAATGGAATTTTTCCCAATTTAGTATGAGATTCTTATCCTCGCACCTTGACAAAACCTTTTAAACATTTATAAGGCATCCCTCAAAAGTATCCCCAAAGATGGATAAGTCATCCATGAAGACCTCTAAAAAATCACCCACCATATCTGAGAATATTCCCATCATGCACCGCTGGAAGGTACCAGGGGCATTACATAACCCAAAGGGCATGCGCTTGAAGGAAAAAGTGTCGAATGAACAAGTGAAGGTTGTTTTTCCTTGATCCTATAAGGAGACTTCGATTTGATTATACCCTGAGAATCCATCTAGGAAGTAATAGAATTGATGACTCGCCACTCGCTCGAGGACTTGATCAATATAGGGTAAGGGGAAATGGTCTTTCTTGGTACAAGAGTTGAGCTTCCTATAGTCAATACAAACTCTCCATCCACTACTGACCCTTCTTGGAAGCATCTCTCCATCCTTGTTGGTTATTACTGTGATTCCAGCCTTCTTTGGAACCACATGGATTGGGCTAACCCACTCACTCTCAGCTATAGGATAGATGATACCAGCTTTTAACAATTTCAAAAGTTCTTTTCTCACTACTTCCATGAGATTAGGATTGAGTCACCTCTGAGGTTGAAGACATGGCTTTGACTTGGATTCAAGAATAATTCTATGAGTCCCGATAAGTGGGCTAATCCCAGGAATATCATATAGGGTCCATCCAATGGATTTCTTGTGTCTCCTAAGGACATCTAGAAGCATCCTCTCATGATCGGCTTCAAGAGAGGAAGAAATGACAACAGGAAAGGATTTATTGTCCCCTAAGAACACATACTTTAGTGATGAAGGTAAGAATTTAAATTCAAGATCAGATTGGTCATGAATTTCCAAGAAAGGATGAGACTTTGTATTGAACTTAGTTTCTTTGTTCAGATTTCTTGAAAAAATTGGTTCCTTGTGAACAAAATTTTCATCCAATAAATTTTCCAGAGTAGTGTCATGAATGGATATGGAATCAATGTTATTAATTTCAACCATGGTATCATTGATTGGTGATTCTAGAAATTCATCAATAGAGCCATCTGAAAGAGATTCAATCCAAGGATACAAATTTCCCTCACGTGAATAAAGAAAATCAATCTCTTCTTGACTTAACCATCCTTCGGTAATTCCTTGATGTTCATTGAGTTCATTATCAACACTACCAATCCAATTAACCTCATGGATCTCTTCATCATCCCCAATTTTAGAGTTTGCATTTTAGATGTTCAAGTCTAGACTCATGTTTCCAAAGGTGATGGTCATGTTCCCATTTCAGACTCGGATAATAGAGTTGATTGTTGCAAGGAAGGGATGACCAAGGATGATTGGGGTTTGATCCCTAGGACCTAAGCTTGGGTGATTGTCCATAACAATGAAATCAGCTGGGTAAATGAAATTTTCAACTTTCACCAAAACATCTTTTAAGATCCCCTTTGGAACTCGAACACTACTATCAACAAGTTGAAGAGTGACAGATGTGGGTTGGAGTTCTTCGAACCCTAACTGACAATACATGGAATAAGGAATGAGGTTCACGCTGGCACCTAGATCACACAAGGCTTTGAAAACTTTCTTTTCTCCTATTTCAACATTTATGTAAGGGCATCCTGGGTCTTTCAAATTAGGAGGAATGGTCCCTTGAATGGTGGTACTCACATTAGCAGTCAAAAGGACTTGGTTTTTATGTGAAAACTTTCTTTTAAAAGTGCACAAGTCCTTAAGGTAATTTGAGTAGGAAGGTATGGTTTGGATGGAATCGAGAAGGGGAATGTTCAACTTGACTTGTGAGAAGATTTCCCTCAATGTGTCACTCAATTAAGGCTTGGTTTTCCCCCTCATGCATTGAGGAAATGGTGCAGGTTGTTGAGTTTTTTGTTGAAGTGTTGTTTCTTTCACATTGTTATCAGTTTCTTCAGTTTGATCTTGTGGTTCATTTGAATTTTCATTAGAGTTTGAAGATTCACATGGTTTCTGACTTATTTGTTCAGGTTTTTCAATTGATTTCCCACTTCTTAAAACTGTCACAGACTTTAGTTGTTCGTGAGTTGTTTGAGTGAAACTTGTCTCTCCCCTTGATGTTTGTTGTGGAATGGCCTGTGTGGGCATGGGTGCCTTTCCAGTTTTGATGGTTTTAAGTTCTTGTTTAATGGATGAGAATTCTGAGTTCATTTTGTCCATTTTTTTTCACAGTTGTTCTAGTAGGCTTTGTGGAACATTTTGGGTTGGTGCTTGAGCTTGTGGGTTTATCCCAGGAGGATACTTTGGTTGTTGGATAGGTTGTTGAATGGGTTATTGGATAGGTTGTTGATATTGGACATGAGGATGTTGGAATTGGACCAGTTGTGGTTGGAACTGATTATGAGGTTGAAAGTTTTGTTGAGGGTATGGGTTGATACATTGTTGTTGTGTTGGTTGTTGATTTTCCTTCCAACGAAATCCTGGATGGTCATTATACCTTGGATTGAAGGTGTTCATGAATTGTGGCTTTTGAAAGTTCACTGCATTAACTTCTTCTGGTGGTCCTCTTAAAAGAACATCCTTGATGGAAGGAATGGTTGGGCAATTATCAGTATTGTGGCCATTCTTGTCACAAATTGTACAAACAAGCTCAACAGTTTGGGTTTTGTGGACCTTCCTAAGATCAATCTCCTCAACTTTCCTCGTGAGTGCAGAAAGTTTTGATCTAAGGTTTTCTTCTTCTCCAAGATTGTACATTACACCAAATTTGGGTGGCTTCTCATAGTATGGTGATGTTCCCCATGTTTGGTTTTGTTCAGTAAGATTTTCTAGATACTCATAAACATCATTTGGGGCTTTGTTTTTGAAGGTTCCATTACACATCATATCAATGAATTGTTTGTTTCCAGGACCCAACCCTTCATAGAAAAATCTCACTTGTTCTGGGATTAAGAAACCACGGTGCGGTACCATGTTTAATGTGTCCTTGAACCTTTCCCATGTTTCATAGAATGTTTCTCCCTCTCTTTCAAAAAAGTTTTGTATGCTCTTTTTAAGTGAAATTGTTTTGTGATGGGGGAAGTATTTTTTATAAAATTCTCGTTGAAGTTGGTCCCAAGAGTGAATGGATGCTGGTCTCAAATTTTTTAACCAATTCTTTGCCCGGTCCTTAAGAGAAAAAGGAAAAAGTCTCATTTTAGCAGATTCAATTTTATTTGGTGGGCACATGGTTTCGATAATGTCATTAAATTCTTTAACATGAAGGTAAGGCATCTCAGACTCCATCCCATGAAAGGTTGGAAGGTGGTTCAGGACATGGGGTTTGAAAACATATTGGGCATATCCTATGTTATCATGCCTAATGTATGAGGGTGCATTGGTCCAGGTTGGTGTGAGGTAGTCATTCATGGTCGGGTCTGCAACAATTCCCAAGTTAGGGTCTTGCCCGTTATTTTGGTTCCCTCCCCGGTTTATGATTTGGTTTTGTGGGAGATTCTCTATTGTATCGAACTCAACGTCTGAATTTGGAGTATTAGGAAGATTTGGATCTAAAGGAAATAGACCTCTTTTAGTGCTTGAATCCCCATCCCTAGGAGTATCCACCCTAACTAATCTGTTTGAGTTATCGTGGGTGTAGGCGGACATGTGTCAAAAGAAAAAAAAAGCGAGAAAGGGAAAAGATAAGAGAATTGGGACGAGAATAGAAGAATGTGGGTAAGAAAATAAGGTTTTTGGTCTAAGGAACTTACTTGGTCCCCGGAAACGACGCCAAAATTTGGTTGTGCCCAAATTTACCCTACTGGTAAAAGTGGTCGATGTAGTACATGTAGGGGTCGAATCCACAGGGACCGAAGAAGTAACCATGAGACGCTATGATTTGGTGAAGGATGGGATCTGAAGTAGCCAACTTTGGGTTTGATTTTGGATGGTTTAAAGAACACTAAGAAACCTAAGTGAATTCAATTCAAAGAAAATGGGTTGATCTTAGGATTATGCTCGGGGTGGATTGAATGAATTTTACTTCTTTATACAATTTTGGTTTTATTAATTCTTGATGAATCCATTCTTCAAAAATAACATTACATTCATCATTTTATGGTTTAGTTCTTACTAAACACAATTACTAATCTCCTATACACTTAGAGAACCAAATTCATGATCTATCTGAGGTATATGGTCATTTAGTAATTGAATTTAGTTTGCTCAAACACAGTAAAGATGAAGAGTAGAAATAACTGAAGAATGGATGTCTTAAATTAATTATCCAATTAACAACAATTCATTCATAAAATAACATTCAATACAGCCTTTTAATCCTCCTAAGATCATCCCATTAAAGGGTTATCCCTCCATTGATGGTATACTCTCAATGGTGGGTGGAAGATGGATAACAAGAATTGGATTGAAGAAATTAAAACCGTGGAAATAACGAGCACTCCTCCATGTGTGTGAATGAAATTCACACCTATGTGTGAACTAATTCACAACAACACAGATATATCACTGTGCTTTGTGATAATAAAGTTTTAATAAATGAAATGGAAAATATATAAGAGAAAGAAGTTGATTAAGAACATAAAGATACAAAAAAGAAACTTACATGGAAATGGAAAACATTACAAAGGAAATTTGGAAGCATAACCTTACAATGAAACAGGCAACAAAAGATGATAAAAAAACATCCACCATATTCACTTCACCACTAGATCCTTATATAGGAATATTATTAGCCTTAGGTACATAACCCAACAATTAATTCACCCCCCAAAAATTAATAGAGTCAAAAGGAGGGTGAATAATCAAAAGGAAATTGACGTTTCGAATTTGACCCGGAAAACTGTCCAGATTCGTACACCATATTGACGTGTGAATTTGTAATTGAATAAGGCCTAATTCGGAGGGGTTGTAGAAGAAAAATATCTTCTTCCATATGTCCTATATGATTTGTAAAAATTTCAGGAAATTTCCCACATCCGTTTGGAAGTTATGGTCGAAATGGTGGGACAGATTTCTGTGCATTAATGTCGGGTCCACCATTTAAATCTCAAATTCAGATCCATTTATCATCATGAAAACATCAGAATTAGCTCCGGCCACAGTTGAATAAAATGATAATAATATTTTTATCTTCCCACTGTATAAATTTTAGCTTCATTGGACTTGTTTTGTGGGCCCCACATTTGTTTGATGGGCCTTAGGCCCATTATGCTTTTTCCAGCAAGTTTCTGCCTTCAGGTGAAAAAATCTCCATCTTCACTTGTGATTCATCCATCAGACCTAAAATAAAAAATGTTTCAAATAAATTGATGAATCATATAAAAAAATATAAAATTAAAATGATGAATATTGTAATTTCCACAAGCAAATTATTGAGTGGGCCCAAATTGACACTTTAAGCATGAATTGCACAATGATGGGAAATGAAGTTCAATTTCTGAATTGGACTAAAATTGATGTTTTGAACATTTAAAAACATTAATATTAAGATATTAACAATGAATATTATCCACTTTCAGTGACCAATCACACATAAATTTGATTTTTGTCCTTAGTACCAGAAACATGCATCGCTTCAGCCACAAGTGTAACTCCACTATTTTTCATGGTACTATCTTTATCATGTTCATTTATATAGTGTGTATAACCATTAATTACATAACAATTGTAAGATAATACATACACACTTGTTCCTCTGGCTATCCATCAAAGTTGTTCTAAAATTGAATCAAGATTTTCATCCGACTCCTTAAAAATATGGTTCTGAAACCATCCTATAAATTGTTGATTATGTGTATTTGATATCCATCTTTCAGCCCTTGATAAATTAAAATGCCCAATAACTTATTTTTGGGTTTCAAAATATGATGAAACCTCCAAAATGTTATGAAAAACAGAAAGGTGTATCTTCTCCTGATCTGTACTAATGATTATAACAACCCTGCTCTTTATTTCATATTTAAACATGATTTATTACATAAACTTACACTTAATACAACTCAGAATATTGAGAGGTCTAGTGTATTTGGGTCTTAGGAACATTACATAACAACTTAAAACTTGAAATAAACATCTTTATTGAAAACTTCTTTTACATGACCACAACATTCCTTCGTACTTAACATTGCATGGGATAACCCGAGGACATACATAAGAAAAGGGTGAGCTATAAAGCCCAGTAAGGGAGTAAACAAGTCATAACATGAAGAATACAATACATGTTATGAAATAAGTATATCAATGATTTATAAGAGAAATATGAACATAAAGGTATGATATAACATGATTATCATAACATGGAAATGTGACAACAACTTAAAACATTGCATCATTAACATAAAGGAATCAGGTAAACCCCTGTCCCAACATGGTGGAAAAAATTCCTATAAAGGAATAATTTAAACCCCTATCCCAACATGATTTATCATGATACTAAACAATACCCAATGCATTAGAGAACTATCAGGGTTCACCCTTTATAATCATTTCAATCTCATGTTTAAGTGTGCCACGCAGATCATATAATATGGATTCATTCAACATCATCATTTATTCCATGATCAATGAATGTGGAATAAATACATGAAAGTTCTCAGTCAATAAGTATATGTGAATAAATATTAATACCCTTGATATAGGAATGAGTATGGTATTCACCACATGATGATTTTGGCATGGAAAATCACGGTGCAATTTCGGTAGCATAACGACGTCATATGTAAATTCATAAAATGGGTTGATGAGAGAGAAATGGGTCTCTCATAATTTATACATGAAATTTATAGTAGGGGATCATGGAACATAATATTACAACACGTGAAATGTAATTTTAGATGCCTAATATAAAATAAATGCTTGAATGGAAATGAGAAGAGAGAAACCCCTTATAGAATTTTGACATCACAATGAGGGGGATTAAAAGATCATAGAGGGGATTAATGGGAGTTAAATGAAGATACCATCATGTATACATAAATTGGATATTAAGGTGGTATATAAGAACATATACCAAATCAATCAAATGGAAATTAAATTGCATGACATAAAATAGGTGCTTGAAGAAAAAGGAGAGAGAGACCCCTTACTTGGATGTGTAATCCCAAAGGCTTGGGGGAGACTTCTTGAGAGCTTGGGGGTGTCTTGGGAGGGCTATATGGAGTAGGGGGAATATGTTGGTTGAGATTTAGAGAGATTTAGTGAATTGAAATAGGTTCTTGGGTGGGATTATATAGGAAAGGTGGGGGAATTCATTATTATTTTGATTTTGAACACTACACACTAAAATATTCAAAACCAAAAACCATACCATGATTTTTGACCATTGTTTCTAGAAAAGGGAAGTGGTATAAATTATTTTAAAAGGTTAAGGGATGAAGGTATTAAAATATTTCCCTTGCTTATGTAGAGGTAAGTCACACTTTCAAGGAAATGATTTCAAAATATTAAAATATTTTATATGTCTTGGAGGATTCACTAAGGCTTTATAAAATAAATAAAATAAACCTATAAATTAAATTATTTTAAATTAAAAACATATATTTGGATGAATATATCTTTTATATTATTTTATTACATCACTATTGGGTCATTATGATGTCATAAAACACATTATATATTTATACGGTATTTAATTTTTACCCAAAAATTCAACTGTCTCAGAAAATTATGAAAAATTTATCATTGGATAATTTTGATTCCTTGATTCCAAAAATAATATTCATTTTATATAAATAATTTTCTAAATATGTGAATTTTTACTTTTAAAATAAAAATTGTCATTTATTGAAAATTGACGAGTTTTGGAAAAAATAGTTTTCAAAACTTAATAAAAATTACATTTGACTTCATAAAAATTATATGATCATTTATATTTAATAAAAGTAATTTAATAATAATATTTTATTAAAATATTATTTAATTTTAAAATCCATTAATTCATCAAAATAGATTTCTTAATTGAATTTGAATATTAACCAAAAATATTATTTGTGCTTTAAAAATAATTTACAAAGTAAAAATAATAGAATGAAAGTATATTCATTATTCTATAAAAAAATAATGCACATAATCATAATGATAGGGTCTTGTTACATATCCCTTTATTACACCAGCATGCTCCCTAAGAGTAAGGTGTGTGATAGTGGGGATTTCTTGGGGCCGTTCGGTGAACATGGTTTGGGCCATGATCTCGATGAGCTTGAACTTCTCCCATAAATAGTTTCTCTCATACTTAAGTTTTTTGATATAATCTTATGCTTGATCTAGGGAAAAGATAAGAAATTATATCTTCGTCAGAAGCTCTAATAAATTAGATTCATAGGGTAAGATTTTACTGGTTGAGGTCATCACTTCCTTAGTCTGTGCCAAAAGGATCTGTTAAAACCCTATAATTATACTAGTCATGTGATCACTGTTAAATGACTATATTATCAACAGTAAGGATAATTAATGGTCATTTAAATCCAATTGGATATAATAAAAAAAGGAGTGCATGTGTTTTCTATATCTATAAGAAATTTAATTAAAAAAGGGAATTTTATTCATAAATGTTCGGGTCGTTACAACCTTCCCCCCTTATAAAATTTCTCCCTTGAAATCTCCTTTTCCCACACTAAAATATATTAGGGTAACTCTGACTCATCACTTCCTCTAGTTCCACAATACTTTGACGAGGGGAATTATCTTATTTTGTGGAACTTTTTCTCTACAATATAAGATCTTCACTGGCTTCTCCTCATAGGAGAGGTCATTATACAATGGTACCACCTATGGACTGAGTATATGTGATGGGTCAATTATGTACTTCTTCAAGAGTGATACATGAAATACATCATGTACTTGAGACATGTTTGGTGGGAGTGATAGTCGATAGGTCACTACCCCGATGTGATCAAGGATCTCAAAAGGGAATATGCACCTTGGATTAAACTTTCTCTTCTTACCAAATCTCATAACTCTCTTCCATGTAGATATACAGAGGAATACCATGTCTCCAACATAAAACTCTAGGTCTCGTCGACGATTGTCAGTATAGCTCTTTTATTGACTCTGGACATCTTTTATGTGCTGCTGGATGGTCTTAACCTTCTCCACCATTTCTTTGACCATTTATGGACCTAGAAGTTTTCGTTCCCCAACTTTATCCCAACACGCTGGTGTTCTACACCTCTTCCCATAAAGGGCTTCATAAGGATCCATTTGGATGCTTGAGTGGAAACTATTGTTGTAAGAGAACTCCACCAAAGGAAGATGTTGGTCTCATCCACCTTTGAGGTCCATTGATAAATCTCTCAATATGTCCTCAAGTGTATGGATAGTCCAATTAGATTGGCCACCAGTTTGAGGATGATAGGTCGTTCTAAAGTTTAACTTAGTGTTAAGAGAATATTAAGAATCTTCCAAAACTTATAGGTGAATCTTGGATCTCAATCAGACACAATCGATAACGGTACTTCATGCAGCCTTACCACTTATCTGATGTATATCTGTGCCAGTTGATCCAGTGAGAAATCCTCTTGAATTGAAATGAAGTGTGTAGTCTTTATAAGATGATTCACAACAACCCAGATAGAATTGTTTCCTTTTGATGTCTTCAAAAGTCTAGTGACAAAGTCTATGGTGATGTTTTCTCATTTCCATATTGGTATGGGTAATGGTTGCATTATCTTCTTAAACTTCTACATCCCAGACTTCAATTGCTGACATACCAGGTAATTTGATGTATATTTAGTGATATCCTTCTTCATATTATCCCACCAATATTACTCCCAGAGATATTGATACATATTTGTGTTTCCTGGATGAATGGAGAAATTCGAACTATGTGCATCATCCAAAAGTTATTTCTTTAACTTCAGATTTGATGGAACACATAGTCTTGACCCAAAGTTCACAATTCCTTCTTCATTAACAATGAACTCCAAGGATTTCCATTTTTTGATAGTTTCCACTTTCTTCTGAATTCCCACATCATCTTTTTGAGCATCCTTTAACCTTTCCAAAAGAGACGGTTGAGCAATAATTTGTGAAAGGATTGATTATTTTCCATTCTTTATGATTCTCATGTCCATATTTATCAAATATAAGAAGATTATATCCTTTTAAATTCTCATCAATGATATAATTGTTGGGTCCTTTCTACTTAGATCATCCACCACCTTGTTCACTTTCCCAGGGTGGTAATGGATTGAGCAGTCGTAATCCTTGATTAGCTCTAAGCATATTCGTTGACGTATATTCAGCTCTTTCTGTGTGAATATATATTTGAGACTTTTGTGATCCGTATATATTTCACACTTCTCCCCAAAGAGATAATGCCTCCATATTTTCAACGGAAAGATCACAGCTGCAAACTCTAGATCATGCATGGGATAGTTTTTCTCATGGATTTTCAACTACCATGAGGCATATACAATGAATTTGTCATTCTACATCAACACACAACCCATGACCTTCTTCTAAGAATCTCAAAAGATTATGAAAAGCTCACCACTTGTGGGTAGTGTGAGAGCATGGGAAGTGATAAGCCTCTTCTTCAAATCCATGAATATTTATTCACATTTATCATTCCAATAAAACTTGACTCCCTTCCAAGTTAGCTTGGTAATAGGGTGTGAAAATCACGAGAAATTTCTCACAAATCGGTGATAATATCCATCTAACCCTAGGAAGTTATGAATATTCATCACAGATGTCAGCCTTAGACATCCCTAAATTTCTTTTGATTTGGAAGTATCCACACATATCTCATTTCTTGTGATGATATGCCTCAAGAATGAGACTTCCTTTAACTACAACTCACATTTTTTTGTACTTTTCATAGAGCTTCTCCTTTTTCAATGTCTCTAGTACAATGCTTAGATGATCCTCATGCTCCTCCTTGGTTTTGAATTATATTAGAATATCATCTATAAATAATACCACAAATTTGTTGAGGTAATCTCTAAAGACTCTATTCATTAAGTACATGAATATTTATAGATCATCAGTGATTCTGAAAGGTATTACTATGAATTCATAGTGCTCGTACCTTGTACGGAAGCATTCTTCGGGATATCCCCCTTCTTCACCCTTACTTGGTAATATCCCGACCGTAGATCCACCTTGGAGAAGTATTGTGCTCCACGTATCTGATTGAACAAGTCATCAATTCTTAGCAAATGATACTTGTTCTTTATCATAATTTTGTTGAGCTCACGGTGATCAATGCAAAGGCGCATTGAACCATCCTTCTTCTTGATGAAGAGGACTAGTGCACCCCATGGTGAAGCACTTGGGTGTGTTAACCCTTTATCCAGATTCTTATATAGTTGTTTCTTTAGATCCTCAAGATCTACAACATCCATTCTATATGTATTCTTGGATATTGGTAATTAGTAATGCGAAATGGGTGGGCCAGGGCGGGGAGGGACAAACCCGCACGGGTTTGAGCCCACGCGGGTTTGTCCGCAAAAGCCCACATATAATGCGAACAAAAAATTTCAAGCCTGCCCCACCCCGCATAAACCCGCGGGTTGCCCGCGGGCTTACCCACATTTAAAAAAAATACTGTTTATAATAATTTAAATACTGTATTTTTTTATCATTCTTAAAGGTATTTGAGGGGAGAAATATGAATTAACAATAATTAGAATTTTAAGGGATGCGATTGAACAATTTTTTGTGGATTAATGGTGGCATGCGGCGACGCCGATATGGTGGTGAACTGTTGCGATAGAAAGTAGGTGAGTGGTCGGTGATGGGCAATGAATGATAATGTTGGTTGCGTGGTGATGTGAACAACTAAACCTATGAGTGAATGAAGTCTCTCTAGGTAACGATCAGTTTCAGAGGAATCTATTAGTGTTTCCATGAGATTCTATCCTATTCTCTCAACAACAAAATAAAATTAAATAATAACAAAATTAAATCGACCTAAAAAATATTATGATTATAATAACTCTTATAGAATTGAAACCATGCGCACAGGCGATGAGTTCTATTTTTCGAGAGATGAGTTGATACACCATGTGAATATGATTAATAATTACGATATAAATAATATAATATCATATTAAAACAATAAATATTGGACTATTTAAAATTCACATGTGAATAAATGGTGAATCGGTATGACTATTATGGTGAGAAATTATATGTCACCGTTTAACCATGATTTTTTTCATAACTAAAATGTTAAAGAAACATATATTGTAAAAATAATATATTTTTTTTAAATCAGGCCCACGGGCAAGCCCGCACCCATGCGGGCTCAACCCGCATTGACCTGCACCCGCGTGGGCTCAACCCGCATTGGCCAGCACTCTAAATGGTCAAAATTTTTAGGCCCACCCCGCCCCACATCCGCCCCATACCCGCAAAGCCCGTGGGCCGTGGGCCCGCTTTGCATCACTATTGTTAATGTACCAGGTATAAGATCAATTGAGAATTCAACATCTCTTCTAGGAGGAAGACTAAAAAATTCCTTAGGAAACACATCAATGAATTACCTCACAATAGGCATGTCTTCAAGGATGGTTCCTTCTTTAGAATCAATCATCTGAGAAAGATACACATACCTATAGGGTAGTAATATACATGCTTGATATGATGGTTCTAAAGAAGATTCATCCTCCTCCTTACACTTTTATAGAATCGGGGGTCGATTCACCATATAGAGAGTGATTTCCATCTTGCGGAAATTAATGTTGGCTCTATATAGGGAAATCCAATCCCTTCCAAGAATTGCATCAAATTTCACCAAGGGAAGTATGATGAGGTTCACTGAGAAGTTCAATCCACAAATTGTGATAGGGTAGGATTCATATGTATGGGATGCTATAATTTCCCCATTTTCTATTTTCACCGACATCTCTACTTCCATTCTTTGTGGTGGTGTTTGTATTATTCTACCAAACTTTTGGGATATAAAAGAATGTGTTAAACCAAGGAAGATAACCCTACCTTTCAATTTTTTATTATAGTTCTACTCTATCCAATATATACATAAATATGAGTATCTTAAAGTATTAACACATAAAGGAAAATCTAATTAAATTAAAGGGATAACTTATAAATTACATTTATTTCTTTAACTTATGAATTTATAGGCTTCGATCTTAGTTATCTATGATCTACTTCCTAACATATATTATTATGGAATTTTTTTTGTTCCCTTAATAATGGTTCATACTAAGATTATGAATTTACCAAAGCATATCCCCTGAGAGTTTCGAACCAAGAGTACAACAAAACCTATTGTCGTGCATCATTTCCTGTTCAAGTCTAGCTCAAAACAGTGTTTTTGGGTTTTACCCCTAGATACATCTGTGCCAGAGTCACCTATACTTATTCATACCCATGCAGAGATGTATTTTCTTGATAAACCACTTACTCTATACTCACTAAAGGATTTCACTAGAGTTTTCTAATCCCAATCCCCAAAATAACTAAACCTATCATGTGATACCAACTATAACAACACTTCTCTTTATTTCATATTTAAACATGATTTATTACATAAACTTGCACTTAATACAACTCAAAAGATAAATATTTCTAGTTTCTTTGGGGCTTAAGAACATTACATAACAACTTAAAATATTAAATATATATCTTTATTGAAAACTTCTTTTACATGACCTCAACATTTCATCGTACTTATCATTGTATGGGATAACCTAAGGATATACATAAGAAAAGGGTGAGCTATAAAGCCCAGCAAGGGAGTAAAAAATGCATAATATGAAGAATACAATACATGTTAGGCAATAGTCATATCAATGGATCATAAGATAAACATGAACATAAAGACATGATATATCATGATTATCATAACATGGAAATGTGGCAACAACTTAAAACACTGCATCATTAACATAAAGGAATCAGGTAAAACCATATCCTAACATGGTGTAAAAAATTACTCTAAAGGAATTAGGAAAACCCCTATCCCAACATGACATATCATGATACTAAACATTACCCAAATCATTATACCACTATCAAGGCGTACCCTTCACAATCATTTCAATCTCATTCTTAAGTGTGCCACATAGATTATATAACATGGATTCATTCAACATCATCATTTATTCCACTATCAAGGAATGTGTAATTATTACATGTAAGTCCTCAATAAACAAGTATATGTGCATAAAGGTGAATTCCCTTTATAGAGTAATGAGTATGATATTCACTACAAGATGATTTTGTCATGTAAAATCACGGTGTAATTTTGGCACTATAACGACGTCATATGGAAATTCATAAAATGGGTTGATGAGAGAGAAAAAGGGTCTCTTGTAATTTATAAATTAAATGGATAGTAGGGGATCATGTAACATAATATCCCAACATGTGAAATGGATTTTTAGATGCCTAATATAAAATAAATTCTTGAATGGAAATGAGAAGAGAGAAATCTCTTATGAAATTTCAGTATAGTAACAGGGGGGCTTAAAAGATAATAGGGGGGATTAATGAGAGTGAAAGTAAGATACCATCATGTATAAATAAAATTTAAATTAATGAGGTATGTAATAACATATCCCAAATCAAGAAAATGGAAATTAAAAGGCATGACATAAAAGAGGTGCTTAAAGAAAAAAAGAGAGGGAGATCCCTTAATTGGATGTGTGATCCCAAAGGCTTGGGGAAGGATTCTTGGGAGATTGGGGGTGCCTTGGGAGGAATATAGGGAGTAGGTGGAAGATATTGGTATAGCTTCAAAGAGATTGAGTGAAGATAAATGGGTACTTGGGTGGGTTTATATAGGAAAGGTTGGGGAATTCTTTATTATTTTGGTTTTGGACACTACACACTAAAATATTAAAAACCACAAAACATACCATGGGTTTTAAACATTATTTCTAGAAAATGGGAGTGGTATAAATTATTTTAAAAGAATAATGTCTGAATATATTAAAATATTGTTATTCTTATGTTGAGGTGAGTCACACTTTCAAGGAAATGATTTTAAAATCTTAAAATATTTTATATGTCTTGGAGGATTCACTAAGGATTTATAAAATAAATCAAATAAACCTAAAATTACATTATTTTAAATGAAAAACATATATTTGGCCGAATATACCTTTTATTTTATTTTATTACATCACTATTGGTTTATTATGATGTCATAAAACACATTATATATTTGTACGATATTTAATTTTTACCCAGAAATTCGACCGTCTTAGAAAATTATAAAAAATTTATCATTGGATAATTTCGACATACTTATTCCAAAAATAATATTCATTTTATCTAAGTAATTTTCTAAATATGTGAATTTTTACTTTTAAAATAAAAACTGACATTTATTGAAAATTGACAGGTTTTGACAAAAACAGTTTTCAAACCTTAATAAAAATTACATTTGAATTCATAAAAATTATACGATCATTTATATTTAATAAAATTAATTTAATAATAATATTTTATTAAAATATTATTTAATTCAAAAATACATTAATTCATCAAAATAGATTTCTTAATTGAATTTGAATATTAACCAAAAATACTATTTGTGTTTTAAAAATAATTTACAAAGTAACAATAATAGAATGAAAGTATATTCATTATTATATAAAAAATAATGCACATAATCATAATGATAGGGTCTTGTTACATATCCATTTATTACACCAGCATACGCCCTAAGAGTAAGGTGTATGATGGTGGGGCTTTCTTAGGGCCATTTGGTGAACATGGTTTGGGTCGTGATCTCGATGAACTTGAAATTCTACCGTAAATAGTTTCTCTCATGATTAAGTTGTTGGATATCAACTTGGGATTGGTCTAGGGAAAATCCTAGAAATTCTATCTCCCTTGTAACCTTTCATAAATGGGCTTCTTAGGGTACGATCCTACTGGTTGAGGTCATCACTTCCTTAGTCTATGCCAAAAAGATTTATTAAAACCCAATATTTATACTAGTCACATGATCACTATTAAATGACTATATTATAAATGGTAAGGATACTTAATGGCCATTTAAATACAATTGGATATAATAAAACAAAATCATTTCATGTTTTTCTATATTAATAAGACATTTAATTAAAAGAAAGGGAATTTTATTCATAAATGTTCGGGTCATTACATTGATTGTGACAACATCTATTCCAAAAATTCCTTCACCGGAAAGCTTCCTAGTGTGATGATATTTTGATAGACTAATGATTTCCACACCAGACATGTATTTGATATAGTATTCAATAGTTTCCTCAACAATATATCACTTTACAATAAAACCCTCTAGACAACTTCGATTTTTGAAACACCCTTTCAAAATATTTATATAACAGTCCATGGGGTACATCTATATATAGTGTAAATGACCACATAGTCGAATCTCTCTCACCAAGTGAACCATAAAGTAAATCATCATATCAAATAATGCTGGTGGGAAGAACATTTCCAATTCACATAATATAATGACAATTTATCTTTCCATAGTTAGAAAATTCATCGGGTCTATAACTTTGCTGCATATAGCTTTGAAGAAGAAACAAAACTTGGTTAATGTACAATGAAAATTCTTGAAAAAATGCAATGTAAAGCTACATAAATTATATCTTGCATCAAAACATGGAAGTCATGTGATTTCAGACTCTTTAACTTTAAATCAGTCATTGACATAATATTCTTTATATTCGATGAATACCCTTCCGAAACCTTTAAATCATTCAATAAGTTGTAAAATTGATATCTCTTATTCTTAGAGAGAGTATAAATAGCTGGAGGAAGAAAAGTTTGTTTTTCACCCTTCACTGGTGCCAACTCTTCTCATATTCTCATGTAAACCATATCCAACCTAGCCTTAATTCCATCCTTTATTTTTCTAGGTTCATTTAGAAACATGTCAATGACACTATCACATACATTTTTTTTCAACATGCATAACATCAAGAAAATATCTGACATACAGAAAATTCCAGTATGGTGATTCAAAAAAAATTGATCTCTTTTTCTAACCAGTTTTCATAAGTTTTTTTGAAAATAGTTTACTAAAAGCAGTTTCCACATATTTTACGTTTTCAAATAATTGATCACTTGTTAGTGGAGATAGTGTTGTATGTTCTTCTGAACTTTCATCAAAAGATGCTATCCAAGATCAGTACTTATGCCATCAGGGTAGAAATCCGCGATTTCCTAGAAAAACTGTCTTTGATGAATGTTTTAACCTAATTGAATGTGTATCTTGTTCGCAAATAGAACACCCTCGAGTCCCTTTAATGCCATATCCTAATAAATTTTCATAATCAAGAAAGTCATTTATCGCCCCGTACAACATGGATCTCAACATGAAATATTCATTTCTATAAGAATCATAAATGTAACACCTGAATCCCACAATAATTTCAAATCCTTGATCAATAGATCCAAATAAACATCAACATCATTACTCAATTGTTTTGGTTATAATATAATCATAAATAAAATGATGTATTTTCATTTCATGCATAAACATAGTGGAAATTTATAATTTCCCAACATAAATATCCATGTACTATGAGTGCTACTTTGAAAACCAAAAGGATTCACTCTATATGTAGATAATGCAAGACAAAGGTTTCTCAGATCGTTTCCAAATTTAGGATACTCATGATAAATTCTCTTCAAATGAGGAGAGTATGTCGGGTGACATAGTTTCCCATATTTATTTCTTGTATCTGTGTGCTATGTCAATTTCCCTACAACCTCCTCACTTACATATCTGTGCCTAAACCTTGGAATGATTGGAAAGTACCATACAACTTTTTTAGGACCAGATCCATCTTTTTTGTATTGAGAAACACCGCACTTTGGGAATTATGTAAGTAATTTTTTTACTTGATAAATAATATACATTCATTCAGAAGGATGTGTATTCTTTCAAATTATACAACTTTAGTATGGCTGACAATGCCGTATATTTAGTTCAACCAACATACAATGATGTCTTTTCACAACTCTTTAACTTCTCAAAAAATTTTGGGAAATCAAAAAGTTCATCTTAAAATATCCTTGTCATTTCCTCAATACAATCTTCATTATCATTCACATATGTAATCACATCTTCTATATGGTCTTCTTCATTTTCAATACTTTTAATCATATCAGATGATCCATAAAACGCAGTGCTATCCCAACCACTAGCTACATTCTCCTTTTCCCCATGTTTATTCCAACATTTATAACTTCGATCTATTCCGTGATAGATCAAGTTTTCTTCAAAATCCTCTGAAATAATTAGTCATGAATAATAATAGTATAAACACAGACAAAGGATTTGAGAAGGGTTATATGCATGATCTTTTGCAAACTTGATGAACCCTTCCACTCCATCTTCACACTCTTTTGTCATACGATTAACATCCATCCATTATTTATTCATATACATCCTATTTGATTTGGAAATATTAATATTTAACAAAACAAATAAAAAAAAGATGTTCAACTAGGGTCACCATCCAACTATATATCCCTCTGAGAAGATCCAAAGGAAACGAAACAAGCTAAAACAAACCTGAACCTATAAAATATAGGCATGATCTAAAAGTCCAGTAGGTCACCCAAACCTACCAAATATAAGAGATAACTTTTGTATTAAATCCTAAAAAATCTAGTTTGAAATATATTATAAAAATAAACATTTTCTATAAAGTTTTACCAAATAAGTAGTAATAAATAAAAGTGTGTTAAAAATATTTTTCTAAGATTTTCATTAAATGAAAACAATCACTTGGAAAACATTTTTCTTTAACCAATACCTATTGGTCAAATAACCTTTTTAAAATACGACTTTAAACTATTTCATAAACATCCATTTTTGAAATAAACACACTGGTGGAAATCCCACCTATACCAACACATATATCCCAACAGTTTGAAAAAAATGTTGGGAAAAGTAACCTATACCAACAGTTAATTGAAACCGTTGGTATAGGCCAATATAAGGTTGATTTTTCCAATGGTTTGATAAAACCATTGGGATAGGTATATAATTCCCAATGGTTTTATAAAATTGTTGGGAAATGATTGATCTGGTATAGGTATCCCAATAGTTTGTGGAAACCATTGGGATATACCCTCTATCCCAATGATTATTAAAAACCATTGAGATAGAAAATCCCCAAAAATAGTTGATCCCCCTTCCTCCTTCCAAAATTGATCTTTGCTTGAGATATTTCCCTCCTGTGAACCCTACTTCTCAAGCCCACTTCCTCTAGAACCAATCTATCTAGGATACCAACTCTACATCCCAAGTGCACTTCCTCTAGAACCCAACTCTAACATTTTTCCCTAAATGATATTTCTATAGGTTGAGAACCTTACTTCCTAACCGACAATCTATCTTTTTTCAAGTATTTTTTGTTCTTCCACTTCAAATCGGTATATTGTAACCGAGTTATGTCTTCTGAATCCATTTATTTTAGCATTTTTCATTCGATTTCACTATAATATTCATTGTTTTACTCACTTTTTATTATGATTCCCTTATAAAAACAATCCATATATCATTTTAGGTTGTGGTTTTATTGTGTTTTTTTATTTATCTTTATATAATAATTTTTATTGATATTAAAGATGTCAATATGATCATGAGTTATTTTATCCTTGTTTTATTTTAAATTTAAGGTGTATTGACATGATTTCATTGGTTAGACATAAATATATCTATAGAATTTTTTACCCTAAGAGGAATGATAAGATACTCTTGCATTATGAATCTACCCTTAAATGTTGTCTTTGAAATATCACACTCTAACTTTAAGATGATGATACCCTCACTATAAGTCATTCATAGAGAACCACTATGGTAAGGTTAATACTACGTTACATGTAATGTACTACCAAGTGATACTGCAAGTTATGTTATAATGTCAACTTAAATCATAAGTATTGTGGGATTTTGAAAGCTGGTGTTTATGGAGATTTTTAAGAACTATTAAAATCCAATTAATTTAGAGTAATTATCATAAATTTTTTAGTGAAGTTTATCAATGGTTATTTGAATATGTTTTTAAATATCATATCTATTTATATTATTTTGACCAAGATTATTTCCAATTTAATTTCAAGTGAAAGTCATCAACGATTGTACTATTTTCATAGAGTGATTTGTGGATCTCTTTGACCCAACTGTAGTAGTAAGAATTATTCTTTTTATTATATATAGAAGAAGTAATCTTGTGATATAATTGAAAAATAATTTATGTTAATACTATTTTATTTAAATACTAGATTATAGTGAAGAATATTTTTAGAACTACTACTTCTTGAAGAATCATTTTTTGAAGAATATTTGTTTACTATTATTTTTAGAGACAACTATGTGCTAAATATGATATCTATTTTTATATATCATATATTTCTAGTATAAGTTTTAGATACTTATAATTATATTTAGATTAAAGTTATAACTAGTTATACTTATTTTTGAGGTCCCCAATAAAATGATTTAAAGTCCCGACAAAATCCATGTTCTAAGTATTTACTTCTTCACTCAGTTGTGAGATCCCTAGTGTAGATCCCATGTTGGTTGGTACCACAAAGAGGGGGGTGAATGAGTGGTACATTTTTATGATTTATTTTTAATTCAACTTATTGTACTAGTTAATTTCATGATCCTTTTGATATTGAATCAACTCATCCTCACCTCATATGAAACATAAATAGAGAAATCCCAATGTATGAGGTTTTAAAAGGTTTGGACTCAAATTCCTACTCCTTTCCATGATTGGTTAGTCACCCCAATTGTGGATTATCCACTATAAACCCAAGTGGTTACACTAATTACCTCTCAATACTATAATAATAGAGACCCACTATGCTTCTACTCTAGAGTCCCACCAATGAATGAATCTTCCCACTAACCAATAAAAAGGTATGATTAAAATAAAAGATCTCCCTAATATCCAAGTTTCTTCTACACCAATTTATGTAGATATCCCTACATGAACACACACTACTGTAAAGAGTCTCTATACCAACACTTTTATACCAACGGTTTCAAAAAACCATTGGTATAGGGAGACTATACCAACAGTTTTTACAAACCGTTGGTATAGTGTGTTTAGAAACAACCTATACCAACGATTTGATTAAACCATTGGGATAACCTCCCATATTCAAAGATATACCAACGGTTTTTATAAAAAATTGGTAAAGTTTCCCCTCAAATCCAGATCTATCCTCCAGTTCCCCCTCCGCACGATTTCTGCCCTAAACCGAAGCTCCCTCTTCCCTTAGCTACAAAACTTCTTCCACCAATCGATCCATCTTCAATCAAGAATTTTTTTGTTCTATACTTCAAATCTATAAGTTATAACTTAGTTTTAATGTTTTGCATCTATTTTTTATTTGTTTTTTGTTTTTATTTGGCCTAAATGAGAGCTTTGTGTGGTCATTCATCAACCTTATGGGTGGTCATTTGGAATTTAAGATAGTATGATTTCATTTTACTTGATATATCCAATAGTATTATTGATTTATGTGCACTTTGATTATCCATCACTAATGATGTTGTTTAATAAGTTATTATTAATGGTTATAATAATGATGGCATGGTATACCCAATGTATGATTTAGTATCTCACTACCAGTTGATAGTATTTGAGGTATGTGGAGGTGCACCTGAGGTGTTGTTGTCAACCGACTTGGATTCCATTTTTTTCTTTTATTCTAGGCATTATAAATCAATATTAGAGTTTTTTCTTTTTCTTACTATTTTTGGATAATTATATGGTGATAAGAATGTGTTGGACTTGCGATATTTCTAAAACAGGTGAGTCATGAACCCATATCCAGTGGTAATTATAGGTTAATAGGGTTATGAAATTTCACTTCTTGATTATCAATGTTATAGTTGAGATATTTACTCAAGTATGATGTGATGATTTGATATTTTAATTTGTGGTTTTGGCACTTGGACCATACATGAAAGAAGATTGTGTACATTCATCATATGTGGCATGTAGGATTCACATGACATTTATATTCTTATGTGTGACTAAATTTTCTAATGACATAGGGTTTAGTTGTATACAATGTACACAATGAGTTTTATATGGGTTTCCTATATAACTTTTTAGTGGAATTATACCCACCCAGACCATAGTGTTTTTTAGGAAAGAACATGTGGATCTTATTTTGGGATGTTCTCTGATGATGTAAATAAATTCCATTGGTGAAATGGATGTATTTTAACACTTGGGGGTTCATTTATTAATTTTATGGATTTCTAATTATTTAAATTATTAAAGGTAATCATAAAAATTGGTTCATGATGGGAATGATTTAACTTTATTATTTTGATACCCTTATGATGGTAAAAGTAAAGAAATGTATAATTATTTCTATTTTTTTAATTTAAATTACTTGAAGTAATTTAAGAATCATGATTATATGAAGAGGTAATGATTTATTAGATATATAAACCTATTTTTTTTGAGTGTGGTTTTTGATGAGGCAGTTGATTATGATCTGATGTGGTTGGATCTAGGATTTATAGAGCATTCATATGTTCTTTGTGGTTTTGTTGTAATTCCTGAGTGACTAGTGATCATTTAGTAATCCATGTAATGAGTGTGATTCCTTAGTATTTTTTGGGAAGGAAACACCAAGTGTGTTTTTTTTTCTAGATAAACTTGACATGGACAAGAGTCATGGTCACGTTTTAGTTGAATGAGCCTAGGTTTTATGGCATGTGAATCATTGGAGAATGAGCTTGGAGATGTGATCAGGTGATATGGGAGTGTACACTCATTGGTTTTGTAACACCTTGAGTTTTAATGAGTTATTATTATTTTTGAATAAATTCAAATTTATTGGTGGCTTGAATTTCATGCTACACCAAAAGATTGTCAATATTATTAATGAATATCTTACCATTTAAGGATTATATTACCATTTAATACTTTCAAAAAATATTATCAATATGATTAATTAATTATGATTGTTCCTCAATGGATAATTTTTTATTAGTTGAGTATAAATTCAATAAAGCCTCAAATGAAATGGGTGTATGTAATACATGAGGGTACTATGATACTTACTTCTCTACATAACACTTATTTTTTTGAGATTTATTTCCACACATAAGATAAATATTCATCAGATCATTTAATCTTATATGAGGTATATATTTAAATATAATTCATCAACCAAAGTTGATCTAATACTAAGCTGCATAAAAAACTCAATACACTATTCACCCTCTATGTTTCATTTTACATTTGAGTTGTGCCTATGTTTAATGTATATTTACTTATCACTTATCTTATTCTTTAAAAGGGTTTACTTTGATACTCCTTGTTTCTTCTTTTTACATATTTTTTCACATGAATAACTACAATAGAGACCGATTGTATCCTGGACTTCCTAGTGTGTAGTTATTGCATATAAAACTTGATCCATGTTATGGTTCATTTAATTTTTTTAAATAAATGTGCTTAGTAGTGGGTTACTATCATATGGATAGGACTATATTCTATATTGAAACTAAACCTCCTATTTTTTTAATTCCACTATGTGTCATTTTTTTTTCTCTTACACAGTCTAAAATCGATGTTGATACAATACTATAATTTCCAATTCTATGTTTCAACATGTATCTACATATTGTGTTGGTTATGGTTTTATATAAAGTGAACAATTCTCATTTACATAAAAATATTTTTTATTGAACTTAAATCTTATTGAATTTCTTTCAAGAAATAACTGATTACATTTTTTTACATAATGGATAGAAGTTTGATGTATGAAAATGATCGAATATCAAGAAATTTTCAAAAAAAAAATAGAGATATTTTTAGATTTCTCATTTGAAAATGCTTCATATAGTGGTCACATACACTACCCATGTTATAATTATATTGGAAGACCTTAGTTGAGTAGTGAATAAGTTAGCTACCATATAACCAAATATGGTTTTCAAAAAAACTGTTATGTGTAGTATCACAATGGGGAGAAAATAGAATCTCAAAATGCTGATGATACAAATGAGAGGACTGGATTGGAGAATTTGATATATGAATGGTTTTTGTTTATTTTCCATCATTAGAATAAAAGGATTTTGACCCAAGATGACTTTTATATGGGAACACATGATGCGTCCAATGAAAATGATGATGTTGACAGAGTGAAAAAATTAAATGATGCTGCGATGACTCCAGTATATCAGCAATGTGGTAAAATGAAAAAGTTAGAATTTTTAATTCGACTGTTTCATGGGAAAACCATGTATGGGATTTCTAATGCTACCATAGATTAAATTCTTACCTTTTGAAGGAATTACTTCCAAATGATATAGATATTCCCTCAAACCACTATATGGCATGGAAGTTAGTTGAAGAACTTAGATTTTCAAAAAACAAAATTCATGATTTCCTAAAAGATTGCAGCTTATTCTAGGAGGAAACTGCTGAAAGAAATGATTATATCAAATGTGGAACATCCCGATAAAATCCAAAAGTTGATGTAACACCATCCCGTGTGCCACAGAAATTAATGTGACACTTTCCATTGATTCCCAGACTCCATAATATTTTCATGTCTAATGAAATATCAATAAAAATGCGATGACATGATACTAAGAGAAAGAAGAATAATAAAGAGTTGGTTCTCCCTGCAGATAGATTTTCATGACAGTGATTTGATGCTAAATATCCTGATTTTGTAACTAACATGTGTAATATGAGTTTGGGTCTTTCATGTGATGGTTTTAATCTATTTGAGAAGAAAATTACTTCACACAACACATGGCTGATTTTCATACACATTTATAACCTTCTCCCATGGTTATGTATGAAAAAACCTTTCACTTTTATGAGTATACTTATATCCAACCCTTATGATCCTAGAAATGATATAGATGTATACATGAAACCTTTAATAAAAGAGTTTAAACTTATTTGGAATGTGGGTGTGCGCATATACGATGCATGTTCTAAAGACATATTTTAGATGCGTGTTACGCTTATGTGGATGATCAATGATTTTCCTGCTTATGAAATTATGTTTGGATGTAGCATGAATGGAAAGTTGTCATGTCCTATTTTTATGAAGAATACTCGATCTAGAATATTGAAATATCACTGTAGTTTTAGTTTTATGGGACATCGATGATTCTTTCCAATGAACCATTAATATAGAAACAATCGTCCAATATTTGACAATACTATGGAGACTGACGATCCACCTCAGTGTATGTTTGGAACTGATGCACTTAATGAATTTAAAGATTTCATTTTTTCATTCGGGAAGGGTTAAATGAAATCTATAAATATAAATAATGTTTCAAATGATACTTGTTATAATTGCAATAAGAGGAGTATCTTCTTTGAGTTTTCATATTGGTCAACCAATTTGTTACTTCATTGCTTAAACGTAATTCACATTGAAAAGAATATATGTGAAATATTGCTTTTGATTCTTCTAAATGTCAAGAGAAAGAAAAAAGATGATTTATGATCTCAGCATGACTTAGTGGATTGGGGCATCAGACCATAATTTCATCCTATGTGTATCAGTGAAAATAAATAGAAAGTTCCATGTGCTTCTTATGTGATGATACCTGTAGAAAAAATCAATTTCTAGAAGTAATATATACTATTAAAGTTCTTGATGTCTATTCAAGAAATATATAAAAATGGTTCAATAAAAGAGAGTTTAAGTTGAAATCTTTAAAGACTCATGATTATCATTTCCTTCTGCATGAGTTGATTCCAATAACAATATTTCATCTTTTGTCCAATAATGTAAGGGTGTCAGTTATTCGGTTGTTCCATTTGTTTAGAGATATTTGTGCTAATAAATTTTCCAAGTATTTCTTGTAAAAAATTATGGTATAGAAACCATTAATTTTGTGCGAGTTAGAGAAAATATTTCCTCAATCATTTTTCACATGCATGTTGCACCTGACTGTCCATCTTCCAACCGAAATACTTCTCGGAGGACCTATTGATTTTCGTTGGATGTATCCAAATGAAAGAAATATATACACATTTAAATCTTATGTCCAGAATAGGAATCATCTTGAAGGTTATATCATGAGTGGTTACTTGGATCAAGAATGTATGGATTTTTTCTCAATGTATTTTTCTGATCTTACTACGAGAATGAACAGAACAATGAGAAATAAAGAAGAACAATATGAGAAAATTGAACCCAGTTTTCCATCACTTCATTCAATAGGAGGAATTATCATATCATATACATTGATGACATTAAGCCTTGAAGTGAAAGAGATGGCATATCACACAGTGTTGTTCAACTGTGATTTGTTCGATGACTATATCAAGTAAGTAAATTGAACATGTATATCTTATATCCTCTCTTGTAATTTTATATATCTATTAAAATATTTCTATTTTTATCTATAGGGAACATAAATAAATGATAAATAGAAAGAATTTTTCTTTATCTTTAATAAGGAGAGAGATTTTTCATAGCAAATAGTTTTTTACTTGGTTGAAATTGAAGGTAGAAATATTACTGTAATAAATAAATAAAATAAATATTTAATTAAATTTAATATTTTTTTATATTTCAGGTATCAAGTTTTCTTGTAGAATCTATTTATGAGGAAATAATAGCTTTGGATTTTGGTCTTAATACCATGGTTTGTGAATGTAAATCAATTGTGATCAATGAGTACAGATTTCTTATCACTGAACAAGCAAAGAACATAAGAACACTACATGATGGTGTTATGCTAATTTCCATAATAGAATGTTATACCAGTGCATCAGATATTAGACCTTGCTTTGAAAATGTAGCTTATTATGGAGTTGTTGAGAAAATAATAATATTGTATTATTACTCTCATGGTCGAGTCACAATGATGAAATGCCAGTGATTTGATTCGATGACGAGGCAAGGAACCTTTATTGATGATTGTGGATTTTGAGTTATTGACATGAATCGCACTCTTGATACCGATGAACCATATGTATTGGAATAAATGATGAAACAAGTTTTTTATGTCAAAGATCATATTTGACCTAAATTTGATGTCATTATTGAAGTAATTCCAAGATATGTTTTTGATGATGGTGATGATGGAATTAACACCATACCTATTGCCATTAGAACCAATCCATTTATTACTTATGACTAATCCAATAGCTCAATTGTCAGAGTTGATTGTGAACCCAAAGTTGTTGTGGGAAATATATAGAATCTTCCATCCATGTTCTTAATTCTTTTGGTTTAGCTCAACTTGGGTTGTTAAGGTTGGTACTATTAAAATTGATTTAATATTGATTACAAAAATGTTTTATCCAACTTGAACTATATTCAAACCTATGAAACCAACATTTCTAACTTAGTGAACATTTAAATGCTTTATTGACCATGTATAAAATTAGTATAACTCTAAGACCCCCTTTAACATTTCAATACTTTATTGACCATGGCTTCTTGACCCCATAACCCATGAAACCCCCTATCCCCTCTCATATATTTTGTTTTTTGGGTTACACATTAATTATCCTTTTATAATTACTTCCATATTTGTTTTCAAATGCAGGAAATGAAATCTATTGAAGATATTTGATGAAAAAGGATGACAGACAATAATTGTCACATGACTGAGATGGGCATTCCTCCACCAATGCCTGTTGTGAGTATTTTATTTCAAATATATATATATATATATATATATATATATATATATATATATTTAAATAACATATAATTTCATGTGATTAATTTTGTTTTAAACATTTTTGCAGGATCCACCACTGTGGTGAAAATTATTTGATGAGAAGCCTAGTAGTGGTTCCAGTACTCAGGCTGGTGGTATGAGGGAGGGTGGTACGAGAGATAAGTGATCTAGTTGGTGTACCCAATTAGACCCTACCCCTCCCACTGACATACCATCTATCCCACATTCCGATCCTGATGTGTCGTTAGGTACACATGGGATATTTAGGCCTCACATGTTTTCACCACCCTTTACATCTAAGCCTCCTCACCCATCTTTACCATATCCGATGATGATTCCCACTCCTCATCCATATCATGCATTTGGCCAGCCATCCATGCCATCTTCTTTTACTTCTAATTCCTTCTCTTCGAGATTCTATATTCTATCTTATTCGACTCTTGATCTACTACAGTCTGTGCCTGCGGAGCATACACTGGGACCCACTCCACCTGTATAGGGTGTTCCTTTAGTTTCTGCAGATCTAGCGGCGCCCATTGATTAGACAGCTGCAGATATATTTATAGAACCCTAACAATGTTTTATACCATTATTTATTTTGATTATAATATGTATTGATATAATATTTGTTTTTATTTCATAACAGATAAATATACTGATAGGAGGTGGGGATGGGGGAGTACAAACATGCATGAGGTGTAGAACTTCTGCATACAGTTTATGGTGGACTACAATAAAGATAATCAAATAATTGAAAAAATAGGGCAGTAATGTCGGAGTTTTTTGGCGATGCTTGCCAAATACTCTGACATCATTCCCGCCAGCCCGCAATCATGGGGACAATGGCCAAAAGAAGTCAAGGATAATGCTTGGGCATATATATGGGTAAAAAAATATGTTGTATTTAATGTAATATATTATTATTTTTATTTATATGAATTAATATTTTGGTGTCATCTTTGGTTTAATTTCCCTGATGGTGAGGGTGCACAACCATCATGTCTAAAGGAGTTAGGTGAGCTTTGGAGAGCATATAATCACAAGTTGTATATTGAATAACATGATAGAGTTGGCACAGAGTTAGAGGTGGTACCTGTCATGGATGATTGTCTGATATAATAGTATCGACAAATGATTACTCATTGGACGACTATCAAGTTTAATGTATTAATTACATTTAAGGTATTTAGATTAAAATTTTCACATTTTTCATTAATAATATCTTTTTTTATTATTGAATTTTATTTATGAATCATCCAAAAAATAAAATAAAAAAAAATTGATGCTAAAAGTACCTTCACACATTGGGACGTACTACGATGTCAGATCATGAGAGGAATCAGGTATGGCGGTTGTTTATAATTTTTCTTTAGGACTTGAACTTTATATTGTTTCCTTCATAATTTATTCAATTTCTAAAGTTTTTATATAATTTTAGTTATGAAATTAATTATTGGTAACCTATTTTTAATTATGGTTTCCTAAATTAAATGTCATTGTAGAGGCATACATCGAATATTGAAGGACATGTGACTCGAGCAAAACTATTTTTATCAAGTAGAAGGAAAAAAGATGGAAGTGTAGTTAACAAACCGACACAGTATTAGATTGTAAGTTTTACTTTGTTGATTTCATATTTTAATATATATTTTTCAACTTAATAATCTTTTTATATTTGTAACAGGCTACTTTAGAGGCCCTTGATGCCCATGAACCTGACAATTTTGGTCCAAATGATCACTTACGTCAGGTGTTGGGAGATGAACACCATGGAAGAGTACACTTCCAACCTAGAATGAGTATAGTACCAAAGAGGTATTGGACCTATATAGGTACCAATTTTAGTTCCATCAAGTTCAAATAGGTTAAGTCATGGGTAGAACAGGCTGAAAAAAGGGCCACATAGGTGGAAGAATGGTCTGTTAGGGAAAACATTGAATTTATGAAACTGATGAAAGTTTTATGTCCAGTACTTCCAACAGAGTTCATCACATCTTGTGATGAATATATTTTGTCTATTAATTCAATATATAGTGCACCAAGTTGTAGTTCTAGTGGTGGTCGAGATGATTTCATTCCTAGCGAAGACGATGGTGAGGAAGAGGCTAAGGATGAGGATGATGTCGAGGACGAGGGTGAGGAGGAGGCCGAGGTGGGGGATGAGGGTGAGGAGGAGGCCGAGGATAAGGATAGGGATGAGAGTGGGGATGAGGGTGGGGAAAATGATGGGGACATGGATGAGGATGAGGATGAGGTTGATGATGATGGTGATGATAGTGATGGTGATGAGGGACAGATTGATCTGTTACATTTTTGACTGATATTACTGACATTTAATGTTTGATGATTTACTGTGAATAAATATATGTGTGATTAGGCAGGTCAAATTATCTTCATTTCTTTATATATAAATAATAAAACTTGACTTGATATGTAGGTATGAATTCTATGAATTCTTTTTTACATGGTATCAAAGATATTTCACAATTATTTTTTTACATACACTCAAAATCTTGGCTAAAGAACTTGAGCTTATTCGTTTTAATTATAAAACTTCTTAGTCATCTTTATCTAATTCATTTTCTTTTGATTCTTTACATTACAGGACACCATTTTTGATCTAGTCTCATTCATATATCATGTTGTACTTGATATTTTGTGTTGTTATATTTTTTAGAAAAAATATTTTGATTTGCTGATAAATTATGAATCTTCTTGACCTGGTTTGTATGGATACATCATGGTATAATATTTCATGATCCTATAAGGTGTTTTGAGGTCGGTTGGAAGTCATCTAGAGAGCCTATGAGTGAATTTGAGTGAAATTTGTAATTTTACAGATTCATGTAAGAATTTACATTACATAGGAATTTCATGTATCCAAATATATCACGCAATTAGATCTAGTCATTGCTACCATAATAGTTTCTATTTAAATCTTAACCCCATCACTAAGAACACCACTTTGGGAATCTCTAAAAAACCCCACAATTGATTTATCAATCATAAAAGTTAAACCTATTAACTATCACATTAACCTTAAGGAAAACCAACCCACATGAATTTATATTGTCCTCCTAAGACCTTATTCATCAATTATATTTTTTATATGTCACCTTCATGCAGGTCACATCACCAAAATACCTCACCCATGATTGTATCAATAGATTGCAATATATATCATTTCACATCACAATAATTCTAACCCCTTTAGGTTATATTCTATAACCCATAGGTTTTCTTAAATCAATGTTTTACATTGGAATAAAGTAATCCCATCCATTGAGATAATCCCATGTCTTACTTCATGGTAAAATATTCCCAAGGTATAGAAGGTCACACCAGGATCCTTACTCACCACTATGCCCCTATTCCCTAGTCTATTCACTTGAAAATAGATCTATATGTTTATAAATTACCTTACAAAATCCTTTGAATCTACCCATAGAGTAATGATATCATCACTATCAACCCAATATATGTCACTTGAGGTATTTACACTATATAAAAAATTAATAAACCTTGAGTATTCATCATCATCATGCTTCCACTATCAATCTCCAAAAAAAATCCCCATCCTCTTTTATTGATTACACTATGTTGTGGTGGAATGTTCATATAGTTCTTAAATCCATAACCACTGAATCAAAGGGAAGTTGGTGAAGAGTGAAATTGAGGGAGGTGAGGAGGAATCATACCTAAAAATTCCATATACACAAAACTAAAATCACCCTTAATGAAGGATTTAATGGAGAAAGACGGATATGAGGATCTATCCAAATGGACTTCCACATTGTCCCCATTTATTATTTTGTTGTAGATCGCCTATATTTTGTGTATATGTTTAATAATTTATGAAATAGTGGTTCCAGATTTGTTATGGTTGACACATGTGTGTTTGGTTTGGTTCCATTATAAAATGGTTTATAAATATGTTTGGGAGATGAGTTTTAAATTTAATGACTTTTCTGTGATATTAATATTATATTTCAAAATGCATGTTTCGATTTAAAGAAGACTTCAACCTATAAAATGTTATTAACATGGATATTTTCATTAAATAAAAGAACATTTTTTTTATAAATGTTAATGGGTTTGTGATTTTTTAAATTTCTTAGGCAGGTGGGGAGGGAGGGGGGTGTGCAGGTGGGGAGGGGGGTGTGTAGGTGGGTGTGTGTGTGTGTGTGTGTGTGGGGGGGGGGGGGTTGTGAAGGTGGGGGGGGGGGGGTGCAGGTGGGGCATGGGGGTGTAGGTGGGGAGGGGGGTGTGCAGGTGGGGAGGGGGGTTGTGCAGGGGGAGGCTGTTGGGGGTGAGATGGGGAGTGGGGGATGTGCAGGTGGGGAGGGGGTGGGGGTGCAGGTGGGTGGGGGGGGGGGCTGTGCAGGTGGGGAGGGGGTGTGCAGGGGGGAAGGGGCTGTGCAAGGGGAGGCTGTTGGGGGTGAGGTGTGTGTGTGTGTGTGTGTGGGGGGGGTGTAGGTGGGGAGGGGGGCTGTGCAAGGGGAGGCTACTGGGGGTGAGGTGGGGATGGGGTGTGCAGGTGGGGAGGGGGTTCTGTATAGGGGGAGGATACTGGGGGTGAGGTGGGTGGGTGGGTGGGGGGCTATGTAGGTGGGGAGGGGGGGAGTGGGCTGTGCAAGTGGGGAGGGGGGGGGGGGTGCATGGGGGAGGGGTGTGTGCAGGGGGGAGGGGGTTTCAATATGATGAAGACTAGAAGTGAACCTCTTGTTTATACATGTACTAGCCTTAAATTTCATCTGAGGTAGAATTGAATGGGGGTTTAAATATGTAAACATTAATGTAAATACACACAGTGATGTGATGAAAGAAATATTTAGTTCTATGGTCTAAACCCAGATAATGCACAATCATGTTTCCAATCACCCTATGGATAGAAACATTTTTACGAGGGTTGGGATAAAAAGACTTACCCAAACCATTTATAGGGATAATAACACATAAAAAGATAGTTGGAAGACCATCTATGATAGTATAAATGCATATAATTAAAAAAACTATGGTTGGAATACATAGAAGTAATCATGTTTTCATCTTTGAGAAAATTGATGAGAATTGTCCAAGAGTCAATTAGTGCCACCATTTTGTGAAATCTGAAGCCCCCTAAATCCATTGATGGCCTTCTTAAAAGTATTGATCGAGGGGTGGTGGTGGCCAAACCAATATAATCGAGAAGATATAGATGGATGATGAATCTGATAACTCATAATTGGTAAGCAAAAATTGGGAGGACCCTTGAAAAGGTTAAATACCATCAGGTAAACTCAATGTTTTACATTGGAATCAAGGAATCCCATACACCGAGATAATCCCATATCTTACTTCATGGTAAAATATTTTCAAGGTCTATAAGGTCACACCGAGGTCCATACTCACCACTATGCCCTTAGGCCCTAGTCTATTCACCTGAAAATAGATCTATATGTTTATAAATTACCTTATAAATCCTTTGAATCTACCCATAGAGTAATGATATCATCACTATCAACCCACTGTATGTCACTTGAGGTATTTAATATATCTAAATAATTAATAAACCTTGATTATTCATCATCTTCATTCTTACACTATCAATCTCCAAAAAAATCCTCATCCTCTTTTATTTATTGCACTATGTTGTGGTGGAATGTTCATATAGTTCCTAAATCCACAACCACTGAATCAAAGGGAAGTTGTGGGAGAGTGAAATTGAGGGAGGTGAGGAGGAATCATACCTAAAAATTATATATACACACCACTAAATTTCCCTTAATCATATATAATTTAATGGAGAAATAAGAATATGAGGACTATCCAAATGGACTTCCACGTTGTCCCATAACTTCAAAAAATTAAAGGTGGGATAAATATGAAATTTTGGCTATGCTCCTATTTATAAAAAATTATTAAACCACATTAGGTACCATGTATATTGCCCCAAAGTACCTAATGGCCAACCATGAAAGGTCACCAAATGGTCCAAAATATCAATTATTGGATACCCCACCATTATATTCCAGATGTAAGATGAAGGGAATTTAGGACCACCTAGACCCAACTAGGTACCGAGTCTATTAACTCCAGGTACTCAGTGGTGTCTGTTACACTTGGAAGAAACACCACCCTACTTCAAACCCTGGTAAAATTTATAAGACTCTTCTTGAACCCATGATCATGAAAAAAGAATCCTCATTTTCATGTAAAAATAATTATGGATTACATTATAATTAGAAATTCAAACACATTATGGTTATGACTCTAGAAAATATAATGTTTCATCAGTTATAATAACCTACAAAAATGTGAGTAATAACAAAATATTAACCATACAACATATAATCCTTGAGAAGCATGTATAATAATATCTTAATCTCTATCCCATCAACTAGAATCCAATATCATCATTTTCTCATGATTGTAAATGATGGATAATTGGTCTATTAGTAAAATCAATCCCATTAAACTAATTTTTCAATGAAAAGTCCAGATTCAATCCCCATTACAAATCCACCATTTTTGAAAATGAAATTTTTGAAGTCATTTATCTATTTTCATATCTAATTACATGTGAAAAGTATTAGTCAATCTTCAATCACACTGAATTCATCTAAAATCACCCAAGTCTATAAACAAAAATGCCATATTCAAAACCTGAAACATGATTTCATTATATAGGGGTTATCATGATTCATTTTAACATCTATATAATACATCAATTAATGACCCTATTTTTATATTTTTTTGGAACATGTATATTTAAATCTTGATCCGTACTTGATCCATTAATTAAAATCTATACCTCACTAGTCACCCTAGAATATAAATCATATCCAATTACCACATATGAATCATAAAATTTAGTATTTTAAATGAATTATATACGACCCATCTTTTCCACATCCACCCCCAACATCAAAAATCCAATCACTCACTAGATGAGTTATCTATACAGGTCAATATACACATTCATCACCACTTATCTGACATTAGGGTCATACTCAAATATCTGATAACCCATGAAGATCATCATTCCATATACATGCCTAAAGTATCCTATGATAACTATACCAAGAACCTTACTCTAAGGTATAAATACAAAATTGTTTATTTACTAACACAAATCAATCTATGATCATCTTCATCACATTCCCCATTGGTATGGATCACAATCCCTATAAAATTTATATCATTTTCATCTAGTATGATTCTAAATTTATAACCTGGCAGGAATCACCTATGATAACCTAGGAAATAACATAAAACCAAAATAATTATTTGGTTTTATCTATCAACCATTCCTAAATCAATGTTCATCATATCCATTATAAACCATGAGGCATACACTTTATCAGTTTATGGTGTGATCTCCACAATTTGACTACACTCACCAAATATCCTTGAGCACCCACCAGTAGAGATGTCTATCATCACCCAAGCATTTTCACCCATTGAATATTCTAATTTTATACTCATAGATTCATCCCAAACTCTATAATTGGGTCTTAACTTCATGATATCCCAAGCTTATTCTACCCCATACTATCAAAAGTTCATCACCAAGGCCTCGTACCACTTCCCACTATAGAACCAAACTATCCCATAGGATGTCATGTAATTCCCTTGATTTCCTATTCCTCACCTGAGGGTAAGACCTTACCCAATTCACATTTTTACATTGTTCCACCTATCCCATTGAGATTGAAAAAGGTTTATAAGCTCATCCCACTGAATTTTAATGAGACAACTCCAGGCTATTGGGAAACTAAGATTCATGAATCCTAGTCCAATCCTAATGTATTTTACTAGTTCTCAATGCCATAAATTGTTCTTGGACAAGCACATGACATTGATCAAATACACCCACCTATAATAGTGTTAATGAGTAACATTGACATGAAACACTGAATTATATACAGTGTATTGCAATTGCATAGGGTAATTACCTTATAAATCCTAAATTCAATTTTGTATGTGTTATACAGAATTCAATTCTGTATGTATTAAATTATGAATTTAATACACTGTACATAATTTATAATTATGTATGTATTCATAATTATATATAACACATATATAATCATGTATTAAATTCTGTATATATTCTATTAAAAATTCATAATTCAATTATGTATGTATTCAATTCTGAATTCTGTATTGCACAGGTATTGCACAGAATTGAACAGAATTGCCTTCTGTATTACACAAGTAATTGTAGGGGGAGACAAGACACTGGCTACTGCAATTCTAGCAGCAAGGCTATGCCAAAAGTTTATAACCATTGGTATATGTGTGAAAATAGACTCTATACCAATAGTTTCATGTAAACCATTGGTATAGACCTCTGAACTCAAGATTTACCAATGTTTTACTTCAAACCATTGGTAAAAGTATATTCCAATGGTCTGTAAACCGTTTGAGTAGATGTGAAAATTCAAATTTTGCAATAGTTTAAAATTGTTGATAAATATTTATACCAATGGTTACTAGAAACCATTGGTATAATGTGAATTCTGAATTCATATACCAACAATTATTCAATAACCGTTCGTATATGTTTATCCCCATGCGTCAACAGCCAATGGTTTGGACAACTATTGGTATAGTTTATACCAATGGTTGTCTAGCCTTTACCAATGGTTTTAAACTGTTGGTATATAGTAAGTTTCCAGAAATGAAATTTCAAAACTCAAATAGGTTTCCAACTATCATACAGTTTTCTAAAACATGTTTGAAAACCAACCATTTCCATAAAACTAGGCATGGTGGCCTAAAACCCCATTTTCAAAACTCACACATTCTTGGAGTTTCAAATACAAAACATTCTAAATTTTCTAATTTGAGAAAACTTTTCAAAATCATTATTAAAATAGTTTGAAAACATTTCAAAATCATACTTTCCTTTTTTCCTTCTTAAAAAACCTTTCACAGTCCCTTTTCAAAAAATTTGAAAATCAAACCATACAAAGAAGGAATAAAGCACATGGTCAAGCACCACTATGTCAAGTTTCACATCATGGGGAAATGATAAGAAAATATGTGTCAAACAATAACATAAATAGAAGGGGATACAATATAATAATAGAGATAAAATCCCTAAATGATCCTAAAAATGATTCTAGTTTCATGGGAATCGTCACTAGGATGTATTAATAAAATGACTTGAACTAGAGATAAAGAAACTAGTTCATCACTATTAAACCTATCCACACCCCCAAAAGTCTCATCAAACCAAGTAATTAATAATAAACATCCCCACATGGGATCATAAGCTATAATGGTCATACAAGAATCAAAGGGGCTTAAGAGGGTATCACACCTTTTATGAAAACTCATTTGTTATAAAATTTCAAATGGGCCTTCTATTTTCAAAACATGCTTAGAATAACAATCCATTTTATCATTTATAAAATCCATATCAATCTAATATTTGGACCAATTTTATCAAAACAAATTTGAAACTTAAATGGTAATTTACACTACCCTTTAAATGGACATTGGAAAACATTCAAAGACATAATAAGTTTCAAAATCTAATCCACATGGGAAAACATGCCCTTCTGAAATAATCCATCTCATTTAGAAATCTTAAAAGCTTAAAACACCCCAAAACGTTGATATCAAAAATTAACCAAGTATAAAAAAGTGGTTTTAAATATAGATCACAAGGGTTAACTCACCACTTTAAAAATAAAACAACATTTCCAACATTTTTAACACTTTCAAATAAACCAAACTCTTGGTTTGAAATACAATTAACACAAGAATAAATTTTAAAACATCAAGTTAGTGATTACCAATGATTTTAAAACCAAAATAATTCTTTTAAAAAAAATCAAATTAGGCATTTTCTCAATAACTTTTCATTGAATATTATTTCATAATAAGGGATAAAACCACTTGGAAAACACCATTTATACCTCATGGACACTCATATAGTCATAAGTATAATAAGTAAACACTTTTAAAAAAACAATCATTTAAATATAAAGAAAATATGATGGAGAAAGAAAAATAAAGGAAACATGGTATATAAGAAAGCTAGTAAAAATAAGATAATGTAGCAAGGACTGAGAAGGACACATCAAATATAACCAAAGTATATCTGTAAATGACACATAATCCCTTTATAAAGAGGATGATCCATGAAATGGATTAATATTAATATAAAAAGTTTATGTAAATGTTCAAGCAACAATACATCAACATCTAATTCTCCATTGAAATATCACAAATGTCGTCATGTGCCAAGTTTCTTAAGGAACTCATTTATAATAAAAATAAATTAGAAGATATAGGAGTGATTTTTATAAGAGAGTATTTATTAGTTATTGTTCAATGAAATCTTCCACTAAAACTTCAAGATCGGTGTAACTTTTCTATTCCATGAAATATTATTGCTTTAACTTTATATAATTCCCTTTTTGATTTATAGGGGCTATCCAACCTATGATGCTAAATATTTTCAAGAAACATGGGAAAAGTAATCCAAATAAAATAGATATTTTTCTTTAAATATAGGAACAATCCATCGAGTACGCCATTGAAATTTAGGATGATGTCTTCTTCTATGTAGGGAAATTAATCATTCCCTTTGATATTATCATTCTAGAAATTATGAATAATGATAAGTACTAATAATCAATGGATGAAATTTCATATCCATGGGGAATTTGTTCATTAAATTTAATATAGGATATTTGACCTTCTAAATTGTAGAGGATCAAGTCCAATTTGTCTTGATGAAAGAGGTGAATCAAGTAGATGAACAAGAATATTTTCATGTCTTCATCACCACTAATGAAGATTATAGAGAATTAAAAATAAAATTGGTTGAAGAAAAAGGTATGATGTACTTGATCAATGTAAAATTCAAAAGGAATACTATGTAAAGTCATGAGAATATAGAATAATAATAAATAATCACTACAAAATAAATACTTTAAAGGTATTCCTTTACTAAATTACTTCTCTAAATTTTGGTTCCACTGAAGCTAGAGCTATGGAAATTCTTAATAGACTTAAGGTACTCATTCTTAGGAATAGGAGAAAACCTAATGGTGATAGTGAGTGATGATATCTCAAAGGGTATTATATTTTAAGAAGTGATGACGGAAGGGAGCGATGACGACAGGGAGGGACGACGACAGTGCAAAGAGCGATGAAGACGGGAGAGACGGTGGCAGGGGAGGGAGCAATGGTGATGGCGACAACAAAGGAAAAGGAGAAGGAAAAGAGAGAGGGCAGAGGGGTAGGGAGAGACAGTGGCGGGGTAGGGAGAGACGACGGTGGGACAATAATATAGATCTACTAAAGCTTTGAAGGCGCGATGAATGGAGACTGTTAGAGTTATTTTTATAACATCAGGGAATACTTTTATCAGTGCCTTTAAAAAATCATTGACAAATGTATGTTTTATCAATGCTGATAAAACCTACCTTTAACATCACTTTTTTAGCACTGATAAAGGCATATCTTTATCAGCGCTAAAAAAATGCTGATAAAGATATAATGTTTATAATTTATTTATATTATTATATATATTTAAATATATTTATTGTAATTTTATAAGTATTTATGAGAACATAATAGATTCATGGGTATAACATGAATGAATCATATACCTAGTAAAGTATAGATCATAAAAAAAAGTCATCACATATATGAACAACATGAATAATATAATAAGGGCGTAATGTATAAATGAATATTCATGATGAATACATAACATATGCACATCAATTATACTCACGCATTAATATATTTATTGACCAAATTCAATGGAGACATATATTTATTTAAAAAAAAAATATTTATAATTGTAATTATAAATATATATATTTAAAAAGTATTTATATATAATTATAATCTTATAAATACTTTTTTAAAAACATTATATATATATTTGAATTATTAAAAAAAATATTTATTATAAACATGTGTTTTTTATTTAATGTATATAAATAAACATTATTTTTGAATATAAATATAATAATTTTATATAAATTAATAATATTTTTTATTAAATTTTTTTATCAGCGCTATTCTTAGCACTGATAAATTGACCCTTTATCAGTGCTAATACAGGTGAGGCTTTTATCAACATTGATAGAATTTGGCGCTTCCCTTACGCCGATCCATGGTAATGAATCCAAGGGACAAATTAGTATCCATAAATGATATATATAGGAGGAAAATGAAATAAAAAAAGGAATCCACTTATAGTGCTAAGCTCTTTTACCAAGTACTCAAATCTAAATATCCATGATGATAGGTAGATGATGCCATGGTCCACTGATGTAAAATTCTACAAGATATAAGCTTAACAAATCCAATATGTGTTCCTTCAACACATAAGGATCATGATCACATAAAATATGGCATCCTACCTTTTATTACATAACTTTTTATTATATAGTGCATACAAGGGATATTTTAAACTTTAGTTTCTTGGAAATAAGATACATAATACATGAAAAAATAAAACATTATTCTAAATCCACTTTAATACATCCTCATAGGTTCATCCTAAGTACATTTAATTCATCTCATATCCTGGGGACATACATTAAAGTAAAGGGGTGAGCATGATTCCAAGTAAGGGAAAACAATTTACATGTGATCATAAGGAATATCAATAAGAACATGAGGAATGTCATTAAGGAATGAGAAAAGAAAAATAAGACATATAATAATAAAAAGAACATGAATCATAACTTGGAAATGTGTCAAAAACATTCAATTTAGAAATTCACAATCATATCACCAAGGTTAATCACCAAGGTGTCGTAAATGAAATTTACAAAGTTTATTTACCAAGGTATCATAAAACATGTCATATCTAGAGATTAAATTCTTTTCCCAATGCATTGAAGAGCTATAAAGATGAATAATTTATATGTATTAATTAATGTAATCTATATATATCATAATCAATCATTTCATTAATAACTCATGGAGAATAAAGAACACATTTCTTATCAAAATCACAATGTTTCAAAAGTGATTAAAGAGATGATCATTATGTCATTTTTAGTCCACAAAAAGGGATTGTGGGTTTATTATGTGTAAATAACTGAATAAAATAAATAATATTTACATATAGGTGAATAATACTAGAAAATAAATGGGTTTTTGTATTCACAAAAAGAAAATAAAAGATAATTTCTTAAGGATAAGAGAGAAATTTTGACAAGTAAATTCGGCAGCATAACGAGTATAAAACGTGGTTTTAGAATAGGGTAAAATGAGAGGGGGTAGGGGTATCTCATTGATAAAATATAATTTAGAAGTAAGGGTATGATAAAAATGGTAACATAAGAGAGTAACCATAACATTTAGAATACAAATATGAAAAGTGGTTCTTGAATTTAAGAGAAAGGGAGGATAATTCCCTTACCATGAAGAGTTACTCCTAGATCTTGAGGAATAGAACCTTGGGAATTGAAAACACTTTGGGAGGACTAATTGTAAGGAAAAAACACCAGAACTTTGTAGAGGATGGATTGGGATTGAATGTAAATGGGGAATTGGGTGAGTATTTATAACAAAAGTGGAATATTTGTTTAATAATTTCCAAATATATGCCTTGGAAATCTAGGTTGTGGAAAATGAAAAACCATTGGATTACCCATGTTTTTTGCCCATGGTTGTGTAAATTTGGGTCATATTTTAAGTTATTTTAACCTAAAATAATAGAGAATCATATTATATTACTTCTCTTGGTATAGAAAAGTAAAGTTTTCACAAACTAATGTTTTTAAAGACAGAGTTTCCATTTTAGACTTTGGAAAGTAAATTATAGGTTTGAAAATTGATTAAAATATATTAAAATACTTTATATTAATAAAATAAAATATTTTAGGTCATGGATTGTGGTTAATTAATTATTAAATCATTATGAAATAATTATGAAGTTATTAAACATACTAAAAAACTCAAACGATATTTTTACTATTCATGAAAAAAATAAAGTATTTTAAAAAATTCTCATAAATTAACCCTAACCTAATTTCGATGTGATGATTTCAAAAATGATATTTATTTTATCATAATAATTCTATAAATATGATAATTTTAACTTTTAACTATAAAAATTCTTATTTATTAAAAAAATAGTGGGTTAAAATGCATAGTAAAATTTTTGCCACTTAAAAAATTTCAAAGACATAATAAAATTATTTTATCACTTATATTTGAATAAGAGTGTTTTTATAATACTATTTTATTAAAATTAGTACCATTCATAATAATTTAGTTTATTATAAAAATTTATATCTTTTTTGAAAAGTATAATTTGTGTCTGAAAAATAAATTTATCAAATTCCATCTCAATTAAACCTATATTTTTATTAAGAAAAACTATTCTTAAAATAGAATTTATGGAATAAAAATTATATTTATACAAAGAAATTACACTTTAAGTAACTAAGGTCTCGAAACATAACCCCTTATAACACTCGCATACGACCTAAGGGTAAGGTGTGCGATAATGATAGATTCATGGGGTGACTCAGCTAACATCGACTGAGTGGTAATTTCCACTAAATTAAACTTATCCCATAGGTGATTTCATTATAGCTTCAATTTTTGAAGCTCGTCTTGGGCTTGGTCAAGGGAGAACCCCAATGATGCTACCTCCCTCCCTTTTTCTAATAAATGGGCTTCATATGACATGAATCTACTGGTTGATGTCATCGCTTCTCCTTTCTACATTAATTATCCCTTGTCATTTATACCTATAAAAACTAATTATAAAATTAAAATTATTGCCAAGAGTATAGTTTCCAATGTTCATATTAACCAAAGACCATATTTTTCCAACGATCATATAACAGACGAATCTAGATGGTCACATTTCCCTTTATACTCTATAAATGCTACTTCATTATTAAAGAGATATGGTTTTTTGTGTGAAATAAAATAACACAAATTTTCAGGAAACAAATATAATTTAAAAAGTCTAGGTTTTTACATTATTCCCTGTTAAAAAATTTCATCCTTGATATTTAAAATCATGCTCTCAGTTGGGAAAAGGCGCATGTACTTCTGTCCCATTATCTTCTCTGGTTTCTATGTGGATTATTCATACTTATGATTCCTCCACAACACTTCACTACTGGAAACATCACCTATACCCACGGTTTTGAATCGTGGGTATAACCCCTAAAATCGTGGGTATAATCTATACCCACAGTTCCATGAACCATGGACTCCAGAGGCATAAATATAGAGCTATACCCAGAGTTTAAAAAATCGTGGGTATATATTATCACACTAGACATAATATACCCAAGTTTCATTGAATCGTGGGTATAAATACCTATCCAAAATAGGAAGTAGCATCCTCCCTGCCATCCTGAACCTGTAAAAAAATACAAACCACATACAAATCACTATACATGGTAGATATCATGAGTGAATGGAAACAACTGACATAACAAATTGTACATGAATTAATTTACATATAAACATGGGCTAAAAACAAACCTATTCAACCTATCAACATGAAACATTCTAACCAAAAATCATTATAGTTGAGTCTAGTTTTGTTGATTTATGAAATCTATCATGTTTCTCTCAATTTCTTATTGAAATACTTCCCACAATATGTGATTCTAGTGTTATAACTATCCACAGAGAATTTCCAAACCACTCCATGGCCACCCGCACTAGGTTTCACCCTGATCAAGGAAGTTGGGTTCCAAATAGAGTATAATGTGACCACCACTATTGAAGAACATAGTCTCCTAAGGTGAACTTATACAACCATAATTCCCCATTATCAATAATGTTATTAACTAAACAAGTGGTATGAAACATATTATTTATATGGGAATTTATACTTACACATTGTTCTTGAGGAAATATGTAAAAAACTATTAATAACAAAAAATTACAATTGAGAACAGAAGATTTAATTGGAAAACTCCTACACATATTAATGAGAAACTGATTTCTAAAATCACATCATCATTTCAAAATAATCAAGTTGTTGTGGCAGTCCAATTACGTGATCCAAAAAAATGTGTTTAATAATTATTGACATCAAAAGAAACTGATTTCTCAATACACTTATTTTAAACCCACCTAGATTATGAGTAATAAATTTTAGTAATCAACCCATCATAGTGGTTGAGTTTCTCTTTATCTCTAGCCTGTTGAACTAGTCTATCCACCTAGAATAGTAAAGTGATATTTCTAGTTGATTCATGGTCATATTAGTTCTTGGAATTGATGAATGGTGATTTGAAGTGAAATAATTGAAATAAAATTTGAATAAAACCTACAGGAGGTCAATGAAGGTTTTAATAGGAATTTCAAACCAAACTATCTAGTGTATGATAGAGTATTTTTGGAACCAAAGTATTTCTATAGTTGCATTTGGATGGAGTATAATCATCAACTCCAATAATGTATAGTAGATCATAATATGATGTTACATTATCAAATTGGTTATGAATGTGAATTTCTATTTAGTAGTCCCAAAACATTACCATTTCACCACCTTTTATACCCATAACATTTCTAGAATAAATATATATTACATGGTCTCCCACATTTCCTCATTGTAAATTCCAATGTCCTCAATCCTTATTCCTAGGAATTCACAATTCATTCCTAGACATTCCCAATCCCTCCCTAGTTATTCCATGTTTCCTAGGCCCTCCCATGGTTTATACATAGTAATGACCTAGTTAGACTCTAATATAGGAATGAATGAGATGGAATAAGGTGGATGGGATATTACCATAGTCTAGAACAAGTGTATAGGAATCAAGGAATTACAACCTGGGAATAATTTCATCCACAAACAATTAATTAAAACTTTAGTAGAAAATAAATAAAATTTCAACATGACCCATCCGTATATCAGATGTCCACATCAAAGGAAAATAAAATAAATAGAAATAACATAGTATAAAGGAAAACAAAAATGAAACACACAAATTAATCCCTCCACTACCCTAATCACCCTCCCCTATAAAGAAAATTGTGTAGTTGCCTCTAGTTCCCTTCTGGCCCCCTTCATAGAATATAATTACTCTCCATCCATAGAAAGAGGTAAAATACCTAAGTGGACAATGAAATAAATAAATTAAAATAAAAAATAAACTAAAACATACCTATCTTCTATGACTATACAAGTCACCACCCAATATATAATAATCACAATGCCCCATGGGTTAAAACATGTTTCTACAAGCAAGGGGGAAACAAATTAGATTAGTTAAAGAGGATGTGGTTCCATCCATTTTTTTTGGTTTTGTTTAAATAAGATTTATTTTTCTTGGTTATATTATGTATGGTTTAATTTGGTTGATACTGGTTATTTTTGTTTTGTCCAGTTCACATTACTTTAATTTGGTACACTTCAATTTTGTTTTTTTCAAAGAGGCAGTGCCATGGACAAAATAATAGAGCACAAATTTTATAAAAGAAAGCAATTACATGAGTCTAAAGGATGGAATCATATTAAAATATTTATCATGAAGAGGGATAAGATAAGTAGGGAGATCATTGAGCCAAGTAATGTCTTGATTTACTCCCTTGTTAGTAAGGCCATCTATAACCATATTAGCTTCACGATAAATGTGAGCTATAATGTAGTTCATGTTGAGAAGTGAGCAGTTGTAATCCACCCAATGAGTAGTAATCGGCCACGCAAGGTGTGTCACACCATTCCAAATAGCTTGAACAATGGTAGTCAAATCACTTTAAATCCAGAGATTGTTCTAACCATGTTATTTTTCAAAGGTAACAACATGTATCATACTCATCATTTCAGCCTCCAGAGAAGAGGCAATACTATAGTTACCAAGAAAGCATCCAAGGATCTGACCAAGGTGGTTCCTGAAGACAGCGCCACACCCCGTAGGACCTAGATTTCCTATGGATGTGCCATCCACATTAACTTTAATCCAACCAGGAAGGGGAGCATTCTAGAACACTTCAAAAGTACAGTGAGGTTGACAAGAATTTCCATCGATCTGAAGACATCATAGAATTGCAAAGTCGTTAATAATGTTGTTTCAATGACCCTTTTGAATCAAAGAAACTTCACTTATGGAAATAAGAATCAACATTTGAATTTCATTATAATTGAATGAGTAGTTGTTATGAATAGTATCATTTCTATCATACCAGATCACATGATGTAGCTCAACAACAATAGCAAGGAATAGATTCTTAATTTTATGAGAACTTTCCATTTACGCACATCTCTTTAGTTGAGTGTTGATGGAGTCAAGAATCAACCATATATCATTAAAAATGTCAAAAATATATTTCCAAAGAGAAGAGGTAGTAGCAAAATAAAGTAAGAGATGATTAGTGTCTTCTCTGTGTTGATTGCAGTATCTGCATTTAGAGAAAAGTTGAATTCCAAATGATTAAAGAAACCTATCTATGGGGACTCTATTATGAGCAAGGCGCCAAATAAGAGTGAATCTTGAAGGTTTTATCCAAGTTTTTTCAAAAAGTTTTATCCAATAAAAATAACTTTTATAATTAGAGAAGTAATTATTATAAATTTTTTAGAGTCGATCATACCATTGTGAGTGGGCTCCCAAATTAAAAAATCATCAATGTTTGAGAAATTGTAGTTGTTAATGACATGCATAATGGTTTTAGGTAGGTGATCATTATGATAGTTTATCATATCTCGAATTGAATAGTTGGTAATTTCAGGGATTTAATCAGGATGTATCATAGATATAAGGGGGGTGCTAATCCATTTATCCAACTAGAAATTCATGGAGGATTTATTAGAAACCATCCATCTATAATTATTCATAATGCTGAGAAACGATTGCCTTATCGAAGGCCAGATAGAGGAGCTTAGGAAATTCATTTTTCTTTCCTTAAGTTTTCCAAGAAATCTATCTTTGAGAAAAGCAACAGAATCAGATTTATTATAGAGGATGTTCTAGGTGAGTTTGGCTTGAAGAGCCTCATTAAAGTACCTAATATTTTTTTTATTCCAATCCCAACCTTATCAATAGGTTTGCAACAAGCCAACCAGGGGATAGTCACAAGATTTATTTCTAGAGTACTACCAGTCCAAATGAAGTTTTTAATTAATTTATTCATTTTCTTAATAAGTCCAATAGTCAATTTATAAACCATCATGGAGTAAAACATTTTAGAAACAATAGTGGATTTGACAAGTCATATTATTCCTTCAATAGAGAGGGATTTACCTTTCCAAGAAGATAGTTAGTTAAGAACTTGGTCAACTATTGCAGAAAAGTGACAAGACTTGGGTCTGACCCAAAAAAGGGGGACACCAAGGTAAGTAAAATGAAAAAATCATTCTCTAATTCCAAAGTCACTGATAATATTACATTTCATACTGGGAGGGAAGTTTTTTCCAAAGAATATAGAATATTTTTTCTAACTAATGGCTTAACCAGAAAATAGTAGGTGCATTAGTCAATCCAAAGGGCATAAAAACAAACTCATAGTGCCCATATCTTTACTGGAAGGTAGTTTTTGGAATATATTCTTTCTTCACCCTCAATTGATGATAACCATATCGAAGATCAATTTTAGAGAAGAATTGAGCCCCACTAAGTTGGTCAAATAAGTCATCAATTCTTGGAAGAGGGTATTTGTTCTTCACTGTGATCCCATTCAGTTCTCTATAATCAATGTATAGCCGCATCGATCCATCCTTCTTCTTCACGAATATAAATGGTGCTCTCCAAGGAGACACACTCAGTCGGATAAACACCTTCTCCAAAATATCATGGATTCATTTCTTTAATTCCTCTAGATCCACATTTTCCATCCTATAGGGGTTCTTTGATATTGGTTGAGATCCAGGTATGAGTTTAATAGAGAACTCTACCTCTATTTCTGGGGGAGGTTCGGGTAACTCCTCAGGAAATACGTCAATGTATTTTTGGACGATGGGGACATTTTTTTATCCTTAAACTCTTATCTCCTTCTTCTTCATCACTAATCAACTCCATAAATAAAGATATAGGAGGTTCTTCTAGGCAAAGATCATGTTGAGATATCTCTCCTTGGAAGATAATTGTAGGTTTCCCATTCAAGAGTACTGAGATTTCCTTTCTTTTTCATTTGATCTTAGAATTATACTTTGAGAGACAGTCCATCCCTAGTATAATGTCGAATTCCAACATGGGAATGACTACTAGATTTGCGATAATATTATGCTCACTAAACTAAATACTAGAGTTTCTAAACACTGATGATGCTTGGATAATCCAACGAGGAGTCTTGACTGACAACTCTACATTTAGAAAATCAGGGGTTGATTCTAAATTATTTGCAAACTTGGAGGAAATAAAGGAATTTGTAGAACCATAATCAAGAAAAGTACTTTCTAGATTTAAGATAACAACTAGAGTACCATCCACCACATAATTTGGTGCTTCAACTTCTGCTGTAGTGATAGAAAAAGCACGAGCTTTCTCCCTTGGCCTTTCAAAGGCTGATGGTGATTCCCCTCCACTACCCTTGGATTTGGATAGTGATTGGAAAAGTTCCCAAGTTTTCCACACTTATAGAATTAGACATCAGGTAGGGACTGCACCATTTTCCCCTTGTCTTTAGTGTTGGGAAGTTGAGACTTCACCTCACTATGACAATTCTATGTGATATGGCCATCTCTTCCACACTTTTAGCACTTCCTGCTCCCGAGAAGGTAGTTCCCTGAATGATTCTTCCCACATTTATTACACGTGGGATGTTATACTTGCTTTCCTCCTATTCCCTGATCGAAGATCCTCCCTAATCTTGGATCCATTGATTTATTTTTTTCATTGGATTTATGAGACCACTGCGTCTCACCAAACTCTAGTTCAACTTTTATCACACTCCGCACAATCTCCTCATAGCTATCATAGTCTCGGTTGGATAGATTCTTCCACAGATGAGGTCTCAGTCCACCGAAGAATCTATGAACCTTACCATTTGGATCCATGATAAAGCTAGAGGTATATTAGGAAAGTCTTGTGAAGTTAATCTTGTAGTTTCCCATATATTCATTCTCCTTCTTTTTCAGCTTGAGAAACTCCTTCTCCATTCTTGTTCTCATGGAACGAGGGAAATACTTATCAAAGAAGATCCATTTGAACTCTTCCCACTCCATAGCTTAAACCTCCACTCTTGGCCTTGTGTTTTTAATTAGTTCCCACTACTGATTAGCTTCTCCCTGTATGTGATAAACAACTAGGGTGACCTTATCTTGCTCTGAACAATGGAGCACATAAAATATCTTCTCTATAGAGATGATCCACTGTTTAGAAATCAATGGGTCGATCAATCCACTAAAGGTTGGTGGACGTTTATGCACAAAGGACTCAATATAATGTTGTTCCATTCATGGTGATATCATTATCTCAACTTGATTCAAGTTATTTCCCATAACTTGAGTTAGTTGGTTCATCATTCGCATTAATGTTTCCATTCCAGCTTCCATCAGAGGACTGTCAGCGCATGGTCTATTACAGTCACCATTTGCACGGTTCCTCCTATTGCCCGCCATTTTCTAAAAGAATAAAACCTTAGTGATAAACTTATATAATTTAGGAATGTTTTAACTATAAAGGATTTTATGTCTTAAAACTTTATGCTTTAAACAATAACATTTCTCTATAAATCCTTCATAACGATTCATAAAAAGATTATGATTAACCAAACATATCCCCCGGGAGTGTCCTAACCAAGAGTGAAGCAAGGACCATTATCGTATACTAGGATAACCCAGGTCAATCCCAAAACTCCTTGTTGGAGTTTTCACTCCTAGGTACATCTATTCCAGAGCCGCCTCTACTTGCTTATATCCAGACAGGGATGCATTTTCTTGATAAACCACTTACTCAATACTCACCAAAATACCATGAAGTTTTCTTATATTTAAAATTTTATATAGGGTTATTTATAAATTTTCCATATCATAATTTCCATAAATAACTAAACTATCCTTTGATACCAACTATGGTATCCCGCCTTTTTATTACACAACTTTTCATTACATTTTACAAACAGTGAATCTTTAAAGTCTAGTGTCTTGAAAATCAGGAACAATAAAACATGAAAACATAAAAGAATATTTTAAAACACCTTGAAAAGATTCATGAAAAGTTAATACTATATACAATTACTACATCTCATAACCTGGAGACATACATCAAAGGGAAGGGTGAGAAGAAGGCCCAGTAAGGGTAAACAAGGGAATCAATTTACCTGTGATATCAATAAGAACTTGATGAAGAACATAAAGACATGAGTAATAGAATAATAGGAATATAATAATAAAAAGAAAATGAATCATAAGTTGAATATTTGGCTACAACATTTAATTTAGACATTAATGAACATATCACCAAGGTTCGTCGCCAAGGTGTCATAAAAATTACCAAGGTTATTCACCAAGGTATCGTGAAACTTGTTATCTATAGAAATTAAATTCTTTACCCAATGCATTGGAGTTCTATCATGGCACACAATTAATATGTATTTATTTTCATGTGATCCACATATATCATAATCATACATTTCATAAATAACCCATAGAGAGTAAAATTAATGGGTTTCACTTCAAAATCGTGACGTTTTAAAAGTGCTTAAAAATAAGATCATTAAGTCATTTATAACCCATGGAGAGGGAGATAGGGTTATATGTATGTAAATTCCAGAATCAAATAGATAAATTTTATGTATTGATGAATACCCCTGGAAATGAAAATAGATTTGGGTATTCACATAAATAATACAAGAGAATTTCTTGAGAAAAAGAGAGAGATTTTGGGATGAAAATTCTGTAGCATAACGTCTATATAACATGGTTTTAGAAAACATTGAAAAGAGAGGGGACAAGATTTACCCACTCATAAATATCTCATAATATAGTATGGGTACAGAATAAAAATAAATAATAACATGGTATGGATATTTTAATGACATACCACATGCAAAGGAAACTTGAATGAAAAGAGAAGATGCAATTTCTTTTATGAAAAATTCAGCAGCCTAACGACGTCGCTTAAAAATTCAGAAAATAAATTGATGAGAGAAGAAAGGGCCTCTCATAATTTGAACATGAAATGGATATTAATAATAATATATAAGAACATACCCTCACATAAGAATATGGAAACTATAAGACATAACTTAAAGGAAGTCATGACTTAAAAGAAGAGGGTGAAATGTTCCCTTACCTTGAAGAGTGACTTCGAAAGCTCGAAGGTTGGGACCTTGGGGGGATTTAGGGAACCTTGGGAGGACTCCTTGGGAGGTAAAAAGACTATAACTTCGTTGAGGAGGATTTTGGAATGAAAGTAATGAGGTAATGACTTGGTATTTATAGAAAAAGTGAGGGAATATTTAATTAATTTCCAAGGGACACCTCATCGGTGGTATTTGAAAAACCATGGGCTTGACCATGGTATTTTCCCATGGTATTGGAAACTTGGAACACCTCATAAAATATCTTACTATTAAAAATTCTACTAGATTTATTACATCATGATTACATCATTAATTATGTCATTAAACACCAGAAACTCAAAACTGTATTTTTACTATTCACTGAAAATTCAACTGTTTCAGGAAAATCCAAAATATTCACCCTAACATAATATCGATGCTATGAATTCAAAAATGAACCCCATTTTATGAAAATAATTTTCTAAATATTTTTAATTTAATTTTTAAATAAAACATTATTTATTAAAAAAACAACTCTAAAACTATAACTTATTTTGTAACACCTTGAAAAAGTAATCAATGTCCCATAAAATTATCACATAACCATAAGACAATAAAGTAACAATTTATGATTAAATTTTATGAAAATAAATTTTCATTTTAAATTATTAAATTAATTATAAAATTGTAAATAAAATATTCATGACATACAAAAATATCAAAACTTAAACTATGATCATTTTTTCACTTTTAAGATGTCTAAATTGTATTTATACATTCATGGGTGAAGTTTCTTTTTTTTGGCCAGTTTACTATTCATTACTATTCATAAGGGTATGTAACTATTCATACTTTACTATTCATTAAAAATAAAGCTGATCTTATTAGACTCTAAATTTCTTACTGATCACCACTGTAAAAGAGTATTTTTTGAAAATCATTTTGACATTATTAATTATTTAAAGTATAAAAAAATATTTTAAATTACCCCATTTTCCAAAATTCATCAATAATATTGAACTTCATCCTATATTTATTCAGACATTTGAAATTCACAAATTTAACATAATAAGAAATAACAATTTTATTTATACAAAAGGATTACACAATTTAACTAAGGTCTCATTACATAGCCCCTTATAACACCTGCATAGGACCTAAGTGTAAGGTGTGCTATGGTGATAGAATCTTGCGGAGGATCAAACAACATTTCCCGAGTGGTGATTTATTTCAGCTTGAACATCTCCCTTAAGATATTCTGTTCAAGCATCACATGTTGGTGTTCGGCTTGATCTTGGTCTAGAGCAAAGCCGAGTGATGCAACCTCTTTTCCAAGCTATGACAGATGGGATTCATATAGCCCAAGTCTACTAGATGAGTCCATTGACTCCTCTTTCTATATTAATTAACCAAGATCACTTTTATTTATAAATAATAATTGTAACATTAAGAGTTTAGCTTCCAACGGTCATATTGACCAATGGTCATATAACAATCGAAACCCAACGGTCTCATTTAATTATACTCACTTCATTAATTAAAGGATATAGTAATGTTGAGTATAAAATAACACCCAAATTTAGGAAATAAATATTATTAAAAAGTTCAGGTCGTTACAGGAGGTGAAGGCAGGTAGGTGGAGGTAGGGAGGTAGAGGTGGGGAGGAGGATTCATAGGTAGAAAGGTGGAGGGAGGGAGGTGGTGGTCAGGAGGTGGAGGCCGAGAGGTGGAGGTGAAGGCTAAGAGGTTGAGGTGAAGGCAAAGGTTGAGATGTTAAGGTCAAGGTAGAGGTGGGGAGGGGAGGGAAGGCTGGAGAGGCCGGTGAGGCCAGGTCTTATAGGAGGATAGGAGTTTAGGTCTTTGGGAGGGGGAGCTCTATACCCTCATTTTTTTAAACCATGGCTATAACTTTTGATCGGAACCCTATACCCACGATTTCTCTAAACTGTGGGTATATGAGTGTGGGGATGGCCCCATTTTTTGGTAGTGCTTTGAAAAAGTGGGTAGTCTTGTTGTGTATAACCTTGTCTCTATGGTCCAAGATCTCCACCAGCTTCTCCTCATAAGAGAGGTTATGTTCCAGTTATACCACCTCCGAATTCAGTCCATGTAAAGGGCTAGGTATGTACTTCTGCAAGAGTGATACATGGAATACATCACAAAATTGAGCTATATTTGGTGGAAGTTCTAGCTGATAAGGCAATGATTCTATGTGATCAAGGTTTTTATAGGGGCCAATGTACTTAGGGATAATATTCCCTTTCTTCCCAAACCACATAACACTCTTCCATGGTGATATTTTAAGGAAAAATTTATCGCCAACATCAAACTCGAAGTCCCTTAGATGGTTGTCAACATATATATTCTATAGACTCTGAGTATCCTTTATATGTTGTTGAATGGAATGAACCTTTTTTGTTATCTCTTTCATAAGATCAAGCACAAGCATCTTTATCTCACCAAATTCATCCCAACAAGTAGGAGTTCTACATCGATTCCCATATAGAGCTTCATAGGGTTCCATTTGAATAATTGAGTGGAAACTATTATTGTATAAGAACTCAAATAATGTGAGGTGTTGATACCATCCACCTTTAAATTCTATTGAGCATGTTCTCAGCATGTCCTCAAGTATCTGAATAGTCCTTTTCGATTAACCATCAGTTTGTGGATGATAGGTTGTACTAAAAATCAATTAAGTATTTAGAGCATGTTGAAGAATTACCCAAAATTTAGATGTGAACCTTGGATCATGATCATAAATGATATAAAGTGGCACCTCATATAGCCTCACCACTTCCTTTACGTATATCTTGGAAAGTTGGTCAAGAGAGAAATCTTCCCAAATAGTGATAAAATGGGTAGTCATGGTGAGTCAATCCACTATAACCCATATCACATTATTTCCTTTGGATGTTCTTGGGATAACAGTGACAAAGTCCATAGTGATATTGTCCCACTTCCATGTTGGTATGGGTAGTGGTTGCAATACTCCTTTAGGAAGTTATTACCCTGCCTTCACCTGCTGACATACCAAACACCTTGGAGTGTATTCAAAAACCTCCCTTTTCATATTATATCACCAATAATGATCATGAAGGTCCCTATATATTTTATTTCTTCTATTATTTATAGAGAATATAGAGCTATGAGCTTCATCCGTTAGCTATTTTTTTATCCCTGAAATTGATGGAACACATAGTCATGTATAAAATTTCAGTACACCTTCTTGATCAATATTGAACTCAAAAAACTTCCCATTCTTCACATCCTCTATCTTATTTTGTAATAAAGGATCTAATCTTTGAGATTTCTTGATCTTCTCTAGTAATGATGGTTGGGAAATCATTTGGGATAGGATTGATGATGGACCTTCCCCCATGATTCGCATGTCCAACCTTATGAGGTCCTTGATCAATGGATCTCCTTGAATCCTCATCATCTACTTCATAACAGGTATTTCCTACTTAATGCATTAGTGAATTTGTTTTCTCTTCTGGGGTGATAATGAATTTAAAAGTCATAGTCTTTAAGAAATTACAACCATATCCTTTGTCTCATATTCAATTCCTTTTGCATGAATATATACTTCAAACTTTGGTGTTCTGTGTATATATCAAATTTCTCCCATAAATATAGTTCCTCCATATTTTTAGAGTAAAAATAACCAAAACTATTTCTAGGTCATGCGTAGGATAATTCTGATCATGAGGCTTTAACTATAGAGATGTATAAGTAATCACCTTGTCATTTTGCATGAGGATACACCCAATCCATTTTACAGATGCATCACTAAAAATAATTAATCCTTCTCTGATAGAGGTTATAGTTAACACATGTGAAGTAACCAATCCCTTATTTAGTTCTCAGAAACTTTCTTTACACTCCTTTGTCTAGATGAACTTATCTCCTTTTTGAGTTAACTTGGTTAGTAGATTGGAAATTCATAATTTTTTTTCACAAACCTCCTATAATATCCTACTAAACCAAGGAAGCTATGAATCTCAGTTACTATTATAGGATTAGGCCATTCCTCTGCAACCTTTATCTTGGAAGGGTCAACAGAGATTCAGTTATTGGCTATAATGTGACTTAAGAAAGCAACTTGTTGTAACCAAAATTCACATTTTCTGAATTTTTCAAATAGAATACCCTTCCTAATAGTTTTCAATATATCCCCTAGATGATCCTAAAACTTCTCATGAATTTTGAAATATGTCAGAATATAATCAATAAAAAATACCAAAAATTTATCAAGGTAGTCCTTAAAGACTCTATTCATTAAATCCATAAATATAGAAAGAGAATTAGTCAATATGAAGGGAATAACAACAAAATCATAATGACCATATCTTGATCGAAATATAGTATTTGGAATATCTTCTTTATTCACCCTCAATTGATGATAACCAGATCAAAGATCAATCTTGAATAAGAATTTAACCCCATGATGCTGGTTAAATAAATCATCAATCCTTGGGAGAGGGTACTTGTTCCTCAATGTGATCCCATTAAGTTCTCTATAATCAATGTATGGATGAATTGATCCATATTTCTTCTTCAAAAAGAAAATAGGTGCTCCCTAAGGAGACACACTTAGATAAATCCCTTATCTAAAAGATCTTGAAGTTGTTTCTTTAATTACTCTAGCTCCACATTTTCTATTCTATATGGGGTCTAAGATATTAGCTTGGATCTAGGTATGAGTTCAATGGAGAACTATAACTATATTTTTGGGGGTGTTCCAGGTAACTCTTCAAGAAATACGTTAATGTATTTCTAAATGATGGGTAAATTCTATATCTTTATAATTTTATTTCCTTCTCCCTCTTCACCGATCATCTCCATAAAGAAGGCTATTATAGGTGATTCTAGACAAATCTCAATTCAGGATATATCTCATTTGAAAATAACTGCAGGTTTTACATTCAATACTACTGAGATTTTTTTACTTATGCAGTTTATGTTAGAATTATACTTTGAGATCCATTCCATCCCTCATATAGTGTCAAATTATAGCATGGGAATGACTACTATATTTTCAATGAGACAGTAATTTCCAAAGTCAATACTAGAGTTTCTATATACTGTTGATTCTTGGACAATCCCTCCAAGAGTCTTGAATTATAACTATACTTCTATAAGTTTAGGGATTGATTCTATATTATTTGAAAAATTAGATTAAATAAAGGAATTCATAGAACTATAATAAAAAAAATTACCGGCTAGCTTTGAGAGAACAATGAGAGTACCTACCACCGCGTCATTTGGAGCTTCTACTTCAGCTGTTGTGATAGAAAATTCTTGACCTTTATCCCTTGGACTATATTGGGATTTATGGTGATTTTCACCCATTATCTTATTATTTGGATAGTGATTGGAAAAGTGCCCAAGTTTTCCATAATTGAAGTATTAGACTTCAGGCTAGGCCTGCACCATCTTCCCTTTGTCATTAGTTTTTGAGAAGTTGAGGATTCACCTCACCATAATAGTTATGAGCTATATAGCCATCTCTTCTACACTTGTAACATTTTACACTCTCATGAAAATAGTTCCCTGAATGATTCTTCCCACATTTGTTGCATGTGATAAGTTACACTTGATTTACTCCTCTTCCATGATCAAAGTTCCTCACTAAGTTTGGTTCCATTGATCTATTCTTTTCATTTGATCTATGTGACCATTGTGTCTCTATGAACTCTAGTTCAACCTTCATAACACTCCAAACTATCTATTTATAGGTTTCATAATCTTGATTGGATATATTCCTCCATAGATGGGGTCTTATTACTATAAAGAATATATCAACATTTCCCTTAGGATCCATAATAAATCTATAGGTGTATTGAGAAAGTCTTGTAAAGTTCATCTCATAGATTCCCACCAATTCATTTTTCTTATTCTTCAGTTATAGTAATTTCTTATTCATTTGCATTCTCATCTAATAGGGCATTTTTTTTGAAAAATATTCCTCTTAACTCTTTCCACTCCATAGGATCAATCTCCCTTCTTAGATTACATGAAAATGATGATAGGTTCTACTAACCAATTCATTGTAGGTGGTATCGTGAAAGAAAAACATGAATTCAGTGCTTAATATCAAGAAAAAAAAATAGGTATTTAGATGAACCTTTCAACATGGATTCTACTTTATATTATCATAACCTTGAATCATCAGGTTAGAGGGATTCATGTCTACTTATGTTAGTCCCAACTTGTGGAGTGTTCGGGTTGGGATGAGCTGGATCCCATACTTAGTATCCATTAGGTTGTGATAGATCTCTATTTTATTACACTGGAATGTGATATAAAATAGTAGTATGTTCCCCTACATACCCTCATCTTCCCCAGAAAATGAGATTATGGATTTCCACTACTCTTTCTCGATCTATTCTTCATAGTAGGCATCTATAGTATCTACTTCATATTCAAACTGGAGAGGACTCTTCAAAGCTTCATCAAGGGCCTCACACATTTCTTTTGATAAGAAAATATCCTCAGGGATCAAAATCCTCAAGGGTATGCTAATAAGGTGATTCAAAACATCATATTTCCTTATCAAGGTCATATTTTTGACAAAAAAGGGTCACTCCTTGGAAGGGAGTGTAACATAAGTTGTTGGATAAACAACTGGGGTATGAATAGAACCAAAAACATTTTTCTACTAACTAGAAGGATTGATCTGAACAACTTCTAGATGACTATTGGTTGGTTAATGTTGGTCCATGACTGGACACAACTGATTACAACACAGTCATGGATAAACTGGTTAGGAAACTAACACAATCAACTGTGGAGGCATACTTGATATAACATAATAGGAAGACAATGCTTTCTATTATCTTCTTACAACCTTCTACCTAATCTCAGTAGCATGAACTTCCTTGTTTTATGCACTAGACCAATCATTCTAGTGGCTCACATGTCCTCTTACTTTCCTTATATGATGTCAGTCAGAGGAAGGTGAGGGGTTTACATGGTATTCCTCACTAAAATTTGTTGTGAAGAAATCTACTAGATCAATGGAATTCACTAAGGAATATTCCTACTCATCATCTATGAAACAGTATGGGGTTGGTATACCCTGGGAACATATCCTATCTCAGGAGGAATGAAATTTCTAGGCTTTTGAGATGGATTCAGAAATGGGGGGGGGGATTTGATTTCCCTTGTGCTGTTAATTTCTTTTCATCTGAGACATGAAAGGCTATGACACTGATAAGGAGGAAGTGGTAAAAGGATGTGAAACTATCACATGAGGTCTTAGCTAGAAAAAATGAGCACTGATAAAACGGTGATCACAAGAATCTTCATTTTGATCCAACCAATTACCACATATCCATGTCCCATGACTAAGGGGATACTTACACTCACTAGAGGCTTAAATTTTGCTACAAGGATTGTAGAATACATTTGATAGCTTTTCCATAACATCACCCAACATGGATATTCCATGATCCACTTATTCCTATAGCCAATACTTGAACATAATAAATTACTTGTTAGTGAGTAAGGATTTTGTGAATGGGAACTGATTGGAATGACCAGTGAGTCCAGCCTCCTAGTGCCTCTTGTACTCTAGACATTTAAAGATTCCTTTCTCCAGTGCATAGATGAAATAGACTAGGACCTATTAATACCTTATGAAATATGTATGGATTCTTTTTTTGGGAAGGGAACTCTTAGATCTTGGCCAATATGGGGTGATGGATCCACATCCTCTCATTGAGGAAAATATGCTAGGTGAGGTGGTTATGAGTGGATCTGTGCTGGGAGATTCTATAATTAGAAGTAATGCACTCGATGAGCCTCTTTTGATAAAAAAGATATTAAGTGAAATAGTTCATAAAACTCTACATGCATAGGATTTGTAGTATCTACTTTTTCAGGTCTTATCACAAGAGATGAAAGGGGAAATAGGAATAAGTGTTTCCCAACCTACTATTCTTAGGACACTGACATGTTGATTGAATACGTGAGACCATTCCACCAGGTGATAAAGTATATGAATCACTCATCATGCCTCTTTTTGTAGTTTAAGAGGTTGAAAATAATTTTATTTCACATGATGGAGCTGAATTAGTAGAGTAACTATCATCAAATATCCTCATAACTATTAATTAACCCTATGTGAAACTGGTTGTACTAGGTGGATAGAGGACCTTCAAGATTCTGAATAAAATATCAGATCTTGGGGGCCGCCTACTGTTCTATGGTTTCCAACATAGTTCAAAACCTTGATGAAAAGTGGGAAAAGTGTTTTAGTGGGTCACCCATCCCATTAAACAAGGTGAATCTAGGATTCCCAAACTCTGGGGTTTCTCGAACATTGTCCATCCATCCTGGGTATGGATTTCTGTTAGGTAGGATTTCTACCTGCCATGATTCCATAGACTCAAGGAGAGTAGTGAGAGAAGATATCAAGTAATTTTCATGGGGTTATCTATAAACCAATTCCTTTATAGGCTCATTGACTCAGGTATAGGGCTCATCAACTCAAGGAGCATCATAGTCTAGATCTCTAGAAGAATAATTATATAGATCAGGTAGGGTCAATGACTCATACATCGACTGCATTCCATATCCCCTAGACTTTTCTAGGATTGGTTTCATGGGGATACCAAGTTCAAAATGTGGTGTGAGTCCAAGGAGGACTATATTCCACACTACAAGAGAGATTGGGTCTCTCAGGTAATTTCCATAAACTGGGAACTGATCAGCAATGAGATTAGCGGTAACACTTTTTTATTCCTCAATTTTCTAGAGAAATGTGGATACCATGGGTTTCATATCTACTTTAATCACAAGGTTTAATGGTTAGGATATATCAATATATCCCTTGATTTTTTCAATGTTTCTACATATAGGAAACAATATCTCCTTGGAGGGATCTTTGAGGAAAAGTACTTTCCTCTGCTGAGGACTAAGGACACCTATCGAGGTGTCTTCCTAGAACTGCATTGCCCCTTGATGAAAGTCTTCCCCATCATTCCCTATGCCAGTGACCCTATTCCTATGATCCTCTAGAGGGTTTGGGATGACCATGTTTACCATGGTATTAGCTATAGGTTAACTTTCATCATTATCAAATAGGTAAGATTGTCACAATATAGGGATGAAAAGGAGAGTAGCATACTGTCCCCATCCCCTAATATGTACATATGGAGATGCTTCTCCCATGACTCATCATAGCACTATAAGGCTCTTGACATAGGTATTTTTAATGGTTCGGTTGTATCTATATGACTTAGGGTGCTGAGCTACTTGGATCATTGTAATCTCAACCTCTTTACCTTTCTGGTCGATGGAATAGAGGTTTTTAGGACTCCATAGTTAGAAAAAATGATGATCACAGAGGCGGTGAAACATCACCCAAATAATATAGTGGAAACACACCACCTATTTACCTATAAGGGACTCTGGGATGTGAATGTCTAGAGCAATTAGTGGCTAGAGAACCATTGATAGCTTTCCAATTTCCAGAACCTCCAATATTCCCCCATGCTCAAAGGAAGGGTCAGGTACCTAGTAGGACCATGCTCCCAATTCTAGAGAGTCAAGATAGGGGTGTAAACACCAACATAGACCAGTTATATTTCTAGTTTACTGGGAGAGGATTCACTGCATGAGTCAAATTTCCACTGAATGCTGGAAAATCTCCTGGGGTGGTGCCAACCTCATCATCACATCCCTATAGGACGGGGTATTCGTCAATACCTCATGTTTGAGGGAGACCACATCTATTTATGGATAAAAGGAGTGATCACTATCATTAAGGGAATTAACCCAAACCCTATAAACTCTCCAACTTCTTGTGTGGAGGTAAAGAGGAGGGATATTTGTAGTGATGGAGATGGATCCACTATAAGACCTCAAAAATAAGCCAAAAAATCCTCCAATTTTAGTTGTTTATGGTGGGATCTAGGGATCTCATAGACCTCGACATACAAAATTATAAGACTAAATCATCAAGATTATTCCCAATATTCTAGAACCTATGGTGAAGGTTTTATCATCAATTCATTTTTCCCCTTAGAATATGAGAGGTCAATAAATATGGGAAAATTACCAAGGTTCCACCTCCAACGGTAGGTGTTTTCCCTCCTTCCCCTGGATGGTTCTTTACAGATGGGCATATCTTGGGCATGGAGAGGATCTCTATCTTGGTTGGTGTTTGAGTGAGGAGGACCTCCTATTTTTTTATGGAAACATAGGGAGGATCTCCATGTTGAGTTGTTGGATTATCATGGGGAGGACGTCAATGTTGATTGGTAGCAACATGGGGATGACCATCGTGTTGGATAATGATGGGTTATGTAGGACCTCCACTTTGATCCATGGGAGTTTGGGGAATAAATATGTGTTTAATAGTGGGAACATGGGGAGGAACTTCATACTAACTATCAATGGAGAGGTGAGGACCTCTACTCTGGTTGGTAGTGGCATGGGGAGTACCTCTGTATTCACTGGGGAAGGAGAAGGGAGGACCTCCACAATGGTTGTTGATAGAATGGGGAGGACCTCCATGCTAATTGGTGGGAGTATAAGGAGGTCTTCTATACTAGATATTGAAGGATTAGTGGGGACCTCCACTATGATTGGTAACGGTGTGGGGAGAATATCCACACCAATTCTCCTCATCATGGGATGGATAGTAATGGCTATTGGTGGTGCCAGAAATTGATAGAGTAAACCTGACCTATATAGGATCTGGCTGGGTTCTTAATCCTAAGTGGGAAAAAAGGTTCCCCATTCATGTTATTCAAGGATATTGTGGGATACTTCAGTAGTGTATGGAGCCACAATAGTTGTGGATGGTGCCCATTTTTTGGAAAACATCCTGAGTATACCCATGATGTTGGAAATGGGTATTTTGGATTGGAGATGGTGGATTGAGGACAAAATCAACCCACCTATTTACCTGTGGGACTGGTCAGTGATGAAACTGATGAGTCCTTGTGGGATTCCTCCTTGGTAGCTCCATAGTGGTAACCACTAAATGAATTAATTGAACAACCAATGCCTCATCCGTGTAGGGGAGTGAGTTTTCAGATCACTCCGAGGAGATTCTCCAAAATAGGTTCATCATCAAAATTGGGGGAGTTTTTCCCTTTAGTGACTTTTAGGAGTGGTTTTTGATGAGTCTTTTATGCCTCTAGGTCTTGGTGGGCCATATCTCTCATGGGAATGACCCCTTTATACTCGTATCTGTGTATTTGGGTGTCAATAACCATCCTCTAGATGATCTAGGAAGGTGATATGGGGCATCGGAATCCGATTTCCAAAGGAAATGTAGAAGTTGTGGTAGAGGAATAGTTGTGCGGGATTTCCACATGAAAACTTCTCCTTCCCCAATGCCCACGAGCACCAGGTTAATGAATTCCTCTATCTTGAGTCCTATAAGGCATGCGGATTCATAAGTCCATATGGGTACAAGGAAAATGATTCCTAATTCCCCAATGTTATCCAACATTCCTAAAATGGGGTATGATTCATGATGATGATATCGTAGACTGATGATGACCAATTTTAACTACACCAATTTAGAGGTGAGTTTAATGCTTGGACCACTGTTTTCTTGGTGGGACCTAGTTTTGAATATTTGGATCCCGTGACATGAAAATCTGTTGGTTACCTAGATTCTACTAGTATACATGTTTGAGGATAAGAGTTTCACTTCAAGTTCATCATTTTTGTTTCTTATGTTTTTTCTGAGGCCGTAGTTCCATCCCTCTGCCAAGCGGCTGGTGCACTGCTTTCTTGTTTCGCTGAATTCCCACTTACCATAGGTGGGAAAATTTTATCACATTTAATCAGTGATGTCTACTCTTTTATAGAAACGAGATTATGGGATTCTAGTTCCTCCTTCCATGGATTCCTCCTTAGATCTTGTTTCCTAGTCCATATCTCTCTCATATATTAAGTCATGTTCATAGAACTCATTCCTGGTACTATATCGATGTAGATGCTGGTTAATTAAACTTCTTATATCCCGACTGGGCATCAACATTAAACCAGGGTGAGTAGTCACATTGGTCACTTCTGAGCATGTCTTGGAATTGGTTATATTTGGAACCTATAAATTCCTCCTCTTTTGGAGGGAATCTCACAGGAGGAATCTTAGTCATGGAACCTAAGGCATCCCATGTTGACTATGAGGTAATTGATTCCAGGGGAATAACTCTTCTAGAGATTTTTACCTCAATAATCCCATGTTTTATGCATAGGGTAGGGATTCTAGATCAGGGTAAGAGTTTACCATCTTGAAAAGATGGATCAGGACATCCTATGAAGAAAGATCAACCCACAAGATTATCATCTTCTAGAGATATATCAAAATGCACTATTGAGATGGATCAAGTCACAAGATTTATTTCTTGTGGATATGGATAAAAAGATCCTATTGATAAGGATCAAGTCATAGGATTAATGTCTTGTAGAGATAGATCAAAATGTCAAACTGGGACGTATTGAGGAACAAGTTTAATGTCTTGTGGAGAAGGATCAGAATGTTCTATTGAGATTGATCAATGAAAGAGTTTAACATCTTATGGAGAAGGATCAAAATGTAATATTGAGATATATTGAAGAGGTGTTTCCATAAGGGGGATAAATTTACAATATAATTATGGATCAGAACTCCCTGTTAATATAGATTAAGGCATAAGTTTAATTACTTGTGAAGACAGACCAAAATTTCCTATTGAGATGGATTGATGGGGTGTGTACATGTGAGGAGAGATTTCACACCAGGATTATGGATCATAACTCTCTATTGAGATGGATTAAGTTATGAGATTAACTTCTTATGAAGATGTATTAGAATATCCTATTGATATGGAATAATTGGGGTGTGTCCCTAGGAGTGATGATTTCACACTAAGATTATGGATCAAAATGACATATTGAGACAGATCAACGTACAAGTTTAATATATTGTAGAGACAGATCATAAATTCTTATTGGGAAAGATCAATGGGGTGTGTCCCTAGGTGGAAACATTTTATACAAGGATTTTAAGGTTTTCAAGATTTATCCCTAGGAAGGCATCCTATGTACCCTATTTAAGAAACATGGATAAAAACCCATGTAGCTTTATGTATTATTTTAAGGTTGCATGACCTGAATGATCCTTGTTTTTAATGTCACATGGTAAGGATTATCATGTCATGGAATGAGAATCAATGAGGGATGGTGTAGGAATGATGTGTGGAAGCTACCATATTAAATAAGATAACTTGGTAGGAAATGTTATGGAGATTACTGGTGGAAGCTTCCTTTTGGAAGGGGATCATCACATGGGTGGGAGAATGTGGAATCCCATGATGATCATACATGGGGAATCCTATAGTTATAACATATGGTAGGTGGTGTGGGGTCATCCCATGAAAATTATACATGGGGAATATTTGGCTTATCACACACGACAATGCTACAATTTTACATCATGTGTTGAGGAATTTGTTGTGAAATTTAACATCATATGAAAACGACATGGATCTAGGTAGTTTTATGTCATGTTTCTCAGACATGGATCTAGTAATTTTTATGTTATGTTTCTTAGAAATGGATGGGGTCACTCCTCGAGGGGGACCACATCATAGGTGAGAGGAAGATCTAGCATAAGGATCTCCTACCAATATGGGAGCACATTTTCCCTCGAAGATGCCAACTCTAGGGCTTACATGACCAATGCTCATGCACCTCAAGGTGGGACATGGAGTTGAAAATACCATGGAGGATAGGTCATTTTGAGGCCCAAAATCAGGGTACCAATTCTTAGGAACTATATACATTAGGTTACCTATAATTAGAAGTGAAATATAGGTTAATATATGAATTATAATCACAAGGAATGTTAGGTAGGGGACCGAGAAGTTTCTCAGTGCAACCTTATTATGTTGAGTGAGAAATGGGAACTAGAAAAATGGTAACTCATGGATTCAAGAGGCATACTTTCATGTAATATTTTTAATTTCACATAGATCAGGGTTTCACATAGGAATATTCTATTTGTGTGAATTCAACCAACCTTATGAGTAGTTGTGTGAGGATTATTCTACCATAGTCTAATCCATGTTTGGGACCATAGTAGGGCTATCACATAAGTTATCTAACCTTGGAGGTCTATTATATCTATTTTTGTGTAATGTTGTAGAAGAGTGGGGGTTGTGAACATGGGAGGAACATTTTATATTATGAAGATCCTACCTAAGGTTATGGGACAAGAGTCTACTTATAGCTTAAATCCTCATCTCGAGGCATGAAACTTCTTGGGAGCCTAACATGGTTGCACAATCTTATGGAATTTTACATTGGGGCTTGGTCATGTAATATCTTCCTTTTTATGTCACATTTATCATGGAACTAGAATTTTGTGTGCTAGGTTGCACAAAAAGGTCTTCTTTTTCACGCAATCCTCCATATTTGTGCTCATCAGCCTTGGGATTGGTTTTAGACATGGGGGCATCTGCAGACCTCTACATCGCCTTTGTTGTGAAATTTATTCACGTACAAAACCTCATATTTTTTCTCAAATTTTGAATCTTGTGTGCAGCCTACTCTTCATCCCCAAAGTGATTCTTTGGGGTTGGTCACGTGTCTTGTTCATTAAAAACTGGAAGTTTGGGTGCATGATTGGTTTTATGTGCCAACAAGGGCATTGTGTTATTGAATTTTGGTTTTGATTTATGACTATCAGTAATTTTGGGGTTTTTATGTGGTTTCTTTGTTTTTTATGTACTAGGAATGGGTCACTGTGAACTCCCACTTAGTAGTGTGGACTTATGATGGTAATAGTGAGGTGATGTGATGGAAACTCACAAATGGGTTTGGGGACCTTATTGTACATAATAAAATGAGTTTTTTAGGGGGGGGGGGGTACTCATCACTATAAAGAGTATATGATATCAAGTCATAGTTGGATACTCATGAATGATATTTTATCTTAGGTTTGTTTGTTGGATTCATTTCATGATTTGGATTTGGGCATTTTTGTTATACTTTGTTATTTGATTGTGGTAATTTTAAAGCTTATTTATTAATGATGATTATGTTAGAATTTATGGTTCATGATTCTTTATATATGTATTTTTATAAAATTCCATCATTTTGGGAATGTTTTATAAAACTCATATAAAATTGATATTATTTCATGTATTTAGGTTGCATGGGGAGAATTTAGAAAATACCACTAGGTCCAATACTCAACCAATATTTTCCCACTGTGGTGGATGGGTAGATTGTAGGGAATGTTTCATCCTAAAGGATAATGAATCCTTATTTACTAGTGGTAGTTCATAGAAATAGATTGGGAGCTATGGTGGAGGAATATTTCTAGTTAGCGGAATGACTCGTGAAGTTATTGGGGGTGCTTGGTGGAGCCATTGATGTCCTTTTGGGATATTGTATTATCTGGCCTAATAAGAATTCATTTTGAACTTCATCAGAAACTTATTATTTGTTGTCTTGTAACTATTTATTTTGGTAAAAAAATTTATAATGAATTATATGATCTAGGATATATATTCTACCACTATGTTGTATTTGTACTATATTCTTGGTATTCCCAAGTTACAAACACCTCATATTGAAATTTCAGTAATGCTCGGAATCCATGATATATATTCTACTACTATATTGTCTTTTTTCCTACATGTTTGGTATGACCATGTTATAAAAAACTCATGTTGAAATTTCCATAATGGATAGCGTGGTGAGGGAGTGAGTTATGAGGGTAAATTTAAAGTATCTCTTTACTAGGTAAATATTTTTAATATATCTAGTAATATTTTCAGATCTAAGGACTGAGGCAATGTGATATATGAGGACAGGTGAATCCAATATTGATATTATAAAAATATAAAATATATTTATATCCCAAACACATAGTTTTACTAAAATAGTGGAATAACTACCACAAAAAGTTTCAAATAGGAAATCTGAGACCTCTGTTGAGTTCAGAGAGTTAGTTTTACCTTATTCATGACATGATATTTGTTGGAGCCAAGTGTTGTGATTTAGAACCATCATGGGAGAAATAATTAAATAAATTAAATAAATTATTTAATTTTTTAATTAAACCTAAAAAACTAAACATCTCTTATAAATACACTATTATGTCCAATTCGCAGGGTCAACCGTATAACCCTGAGAATTGAGAGAGAGCATTGTAGGAGATCATTGATGGATGAAAACAAATCAGAGGATCAGATCGATACCACATGGATCATCTATATCAATAGAGTTTATGTAGTTATCTAATAACAATTTGGAAGGATCATTCTTCTTCAGTGACTAATTCGAACACTGTGTAGGATGTTTTATTTATGTGTATTTATCCTATTTTGATATCCCCCATCGAATGTAGATCATTTCTACTAAAAAATTGATTCTTACATTAATGTTTGATTTATTTTATGGGTTTCTAATTGGTTCCTCATTCATCATTCTAACAAAAACAAATCAAGGAAAACACAAATAATGGAAAAGGATCAATCCTAATTTTTTAGGTTGTACTTTTCTCACCTATTTCTTCTCATGTTCATCATGGGAAATTTCATTGGCCCGCGGTTTGATAAATACTTTATATTGGTTAATTTCATTACCGTTATATGGTGTAATAGATCGATATCATAGGTGAAGTTTGTGATTGAGGGAGTGATGATGGAGGATGAATGAAGGTGGATCAGATCAGATCAGTGATTTTTGATTCTTCTTATTTTGGTGTGTGGTAAAGACATGATGTAAAGTAAATTATCTTGAGTAGCATATGTGGCCATATTCCCACCAACAATGAAAAAAAATTCTCATATGGATGGGATCTGAAATATTTGAGTGATATTAGAGGAATATCTGGAAGAGATAGTGACATGAGCATATTCATTAATGAACCAAAAATCCTTCTTTACATAATGTGTAATCTGGATATAAATAAAATGAGTGACCCTTGGATGAAACAATAGGGTTTCCATGAATATTAAGCATCACACACTGTGTGTTACCTACCACATGATGTGTGACCTCGTGCTATTGGCTCTTCATGTATTTTAGGAGATAAAAGGGAAAAAATATAGGAACATGGGAACAAGTAGAGTACATGGGCACAAACTAGTACTCGAACATGACCAAGTACATATGCACAACCACTATACATAAAAAATACCTGAAGAAAACAAGCATAGCTAGGTGTACATGGGCATTAGTAGGAGGCACACTGAGTGTTAGATCAACCTCTAGATTTCCTGCACCCCTAATGAATATACATTGTTTAGGGAGGTTTACATTTTGTGTGAGAAAGAGATACACATGATGAATAGGGGTTGGAAAGTCATGTCGTGTACCCTTAGCACATGTCATGTACTCCCTATGATGGTGTTTTGAGCCGTTTGTTTCTTCAGTATAGATCTTGTTTAGATTATCATGTTTCTTTGGCCCCTTCCTACAAGGGTACAATGTGTCATTACTCCCACAATATAGGATTGTGATCCCCTTTATGGATTATGTATTATATAGATTTTTTTGTATCCCCATGTTGGACAAGGGTGGAATCGTCTATCATTTATAGATGGGGTTTGAGGTAACAGTGTGACCCCAAACACAGGGAGTTGATCCCCTATCTAGAATATTAATATAATAAGGTTGGTGGCATACCCCAATGATCCTTGGTGTGACCCCCTATCTTTATAGAATGATATTATAAGATCCATTGACTCCATATTAGCAAGGTTAGATATACACAATGTCTCTGAAAAGTGCCATAATTGACAGTATGTCTCGGGGAGTAAACCCTCCTAGATGAGCATTAACCTGAATTATCAAGTATAACCCTATGGCTAGAAATGTTGGTTGAGACCATATGAGGTCGGTTTTCTATTATGAGTATATCTGGGATGATTATTTCTATTTATTTTATCTTTTGGACATATCTTGTGTTGACATGAATACTCTTGATGCTTTATTCTTAGTGATTTTGGGGTGTCATACTGGGTATTTTTGTACTCACCCATTCAAGGGACTTTCCCATAAATGTCGCATCTTATGCATATAGTAGGGAATTTGATGGTTTCCTAGGAGAAATAAGAGTGGAAAAACATATATTGGTCTTGATGGCCCAAGGTGTTTACTTGGTGTTTCATTTAACAGTAGTCCCATCATTCTAAGATGGTAATACTTCTTTGTAGTTTTGAGTTGGGATTGTATTTGGCCACTTTTTATCAATTTCTAGTACTTATTATCATAGTATAATGTGGAATAGATGTCATGAGTACATTTATAGTATTGGTTTTTTTAAAATTTATCAATAATATATGGGCTTGGAGATGTGTGTGTACATACTTAGTATAAGTCCTCCCATTTGTGAGATATTTCTACTCGACACTCATCTCTATCCACTAGACTATTGTATGTGGGCTTGGGGTAGTCACACTCAAATTATTGGTGACCAAGAAATACTAAGTGGTTTGATTCATGAAAGGGTGGTATCAGAGAATGGTTCAAACTTAGGACTAAATTTTATAGATGTTCTTGCTGTGAGTTTTGGTGTGGAATTTATAGAAATAGTGTTAACGTGTTTCAAGTTTAGCTTTCAGGATAAACACTATAGTGTTGGTACTACCATTGACATATCTATTCACTAGGACTCTGATAACCTTCTTGTCTACTCGGTACATGTAGACACTATATGTTGGAAAAAACATCAATACATGCCTCATATAGGAATGGTTTATGGTTTTTATTTATTTCTTGAGTCATCTCCCTAGTTAAACTTGTTGACCAGGGTGGATATTTTTTATTTTAGTATGCCTCTGAAAATATAGATAGCTAAGATTCCACTTCATGGTCATGAGGATGATCCAATGAGTTATGAGGCTTCAGTGTAGGGTCTTGTACAAGAGATAATACCTCTAGGTGGTTTTCAAGAAATTCCACCACCAGTTGATCAGAATAATGTTCCAGTAGTACCAGTCGAGGATGTGCATCATATAAGAAAAAACCATGAGTTTCAGAGGAAAAAAATTATTAGATTTGAAGGTGATCTATACCCCATGGTAGTTTATTATTGGATATAGGTATTCATTAAAGTTTTCCACCTTGTGAGGGTACCTACATATCATATGGTTTTCCTTGAATAATTTCTTCTTTAGGTATCTTCTTGGAAATAGTGGAGTCTGGTGACTCAGTTACACGATGATATGGTGGTCCTTATGATTTCATCTTAGTTATGGACAATATATCCACATTTTAGGACTAGAATGATTGTTTCAGGTAGATAATTTGATGAATACATGAAGTTAGATCAAGGTTTTCCTATGAGGGTGAGAGGAAACCAAGGAAGAGTAGGTTGGAGTCATTCATAGGAGGGTGAAACCAATTACTCACCAGTTATATAGAATAAATTTTGGATAATTTTATGATATGGGTTACTAGTTTCCTAATATACTGGTAGATTTTGAAGACATATTTCTTGAGGGAATTCCAGGATTTACACTCCACTAAGAGATATGATTCTGTATTTATTTTTACCCTAGGATGGATTAAGTATTTTCACCAGCACATCAGATGTATCCTAGAGGTCATTCATAGCTGAGGGTGTAGTTGGAGGACTTAAAGATGAAAGGATTTATGAGACACAATGTTTCCTCCTGGGCATACCTAGTGTTGTTTGCTACTAATTTGGATGATAGCTTAAGTATTTTCATGTATTATCAATGTATGAACCATGTGACCAGGAATAATAAGTATCCACTACTAAGGATTGAAAAAATCCTTCAATTTGTTGATAGGGGTGTGATGGTTCTTGAAGATTGACCTCATATCAATATATCACCATATGTGAGTATGGGATGAGTATATACCAAAGAAAACCTTATGATGTCTCTACGATCACTATGAGTACTTGGTGATTCCGTTAGGCATAAAGAATGGCCCAAAATTGTTCATAGGACTCATAAAATTGATCTTCCAGCCTTTATTAGTCTAGTTCATTATGTTCATCATTGATGACATATTACTGTACTCAGTCTCCAAGGAGGATCATGTGAGACACTTGAGGATAGACCTGGACATACTCCAAGAGGACTAGGTTTATGAGAAGCTCTTGAAGTGTCAGTTCTGGATTCATGATTTCCACTTTTTGGGACATGTCATATTAGTGGAAGGTGTATAACTATAATCGATGAAGGTTGAGACATTATTATCTTGGTATCCACCTAAGAGCGTGATGTAGGTGCATAGATTCCTTGGGTTGGAAGGATATTACAGAATATTAATACCTTATTTCTATAGGATATCATCTCCCTCAACTACTTTAACCTAAAAGGGTTAGCCATTCTTATAAATTCAATGGTTCTAGAATGAATTTATATAGTTAATGAAGAGGTTAAAGATCACCCCCATCTTTATATTTCCAAAAGAGGGTGTCAAGTACGCAGTGTTTTCTAATTCCTTAGAGACTAGAATTGGATGTGTTCTGATGTAAAAGAATTATGTGATCACCGGTGGGTCTCACCCGTTGAGACCTCTTGATTAGAATTAAAAAACCTAAAATATTGAATCAATAATGATAGTCTTCACCCTGAAGAAGTGGAGACACTAACATATGGGTGACCAGTTCATCATCTATTCTGATCATAAAAGTTTCTAGTATACATTATCATAGTAGTTTCATAACATGAAATATAGGTGATGGATAGAGTTCCTCAAGGATTATGACATTTATATAATATATACTCTTGGGAAGGGGAAACATGGAGGCAGAAATTCTCAGTATAAGGTCTTGTTCATAGTTATTAATAGAGGCTTTAGAGAAATTAGCCTCATTTCAATTATTTGTAGTAGATGAGGATGGTGATATATATCTGCAATTAATGGTTGTTACCTCATCACTCTTATAGTGTGTTAGGGAGGCACAATAGAGAGATACCGACTGTAAGACCATATATACCCATATGTACACTAGATGTTCTTCTGATTTATTTTCTAAAGGTGGGGAGTATGTCATCCTTTTCAGAGGGTAAATGATTTTTCCAGTGACATTATGTGAGGTGGAGGTGAGGGAGTTTCATGAATCCCCTTGGTGGTATATCCCTATTTGGAAAAGTTGTACCAGGAGATTCAATGTTAGTTATGTTGTCTTTTTATGAAGAAGTGTGTAGTAGAGTATATTTCCTAATGCCTAACATGTTAGAAGGTAAAGGTTGAGAACCTGGTTCCAGTGGGTTTAGCTAAAACCCTTGATGTGTGAGAGTGTAAGTGAGATGGTATACCTATGGACTTTGTGACGAGGTTACCATGAATTTCTAGAGGGCATGATTTCATCTAGGTGATAATAGAATGACTCAAAAATTAATCTCTCTTTCTAGATATCCAAGATAAGTGTTCAGTAGATATATTGGGACAAATTTTTTTTGTAGGAGATAGTCTTGATCCATGAAGTTCCCTCGATGAAAATTTAGGTTCATGTTGATCGCTTTATTTCATGATTATATAGATGATTATAGGAGGCCTTTGGGACTCAGTTATGTTTGAGCATGACATTTCACCCCAAGACTAATGATAAATATAAGAAGACCATTCCGATTCTTGAGTACATTCTCTGGGATTACATGTTAGACTTTGGAAATAGTTTGGAGGATCACCTACACTTGGAGGAGTTTTCATACAACAAAAAATACTATTCCACCATCAATATAACACTATTTGAGGATTTTTATGGGTGACCCTTTAGGTTATAACTATTTTGGACTCATCTAGTAAAGTCAACAATCATGGGAATAGGGTTGGGGTAAGATATGACAGAAAATGTGCATATGATATAGGAGTGGATTAAGAATTCCTAGATCCATTATAAGTTCTATTTATACTAATGAAAAGGCCATTGGAGTTTGAGTATGGATACCATGTGTTCCTGAAGGACTCACCTCATCATGGGTTATGGAGATTTTGATGAGGAGGAAAGATATCTATAAGATTCAGTGGCCCTTTCCTGACACTATTTAGGTTAGGTGAGGTGGTGTACAACTTGTACTAGGCCCTATTCTTATACATGGTACATGACATCTTCCATGTGTCATAGTTGGGGATGCATGTTCATGAATCATTGCATGTTATCGACTGGAGAAAGCTAAACATAGAGGATGGAGCTACCTTTATGATTTACTTGATATATATCAAGGATGAAAAGGAAAAGATTCTATGTTGGAAAGTGATTCTCTTACTGCATGTCAAGTGGCAGTATAAGAATCTTTTGGAGAGAAGCTAGGAGTGGGAGACCTAGATGCAAGCTCAGAACCCACATATTTTTGAGTAGTCTTTTTTGATTTTCAAGATGAAAAGACCTCAGTTAGGGAGGAAATTACATATTTATTTTTCTATTCTAAGATTTGGAATATTTATAGTAATATTTTTAGTTCCAGGCACTGAGATGATGTGAGATTATGAGGCCCAGTAATCTTGGTGTTGATATTATAAAAATATTAAATATATTTACATCACACACACACACACACATATTTTTCCTAAAATAGTGTAATAACTCCCAATTGTATCCTTAGATCATAAATCTGAGTCCTATGTTGAGTTCATAGCTTGGGTTTTATGCTTGGCACAACATAATCTTTATTAGCATTGGGTGTTGGTATTGAGCTCCATCGTGGGAAAAATAATTAAATAAATTGAGTAATTTATTTAATTGTTTAATTAAATCCAAAAACCTAAAAATCTACAACAAATATTTCTTTATGGACCATTCACAAGGTTATCCACATAACCTTGAGAATTGAGAGAGATCATTAGAGGATATCATTATCGGTAGAGAATAGATCGGAGGATCATATCAATATTGTAGGGATCATTTATGTAAATGAAGTTTGTGGACTTCTCCAATGACTACAATGCATGATCATCCTTCATTGGTGACTGATCCAAAATCTAGGAAAGACATTTGTTTTATGTGGATTCATCCCATTTTTATATCCCATGTCAAAAGAAGAGTAATTATACTAACAATAATTGATTCACACATTGATAGTTGATTTATTTTATTATTGATTTTATTGTTATTTATTTGGTTATTTATTCTTCATTTTAAATAAAATGAATCTAGGCCAACCCAAACAATGGTCAAGATTTGTTCCCCATTTTGGGTTTTTGTTTTTCTCCCTTGTTCATTTTCATGTTTATGGAAAACAATTTCCTTTCCCAACAGTTCAATGAATACTCAGTATTCGATCATTGCACGACCATTATTCAGCACAACAGATCAATACCACAGGTGTGGTTCATGATCGAGGGTGTTATTGAGGTGTAATGATGGTGGGTGACTAAAAGTGGATTGGATCTGACTGGTGAACCCTGATTCTTCTTGGTTTGGCATGCGACGATGATACAATGCGATGAGGATGATACCGAGTATCAGATGTGGCTGGATATCAGTCAATGAAGACAAAAAAGATTATATGGACAAGATTTGAAATCACTAGGAATGATTAGTAGTGGACACAGAGGTGATGAAAGCACAAGAATGCATATAAAGAAACCACAAGTTTTAGAAAATCATACATTAAACGGTGTGTAATCTAGAGATACATGATGTGTGGGACCCTTGGATGTGGTTCTAGGGTTTCCACAGAAAGTTAAGGATCACATTCCATGTGGTCCCTACCATATGCCATGTGACATATTTCTAGTGGATCACCGTGTATCCTAGAGGATACATAGGCACAAACATATCTAGAAGATGGGAATGGTCCGGTACTCAGACGTGACCAAGTACACGGGCTTGACCGCTGTACACGACATGAACCAAAGTACACGAGCACGAATAGGTGTATAAGTGGATAAGAAGGTGGAACACTGAGCATTGGCTTAACCTCTACACACCGTGTATATAGAGGTTTACATGCCACGTGAGATGTTAAGACATAATCTTACAAGGGGTTGGGAAGACACACCGTGTTCCATAAGTACATGTGTGTACTCCCTTTGAGGGTGTTTGGAGTCATTATTTTCCTCAGTATAGACTATTTTTAGATGATTTTTTTCTTGGTACCTTACTATAAGGGTAAAATATGACATTATGTCCTCAGCATAGGACTTTGATCCCCTCTATTTGTTTTGTATCACATAGAGTTTGATGTATCACCTTGTGGGAAGAGGGTGGGATACCATGTAATTACTATGCAGGGTTCATGGTATCATTGTGTCCACCATGCACAGGGTTCTAATACTCTATGTATATGATTGATCTAGTAGGGTTGGTGGCCTCCCTCAACGGTCCTGTGTGTGATCTCCTATCTGGATAGTGTGATCTTAGTAGATCCAGTGAGTACATCTTGGAAAGTCCAAATGAGAAAAACCTCTCAAATGAATACTGTGAGTGAAAAAGTGGTTTTGGGAGAAATTCCTCACAGAACAACATTACCATGAATCCTAGATTAGAATATTGTGGCTAAAAGTGTTGGTTAAGAACTTTTGAGGCTATTTCCCTATTATGAATATTTTTTGGGTTGATTATAGCTATTTCTATTATCTTTTTGACATATATTAGGTTGAGATGGATATTCTTTATTCTTTATTCATAGTGATTTTGGGGTATCCTATTGGGTATTGTTATACTTACCCATGCATGGGATTATCAGCACATTCCATGTATTATGTAGACGTCAGACTATTTCATTACAAAAAACTAGAATTTAGTGATTTTTTAGCCACATTTGAATATGTGGAAAATTTTATATTTAGAAATGTTTCATGATAGAATCATTATTTTTTCCATGTTTTCTAAAAACATGGCTAATATAACAACATTTTCTAAAAAAACTTCTTCAAATTAATGATGTTTTCTAAAAATACGGCTAAATTAGAAACTTTTTTAGGAAACGTGGCCAAATTAGAGATGTTTTTTTGAAAACAATACTAAATTAGAAATTATTTTCAAAAGTCATGGTTAATTTAGAGATGTTTTCATAAAACATGGATAATTTAGAAATGTTTTCTAATTTTTTTTCTAAATTATCTACGTTTTCTAAAAAACATCGCTAATTTAGAAATGTTTTTTAGGAAACATTACAATTTTAAATTTACTGATATTTTAAATAAAATGTGTCTATTTTAGTTACATTATTTATCATCATTTTAAAACATTTATAGTTATATATATGTATAATTATATTAATTTACACATATATATAATTTTATAATTATATATATATTTAAATAAATAAAATTATAATTTCACAAAAAATACATTAAAAAATACTGAAATATAGTAATATATATATATATATATATATAAACACATACAATATATATATATATATATATATGTATATATAGATATATATATATGTATGTATGTATATGTATGTATGTTTCCCTCAAAATCGTGTGGTGTGTTCTGACAGTTGATTGTAGGGGGTTGAGTTCTATAAAATCATTTGAGTTAGGTCCACTATTTCTGAATAGTCTCTAACATGTATTGTTCATGGATATGGAAACACCCAATGAACCTATATCCATGATTCATGGACTTACTTTCCAAAGGCATGAGTTCAATGGGCAACTTGTCCTGTGACACTAAAGAACTCACATTGGTCAATCAGATGGGTAGTTGGGCTCATCAAACCCATTTGGGGTGAACTATTTCCTATTTCAGGACACCCTTATAGATTTAAGTCATGTTAATGAATCCTTAGTTCATTACCAAGTGTGTGTCCCCATATTACCCCCACAGTAGTAGTAAATCATAACTATGCATGGGTTTGGAGTCATCTGTATGTATCCAAGGTTCTCCATCAAAGGAGGGATCTATATGTATATGAGGTTCTCTATCAATGATACCCTTTTATTAATAGATCGAGGATTATTTGTTTGTTTACTAGGATGAAACTGATTTAAGACACGTGATGAGGCACTCTAGAGTTTATCATTATCTATGGGGGATGTGAATTATTTTGATATTGGGATCGAACCCATAAGATGGTATTTTTACGTATCCCTATAAGAGGAATCAAAACCCATGTAGTAAAATGCCACTTAACTGGACACATCACCTTTTAAGGTCATGTGATGAGGTCCCAACCATGAAGTTTAAAGTCACACGATAAGGACTTATTGGTGGAAGGTTCCTAGTCAGTATTTGATGTGGGACTTATGACAAGGCAACCCAAGGAACCCAAAAGAGACGTGGTCTCCTGGGTGGATTTGGCCCTATTGGGAATGTGGTCTATAAAAAATCAGGGTGGATTCAAATTTTGGGTTTGGACCTCAATGAGGATTCCTACATATACCATTTATTTGGGAATCAAATCCCTCATAGTTCACTAATACCGAGACTTATACCTTAAAGGAAACCTGTTAAAGGGTCATGATTGGGGATTACGCATGGATCTACCCATTTCAAGAGGGTTTATCTTGAACAGATTTTATGTGGGACTTATGCATGTGATCTTACCATATTGAAGGACATGATATGGTTTGGGATTATGTGTGGAAGCATCCTATTTGAATATTTGGGGCTTATATCTATAGGGGAGGCCCATTTGGATTGAATTTGAGACTTATATCTGTGGAGAAGGCCCATGTGAAGTTTGGAATTGTGCATATGTCATGATTTACACTAATCTATAAGCCCATGTGAGTCATGATCAATGTGAGAAATAAGAGGAAGTAGTATATCTGATGATCAAACAACCCTCCCCATCCACTAATAGTTGGTGAAAAATCCCAAAGGAAGAGGGAGGGGACATTGAGTGTGATCATATCCTCTCTTATTTTGGTAACCTGGATGATCACCACAAGTGATTCACCCGACTACCTCCCGGGCTGAGGAAAAGAGGAGAAAATATTCCAACTACTATAAGAAAGGAAAGGGGATTACCTCAAAAGGTAATGTTGGTGTGCCTGATGATCACATTAATTTTTTTTGGTTTCTTTGGAAGAGGCCTTGGCCTGGTGCCGTTAAACTAGTTCATGGAAGGGTCAACATAGGGGGTGATGATATGAACAAAGGGAATGATTGTGGATAGATAGTCTAACATCCTATGACAACCCATTCCATATAGCATGTTCTTACACAATATGGGGTTCCCTCCTTGTAGTGTGTTACTACATGGGTAATGGGGTCGTACGCATAAGATGGTGGTATGCAGCCCTGGGTTCAATCCGCATAGCACTTTTCTACGTGGGGCCAGGTTCCATTAGCATAGCATGATGCTATGTGGGGATGAGTTACATCCGTGTTGTGATTTTCTACATGGGTAAGGGTTTCACCTATATATATATTTTCTATGCGGGATACCTGATTACAAAGGGTCCATTGATTCTGTGCCTCATGGGAAGTATATCTGCAAAGGATGTGGGGGTTCTCAGACTACCAATTATTTTAGTATTTCCTCCATAATGCTATGTAGATGTATTTACATGCACGAAATCATCAATTAAGTCCATATTTTGCGGTGATCTCAATTTATCCCTTTAGAGCCCCTCCATTACTTTGATCGATCGATCCACTTTTGGTTCCCCTTGGGTTCTATTTATAAAGAAACATAGGAACTCGATACCGGTGTAGCCAATTGACCACAGTGGGATGCAAGAATCTTTTTCATAATCCCAAAAATAACATAGTCAGTGGGGGATCCCTACGATCATAAAAATTCCCACTGAGATCTACAAATGACTTCTTTTCATTTGTGAGAGCTGGCAACACTGCCTTTCCCCACAAATGATTTAGTTCAGGGTAAATTGTTTGCAGGAGTGGATATCACCACCCCTTTTTGTAGAAGACTTTATGTCTTTCATGGGAATCATGGGATCCACCCATTATTAAAAATATTTCCATTCACAAGGCTTTCATGGAGTGGAAAACCGCAATGCAAAGTGGGGGTTCGTGAAGGGAGCCTTACTTCATGGCGTTACTTCCTTCCTTTGTAAATTTTTCATCTTCTCTAATCATTTTTCTCTCCAAATATTCCTTAAATTTATTTTTATTCCTGTTTCAAATTTATGAATGTGTCTTCTTCTTATATGATTAATTTTTGGGACCCAATAAATGCTCGTATCGGAATGGGCTCCAACCGGGATGAAGAGGAGGCTATTCCAATGTAGAGTGGTCCTAATTTGAACTAGCTTATGGTAAACGGGTGGACCCTATTGAGCGTACCATGCCAATATATAGGGGACCAACTCATTTTTTGTTTACCATTTTTCTCATTGAACTCATTTCTCCCATGAATCCTTGACCACGTACAACTTCTACGAACAACCTCCTTTGCAGTTCACTTTTTCTGTGTACTGAACAATTTTAGCCATGAATGGTGGGTTCCATTTTTTGAATAGTGGGGAATGCTTCATGAACGGTACATTTTGAGAACTTTTTATTTTCAATACAATGATTCATGTGCAAGAACTTTTTCAAAATAGTGGTTTTTGGTGATGGTTTCCATGAACTGATAGTCTGTAGACTGGTACTTCAGTGAAGAGATGACCCGTAGGAAATTGTGCTATGGTTTCATACTTGTTAATATGAATTTACTTGAATAACATAGAATGAATTAGATGAATTTATTTCAGGGATAAAATGGATATATTGTTGAAAAATTCTATTATAAGACACAATGTTTTGGTTTAGAAAATTAAGGAGGGTTTTCGATGCCACATCATTCATGAGGAGAGTACTATAAGGAACCGCCTTTCCTTAGAACTTCGAGTATATCTATTTTCAAATACACCACCACTCTATAATTTCAGTCCTCAAGATGATTCTACCCTTCTTCCCATTGATCAAAATATCCTGTATACTTGGTTCGAGGTATCTGGGGACTACGTGTAAGTAAAAATTTCTTCCATAGGTAAGATTATTCCTAATTTAGGTTTGGAGAATTTATTCATTTTGAATGGATATTTGTGGACATAAAGCAACCAGAACATCAATGACACATATTTTCAATCATCTTTTAGAGACTATCAATCCATTCTTAATATCTATCATGGAAATCCCAATGGTGGGTGGATCTCCAAGTGGTATTTTTAGTCTGGAGGGAGCTTCTCAGATGAATCAGCTTGGGCATTATGGGTGCACTAGAACTATATGGAACTTACTGAATCGTTGAGGGTTATTGGATTTTTAACAAGTAGTTTTGTTTTCTCAATTTGTGATTTATTCACTGGTTGAGGTTCTACCTAAAATGATTATTCATTGGTTATAGAGCCCCAACACTTTCCTTTTATCCCATGGTGATATTCATATTAGTTTATGAGACATTTATTTGGTGAGGGGAATTCCTATTCTCAAAAATATTTATGAATAATTCCTTCCTACCACCAATACCTGAGAAAACACCAAAAATTTATATTCCCTAGTGATGGATCTACCAATCATGGAAGAGAGGTTGTTTGGTTATCCTCTCCATGCCCACTCACTTATTCAATTTGACAACTGGGTAGAGTTGTTTTTGTAGATCAGTGGTTGAAGGAAAAAAGTTCACCGTAGTAGGAACTACCCTATATAATAGACATAAAGAATCAATGATTCATATTGGGATAAACTTGAGGAGGGTCAATACACCACATGGGGTTACTAAATTTTCCCAAGAATATACCCTGATCTCAGGCTGGAAGGTTTCTTTTCCATGTTTTTAGAGGCTGTATCTTCCCATCTCAGGATGCTTATATTGGTTTCAAGGTTTATAGCCTGATGATGGTGGCCAAACTAGAAGAAGGATTCCTTGTAAAACTATCCATACCCACCCTAGATCTTATTTATGAACTATTGGGTCATATTCAGGAAGGTAGGCCTCCGTATCATCTCTGAGGACCATTCCAGTTCTTGTATAGTTGGGTGGTAGAACACTATTGGTGTTATGAATATCAACATATCGTGATGGTTCTTTAATATTCTTTTCACCCTGTTTTACTTAATATTGTGTATGTTTTCTTGAAACCCCTTATCTTCGATGGAGTTGTTGGAATTTTGAGAGACTATTCCTATTTATCCTTCACCCCTTACCTTGAACCCTCAGGAACAATGGTTGATAACGGTAAAGGAACCTTGGAGGAATGTTCTTATATCATCTTTCTATAATATATAATTCTTGTTTCATGGGTGAAAAAGTAAACATCTAAGAATTATATACTCCTTATAGATTATCATGAAAATTCAGGTGCATACGACGAGTTTCTCCTTTACCCATTCCCCAGATTCTAGTGGCACATCAAGTTGTACGACACCAGTTGTGGCTGATAATAACATGTGAATATTCTAGCCTATATATTTCCTTTACTTTAACATGGACCTCTTTCAATCTATCCTAGGATTATGCCAGATTGTGGAAAATTTATTATCCTGATTGGATATTGGGTAAGGCAATTTAGATAGAACCCAATCCATTGGCCTCTACTCTCAATGTGTTTGATATACCCTCCTCATTAGTCTTGATGGGAGAACGACTCACATATCGATGATCTAATCATCTTAGGGGAGACTAAATCTCTAATCCACACCTTGATGAAGGAAAAGAAGGCCTTATCCTTTTAACTGATGCTGATGAAAACTCTACTGATACTGGTCCTAGTGGGGAATCCTTGGGGACCCTGCCAACTAATACCGAGCCTACCAGCCTAGTTCCTAAAGCTGGACATGATGTGGGAATGGGAGATTTACCCACTTTGGGATCATTCTTTAATTAAATATTGTCTTATTTGGTTTCAATTCCTGACTATATATTTGTGGCAGTGAGTAATATTGTGGTCAAACACCAAGTCGTGTGAAGACGAGCTTGACTTCAGATTTGTACCATCATCACGAATACCCCATTGGAAGAGATGGTCTACCAATCGAACAGAATGTGCCATCTTTTCCTTGATCTGGGTTTAGGTGAGATCAATTATCGACCCTTGAACCTCCTCTTCCACCAGATTTTTATAGCTTGGGAAGATTTAGTTTCTCATGAAGTCATCATTGATCAGTTTAATGCTTCCAATAATTAAATAGAAACTCTAGGGGATGTCACTATTATACTACACCACTTAGCTACTAAGGATGTAAATTCTCATGATCAAGTTTTTGCACAATCTAAAGAGCTACAGGAATGTGAGGCACACATTTCATGGTGAAAGACACAACATTCATAAAAAACTGAAAATTTCAAAGCCATTAGGTAGAGAGGTCAATATCTTAGGGCCTATGTTAGATAAATGTGCCCAAAATTTAAGACCAAATCTAGATAGAGGACGGTTTTGGAAGGGGCCCTTGATAGACCACATTAGGTAGTGGTCAATTTGCAGACCAGAGTGAGCCAAAATTTATTGTAACTATTTTGGATACATGTGTCTCTTTTCCTTTTGTTTGGCATGGATAGAATATAATACATGGATGCTCCCCTATTCTCATTTAATAAAACGAAAACATAATTTCTTCTTAGTGATTATTCTTTATCTGTTCCTGTAATTCTAATCAATTATAACTTGTTTCATTTTGAATGATAGTCTCCACTGGTTGTTAACTTTTAATCACGATCTGGGGTAAAAAATTGAAATTAACATCTAATGCTCTATTTTTTTCCTGATCCAAGGGACTCAGTGAGCATATTCTACCTTTTTCTAGGGTCATATGAAAAATTCTAGAAACTTTGTTTCTTTTTCTTTGTAACCCTATTTTTTTCCTAAGTCCACTATGGTGCGGGCTTAGCGGGTACAACTTGGATTTTTCTTAGGCTTCCCTTTGTTGGTTTTTGACATAACAAGCTTTACATCTCTTTGATTTCTTGTCTGCTAAAAATTATTTCTATACCATGAAAGTAATAGGTCTAGTGAACTAATACCCAACTTTTACCCAGGTTTACCTTTGTATTTTTTAACCTGGTGAGTTTTGTGTCTTTTTTTGTGGTCCATTTAAAATCTTGTGAACTGGACTAACATTACTGATGTTTTAGGTCAAATCGTTTTGACCATGAATCATGGGGAAAGGGCCTCAATAGGGTTTATTGATTGATAATTTCCTAATATTTTTTAGAGATTAATGAGGGGTTTTTCTTATTCCTGGTTCATAACATAAGGATGTGAAACATGATATGGGGCATGGAATCCATTGAGGAATATGGAAGTAGGAGAAGCTTTTCCTAGGAACAAATTTTCCTTTGATTGACTGACCTTTTTTGTGGGAAACTTTTTCGAAACCAATCAGGGCATATTATTAATATTCAAACAAATGTATCCTTAGTACACCGACCTTCCATTTCTATTGGCCATAGAATTTATGGAAATTTTGAATTTTTAAGACCATATAGGGTGGTTTTTTAAGGGAGTGGTGTTTGAAATGTATGAGGGATTTTTTATCAACTTAGATCCTGAATGAGAGACCAATCCTATGAAAATTTGGATTGTGTAAGTGAGGGTTGAAGCATGATGCAGTTTCATGCCTTTCAACTAGGACATGGGTGGTTTATTTTAATTTCTTACTACCCGAACGTTTGGTATTTTCAATAAAAACGAAGCAGTAAACGATTCTTCCTTATCACAATAGTCTAAACAAGAATGTTCTATCATCTTCATGAATTAGGGAGGAAAGGATGTAAACTATAATATGGGGGGTTTCTAAACCCAATGAGTGATATGGGGCATAAACATTGTGGGGGAATATGGAAGTAGGAAAAGCCTCTCCTAAGCATAAATTTTTCTCTGGTTGATAGGCCTTTTTTGTGGGAAACTTATGCAGACCCAACCGGGGCATATTGTGCATAGTCAAATAGAGGTTTCCCCAAGATATTGGCCCTCCATCTCCAATAGTCGGGGAAGGTTATAGGGATTTGGACCTTTCCAGATACAGAGTTTGGCTTGTTAATAGAGGGTTCCTGAACACGAAAGGGGGAATTCCAAGGTTAAATTTCCCTAGAATAGGTAAATAAATTTCCCTTATGAACATATGAGAAGGTTCCCTATTCCTATCAGACCCATATAAATGGAAAGTAAATTGTTTTTTTAATTTTTATGCAGATTCAAATTATGCACAGGAAGATAAGGGGAAAGTATTTCCTTATTGTCTCTGGATCTATCTCATGTAGGCATGAACCATATAAATGAAATGAAGGAAATTTTTTTTCCCATGACTCGACCAAATATTGGATACTGGGCGCCACTATATATCCCACAAGGGAAAGAACCAAGTTGTACATAGTTCTTTATGAAACACACCCTACATAAGCCTGATCCATACATAGTGAGGGGGTATTTTTAATTTTGGGGTAGCTAAACCAAGATGTAAGAATCTAGGCATTGCTGCATATCCCGTGTGGATATGAATCAATCCATACATAGTTCATGACACCATACATTTTTAGTATCACGTGATCAAAATGTTGGGCTATGCGGTTTAATGTCATGGAGTGAGAAAATAATGTCATAGAAATCATGAGTGAATAGAGGAAAATCGGGTCAGGATATTCTGATGTACTCTAGTTGTGTGTGTGTGTGGGGGGGGGGTAGTGTAAACCTTGGTTCTTAGAATTCTTGGATAATTAAAAATTATACAGGTCATGGAAGCCACTAGGGAATACATAGGTAGGAAAATACCCTCTTATGGATGAATTTGTCTCTTGTTGATTGTCATTTTTTGTGGGAAAATTATGCAGATCCAACTGAGGCATATGGTGCATAGTCAAATAGAGGTTTCTTCAAGATACTGACCATCCATTTCTAATGGTTGTGGATGTTTATGGAGATCTGAAATCACATGGGACATAGAATTTAATGAATGGAAAGATTATGTCTTGGTACGTGAGAAATATCTATACATTTATCATCCATGAAATTTGAAATTATCTGCATAGAATTGACTCATACATAGGGAGGGATTTCTATTTCTTTGATGGATCCTTGAATAAGGTACCTGAATTCATGATCTCTTTCCAAAATTTTTATATAGGGGTATTTTTCGTTTTCTTTTTTCTATGGCCAGGACTAGGAAAACAAGCCTAGGAATCACTACGTATCTCATTATATTGAGAATCAAGCCATATTTAGTTTATATTTATCCCATGAAGTTTACCATCATTCAGTAAGGATGAATATTAACTGATGTGAATGAGGGTAAATGATATTTTTGAGTGTTTTTAGGGAAAGAATCGATTCACATAGTTCTTAAAAATATTTCTTATGTAGGTCTGATCCATGCGCAGGGAGTGGAATATTTTTTTATTACGGTTGGAACCCTGATTGGATATCTAGGCATCACTATATCTACTATGAGGGAAGGAATAAATCCATAAATAGTTTTGTAATATGGCATGGTGGATGACCAATAACTAAGAAAACATCCTCTTAGGTGATAACCTTGTGGTTCTTTATAGTTTAATGTCATGCAGTGAGGAAATTTATCATGTAGTTTAATGTCATGTGATTAGGACAATTTCTACGCAGTTTAGAATCACATGGAAATAATAAAGATTCCACATAGTTTATCATCATGCGGTTAGGACATAGATCACCCGATGTGAAGGGAAATTCATATTGTATTATGTAGTTTAACATATTGTAATCAGAATGATGGAAGCAAAGTTTAATTCCATGTTGCAATAAAGAGGGAAAAGGAGTGTTATAATATAAGTTTCAAAGTGTAGATGATATGAACCAACATGAATGAGTACATAAGAGGCCCTACACCACACCACACACTTTTGAAGGAAACTTGATCCAAGGGTCCATATAGTTGAATAGATTTGTGGCTGGGCCCAAAGAAAGAATGTCTAGGAATCACTATGTATCCTATGTGAAGGAGAATCAAGAAATATATAGTTCTATAACCTCATGCAGTTTAATTTAATATGGTGAGGACGTAGGTGAACCAATGCGAAAGAGGTGGAATGTTGTGAATGGGCTCAGAATTTGAGATCTGAGGGTCACTATGTATCCCATGAAATGAGAATCATGGAACATGTATTTCTAGATAGGGATTATCCAAACAGGTCTGAACCATTTGTATAGGAGGGAATTTTTTAATTGTTCATGTTTTGGCCTAGGATAAAGGACTCAAAGTCATTATGTATCCCATGTAGATGGGAATCAAGGAACATGTAGTTCTGGAGAAAGAGAGTTTCTATGTGGATATAATTCTCATGTGGGAACAAGGAAATTTCATCTTCTCCCCCATAGATATAGATCATGTGTGATGAATCATTTATTAGAATAATAATCCCCATAGAGTTTATCATTATGTGGTTAGGATGATAAATCACATGCAATTTAACATCATTCAGTAAGGAAAATGGTAGTATTGTTTAACATCATATTGTGGGGATGATAGATGGCATGAAATTTAACATCTTGCGGTAAGGGTATTATATATGGAAGTTTAACATATTGAGATCATGATGTCACATAATGAATTTTAACATCTTACGATCAGAATGTTACATAATAAAGTTTAACATATTTTGACCAGGACATTAACTCCTGTAGTTTAACATCTTGAGATCAGGACATTAAGTCCTTTGACTACATGAAATATTTCTTCAAGAATATTGCATTGATATGAGCTTTAATAAGCTTTCCATCGAATGAAATTAAGTAATATTATCCATTAAAGTAGACCTATTGTATGCCATACGATTCTACCCATTTTGGTTATAATTTTTGAGGTTTATTTCCGAGTATCATTGGAGTTCTAAGGACCAACACCATTTCTCCTTTGACGAAAGACCAGAGACAAACCTTTTTATTAAAGTCTTGTGCAATCCGGTTTTGATATATCTCTTAATGGTGAAAGGTATGAAATCTCCTTTCATTGAGTTTCTCTAATTCATACAGTTTCTTTGGGTATTTATCATATTTGGACAATTGATCACAAATATCCAATCAGAGTGAGGGAAATTGAAATTCATTGGGAAGGATTGCCTCCACCCCATATACCAATGAATATGGGGTTTCTTGGGTAGTGGTGAGGTTCGTAGTCTGGTAAGTCCACAGATCATGAAAAAACTTATCTAGACACAAATTATTATCTTTATCTATCATCTTCAGGAGTACATTGGATAAGGTATTGTTGAAGGACTCTATCTGTCTTTGGCCACTACATGATAGAAAGATGAACAGTTGGTCTTAATACCATACTCCTGATATAGCTTCTCCAACTTAGTAGAATAGAAATTGGTGCCTTTGTCTATCACTATTGTATAAGGGACACCAAATCTGGTAATGATGTTGTATTTTTTAAAGATAAAAATGTTTATTGCCTCAAATTCTTTAAAGGGTACAACATCTGCCCATTTAGAAAAGAAGTTAGTTTTTATGAGAATATAATTGAATTGATTGGTCATAGCATGAAGATATAGTACCATAACGTTCATTCCTCATATGGGAAATGGCCATGAGTACTTGGATGTGTGGAGTAACTCTAAGGGTTGATGAATGGAATTGGAATGGACTTGGTAGGAATGAAACTTTTTGATGAAGTTAGTGCAATCCTATGTCAAAGTGGGCCAATAGTATCCAAGCCTTCTAATTCGATGCGAAAGATTTAGTCCTGATTGATTTGAATTATAGGATCTAGTATGTACTTAATTCATGAAAACAAAAATCACTTTTCTATCAATTAATCTAATAAGGACCCCATCAAGGACCTGCTTATAGAGGACCTTTTGTTGATTCTTTTCGTCATACAGAACAAAATTAATTACTCATCTTCATATTTTCTCCCTTCCAGACCTATCTAGTGGGTGATCTCCCTTTTTAATATAGTCCAAAATGGGTCTCATCCAACTAGTGGTGGGACCATACATCTCAGTTATGGGGTTTATATTGTTGATTTCTTCTGTGTTCACCTGAATGAATGGAAAGACCATCCGAAAGTGCGCAATGCTGATGGCTATTTCATCTCAGTCTGGATTAGACAGAGATGTGGCTGTATTTTCAAAATGCATCAGCCTGGGAATTTTTCAACCAAGGTATATGAGTTAATATCAGATTTGAAGGGAATTACTCCATAATTCCTTAGACATGATCAAACAAAGGAATCAACTCTTCCCTTTTCATGAAATAATCATCGTTAACTTACATGATGACCAATTTTGAATCGCCTTTTGTATTTGATTTTTCTACATTACTTGAAGTGATCGCTCTACCCTAGAAACACAAGCCAAATATTCTACTCCATTGTTTTTTCATCCATATGATAGCAGGAAGGAGTAAGGAAAGACTACCTTTGTTGGAGATATGAGCACGAATCCTATCCCCACTTTGTTGAGATCAGGGTCTTCCATCCTTTTTCATGTTGGGATTGTAAATGTACCATCAAAGTGCATGTCCTATATTTTGGGATCTTCATTTATAAAGAAAAAATATTCATCAGGTAGTTTTACATACAATGAATTCATTTTTGATGTGAGATGATCTACCATAAAATCTGCTAATTCCTAACCTTTGACGGCTTTTTGAGGCATGAACCGTATGTCAAACTGTTATAGGATGACCAACCACTGTGATAGATGTCCAATAAAAATTGTACATATGAGAATATATTTGAGTGGGTTTTTTCATGAGACCAAATGGATATCATGGTGTTGTAGATAGTGCCTTAGATTTTGGACTACAAATATTAGCACCAAATAGCTATTTTTGATACTTGAGTAATGTGTCTCAACATCGATCATGGTTTAGCTGAGATAAGAAAGGTTGTTTTTAGTATTTACATCATTATTTTAAGTGAGGATGGAACATAAGGATTAGTCCAATAAATTCACATACAAAATGAGTGGTCTTCCTTCAATAGGCGACATTAATACTGGCATAAATAAGAGATATTTCTTGAGACTATCGAATGCTTCTTAAAAATAATCAGTCTATTGATATTCAACCTTGTTTTTCATTAACCTGGTAATGGGAAAAAATTTATTGGTAAGGTTGTAAATGAATATTCAAATGCAGGCCAGGTGTCCATGGAGTCCTCTCAACTCGGTGAGGTTATGAGAAGGTGACATGCCAAGGATGACATTCATCTTCTCGGGGTCGACTTCAATTCCATGATAGAATATACCAAAGCCTAGAAATTTCCCATAGGTAATGTCGAAAGAACATTTCAAGGGGTTCATTTTTAGACCGTTGTAATAGTTTGTTGAAGAGGATTTCAAGATATGATTGGTGGTCTAAGCGTTGTCACAATTTAACTTCCAGGTCATCAACATAGCATTCTTAGAAATTTCCCAGGAAGGGTTTTAATATGTGATACATGATATGTGGTGATGGAATTCTTCAAATCGAAGGGAATAACCCTATAGAAAATTACTCCCTAGGGGCCCTAAAGGCGGTGACTTATGCATGTTCTTGGGACATTTGGATTTGGTTATATTCTGAATAGTTGTCCATGAAATAAAGAGCTTGATATCTAGTAGTTTCATCAATAAAAAATTTTGTGATCGAGACTAGGAAATCGTCTTTTAGACAGTGCCGATTGAGATCCCTGAAATCGATGAAAAATCTGATTTTTTCATTATTATTTTTGATATGGACTATATTTTCCACCCAAATGGGATATTGGACCTCCCAAATGAAATTATATTTGAAAAAGTTTTCAATTTCAGCCTCTATCTCGGAAGCGTGTGCCGGGTGTGTCCTTCTGGATACTTGTTTATGGCCCTGATGATCTTCTATAAGACCCAACTAGGGAGTTCCCACCTTGGGATCGAGGCCTAGAATTTTTTTATAGTTCCAGGTGAAAACATCTTGATACTGCATAAGGAAAGGGGTATACATATCTTTCTCTTTCTAAGAAATGGATGCACTAATCAGGGTGGGATGTGGATCTTCTTCCTAACCAAAATTGATCTATTTAAGCTCATCAATAGTGGTAGAGACACCTTCCTCAAATGATGGAGGATAATCCCTAAGTTCTTCTTCCTATTCTTCTTCATCCTTTTCTTATTCCTCTTATTCTGATGGGGGAAAAATTCTTGAGATGATCTCTCCAGAGTTGGGAGAAGAGTCGAGATCTTGATATTCAGGAGCTGAAGAAAGTTCTCTTGATCCAGCTGATAGCGAGGAATATTCTAGAGAAGATGGTGTGAGGAACAAAAGAGGTATTTCTTCCTCTTCTATCTCAGTGGGTGAGGCATGTATTATCTAGATCTCTAAGGATTGATTAAATGAGTTTTCATTTGATAACCCACCATCATCTTGGGGTTCAGTGATTTTTCAACACTGTTGGACTTGGTGTCCATGACAGAGATCATGAGAACAACTGAATGCATTCCTGAGTTCGAACACATACTCACAAATTAATTAATGGGAAATACGTATTCTTCACCAAGATATTTTAAAGGATCTTCTAGAATCATTTTCAAACCATTCATGGGGGTGACCCCATTAATACCATTTATTGGGGGTTCTTCCCTTTCCCTTGATAGAATCCCACATCAATATAACGTGACTCGTAAGATTTGAATGGGTCCTTATCAGTGCATAACATACCAATTTTTCCATTTATGAAATATTTAATGCATTGATGGTATGATGAGGGAACTACTGCATGTTGGTGCAACCAGGGCCTTCCTAGTTAGATTTTGGAGGTTGTGTTTTTTTGTATGAAAAAAAATTGTGAGTCGGCCAGAAGGTCTCTAAACTACATTTTGAGCCCGATTTTTCCCAATGGCTTCTTCTTCATTTCATCATAGCCTTGAAAGGTTATAGAGGATGGTGATAAATTATCCCCATTTCATCCCATCCAGTGAAGTGTTTGCACTGGAATGAGAATAACTCTATATCCATTTTCAAATGAAACTTTTTGAATGTTTACACCATTTATCTTACCAGAAACATACAAGGGTTTGATGTTTATCAAATAATGGTGTCTTCATCATGATTTTTGAAGGAGATAATCACATGAAATTCCATGGGATCAGTTTATTTTTGATAGACTTTAGCAGATTCTACTTCGACTTTAAACTTCTGGGGCCTTATCAGAGCATCTATGAGTAATTTCCTAAGGCCATTTGAAAAAATCAAGGCATCGAGGATAGATAGATTGTCTAGTACTAAGGCCAATTGCTTTAGAATTTCATACTTCTGGTCTAAAGGTTGGAACTTCCCAGTATGGGATGATCTTTTGTGGGTGCTTTAGGGTCATGAACATTAGATGGAGATGGATCAACCCCTGGGATAGGATCTGAAGGATCTTCCAATCTTTTTAAGTTATCCCAGGAAGGTCTACCCGTACGCTAAGGGAAATTAGACATCTATTTGTCTTTTGGAGGATATTCATGAATGATTGGGCCAAAGTGGATTATTATTGGTGAAGGAGAATTTTCCTATTTCTCCGGGGTCTATTGAAGGGATATTACAAGAGTTTCTACAACATTGACAGTTTGATTAGGGGTGCAACCATAAGTTTTGTTTCTTCCATAGTTGTGTCTTCATTGGTATCCTCATATTCTGCGGCCTCTTCTTTTAGTTCCCTGATCGGGTGTGGGGTACTTGGGTTCATATCCATACTCATCATCATATAAGGGATCCATTAATTAAATGACATTAATGGAGCCAAAAATCAACTTCTCATCTGATGTTGAATATTCCTAACTGATTATTTCTAGTGGTGTCATTTTGCGGGGTGGTACCCATTCATTCAGATCTGATGGCATAAAATATGAGTGGGTTAAGGATAAATTTTTCCTTGATACGGGTTTGTCTTCTTTAAATTTCTCTCTGACTTTTTGGTTAAACTAATTTTTAGAGGATTGTGGGGATGAGGTTTTCAGCCGCGTTGTAACGGGAACTGTTTGGGGCACATTCATTTGCTTCAAATGCACTTAGATTATTCCATGATCTTGGTTGACTATTTCTAGAGTCATACAACTATCAAAATTACACTCTCTTTGGATGAAGACCTTTTCCCACTCCTCTCCTTCATTGTGGCTGATGGAGGAAACATATGCCACCTATACTATTGGTGGTCCCAACTTGATTTCCTAGAGTTTATCATTTTATGCTGGAGGTATTTAATGATGAAACAATCCCGGATGGTGTGCCCTAGTATCTAGTAGAAGGGACTATAATCTATCTAGTCATCGAGACTAAATTCATCAACCCTCTTTGGATATGGTAGATGTAGAATGTTTCAGTTCATAACAGCTATAAAATAGCCACGAACTTGATCATATTAGAATGAGTAAAATTTATATCTCTATTAATCAAATTAATTTCACCTAGTTACCATCCACTCATCCTTTTGAGGTAGGGGCTATTGTTGATGCCTAGGGGGCCCTATATGATTCGGTGCAGGACTCGAAGCTGGCACAAGTGTAGGGGGTGGCTTAAGTGTAAGAGAAGCCGCTTCAGATCTTCCTACTGTTTTTCCTAGGGATGATGGGGATACTTAGGACTTGATTATATTATGTTTTAAGGATTCTTATATTCATTGGGAAATTGAATATAAATCCAAAACCCCACTTCTATATTTCACTAGGATAAGTGATGTTCAAAACTTATCATGAAGGTTATCGATGAACATAACAAGAATCTCATCTCAGGGGTTTGGCTGGTTCAAAGACTAGGTCAACCACTTCTATCTGAAAATGAAGTCTAAGACTCTCTCATTCTACCACTATTTTTAATTCATTAGGTCACTGACTATTGTCTTTGACAATGTTGAGATTAACTGTAAAAGGAACTACTGCCGAAGATCCTCCTAACCTGTTATCTGCTGACCTAGAAAATAGGTGTACCATACGGAGGATGAACCTTGAAAAGTTCACACGAAGCATCTTAATTTCACTAATTCATGTTGCTATGCGGTTCCACTCATGGGATCATAATAAGATGAATAATGCATCAGATGTCATTTCGGGTCACCTGAGACATTGAATATTGGGAACATGGGATTCCTGAAATTCAGTGACAGCAGAGTGTTACTCACCCAATCAGGGTAAGGTTTATATTCTAGTTGTACCAAAGAACATCATCCTCATATAGATTCCAATCGATCTTCAAATGACTCGATGGTATTAATAATCCCTTTATGTGTGTCTTGTTGAACTTGAGCATGGGCAGACATAGTAGGTGGAAATATTGGACTTTCTAGTTCTACTTATAATTGAGGCAGATATCTAACTGAAAGCATCCTTTTTGTACTTATCTGAACATGTTCTGGATATTTTATTAATGGAGGGAAATCATGATATCTATTTGGAATCATATTATAAGGACCCAGCCTTAAACATTACATAATCTTGAATTATTTCAAGAATTCACATTGAGGATTTTTTCAGGTTTGTAGTTTTAGAAAATTAGGCCATAACTATTACATAACAACTTAAATATTATATGTATACACTACTACTTAGTATCCACTTTTCATAAAATAAAAAATCTTAAAAATAAACATGTCTAGTTCCATGTTTTAGATAGAATGACTTTTCCTTGAACCCATCCTTGAACCTATTCATCTTTAAGTCCCGTGGAAAACATTTCAAAAACTTGGGATGAGCATAAAAAGCTCAGTAAAGGTTATAAAATAAGGAATGAAAACATTATCCCATCAATAAATACAAATCAATGAAACCAATACTTTTCTAATCATAACATACCTTACGAAATCATAATATTCATGAATAACACACAGAAATCATAAATCATAATGGTAACTTATGGCATACATAACATGATTACATTATAGCTATCACAACTACATAGGGAGTCACATTTGGAATACCCATCACATTATATTACCTAAATCTCTTAGGAGAAATATTAACGTTTACCTTAATCACGTTACCCAATGCATTAGAGAGCAATCTCAGGCTCACCCGCCCTAGGTTTATCACGGAGCCACCCGTATACGTAAACAATTCCCAAGAACCATAACATAATCATATTACATAATCATAAAGTAAATATAACATTTCCATATTGAAATCACAATATATCAGTTCAATATACTGGTATAATCAATGCTTTATCAAAACCATTTTCAAAACTATTTAAAACATTTAATAAAGAGATTTTTGAATCAAAGTGTCCCATACCAATTTAAAGATTTTAAAGGAATTAAAATTTTAAAATAGTAATGTCTATATAAATAAATCCTTAAAACCACTTTTAAAACATGGACATTAATGAGAAATATTTAGAAGAATAAATCTTTAAACCGATATTTTAGTTAAGGAGTTCTTAACCAAATATGATATGCTTGAATACAAATAATTGAGGAATAAAATTTAATCAAAACTTTATAATATCATTAGAATAAAGGTATTCATGATATAACATGCCAAAGGATATTATATACACCATATAAAAGTGAATTGATGCATAACAACAATGAAGTCTCAATGGAATGTAAATTGAGACGAAATCCCTTATAAAGACAGTATCCTTAGATTAAGGATAAATCAATTAGGTAACTATGTGTGAAAAATATAAAAACACCCAATATAATTGGATATTAAGTGTAAAAAAATCATAGGTCATTCACACATATTCATATCACAAAATAATCAAGAATTAGAGGTTTAACCCAAAGAATTGAAATTGGGTAAAGAAGTTCCCCTACAGAAATTCAACAGCCTAACGACGTCACTTTAAAAATTCAGAAAATGAGTTGATGAGAGATAAAAGGGTATCTAATCACATGTAAATAAAATTTAAATCAATAAGAATATATAATAACATATCCCAAAAAAATAAGATGTAAATTAAAAGACATATCAAGAAGAAGTCTTTTAAAAAGAGGAGGGTGAAAGGTTCCCTCACCGATTTGGTAACTTTCAAAACATACACCTCATGAAAGAAGGATCATACAATGAATATCTAATTACCCATAAATTAAATTATTTTACAAAATTAATACAATCATGGGAAGTACATACACCACACAAAATGAAATAGTGGCAAATATAGCATGAATCTCACGAGAATAAAAGTGATATGAAAACACCTTACCTCGTTGTAATAAATCGAGTCGTATGACCAAAAGATAATAAACACCAAATGAATTATATAATACCATGAATATAAAAATAATCATGATAATATATATCAAATGTAAGTAAAAAATACACCATATTCAATAAATAAGTGGCGAACAATGTAAATCTCACGGAATTAAATGTGAGATAAGAAATCCCTTACCACGTGTCCGACTTGACTCGCTCGTATGTTCCTTGTTATTTATGAATGATAAAATTAAGTGAATTTATAATTTATTAAGAATATTTTTCAAGTTTATTCTTCCTTTTACATCACTTATTACCCTGCTATAACAATTAGTTAATTTTTTGAGTTCATATCAGACATTTTGTCGATGTTCAGAACTTGAGTAAAAAATGAACTTGTTATAATTATAAATTGTTCATGTGGTAAAAAGTACACTATCCAAAGAATGGTATTCATCATTTATATGTCATATATATAATATATATCCAGTATATATATGTATTTATAATAGTACATAACATTTTTAGATAATAAATGAAATGCACCGTTCATGGAGGTGGTAAGCCGTACGTACGCATGAACGCTACTTTCATTTATATTTAATATTTTAATGGAATGAAAACATAGTGATTAATAGGTATATTATAATTTTAGTATAATATATATGTCATATATGTTACATATGTTTGTAAATTCTATCCTTTATACATTCTACGTATGGCATGAACGAGTTATATCACTTTGAGGGGGCGGTAGTCCGCACTTCCTCAAATGAAATTATCGCATTTACCCATTATGGGAACCATAAAGGTATGCTATAAAAAGGAAAATACAGAATAATAAAGAAAAAATAAATATAATATATATCATATATAGATACAATTCCATCATAATGTCCACCATGAGATGTGGTAGGAGATAATTGAACAATCATCGTTTCGTGAGGCAGTAGTTCACCGTCCACTGAAACAGTATGTTATTTACCCATTAGATGGAGGTGTGTGTAAGTGTAGATAGAATCCTTCTCCTAAAAACATACTTGTATATTCAGGATACTGGTTTTGTTATAAAAGAAAGGAATAAAAAGAGTTTAGGGGGTTGGATAAGTAAAATAAAACAAAAGAACTTAATAGAAGATGTTACCTTTAAATCGGGTAAATCCCTTTGGTTTGAACCAAAATGGTTTCTTTAAGTGATTTATGGATAAGGTAAGGCTTCTAGGATGAAGATAGGGATCTTGGGAGCTTATTGGATTAGAGTTTTGATGATATAAGGTCTTGATAAGTGTGAGAAATGGGTAGGAAGTGAGGGATTTTTATAAGGGAGAGGAGGGGCTCTTTTGGAAAGTTTAAAAATATTATTTTATTATATAATGATTTTAGGTTTATAAAGGTAAAAAAATCATTAAAGTAAAAGATAAGTTGTCCCATGTTCTACATAAAATAATCCAATAATAACTGGACAAGTTTTGGATATTGTTTTAATTTTTATCTTCTTATTTATTTAAATCATTCATTAATGACGCAAACACTACATCATCATTGTGTCATAAATAATTTTATTTATTTGATGTCTAAAAATGATAAAAAAATTACCATGATGTAGGAAATATTTTTATATTTCTAATGAATATTTAGAGTCAAATATATCAATTATATAACCCTACAGTAAAATTGTTTTTGTAAAACAATACATGTTTATGACATTTTTATTTTTTCTTTAAATAAAAAGTTATTAATGTCATTATCTTACCCAGGTGGCTCCATGGGGTCCCAAAATTGACCCATGGGTTGTCTTGGTCGGCCATGACTTCATCAAATAAGGTTAGGACAAGTGTCAAGGTAATTTTATATTATTATTGTCATGACCCCCTCCCCACAAAGTGTACCCCTCATGGGCCGACAATGTGAGAAGGGAGATGGTGACCCCCGAGTCCCACCTCCAGTAGGCACCGGGTTGGAGACTAGCACTGAGGGTATAGAAAACACAAAAATTGGAGGACTTAACCTCTAAGAGAATACACATGGAAGAGAGAGAGAAGATAGAATCCAACCAAATCCAACTCAACCAGTAAGATAAAAGAAATACCAAGTACACATATGAAATGTCATGCAAAACTGCTACAACTGAAAGGGGAAAAACTGCAAGTACCCAAAAGAAAGTAAAATAGTAACAACCATAAGCCCAAACAGCTCCTATAACCACAAGCTAGTAGTAACCATCCTGATCTCCAACCTACTCCAGGTGACCTAAAAAATAGTTTATATAATCATAGGGTGAGTATAACAGTATACTCAGTAGGAACCCCCCCGAAGCCTCTCGTGAAAAAGTAAAGAAAGCATGCTAAATCAAAATGAACAACATGTGAAACTAAATCGTCACTTAAATAGGTATACTAAGTTCCCAACCTCACCATGGATACTCTCACCAAGTAACACATATAAGAATATATCATATAATAAATAATATCAAGGGTACCCCACTACTACTTCCCCACTTGTTTTCCACTTTTCCCCAATGTCGCATATCCTAATCATCTCTATCCAAAAAGGCTTGCCCGCAGAAACCTAGGCGAAGCACCACAATATGAACCTCATGCAACAAAACCACCATGTCCACACAAGAAAGTAACCAAGTAGTTTCCGGGAGCCACCATATCTCAAATAACGTGTATCAGACATTGGGTATTATACCTCAATCCATTACAACCCATACACTGAGTAAGGATCCTCAAGCCATCACAGCCTATACACGTTACACCTATAGTAGTCCATAAGATACTATATCTAGAATATATGTGTGTGAATAACCACAATCCATTACAACCCTCTACACACATATATGGGGAAAACTAACTACTATGCCTACCAGTACAAGTAATTACCAAGAAAAGAGAGCAGGGACAAAGGGGGTAGTCATCCATCCATCCTCCCACCAGAATGTTGGGGAAAACACCCCCTAGGACTCAAAATCCCAGGGGTGTTAATTTCCATTACTGAAAGGGTGGATTAGCGTATATAAACACAAAAATTACAGAATATATTATATCTCACAACCACACTATGGTCATAACTTAGTCTTAGACACAACTGCAGCTAACGTCTCTTAGAATCTAGGATTCTACTTCTAAGACTAGGTATCCTATAAGAACACAACCACTTAAAGAGCTTTAATACATTATTTCATTCCCTTTTTATTAATTTCACTTTACGTTAATTAATTCTTTAAAAATTAATTAACCAATAACAATTCCATATTAAATTTCATTATAATCACACCCAAAGTCCATTGTCCCTTTAAAATTACAACCTCAACATTATGTTCCAGCAAACTCCAACCCCATGGGTTAACATCATTTATTCAATTATTCATTATAGAATTACTTTCCCATATTCCCAAGCATTCTAGAAAAACAATCTATGCTGCAAAACACAAGGGGGATCAAAACGGTGATTAGATGTACTACCCATCGAGTCTTTACTTTCAATAGCAAGAGCATAGACCCATCCTCCCTTGAGAAGCTAAAAACGGAAATCACGTGGCATACCACGCACTTCTTAGCCTCTTTTAGAAGAAGGGTAAGTAAGACCAACTTCCTTGAGTAGTGGGGAAAAGTAAAGAAGATAATCAACCAATAAGAATCAACAAGCATCCAACAATCACATCCATCCCATTCCATCATCTCTGGTGTCCTCCATGACACCCACATGCATAAACTGATGCATCTTTCCACTCTAAGAGTCATCTACTGCCACAACCAAAGGTCTTCATGCCCCCAAATATCACAACAGCCCTCCATGATCACATCACAACACAAGCAGCATGAAAAAAAAACATCTTAACAATTGGGCTTTTGGCCCTTTAACAATCAAGAGGGTAACTCAAAACCCTTCAAGTAATTATCAAACAAATAATCCGTTTTGAATTAATCGATTTATTATACGTAGGTTCCACATTCGGGAAACCTAAATAGTAAGCTATCAAAAATAAATTAAACATGCTTACTGCACCATTTTGATTAACATCAAAATTACAACAAGAAGAAACAGATTCATTTACATGCCTCTTTATCTTTATCCAAACAATTATCAATTAATTATGGTTTACATTCTTTACCAATTTTTGTCAAGAATGAATAGATATACGAAGAAAGCATAGATATCCCACTATCTTGCAAAACAAGATTCAATAACATACGATCAATATAAATTTATTTATCTGGTTCAAATATTTATTATGTCAATTCCATTGTGGTCCAGTGGGATAAAACATGCTAACAATACAGTTGCACGTAAAAGAAAAGAGAAGAAACAAATCCTCTACCTCAAACAGTTCTTGATGTTCTTTATCCACACAATGAGTCACGATCCTCCTCTCGCGACAACTGCATCCACCTGAGGATGCCACGGTATGACCGCACCAAATAAAACCCAAGAAAACTCCATTAGAATCTTAGATATTACATGATATAAAATGGAAAGGAGAAACAAGAGAAGATGAACCCTAAAAGAACGATGAGAAAACATACCTTATATTGATGATTGATTGATACTGCTTGGTTGCATAAAAAATAGAGTGAAACTAATCCTAGGAGTAAGTTTGATTATGAAAATCCTACGGAATAGAATGAAAGGCTCTAGAATCTCATAGCTGATAACAAAGAGGAAGAATTAGGGAGGAAGATATCCCTTCCCTTTAGAAGATTTAACAGAGCGACAATTTAAGATACACTTGATTTCCCATTAAAAGAAGATCGTATTAAACCATGCAGTTTGACCAAGTAAAAATATCCCGAGACTTAGGAATAATTAATATAGGAGTTATGGCCTTTGAATCGGACTTAGAGTCCTCAAAACGAGGCTCTAAATGCATTTTATGTCAAAGGAAACGTTAAAGGGGAGAAACTATAGGATGCTGGAAACACTGTTCACAAAATCGAAATTTGGAAAAGGAAATAGAGGATACTGATAGACCTCACCGTTCTGGAAACACTGTTCACAAACTCAAAATTTGGAAAAGGAAATAGAGGTTACTGTTAGAACCTCACCATTTTGGAAAAATTATTCATGAACTTAAAATTTGGCAAAGGAAATAGAGGTTACTGTTAGAACCTCACCGTTCTGGAAACAGTGTTCACGAACTCAAAATTTGGCAAAAGAAATAGAGGTTACCGTTAGAACCTCAATGTTCTGGAAACACTATTCATGAACTCAAAATTTGGTAAAGGAAATAGAGTTTACCATTAGAACCTCACCGTTCTAGAAATACTATTCATGAACTCAAAATTTGGTAAAGGAAAGAGAGGTTACCGATAGAGGTTACCGGTAGAACTGTTCACCGATGGAACTGTTCATAGAATTAAAAATTTGGAAAAGGAAAGAGAGGTTATCATTAGAGGTTACCGATAGAAATGTTCACCAATGGAACTGTTCATAGAATTGGAAATTTGGAAAAGGAAAGAGAGGTTACCGATAGAATTGTTCACCGATGGAGCTGTTCATAGAATTGGAAATTTGGAAAAGGAAATAGAGGTTACCATTAGAGGTTACTGATAGAACTGTTCACCGATGGAACTATTCATAGAATTGGAAATTTGGAAAAGGAAAGAGAGGTTACCGTTGGAGCTCACTATTGGCACTATTCACAGAAGGTTACTGATGCACTGTTCACAACTGTCTACCATTGGAACTGTTCACCGAGGGTCACCGATGCTACTGTTCACAGAAAGGGAAAATTAGAAAAGTGTTGGGGATAAGTCACCTTGACCTCCCAAAACACCTCAAACACCATATTTTCAAAAAGTAATGGACCGAAGAGGTCCGAGCCATTACAATTATAATATTATTTTTACATTAAATTACCCTAATTACCTTTAATTGTGGTTAATAAAAGTCAAAAGTTACTATTCACCAAAAATTATTTGCATCCCATTGAACCACATTTTATTTACTAATGAAAAACATGTATGTCGGATTTTTGAAATTCAATTCACATAAGCGATAAAATTACATTTTATGCAAATTTTGAAAAGCACATAAAAGGTGGGTAAAAAGACGTTAAAAAGTTCAATAGAATTTTATATATCTAATCTTATTATAAAATGACTCAAATAAATTACATTGTATCAATATATTTATTATGTATCTATTTTGACTTTAAAACAAATTTAAATTTAAAAATAATTATTTAAATAAAAAGTTGGTTTTAAACAATAACACAATGTTTTTCACTATTCATCAAAAATTGAAAGTTTTCAGAAAAATATCAAAAATTCACTCTAAGATAAATTTGATATTCTGAATACAAAAATGATGTCTATTTTACCAAATTCAAAACATAGAAGTTTCATTAATTAATTCTATAATTAATTCCCGTCGTCAAAACAAAAAATGTGTTTTTAAGAAATAATAACCATCAAAAGATTGATACTTGTTAATGTCCAATTTCAAAGTGAAATTACTTCCAATGGCCAAAATTGGATTAAATGGCAAAAATATAATCTATTTACACTTTAAAACAAATTAAAAATATAATCTAACCATATAAATAAATTATATTAAAAGGCAGTTTTGAATTAAAATACTGCATTTTTTCACTATTCATTAAAAATGAACATTATCAGAAAAATATCAAAATTTCTTCCAAAGTAAATTTTGATGTCCCGATTCTAAATATGAAAATTATTTTGTCAAATAAAAAATATAAAAGTGACAAAAATTAGATTTAAAAAGGGTTCTCCATCAAAAGGCAATAAATCGACCCTTTAAAGAATATTAGAGTATTTATGTTTAAAATTAGATTCATTCACATTTTAAGCCTCTAAATTTTATTGGGTAAATGTAAAAACATTTAAAAAACATGTATAATAATATTGTAGTTATTTCTATTCATTCCTTCCAATACAACGGCTAGGCGTTAACTACTATTTAAAATAATAATATTATATTGTTAGTGTGCAATGTAAGATTTCAAAGAAACCCGTTGTTGCATATCGGGTACGCTATCGAGCATAGAAACCCCTTTAAAATAAAATTAATAATTAATTTTCAAATATTAATAAATATGAAAATATTTCATTCTTTATTTACCTGGGATGTTACATCCTTCCCCCCTTTTTGGAACTGTAGCCTCACAATTTTAAAAAAAATTGGGCTCAAAAAATTCATTGAAAGTCCCAAATCAAAAAAAGATTCAATAAAACTATTACTTTAAAATAAAGTATGAGAAGTAAAAAGGTAACCCGAGATAAAAAATACTAGGATTCCATAAAAATATGGATATGGAGGAGAAAAAAAACCATCAAGTTCTGATGGAGAGTGATATAAAACATGATTAAGAGAAAGTTAACCACCAGAAAATCACAAACTTGTGATGGGTTAAACAATCTTTGATTCCCCAGTAGGAAAAGTTAACAGACAAAGTTTTTGTTTTAAGTTACTTTTCATAAAGTTGAGGGATTTATTTATGAGCTTAACTAAAAACATAAGGAAACATACTTATTTTTCATGTAGAATTTCACACTTTACTAGATTTCTACCATAAACTCATCTTTCCTCAAAACGATGAGTATTGAAGATAACTTGGTCACATTAAAATCTCTAGAATCAACTTCAAGAAAATCACATAATCCAAAATGATGAACTATATATTTCCCTCGTCTTTAGATATTAACCAAAACCAAAATGGTTAGTACAAGATCAGATAATCCCCAAATAGGATAATACATTATAAAAAGAAGTACTACACTTAATGTACAAAAATCAACAAGAAATACCCAAAGGTTAACAAAGACCATTCAATACAAAATTGCCCTTAAAATTCTTCAAAATAAACCAAACTAAAGTTGAATCCCAAAACTCAGAATAATTTTATCACATAGTGTTCCATGATATATCTTAACATTTATCTCCAAATAACACTAGCTACTCTTAAAGTCTCATACTAAAAAGTAATTAACCTAATCACATATTCTCTATGCTAGGTTAATAATTTTCCAGAAATAACCCAAATCACCACATATCCATAATAAAAACATATATTCTTCCAAAATAAAATTTCAACCATTACTCCACAAATGAAATCCCATAGTATTCTATTTTACTTAGGCATATAGTGTTCCCAAAAGCGCAAACGTCTTCCAAAATAACATTTATCACTTAATCAACAAATCATTTTCCTATATTAATGATATCCATTTGATAAAAAAGTAGATACCAAAATCAACTTATTCTTCATTCATAAAATCATTTAACTAAAAAAAGAATAAGTCATACTAAATATGAACTTCATGTAGTCTAGTGGTAGGAAAAAAATACCAGTTTCACTTTGGTTGTGGGTTCGATTCCAATAGCTTTGTCCGACGCGACAAGTTGTCACGCGGTTTGTGTGTTGTCCTTTTTCAAAAATTATATAATTTTATAACATTACCCAAAAGATATAAATTCATCAAAAATAACCATAACATATTTTAACCATGAAGGTTATCTAATAACTTTCATTTTGCATCCCAAAATGTATTAACCTATAATTGCCTCAAATTCAAGGATTATATAAACCCAAATAGTTCTTTATAACTATATACACAAAAGAAAAGATAATTATTACTTGAATAAAATTTTCATATATCAAACTTCAGGGTTACACATACTATAAACAGTCTTCTAATGTAATCCCATCATCAAAAGAGCCTTAATACTTTTAAGTATTTCACCATCCTAAAATCTACCATAACTCTTGAATCCCTTATATGTTGAATTCTTACTCATTCAACATTATTCATGATCTATTAACCATTCCTTTCCAACTTATTCTAAAATACTTCTTTCCTACAAAAAAATCATGAATCATATCCTAAAATTCAATAATATCAAACCATATGTTAAGAAATAATCCATACCTTTCATTGGTCATTGTCAGTTTCTTCCTCCTCAATCGGAATGGAATTAGGTATTGGTAAAAAAATATTTGTATGATCCTGGTGATACCATTCCCGAAACCTCTTCGCAGGACATGTGTTTGTATAATGACCATGAAAACCACATTTAAAACATTCAATTGATCGCTCAGAAAGAACTTATTTCCCTTTCCTAGAGTCAACTAGATGCTTCTTTTTTCCATGGCAGGTTCTTACTTTATGACCTTCATTTCCACATCTACAACATCTTACCATCCCTTTGAAACATTTTCCTAGGTGTTTATTTCCACATCCTTGACACATATGTTTTTTAACATACTTACCTTTATGATTATTACCCGAACTTCCATAAGGATTTGTTTCTCACATATATTTTCCCTAATAAAAATCACCATGGTTTAGGTGGTCAATCATGAATCCATGTAGTTATTTGAGAATAACCACAAGATTTCTCATTGCGGCTCCCATTTCATTCAATTTATAATTCTGAAAACCGTCACAGTTTTCTTCACATCCACTGTTACTTTGGTGCCTACTAGATCTAGCCATTTACTAAAACCAAAAAGGTCAGTGTGAGTATATCAGTAAAATCATCATATAATATCTTATTAGGAGGGTAAATACTAAGATATAATTATTCATGTTATCTCAAACTCATTCACTTTATCTAAAAAAACTATGAATCTTTATGAAATCCTAACCATTATGGTAATGACACTTATGCTTAAAAAATACCCTAACCTTTAAAGTTATCTACATCGACCTCTGATACCAACTATAAGGACCTGACCTTAAACATTACATAATCTTGAATTATGTCAAGAATTCAATTTGGGGATCTTTTCAGGTTTAGAGTTTTAGAGAATTAGGCCATAACTATTATATAACAACTTGAATATTACATGTAGACACTACTACTCAGTATCCACTTTTCATAAAATAAAAACTCTTAAAAATAAACATGTCTAGTTCCATGTTTTAGACAACATGACTTTTCCTTGAACACATCCTTGACCCTATTTATCTTTAAGTCCTGTGGAAAAAATTTCAAAAACTTGGGATGAGTATAAAAATCCCAGTAAGGGTTATAAAATAAGGAAGAAAACATTATCACATCAATAAATACAAATTAATAAAACCAATACTTTTCCAATCATAACATACCTTATGAAATCATAAGATTCATGAATAACACACATAAATCATAAATCATAAAGGTAAATTATGTCATACATAACATACTTACATTTTAGCTATCACATCTATATAGGGAGTCACATTTGGAATACCCATCACATTATATTCCCTAAATCTCTTAGGAGAAACATTAAAGTTTACCTCTTCTACGTTACCCAATGCATTGGAGAGCTATCTCGGGCTCACCCGCCATAATTTTATCATGGAACCACCCATATACGTAAATAATTCCCAAGAACCATAACATAATAATATTACATAATCATAAAGTAAATATAAAATTTCCATATTGCAATCACAATATATCAGTTCAATATATTGACGTAATCAATGTTTTATCAAAACCATTTTCAAAACCTTTTAAAACATTTAATAAAGAGATTTTTGAATCAAAGTGTCCCATACCACTTTGAAAATTTTAAAGGAATTAACATTTTAAAATAGAAATTTCCATATAAATAAATACTTAAAACCATTTTTAAAACGTGGAAATTAATGAGAAATATTTAGAAGAATAAATATTTAAAATGATATTTTAATTAACCAATTAGGAGATGCTTGAATACAAATAATTGAGGAATAACATTTAATAAAAACTTTATAATATAATTAGAATAAAGGTATTCGTGATATAATATTCCAAAGGATAGTATAAACACCATATAAAATCAAGTTGGCACATAACAACATTGAAGTCTCAATAGAATGTAAATTAAGACGAAATCCCTTATAAGGATGGTATCCTTAGATTAAGGATAAATCAATTACGTAATTATGTGTGAGAAATATAAATACACCCAATATAAGTGGATATTAAGTTTAAAACAATCATAGTTCATTAAAACATATTCATAGCACAACATAATCAAGAAGTATAGGTTTAACCCAAATAATTGAAATTGGGTAAAGAAGTTCCCCTACAGAAATTCGACAGCCTAACGACGTCACTTTACAAATTCAAAAAACGAGTTTATGAGAGATAAAAGGGTATCTCATAACATGGAAATAAAATTTAAAGCAATAAGGATATAGAAGAACATATCCCAACAAAATAATATGTAAATTAAAAGACATAACATGAAGAAGTCTTTTAAAAAGAGGAGGGTGAAAGGTTCCCTCACTGATTTGGTAGCTTTCAAAACATACACCTCATGAAAGAAGGATCATAAAATGAAGATGTAATTACCCATAAATTAAATTATATTACATAATGAATACAATAATGGGAAGTATATACACCACACAAAAGGAAATAGTGACAAATATAGCGTGAATCTCATGGGAATAAAAGTGAGATGAAAACACCTTACCTCGTTGTAATCAATCGAGTCGTATGACCAAAAGATAATAACCACAAAATGAATTATAGAATAACATGAATATAAATGGAATAACGATAATATATATAAAATTTAAGTACACAATACACCACATACAATAAATAAATGGCGAACAATGGAAATCTCACGAAATTAAATGCGAGATACGAAATCCCTTACCACGTGCCTGACTTGACTTGCTCGTATGTTCCTTGTTCTTCCTGAATGATAAAATTAAGTTAATTTATAATTGATTAAGAATATTTTTAAATTTTATTATTCCTTTTATATCACTTATTAACCTTCTTTAACAATTAGTTAATTTTTTGAGTTCATATCAGACATTTTGTCGATGTTCGAAACATGAGTAAAAAATGAACTTGTTATAATTATAAATTGTCCATGTGGTCAAAATTACATTATCTCCAGAGTGATATTCATAATATATATGTCATATATATCATATATATCCATTATATATATGTATTTATAATATTACATAACTTTTGGAGATAAGAAATGAAATGCACCTTTCATGGAGACGGTAAGTCGTACGTACGCATGAACGCTACTTTCATTTCTATTTCATATTTTAATGGAATGAAAAAATAGTGATTAATAGGTATATTATAATTTCATTATATCATATATTTCATATATGTTAAATAAATTCATAAATTCTATCCTTTATATGTTCCACGTATGGAATGAACGAGTCATATCAGTTTGAGGGGGCGGTAGTCCGCACTTCCTCAAATGAAATTATCGCGTTTACCCATTATGGGAACCATAAAGGCATGCTATAAAAAGGAAAATATAGAAGAATAAAGAAAAAATAAATATAATATATATTATATATAGATACAGTTCCATCATAATGGCCACCATGAGAGGCGATATGATATGATTGAACAATCATTGTTTTGTGAGGTAGTAGTTCACCGTCCACTGAAACAGTATGTTCTTTACCCATTAGATGGAGGTGTGTGTAAGTGTAGATCCAATAATTCTCAAAAAAACATCCTTGTATATTGAGGATACTGTTGTTGTTATAAAATAAAGCAATAAAAAGAGTTTAGGGGGTTGGAGAAGTAAAATAAAATAAAAGAAGTTAAGAGAAGACATTACCTTTAAATCGGGTAAATCCCTTTGGTTTGAAAAAAAGGGTTTCTTGAAGTGCTTTCTGCCTAAGGTAAGGCTTCTAGGATGAAGATAGGGATCTTGGGAGATTATTGGAGAAGATGTTAGATGATCCAAGGTCTTGATAAGTGTGATAAATTGGTAGGAAGTGAGGTCTTTTTATAAGGAAGAGGAGGGGCTCTTTTGAAAAGTTTGAAAATATTATTTTATTATATAATTATTTTCGGTTTCTAAAGATCCAAAAATAATTAAATTCGAATATAAGGTGGAACATGTTCTAAATAAAATAATAAAATAATAATTAAACAACTTTTGGATCTTGTTTTAATTTTTATCTTCTTATTTATTGAAATCATTCCTTAATAACGTAAACAGTGCATCATCATTGTGTCATAAATAATTTTATTTATTGATGTCTAAATTTTTTAAAAAAATTACCATGATATATGAAATATTTTTAGATTTATAATGAATATTTATAGTCAAATATATCAATTATATAACCCCACATTAAATTTTTTTAATAAAAGAATACATGTTTATGCCATTTTTATTTTTTCTTTAAATAAAAAGTTATTAATGTCATTATCTTACCCAAGTGGCTCCATGGGGTCTAAAAATTGACCCATGGATTGTCTTTGTAGGACATGAATTCATAAAATAAGTTTAGGACAAGTTTCAAGGTAATTTTATATTATTATAATATTATTTTTACCTTAAATTACCCTAATTACCTTTAATCGCGGTTAATAAAAGTCAAAAGATAATATTCACAAAAAATTATTTTCATCACATTGAACCAAAATTTACTTAATAATTACAACCATGTATGTAGGATTTTTGAAATTCAATTCACAGAAGCGGTAAAATTACGTTTTATGCAAATTTTGAAAAGCACTTAGAAGGTGGGTAAAAAGACATTAAAAAGTTCAATAGAATTTTATATATCTAATATTATTATAAAATGACTCCAATAAATTAAATTGTATCAATATAGGTATTATGTATCTATTTTTAATTTAAAACAAATTTAAATTTAAAAATAATTATGTAAATAAAAAGTTGGTTTTAAACAATAACGCAGTGTTTTTCACTATTCATCAAAAATTGAAAGTTTTCAGAAAAATATCAAAAATTAACTCTAAGATAAATTTGATATTATGAATTCAAAAATGATGTATATTTTACCCAACTCAAAACATATAAGTTTAATTAATTAATTTTATAATTAATTCCCATTGTCAAAACAAAAAGCATGTTTTTAAGAAATAATAACCATCAAAAGATTGATACTTGTTAATGTCCAATTTCAAAGTGAGATTACATACAATCAAAAAAATTGGATTAAATGGTAAAAATATAATCTATTTAAACTTTAAAACCAATTAAAAAGATAATATAACCATACAAATAAATTAGATTAAAAGGCAATTTTGAATTAAAATACTGCATTTTTTTCACTATTCATTAAAAATGAATATTATCAGAAAAATATCAAAATTTCATCCAAAGTAAATTTTGATGTCCCAATTCTAAATATTAAATTTTTTTTGTCAAATAGAACATATAAAAGTGACAAAAATTATATTTAAAAAGGGTTCGCCATTAAAAGGCGGTAAATCAACCCTTTAAATAATATTAGAGTATTTATGCTTAAAATTAGATTCATTCACATTTAAAGCCTCTAACTTTTATTGGGTAAATGTAAATTTTTTTAACAAACATGTATAATCATATTGTAGTTAGTTCTGTTCATTCCCGCCAATACAACGGCTAGGCGTTAACTACCATTTAAAATAATAATATTATATTGTTAGTGTGCAACATAAGATTTCAAAGAAACTCGTTGTTGCATATCGAGTACGCTATTGATCATACAAACCCCTTTAAAGTAAAATTAATAATTAATTTACAAATATTAATAAATATGAAAATGTCTTATTCTTTATTTACCTAAGGTGTTACACATATTTAGGTAGACTAATGGTCCCACTATTGTATTGGACAAACATCTTATCATTGATTCATTTTCCAGAATAAACCCTTGTGGATGAGGTACACCTACCAATAGTGTACAATGAGGCTCTGCCTAAGGAGAATATTGGATAGGATGGATCCCTCAGAGTAGCTCAACATTGATTCACCTCAACTCATTCATTTATTCCTCATGCTGAGTGAATCTATCCTCGAGTGTTAGGGGTTCATTCACATAGGGAGGAAAAAGTGGGTCGTATGTGACCTTGTTTTTTTTCTTCTGGTTGTGAGAGTTTTAAGGAGGAGATGGTGCAAGATTTATAAGAGGGACACCCAAATTTCTGACAACCTTCTGGTTCTGGGTGAGAACACATTCATTTTCAACGTGGATCAGATTTTGGGTAGAACCATCCTCTCTATGATATTCTAAAATTTAATCATTTTTGCTATGGTATGAATGATTAACGTCCACAAAATTCACCAATTCATAATGAATTGTTGGTGGTGTAGCAGCTGCCGAATGGTAGGAGAGAATTTTACATCCCTTATTGTATCTTGTCCTTCCATTCTAGGGTTCTCTTCAAGTTTCTTGGTGAAGTTTAACTCAGAGGGAACCTTTATATGACAGGGATGAATGCATCCCTTTTAGGGTAAATGAATCATGAGATGGGATGGAATGCATGACCACTCTACTTTTCATCCTCACAAAGTGGGAAAATACTAAGGTCCACTAGACGAATAGTTGAGATAAAAATTTCCCCAGCCCTCTGGGCTGTGGATACTCATATTCTATCATTATTATACATCATCCCAAATTTATTAGTCTTATGGGGGAATTTTGTGTTAAAAATTCCCCTATCCCCTCAGGATGGGGCTTGTCTCATATTGTGGAAATTTATACTACAATTTCCACTTTCATGATCTCGCACACTTCTATTCGGGTGTGATCTGTATATAGTGCTGGGTCTGCACATGAATTATTTGTTTTTGAGGCCATTAAAAGGGCTTTCTGACTGGATTCCCTTTTGTGAGGAGCCTGCTAAATGTTATCGGTTATTTGGTTCATGTGTTTTTAAATGGATATCTCTTGTCACACCTGAAACTTTTAAGACTAACTCATGGTTGGTACTTATTGAGCATTCCACCTTTCTTGAATAAATATTTCATTTGATCATCGTATGGGGACAGTGAAATTACAGGATTCCATTTCCAATGGGTTCTACTGTACGAGACATGGGGTGAAATGAAAATATCCATGCTCTCCCCATCCCTGAATATAAATTCCATATAAGGATATGCCGATAATATGATGAAACTTATGCAGCGTATTGAGTAAATTAAATTCAAGATATTTCTTTTGTCTTTATGACTATAGTCTTTGTGTAGACATAAGGGCTTCCAAATCAATTTTATGGGGAAAATATTCCAATATTTTGATGTGGTCTGCATACCCATCATAGGAAAATAATTTTGTTTTTAATTGGCGGATATTTTTCTAGGGGATGAGACGAATGTTATGTATGCATTCTTCTAACAACACTTTTTGTTTGTCAAACTGAGAAGTGGTTATTGTCCAAAAAACAACTGATATGTCATCCCTAGATAATTGCTTTCTAATGAGAATCATATTCATTTGTTCTTCTGCTATATAATTCTCTAATTGATCTTCCAACTTGAAATATTCTTGATGATTTCTTCCCAATTAGTGTGGATAGTAGGGGTCTCATTGATATGTGAACGGTATGGAGGCATATTAGAAGATGAGTGTGGCCTTAGAATATCTTCTAAATAAGAAAGGATTCTAATTTTTATTAACAGAGTATCTAATATTTGAGACCCCATATTTTCAAGTGCCTCAGAATATGAGGGCTTCAATGTGCTTGACTCAATAAGGGAAGGACCATCTTGATGGTGTGAAATTTGGATGCAAGGAGGACCTTCGATGATGGTGATTTTATAGCGAGGGCTACCATCGATGATGAATGTCCAATTGTAGGGAGAATATCTACAGTGTATACCCTGGGGAGTACCTTTAGGGTGGACCACAGTAAGGGGAGTACCTTCTTCCTACTTGATGTCATTGCAAGGAGGACCTTTATAACAATTTCCATCATGGTGAGGACTACCATCTTAGCTATATTTCTAACTATAGGGATATTTTTTGTAGTGTATACCCTAGGGAGGACCATTAGGGAGGACTAAAACAAGGGGAGGACCTTTTTGCTTCTTGATTTCATTGTGGGTAGGACCTTCACAATGACTTCCATCATGGAAAAGACTACCATCATAGATGGATGTCTGACTATAGGGAGAATTTCTGCAGTGTATACCCTGGTGAGGAAAATTAGGGAGGATGATAACAAGGGGAGGACCTTATTTCTATTTGATCTTCTGGTCATGAGGAGGGATAATGTGACTCTAATCAAGAGATAAATTCTCATGATCAATTTTCTTACATCAACAAAGGAGGCCTTCATGGTTGACACTCCAGGGAGGATCTCTAGAGTTGCTGGTAATAATGTTATGGGGAGGACCTTCAAAAATGATACTTCCAAATCTGTAATTTGGTAATGGATTAGTAGGATCCTGATCCACCATTGATAGGTTTTTGATGGAATCAATAACTCCAGCTTCCAATAGATAAGGGTCATGAATGTGCTCTTCAATTTCAAGTTTCCTTTGACGTGTTTCATTTTAGGGTTATCTCTTGCGGGAAAATGGGACCACCTAATATTAGTAACAACCATCATATAAGGGTTCCTATTTGAGTAGCTCCTATGATGTCATCAGGATATGCCGAAGAGAACATTGAGTTTTGGAAGGGATATATGCCTACCCTGTAGTGGCCACCATGGCGGATCAGTGTCCCCTAGTTGGAATGGGTTTTTGTTCCTAATTTGATTGTCCATTTATCATAGAATATGACCGACGACCTTATTGTAATGGAGTAGGGATGCATGCATACTATGGGGTGACCAACTTAGTTTGTGGATGAGTCACCCCACATGGGAATATGGGGTTGTGGGAATGTCTCCTTACTATTGTTGTGGACATGATTACATATTAACATGCTTGGAGGATATGATTAGGAATTTATGTCTAATCCTCCATCATTTCCAATATCTGTTCAGATACATCTTTGGATAGAATGAGGATATATTTTCATTCTGATGTTAGAGTAGGAATATGTGCCTTCTCTAGTCCTCCATGTTCTTCTAGTGGGTATTGTAAGTTCTCCTATGTCGGGGTAGAGGAATGAGTCCGCCCCTGATTTATGGCTGAGATATGCCAGATGTTTTCTCTGGTTATGTGCCTGTATTTTATCTGTCATCCTATTTGGATGATGGGAATGATATGTATCAGTAGGTATTTTCATTTTCTCGAAGATGGTTACTATCATATTTAGATGACAGGATTCATGTGCATCGACAATGGTTTTTCATCTCCCTAAAACTCACTGCCCTACTTGATCAGCAGTTTTGATGAGCAATAGTGTAAATTTGTGCTTGCTCATAATTTTCCACCGCATTTTCATGGTGGGCATCAGAAGAGGGAGTATAAATATATGTCTGAACATAGTATGATTCCTTATTTTCATAGAAGATCTATTCCTCAAGAAATAGGGTGATGACCTATTCTTGGTTATAAAATCGTTTCCCTTGGTGGGCATCTCGGGGAACATATGTTCATTTTCCTTTAACATGGACCCTTGGAATGATATCCTCTTCAAGGGGAGGATACTAGACTATATGGAATTGACAATGAATCCTTCCTATAGGGATCCTTGAGTGGGATCCCTGTGCAGTAGGGATGATTTTATTGGTGATGACTTCATCTGCCTCCATAAGATAAGGGAGATTCTCATTATCACATTCTGGGGATAGGCTCCTGAAATGATTAGAGATAGCTAGTGGAGCTTCCCAGTTCTGGACATCCAGTCACCACTGAGTGATGTATAGTGGTATTTCATCGACTGGAGGGCCTTTCTTGATTCCTCTAGTGTTGGGAGAGTACTGTTCTAATGGTAATCCTAAATTAATGCATTTTATACCAAGTATTTGAGACACTGGGTGGGTAAAAAAGTACTCTACTTCGTGGAGAACTCAGCCGATGTAGTGGTTGAAATTCTTATCTGTGATAAATTTTAGGATGCCATTGGATTAAAGGAAGCTCTGAAGAATTACTGTAATATATGTGAAAAGGAAAAATAAAAAAACCTTATCAAAGTAGTATCTCATGACCACATGTGTAATTGATGATCTTGATTTCCCCTCTTCATGTTTGGATGTGAAAGGGGACTATAGTGGGGTAAAACCGCCACCTTGGTTAAGGATTCACATCAGGTTCACCATTGTTTTTCCCTCTAAATCATGTGGTGTGTTCCAACAGTTGATTTTAGGGGGGTTGAGTTCTGTAAAATCATTCAAGTCGGGTCCACTATTTCTGAACTGTCTCTAATGAGTATAGTTTATGGATCTGGAAACACCCAATGGCCCTATATCCATGATTCATGGACCTAATTTACAATGGAAGGCACTCACTGGATAACATGTCCAGTGAATCTTAAGAAATCACATTGGTAAAGAGGATGGGAAGTCGGCCTCATCACACCCTTTTTGAGGGAACTATTTCTGGTTCTAGGGCTCTCTTATATATTTAATTCATGTTCATGAATAGTTTATTCATTCCCACATACATGTCCTTATATTACCCCTAAATCAATAGTCAATATTAACTATTCATGGGTTTAGAGTCAACTGTATATATCCAAGGTTATCTATCAATGGAGGGATCTATATGTATCTAAGGTTCTCCATCAATATTACCATTTTATGTATTAATCAGGGATTAGTTGGTCTTTTACTGGGGTAAAACTGGTTTAAGCCACGTGATGAGGTGCTCTGGATTTTATCGTCATCTAGGGGGCATAAAGTGTTTCAATATTAGAATAAAATCAACAAGATAGACATCCTACATATCCCTTCAAGAGGAATCAGAACCCAAGTAGTTTATTGCCACTTAAATAGACACAACACCTTTTAAGGTCTTGTGATGAGGACCAAACCATGTAGTTTAATGTCATGCAGCAAGGAAATCTAGGTGTAAGGTTCCCAGTCAGGATTTGATGTGGGACTTACGTCGAGGCAGCCCAAGGAACCTAGAAGAGATGTGGTCTCCTTGGTGTGTATGAAAATACCCGGAATGTGGCCCGTAAAAAATTGGGGTGTATTTAGATGACGAGTTTTAATCTCAATGAGGCTTCATATGTATCACAGTTAGTTGGTAATCAAAGCCATCATAGTTCAATAAGATTAGGACTCGTACCTTAATGGAAGCCCGTTAAAGGGGCATGATGAGGCTTACGTATGGAAGCTTCCCATTGTAGGAGGGTTTCTCTTAAACAGATCTGATGTAGGACTTATTCATGGGAGCTTCCCATATTGAAGGAAATGATATGGTTGGGGATTATGTGTGGAAGGGGACCATTTTAATGGTTAGGGATTATATCTGTAGGGAATTCCCATGTGGATTGAAGTCATGACTTATATCTATAGAGAAGGACCAAGTAAAGTTAGGGATTGTGTGGATGTCATGATCACCACTAATATCTAGGCCCACGTGATTCATGATTGATGTGAGAAGAAAGAGGAAGTATTAGATCTGATGATCACACAACCCTCCCCATCCATTGATGGATAGATACAAATCCCAAATAGAGAGGGAGGGGACTTTGACTATTCTCATCCCCTCTTTTATTTTTGTAACCTTGATAATCACCTTGTTTGATTTATTTAGATACCTCCCTGGATGAGGTGAAGAGGAGAAAAAGTGCTGACTCCTGTAATAAAGGTCAAGGGATTACCTCAAGAGGAGTACTCGAGATTCAATTTAAGGGAAAAGGGAAGAATGTTCAACACTGGACCTCATCAAAGGGAAAGGACAACAGTTCCCATTAATCCCTAGAATGGGGTGTAACACCCCAAGATTTCATAGTGTGTTATTTCTTCAAAATAATTCAATAACTTGCACTACACGCAACACTGAGTTCAATTGCACCATGACTTACCAAAAAAAAAGCCATTAAAAGAGGTCATGAATAGTATTAACTAAATTTTAAACTTTATATAATCCTTATAATTTTAGAATCCATATTATGAGTTTCTTAGTCATAATGCAAGAAAAGATTCATTTTCAGTATTGCACTTTTATCAACTTTTGATAGTGAAACCTTTTTAAATACAATATTTTAAACTTTTTGACTAAATGGAGACATCAAAAAAATTAAAATGAAACATCCCAAGCTTCCACGGTACGCTTTCCTTTGAATAAAACAGTAGCGTGTGTTGTACGCAACTTCGAGTTCTAACACACCGTAACCAATCAAACTAGCTGTTATGAATAGTAATACCTACTTTTTGAAGTTATATATATTTTATATTTTAAAATGGACTTCATTTTTGGATTCGGAATATCAAATTTAGCCTAAGGTGAAATTTTGGTACTTTTCGGATAACTTTCATATTTTGATGAATAGTGAAAATTACTAAATTTTAATTAAAAACAACTTTTTTAATCAAAATAATTAATAGTGATAAATTATGAATTTGATTGGTTTGAAAGTATATTTAGAATATATTTTTACCATTTAATATAATGTTGGTCATTGGACATAATTTTACAATTAAACCGAACATAAACAAGTGCCAATCTTTTGATAGTTATTATCTCTTAAAAACACGCTTTTTGTTTTGACAGCGGGAATTAATTTTAAATTAATTTCTGCCACTTCTGTGTTTTGAATTTAGGAAAATGGATTCGATATTTGGAATCAGGATTTTCAAATTGTGTAAATAGGTAACTTTTATTTTTAGACATTTTGAATAATTACTGCGGTAAATATTTTATTTACCATGGTTAAGGGTAAATCCGGTAAATAAGGGTTAAAAAATAATATTATAATAATACTAAATTACCCTAAAACGTGTCTTAACCCTATTGGTTGATACATGGTCGACCATGGGCATCTTTGTGTCAATTTTGGGACCCCATGGATCCACTTGTAAGTGATAATGACACTTTATTTTAATTAAGTCAAAATGAATACAAAAATGACACAAGCATATATCTTTTAGAAAAACAATTGTTACATAGGGTTATATAAGTTGGATTTTAGATTATAAATATTAATTAGAAAGATAATAAGATTTCCTACATAATGATATTTTATTTATAATTTTTAGACATTAAATAATTTATTTTATGACACAAAGATGATGCAGTAATTACTATAATAGTGAAAAATTAAAATAATTGATATTATAAATACCCAAAAAAAATATAATATGAAACTTTTAATGAATTAAACTAATTTTATAGGATAATATGATATATTAGTATTTATTTAATTGACTTTTTTTCTAAGTAATCAATCTGTTATGAGTTTCACAAAAATCAACTATTGAATAGTGTCAAAATTGACATAAAAGAGTTTTTAAAACAAATATTATATTATTAATTGATATTAAATTCCTAAAAATCTAAGGTTCGGCCAAGAGACTTATATAAGTATATTTTCATCATTAATGGACCACTTGGGGGTCGCTTGTATGTATATGGTAAGTTTATTAACCATATAATATAAAAATACAAAGAGACATTGTAAAAGTGAAACTAATTAACTTAGAGGTAATACTTAAAGATAAGGTTAATATAAGTACCCAAACCTGTATAAATTCTATTGGTTGAGTTGTTTTCGACCTATACCCACCTTAACCTTTGAATAATCAACTTTGGAGCCTTTAGAAACCGAATATGAATTTATTATAAATTAATATTTCTAACTTTTCCAAAGGTGCCCCTCACCCCTCTTATAAAAGGGCACTCCTTCTTCTCATTCCTCACACCTCTCAAGCCACTTGGCTCGTCCAAACCCTGCCCAAATAAGCTCCCCACATCCCTCTCCTCCTCCTTGAAGCTTCCCCTTAGGCAGAAAGCATTTCAAGAAGTCCTTTGGTTCCAACCAAAGTGAGTTACCTAAATTAAAGGTAACGATTTCTCTTAAATTATTTTCATTTATTTTGCTTCTCCAACCCCCAAACTCTTTTTATTTCCCTTATTTTGTAACAAAACCAGTATCCTAGGATGTTGTTATAATAATTATTCAAACTACACATACACACAACTCCATCTAATGGATGATGAACATAATGTTTCTGTGGATGTCAAACTAACGCCTCACGAAACGATGATTGTTCAAATACATCTTAACACCTCTCATGGTGGCCATTATGATGGCACTGTAATTAAATATGATATTAATGATATATATTTTATATATAAGCTTCTGTAATTCCATTTTATTTCATACCATTATTCGTTTCATGTTGTATATACATACGATAATTTCATTTGAGGAAGTGCGGACTACCGCCCCCTTAAAATGATATGACTCGTTCATACCACACATGGAACGTATAAAGGATGGTGTTAATGAACTTAAGTAACATATATAAAATATTATATTATACTGGAATAGTAATATACCTATGTATCATTTGGATTCTATTCTTTTAAAATAAAAATTAAATGGAAGTAGCGTTCGTGCGTACGTACGGACTACCGTCTCCACGAACGTGATGAGATTCATTCTCCATCGTATCCATTCAAGTATAATTATCATTTAATGATTTAAAAATGATGTTTAAGGACTTGATATCATTCTGGATATGAATAAGATACAACAAACATGACTTATGTAACAAAACATATAAAAGAAAATGAGTAAGTTAACACCCGAAACGACGATAATTCTAAGATATTATTAACAAATCAATGTTAAAAGATCATATATGATATCATATTAATATATATGATTCTTGTATAATTTAATAACAATTATTTCACCATTATACAGGAGGTTAACCTACCCCAACCAAGGAAAAGTACAAGGTAAGGGTTATTTCACAATCTCTTCATTATCCGAGGTTGTATTATACGTAATAATCTATTGGGATATCTTTATCATCCACATCCATGTTTCTTCAAAATGTATTTCAAAACATTTTTACTATTTACAAGAATATGGGTTAAAGTCATTTATACCCTTGTTTGACTTTTTATAAGAGGTTTATAAAGGAATCTTTCCGTCGTTTTCAAAACAAGTTCCTTTTTAACCTTTTCGACAGAATTGAGGTAAGAATGTTTTTTTTAACTTATACAGCGGGTGCGGTTTTTTTCCGCCGTTATAAAATCGTCGAAGCTTTCCATACAAGCTTATAAGAATATTTTCAAAGAAAATGTTTTATTTTATATGGATCTTAAATGATTTCAAAATAAAAGGAGATACTTCTTTAAAAAGAATTTTGATTTCATCTATGTCAACATCCTTTGATGGATTTTAAGATTATTTGAAGTTGATTTATTATGATACAAAACTTCTATATTGTATTGAAGGTTTTGTGATATGTTTGACTGTGGATGTGATATTTTTATACCATTCATAGTTTATGGTGAAATTATTGACATTTCGTATGCTAGTTTTAATACGAATGTTTATGTTATGTTTAAACCTTTTCAAATGGGAATGCATTGGACTTAATAAGTGACGGGTGGAGCCCGCTATAGCTCCTCGATGCATCGGTAGGTCTCATGAGACAAACTAGTGTCTTGGCACAAGGCCTTGACAAAATCTTATTTGTAGTCTTGGCACGAGGCCTTGGCTATGTGGTTATGATAGTCTGGCATTATGCATTCCAACATTATGAAAGTGGTTATTGATATTGCATGTGATTATTCGATTAGTAGAATATCCATGTGAACAAGTAAATGGCATTATTTCATTTTACTTTTTCCATACTATGTTGAAGTTCAATTTTAAAAGGCTTTTGTTTTAGTAATTAATTTCCTTAAATGTTTATGCTTATTTTGAATGTTCCGCTATATTGTTATCCTTACTGGGCATTTGAGCTCACCCCTTTTCTATGTTTTATTTTTCCCAGGTAGTGAAGAAGTAATTTATGAATGACTTGCAGGGATATTATGAGGGGTTAATAGTGTGGATATGAAGACTTTGTTGTTGTAGTAGTTTTTCACTTTGAAATGTAATGTAAAACTTTATGATTATATCTAGTGTTTCCAAGGCTACTAAACCAATCGGTCTTTCGAGATTTGATCTTTCTTGTGATCATGCCAATGTTATGTAATTATTGCACCGACTCTGGGCAACTGGGGTCGGGGCGTTACAGTTGGTATCAGAGGAAGTTTAGTACAAACCTTGGAAGCTAGATTTAGATAAACTCTGATTAGAGCACGTAGACCTAAGATGAACTTTTAGGATTAGTATAGAAGAACTTCCTAGAATTTTGGTATTGTAGAGATTTTGTAAGTTTTTCGAGCAATACATCCCTGTCTGGATACGAGCAGGTAGAGGCGGCTCTGGCACAGATGTACCTAGGGGTAAAACCCGAAAACACCGCTTTGAGCTAGACTCGAACGGGAACTGGTGCACGACAACGGGCCTTGCTGCACTCTTGGTTACGACACTCCCGGGGGATATGCTTAGGATAACTCTCATTTTCTCTACAAATCATTTTGAAGGGATTATGAGTATATAATTCCTCAAAGAAAACATTCTTATGGATTATATCCATAAATAGATCAATTTATGTTAAGTGTTTCATAAGTATGGGATTATGTATTTTGATTCATAAACTGATCTAGTGTATGCCATTGTTTAGAAATGGCGCCCGGTAGAAGGAATGAGAACTCCAGAAATGCACATGATCCAAAGAGAAGGAAGGATCATATCTTTCATGGTCTTAAGCTAGAATTTATAAGAGAAATAGTCTCCCATGTATTATCATCATATGAAGAAATAATATCATGTGTTGATAAGATAAGTAAAGAGTTTACTGAGTCCTATGGCTTTGAAGGGAAGCAAGAGAAGAAAAGGATATAAGAGAGAAAGATGGATAAAGGGAAGAGGGAAAAGAAGAATTTTCCCATATGTGGTAACTGTGGAAAGAAACACCCTGGAACTTGCCTGAAAGGAATGGGAGTTTGTTATAAGTGTGGAGGAAAAGGGCACAAAGTACATGACTGCAAGGGTAAGAAAATGGTTTTAAATGTACAATGCTTCATTTGCAAGGAGTTTGGACACTACACGAACCTATGTCTCAGTCATCAGACTATGCCGCAAATGATGCTATTGGATAATAATCAAGTTATGATACTACCATAGATGAAGAGGAATGATTAGAGTTCTTATGTTGATTATGTCAATTGAGTGTTGTATCAACAATGTACTTGTTATAATAATTATGGAGTATATAAGGATTGTACTGCAGTACTATTTCATTAAGGACTTGAGATTGTGTGGAACAAAGAAAAGTGACTCAATAGAAGGATAAATATTTGGAAAATATATGGTTGAGAGAAAGATAAACCATAATATGGTTCTGATACCGGGGTAGTGGTTTTAGAATAATACATGATTGATTTGGATAAATTATATTGGATATTCTTGACTACCTTGAAGCTGGTTAATGATTTGTCTATTCCATCATTTTTGGGGTTTAAAACATTTTTGGATTGATGAAGTATATCCAGCATTCTATATGGAATAAGGGAGCATGAATGTAATCAATAATGATTATGGTAAATCAGGATGTTTCAGTGTATTAAAAGAATACATGATGAAGGTATTCATATGCTATTACGGGGTAAAAAGGATCTACATTATGTTTACCTTCCTTATAAATGTTGGACTGTGAGTTTGGACAGAAGTATTTTGGATAGTTCTAGTTTAGATTAATTTTGGATTGCCATAAAAGGACAACCCGGAGGTCGGGCAGCAACCCATCGCGTCCGGCAAGGCTGTGAGACTTGAACCCGCAACCGAAGGGCGACAAGGGTGTATCACCTACCACTGGCCCATGAGATGTCCTGGATTAAATAATGTAGTTTTTATTAAAAGATCATGTAGATGAATTATAAATTCGTTTATTTTGGAACCCTATACGAATAGTGTAAATAGAAATTTTTTACATTCTATTATCTTTTAGAGTGAAAGATGAGTTTGTGGTAGAAATTTATTAATAGATAAAACTCTAATTATAAAGTAAGTATATCTCCTTATGATCTTAGCCAATCTCATAAATAAATTCCTCAATATTAAGAAAATCAACTTAGAACAAAAATGTTTTCCTAGATGGTACCTTAAATCATCACTAATTTATGGCTTTGGGATTGTTGGCCTTTTCATAGCCATGTTCTCTACCACTCTCCATCAGATAATTGATGGTTAGATTTTTCTTCCATATCCATATTTTCCTACATGGAACCCTAGTATGAGTTATTTTCGGTAATCTTCATACTTTCGACTCTTTATTTTAAATAGAGGCCTCATTAATTCATTTTTCGATGTGGGATTTCAACTAAGATATTTTGAAACGTCAAAAATGTGTTATCCTAATACCCTATGTTTTGTTGAACCGATGGTATTTCAAATCATCACAGATTGATGAATCTAAGGACCTTAATTTTATACTTGTTTGTGATTGATGACCTCAATCACTACCTATAAATATTTACGTTTTTCCTCCGATTATATGTCTCTAATTTCCACCAATGTTCTCCTAATCGAGATCATAATTTGGTGGTGACCCTTTGATTTCTCTTTTCCTCATATTAAGACTAAATTTTAGTAACCCAATTTCCGATGTGGGTTTTCCCACAAATATATTTTCTACTTTCAACCTTTTATTTTTGAAGAACACTTTCAAATTGTGAGGACGCAATTTATTGAAGGAGGGGAGAATGTAACACCCCAAGATTTCATAGTGTGTTATTTCTTCAAAATAATTCAATAACTTTCACTACACGCAACACTGAGTTCAATTGCACCATGACTTACCAAAAAAAAAGCCATTAAAAGAGGTCATGAATAGTATTAACTAAATTTTAAACTTTATATAATCCTTATAATTTTAGAATCCATATTATGAGTTTCTTAGTCATAATGCAAGAACAGATTCATTTTCAGTATTGCACTTTTATCAACTTTTGATAGTGAAACCTTTTTAAATACAATATTTTAAACTTTTTGACTAAATGGAGACATCAAAAAATTTAAAATGAAACATCCCAAGCTTCCACGGTACGCTTTCCTTTGAATAAAACAGTAGCGTGTGTTGTACGCAACTTCGAGTTCTAACACACCGTAACCAATCAAACTAGCTGTTATGAATAGTAATACCTACTTTTTGAAGTTATATATATTTTATATTTTAAAATGGACTTCATTTTTGGATTCGGAATATCAAATTTAGCCTAAGGTGAAATTTTGGTACTTTTCGGATAACTTTCATATTTTGATGAATAGTGAAAATTACTAAATTTTAATTAAAAACAACTTTTTTAATCAAAATAATTAATAGTGATAAATTATGAATTTGATTGGTTTGAAAGTATATTTAGAATATATTTTTACCATTTAATATAATGTTGGTCATTGGACATAATTTTACAATTAAACCGAACATAAACAAGTGCCAATCTTTTGATAGTTATTATCTCTTAAAAACACGCTTTTTGTTTTGACAGCGGGAATTAATTTTAAATTAATTTCTGCCACTTCTGTGTTTTGAATTTAGGAAAATGGATTCGATATTTGGAATCAGGATGTTCAAATTGTGTAAATAGGTAACTTTTATTTTTAGACATTTTGAATAATTACTGCGGTAAATATTTTATTTACCATGGTTAAGGGTAAATCCGGTAAATAAGGGTTAAAAAATAATATTATAATAATACTAAATTACCCTAAAACATGTCTTAACCCTATTGGTTGATACATGGTCGACCATGGGCATCTTTGTGTCAATTTTGGGACCCCATGGATCCACTTGTAAGTGATAATGACACTTTATTTTAATTAAGTCAAAATGAATACAAAAATGACACAAGCATATATCTTTTAGAAAAACAATTGTTACATAGGGTTATATAAGTTGGATTTTAGATTATAAATATTAATTAGAAAGATAATAAGATTTCCTACATAATTATATTTTATTTATAATTTTTAGACATTAAATAATTTATTTTATGACACAAAGATGATGCAGTAATTACTATAATAGTGAAAAATTAAAATAATTGATATTATAAATACCCAAAAAAAATACAATATGAAACTTTTAATGAATTAAACGAATTTTATAGGATAATATGATATATTAGGATTTATTTAATTGACTTTTTTTCGAAGTAATCAATCTGTTATGAGTTTCACAAAAATCAACTATTGAATAGTGTCAAAATTGACATAAAAGAGTTTTTAAAACAAATATTATATTATTAATTGATATTAAATTCCTAAAAATCTAAGGTTCGGCCAAGAGACTTATATAAGTATATTTTCATCATTAATGGACCACTTGGGGGTCGCTTGTATGTATATGGTAAGTTTATTAACCATATAATATAAAAATACAAGGAGACATTGTAAAAGTGAAACTAATTAACTTAGAGGTAATACTTAAAGATAAGGTTAATATAAGTACCCAAACCTGTATAAATTATATTGGTTGAGTTGTTTTCGACCTATACCCACCTTAACCTTTGAATAATCAACTTTGGAGCCTTTAGAAACCGAATATGAATTTATTATAAATTAATATTTCTAACTTTTCCAAAGGTGCCCCTCACCCCTCTTATAAAAGGGCACTCCTCCTTCTCATTCCTCACACCTCTAAAGCCACTTGGCTCGTCCAAACCCTGCCCAAATAAGCTCCCCACATCCCTCTCCTCCTCCTTGAAGCTTCCCCTTAGGCAGAAAGCATTTCAAGAAGTCCTTTGGTTCCAACCAAAGTGAGTTACCTAAATTAAAGGTAACGATTTCTCTTAAATTATTTTCATTTATTTTGCTTCTCCAACCCCCAAAATCTTTTTATTTCCCTTATTTTGTAACAACACCAGTATCCTAGGATGTTTTTATAATAAGTATTCAAACTACACATACACACAACTCCATCTAATGGATGATGAACATAATGTTTCTGTGGATGGCAAACTAACGCCTCACGAAACGATGATTGTTCAAATACATCTTACCACCTCTCATGGTGGCCATTATGATGGCACTGTAATTAAATATGATATTAATGATATATATTTTATATATAAGCTTCTGTAATTCCATTTTATTTCATACCATTATTCGTTTCATGTTGTATATACATACGATAATTTCATTTGAGGAAGTGCGGACTACCGCCCCCTTAAAATGATATGACTCGTTCATACCACACATGGAACGTATAAAGGATGGTGTTAATGAACTTAAGTAACATATATAAAATATTATATTATACTGGAATAGTAATATACCTATGTATCATTTGGATTCGATTCTTTTAAAATAAAAATTAAATGGAAGTAGCGTTCGTGCGTACGTACGGACTACCGTCTCCACGAACGCGATGAGATTCATTCTCCATCGTATCCATTCAAGTATAATTATAATTTAATGATTTAAAAATGATGTTTAAGGACTTGATATCATTCTGGATATGAATAAGATACAACAAACATGACTTATGTAACAAAACATATAAAAGAAAATGAGTAAGTTAACACCCGAAACGACGATAATTCTAAGATATTATTAACAAATCAATGTTAAAAGATCATATATGATATCATATTAATATATATGATTCTTGTATAATTTAATAACAATTATTTCACCATTATACAAGAGGTTAACCTACCCCAACCAAGGAAAAGTACAAGGTAAGGGTTATTTCACAATCTCTTCATTATCCGAGGTTGTATTATACGTAATAATCTATTGGGATATCTTTATCATCCACATCCATGTTTCTTCAAAATGTATTTCAAAACATTTTTACTATTTACAAGAATATGGGTTAAAGTCATTTATACCCTTGTTTGACTTTTTATAAGAGGTTTATAAAGGAATCTTTCCGTCGTTTTCAAAACAAGTTCCTTTTTAACCTTTTCGACAGAATTGAGGTAAGAATGCTTTTTTTAACTTATACAGCGGGTACGGTTATTTTCCGCCGTTATAAAATCGTCGAAGCTTTCCATACAAGCTTATAAGAATATTTTCAAAGAAAATGTTTTATTTTATATGGATCTTAAATGATTTCAAAATAAAAGGAGATACTTCTTTAAAAAGAATTTTGATTTCATCTATGTCAACATCCTTTGATGGATTTTAAGATTATTTGAAGTTGATTTATTATGATACAAAACTTCTATATTGTATTGAAGGTTTTGTGATATGTTTGACTGTGGATGTGCTATTTTTATACCATTCATAGTTTATGGTGAAATTATTGACATTTCGTATGCTAGTTTTAATACGAATGTTTATGTTATGTTTAAACCTTTTCAAATGGGAATGCATTGGACTTAATAAGTGACGGGTGGAGCCCGCTATAGCTCCTCGATGCATCGGTAGGTCTCATGAGACAAACTAGTGTCTTGGCACAAGGCCTTGACAAAATCTTATTTGTAGTCTTGGCACGAGGCCTTGGCTATGTGGTTATGATAGTCTGGCATTATGCATTCCAACATTATGAAAGTGGTTATTGATATTGCATGTGATTATTCGATTAGTAGAATATCCATGTGAACAAGTAAATGGCATTATTTCATTTTACTTTTGCCATACTATGTTGAAGTTCAATTTTAAAAGGCTTTTGTTTTAGTAATTCATTGCCTTAAATGTTTATGCTTATTTTGAATGTTCCGCTATATTGTTATCCTTACTGGGCATTTGAGCTCACCCCTTTTCTATGTTTTATTTTTCCCAGGTAGTGAAGAAGTAATTTATGAATGACTTGCAGGGATATTATGAGGGGTTAATAGTGTGGATATGAAGACTTTGTTGTTGTAGTAGTTTTTCACTTTGAAATGTAATGTAAAACTTTATGATTATATCTAGTGTTTCCAAGGCTACTAAACCAATCGGTCTTTCGAGATTTGATCTTTCTTGTGATCATGCCAATGTTATGTAATTATTGCACCGACTCTGGGCAACTGGGGTCGGGGCGTTACATGGGGAGTCTCACTTCAGAACTCTAAGGCCAGATCCTCTATTACCATAGGAATATAGACCCAAGTTTGTTCCAAGGGGCCGCCTTAATGCTGGGGTAACCCATGCGACTCTACTTACCATGGGTATGTAGATTCAAAAGGGCATGTTGGTGTGACCGATGATCCTATCACACATGTATGGTGGATTTGGAAGAGGCCTTGTACTGGTTCTATTAAATTGGTTCATGGAAGGGTCAACATAGGGGGTGATGATACGACTGAAGGGAATGATTGTGGCTGGAGAGTGGAACATCCTAAGATACCCCATTTAGTGTAACATGTTCTTATATGGTATGGGGTTTCATTTGCATAGCATGTTACTATGTGGGTAAGGGGGTCGTTAAAATACCATTATGGTATGTGGCCCTGGGTTCGATCCACATAGCACTTTTCTATGTAGATCCAGGTACTGTCCACATAGAATGATGATACGTGGGGTTGATTTCCATCAGTGTAGTGATCTTCTATACGGGGCAGGGTTCTTCCCGTATAGATCTTTTCTATGATCATACCTAATTGTAAAGGGTCCCTTGGTTCTATGCCTCATGGTAATTATATCCACAAATGATATGGGGTTCTTAGACTACCAATTAATTAGTTTTTTCTACTTAATTGTCTGTGGAGGATTTTATAGGTAGGGAATCATAGAAGGAGTCCATCTTTTGCGGTGCTCTCGGTTTATCCCTTTAGCCCCTATTTAGTCCGTCAATTGATCAATCCCCTTTCGGTTCACCTTGGGTTCTATTTATAGAGAAATGGAGTAAATGGATACTTGTGTAGTTAGTCGTCCATGGTGGTTTGTGGGTGTCTTTTATGGAAGCCCACAAAAGACTTAGTTAGTGGGGGACCCTTGTGGTTGCTAAAATCCCCACCAGGCTCCGAAAATGATATTTTTTAATTTGTAGGATCCAAAAACACCACCTTTCCCCATGAATGATTTTGTTTAGGGATGAAATCATTTGTGAGAATGAATATCACCTCCCCTTTTCTCAAATGAATTTATGTCATTCACAGGCACCATGGGATCCACCCCTTCCACCAACTGTTTCCATTCGTAGGGATTTCGCATAGCGGCGGACCACCATGCATAGTAGCAGTCTGTGAAGGGAGCCTTACTTCGCAGTGTTGCTTCCTTTGTAAATTTTTTCACATTTTATGAAGATTTTTTTCTCTCACTCTTCCTTTGATTTATTTTTCTTCCTTTTGTCTTCTTCTTTTATGAGGAATTTTTAGGACCCAACAACGTGTGAATATTTTAAACACACACACACATATAAAATATATATATTTATATATATAAACACACACACACATACATAAACACACACACACACAAATATATATATACAAACAAACAAAAACACATATATAAATTTATAAATATATATACATACATTTATTTAAATATAAAAAGTAAAATATATTTTAAATTTAGTCATTTTTTTTAAAAAAACATGGCTATATATATATATATCTATAATTATAATTCTATTAATAAACATATATATAAAAATAAAAATTTATCATTATAATTATATATATATGCATACATACACTTGTATATTTAAATACACACACACATATATAAACACACACACATGTATATATAAACACACACACACACACACACACACACACACACACACACACACACACACACACATATATATATAAACACACACACACACATAAACATTTGTATATATATAAACACACACACACACACACATATATATGTAATATAAACATATATATATATATAATATAAACCTATATGAATATAGTAATATAGTATATTAATATTTAAAATTATATATATATAATATTATTTTTTTAGTATTGAATTCTATTAATACATATAAATATAACATAATACAATTATAGAAATAATTATTGTCTAGATTAGTGGGTTAGTCTTTAAATTAGATTCATCCAGGTGCGGGGTTCGAATTCCGTGGGATGGGATGCCAATTTTTTAAAATGTGTAGGAGAGGGGGGTCACCTATGCATGGAGGCAGGGGATGTGATAGGGTGTGTTTGAGGGAATAGAAGGAGTGGTCGTGCATGGAAGTCATAGATAGAGGATGGGGAACATGAAACAAAAATGTTGGTAATTGCCTATGTTTATAAGCATCGATAATTGGTGACATTTTAAAAAACTGACCATTAACAACACCTCATTTCTCGATGTTTTTTAGAAATATCAGTAAATGAACTAGAGACATTTAAAAAGGTCACTAATATATAAAAACATCACTATTTTTTTTTGTTTTTATTGTTGTGTTTAATGATTTCATAGGAGAACCAGGACCGGGAAGAGATTAGAATGTTCTAGATAGACTGAGGTGTTTACCGAGTGTTTAATTTGATAGGAGTACCATACATATGAGTAGGTTTCACTCCTATGTAGTTTTTTGTTGGAATTGTATTTAGTCCCTTTTTATTGCTTTATAGTACTTATTGTCATAATCTAATGTGGGATATATATTGTACATGCATTTATGGTATCAATTATTTTTACTTTATTAGCATTGTATAAGTTTGGATTTGTTTTTGTGTATATATGTAAATAAGATAAGGCCTACCATGTGTGAGATATACTTACTTGATGCTGGTTTCCACTACCTATACCATTAAAGGAGGGCATGGGGTAGTCACACTTGGCTTATCACTAGACAAGTGGGCCCCAGTGGGTTGGGTCATGGTAGTAAACCGTCATATAAGGGTATTTTCTAAACTATTAACATTTATTTTTAACCTTTAGTTATCCAGGGTCACACATAAAGCATAGTAACTCTACAATGTGATTCAGATGGGGTTGAGGGGATATTTTTTGAGTTGGTATGTTACAGGAACCCCTAATACATGACATCACACTTTGGGGGTGGGGGGTCCTTATGTATCATGAAAATGGAAAAACACATTTAAAGAAAAGATAAAAAATAAATTTATGATTCATGTAATTAACCACATTTTCTCCACATTGACTTAAACCATCCCATATTAAAGGGGATACATCTACTCATGATATTCAGTTGATAATAATTATAATAAAAATAAATTTAAGAAACATAAGTGTATAGAGTGGAACCTAGTGTGTGTTCCAAAGGGAACCCCCAAGTGGGTCACTTCCATTTGAAAAACCACCCACTATCCCCTAACCTTACCTAGAGTGTTTGAAGACCTTTTGGGGGGATTTTTAAAAACATGGAAGCCAAAAAAACCTCCCAAAAAATGAAAATTTCATTAAATTATTTTAAACTATTAGGTGTTTAGTAAATACATATCAAGATCTGCATGGATTTTAATTTTTTAATCATAACAATTTTATTTTCAAAAAAATTCACAAATAAACCTCAATATTCATTTTTATAAAGGAATTTTTTTATTTTTACCAGAGATACCCCTCAAAATGTTATACCATTATAGTTGTTTGAATCCACTTTGCATAATTAATTTAGTGATTTATTATTTATTATGTATTTCATATTCAATTAATTTATTCATGAACTGAGACCAAACATGCATATGTTTTTATATTTATTAATTAAATTAAATTATTAAATTTATGTTTTAGAATGTAATAATTAATTATTTAAATTTATGATTTGATTATCTATGAATTATCACTCATTTTTTAAATGTATAAAGGAATGTGTTTCAATATTTTATTTATAAAATGTAATTCCTTTATCCTAATTTCCCCTCACCCTCACATGAATATACATTATAAATAATGGTGGAATTCATGATGACACAATACAAGATGAGAACTAGCATGGATCAAAACAAGAAGTGATATGTGGGATGAGGGGTGCTGTAATTTGAGTTATTAAATGTATCTAGGAATTTTTATAGTGTATCATTTAACCTATCATCCATTCAATGGATAAAACATTAGATAAAATCTCATGGACATGTTTATTTATTTATTTTTTCAAGCATGGATTTTTTTGAATATATGTTTTATATATAATAACATAGAATAGTTAACAAGAATGAATAGATAAAATGAATAAATTCATGATGTTTTTTTTCTATCTATTCCTGGTTATAGTAGTGAGTGTGATCACATAGTAACAAGAATGATAAATAGAATTATATTTCATTCTCTAAGTAATTAGAAGAACATAAAATCTATTAAAATTAAACAAGAAGTCATAAAAACCATTTATCACATATGTTGGAATGAAACCATAGTTTGTTGTTCTCATTTATCATAGTTGATGTTTCCTCCTAATATCGTTGAGTTATAAAAATAGTAATAGGTTGACCTAATAAAAATTAGAATCTAAGAAGTGTACACATCTTTTTTGGTGTAATTTTAGAGGAAAGTGTTGAGTGAATCCAAGTTATGGATTCATTAGAGATGGCAATCCACTCAATAAATCAATTATTTTTGAGTTAATGTCATTATTCATCCCAAACACTACCTTATAATCTCAAAATAATAGTTGTGGCATAAATCAGGTTATGAAGATAGGTTTAAGGATCATTACCCACTAAAATATTCAAAAAACTGAATATTCCAAACCTAATTTTTTATGGATTTTAAATTTAAATAAAACAGTGGGAAACATTTATTATTATCAAATATATAATGTCAAAAAATTTGTAATCAAGATAAAATTACTAATATGTTAAATTTTATTTTATAAAAAATTGGATAGTAATACCAATAATTAATTTTGATCAATATTGGAAAAAATATTGAATAATTGTCACAAATTTCCTAGAATGGTAGAGGTGATTATATATAGGACTAGAAAAAAAGTATATTTTATCTTCTATATTCTCCACCACTAGATGATCCAAAAAATAAGCAAATTCGAGTAAAAAGGAATCCTACAAAAGGCAAATGGATGTTGAATTTCATGTTTACATAAAAAACTTATCATCAATGTATAATGATTTGTGAAAGAAATAAGAGGACATGGATGGTTGAACCATGTTGTATAATAACTGTGATGTTTATGAGGAGAAAAAAAATTAAGAAACAAATCAGATTATCCTTACACTAGACATGTGAAATTAAAAATATTAAATATATGCTAGTAAATATGTACTCAGTATGGTAGATTAAATTTATCAATTGGAATTTACTGTACTTATGTTGAATAAAAATATTTAAGTGAATATCATTTTATAATCGTTATCACCATGATACTCTAGTTTTATTGAGAATTATACAATGAATAGTATGGATAAACCACCTAAATATATTTTGGATAAGGTATACTATGTTTATAAGAACTTAATGAAAGATAAATCTTCATTTATTGTTGTAAAAAATAAGAAATAAAATCTTAAAATAAAATCAGAATGTGTAATTCCAAAGGAACATTTGAAAAGTCTTTCTAATAAACCAATTATAAAGAGGAAGAGTATCAAACAAGAAGCTATTTTCCTCACATATGGCATAAAATGTCACTAGAAGAAAAATTCCAATGATTTGAAAAATATTTGATCATAAGATTTTACTTCAAGTACATTTATCATTTCATGTAATACATTTTTATTCTTCTTGGGTATTAGATACAATTTGTGACTCACACATTTTCATCCAAATAAAAGAACCAAGGAAGTTTAGAAACACTAAAAAATTAAAGCAGAACTTAATGTTATTAATGGAGCTTTACTCTGATATCAAATATGAAAATAAAAACATTAGATTTCATAGTAGGAAGATTCTTATATATGATTACTATTATTATGTATTGTGTATTACCAAAAAATGTCCTTTATAATGAGTGTAAATATAGTTGTATTTTATTTCATGTTTTTAAAGAAATTTATTTTTGGTATACTGGAAATAATTAGTTATTTAATTATACTAGAATAAAAATTACATCTCATTCTAAAAATCAATATTGAATATAAATTAAGACGAAAATAATACCCATTCATGGAAATATAATACCTAGTCAAGAAGAACAAGTATAAATTTTCAAATATATATGATGTAGTATGTTTATACTCTTTTAAGATAATTTTTTTTGGTATTTGACTTGATTTGTATAATGATTAAGAATCCTTTTGTTATTAATGGTGATAATACCACAAAGCTTTTAGAATTATTTTAATAGGACATATGAAAATCAATTCAAGTAGGTGTTAGATGTAAATTATTGTACATAATGAATTTCTTCCAAGATTCTTAAGGAATGTGATGAGAAGTTAATAATATCCTTCGTAAGAAGATAAAAGTTGTTTTGAGAAGGTAAGATAAAGAATATCCTAACCATGTATTAATAAAAACTAAAATATAGAGTATATATTATTCCTAAACTCAAATTTTATTATGAAAATTGGATTCGTGATTTTATTAAAAGTAGGATAAATGACAAGTCTTATAAGTTTCACATGTCTTAATTTATCCCTTTTGAGGCATGATTTAAAAATTACAGCTTTAACACTTAACCATGTTCCTAATATAATACAAACGAATATCATATATCTTATAATATGAATAAAAACACGTTATGAACCTGATTTTTGTGTTTGGATGAAAATATTTGGTTGATTTTGATTCTAGGTATGGAACAACATTAAGAAAAAATATTGTGTATCTCAATACCTAGTATAGTAAAATAATACTAAAGAGAAAGACTATATATAAATAATAGCGAGAAAATATCTATTTTAGGTAGTGGGATTAAGATAGAATTTGATAAATTCAAGGCTAAATATGATCAAGTAGTTTTCATAGGAAGAAGTTCCATAAGGGTTTATGGGAAATGAAAATTTTAGAGACACATATTTTATTTGAGGGACAAAACCAAAGACAAGTGTTATTATAATCATAAAGTAAAGTGATATCCTATTCATTAAAAATAATAAATTATTATATTATAAGTTGTCTTGAAATGTAAAATAAGATAAAATATTGATATATTGATATGAATTCATAAATAGATTCAATGTACCAAAAATCATGTTTGTATTTTCTATTATCTCCAGCTAACTTAATGCCCATCAGGTCCAAATGTGTATTCATGAGAGAAATGGAAATATATGTTAAAGTTATTACATTTAAAGGAAGTTTGTTATTAAAGATTAAAGATCAGTTAAAGAATTGACAATGTGGAAACCATTTCCCTAACAGGGATGTTTACACCCATTTGAATTAAAGTTTATGTGGTTTTTACCATTATTAATATATAAAATCTACAAGGATTTATTTCATGATTAAATAAGGAGTTAAATCATGGGATAATTATTTTTCCATGCACATAAAAGAGTATTGTGGTAGTGATATAGTTTTCAATGTGAAATAAGTTGATAATATATAAAATATTCACTTTATTCTTGCAGTTAATTAAGCCTTATTTAAAGTACTTTCCCAATGAATGACTTAAAGTAACATCCCATGTTTTAGTGAACAATTCCTACTGATATTGATCTATTGGTTACTTAGACCAAGTTAATGTACATATATTGAAATGGTATTAAAGGAAACATGATAGAATAATTCAAATTAGAATTGTTTTCTATGTGACATGGAATAAATCTCTCCAAGTTGATGTGTTTATGACATAGGAGGAGCTAAATAAGTTGAGTGGAAATACATACACTTCAGTGTTGGGATTAATCATATATTCCATTGCATGTATGGAGTTTAATGTTTCCTATATATAAATCATGATGATAAAACACTAATTAAATCTAGGGGAACTATATTAGGTTATAACTATGAGATTCCCCATGCCCACACATCTGGACGTAGTGCTAGAAAATATATTTTTTACATATTATATTTGACACCAAATAAAATGGCCAAATCCTAATGATCCATAAATAAAATATCTATAAAAAATATTGGCTCTCATATATACCCAACACCCTTAAGGTTTAGTGTTTTAGAGAATAATAAAAACATTTCACTAAAAAAACTCATATCTTTCCCATTATATGGATATTTTTCCCACCAAACCAAGAATTGATTATTTTACCTTATGTATTAAACATATCCCATAAGATTATCAAAGCAAGATATCCTTCTAGATATATCAAACATAATACTCTTCTTCATATCCCGAGGAATTGTATACATAAGAAGAGTGATCTCAAATACTCAATAAGGGTAAACATAAGAGATATGAGAACATAATAAAAGCCCTTGATCATAATATAAGATAATCATACCAAATAAAAAACTGGTCATAAACCATGGTTCATGGTATAAAGCATTGACATAACATAATACTAGAGTAAAAGGAGTGTGAAAACATGAATCAATAATCTTGTACCATGGAAACATAATAGAGTCATGGGGTATAACATAGAAATGTGGTATATGCATATAATATCATAGAATATTCCAAGGTTAACTACCAAGACCATCATAAACATAGTGGAACAAAAATCACTACCTATACCCCATAATATAGTGGATTAGGCATCACTACATGCACCCCATAGTGGATCAAGTATCATAACTCATAACCCATAATTATCTCACTAGATACAAATATTTAACTAATAAATTGGAGAGATATATAGTACCAAACCCATCATATAATGATAAATTATACTTATGTGTTCCATATTAAATAAATCATATATATCACTATGAAAAACCCATCAAAAGGAAATGTGATTCACAACATTTTCAAATATTAGTACATAAAATGAAATTAAGAGTTAGATTAATTGATACCAAAAATAGATCTCATAAAGGAATTTTATCATAAAAGCACATGGAGGATAATAATGAACATTAATCATTAATATATATATATTTTTGGGTTAGAGAGAAAAACTAAAGTGAAATCATAAAAAGATATTTCATAAAACCCACTTTTTATATGTTAAAATAAAAGAAGATACAAGGTAGTTTAAAATATCATTTTCAATAAGGGATAAATATTAAAACATAAAATTAGAATAATCCCTAATAATATAACATTGAAAAGAATTTAATTTTATATAATAAATTTGGAGTGGGAGATAAAAATATACATAAGTGGAATGAAATCCCTTTATTTATTCGTAAAAAATATTAAAATTTTGTTTTAAAATGAAAAATTCACAAAATATGGGAATATATATATATTACTTTTTAAAAATATTTTAACATAAAGATGAATTTTCATTAAAATAATGTTTCTAAAATTAGGAAAAAGTATTCATGTGAAGAATTTTAAAAATGATATTCTTTTCTCAGTTTTATAACAAAAGTAAAAAAATGACCCATGTGGGAAACGTTAAGAATAATACTTATAATAATTTTTATCAAAAATTAAATGGAATTAAAAATTAATTTAAATATTAAATTAAGTATAGGTAAGAAAATTCTTGTGACAATATAAATAATACAGATATAGAGGAAAAATTCCGTTAGAAAGGATGAAAATTACTCATAACATCATATTTTTATAGAGAATAAAATCAATCAAATAAGAATATTTTTCATTAAATATGTAATTTTACCTAATTAAAATAGAAAATATCATATATAATATTCAAATTGACTAATAAAATAAAACTATAAGAGCATAGTCAAGGAAGAATGATTATGACCAAATGAAAAAGAAACTGAGTCAATAAAAACCCTAAAAATTTGGTAAAATTTGATTGAAAAAGAATTTAAAAATTTAACTTGATATATAAATTTAAATAACATGAATAAAAATATAATCATGATATAATATTAAAAATAGGTATTATTTAAACCATATAAATTAAAATAGGTTCATTATACAAAACATGTCTCAAAGAGGGGAACTTGAGATGAAAAAATCCTTACCTCAGACTTCAACATCAATGAACACACTCTAAATTAATATGTAATAAATTTTGGCTATTATACATATATATAATAACCTTATTAATATTTATTTAATTTTATAATATTCTTTTACAACTTATTATTACCCATATATTATTTTACTATTAAAATTAGTATTTTGGTGTGAACTTTTATGTTTTACATGCATTCTGTGGTTTGGTAGTTCCATTAATTTCTCATTATTCATAGTTTCATAACCTAAATAATATTAATTAAATTTTATCACATGATTTTTATAATTTTATGGAGTTCTAGGGTTATTTTATGGAACTCATGGTGATAGTTTTAATGAAACTATTAAGAAATTCCATTTCCTGTGACTATTAAATTAACAAGAAAAATGCATCTATTGGTCAATATAATTTTTTAATATTAAAATTAAATAATTTTTAAAAACTCAAAAATTAATAATTATTATATCATATTATAATTATGTAATTTTTAATTTTCATTTATGAGGTAAATATTATAAAATCGTTAATGTTGGTAAAACTGACCAAGACAAGAAAGTGTTATAATGACTGAATGAGAAAGAACATGTTATTTTATAGTAAAAATTTGAATTTTACAGAATATAAATTCTTTTAAAAATAAGTTATTAAGGTTATAAATTATATTCAATAAGATTTAAAAAATTAAGGTCAATGAAAAAAAGGATAATAATTCATTACTTACAAAGAATAAATCACATCTTATATTGAAAAGATTATTAGTTTTAAAGGATTTTAGAATCACCATGAGAGTAGGGGATAAAAAATAAAATTTGATTATTAATGAAAGAAATATGTTGTATTATATATAAGAATTATATGTTTAGGTGTTTCTTAGAATGGGTGGTGGTGGGGTGCTTTTATAAGTGAGAGGGGTGACCATTTTGTACATAATTATTTATTAATATAAAAGGAATTTTATATTCAAGTCATGTGGGTCAATAATTGACAATTATGGAAGTTATGATGAGTGGTGGTTGATAATAGACTCATGAAACTATTTAGAAATAAATTTTTGTGAAATTTTGAGATCTTATCCCCTAATTTAGAAGTTTTACCCTATTTTAGTCTTTATCACAATAACTATCTTTTAACATGGTAACATATTTGTATGATATAAAATTAAGTAAAATTAATTAAATAATTATGATTATTATGATCCGCAATATGAATTGAAATTTATTTAATTATATTAATAAAATTTATTAAACAAAACATCAATATAAGTACAACTAATGCAATAAAAACAATTATTACAAAAAATTATTTTTACCATAAAAATGAATTTAGACATATTTTGGCCAATACCAATGATAACCATGATATTTATTAGTTTATGATTAAAAAAATGTGGGTTATTTTACTTTAAATCTAATATGAAACAAAATGGAATCTTGCGAATACCTAATTTAACAAAAATAATCAAAAAATAGTTTTTTATTAGAATAAAATATAACTTAAGTTCCAAAAAAATCAACCAAAAATTTATAAATTCAAAATATTATATTTAAATGAATTATTTAATCCTTTAAATATATATTTGGTTGAGTAAAATGTTTTATAAATTTTTAATTCATGCTTATTTTATGATGATTTCATAAAAGTTATGACATTTATAAAAAATGTATTTTTACTATTCACCAAAATCAACTTGTTTAGAAAAAGCATAAAATTCACCATATGATATAATTTATGGTATGATTCCAAAAATGGAGCCCATTTTATCCAATTAAAATTATAATAGTTATAAGTTTAAATTTTAAATAAAATCATATATAATATATAATAAAAATAGTGTTTCTAAACAAAATAGTTTTATTTATCCATGAATAATTAAAATAACTTTACTTATAGTTTATTGATTATTTAATGAATTTTGTTAATTTATTTTACCAATAATTACATAATTTTAATAAATACATTTTATTTTCATAATTCATCCAAAGAAATAAATTTAACAAAAATTAATATTTTAAAAATAATTCCTTTTGAATAAAAAGTATTTTGACTAATGAATTTGTATCTTTTCCATTTTTATAAAATAATGTATTTTGATTCAAATAAATTTCTTGTAAATAAAATATATAAAATTGAAATCTAAATAAACTTTATTTATATAAATTGTATACTAGGAAGGACGAACCAGTAATATTATACTCAATGGATTCACACCCTTTTAATTTTATTCATATCTTATATTATTTATTTCCTTCTAAAGTAATTTTTTTAATAAAAAATATTTATAATTTATATAAATATGGTTTATGGAACGAAAATGGTCCCTAAAACCCGGGGTGTTATATTTTACCCCTTATAATAATCTCACCCTAAAAATTATGTTACTCTGAAAACAATTATGATATCCATAAGATTTAAAATACTCAAGATATAATTTCTATAGAGATATCAATCTTTCTATATTAGGTAAGCCTAGGAAACTCATATTTTAACTAATAATATAAATATGTTTAGATTTTCATTACAAATAACCATTTGTGACAAATATTACTCTTTATTTAGTTATAATATTTTCTAGAGGCACACCTTTTATAGTTTTATATTCATGATCTGGTACTCAACCAAATACTAAAACCAAAATTTTTATGTTAATATCTATTAATATCAAGGTAAATAAACATATTAATATGGAAAATAATCACAAGATGTCTTATCCTATTATACATTCATTTTAACAGATGATACATTTGGTTTAACTGTGAGACTATTGGTTCAAACTATAACACCATCAATTTAATTTATTTTTTTATAATTTTCATCCTTTTGATACCAAAAACCAAATCTCTCGAAATTACTAAACCCAAATTTTTCATGATATATCAGATTATATTCTAAAACCAAAGTCTTCAAAACCTATACACTGAGAAATCAACTTACCATTTTATCCATAGACAAAATAGAATCAGATATCTATCAATATCACCTTAATAAAAAATTCTCCAAATATATATTAATTTTTCCCTAATATAACATGAATCTTTTTATCACCAAATTAATTTTCAACCCCTAATGATATCTATGTTTCTCAACTTATATTCCCAAAATCAACTAACTAATTTTTCAAATTAATCATATTTTCCTCAATATCAATTCACATATCAATCTAAATGGTTATGTATAACTAAATTAGTTATTCTTCTGAAATCCCAATAAAAATATCCAAAATATCATAACCTATGGAAAAGATACAGGTATCATAATCATTTTGACAATTCATCATAGTATAAATAATTAAAATAAGAGGGTTTCATAAACATTTTATCTTGGTATAACCTTTAGAATAGAAATGGGGTTCATAAACATCTTGAAATAAAGAAAATAAACCATTAATAGAAATAATAATAATAATGGTATTTTGGTTCATATCCCCAGAAAACCATAAGTTACATCAAAGGATGTCATTTTATATGGAGAATTATTTTTAAATATAAATCAATTGGAACATTTCTTGAGAATGATAAATTTTATTTGAAAATAAATTTTTAAGAATAAAAATTCATTAATTTTTTTGAAAATTAATTTTTTTGAAAATATATTTTGAAACTTATAAATGAGTCTTAAAACCCATTTAAGTCATTTCTTGGGGAAAATTACCTTTCTAATTTGAAAAACACATTTTAAAACTTTTTAAAAATCCTTTTTTACTTTGAATTAATTTATCTAAATATTTCTCAAATATTAAAGAAAAAATTTTCTTTGAAAAGGAAATTCAAAACTTTTAAGTAAATATTGAAATATTTTTATAGTCATAACATTGAGAAATACTATCCATGTCATGCATGTTAAAAACAATTATTCTTTTCACTTTTTTGGTAAAATCCAAATGAGCATTGTTTGGAAAAAGACATAAAGGTTACTTTTGATTTTTTTAAAAATTAAAACATGGATAAAAATTTCTTTTAAAAATAAAAGGATAATAATAAGTTTTTTTGATTTTTTTTAGAAAAAATTGATTTGGAAGAAAACAAATTTCTGATGGAAGAGTAAAATAAATTCAAAATTTATTAGAAACAATTTCTCAATTGTTTTATGTACCAAAGAGTGGGAAAATGGTACCATTACATGAGAATATAATGAGTAACCACAGAAGAAGAAATTTAATATGTTTATTGAGATATTTATCATTATATTTTATCATTGGAAATATAACCATAAATAATCCTGATAAAAGACGAGATTGTAACATAAAATAATTACCACTTTGGTAACTTTGAATCATCAGAACCCTGAAGTAATAAAATAAAATGGAACTTAAAATATCACGAGGATAAATAAATTCATGATATAACATTTAAGGGGTTGTATATACACCTCATGAAAGTATATAGGTACACAACATAATGTTTCTCTCAAAAAAGGAAAATTGAGACAAAAATACCTTAACTTAAGTGTTGTCTTCAACTGTACATGTTCAATATAAATTTATAATAAATAAAAATTTATTTTATATCTATTAATGAAAAATATTCATATATATCATACAATGTATGATATTATTAATAGATTTTATTACTTGTTTATTAATAATTTAATGTTAATGTTATGCTTTGCGTAATAACTGATTTTTTTTTGTATAAGATTTGATTTTTTATTTTTGGTCCTCTTATTTAGATCATGGTTTCATAATATACTGAATATTAACCATGATATAAATTTTATATATATTCACTATATATGTATTTCAATTAATTAATAAATTTTTTTGATTGAAAATGAAATACATTGTTCATGTATACGGTAGGTCGTACGTACGCATGAACATTGTTTCCATTTTCGTATAAAATTTAAACAAAGGAAGATAAATGATATATTTTCATTCAAGAATAATATTTATGTAATATTTATGTAATATTTTCATTAAAACTATTCTTAATACCATCCATGTAAATCCTAAGCCAATCGAACCACATAGAGTGGGGGTAATACTCCATAATCATGAGCAATATTATAATTGTTGAGACCATAGAATGAATTTCATTCACTTTGCTGCATAATTCAGGATTTTATCCTCTCTTAGACAACAAATGAAAAGATTGAGTAGAATGTGTCTTCTTGCTGGAAGAATATCTAGAAAGGATTTCCATTTTCTAGAATACTACTCTAGAATTCGTGATAAGTGGAAAGACTTGGTGTATTCACAATATCAAAAAGTGTATATCTCTTTGAGATCTTTGATTTGACTTGTCACAGAGCTCAAACAAACTTACAGATCAAATGTTATGGCACTCATAAGACAGATAAATTTTATAAATGGATTTTCCTCACCTGTGCAGAGGACTTGTGCAAAGGACCTACGTGGAGGACCTATGTAGAGTAACTCCTCTACCCAGGTTTCCCTATTTTCCTATAAATAGGACCCTTGGGCTACCCATCTAACAGCTGGAAAAGTTTGAAGAAATCCCAAAGCTCTCATTGTGTAGATCCTTTGCCCAGGTCCCTATAATTTTCTCAGGTTTCTCTCTAAAACATGATAGAAGAGATAATTAAAAGTGATAAACAAGATCAAAGTCTCTTCAGGGTTTAAAATACAAGATACTTGTCTGAGGACCCTCATTCCATAAGAAGAAGTCGCCTATGCAAAGTCCTTTCCTTAAGAAAATACCTACGTGGTATTCTTCCATGGACATCAAGGGACACCCAGGGTAATTAAGTTAAAACCTCACCCAAGTTTTTTTGTTAGGGTAGTCTATTTCCCAAGGCATATCAATATTTCACATACTTATCCTTACCATGTTAATCATTTTTCAGTTCCTATTATGATCTGCATGGCATGCCTACACATAATACCTATGCAACATACCTGTAGGGACCACCTACATGACCTATCCTTTAGTCCCTCTTTTAAACCACTCATGGTAATGCCTCTCATTCCTTAGATAATTTTCTTGAAAGGGATTGTGTTTATGCCTCCACCAAGGCCTCCTGATCTACTAAACCATTAGGAAAGGCACATCAGTGTGTCTCCCATCTAGGTTTATATTTATATGATCACAGGTTTCCCACATTTTTCTTATAATGGATTTAGGATCCTTAGGATATCTATAGGTTTATATATCTACAATCATGTGGAACCTTACCCTATGGATAGTGTTAGGGAGTTCCCAGTCTCGGATTCTGAAGATATGAGTCTATCCTCCCCTCCTCATCTCTAATCCCTGGAGCCTCCGGTCCCAGTATGAAGAGTGATGATGACACTTTATTTTCCCTTCCATAGGGAGTGAGATACTCTTTCCACCCTATGAGACCCATTTTAGGGAAACCATCCTAATGTAAGACCCAATCCTTTCATTTAGGAGGTTTTTGTCTTTCTCCTCTCTACCTCCACCACATCCTTCGATTCCATTCCTTCCTTACATTGGATTCGCATCCAATGTTAAGTGAAGAGAGGTAAGGTTCGTATCCATGACCTCTTCCACCATAGGGTCGTCCTCTTCGACCAAAGGGGGAATGAAAGTGTGTTCCTTTGTTGAATCTTTCACATCATCTTGTTTCTCACACCGAGCATGACTCACGTGGTCTAAGGGGTTTGTGTTGATCAAAAAAAGTGTACAATCCACTTGAAGGAATAAACTCTGAGAACTTTGATTCCCACCATTACTGGGATATGTAAGAAGCTTTCACCTAGGTCCTGAGATCACTGGACATCCTCCTCAAGAATCCAACCCCAATTCCCTTAATCCGGGCATCCTCTTTAGGAGTAAGCTCCAAATTAAGTCCCCCTTAAATCTACATGAGTTAAGGCATATCTCATGATCCTTGTTATAAGGGTTCCCTATTTAGGATTAAGACCTAACCTATTTCTCTCAAAGGGATATACTCCCCTATGAGACTTACTAAACTACGTGGGATTTGATTCCCATCCAAAAAGGATACATAAGAAGCCTTCCCAAGGTTCAAACCCAATACTCTAAATCAACCCTGTCCTCTATGATCCATATTCTTAGTAGGGTATAATTCAACTTGGGATATCATATTCCTTCCAAATTACTAGGGCCACTTAGGTATAAGTATCAAACCAAGATTTGACTAGGCACCTCCTGTCAAGATTTCCTTACCACATGACACTAAACTATATGGTTGGGTCCGTATCACATGACCAAAAAAGGTATGATGTGTCCCATTAAGAGGCAATGAAATATGAGGGTTATTATTCCTTTCACAAGGATATATAGGTAACCCATCTATGGTTTCTATCCCAACATCAAAACAACCTCCGTCTTCCTAGATGGAAATAAATCCAGAGTGACTTTCGTCTACCTGGATGACCATAAATTCTAGAGTTCCCCACTGAGTGGATTAAAAACTATAATTTTTGTAATAATGATAAAATATTATCTATTTAGTATATGAGATGATAAAATTTATGTAGAAATTTGAATACATACATATATCTCCATTGATGATGAACCTCGAATACATACGGATGATTCTAAATTCCACACATGCTAATAATTGGTTGAAAATTTTAAGGGAAACCTACATTATGCTTGGTAAATTAATAAGGATTCATGAACATATCTTAAATATATAAGAGAGTCATGGAGTAGGAAATAATTCCCCCCAAAAGGGTATAATGAGTCTGACATCCTATCCTCTTGACCAATGCAAGTTATTAAGTATTATATGTCAACAAAACTAACGAATGCTTGCCTTTGGAAAGAAGGGCCCTTTAGATAAAAAACCATTGGGTGTTTACGATTCCATAAAAAATCCATTGGAAACCATTTAGAAATAATGATTCTTAACTAGAACACATGTCTAAAAGGAAACAAAAATTGGTGAACCCGATGTGAATCCTTAACCAAAATAACAGTGTTACCCATTTTCCAGGCCCCTATCAATTAATAATGGAGAGCCAGACAAGGTAATCAATAACGAATGCATTCATAAAAAAAGATGCTATGTTTGTGGAGTTAATTATTTTTATTTATCATATATATAAGCACTTTCTTATAAGAACTCTCTTTATTCTAAATTACTTCCTTCCAATTATCACCAATGAACGCCTTGGCTGCTAATCAAGATGGATCCTCATCCACTTGAAGGAGGCCATCACCGACTCAGAATCTTCAATGATGGGTATCTAATGCACTGGTTCGAGAGTACCTTTGACACAGTAGCATTAAAACCTTGGAGGCTACCTGACAGGATCTCCAGATCAAGAATAACTCCCAGTCGTCCGATCAGTAATGACTGGTGGTCCAGAAGTAGATGGTTCCAACCACCATCTTCAACCATTTCAGGAGCTTATACCCAGAATAAAATCACCAATCCATCCCATATTCTAGAGAGGTCGACCAAGAATCCACCTACGGGCTCGTCCTGAAGTCATAGGGGTCCTTCTTAAAGGATATTGCAAACAATCACAGCCGCCAACGCTGTATGGTATCAAATTCTCAACACGATGAGAGTGCTATCTTCAACTATTCGAACCAGGTCCCTCATAACCAGGCACCCAAGAGGAACCACTGGGGAAAACAGTCGGAAAATAGGGAGTAGGTTCCTACCTTTTCCCCTATGGAGAAGTCCACCAACCTAGTTTAGTGGAAAAAAATGACTGGTCACATACACACATCCTCCTTAATTTCTCCAGCCAGCAGACTCACCTGGCAGCACCCAAAATATCCCGCCATCCAAATATGGTGGAATACCATGAGAAAGTACATATAACTTATTAAAATTTATCATCTAGTCAGTAGACTCGTCTGGATACATTCAAAGAAGCTTGACAACCAAATATGGGAGAAATTTCAAGTAGGAACATACACCCGCCTACACCCACCAAGCCTACCAGCAATCTCATTTAGAAATAATTAATGAAGTACACCGACCATGTTTGGTGGAAAATATCCAGTAGTCACATACACCTGACAACATCCATGAAGCTTATCAATAACATCGTTTGGTAGAACCCTGAGAAGTCAGTCATAAATCTCTGATGAAAAACCTGGGGTAGACTCAACTCTCTTCCCCCACACACGAGTACTGTTAGTATCCACTGATAGGAAATAGAGAAAATGAGTAGTTCTATAAAAATACTCTGGATACAGAATGGATTTATATTCCCATTCTGACTAATGAATTCATCAAATTTTTTTCCCAATGGTGAAAGGGAAGACACAAATTCCTACCCATATCCTGGAAGCTTGCTAGAATATCATAACATTAACTTCACCAGTACCAGAGGGAAAAAACATAATTCCTTCTCTATACCTAGGATTACTCATCAAAATTACATCTCACATCAGATACACACCTTTATTTAGTCTAGGAGGGTTATGGGGAACACTCCCCCATATCATACAGAAAACCATATCAGGTACATACACCCATTCCAATTTGATATAATTGGCCTATTATGATGTCCAATCAAAGGAATCCACATAAACCTTCACATGATAATCACTTATCCCAGAAATTGGCCCCAACTATGTGTAATAAGGCGTCTAAGAAGATGTCTCACAAAGCATAGTTGGAGAATCAATAGTCGATGTTTGATATGGATCCTCTTAATGCTAGCATTCTTGAAACCCTCATACATTTATCTATTTCATATCAAGATCCTACCCTCTTATTACCAAATTATATAAGTAGTATCAGTAACTATGAATTTAATCATCATACACTTCATCACAAAGGCTTTATTCATGATAATTCGATCAATATTGAGAACCTTTCTCTGGATGAGAGCCATAGAAACCCTTAGTGTGGATAGAAGACCAAATAGAAAGAGGATTTATCCCTTCCTGTAATCCACCATGGTGTTCCTCCCCATTATGGAATTTTATTTGAATGTTATATCTATAGTAATGTTTCACATTGTTAAGAGAATTCTCCAACTAAAAATGTAGTGATGAGAACACCCTCTTATCTTGAGGAACTTTCAAACATAATGCTAGTCATGTCTGATGCCTTGTTACTGGAAGGTGAAATACTTTATCATATAGAAGACAACCCAAGGAGATGGTCATTCTTCAAACCTCCCTTGGGTCATTTTCCTTTTAATATAGTATAGGAAATACCAACTGATCCCATTGCTTGTGGTAAAACAATTGGGAAGCATCCACTCTAGTCAGACCAAATTAAGAAAAATATGGAAAAAAATGAAGAGGAAAAGTTGAACATGTGGAAAAAACTGGATAATGGTGAAATAATAGTCATGTTTTATCCTTTGGATACCTCTCAATACAAAATTCCAGAGATTTTGGAATAATATTCTATTCATGATATCCACATGAACATATGGAAGACTATTTATCATCTAAAAGACAAAGTATTACCGTATGATGAATATAAAAGTCATGTTAAGGTAATAGAAGGGTTGTATCACCAAATTGACTTGGAATCTCTCTAGGTTTCATAACATCCAAAGACCGAGAAGCAACATGAGGTCCTTCAATGTACATGCCTCGGTGAATTAAAGAGTCTGTGGAAATTGATCGTAGAAACCCCATCTTGTGTTCATATCAGGGTATGGGGTGGATAGGGAGCATTAAATTTCACTTCACTCCACATATAAAAAAGCACATAAAAATTGGTCTCATGAAATGTTATTTCCCCATGCCATCTACAACAAAAAAAATTATATTCATGACCGATGGAATGTTCAGTAAGAACAGGCCTTGACTAGTGTCCACCAAAGGCAGGCCCAAAGAGAGAAAGATATTGAGATACTTTTGCATCAAGTGCCTAAAAATATCAAGTAGGACTCCATCTTAGATGATGTCAGCTATAATATTGTGAAAATGTATAAAATAGAACAATGGTCTTCTGAAACAAGCGTTTTAAGTGAGTGCTAGATAATTCACCCAACGAACATTCATACCCGAACCTATAAAATCAGAAGAGAAGTTGTGATAATATCAGCCATAGTATTTCAGGATCCACCACATCTTGTAGGGATGGGGGATATTTTAACCCAACCCTTAGAGTCAAAAAATAGAGTCCAAAGGGTTGAGAAAGAAGAATACGAACATAACTAACCATAGGGTTGGGGGTATTTTTCACATTCATAATCCCCTCCTCAGTGAAAGTTGGATTTCTATGGATTAGGGAAGAAGATGAAAAATAAATTCATGAATGAACTATATTATAATTCCCTCTAGGTTTTTGTCTGTCAAACAATTCCTAGGGATCCAAAAAATAAAAGTACAAGGTCTTGTGGAGGATTCATAAGAAGGAGATCTCACAAAGGTACTAACAGAATGCGAGAAATGCATTATGTGTCGGTGAATGACATTAATACCATCGTGGAAGATCCTCTAGAAAATGAGTCTAGTTTAGGGGAGTCATAAGATGAAGTAATTAATCATAATTCGGACCAAACAGAAGAAAATTAAAGAGGTGTGCATACCTGAAATTAGAGGATTTCCCAAAATTTAGTTATCCCCTTGTATAATCAACTTCTACCTCTTTGAAAGGCAAATAATAAAGGAAACAGTAATGGTCATACCATGTATCACCTTTCCCCTAGAGAAGGTCAACCCCTTTCATTGGAAGAAATATTTTCTTTTCAAGAGGATGAGATGAAGGAGTTTAGAAGACTCAATGTAGAGATACTCCAAAACATCACTCCTTCCAGACATTCTCCACAAACAGATCCTCAACCTACACTTTCATTAGGAGAACCTCAGCAAAGAGGGTTTTTTTCAACTACCGATGTGGATAATTAATTCCCTCCATTGGGTATACACTGAGAACATTGTCATGAAGATCCTTACATTCCTATCCCCATGGGTTACCCAGGATAAATACCAATAGCACCACCACCTATGGTCCTACCAGTTACTGCACTAGTTCAGGCTCTGGTTTTCATACCCATTCAGGTCATAACTCATCCAAATATTTTCCAAATTCTTATGAACACCATTTAGTCACCGAAGATTGAATTATAATTTATGGAAGGATGGCGTGCAACAATATATACAGAAAATAAGGTTTACCCCAAATGGGTAGATCTGAATCCCCCCACCAAATTTAGGAATCAAACATTTCGGATTTTAATGGATTAGGATATCTAAATCAGTACTTGATGCAGTTTCTCTCTTGCTGTGATCCTATTACGGGGATCCTTGAGAAACAAGAGGTGGTGAAGTTCAGATGTTTTTTTTTAATCACTACTGGGGCCAACCTTCATCTGGTATACAATCTTTCAGTCTCAATCAATTACTGGATGTGAAGATATTCATAATAAACTATTTTTATATTTCACTTAAACATTTTATTAGACAATAGTCTTTGATATCACAAATTACAAGCAAATGGAGAATGAAGTAGTTTTAGATTTCATTGCTCAATTGTAAGGATTAACATATTAATTGAATATACTGCTACCTCATGAAGAGTTACTGCCTATTTGTCTTACAAACCTCCATGATGAGTTGCACAAACCATTAATCCTAGTGAAATACATAGGAGGGTTTTAGAATATGGCCTCGATTTCTCAAAATGTGGAAAACTCCATAAAAGTGACTAGATCCAAATCCCAAGTAATTCCAACAGCTCTAAGAAGAAGAGTATTAAAAGTAGAGGCCTCTACAGTCACACTTAAGAGGAACCGTACACTTATTTCTACTTAAAATCCCCCATCATACCGTAGGGATCCACCTCATGAGTGTCATTTTAATAACTACCTCATCAATATGATCAAAAAGTTCAAAGGAGGAGGAAATTTGAGGAGTTAAAAAACAAGGTCTATTATTTTTGAGATGACCAAGTCCTCTACTACTTCATCTCAGCTTTTGAAAAAAACTTAGTTTAGTTTCCAAGGCTGAAGAAACCTAATAAATAAGGAGACACGGACCTCTAAAACTATTTACACTTCCATTAAATGTTAGGGAACCCCATCCATAAGTGTTTTGTTTTTAAGTACCTCCTATAAAATATAGTGGAATCCGAGAAAGTGAAGTTGAAAATTTCACCAGACTAGGTGGCATGTGTTACTACTACTGATCTAGATGAGGAATGTGAATGAAAGGAATTAAAAAGTAAGAATGCTTAGAAACTGGTTGATTGGATGGTTAGGAAAACAATCAACTTAACTCATTCCATTCTATGAACATAATTGAAATAACCAACTACGTCTCCTTCTGCTTCCATTACAACAAATACGTCTTCATTAGAAGCCTAGTCCTCTGAAGGAAAGTCCTCAAAGAAGAAAAATATATGGAAGAATAAGGAGTAAGCAGAAGAAGATGAGTTTGTGTAAAGTCCAAAGTTGTCCTTGACCTTAGCAGATTTCATGCCAACTGTCTCAAAAGCATGGTCATTGCCCCAAAAAATGGCACCATAAGAATCGACCTGTCAGGAAGAATCTTCATCAGATGAGGATTTGATTTTCAGTTCTATTAACTTTATTCACTTAACAGATACCTATGAAAATGATAATTCTAATTATGAACCTAAGTTCCCAATAATTTATTGGGGAACTAGGGGAAGAGGTCATCATGGTTTAAGATATAGTGGAAGGAATGGGTATTTTAGAATCCACTATTTCAATTACACCCATGCTCAAACTATTTATGCAGCATAAACTCTTGGGAGATCCCTCTTGTGGGATCAGTCAGAATGAGGGAATTCTCCCACATATGATAGGGTCTGCCCTAACATGATCATCTTGGAAGACTAATTAAAGTATATTTCACCACCTCCTCAGAAAGTGGTCAGACCTAACGAACCTAACCCACTAAGAGAATAAGTATTTATAGCTTCCACCCCAAAAAATGGTCCATCTAAATTAGGAGAATCATCTTTCAAAGAACCTATAAAACAACATTTATATGCTGGAAAATGAAGACCACTAGATTAAAAGTGTGATGTGTTGAAGTAACTGGCCCAAATACCAGAAAAGCTATCAATCCTAGATGCTCTGAATCTGTCAAAGGATATACAAGAAGCACTTACTAAGTCTTTTTCAAGCCCTCAAGAGATTGAAACTGAGGTTGCTACTGGAAAGGTTTACCGTATAAATAATAACCCAATAGAATTCCATGAAATCATACATTTCATAGACTAGGATGAGGATTATTTTTTACAAGGAAACCTTAGTACCTTGTGTATATATGATAGGATTAATGATATTGAAATTCAATGAGCCTTTATTGATAATGGCTCATAGGTCAACCACATTCCTATCTAGACACATCTCCAATTGACCCTCACTGAATTCTATTATTATCCCTCCACTTTGATGTTACAGGGTTATGACAAGAATGAGAAAGAACATCTTGGTGAGATTATGCTTAGAACTTAGTTTGGGGATCTCATATTTGATTCAGAGTTCATGGTTGTCTGGCAGAACACAGATTTCAACATTTTGTTGGGGAGACCTCAACAAAAACAACAAGAGGATATTCCTTCATCATTACATAAATGTCTCAAATATTGTGTCAATTGTCAAATTGGGCCATTTCATGGTGATAAGGCACTATTAAAAACTTGTGAATATCAGTACATTGATGAGGAGTTCTATCATACAAAGGAAAAATAGTCCATGGTAAATGATGCTACTAGAATTAGTGCTCTGAATGGTCTAGAAAAGATCCATGGTAACCCATTCAAGCATCTTAGTGAATATTGTGTGTTACCCATTAATAAAATGGAAAGGGTTGGACTAGATCCAATCACTTGTTCAGTGGATTCCATAATATCATTTGTAGAAACTGAGCTGAATAATATTGGAGAAATGATTGATTCACCAAGAAATGATGAAAGCCTAAATGGAGATGTATTCATTCCATCTACTAAACTTCAACAAGTATCTACTTCATCAGCCAGGATAAAAGAAGTTATTACACTCATGGAAAAAGACAGGGATGTCAATTCCTATCCCATCATCTCCCCTTTAGAACTTAAAAAAGACCCTTTATTATTAGTTGGGATGGATATGGTTGCCTCCTATTTAGGATGTCCAAATATCAACTCCTTCCCTCGCTTTGTAAGTCTTTATTCATAACCTACTCTTCATGAAGAAGTAGAATAAGCAACACATGAAGAAGAAAAATAATAGGAGGACCTTAGGGATGCCCCTCCAGAATTTAGGAAGGCATCTCCACTACTTTGGATGATATCATAGAAATAAATCTGGGTATAGAGGAATACCTACACCCCACTCTGATTAGTGTGTCCATGAATTCTGAAGTGAAAGAGGTGCATACTTCCTTTTTAAATAAACATCGTGATTTGTTTTCCCAGAATTATACAAATATTCCACAACTTGACCTCGAGGTGTCCACACATCATTTGGGTTTTCTAGAAGAGCATCAGGGATATAAGTAGGTATCAAGAAGAACACACTCGAATCACACCTCTTAGATTGAGGTTGAAGTCAAAAATATTATCAAAGCCAATTTCATCCGAGAGGTTAAATATCCAAATTGGTTATACAATATTTTCCCGATGAAAAAGAATAATTGAAAAATTAGGGTTTTAATTGATTTCATAAATCTCAATCGATATTGTCTAAAATATGAATTTTCAGTTCTAATCGCATAACTCTTGATTGATGAAAAAAATGGCTACAAAGCTCTCTCCTTCATGGATGGATACTCTGAGTATAACCAAATTTGGATGGACCCAGAAAATGAGGAATCTATAGACTTTAGATCCCCTCAAGGAATATTTTTCTATCACGTAATGCCATTTGGTTTGAAAAATTCTAATGCGACATATCAAAGTGTAATGCACCACATCTTAAAAACCTTATTAGGGAAGTTTATTGAATGATATGTTGATGATATAGTGGTTAAATTCAGAAAATGTTTTGATCACCATACTGACTTGGAGACCATATTTATCAAGATTCAACAACATAATCTAAAGACGAACACCTTGAAATGTTCTTTCAGGGTAACCTCAAGAAAATTTCTCGGTTTTTTCATACGCCATCACAACATAAAAGTCGATACCGAGAAAAAAAAAACAATCCCTGACATGTCACCTCCTCAAAACTTGAAATATTTAAGTGGACTTCATGGAAACTTTCATAAATCCGGTTCTTCATATCCAATCTGGAAGGAAAATGTTTACCCTTCACCAAATTTACGAAGAAGGGGGTCACATATCAATAGACCAATGACTACCAATATGAATTTGATATCCTCAATAAATAACTATTGAGTCCACCGATATTAATTCCACCTGTTGAAGGAAAACTGCTCATTATTTATGTGAAATCCTTGGAGAAATCTTTGGAAACCTTCCTTGAACAAAACATTGATGCTTGGAATGAAAATAACCTTTATTATCTTAGTCAAACCATGCTCTATGCAGAAACTTAATATTCAAATATCGATAAGATCTTCCTAGCATTGATCTATTTAGTTTAGAAGCTGAGGCACTACCTGCAGCATCATGAGGTGCACTTGGTCTCTTGTAATAACCGGATAAAATATATCCTCATTTTACCTATGTTGACAGTATGTCTGGTAATGTGGGAATTTATTCTGCAATAGTTTGATATACATTTTGTGCCTCTGAAAGTAGTGAAAGGACAATCCTTGGAAATCTTCCATGTCGAACACCCATCAGTGAAAGAAACATCATTTAATACTGAACTTCCTGATGAAGAAATATTCTCTATTCAGGACAAACCCCAGACATGGGAAATATATTTTGATGGTGCTTCTAAAATTACAACGGGGAATAGAATGGAAGATCCTAAACTTAATAAATTTGGGTTAGGTATTGTGCTTATTTTCCTAGAAAAGGTGGTGTTTTTTACTCTTTCCTGTTATCGTAAGGTGGTATCAACAATGAGGAAGAATATTAATATCTCATTATAGGATTGGAATTAGCACTCCAAGTACCAGTGGATCACTTGGTGGTGAAGGGTGATTCAGAATTGGTAATAAAATAGATCAATGGGGTTTATTCCATCTAAAAAGAAGAACTAACCCCACTATTTGGTTATGTCTGAGGGTTAATGGTAGGATTTCCCTCAGAACTAACATTGTCTTATGTCCTACGGTCACAAAATTCCAAATATGATGCATTAGAAAATGAATCTACAACCATAGAAGATCCAAATCGAGATGAAAATATCATTAAAATTTCTCATCATCATGTGGTTTAACCTTTTATTAAAATAATAATAGAGGAAATCAATAAATTAAGTCCCATTACCAAACCATTTGGTCATACCACGAGATATATGACACCCATAATGAAATATATTCAAGATGGAGTACTTCCATTGGATAGATTTGGAAAAGATAAAGTCTAATGACGAGTAGTTAATTTTACTCTTTATGATGGACCAAATAACCAGAAGATGCTCTATAGATGGGGATTCGATAGAATTATTCTCAGATTCATTGATGGGAAAGAAATAATGATTCCGATGAAATAAGTACATGTAGGAGCCTGTGGTTCCCACCATTTTTGGTATATGGTTTCTAATCAAATATGAAGGCCTAGACACTTTTGGCCTTCGATGATGCATGATTTCATAGATTTCACTAAAAAGTGTTATCCCTGCCAGGTTTATGCCAACTTCATTCATCAAACACCAGAGTTTCTACATATAGACAAATACTCCTGAACACTTAATACATAGGTAATGGATGTAGTGGGGCCTTATCCCCCAACTATGGACAAATAGTTCAAGTACATCCTTACTGCTACTGATTTCTTCTCTAAATGGGTTGAGGCAATACCTCTTATAGAAGTCAGGATCCAAAAGAATTTTTATCTTTTTCAAAGATAATATCATTACCAAATTTGGTGTCCCTCATACTATATTGATGTAAAATGGCACCAAATTCTGTTCTATTTAGGTAGGGATGTTATATTAAGAAAATAATATCGAATCCAACCATTCATCCTGCTATCATGTAGTAGAAAATGGACAGATATATGCTGTCAACAAAACATTGTCCAACATACTCCAGAATATGGTGGATAAAGATAAAAAGTCTTGTCCTGATAAAACCCTGCATGCCTTATGGTATTATAGGACCACTACCCATAATTCCACACAGTCAACCTCATACTCATTGGAATACAGGACCGAAGTAGTCTTTCCCATTTAAGTTCAATTTCCTTCACTCTGAGTTTCTATTTTTGATCAATTATCTATAGATGAGCTATTTCAGAAGTGACTAGATGAGCTGAAGCGATTAGATGAAAAGATATTACATACTTTTCATCACTTGGAAGTCTATCAAAACTGAATAGCATGAGCTTTCAAAAAGAAATTTCACCTCCATTAATTCCTCCAAGGAGAATTGGTATTTTTTCCTTAGGACTCTAATGATACCAGGAAACAAGCCATCAAAACATGAGACAAAGTGGGAAGGACCTTACTCCATACATAAGTTATAATATAATAGATCTTATTCCTTAATATAAATGTATGGAAAACTCACTAAAACTCTAACCAATGTAAGTTTCCTAATGAAATAATTTGTGTAATCACAAATAGTACGACCTGGTTCCATGACATCAAACTACGTAACAACCAATATCCTAGTTGCATGAAGCTAAACTTCATATCCCCTTACATCCATTCTATATGACATTAAACTGTTTATAATCTTTATCCTTATCATATTATGTTAAACTGCATAACATAAGGTCCTAGTTTCATGACCTAAAATTGCAAACACCATTTGTCCTCACCACATGACATTAAACTATACGATTAACATATTCTTTATTTGACATTAATAAATCTCCTAAGATACCACAAATTGATATTACTTGTGGTACCTTAAAATATGAGTATCTTTTATGCATAAACATTACTCACATCATTACCACTCCTTAGACACATGAACCCCATTTCTCCTTATGTTTGAATCATGCTTGCAAAGGGACCTCATTTCTAGAACTACGTGTGAATTGATTCTCATTCCAATGAGATACATAATGACACCCATATTTCCTATCTTAGGCCCATCCACAACCATAAAAGAAAAAATTTCCCCTTTACTTGTATATGAGTTAATTATATACTTGGAACCCTTCCAAAAAATATGGCTTGATTATCATACCATCTTGTATTTTGGGTTCGATCATTATTCTGGAAAGTATTAAAGGCCCTGTTTCTCACATTAACATTCAATTAATTTGGGAAAACATCATCAAGAACTATGTTTATGGTTATTTTTATTATAATGAGATACATAATGACATCTGGATCTTATCCCCTGGTCAAGCTACAATATTTCTATTTTTCACATCGGTTCATATTCATTCTTACCACATGAAGTTAAACTACATGGAACATTTCAAGAACTATGTGTGGATTGATTCATTCCCCCTAAAAATATGTAGTAACACCCATATCTTCTATCTTGGGTCCATAGTAAATGTTGCAAAAGTTCCTTCACCTCTTTGGGTATAAAAACTACACTGGGAGTACCTTAGAGAACTACGTGCTTCTTGATTCTTGCCTCAACAAGATACATAGTGACTCCCCAATATCTAATCCTAGGTCCAATAGTGATTATTAATTAATCCCCTTTAATTATTGTGTATGAATTAAATCTATACATGTAACCTTTTAAAATCCATGTTAGGTTCGATTGACGCCCAAAATTTTATTCTTAGGATCGACCACAATGTTTCTTTCATGTCAATTCATCCACGTCTTTTCAGCATGAAGATAAATTGCATGGAAAGAACTACGTGTGGATTGATTCTCATTCCAATGAGATACGTAGTGACACCTAGATCCTCTATCTTGGGTCTATCCACAAATAAAATAAAACTCCCACTTCCTTGTGTATGAATAAAAATTTCACATGGAACATTTCAAGAGCTACGTGTGGCATGAATTTCATCCCAATGAGATACATAGTGATGCCTGGATCTCTGAACCTAGGACCAACCACAATTTTGGAAGATAAAACCCCCTTCCATTTCCCTATGAATGAGTCAGATCTATGTAGGGATATCTTCCAAGACTTTTGAATTAATTCTTATTATAATGAGATATATGGTGATGCCTAGACTTCCTGCTTTAGGCCCAACCATCAGTCTAGAAATTATAAAAATCCCTCTTCCCCACATCAAAACATGACTTATATGGGGAATAATTTCAATAACTAAATGTGGATTGATTATTTCTCCAATGAGATACATATTGACTCTCAAGTCATATACCCTATCTCAGCCACCATTTAATCATCATACACCTACCCTTCACTTATGTCACCCTTATGTTATATAAGAAACTTTTACCACACCTTGTTTCTCACACCGAGAATAAATCATGTGGGCTTAGGAATTGGGTAAAGAGGGTATTTTTATAAATAAGAAATCTCAATTCATTTTGGGGTTATCAATGGTCCTGGCTAAAACTCCTTAAAAAGAACAACATATGTCCTCGTTTCATGATAATAAAACTTCACGATCTTCACAATAACTACATGTGATTTGATTCTCATTTTCATTAGATATGTAGTTGCACCCAGATTCTCACTCTTAGTCCCAAACCATAATGTTTTCATCACTTCATGTTAGTTCACCTTCATCCTTACCACAAGATGCTAAATTTCATTGAATTCTAGGAACTAAATTCGTCTTGATTCTCATTCTGATGAGATATGTATTGACACCCAAATTTCCTATCTCGGGTCTAGCCGGAATTTTAAAATGCCCCACTTCTTGTGTATAGGTCAGACCTAAATGTGAAACTCTATAAAGATCTATGTATGACTTAATTCTTATCCATATGAGATATGTAGTGACATCCCAATTTTCAATCTTGGACCCAACCATAACATCATTCAATTAATGCATTTTTTCTCCCATGTATGAGTCAAATCTACATGAGGAGATCAATATGAGTTCTCATCTTATGTGTGAACCCATATTCAAGAAAACCTCATTATCCCCCACTTTTGAATTAAATTAGGGTGGGGGAATCCTTATTTAAGAACTATGTGTGGCTTAATTCTTTCCCTAACAAGATTCGTAGTGACACTTGGGTCCTATCCCCTAGTCCAAACACAATATTCTTTTTCATTTCGGAATCAATTAATGTCCTCATCACATGAAGATAAACTACATTGTTATTTAATAAATATGTGTTGCTTGATTATAATCTCTATGAGATATGTAGTGACATCTATATTTTCAATAATAGGCCCAACTACAACATGATTTGAAATAGAATCTATTCTCCCATGTACAAGTCATATCTACATGAGGAAATCCAATACAATTTATGAACTTATACATGAAATTGTATCTGATAAGAATTATGTGTGGCTTGATTCTTGTTTTGACAAGATACGTAGTAACACTTGGGCCTTATACCCTAGTATAGCCACAAAATTCAATTTCTATTCATATCAAAGTCCCTAATGTACTTGCTGTATGACTCTAAAATGCATAGCATAATGTCCTTACTGCGTTAATTTAAATTTCATGTTACCTAGAGAAATATGTATGTCTAGATTCTCATTCCATTGAGATACATAGTGAATACTGGGCCTTAGATCCTAGTCCTAACCATGGGATAAAATATTGTTTCCCCCCTCATGCATATAATCAAAAATATATATAGGAACTTTTATTTTGGATCCTCTCCTTAGAGAGCCCACCATGGAAAAAAAAGATTCCCCATTTATAAATATGCACCAGATCTATATAAGGGACTCCAATCTCATGGAAAATATCTTTCCAAATACTTCCCTTGTGTATTGGACATTTTCCCTTTCACATTTCATACTCTTAATCTTTAATACTCTTAGATATTCATAATATTTCCTCAGCTTCTAGTGACATAATGTCTGATACCTGAGAGCTATTTCTCTTAACTATTCAATATGTGCCCCTATGTGGACTTGCATAAGTCTCCCACACAACAGTCCTGTCCACCAAAAGATGCCACTATTTGGATATGCAGCATATTCCTTAGTTGGCCCTACATAATACGGACCCCATAATGGGTTTTTCAAATATATGTAACTTAATTCTTGGGAGAAGTATCTTCTGTCCCCTCTAAGATTTGATGACGGTATAAAAGAACCTGTATTTTAAAGCCGTCATCCTTTGCATATTTGTATCATATCCTTTCTCCTGACCTGAAAGTCTTTAAGATCATGGTTTAATTCTCTCCCATTCAATTGTTCAAATCATATTGGAATAACCTTGGGTCATTTGACCACATATCAATCAATATTTCCATAATATTATGGTCCTAGGCATATGACCTAAAACTACAGATTCCATACTTCCTATGTTTGGATTAGAACTTAATAGAAAGCCTATTCCTCCAATTCTTTGAAAATCATGACTAGAAATACTCTTCCCATATTCAAGTACTCTTCTCTATAAACCGAACTCTGTGCTTGGTAAAAAATGAATCTCCATAAACTTTGATAATCTTTTATCAATATAATTCATAATTCTTGAGATCTCCTTTACCTGACTATGTAGTACACGCCCCAGTTGGGCTTGCATAAAATTAACCTACATAATGGGCCTATCAATATAAGGATGAAAATGTTTGGATATACAACATATTCCCTACTTGGCCCTACATAATATATCCCCCATAATGAGTTTTTCAATTAGTGGTAACTTCATTCTTGGAAGAGACCTCCTCTAATGTCATTAGCCCTTTTTCTATATCACTCTCTAGGTTCGTAAATCCACAAATAACAGTTTACAATTCTCCCTTTCCATACCTAAATATGGTATCACATTTCTAGATTAATTACTAAGAATTGTAGAACCATCAAATCTTTGTTCAAAGATAAATAACTTAAATTAAATACCCATAATTTCCTTACTACATGAATTTAAACTACACTGCTCCATAATGTCATTGCTTCATGGATTTAAACTACACATCCACATAATTTTCTTACCGCATGGCTTTAAATTGTGAAACACCCAATTTAATTACTACATGACTTTAAAATGCATAGCATATTATCAAAATTCCGATAATGTCCTTGCTGCATGACTTGAAACTGCACAACATCATTTCCTTACTGCATGACTTTAAACTACATAGAAAAATATTAGAAAGATCCTTTATGATAAATATACCAGCTTTCATAAACCAAATTCTTTTAGGATTAGTTCCTCATTTGTGGCCTATATCATCACATATGTACCCTTTATTTTCAGACACCTTTTCTTGGAAATGACACAACTGTGGTCTTGAGACATCCAAATCTTAAACCCCTTTTTATCAACAGTAGAATGTTAGAATTACTAGTAACTACTTTAACTAACTATGTAGTGTGTTCCCTTGTGGAATTGCATAATTCATCCATATAATAAACCTATCATCCTAAGGATACTGCTACTTGACTGTGCAGTATATGTCCTAGATATCCCTGTATAATACAACACCCATAATTGTTTTGTCAAATAGTGGTAACTTCATTATTGGAAAATACCTCCTCTATTATTATACTTCAAGTTTTAGATTTGGGGACCATAAAAATAATGACTCAAGATTCCCCTTCTACATATCTAAAAAATATGGGGACCTTCCTCGCCATCAAGCCTTGTTTGGGTTTTTAATCTCAAAATTCATGGTCAAAACTATTCAACCGTAAATGCTAGGATCATTAGCTTGAGATGCATGAATTTAAAATTATAAAAAATATAAATAGTACTCACCAGATTGTAAACCTGAAAAGGGACATCTGAACAAAACTTGAGTCTTGGCTCGCTAGACCAACACTCTATACAATTTAGGCAATAATGAGTGATAAAAAAAAGTTAAAAGGCACAAATATTTTTAGGCTAAAAACCCAAAAGGAAGGTCTAATAAAAACCCAAGTCTCACCTGCTAAGTCTCATTTATATTGATCTTAGGAAAAAATTATATTGATGACACAAAATACACAAAGTTTGTAAGGTTTTCTATATAACCCTAGCAATAGTCAAACTATGCTCGCTAGGCCCCATGGATTAGGAGAAAATTATAGCATACTTACATGATTGATGTAGGTCCAATATCCACCAAATGAACTTATATAGTATAAAATTTCCCTACTATTACCTTATAACTAGATTCTTTTCATTTTTAATGAATCTAATTTTAAGGGGGAGATTTTTTGACACCAAAAAATACGTTTCATGCACTTTTCTGTAGAATTCATGATTTGATACTCACTTAGACAACAAATTTAAAGATTGAGTAGACTATTTTTAATGACTAAATAAGATACATGAAGGATTTTAATGTTCCATAATTCTAATCTAGAATGAGGGATAAGTGTAAATACCCCCCTCTAGGAGTTGGTTGTGGATTTCCAAGATCGATGATTAAAAGTTGTCAACACATCAAAATAAAATTTCCAAGATTCTTCCAAGAATACTTGATCTATTCACAATATCAAGAAGTGTATATCTCTTCAAGATCTTCGAATTGACTAGTCAAAGATCCCAAATGGACTTAAGGATCAAAAGTTATGTCACTCGGAAGATGGATAAATTTTATTAAGGGATTGGCTCACCTACGCGGAGGACCTGCGCTAATGACCTGTGTGGAGAACCTACGTAGAGGACCTGTGGTGAGGACCGATACATAAGACATGTGTGGAGGACCTATGTGGAGGACCCGCATGTAGGACCTACGCGGAGTAACTCTTCCACCCAGGGTTCCCTATTTTCTGATAAATAGGACCCTTAATCTCCCCATTTGACAACTGGAAAAGTTGGAAGAACTCCAAAAGTTCTCATTGCACAACTCCTTTGCCCAAGTCCCCCAAAGTTTCTCAGGTATCACTATAAAACATGAGATAAGAGAGAATTAAAAGGGACAAAAAAGATGAAAGTCACTTCAAGGTCTAAAATACAAGATACTTTTTGAGGACCCTCCTTCCATAAGAATAAGTCACCTACAAAAGATACTTTTATTATAAAAATACCTAAAAATGATTCTTCTAAGGACATCAAGGGACACCCAGGGTGATTACGTTAAAACCTCACCCAAGTTTTGTTGTCCCAGTAGACCATTTACCAAGGAATATCAAGCTTTCACATACTTATCCTTCCTGTGTTAATCATTTTTTAGTTCTTTCTAGGACCTTTGTGGCATACCTAAGCGATATAACTACGTGGAATATCTGCATAGACCACCTACACTAGCTATCCTTTAGGCCATATTTTAAACCAATCATGGTAGGGAATCTCCTTCCTTGTATCCTTTTCCTGAAAGGTATCATGTTGAAACCTCCACTAAGAACTCCTAATCTACTAAACCTTTGGGAAGGGCACATCAACTTGTCTCACATCTAGGGTTATATTTCTATGGTCAGAGGTTTCCCTCATTTTTTATAAGGGATCCAGGATCCTTAGGACGTCAGTAGGTTTATATATCTATGGTCACATAAACCCTTACCCTAAGGACAATGTTAGGGAGTTCCCAGTCTTGAATTTCAGGTATAGGACTCTATCCTCCCCTCCTCGTCTCTAAGACCCAGAGCCTCTAGTCCTGGTAGGAATAGTGATGATCACACTTTCTTTTCCCTTCCACAGGAAGTGAGATCCTCCTTCCTCACTATGAGACCCATTTTAGGTCAACTATCCAAATGTAAGCCCCTATCTTTTAATGTAGGATGTTTATTTCTTACTTCTCTCTACCTCCACTGTGTCTTTAACTTTCATTATTTCCTTACATTATATTCACATCCAAAGTTAAGTGATGAGAGGGAAGGTTCATAGAAATGAACTCTTCCACTGTTGGCCTGTCCTCTTCCACTAGAAGGGGAAGGAAAATGTGTTCCTTTTTTAAATCTTTCACATCCTCTTGTTTCTCACACCGAGCACGACTCACGTGGGCTTAGAGGTTTGTCATGATCACAACAACTGCACAATCCACCTGATGGAATGAACTATGAGAACTCTGATTCCCACTATAACTGAGATATGTAGGAAGCCTTCACCTAGGGACCAATATCACTAGAAATCCTCCATAGGAATCCAACCCTAATTTCCTTAATCTGGGAATCCTCCTTAGGAGTAAGCACCGAATTATGTCCCCCTTAAATCTCTATGAGTTAAGGAATCTCATGTGGACCTTGTTATAAGGGAATCCTAATTATGAGTAATCCCCAACCTATTTCTATCAATGGTCCATATTCTCCTACGATACTTACCAAACTAAGTGGACTTTTATTCCCATCCAAACAAGATATGTAGGAAGCCTCTCTAATGTTCAAACCCAATACTCCTAATCAACCTTGTCTTATCTAGTCCATATTCCTAGTAGGGTCCAATTTAAATTTGGAGCTTATATTCCTTCTCAATTCATTAGGCTTATTAGGCATAAGTCACACACCAAGATTTGACTAGGAAACTTATGCCTATATGTCCTTACCACATGACATTAAACTGTATGTTTGAGTCCTTATCACATGACCTTAAAAGCTATGATATGTATCATTGAGTGGCACTACACTATGAGGGTTATGATTCCTTTGATGAGTATACCTAGGTAGACCATCTATGGGTTTGATCCCAACATAAAAAACAACATCTATCTCCCTGGATGACAATAAACTCCATAGTGACTTTCATTTACCTAGATAAACATAAATTATAGTATACCCCATTGAGTGTCTTAAAAACTATCATTGTTGTAATAATGACCAAATAATCTCTAAGTAGTATATGAGAGGATACCATTGATGGAGAACCTCAAATACATACAGATATCTCCATTTATTAAAAACCTCGGATACATATGGGTGATTATGAATTCCACACATGCTAATAATTTATTCCAAATTTTAAGGTAACCCTACATTAATTTTGGTAAATTAATAATGATTTATGAACATATCTTAAATCTATAAGAGAGTCTCAAAGTTGACAATAATTCACCCTAAAAGGGTACGATGAGCCCAACCTTCTATCCTTTCAATCAATGTGAGTTCTTAAGTATAGTAGGTCAGAAAACCTAAAAAACTCATGCCTTTAGAAATCAAGTGCATTTGGATATAGAACCATTGGGTATTTTTTCCATACACAAATCCTTTAGAAACCATTTGGAAATAATGATTCTTATCCAGAACACACGTTCTGAAGGAAGCAATTGTATTCCCAAAGAGTGAAGAGTATGAAGTTATGTGTGACATAATAATTCAATAAGTATAATAATATAATTTATATTATATATAAAAATTTAATCTATAATTATAACCAATCATGATAGGTTTTAATTTAATGACAAATGACATCAGTTCGTGAGGCCGAAGTCCATCGTACATACGAATGATGATTTTTAACCAATTTAATTGAAGTGGAGATAGTTTTAGGTAATGAACTTAACATAAAAAAAATATCAATATATGTAAGATAATAATGTTATTATATCATCATGTTATAATAATAATGGAAGTAGGTGGATCAAGAAATAAAACAATAACTCTTGTTGATGAATGTTACCGCTTCTTCGGGTATCCTCCTTAGGTTTTCATCAAAAGACTACATAGGTTGTTTTTATATCCAAATTATGGATTAAATGATGATAAGATAGATTTTGGGAAGTTATTTTAGAAGGTATTATCTGTAAAAGGGTTTGAATATGTGATAAAGAGAGGAGAGTGGGTATCCTTTTATAAGTGAGGTGAGCATTACACTAGTAATTTTATGAAAAGAGAGAATTACACCCACATTTTTTCAATGTAAAAGGGATAAAATAATGGACCATTGTCAATAATAGAACATATAAGGTCAAAATATGGATATAAAATGGGTTTTGGACATGTTTTGGGTCATTTTTAACTATTAAGTTTTTAGTTTACCCAGTAAGTAAACCTATTTTCCTTAACTGTGGTAAATATTTTTTACTGTTCATTTTAGTCAAAATTTTTGTTAAACTTATTTGAAAATATAAAGTTATATTATTAAAAATATGTAATATATTTTTCCAAATTCCATTCATAGGAGTGGTAAATTTTAATTTATAATTAACCAGAGAGACGTGATGAGAAAGTGGGGTTTTAAAGGGAAAATGTTCAAACATTTACAAAGATTTTATATCAAAATTCAATTTGAAATTGAGTCCAAAGAAATAAATTGGATTAATATATGTATAAATTAAATAATATTTCAATAAAATAAACTTAAATTATAATATAACTTTATAAATAAACTAAAATAAAAGGCAGTTTCCAATTAAAATTTTGTATTTTGAATTATTCATTAAAAAGGGATTTTTTCCAAAAAAATCCCAAAAATTCACTCTAATATATATTTAAAATTATGATTTAAAAAATGAAGTTTAATTTGTCAAATTATTTTTATAAAAATTTCCAAATTTTTTTATGATTTTCAAAAAAAGAAATAATAATAATATTTTTTTGAGAAAATTGTATTTTTGAAACATATAAAGAATTTATTGAAAATTAAGTTATTTTTTATCAATATGTTTATTTTATATAAAAAAATTATAATTAATATTTTAAAGGTAGTTATTAGTATTCATAACACTAATTTTAACAGCTAGGTTATAATGGTCGGGTTTAAATTACTATAGTAATAATATATCGTGGTTTTGTAAAAAATCAGGGTCATGTGTAACAGATGATAACCCAGTGTTGTGTGTTACACAAGATTTACATGGTGTTTCATGTAATACAAGATATCAAATTATTTTAATTTGTTCAAGAAAAATAATTTATAAAAAATCAAGGTGTTAGATTCGATCACCCTTAAAATGAATTTTACCATCAAAATTTATCACTCTGATAAAAAAATGAGGATAATTCTACCTCATCATATTCTCATGTTCCCACATAGCTTCCTCAAATTAGTTATTCCTCCCCAAAAATTTGGCCAAGTGAGTGGTATTGTTTTATATAACTTTCTACGTACAATCCAGAATCTCTACCGGTTGTTCCTCATAAGAAAGGTCTACCTCTAGTGGTATGACCTCCTAGTTTACTACATGTCAAGGGTCAGGTATGTAATTCCTCAAGAGAGATAGATAGAACACATCTAGGAATTAATAGAGGTTCAGAAGAATCTATGATAGATAATCAATAATGCTGATATAATCAAGAATATTAAATGGATCAGTATAATAAGGGATTATATTTCCCTTCTTCTTGAATCTCATAACCTTATTCTATAGAGAAATTATTAGAAACACCTTGTCACTAACTTCAAATTCTAGATCACACTGGAGATTATCAGTAGGCCTTTTTTTTCTAATTTGAGCTGCCTTGATGAGTTGTTTAATGGATTTTACCTTCTCTTCCATTTTTGTAGCTATCTCAATCCCAATATCTTTCTTTATGTAAATCCATTCAAACAAATTAGAGCTCTATATTTCTTTCTATATAGGGATTCATACATATCCATATAGATGCTTTAGTGAAATATATTACTGTAATAAAACTCATATAGAAGAATGTGTTGATCACAACCACATTTGAAATCTAAAGAACAAGATCTCGACATGTTATATAGTGTTTGAATTGTTCTCTTAGACTGAAAATATTCTTGAGGATGATACAAAATAATGAAACTCAACTCTGTATCTAGAGCATGCTGAATAATCCTCCAGAACATTGAGGTAAACCTCATATCCTGACCAAACACTGTAACGTCCTGGATCCGGGTGCCACACAATGGGTGCCCCAAACCCGGTTGGTCACATGACCTCAAGTGCATTTCCCCAAATTCTAGAGGCTACCGACTAGCAGCGAGGGCCTAGGTATAATAGTGGGGAAACTATGCCCTCATTGGTCAAAGTGTAGCATAGCAAAAAAATATAAACATACCCAAAAGCAGAAGCAGTAAACAACATATAACTGAAATAGAAAACGGAACTCTAGTAAAATATAATCAATAATCATATATAAGATGATTCCACATGTCCCTAATTCTAAGAAAGCATCAAAAACATAATACAATGCAATATAATACAATATGAGACTAGGTACAAAATACAGTAGAGCAAAACCACAATAGTATAACAGGAACTCAGCAGCATCGCAAGCCTAAGCTCGGTCCCATGCTCTCCTACTCCTCTACAACAATCATGTACCTGTATAGGGACCCTTGCTCTTATCGACACCTGCAGAAATATAATCTATTTGAGCCCAAGACATAACCCAAACCGGTCATGAGAAATAAACCCCAGTAGGAAACCACCAAAGGCCCATGCCCAACTGTCAGTAAAAATGTGCAACAACAGTACGCAATAAAGAAATATAGTAGGCTATGAAGTGCTCAAAAAAAGCTATTCCTACTAGTTCCATTACCATTTAATTTTTATTTAACAATTTAATATAATTGAATTATAAGTTCCTGAGACCCGGCCTCAACCAAAAATCTCCTATACAATGCCACAACAAAAACCACAACAAGTTATCTAACAAGTAGAAGGTAATAACAATACCTAGCATGTGCTTTAGCTTGGCAGGTATAACATAAGAAATCACCATAGTGAATATTCCAGTAACCATTGTCCTCAGACATACAAGTCCTACCCTTATAAAATATGAAACAAAACCCTCAGGTGACTACCCTCAGTCATAACGAATATTTCCCTCAGGAATACAAGATATCACCCTCAGGAACGGAAGCTACTGCCCACAGGCATAAGAAAAGTTCCCCTCAGGCTAAATGAAACATTTCCCTCAGGATAAAAAAACACTACCCTCAGGATAAGTAAGTAACTGAGCTGATCCTAACACGTAAACATCAATTTATGTACATTTCCTCTCAATAAAACTCAAAACATGATTATAATCATGGAATACCCATGGGTATCCTGGCCAAACGACTAAACAAGGGAAACACACCCATGGGGTGGCCCTGGATCCAAGCAAAGATCCCAAATAGCAGTTTACACTTGTTTAATAAATTACCCATGCAATTATAGATATCTTAATAGCAAATGCCTCATCCATAAGACACCTCAAACATGGGTGCTTAGCACAACGGTACACAAAATCAACTCAACAGTGGGAAATAAACACCAGACTTCCTACCTCAATCTCCTCTGATTGATATACGTGAACGACGCCTCCCAAAACACTCAAGAATGACGTAGATCTGGGATTAAAATTTACTCGTTTAACCTCAAATAACTTCCCTTGGGAAAAGAATTTGAAGGAGAGGTTCAAGAAGAGATAAGAACTCACCCGCGCGGTTCAAACGAGATCATTGGTGAAGGAATCAAAGTTCCGGTGTGCAGTCGGGAGCTCCTCCAAGTTCTGGCCTTCTCTCCCATAGCTCTCATCGAGTTCTAAGCTTCCTCTATCAAAAGAGGAGTCTACTTCCTATTTTTAAAGAAAAAACATAACTACACGATGTGTACTCTCAAGTACACGGTGTGTACTTTCCATTTTTTAACTGTTCCTCTGGCGGCTACTTTCCACCGCCTCACTATTCATCAGCCGACTTGATTACACGGCGTATATTTCTAAGTACACAGAGTGTACTGTCATACTGCTGGTGGCTACTCCCACCACCTTACTATTCACCTACCGACTGATTACACATTGTGTATATACTAAGTACACAGTGTGTAGTCAGTTTTTACACCCTGAATCGCTGACAAGCCTACACGCCCTGAATTCTCATCCCACACGGCCAAAGCACACGGCGTGTAGAAAAGTACACAGAATGTACCCATAAATTTGGGATTTCCCCCCATTTCCCTTATTTTCTCAAAAACATTAAAGGAAGAGGAAAAGAAGAAACTCATACCTCAATAATAAGAACCGGGTTCTTAAAAACTCCCCCTTACAGAAATTTGTCCCCGAATTTCCCTTCCAAGGGTGGTGAAGATAAACATGAGAATAAATCTGGCTACTGAGCACGTACATCGGTCTCCCACTCCCAGGTTTCATCCTACACTCGGCCATGCTGCCATAGCACCTGTACGAGAGGAACTGACCAGTCTCGGAGAACCTTTGTGCTCCTATCAACAACACGAATCAGATGCTCCTCAAAGGATGCATCGACTTGAAGTTCAACCTCCTCGGGCTGAAAAATGTGAGATGGGTTTGAATGATAACGGCGCAACTAAGATACATGGAAGAAGTCATGCATGAACCGATACCTCTGTGGTAACTACAACCAATAGGCAATCGGCCCGACTCTTTCTAGAATCTCAAATGACCCCACATACCTCGGTGAAAGTTTACCCTGTCTCCTGATCTACCTGTGTCCCAACCTCGGTGAAACATGCAAGAAAACCTGGTCCCCAACCATGAACTCAAAGGGTCATCTATGGCGATCATCATAAGATTTCTGATGAGACTGTGTAGTAGCCATCCGCTTCTATATCAACTGGACCTACTTTGAATTCTCCTGCACGAGACGTGGCCCTAGTAAAGCTGCCTCACGTGCCTCAAACCAGCACAAAGGTGATCAGCATAACCTAACATATAAATCCTCATAATGTGCCATCTCAATAGTTTCCTAAAAACTATTATTGTAGTAAAACTCAACCAGGGGTATGTGTTTCTCCCAAGATCCCCAAAGTCTAGGACGCATGCACGCAACATGTCCTCTAGCACCTGTATCGTACGCTCTGACTGGCCATCGGTCTGAGGGTGGTAAGTTGTGCTCAGAATCACCTGTGTACCCAATTCCCTCTAAAAACCCTGCCAGAAACGAGACATAAAACATGAATCCCTATCTGAAATTATTGAACGAGGAAACCCATGAAGACGTACTACCTCTCAGATATACAAATTTCTGATCTTGTCAACACCGAAGGTATCCTTGATCGGAAAAAAGTGAGCTACCTTTTTAAGTATTTCCATAACAACCCACATGGCATCTTTGCCTCGAGGTGACCTCAGCAACCCGATCACGAAGTCCATCGCGAAATCGTAACATTTCCACCCCGGGATGGGTAACTGTTGTAATAATCCAGTTGGCCTCTGATGCTCCGCCTTCACCTACTGATAGGTGGAACATATCATAAAAAAACCATCTACTTCTCTTTTCATACCCGACCACCAATACTGACGCCTCAAGTCACAGTACATTTTGGTAACTCTGGGATGCAATGCCCAAGATGAAGCATGAAATTCCCACATCAACTCCTCGCACATATCCCCTAGAACCCACACTCGTCTATGGATTCACAGTACCTCATCATCACCTATCGTCCAACCAGGAGGAGGGTCCTCACTTGCCACAAACTCCCATAGAACTAGGCCTTCTGAATCTGATAGCTGTCTCCTCCTCACTCTATCCAGGAGGGTAGAAGTCACAGCTAAGGATGAAAGATAGGTTTTCCCCTAACTGTCGTGCACCTCCAAATGCATCTCAGAGAACAAAGCCATAAGCTGCCACTCACCACTAGCCTCCGACACTTCCTGTATCTGAGTCCTCCTGCTCAGTGCATCAGCTACTACGTTACCCTTACCAGGTGTATAGGAAAGCTCAAAGTTGAAGGAATGAAGGTATTCAACCCACCTTCACTGTCTCAAATTCAATTCACACTAGTTAAAGATATATTTCAGAATTTTTTGGTCCATAAACACCACAAAAATGTTCTCCCAAGTGATAATGTCTCCAACAGCGTAACACATGAACAACTACAGCCAACTCGAGATCATGCGTCGGGTAACTCCTCTCATGTGGCCTCAACTGCCAAGACCCATATGAAACTACTCGATCACCCTGCATCAACACTGCTCCCAGCCCCATACATGATGCATCACGGTAAATTGTATAGATCTTACCTTGCTTTGGAATTATCAGGACTGGTGCTGATGTAAACCTTCCCTTCAGCTCCTGAAAGGTTGTCTCACAAGATTCTAACCAAAAGAACTTCATAACCTTCTTAGTCAAACCCATAAACAATGCTACTAAGAAGGAGAAGTCCTATATAAATCACTTGTAGTAACCATCCAGCCCTAAGAAACTCCTTATTTCAAACACGTTCTTAGGCTGTTCCCAGGAAACTACTATTCTCACTTTCTATGGGTCTACTGCAAATCTTGCCTCTAAGATAATATGACCTAGGAAGTGTATCTGGTCCATCCAAAAGTGGAACTTTGAGAGCTTAACATATAACTGATGCTATCTCAATGTACTCAGTACGATCTCAAGATGGGTGGCATGGTTATGTCGAGTGTGAGAGTACACCAAGATATCATCCATGAAGACTACCAAAAAATAATCCAGATATGGGTGGAACACACGTTTCATCAGATCCATGAAATCTACTGTCACGTTCATGAGTCCGAACGGTATAACCAAGTACTCGTATAGACCATATCTGCTCCGAAAGGCTGTAAGCAGTATGTTCGATGGTCTAACGTGCAACTGGAGATATCCAGATCTCAAGTAAATCTTAGAGAACACTTGTGCTCCTCGAAGTTGATAAAAAAGATCATCAATCCTTGGTAAGGGATATCAGTTCTTGACCGTCAACTAGTTCAGCTTCCAATAATCCACACAAAGTCCGAGGGTACTGTCCGCCTTCATGGAAAATAGGATAGGCGAACCCCAAGGAGAATTACTGGGTCAGATGAAACCCTTTGCCTATAACTCCTCTAACTGCCTCTTTAGCTCCTACAATTCTAGTGTAGTCATCCTATAAGGAGGAATGGACATTGGTTCCACTCCTAGAACAAGCTCAATAGATAAATCCACCTCTCGCTTCGGAGGTAGACCTGAAAAGTTGTCTAGGAATACATCCCTAAAATGATTAACCAATGGAGGGAAATCCTTCTGACAAATTACCTGTTCATCCAGATATAGACTCATAATTTGGGCTGTCACTCAACCTCACCCACGATGCTCGGGTCCAGCTCGACTCACCTAGACATCCCATTCTCCCTTGTATAGGAACTCTCCATCCTCTGGTGATGTGAAACTCACCCTGTGATGATAGAAATCTACAAAGGCTAGAAAGGGTACCAACCAGTCCATCCTGAGAATGAAATCATAGCTCATCATCTCTAAGACATAGAGGTCCCCTAGAAAGTGACACCCACCAACCTCTAGGTGGCACTCCTTACACTGACACACACCTACCGTTCTAGTTCCCAACAGAGTTTCTAGCGTCATGATATTAGAGGAATAAGAAACACAGAGACCAAGGCTCTCTACAATGGGAACATATATAAAGCTATGTGTAGCACCAATATCGAAAAGTAATGAAGATAAAATAGAAGAAAATATAATAGTACCTTTGATAGTGGAAGGTCTGGTATCCTACTCCTGTTGGGTCTATTGCACTGCATATGCCTGCCCAGTGCTGCAGAACTGAGACATAGCCTGGCTACCCTGAGCTGATCCTCCCTACTGTCTCTGTGATCCTGGTGTCTGGATACCACGGCCACGACTAACACATTTTCCTGAACATCCCGATGTATTCCAATTCCCTGACTGGTAAGAAGTTGTTGGCCCTAATTCTGCACGTGGAGTCTGCACAGAACCCCTCTCTCTAGTCACTGGTTGAAACTCCCTTCAAAAATGCTGAAGATGACCCATCCTGCCACAAGATCGACACTCCACTGGGTCACGTGGACACTGAGGTCTCTTGTGACCCTCTTTACTACACTGGTAGCACATTACCTGGACAACTGAATAATTCTTCTGGATAGTATTACCACCATGAGATAAATCCATCTGACTCTTCCTCTTGCTAGTAGAAATAGTACCAGAGACCGGTGCCAAACTTCCCTAGTCTTCACCACTAGCTTCCCGCAGGTTCCACTCAGTAATAAATGCCTGGTTCACAATAGAATGCACTGTAGGCAACCTGAAAACATTCACCAGCACTCGGATGTCATATCGAAGACCATCCTAAAAGCGTCTAGCCCTCAACATCTCATCACCCACTAGAACAGGTGAAAAACACTGTATCTCGGTGAAGTGGGAAAAATAATCCATCACTGACATGGCGCCCTACTACAGATTCATGAACTCTCAAGCTCGATCTTCCCTTAGCGTCTATGGAAAGAAAAAGTCAAAGAAGACTTCTTGAAAATCTTCCCACACCATGTCTCGGTGATGCTTAGTCTGGGTGGTAACATCCCACCATCTCTTGGTGGAATCACGCAGCATGTACGTAGTGAGCTTGACCCTCCTACCTGGAGGCATCTTAAGATTTTCGAAGATAGTATGCAATGAATCCAACCATGACTCTGCAACTTATGGTCTACCATCCCTTGAAAACGTATGCGGATGTTTCTACTGGAATATATGTGTCAACTATTCCATAGATGTGGCAGCCAGAGGTGCTCCCTGGAAGGTCTGCATGAACCGCATGAAGCATTCATGGAATTGCACATCTTCCCCTGCGTCTGGTATAATAGCTAGGGCCTCATCTGTCACTACTGGAGGATCCATTGGTATCCCATGGCCTACCATCTATCGAGTATAATCGTTGCCGCTCTCTTGGTGAACAACTGGTGGTCGTCTCGGCGGCATGAATCTACAAGGTCAAACACATGCCTTAGATTAAGATCATTAGAGACTAAGAACTGGAAACGTAATAAGGGAATAGTAGAAAGAAAACATTCAAGTTTTACAAAATAGGACTACAAATCGTGTATAATAACTACACGGAGTGTTCCTTTAAGTATTTCACATGGGCATGTACTTCTGCCAGAACTGGTTGTGTAACACCCCAAACACACGACGTGTTTCCCTTACACATGACAAGTACTTGAATTTTCTTCCCCTTCCCGAGTCCTTCTACATGGCTAAGCTACACATATCTCTTTTGGACAAAACTACACGGCATGTATAAAGTCTACACGGTGTGTACCCTTAAGCCCTTACATGTCCGTGTTCTAATACTATCCTGGGCGTGTCTCATCCCTCGGTACACGACATGTTACACCTGAACACGGCATGTAAACCACTCCAACTCCCCAACCACATGGCCAATTCCTCACGGTCTCTCACCGGTCATGACTACACGACATGTCCCATAGGTACATGGTGTGTACTAGATGAGCTTCATCGACCTGTGTTGTTCAAGACACGACCAGATACACGGCTCACACTACACGATGTGTTCCAGATGGACACAACGTGTACTAGAAAGGATAACACTGACCCATGTTGTTAGTTACATGGCCATATTCCTAGATTACACTACACGAAATGTTCGAAAGTGACACGGTGTGTTTAAGAGAATATTTCTCTGTCTGTGTTGTTAGTCACACGGGCAGACACATGGTCAATACGACACAGTATGTACAACAGATACACGGTGTGTTCCCTCTAGATTTTTCCCCTCCAGTGTTTCTACCTACACATCCTATGACATGGTTAGAAACTGCATGGAATGTACATAGGGTACACGGTGTGTACTTATTTTTTTTTCATTTCTTCCCAAGCAGAAGAGTACATGGAGTGTGTTCATAGAACCACACGCCGTGTTGTCTGGGTTTCCAGACAATACACCTCAGAAAATACTCTGGAGCCCCTTTTCTTTAATTTCAAGAATCAGTATGCCAAATTCTAATCCGTGGGGGTCCATACTCCCTGCGAATCAAACACCCGACCTTTCACTTTATAGTACAAAACACAACAAAAGTCAGGATCATGATATGCTAAATTCCGGTCCAAGAGAGCCCATACTTCTTAGGAACCAAAGTTTAGCATCCAATAACCCAACCATAACATGTACCAATACCTTATCAATAGTAGGCATATCTAACAAGGTACCTATCATAACAACATTCATTTTCTATCACAACATCTATCACAACAACATGCAATTTCTAATGCACCTACATGACATGGATATTATGCATGGAATGTGATTCTAACATGTGCCTAAATGATGCATGAGATGGCATACCCTCATCTCATAGGGTTGCAACTAAATATAACCCAAGTATAAAATATAAACAGCACACCACAAGTGCGTCACCCAACGGTGAAATCAAATCAACTGTAATAATTGCAAAACCAGAAAAATTGCAACATGAGGTAAATTGGCCTTTCCCTGTACACAGGTTAGCACTCCCGGGAAAAACCTATTACCAAGTACCTATTTCATCCTATCCCTGGATATATGCTCCAAACAGTAAGTCAAGAAGAAAAGAAATTTTCCTCTGATACCACTTTGTAACGTCCCGGATCTGGGTGCCACACAACAGGTGCCCCGAACTCGGTTGGTCAGATGACCTCAAGCACATTTCCCCAAACTCCAGAGGCTGCTGACTAGCAGCGTGACACTAGGTTTGATAGTGGGGAAACTATGCCCTCATTTTTCAAAGTGTAGCGCAGCGGAAAAATATAAACATACCCTAAAGCGGAAGCAATAAACAATATAGATCTGAAATAGAAAATGAAACTACAGTAAAAGATAATCAATAGTCATATATAAGATGATGCCAGATGTCCCTAATTCTAAGAAAGCAGCCAAAACAGAATACACTGAAATCTAATACAATATTGGACCAGGTACAAAATACAGTAAAGAAAAACCACAATAGTGCAACAGGAACTCAGCAGCATCGCAAGCCTAAGCTTGGCCCCATGCTCTCCTACTCCTATGAAACAATCATGTACCTGTATAGGGACCCTTTCCCTTATCGACACCTACAACAATATAATCTATTTGGGCCTAAGAAATGACCCAAACAGGGTGTGAGAAATAAATCCCAGTAGGCAACCACCAAAGGCCCGTGCCCAACTGTCAGTGAAAATGTGCAATATCAGTATGCAATAAAGAAATGCATTAAGCTAGGAAGAACTCAAAAGCAGCTACTCCTACCAGTTACATTACCATTTAATTTTTATTTAACAATTCAATATAATTGAAAAATAACTTCCCAAGACCTAGCCTCAACCGAAAATCTCCTATACAGTGCCACAAAAAAAACCAAAACAGGTTATCTAACAAGTAGAAGGTAATAAAAATACCATTCATGTGCTTTACCTTGGTAGGTATAACATAAGAAATAACAACACTAAATATTCCAGTAACCATTGTCCTCAGACATAAAAGTCCTACCCTCAGGAAAGCTAAAACAAAACCCTCAGGTGACTGCCCTCATTCATAAATAATATTTCCCTCAGGCATATGTGATATCTCCCATAGGCATAGAAGCTACTACCCACAGGAATAAGAAAATTTTCCCTCAGGCTAAACGAAACAATGCCCTCAGGCTAAGAAAACACTTCCCTCAGGCTAAGAAAGTAACCAGGATGAGCCCAACACATAACCAGAAATTTATATACATTTCCTCTCAAGAAAACTCAAAACATGCTTATAATCATGACATACCCACATGTATCCTGTCCAAACGGCTAAACAAGGGAAACACATCCACAGGGTGGCCCTGAATCCAAGTAACGTTCCCAAATAGTAGTTTATACTTCTTTAATAAATTACCCATGCAATTATGGATATCTTAAATGTCTAGGCCTCAGCCATACGACACCTCAAACATGGGCACATAGCACAACAGTACACAAAATCAACTCAATAGTGGGAAATAAACACCAAACCACCTACCTCGATCTCCTCTGATCAATATACATGAACGATGCCTCCCGAAAAACCTGAGAACGACGTAGATCTGGGATAAAAATTTAATTGTTTAACCTCAAATAACTTTCCTTTGGGAAAGAATTGGAAGGAGAGGTTCAAGAAGAGAGAAGAACTCACCCGTGCGGTTCAAACAAGATCGTCGGTGAAGGAATTGGAGTTCCGATGTGCGGTCGGGAGCTCCTCCAAGTTCTGGCCTTCTCTCCCATGGCTCTCATCAAGTTCTAAGCTTCCTCTATCGAAAGAGGAGGCTACTTCCTATTTTAATGAAAAAACATAACTACACAGCATGTACTCTCAATTACACTACATGTACTTTCTATTTTTTAACTATTCCTTTGGCAACTACTTTCCACCGTCTCACTGTTCATTAGTTGACTTGATTACACGACGTGTATTTCTAAGTACACGGAGTGTACTATCGTCCCATTGGAAACTACTCCCACCACCTTACTATTCACCTGCCGACTGATTACACCATGTGTATATACTAAGTACATGACGTGTAGTTAGTTTTACACCCTGAATCACTGAGAAGCCTACACGCCCTGTATTCTCATCCCACACGACCAAAGTACATGGTGTGTAGAAAAGTAAACGGCATGTACCCATAAATTTGGGATTTCCCCCCCATTTTCCTTATTTTCTCAAAAACATTAAAGGAAGAGGAAAAGAAGAAACCCATACCTCAAGAATAAGAACTGCGTTCTTACAAACACAATGCAATATGGTACTCCATGTATCCATAATACTTCCTTAATGTATATTATGGCATGCTGATCTAGAGATAAGTATTCTTTGATAGAGATGAAGTGTGTTGAATTAGTAAGGTGAACAACTACAACCCATATAACATTATTCCATTTAGAAATTTTGGGGAGTCTAACGAAAAAATTCATTGTGATGTTTTAACATTTCTATTTTTTATGGGTAATGGATATAGAATACCCTTAGAGTTATTTATTTCAGTCTTAACTTGTTGACATACCAAACATAAAGATACAAAACTTATGATATCTCTCTTTATTCCGTACCATAATAAATAATATTTCACATCTATATATATCATAATACTTCCTAGATTAATAGAGAATGAAGAACTATGAGCTTCCTCTAAAAACTCCTTCTTCAAATCTGGTATGGATGGAATGCATACACATTTTCTAAAACATATAATTTCATCATGACAAAGGTGAAACTCAAGAACATTTCTAACCTTCTTTTATAGCTATACATATTCCTTTTGTACCTCTTTAATATTTACATGGATATATGGTTAAACACGAAATTAGACAACATATGAACCTTCCACTTCCTTCATAATTTCTAAATCCATCCTTTGAAAATCCATAAATATTGGATCTTTTTTAATCCTCATCGTGGATAAGCTAGCGTGATCCTTTCAACTCATAGCATTGTCTACCTTGTTCTTTTTACTAGGGTGATAATATATTGATTAGTCATAATCATCAATCATCTCTGACTATATTCTTTAGAGAATATTCAACTCCATCTATATAAATATATACTTTAAGATTATATGATTTGTATATATATCACAATTTATCTATAAATATAATGTCTCAATATCATTAATGAAAAAAATACTAAAGCTAACTCCAAATCATGAGTTTGGTAAATTTTCACATTAATCTACAATTTTCATGAGGCATAAGCTATAAACATGTCATTATACATAAAAAAACATCCAAATACCTTCTTGGATGCATCAATATAAATTAAAAACCCCTTATACACTATAGGGGAGTTTAAGAATAGATTTATTGACTAATATTCTCTTCAGTTACTTTTAATTTTCCTCACATTTATCTTCGAAGAGGAACTTGGATCCCTTCTATGTTAACATGCTCATAAGAATATATATTCTTGAAAAATTCATCACAATATCAAATATTATTTTCTTCTTTTAAAATATTAGGGTGTTACACATAGAGAGGAGAGAACACTAGTTAGCAGGGTGACATAAAACTAGACTTAATATAGATAAATATGATCTAGTATCACAGTTAGGCTATGTAAATGATAAATAAAATCTAATATAATATAATGGTTGTAATATTTATAAATAATTGAGTGTGTTGAAGCTTTTATTATAATAAAGAATAAGTATTAAGCAGAATCTTTACTCCAGTTCATGAAAATTAATTAAGTAAATTAAAATAATAATGTAAATTATGATAATATTTTTGAAAGGATTCTAGACATGATTTAAAGGTTTTATAAAAGAAAAAAAATATACATGGGATATATAATATCTTTTAGGATTTTTACTCAATGAAGTTAAGTCATAGATATAATATTAGCTAATGAATAAAATGTGTCACACCCAAATGACAAATACAAAACTTAACAAAAGCATGATATTTTTTATGAGAGCTAAAAAGTTTATTTATAGAAAGTTTTATCTAGTATAATTGGTTGTTTTGTGAGTTTTGGTTCCCTGTACCCAACTTGAGAAGCACATTCAATTACCATATCCAAAATAAAAAGAGTCATGAATGATTTTTTATTACCATAATAGTGTTATTACTTATACATACATTATTTATAGGGTAATTTCCTTGTAATAGTTATCTTATAAAAATATTATAATAGTTACCTACTATAATTAGAACCTCATGATATTATGAAGATAATATTAAATATATGTCCTATAGTCTAGATACTTAATACTAGCATGATATACAATATTTTTGACTATCATGTGTTGTGGGATCATAAGTATTGATACTTTTGCTCTTAAATTTCACACATGGTGATCTCATGTAGAGGATACTATGAGGACCGATCCACCAACAAGGACATCACATATTTTGGGTGTCATTGGATGTTCCTATATATGAAAACGTGTGTTGGTCTATCAAATTGAAAAAATTATCAATATAAATCATTTAATAACATAATTTAATGCATTTATAAAACCATGAAGTCTATGTTTATAGTAGGGTTTATTTATTTGGTTGAATCGTTGATGGTATGTAATTGATTGAATGATCAAGATATAATTGTATACATTAAATTATATGAAAAATATATAATTTTCACTTAACATGGAAGACAGTTCCTTGAATAAATCCATGGTCATGGTAGAAAAAATAAACTCTATCCAATACATTCAAAAAAATATACACAAACTACTAAAGTACAATGACATAATTTATTCATCTTGCTTTATAAAATACCATGATAAAAAGATATTATATCATAGAGTAAGTGTTTATAGGTAATTATCATAGATATTAACTACCCTTGTATCATTAGGGGATATAATATTATGCTAGATACCACTCTTGGTCAATGAGTATGAATCACCACTATTTAGACAAGGGTATAGAGGGTCCCAAAAAAATTATATTCACCTATACCAATTTTTTTGATGAATTATTGTGTAGGATGAAGTGAGATCCATGTGAAAGGGTTGATGAATATTTGAGTGTGAATGATCATATGTAAATTAAAATATATATTATTAAAATTTATATTAATTAGTATTTAATATATTTCTCTTGGTATTCTTGATTTATTCAATTAGAAAAATAAATATGAGAAAATATTGTTTTTCTAAAGGAATATTATTTATTCAAGGTTTTTAAACTCATTCAGAAGTAACATAATAATTTAATGGACCATAACTCATTATGTGAAATTTAATAATGTTACATATGGGTGATGAAATTATTATTACATTTAGGAAAAGTGAAAATGATCATAAATGATATCTTGAGTCATTTTTAAAGTTAACACTCATTACACAACTGAGGCGAAATTAATGAGAATTTAACATAGGTTTTAAATGAATCTTAAGACTTAAAATGAGTCATGAAATACCCTTTAATGAATTATAATCACTACAGACCTTCTCTCAATGTTTATATAAAGGTAAATTTGAGAAGTACAAGGTTATATCAATCCTACCTCCTCAGATCAAGTTCATGTTCTTCCTGAGATTTTGTATTCATTGTAATGTTTTTATTCATTTATTATAGAACAAAAAGATCTTAAAATGATGAAATAATATCTTCTATATAATTCATATGATCTATAGGGCATATATTTTGGTACCTTTGATCTATTCCAATCTATAGATGAGCAATAAAGGTTGTGATATTTAATGAGGTATCATTATTCTTTTTTTATTTAATGTTTTTTATGATTAATGATGTTGTACAAGATTTATGTTAGGGATCAAGATATTATTAGATTGGATTTAACATTAACATAGAGATATAGTCTAATTTTTTTAAAATATTTTCATTTTAATGCATCTATTGTGACCAGTTTCGGACAGTAAATGTTGTCAAAAAGAGAAAATTGAAAAGATATCGGTTATAGATTCCTAGAGGAGACTATTATATGTGTTTAACCCAGTTATTATTATGATATAAATTTATAATAAAATTTATGATGAGAAAATTGTGGATATAATATGTGAATAAAAAAACTATAATAAAGATGATGATAGAATATTTATCTATTTTGAAATACTGAATTAAAATATCAAGTGATTTTTTAGAGAAAATAAAAATTATACTAATTATATTATAATGTTTCAGTAATTTTTTTATTATATCATTAAAATGAGATTATTTCTCAGAATAAATGTCAATCATTATTGTATAACTCTTATTGATGCGATCAGTAAAAATAGAATAAGAAAAATTGACTCTTAAACTCCATAGGGAATTAAAACATAAAATTCCCTAATAGGACCATGCAATGACTCTGAAATGGAGAGGGGGAAATCAATGTGACCCAGATTATGTAATTAATTTATCTTTTCAATTTACCTTCCAAATATTAAAACATATATATCAATTAATATAAATAAATTTTCTTATGAATTCTAAACACACAACACTATATACAATATAGTAAATAAATCAAGATATAAACACACAATATTTTTAAAATGTTTGATCCCAATATATCTATATACACCTTTCCATGTTTGGTTAGAGTATGAGACAAAAATATATACTATAATTAAGTGAATAAAAAGGCCATATATATTATAAAATATCCCATTAGATGTTTTTAGTTCTTTTTTTATAGACAATTCTATCTAAGAGTTGGAGTTGTGAAGAAGAGGTTAATGTGACTTTCTTAGGGAATGGTTAATAAAGAGCTTGATTTATTTATGTTGCATTATTATAAGGCATCTTATTAAAAGGTAGGTTCATTCCACTCCATAGAAAATTGAATTTATCTATGAGGATTATCAAAATGGATAAGCTAGAATGGACCACACTATGGTGGCCACTATGGTGGATTTATAGATTATCTGTTCAAAATAGTGAAACCCAACCTTGGTATTTTTTTCGGTCATTATTGTTTTCTTGGGAGATAAAAAATTCAAAACAACTTGATATACACCAACATTCCAAAGAGTTTGGTATGGAATGTTAGAAGTTCAACTGTGATAGATGGTTCACCCAAAATGAGGGTTGTGGAGATAGTGGATAAAACAACCACTTGAAGAGGACCACCCCATAAAAGTGGACATGATGTATTAATAATGGAATTTTTTTTCTCAAAATAATATAAAATTTTGTTTTTTTTTTCATTTTATTTTCACATATTAGAAATGGTTTTCCCAAAATGGTTGTGGTGATTCCCATAGTGGTGATTTTTTTACAGACATCTGAAGCGACGTTTTGGTTTCTATAAAAAAAGAAAAAATTTCCAACAATCTATAGGGAGATGAATTTAAAAGGGGTTTTTCCAAGATATTAAACAAACCATTCCACAATGTTCTAAATTAAGGTTCTATGGTAGGTGTTTTGGATGGATACATACAAAACCTAGTGATGAAAACTCAGATGATTCAAGAATGGTTCCTCAATGATTCGATGATCACATGACTTTATTTTGGGCCATGATTCTGGCTAATATCAAAGATAGTTTTCAAAATTTTAATTATGTATAAAATGTAATTAAATGCATATATTAAAAGGTGATAAGAGGAAAATAATGAGTTATAACAGTTGAATTTATGATGATAGAAATCATGGAGATATTTATGTGTATTTTTTTAATACCCATTATAGAATGACAAGTGATCAATTTATGGTCACATAACATCCTTATTATAAAAAATATAAAATAAAGACAATTTGATATAGAATAATGAGATTCCAGATGATATTAAAAATATGAATCCATGTGAAAACATAATGAGTGATGATAAGAGGGTATCTTAGAGGAATACACATAGTGTTTTTTCCCAAAATTTCTTAAAGTAAATAAATAAATAACAATAAGGAAATTATGGGAGATTAATCTCAATGGAACATCATTAAGATTTGAATAAGATTCAAACCATTACAAGTGTCTATTTACTTTCTTTTCCCATGATGAATAAAATTTTTGACATTGAAGGAGTAGTGATTTCATCCTTATGATGAATGGTAGTGAGATTTCCCAATTGTTTGAATAGTGAGTTAAGAGGGTTGCCAAGACATATCAATTTTTTAAACCAAAAAAAGTAATTCACTCTAGTGTTTCAGGTGCATAGGCACATCCACATTATATAGTCCTTAGACTAGCCTTGTTGAGTAAACCAAGTAAAATGATTCCTATGATCTTTACCTCTTTCATCACTCATAGAGATAAAGTAATAGAGATACATAAGTGTTGCTCGTATTGAGAGGAAAATATCAAATTAATGAGAAAAAGTTTTAAATTAGTATTATATTTATTCACTCCCCCACTCGAGGTAATTTCTAGGAAAATGGATTAATAATTTGTATCAAAGGGAAGGTTCTTGGGGCAACATTATCTTTATCATTAGCATGGAAATAATAGAAGTTGTTAATCAGAAAGTTATTCCAATTTTCAATGGAAACAATTTTAAATATTGGAATAATAAGATTTATCAGTACTTCAGGTCATTGATGATGAAATTATATACAATAGCTATAAATTCTATAATAATGAACATAGAAAGTGGGAAATTATCCAAAAGATTTCACTAAGAATTGGATGTGGATGTAAAGTTAGTGAATACATTTGGGGGATCTTTATACAACCCTATCTATAATATGGTAATGTCATAAATAACCTATCATTATATGTGGGAAAAAATATGAAACATTTATAAAGGTGATTCTCAAGTTAGAGAAGAAAATACATAAATGTTTTTTTAATAATCATAATGACATGAATATTTTCCCAACAAAAAATATAGGTGTAATAATTCATCACCTAAATTCTATTGTAGAATACATGAAAATTCATAGAAAAAATATTTAAAATTCCATGAAATTTAAAATAATCTTGACTAAACTTCCTCCATGATTCAAAAAAATGTGTATGTTCTCGAATATAAGGATCCAAAGGATTTTTTCCTTGAACATTTACTATGCACTTGTCATGTATAAAATAAGAAATAATGATAATGAAGCCAGGGTGAAGGATAGATTTAGGAAATTTCATTTAAATAAATAAAGAAAGTTTCATGTTAAAGAAGTTATAATAAAGAAGATGTTAATGAAGTTATGTCATTCCATTACTCAAACCTTGGGAGGGGAAAATTAAAATACAAACGAAAGCATCAACTTGATTTATTTCTCCACAATAAGTTATGTCATCTTGTTGATAGTTTTTTTAAAAAAAATTCAAGATTATGAGAGTATATATTCCTGGAATAACACCCTCAAAGGTGAAAAAATTAAAATAAAATCATTTTAGAAATTATTCAAGATGAAAAATATTATATCTCATGAATATAAAAGTTCAAATGAGTTATAAGTGGAATAAGTTAAGGATTGTAGGGACCATATAGTAGTTGTTACAGATGAGATATAAGTTTATGAAAGTGATTCTAAAAAATAAGATGTTGAAGTTAGAGTTTATCTTCAAGTTGAGCTTGAGGAATCACATGCAGAACATGAAAAATAGAGGCCTAAAATAAGTAAGGAAAATGAAATTATTCATGATTAAAAAAATAATTATAATTCAGCTTCAAAGTGGAAGAACCAAATTGATTCATTGATTTCTCGATAAATAATGTGAATGAAAGTACAATAAGAACTGAGGAACTCAAATAGGAAGTCATTGATTTGGGATGAAAGTGTGAATATTGAGAAATGATTCTCACAACCAACATTGTATCAAGTTTCTCAATGAAACTGGTCCCAGTTAAATATATTGATGTCCTTAAAGTGACTACTGAAGAGTATATTCCTTTCCTAAATATCGATAAATTCAAAGGAAAATGTAATTATACAATGAAGAATCATTATATTGAGGATACAATTGCGCCTCGTGATATACCTCAAGTGTCTAGAACCTGAAGGAAAGTGGATTTATATGATACATAAAAGATTAAAAGTCAATCAGAAAAGAATGTAATGGTGACAATAAAATACTAAGTGTTATTTCTATGGAATATTAACACACACCAAGTATTTTTTCTCTATCATAAAGAGGTTTTTCAAATAGAAAAAACACCAAAATAAGTAGTTCCCATTATTTTCCTATACTTTTATTGGTTATTAGTTTTAATATGAAGGTTTTGGGCCTAAGAAAATCATATTTTAACTCAAGGTTTTAATGAGAAGTGACTCATAAGATCCATAAAAGGTAATAAATATATTGGAACTTTAATAATAATATTGAAATATGAAAAAATATTCTTGATTTTATAATATGAATAGGAAATTTTTGACATAGGGAAGTAGAATACATATCAATAAAAAAGAAAACATTATCAATGATCATGTAATAAGAAAAAATTTCATGATATTGAATTCATTTATGATATTACTTTTAGAGAATATAATAGATCTTATTTTTGGGTTCTAGATAATAGTTTTACCTTGTACATGACCAAAAATGATAATATTATCATCAGTTTCAAATATGTAAAAGGAGGAGTAGTCCAATTTGGTAATAATGAGGGACTTAAAACGATTAAATATAGGAAGACCAAGCCTAGTGGAAATAATCATACAAATATATTTGTACACAGAGTGGAAATACATTATAATGACCCATACTTTTCATACATTATAATTATATTTTGATAGATTAATATTTATTAAATAACATCATGTACCATTCTAGAATTGTATATGTTTAGTTTTTTTGGAAACTTGGATATATAAAAAACTAGTTCATAAGATATCTACATCATTTCCCACTAAGTTCATAATAATTAGCACCATTGATAGACATATCATTCAATAAACCTTTATTCACAACCTAGGGAAAGGAAACCTAATAATGGGTGGTATCTAATGGTCAATAAAGGTAAACAAGGGAGATAATAATGATCACTTAAACATAAAATAATAATAAGTGTATGAGAACATGAGCTTGAAATTTGGAAACCAAAACCTTTATATCAAATATCATAATCTTGAGGCATGGAATAAATCTTGGATGTTCATAAGACATGAACCATAAAGGAATCAAATAACACGAGCCATGATGGCATAACATTGAAAAAATACATAAGTTTGTGGCATTCCCAAAATCATAGAATATCATTTCATTGTAAATTACCACCACTAATAATGTCATAGTGGATTGGGATCACTTACCATTACATCAAATCATTATTCATGGTTCACTCACAAGACTATCATAGTGGATAAAGTATCTTACTAAATTTGGTTCACTCCCTATTTCATACTTATTATCTCATGAGATATCTATATTTACACAATGAATTGGAGGTATATAGAATTTTGGGCCCACTAATCACATAATCATAGTACATTCATATGTGTGCCAAAATATCATAAATTATTCATTATATATCATAAACCATTGAAAGGAAACAAGTTACCTAAATATTTTAACATTTCATCATATCATAACCCATGGAAAATAAATGGGTTTGATAGACATATTTTGATGATAATAATAAATCATATATAGAAACAATAAAGATGGTATCATTAAATTAGAACCCAAAAAGATAGTATCATCAAAGTATGTTATCAAAATTCAAAATTAATTTAATAGATCACTTAAAATATTCCTTGAGAACAATACCTTTTATATTTTGGAATCAATTCAATAAAATATAAAATTTTCCAAAATATTATGGAAAAAATTTTCTTTTAAAATAAGATTGAAATTTTTTAAAGGAAGGTACTAATTATTTTGTGGTCATGTCAGTAAGAAATTCCATTAATGCCTTGTATATTAATATAAATATTCTTTTCATGTTTTTGGTAACAAGTCAAAAATAACTCATTAATAAAATGGTTAAAATATTCATTTTAAAACATTTTATAAAAAGTCAATAATGGGTAAAAATGACTTTTAAAATTCATATGATATTATTAAAAATATTATTGAAAACATTTTAATGAAAACATGGACATGGAATAAAAATATTTTTGAGTGAAGAGAGAAATAAAGTCGGGTTTCATTAAAAATATTCTTTTAGTATATTGAGTTATTAAAGAGTATAAAATGATAGAATAAAATGTGATTTAATGAAATAACTAGAATATAATAAATTTCATAATAATCTTGAACATTATATCATGAAATATATTTATCATAAATTTAATCACAAACAATCCTGGTATGCAATGAGATCGTAACATAAAACCCTAACTTCTAGTTATAACATCTTCAAAAGTGATTTAACCTCCTATATAATAAATGTAAATTTATTATTAATCCTTAATATAGTAATTTTACTACTTTTGATATCATATATGATTCAATTAAAACATTTCAACACCAGTTTTTTAATTATTCCTGATTAAAATTTTCGTTTCTGGGTGTCAATAATTTCATCTTTCATGAGAAATTATTTTCAGAATTTAGGGTGTTTGTAATTTTATTATTGTTCCATCATATAATTTTTTAATAATGATATAAATATGATATATATATATATATTCATTATTTATATTTATATTCTTCCATAAAATACATAGATAAAAAATAAATTACACCATTCATGATGATGGTAGGTCGTACGTACACATGAATGGTGTTTTCTCTTTTCTAAAGATTTAACAAAAGAAAAATAAATAATAATTAACTTTTAAATGATCATTATTATATCATTTTTATCATATATAATCATTAAATTTATTCATATTATCATTAATGTCATGTGGATGTGAAAAATAAATCATATCGATTCATGGAGGTGGAAGTCCACACGTACACATGAGCTACATTATCATTTTCCAATGAATGGGATGGAGGTGTATAATGGTTATTAAATTATCATAATAATAATTAGAAATATATAATTTACTTAATTAAATATTATATAATGGATACCATGAATTTAGAAGAAGTATAAGAAGAAAAAAAATTGAAAATTCTTAGTTAAGAGTTAAACCTCTTTGTTGAGAAACCACTTTTGGATTAAACCTTTAGCCTTCAAGGGATGATATTTTGGAAAACAAATAAGCTCTAGAATGTATAAAAGGAAGATATTAAGGTATTATAGTAGGGTTTTGATTTTATAGAATCCTCAATATGTGTGGTTAATATAGGATAAGAGGTTCCATTTTAAAAGTTAGGGGAGGATAAATGGTCAATTATGTATGGAGGAACATGAGAGGCGATGTTTGTTTCCAACAGATGATGTTTTTTCCTTACATCATCCAAGAAGTGTAGACTAGAAATATTTAACTTCTAATCACTATGTCAATCCACTGAATTAGTCTAACCTAGAGAGAAACAAAGAACATGACAAGGATGAGTGGCTCTCCTATTTATCTAGATCCCCCTGGGGTTTCTTTATCCCTATTGCAAATGGATATCTATATCATATCATCTGAAAGTTATTAACTATGAATGTTACATCCTCATAAATTGATATATCAGCTTGGATTTATTTATACAAACACTCAATCATCACTCTAATTTCTCAGATGAAAGGTATGAAACCTTATAAGCTTATAGATTTTGTTTCTAAAATTTTGGATATCTGGGGATTTATGTACTTCAAATGAATCTCCCTTAGACGGGGTTTCTTCTATATAAAATTCCATTCTACAAAATAAAAAAGTATATAATGGAGTATTGGATCTATTAATCTCATACTAGAAACTCTCTAAATCAATGATTGGAAGATCAATTTCAATTTATATTACTTCAAGGATACTTGCACACAAGTATGGATCAAAATACACGGTCTTAAATAGGAGTTATGGCATTTTGAGATTATATATGATATAACTTCTTTAATTAGAATCCCTAGAATAATAGAATATTCTATTAAGTCATTTATATATGATTATTATGCTTGTGTCTTAGTGTAAATTGATCTTAGTTCCCCAAAAATTGAGAAGGTGGTTCTATCCACCCCAAAGGATGAAATCTACCTTAGGATTGAGTATGAGAAACCCCCATGCATGCATTGTCAAATTGGTGGACATTAAATAAATACCTGTAGAAGAGAATTAGTCTATTATAAGTGTCAGATAAAAGGACATGATATAAAATATTGTAGGAGGATGTTTAGTTCAATGAATCCTATTGTTAACAATTAGGAAGACCCTAAAATAGTACAAGCTTCAGTTGGTCAGGTTCATGAAACTGAAGTGAGCCACTCCAAGGTCACTAATAAGATAGATGCTAATGAACTCTCCCAAAAGGCTAGTCCCATTTCTTCTGAACGTATTTCTCCTATTTTACCTATTATTATGATAGGTAAGACTTAACTAAATTGGGATGATCTTTCAAATGAAAACCAAATGGACACTATTGGAAACAAATTTAATGACATTCTAAATGGATTTTAATTTAATGATATACTTTCTAGGGGTATCTTGGGTAAATAAGATGTGGATTCAGATGATATTCTAGGAAAAAATACTTTTCTTAACTAGAATTTGATTGCAATTTGAGAGAGGAGATAATTTTGGTTAATGTCAAAAGTAGAAAAGTTAAAGAGAAGAGAGATGTGGTGATATCAGAGAGGGATAAGCGCATAAGGGATTCTCAAACTTCATATATGTCTGAACATATTATTTAGAAAGAAAATGAAAGAATAAACCCTTCACCATTAATAATAAATTCTAGTGGCCACTCTTGGTCTGTGGACATGTATCTTTTTTCAAAATTAGCTGCTTCATCAACATTTTTCTTAGAGGATGTCTCGATTAAGAAAATACAAATTACATCTATTGATGATTTCGTTATTAAAAATTTGCAGCAACTGAGTCTTGGAATGAAGCTTCAACCTATTGTTATGAAGTAGATACCTCCTACTCAATTACAAGAAAAATCTACTACTAATTTTAAGGTCATATATATTGTCATTTCCCCACTTTCCTCATATCCTCATTTGGGTATTTCTAAGTCGCTCTGACAAATGCACAATGGAATGGTTCCACCTCCACTGCCTATATCATATCATGTTGCAAGAGAGGTATATACTCTTGTAAAAGATACTGAAATGGGAAAATTGGCTTTTGATTCTCATTGCAATAGGGATCATACTTCTCAAAGTGTTTCGTCCTATAGAATTATGGCTAATCATCAATTTCATGATTCATTGGTGGGGAGGACAGTGGAAGACAAGACAAGGAATTCTACTATTTTAACAAGAATAAACTCTTCCCAAACATTTAATAACAAGATAAAAAGAAATTTATATACTCATAACTATTTTTATATTATTTATTTGGTTAGTAGTGATTATGATGGGAAGAAAAGTGATAGAGTGGATAAAGATGAAAACACAAAGAATAATGTTGTTGTCAAGTACTCTAAAGATGGTGATGGTGATGGTCTATGGATGCAAGCTAAGACCTGGAGGAGGGGTCGACACCCCTATGGAAGGGGTGAAAGACTCCCTTTTCATAGAATGAATACCCTCTCAAAAATTGCTTGATATCTTTTCATGTGGATATGTACTTGTATGTTCCTCTAAATTTTACCTTTTTCTTTATAATTTAAATAAAGAGTCTATTGAGCCTCAACCTTTAAAAAAAATAAGTGAGTGGAGTGGAACTTAAGGAATTAATTGATGTATTAAATTAATATAAATAAATTTTCATGGGAAAATGGATAAAATTTGACAAAATTATAATATATGATGATTATTAGATGAAATAATATAATATAATACAGGAATATAAGATTATTATTAGATGAAATAATATAATATAATACAATATATACAAGTTTTTATTATGTTTTCAACCTTATATTTTTTTTTTCATTTAACCCCCATTAACTCTCCTGACAACTACCATGATGCAAATGTTTTTTTTTCTATTTAAGGGTCAAGAAAGTTACTATAGTTGTACAAGTGACCCATAAATAGAACCTGGTTGATATTTAAGACCATATTAAATTTATATTGAATAATTTATGGTTTTAATGAATTGTATGTAATTTCCTAAAATAATATTATCTATAAAATATCAATAATGTCATTTTTTGGAACTATTCATTTAATTTGACTTTGAAAAAAATGACAAAAAAGGAATTGGAATATAAACCTTTAAATCATCCTTAATATTTTATATTTATATATGAAATTTTTGGAACAAAAAAATCATGTACATTGTATTACTTTTAATATTTTTAGAATCATTTATTTTATTTTTCAATTAAATTGAATAAATATTATGTCACTATTGAGTAAGAATTTAAGGTAATTACTCAATCAATGTTTTTAAAAAAAATTACAATGATAAAAATAGTTAGTTCATATTAAAATAATTATTTATAACTAAATATATCCTCTATTTATATTTATGTAAAAACCATAGAGATATTAATGTCAAGATAGTCACATTTTACATTTATTATTTTCTTAAATTAATATAATTTTAATAATAAAATAAAAACAACAAAAAGTGGGAATATATTTGAGACTTTTATATAAAAATAATATTTACACTCATTAAATAGGATATATTAAGTGTTAGATAAATTTTAAATCCTAAACCTATTGTTTTAACCATATTTTTCTCATTTTTCCATTATTATGGTGATTAATATTTACTAAGGTTTATATTAATAATGGATAGAAATAAAAGGGTCCCAATTTAAAATTTGATCCTAGTAATTCAAAATATAGAGTTTATTTTTTAAGATTCAATTCATATATGTGGCCAAATTTAATTTAATATTAAACATGGAAAATGCGATGAAAAATACTTTTTTCTAGAAAAAAAATTATCTTAAGTATAAAAAGGTTTCATTCCAAAATACAACATAAAATTAATTCCAATTACCAATATTGGATTACTAATGAATTAATGTTACATTTAAAACATTATAAACAACATTTAAACATTTAAAATTATTGAAAAAATATAGTTTTAAATAAAAAATAGCATTTTTCAATATTCATCAAAAAATAAATCTTTTCAAATAATTATAAAAAATTTAATCTAAGATAATTTTCCATGATGATTTGAAAAATTAAATTTATTTATTAAAATATATGTTCTAAATGTGGAAGAAATTAATTATATAAATTTTCCACAAAAATCAATGAAAATTATTTTCAAAGAAAAATGTATTTTTGAAGGATTTAAACTTTAATAAAAATTGAGTACATATTTATCAATATATTTTATTTATTTAAAAGATTTATAAATAATTTTAAAAATTTTGGTATTACTATTTACTCCACCAATTTAACATCTTGGTTATAATGGAATACTATATCACAATTCATTTAGACTGGGGTTTATGTATATCACAAGCCATCAAATAAATTAAATTTATTTCAAGTGAAGTATATCATAAAATCTAAGGCTGTTATATTGTACCCCCATTAAAATGAATTTTAAATTTTAAATTAAATCACTCCAATACTAACAATTGATGATATCTCTATTTCATCACATCCTCAGGTTCCCATATAGTTTCCTAAATTTTTTGATTCCTCCAGAGAAATTTATCTAGGTGAGTAGTCATGTTTCATGGAACATTATCTTTATGATCCAATATTTATAATGACCATATTCATAGGAAAGATTTAAATCTAGTATTATGACCTATGAGTTCATTAAATATGAAATATTAGGTGTGTACTTACTCAATAGAGATACATGGAACACATTTTGAACTTGTGAGAGGTTCCATTAAAGTGCCAAGTGATACGATACCATACCTTCTTGATCAAGAATCTAAAAGGGGCTAATATTCCAAGGGATAGATTTTACCCTCTTTCTAAATCTCATAAACTTACTACAAAGATAAATTTATAGAAATAAATTTTCATCAACTTTAAATTATAGACTTTACCAATGATTTTCAATATAACCTTTTAGTTGAATCTAAGATACCTTGATGTGATTCGGAATGGATATAACTTTCTCTACCATTTCCTAATCCATATTAAGTCTTAATAACTTTTGTTCTCTATCTTTATCATAGTATTTTTGAGTATTTCACTTCCTTAAATATATAGATTTAGAAGGATCCATATATATTCTCAAGTGGAATGTATTGTTATTATAGAATTATACAAGAGGAAGATATTTATCCCAAAAACATTTGATATCCATAAATTATGACCTAAACATTTCCTCTATGATTTTAATGGTTCTCTTAGATAGTTCATCTATCTAAGGATGATAATTATTACTAAAACATAAATTTAAATCCAGATCTAATTGAATACTTCACCAAAATTTCAATGTAAACCTCAGATCCTAGTCATATATAATAGAATGTGTTACTCTAGGAAAACTTTCCACTTCCTTAATGTATATTCTGGAAAGATAATCAAGAGAGAAATATTATTTAATATCAAGGAAGTGTGCTAACTTTGTAATGTAATTTACTATAACCCAAATAGAATTATGTACTTTATAAATTTTTGTAAGTCCAATGAAAAAATCTACAGTGATTTTTTCCCATTTCCATTCTGGTATAGGTAATGGTTATAACATTTCCATATATTTATGTATCTTTTCCATAAATTTATGACATACCAATTACTAAAAAACATACTTTACATTATCTCTCTTTATGTTGTCCCACAAATTTTTTTTATATCTTTATACATCTACTTACATCAAGGATGAATAGATAATGATGAATTGTGAGATTCTTCCAATAGATCCTTTACCAAATCTAGAATCAACGGAATATGTACATGGTTACTAAACTGTATAATTCCTTTGAAATCAAGGTTGAACTTAATAATATTTATGCACTTATTATATAGTTTTACATCATAATTCTTTGCCTATTTAATCATTACATGGATATATGGTTGAATAATAATTTTACAAATATTGTATTTATATACTTCCTTTAATATTTTTAGATATATTCTTTACATATCTAGGAATATTGGATATTTTGTGATCCTTAATATGGAAAATCTGGTACGATGCTTTCAACTCAGAGAATATGCGACCTTTTTTTCCTTCATAGGGTGGTAATTTATTTAGAATTCATATTATTTAATCAAATTCAAAACATTTATCTAGAACATATTCAAATATTTCAAATTGAATATATACTTTAAGATTTTATGATCAGTATTTATGTCACACCATTCTATGTAAAGATAATATTTCTGAATAATTAATGAAACATTACCACAGTTATCTCCAAATAATAAGTTGGGTAAATTTCTCATTTATATTTAATTTTCATGAGGCATAATCTATCACCATATTATTTTAAAAGTGGAATATCCCAATCCCTTTTACGATGCATCAATATAGATCAAAAAAAATTCTCCACTGTAGGTTTGTGGAAGTACAGGTGCAATAACTAACATCCTCTTCAGTTCCTCCAAATTTTATTTACATTAATCCATCCAAAGGAACTTGATTCCATTTTCAGTTAACATGGTGATAATATTTTATATACTTGATAAATTCATTAAAAAGCATAAAAAATATCCATCCAAACTAAGAAAGTTATGCATACTATTCACTGTGGTTTATCGGGGAAAATATTCAATAATTTTCATCATTGATGGATCAATAGATATCATATTTATTAATATTATATGACTAAAAAATTAAACTTTTTATTAGAAATATTCACACTAAGTAAAATTTTCATATAGATTCTCTTTCCTCAAGGTCTTTAGAATAATTATTAGGTGATCTTCATACTATTACTTGATTTTTGGACATATAATAATATCATATTTAAAGAAAACCTCAAACTGAAAAAGGTAATCTCTAAAGAATCTATAAATTAAATCCATGAAGACAAATAAAGAATTATTATGACCAAATGGTGTCACTATAAATTCATAGTGTCTATACCTCGTACCAAATGTTTTCATGGGTATATCATCTATAATGTCTCTCAATTGATGATATCTATAATTAAGGTCAATCTTGTAAATGTATTGAGATGTATATACCTCCTGGGGGGGTGAATCTTGTTAGAGGTGATTCCTTAGGTCTTCAATACTACCAAACACCTTAAGAGACCTTGTCTTTCTCTTATTTCTATTTTCTTTCCTCTATTCTTTTGTACTTATCCTAATTTTATAAATAAATACGATGATGATGATGACGATGATAAATTAATTCATTAATATGGGTTAAAGGATACTTGTTCTTGAAATTGGTCTTGTTATGTTCCCAATAATCATCAATGAGTTTGATTAACCCGTATTTCTTTTTAACAAAAATAACAGGTACACCCCAAGGTGTTTCACTTGGGTGAATAAATCCCTTGTCAAGATTATATTATAATTGCTTCTCCAAATCCTGAAACTCAATTAGCACCATTCTATATAGAGTATTTGAAATATGTTTTGTGTGAGGCATGGGTTCAATTTAAAACCCAAATTCATTATTTTTGTGGAATATTGGGAAACTCTTCTATAAAAATAGAAATAAACTCTCATATAATAGAAATATATTCAATGAAGAGTTTCTCAACAAGAATATGATATAAACATCCCTATTGAAAAAGAATCAAGACCCATATAATGGATGTAAATTATATATGAAGATTATATTTATATTTTTCATTAATAAACAATCATAATTTGGTTTATAATATCAAATGTGACTTCACTTACTCAATTATTGATGCAGGATTTATATAAATAATTTTAATACATGCCTAAGATGAAATAAAATTTAACTAGAGGGAGAATAATGAAATTTATAGCAAACACATTCCTAAAAACATCATTTAGATATTAATCATAGACATGATATGTTATCGTCACAATATTAGGGGTTTTTATAGGTAATTTAATATATAATAATTAATGTGTTCTTATGACACCCTTATAAAAATTTTTGGATATAAAAGATTGGGTATAACTTGAATTTAAAATGATATTAGTAGTTTTAGAGTGGATTATATTTGGATCTTTCACCAATTTATTATCATACCCCACATTATAAATAGTAATCACATTATATTTACCTTTTTCTATAGGATTAATTGGTTATTTATGTTTATCATCATCAATAAATTTCATAATTGATCACTATTTTTCATAAATCTCATACTCATTGCATTTGAAACACTTTATTGTGGGTGGTGCATCCTGTGGTTCTTTCTCTCCATCATTATGTAAATTCCTCTTCCCACACTAGGTTATACCCATAGTGTTGTTGTAAGCTATATTATATCATGTAATGTTTATGTTTCTATATGCTACACCACCCTATCGGTTAAAGAAATTGACACTCTAAGTATTCTGTTACCTAGGGGGTCTTTTTTCCAACATCTCGGTGGGAGGATGGATGGATGACTACCCATTTGGCTTTGATATTCCTCTTCGTAGTTACTTGTGATGGTATTCATGATAGTTACTTTTCCCTATAAATGTGTGTAGAGGGTTGTAATATCTTGTAGTTATTTCACACACATATATTCTATATATAGTTTTCTAAGGAATACTATAAGTATAACATTTATAGGATGTGATGGATTGACGATCCTTACTCGGCGCATGGGGTGTGATGTCTTGAGGTATAATACTAGACGTATGATACATATTATAAAAGATGTGGTGGATCCTAGAAACTACCTCTATACTTTTGTATATGTGGATGTGGTTGTGTATTTCATGAGGTGAATGTTGTGGTGATTCACCTAGGTATCTTTGGGAAATCCTTTTTAGAGAGAGATGCTCCAGACATGTGATATTGGGGAGAATCAGAAAACCATTAGGGAGGTGGTAGTGGGGTACCCTTGATCTTATTTACTATATAATATTCTCTTTTATGCGATACTAGGTGAGAGTAGCCATAGTGAGGCTGAGAAAGTAGTATACCTTTTTAGGTGATGAGTTAGTTTCAATTCTTGTTCACTATTCTTTATCATGCTTTCTTTATTTTTTCATGAGAGGATCCGGGGAGCATCCTACTGTGTATAATGTTATACTCACCCTACGTATATATAAACTATTTTTATATTAGTTGGATTAGGTTGGTGATCAAGTTGGTTACTACTATCTTGTAGGTTGTAGGAGTTGTTTTGGATTCGTGGTCACTTCCATATTTACTTTCATTTGGTACTTATAGTTTTCCCTTTCAATTGTAGAAGTTATTACATGAAATTACATTTTTGTACTTTTGTTTATTTTATATTGTAGTCTATACAAGAGTTGGTTTGGCTCTATCTTTTATCTCTCTCTTTCGTATGTGTTTCTCTTATAGGGTAATACCTCCCATATTCATGTTTATTATACCCTCAGTGCTAGTCACCAACCTGAGGCCTACTAGAGAAGGGACTTGAGGGTCACTATCTATCTTCTCCCATTTCTATCCTAGGAGTTGTACACTTTATGGGGAGGTGGTCGTGACATATTGGGTGCTAATGATATTTTCTACACATATTATTGGTATTAATTCATCAATATGGGTTTTTATTTTATTCAATTTATATTATATGTATCAAATTCAATAATAATCTTTATAAGTTTCATTAAAGATCATGGAATTTATTTGAGATAATAATGTAATTCCTTAATTGTTTCCATTCTTTAATTATTTGTTGGGAAATAATTATTTTCATGAAACTTTACCCCTCAAAATAAATTCTTCTATAATATACCAAGATGATCCAGGTTTCGTATGGGGTCAACACATACATGTATTAGAGAAAAGTATACAAAAATATCAAGGTATTACAAGGGAGTTTACAAATATGGGAGCGAGTTTCTCCTCACATATCTATATCCAGCAATGTTTCTCAATAATGGGTCTATTAAATCTCAATTTTAATTTATTTTTTATATATTTTATTATAATATAATCTCCCTTAGTTTACATTTCTAGGGAATATGTCACATTTTTTTATTTTGACACAGTTTTTGATTTATCAATAAACTTATCCAAAATTGTAATTTAAATATATTATTTTTTTTTGTAATTATATTCACATGAAAAACCTTAAACTTCATGTTTCTTAACCACATAGGTGAATTAATGGTCAAGGAAATAGAAGAAAATATTGGGAATTAAATGGTAAAAATGTATTTGTTGTGTATCATGTGATTGAAATGAAGGATATCTCACTTGTTTATTGGTTATTTGTAATGAAAAATATAATATCATTAATTGTTGGAGGGAATTTTTTAAACTTAAATAAAACATTCCCAAAGAAATTATATGTCCTGAGTAGTAACACTGGAATATTACTACATGTGAATTGATTAGTGAATATGATATCAAGGATTTCATAGTAAAATATTTATTTCTACTTAAGAAGGAAAATGATATATAGATGTTTATGATTGAACATACATCATAAGAAATTGAGTCACATATTATGATATAGTTATGTCATTAAATATCCATGTGCTATTTTTGGAGGAATATTTCCATACATATAAATAACTATTTATGATGTGTATATAATCATTATGAAAATATACTATTTTCTGATATAAAATATGAAAAATGTGATTTTTATGAATAGATTTTATTATATCATTTACCAAATACTATTGGTGTATATCACTAGAAACAATCCACACAAATACCTTACTATTATTTGTGACTATGGGGTGTTGTATGAAGTGGTTCAGGTAGTTAAATAAATAAGATTATATCACCATTTATGGAATAGGTATATCATAAAATGTGGCTCGATTGGTTTACTATAAGATGAATATTGTATAATATTATTATATATGACAACCCATACCTTAACATCAAGTAATTACATCACTTAAACAAATTATTTCATTATAATATACTCCCAATACGTTATAGGTTTAAAGTTTTAGATAATTAAGACAAAAAATTAACTAACCTATCTCATGAAATTTTATTTAATTTCCATTTTGTAACATACCATTACCATCTTTCAGGTACTTCTTTTCTCCCCCTTTTGTTTCTATTTTTGTTTCAGTGCATTTCAGGCCTTTCAAGGATGGAGTGAATTTTTCCGAAAAAATGATTTAAAGTTTTTGGATGATATTTTTTGGAATTAATATATTATTGGTATACATATGTAAATGGTTTTATAGGGTTCTATTTGGGATCAGAGAGATTTGGAGTTAGCTTAGGGTTTATTTTCTAAAAATTATAGAAAAATCATTGTATGCATGACACATTCACATAGTGAAGTCATTACATGACATAAATGTATTTTCCAGAAGATACTGTGAACTAGTTTAGAGTGTGATAAATTTACAATCCATAAAATTGGTTCACTTAATGAAAATGAAAATTAGGATCAATTCAACATGAGGTGATTACATTTTGGTTGTGTTTTCTAAATCTTGGAATTCACTTCATTAAAGCGGTTCAGGAAATGAATAATTCAGGAATAGATTTTTTTATTATTCTATATGTTTTTTTCTTTTCTCATTTTCTATGTAGGAATATATCTTATAAGATATGTTCCCTCCAAAGTGATTTTAGGTATCTCCACTACTTTTAGATCACATATTTTGACATTATATTCCAATACTTATATTGACAAGGGTTAATTGGGAATTTAGGAAATTCGAGATGGACCCAAGTATCATGGGATAGGCAGAGCGATATCCTATATTCTAAACTTTGTATGGATGATTAGGGAACATGTTAGGATAATATCTCTCTAGTAGTATATCATTTCATGGATTTATTATCTGATTATTTTCAAGGCTACCTCTTGAGATTGAGGTAGATTTTACTATTGAGCTATTTCTTGGCATAGAGCTGTTATCTATTTATATTTATAATATTTATACTACTAATTTGAAGGATATAATGAGGAATCTAGTTGACTTGGATGATATGGGGTTTATATGACCCAATATTTTCCTTGGGATTCTCAATTTATTTTCGCTAATAAATGGAATGGGACCCTTAGACCTTGTTTGGATTACTAGAAATTGAATTAGCTTATAGTTAAGAGCTGGTTTCCCTGACCCCATATAGATTAACTATTTGACCATATCTCAGGAGATTGAGTTTTCTCCAAGAACAATTCAAGGTGAGGATATCACTAGTTATGAGTTAGGCCTTCAGAAATACCCCACAAAAGTTTTGAAGCAAGTGTGAACTTTATTAGTATTTAGTTATATCGTTTGATATGATAACTACTCCCAACATTTTTATAGCTATGAAGAATTGGGTTTTCCACCCATATTTGAATTATTTTTTGGTTCTATTAATTGATGACATCTTGGTGTATTCTCATACTTGGCATGAAAATCCCAAACATCATGAGATGATACTAAATACACTATGATACCTCCAACTATTTTATAATCTTTTTAAAATTTCACTTTGGATCAATATGGGTGACTTATTGGTTCACATTATATTATAATTAGGAGTATCCATGGATCTAAAGAAGGTGAGTGTCATGGTTTGTTTGGAGAATCCTTATAATATTATTTACATGTGGAGTTTCTTGGGGTTAGATATCTATTACATGTGTTTTATTTTGAAAATTTCACACCTAGAAACACCACTCATAGGATTGACCAAGAAGGGTGTCAAGTTCACATGGACTGAAGCATTTGATATGGTCTTTTAGGAGTCAAAAGGATGGTTTGATTCAGAACAAGCCTTTATTATTATAGAGCTAGGTATAGGCTATGAAATTTAATATGATTCATTATGTATCGAGATAGGGGTAGTTATGATTCAAGAATATCAATTTGTGGTGTTTTGGTTATGTCAGCTAAGGCATCATGAACACAATTACCATAAACCTGATCCCAATCTTGCATATATATATTTCACACTATGCATTATTGGACTCATTACTTTCTTGGATAGTGAATTATGATGTTTCCAAACCACAAAATCCATAAATACACATTCACGTTGTGTGAAAAAATTTCAAAAAAAGAAGGTGGGTTAAATACCTATAGTTTTATGATTTTGATATTTATTATACTCTTGGTAAGGGGAATGTTGTGGCTGATTCACTAAGATGGATGACTTAGAAATAGGAAGATCAAGAGGACAATAATGAGTGGAATTGGATTGACCTATTTTTGAGATGCACATGTAGATCTAGGAGAATCATGAACAACCCGACCTTACATCTTTAGTAGTGACCTCTTAAATTCTAGATAGAGTAAATATGAGGAAAATTTCAGACCTATATGGATTACTCCTAAGGGGGAGTGTTTCAATAAAGGAACCACTGATGGGATAGATCATTGATGGGGATGATATATTGAATATTCATATATGTGTCTTGTTTGTTGAAGACACATGAGAGGAATTAATGAGAGAATATCATGCTTCTAGTTAGGTGTCACACCTCAATCTGTTAATGATTTACTAGGACTTACATCACCATTTTTGGTTGATGGTAATGGAGAGGCAGATAAAATGGATTTTTACTTGATGTTTGACCTATCAGTAGGTGAAGGTGGAACACAATTTACCAGTAGGGATTTTACAACCTTTTCCCATTTTGGAGTGAAAATGGGATGAGGTTGCCATGGATTTTGTGACTAGATTACCGAGATACCCTTAAAGAAGTGTTTTATTATGGGTGATCATCAATGGATTCAAAAAGGTTATTAATTTATTTCCTACCAGAGAGACCTTTTCACTTGATGAGCTTGATATAATTTATGTTAGAGAGATCATACAACATCATGAAGTCCCATGGACTTTTCTATCATATAGATAAACTCATTTAACTTATCAGTTCTAGAAAGTGTTTTAAAGAGAATTTATTCCATAGGTACTTTCGAGTATAACATACCACCCTTAGACCGATAGGTAGTCTAAGAATAAAATAATGGTGTTAGAGGAAAACCAAAAATCACGAGTCCTTTATTTTTAGGTTCTTCGGAAAATCACATAACCCAATCTAATTTCTCTTAAAATAACATATTTCGGTCTATAATGAATATGGATCCTTTTGAGGCACTATACGGTAGGGTGTTCCATTCACCCCTGTGTTGGTTAGAGGTAGGTTAAGTGGCACTAATAAGTGTCAATATTTTTTAGGAGACATCGAAGAAGATACAAATTATTAGAAATTTCATGGAATCAACATAGTATAGGAATAAGTCTTATCTCGATCTTTGTAGATAAACACTGTAGTTTGAGGTCATTGATCAGGTTTTCTTGTGTGTTTCACATACAATAGAGAATCAAAAGATTTAGAAATAAGGGATGCTGGAAAATAGACATTTAGCACCTTCATGATTTTGGGGAGATTCAAATTGATATCCTATCAGTTGATATTACCATTGAGTAACCAAGCCATGCATTAAATCTTCCATGTATCCCAAATTCTCCGATACCACATCAACACACCACATGTGTTTAATCATGATGAATTTGAACTGGAAACCGATTATTATATTAAGAATAATCCTATAGTTATCATTGTTCAAAGTATGAAGGATCTCTGCGGTAGGTTGGCTCCTTTATTATAGGTTCTATGGAAACACAACCACATAAATGATGAGGCATGGGGGAGAAAGGATAATATATATGCTCAGTGGCCAGATCTATTCCCAAATGATGCATTACCACCCTCAAAAAGGAAACTCGAGGATGATTTATCTTAAGTGTGGGAGTTTTTAAGATCTAATATTTTATCATAGTTATAAATCTATTAAATTGTAGTTTTAAGACATTCCTAATGAGGTTGAGGTGGTTTCCAAAGCATCTGGGATTTTTTTTGATCATGATTCTATAGTTTTTGGGGAATCTTAATGTGGATTATAGTTGGATCATGGTTTGTGGTAACTATGTAGATCAACCATGAAACCCATATATAACGTATCATAGTTTGATAAACCATGTGAGGGAGACCACATGGTTATGTGAAAAACTATAAACTTAATGAAGAGTGGATCCAAATGAGATGGTAATGGTTTTTAAAACTATGTGCCTATATGCATAGGCAGTGACACTTATTCAGTAACCTTGCAAGGTTGGAACATGATTTGAAAAAGAAATGTATCCAAACCATGATCCCCTTTAAATAAAGGTAAAATTTCCCATTTTCCCTTAATTCCTTATAACTTAACACCATATTACTATTTCATCTCCTTTAAAAAACCCCTTCTTATTGAAATATTCTCCATGGAATCTGCCTTTCCTTTGAAGCTACACCATTATCTAGACTTAGATCAGACCACCATTCATCACATTAGAAGAATATTAGTAAATGATTCAATATGTTTCCTTCCTTACTTGGTTTATCTCTCAGTCTTCAGTGTTAATTCTACATGAGATAATATGTCATATGTTTAGGTATTTTCTTCATCTGTTCTATCCTAAATCATAATTTAATAAAGGATGGGGGTTAGTCTATCACCCTAAGTTAGTTGGTCTATAAGTTTCACTTAGGTGTCATCATTTATATTTTTCACTGTTGTGTCACAGATCAAGTTTACCCCTACTTTGAACCTAAGACCAACTTGCTTTAAATTTGTTTCATAATTTGAAATTCAAACACCCTAATAGACTCATGGTTATCTTTTTAGGTCAATGGAAACTTTATGATCCACCCCTTGGGTGACCCATCAATATGAGTGCATTCCCTTTTGTAGGATACTAATAAAAACACCCTTTGGGGCATTTGGTTTGGCCTTTGTTAGAAAATTTAATTAATTTAAATGGATGAACTATTAATTTGTGATATGAAAAGAATGCTCACCAAGATTGTTAAATATTAATGAATAGTTAAATCTAATGTCAAATACTTTGAAAATTTTCATCTATGAATAAAAGGGTCATGGATCAAATTAAATGGAAGATGTAAGTTGTCATAGTTATTAGTTAGAGAATTTATAATTATTAAATATAAGGTTTTTATTATTACTATTGAAAATTTTCCTATTAAAGGAGTGGTTAAACTTAATCAAGACTGGATTCCCGAGGGAATGACTTGCACATTTAGAGGATTCCACCTCAATTAATTGAGATGCTTTCCATGATATATACCCACCTTGGAATTTGTATTTTGTCTTATTAGAATGTTATTACCTCAACGTAGTACTGATGATTCACTCTATTCATATATAGAAATTATAATTATGTGGATAAACTCCTTGGAATTAACTTTATGTCCTAAAATAGGAGGCACATTAGATTCTTCTTTTGGGTCTTAGTAATTCATAACCTGATATTTACTATGGAACTGCTCCATGGACTCGGTTAAAAACTCTTCCAAGGGAATTACTTTGGTTTATCCCTTTAATTACACTTAGTACTACAAAGCTAGTCAGCATGTTTATTTTTTATGAGCTGGCTTGACCTTCTAAGGTTAGGGATTCCTTGATTTTAACCTGGGTCCTCTCCTCCTTTAATCATTTCTTGGACACCTTGATTACACCTTATGTCCCTCTATATATATTTATCCATCTTAGATACTTTGGTTATATTATTTAGAAACTAACCATTTATTGGTCACTTATTTAGTCACAAACATCTTAGGACAATACTGGTATGGTTAGTCAAGTATCCCATATGGATCTCAAACCCAAAATGATTATTATTTCCCCAATGTTATTCCACTTCATATTCATATAAAACTACATAATTACATTTACATACATAGACTAGAATTATTATAAACACTATTGGTTGTGTCCTATTGAATATAACTCACACCATTCTTGGTTTGATAATTGGTATGTATATTGAAATCATGGATATTGGTATGGGAAAGGTATAGTTCCTAGTGATGGATACTTGATTTGTATATATCATTGGAGCTTGGAGCATAGGTCCAAGCTTCTGCTTGTGATACAACTAGAGACTATTTTATCTATTTTTTTCTTTTTGATATGATTGTTTTGTATATGTATATATTATATTGTGAATGTATATTTCTTTTTATAGAATCATGAAATTAACATTAGTTTGTATACAGTTCTTACTATTATTACCCAATCCATTTATCTTATCTAGAGGTTTATCTCTTACAATCCTTTTATTGACCATTTTTCTACTTCTATTGTTTATCCATTGATTACTATTATATTTTTATACAATCTAACCAAAGGGTATAGTCTCCCCATATATTCACTCAAGGAATTCATTACTATTCGGTAGCCTATAGTGTTTGGAGAGTCTCACTTGAGGCCATGCGGCCAACTGGGTTCAGGTACTTAGGAGTGATTCTGTTATGTGACGTCACATGATTCAACCTTAGTATCCATATCATTTTCAAAACATTTATTTTTATATTTTATTTTATTATAATTATCAATATATCTTATTTTTTGGTTGAAAATTACATATATACTTTTATTTTAAAAATGTTTATAACATAATAATTTTTAATGAATTTCTAAAACATAGTAAAATTTTAAAAACTCTAATATCTTGAATGCATCTTTCTTCTTTTATAATGAATTATTATTATTTATTATAGTATTTTCATTATATTTATTGATTCACATGATGTGATATATATTATATTATAATATAACTTTAAGAAAAGTCCATACATTTTTACATTATTTTTCACTATTTGACTACACAACTTTTTTCCACATGAACCATGAGTGGTCTATGTCATGTTTAAGGTTATTCATTTACTTATGAATAATTTATAATTAAAATAGTAAACTTACTAATGTTATTATTAATGAAATATTTTACTTTTATAATAAAAATTAATTCCATATTTGAATTTATGATTCTATTTTATGATTTTATTCTTCTTGTCTTAATTTATAATTTGTATTCTTCATAAAATTTAGAAGAATGTTTTATTAGATTACTATATTTCAAAGTATAATTTAACTCCACAAATGAATCATTTAATTGGTAGTTTCACATTATACTAACCTTTTACTCTTCTAAAATTCTTATAAATTAGTTAATAAACCTTCGCAAAGTATAAATAATAATTATATTATTATATATTAATGGACTGATAATTTATCGTCTCTTTCAATTATATATATATATATATATTTTATATAAAAACAATATGATTATCTTCCATGAGTTTCATCTTAAATATATCATCCTTAAATATCATAAAAAAATTAAAATTTTATAAATATTATACATAGATAACTAATCAAAATATCTATCTTTATTTTATAAAACCATGGATTCAAATATATCTTAAAAAATTTCCTAAAAGTTTTTTACAATAGTTGATTCATTAAGTTTTTCCTCATATGTTCTTATATGGATATAAATTTCACTGGTCCATTTATAAAACACATCCATTATTTCTTCATTCAATATCTTGGAATTTTCAAATTTTTATCTAAAGTGTAAGTGATTTTCTCCCATTATAAATATATTTCCATCATAAATATTATATAATTTAACTCTTTTTTTTATATTTTGAACCACCACCATAGTGAAATATTTTCATAATAAAAGGTTAATATGGAATTCTACATTTTTTTTCTATCATTTTCATGACTTATCTTATTTATAAGAGTCAATATTTCTTCCTTATTAAGAGGTGTGTTTGTATTTGAGTAGCATAAATGAATTTTAAACAAAGTGATCAAAGATTAGAAACCATTAAATTAATATTTTACATTAAGACTCTGCAATAAATAAAAATTCAGTAAGAATAAATTTTTATTAATTTAAAATTATCTAAAAATTGATATTTTGGAAGATATTATACCAATGGTGATGTCTAATAATGATATGAATCCATCACCTAGTAGGAGTAAATCAGTACTAGTTATAAATATGAAATATCTAGTTACCTGTTAGAGTAATAAGGATATATCCTTAATTCTTAATCACACTGTTACCACCAAATTGAAAATTAATGAAAACATAGAAAATCCATACATAGGATATACATGGATTTCATCTAATATGGGAGAATACATCCTTTCAAGGAGTGTTTTAATTTAGTCTATTGATATATCAACTTATATAATAATGTGGATTAATAAAAAATATGGTAATATATCATGCTTATTATAATAGAAAAACCAATCCATCAATTGTAAAATAAAAAAATTCCCAATTTCATGTAAAATAATCAAAAAATAAGGATAAATATCGTATTTAAAATGTAATTTCTATTTTCACCTCGTATTGATCTTACTAATTTTATTAAAATCATAATAATATATTAACATAGTTTTTCAATATCATAATATAATATTTCCCTTCATAGAAAACCCTATCTCTCAATTATTATGAATATATCAATAAATTACACTGATCATTATATCTATTTAAATGTTTTTAATTATCAACATATTTATTTTTTATATGAGATCTCTAAATATCAATTAAATTATCCAAGATCAATAATTTTTTTAACTAAATCTTCATTCATTCTCATTCAATCTATTAGAGACATAATATATATAAAATATAGTATTCCCAAGTCTTACATATCATTTGGTTTAAATGTATTGATAAAATTTATAATTAAGTCTTAAGGAATATTATAATCATATTCTATTTTATTATTAGTTGGATTATTAAAAAAACTCAAATTGTATTTAATTTTTTAAATTCATATTATTTTGTTAAGTAAGGAACACAATTATATTTCACATGGTTAAAATTTATTAAGCATTCCCTCTACATTGAGTAGAAAATTCTAACTACATTAAGTAACTATTCATTTTGTTTTTTTATAGATGTAACTTCATTGTGTAACTCCATGTATATTACCTCATGCATTAATTTTACATTGTTTAAATTTATATGTAAAGACCTGTAAATTTCAAGGAAATTTTTTTCTTAAATTCTTTGGGATTTTACGAGTACGCAGTTTTTGACGACACCTGATTCCGAGGCCCGGAGTGCTCGGAATCAATTTCTGAAGTTTAGCTCGGGTACGTTCAGTGAATGAACGAGTGAGTTTTTCTATCTTTTGAACCGATTCTCGGAATTGAAATCCGAGGGAACCGATCAAAATATCTATCTTTTGAACCGACATTCGTCATCGTTTGTTGAGGTAGGGGTTAAGTTCAATTTTAATAAAGTAAAATTGTGCTTGTTTATTCATTGAGTATCTCATTTGATTTGGCCACATGATATTGTTATAATGGGAGGATATTAGACTGCACAAACACGGTCGATCCCCCACCCCTTAACTTGTTAATCTTCATTGATCGTTTTGGAGAAGGTGGCGCGGTGTCGTTGCTCCGCGTGGAAATGAAAAGGACCGCGACCGAAGCGGGCCACGACGATGATGCGCGGTGCCGTCGCGCCACACCGGTGAGTCCGAAGGAGGCCGCAGTGGAGGGGAGCGGTGCCGTCTCACCACGCTGGTCAGAAAGGAGCCACAGCCTAAGGCCGAAACGGTCTTCAAAGTGGAGGCCAACTGAGACGGCCGCCATCACCACCTGGAGGCGGGACCCGAGAGGGTCCCGTGGTTACAACAAGTCCGGCCGTTTCAGAAACAGGGGGTGGCGCCCCCCCTTCGCACCCCGCTCAGCCGCGAGCCGAGATGCGACCGGATTCCGAGTCGGGCCGCAGGCCGTGCCCTGGCGGGCCGGGCCACGCCCAAGTTGGCTGGACCCGGACCCGATTTGGGCCAGCCTAGGGGGTTTTGGGTCGGGTCGGACCGGGACCAAACCCCCTATTTTCAGACAGATTCGTTCAAACGCCCATAACTTGGGCTACGGACCTCCGATTGACGTAACGTCAGTTGAGTTGAGATACTTGGATCTAGGCGGTCGTTTCGGTATATTAAAATCAAGATTTCGGTAAAGTTTAGGTACAACCGGGTTGGTTCAAACCCAAAACCAACCAAGCCCTTCGAGCGGAAATGCTTATAACTAAACGACCGGACGTCTGAATGACGTGTCGTCGATCACGTTGAATTACTCTTAGTGAGACTGTTATTTTGGATTAATCCACTTGAGGTTTGGACGCAACTGGAGTATGGTCAGGTTGGTTTTAACTTAAAAACCAACCGGGTCCCTGGGACGAAAAAGACATTAACTCTCAGACCGGGCGTCCGAATGACGCGCCGTCTGTCACTTTGAGTTCCTTTTGACAAGAAGAAACTTTTTGATACATCAAATCTGGAATATGTGACAGTTGATGTATTGACACCTTGGCTCATGGAGCGGTCCCTCCCGGAATCGAGTGTGCTGTGTGTGGGAACCCTAGAGCTGGCTGCGACTGCGACGACGATGTCGACTGTACTTCGATCCTACGTGGGTTCGGAAGCGAGGACGAATGTACTTGGATCCTATGTGGGTTCGGTAGGGAGGATGACTGTACTTGGATCCTACATGGGTTCAGCAGCGAGGACGACTGTACATGGATCCTTCGTGGGTTCGGCAGTGATGACGACTGTACTTGGATCCTACGTGGGTTCAACAATGAGGACTTCTGTACTTGGACCTACATGGGTTCGACAGAGGAGATGATTCAGAGGCCACATCTAATCATCTCCACCCCTCTTCGTGAGTAGTATACCTGGGTGAGCTGAGTCTTGACATTCAATCATTATCTTCGATATGATTGACTTTCTTTCCTGTGTGGATTTGGGTTGTGCTTTCCTGTGTGGATTGGGTTGTACTTTCCTATATGGATTGGGTTGAACTTGGGCTCGGGAGTTTGAGCCGAACTGGAATTGATGACTTAGGTATATGTATGGGAATATACCTAAGTAGTGTTGGTTGATTATTCATATTTGTATATTTCCTTTGTGGTTTATCCTTTGTGGATTCTGTGAGGCCTTCGGGGGTCCCGGGGTCCCTACTGAGTATCGTATACTCACCCCTACACGGGTTATGCCTGCACTACATTGTGTTGGTTACAGACGACAGACAACGCTGATCGTGATAGAGGCTTGAGGAGCAGAACAGTATCCGGAGGTGTACTATCAGGCAGGATGTACACGGTGTGGACGGATGGATTCGAGGAGCTGAGGAGACCATATGTACCCACCCTTCAGGTGGGGTTTCCGGAGAACGTTTCAGTGGTGGCTGCTTTACTTTTCATCTATTGTACTTTACTTTTCTCAGTTGTACTGCACTTTTAGTTGGGTTTGTATTCTGGCCCATTTACTTTCCAGCACTTACTTTTGTACTCAGTTTAATCAGTTTTTACTTCAGCTTGTGTACTCTATGGTGTTTGTTTTCTTATATAAAGGCAATTCCTTCCCTTTTTTCAGGATTTATGCCTTTGGTGCTAGTCGCCATCCCCTGGCCTATAGAAGGCGAGCTTGGGGTAGTCACGACATGGGCCCCGAGGATGGGTCGTGACAAATTGGTATCAGAGGAGTCGGTTCTACTGCAGAACTCAGGACTCTGATAATTTCTTCCATATAAAGCAATAGTGTTTAGGGTATTAAGTGTGGTTATCAGTCCATGGAGTGCAGTGTTGGTGCGGTGGCCGACGTATCCATACACTAGGACCCTCACTTCTGATTTCCGACTCAGTACACAAAAACATTGATTGCATGTGTGTTTCAAAGTTTTCATTGTGATCACTTTGTGTCAGCTCACTAGGTATACTGTATTAACCATGGAACACCTGTTTCTTTTCAGGATGGCCCCATGATGGAAGACAACTACGGTTCTGAGCTTTGTGCGATATGGTAGCCCACCGAGCAACGAGGCCTCGGTGCAGGGCCCCATTACAGCGGAGGCACCAGCGGTACCTCTACCCGCCGAGCCACCGATTCCACCAACCCTAGCAGCTGAGAGTGCACATCGCCTGAGTTCACTGCACGAGTTTCAGCGTCAGAGACCGCCCAGGTTCCGCGGGGAGATGGACCCTCAGGCAGTCGGGGACTGGCTGGAGGCTGTTGTCTGAGTCTTCATATTAGTAGGGACACCAGCTGACCTCATGATGATCCTTGCGGCGAGTCTCCTACACAAAAAATCATGTAGATGATGGAGACTGATCCTCCAGGTGCATGGTGAGGCATCTCTTCTTTGGATGGACTTCGAGAGCCTCTTCTGCTCGGAGTTCGTACCCACCACCCTCCGTGCTGTGCGCATTCAGGAGTTACTATAGCTGCGGTAGGGCAGCATGACAGTAGCCCAGTACTCGGCGAGATTTACTGATCTCTCGCGCTACTCCATGAACATGGTACGAGACCCATTATTCCAGGCCCGTACCTTTGAGCAGGGACTGAGGCATGAGATCAGGGCATCGATGATCTCCCTCAGCAATCCAACGCAGACATGAGTACTAGATTGAGCCCTTCTTGTGGAGAGCTTCCTTTCTGAGCCTATGCCAGCATCAAGGCCTACCATAGGGAAACACGTAACGGAGTCTTCTGCAGCTGGTAGTAGACATACATCACAGAGGTCCAAGCGGACCAGGCCATCAAGTGGATGACCTTAGGACACTATTTTAGATGTGAGTGGCACACACAATAGAGCCAGTCATATGATAGGTAGAAAATGCTATGGATGTGGCGAACATGGCCACATGGCTCGGGACTGTCTGACCCACCATGCAAAGGAGTAGCAGATAGTTGAGGGACCACCCAGGCAGAGGAAGAGGTTCGACCATGGTAGTCCGCAGGGAGCAGGTGGATGAGGCAGAGGAGCTGGCCGAGTAGCAAGTGGTGGATGACGCTTCGGGGCTCTACCACCACCACCACCACCAGGAGGTCCACCCCAACCATAGGGAGCTGGCGGACAGAGGCAGGTTCAGCTTCAGGAAGTGGAGGCCTATGACCATGGTGCACCTGAGATGATTCGAGGTACTATATTTGTCTACCCCACCATTTATGAAGTTCCTATAGACACATGAGCGAGTCATTCTTTTATTTCCACTACCCTTGTTCGGAGCTCGGAGATTCCGACAGAGCCATTGGCTTGATCCTTATGACTAGAGACTCCTACGGGAGCAGACTCGACGATTACGCACTGATGCCGGCAGCGTGAGCTTACTCTAGGAGGAGAGAGCTTCGGCTGAGATCTTCTTATAGCGGGGTCGAGGCCTTACGACGTCATATTGGGTATGGATTGGTTATCTACGGTCCATGCTTAGATCAACTGTATTAGGCACAAGGTGCGATGTGTCCACACCGATGGGAGTAGGTTCACCTTCACCGGCGAAAAGAGAGCCTTTGCAGCGCAGGATAGACTCACACTGAGGAGAGGACAACCGATCACCCATCAGTTGGCTAGTCTTATCCAGGGAGAAGTTGATGTGAGGAGTCCAAGTTTTTCTGTTGTAGTGGATCAATATGCAGACGTTTTTCCTGAGGACGTTCCAGGACTACCTCCTCATAGAGAGGTAGACTTCTATATTGACCTGTACCCCGGGATAGCCCCGATATCTACTCCAGCATATCGGATGTCTCCTGCTGAGCTTCGAGAGCTACAGGTATAGCTGGAGGACTTACAGGGAAAGGGATTCATTCGACCCAATGTTTCTCCCTGGGCTTCCCTGATTTTGTTTGCTAAGAAGGTGGATGAGAGCTTGCAACTGTGTGTCGAATACCGTCTCCTAAATCAGGTGACTGTGAAGAACAAGTATCTACTTCTGAGGATTTAAGACCTCTTCAATTAGCTCAAGGTAGCACGCTGGTTCTTGAAGATAGACCTTAGGTCGGGCTATCATTAGCTCAGAGTTCGAGATGAGGATGTGCAGAATATGGCCTTCAGGTGTTGGTATGACCACTATGAGTTCTTGGTTATGCCTTTCGGCGTAACCAAATCTCCAACAGTGTTCATGAGTGTCATGAAAAGGATATTCCAGCCTTACCTCGATCTATTTATTGTAGTCTTCATCGATGATATATTGATTCACTCAAATACTGAGGAGGAGCACACCTACCACTTGCGAGTTGTACAGGAAACACTCTGAGAGAACCAACTTTATGGTAAGCTCTTGAATTGTCAGTTCTGGATTCAAGAGGTCCACTTATTGGGACACATCATCTCTGAGGTGGGAGTTGTGGTGGATCCTACGAATATTGAGGCAGTGCTAGCTTGGGAGCCACCTAGGAGTCTGACAGAGGTGCGGAGTTTCCTAGGTCTGGCTGGGTAGTACCAGATATTTGTGCTAGACTTCTCCAGAGTTTCATCACCACTTTCATCTTTGACGAAGAAGGGTAAGCCCTTCATGTGGTCAGATAGATGTCCACAGAGCTTCCGGGAGCTGAGACAGAGATTGACCAGTGCACCCATCTTGAGGATACCGGAGGAGGGAGTAGGGTACGTAGTTTACTGCGATGCATCAGGGACCGGACTCAGGTGTGTCCTGATGCAGGAGCGGGAAGGGATCACCTATGGATCATGACAGTTGAGGCAAAATGAGCAGAACTACGCTACCCATGACCTGGAGTTAGCAACAGTGGTCTTCTCCTTGAAGATGTGGCGACACTATCTAATGGGAAAGCGCTTTACAGTCTATTCTGACCACCAGAGTCTCAGGTACATCTTCTCGCAGAAGTAACTGAACCTGATACAACAACGATGACTCGAGTTCCTTCAGGATTATGACTTTGAGATAGTCTATACTCATGGGAAGGGGAACATAGTAGCTGATGCTCTCAGTAGGAGGCCGGACATCCAACTACTTGGAGAGGCGACGAAGCAGCTAGCCGCATTGCAGATATCCTTTGTAGATATAGATGGGTAAGACTTTCTACAGTACCTCACAGTCACTCCTCCACTACTTCAGTGGGTCAGATAGGAACATCATGGGGATGCTGACTGTGAGACGCGACGTGCAAAGATATCCATAGGACAGGCACCTGATGGATTTTCTGTAGGAGGAGAGCATGTCATCCTTTTTAGAGGATGTACTATGGTACCAGTTTCTTTATAGGAGTAGGTGATGAGAGAGTTTCACAATTCCCCATTGGCGGTACATCCAGGAGTAGCAAAGATATACCAGGATCTCAGACGACAACACTGGTGGCCAGGTATGAAGAAGGCTGTGGTAGAGTTTGTTTCACGATGCCTCACCTACTAGCAGGTGAAAGCAGAGCACCAGGTACCAGCAGGCTTGGTACAAAACTTAGAGGTCCTGTAGTGGAAGTGGGATGAGATATCTATGGATTTCGTGACAAGGATTCTAAGTACTTCCAGAGGACACGACTCCATCTGGGTAATCGTAGATCGACTCACCAAGTCAGCCCACTTCTTACCCATCAGAGAGAAGGGCTCAGTGGAGAGCTTGAGATTCCTCTATGTTCAGAAGATTGTATGAATTCATGGTGTAACATCTTCTATCATCTCCGATCGAGATGCTAGTTTTACTTCCCGGATTTGGAAGGGGTTGCAAGAGGCATTTGGGACGCAGCTACGCCTTCCACCCTCAGAAGGATGGTCAGACGGAGAGAACCATTCAGACTCTCGAACACATGCTCCGTGAATGTGTCTTTGACTTTGGTTGCAGTTGGGAGGATCACCTACCCTTGGTGGAGTTTTCATACAAAAATAGCTACCACTCCACCATCGGGATGACACCATACGAGGCATTGTACGACCGACCTTGCAGATCACCTCTGTGATGGATAGACCCTAGGGAGTCAGCACTTGTAGGACCAGAGATGGTCCAGGCCACGACGAAGAAGGTACAGATCATCCAGGAGCGGATGAGGAATTCTCAGAGCCAACATAAGTCCTATGCTGACAGGAGGCGGAGACCACTAGAGTTCGAGGATAGCGACCACGTTTTCTTACGGGTCTCCCCTCGACGTAGATTACAGAGATTTGGTCGGGGAGACAAGTTATCTCCGCCCTTCATCGGACCATTCCAGGTTCTCAGTAGGATAGGAGAGGTGGCTTATCACCTGTCCATTCCACCTCAGTTGCACCGGGTGCATGAAGTTTTCTACATATCTCAGCTGAGGAGATACGTGCACGACCCGACACATATCATTAATCACGGGGAGCTGGACATCGATGGTGAGGAGACTTTTGTGGAGGTCCCGCTGGAGATCAAGTATTGATAGGAGCGAGTCCTACGTGGATGGTCGATTCCTCTTGTGCATATCAAGTGGCATCATGGTAACCTCTAGGAGAGCACTTGGGAGCAGGAGGCTCAGATGCGTGCTCAATACCCTCATTTGTTTCCCTAGTTTGTGATATATCTTTACGAGGACGTAAATCCCTAAGGTGGGAGTAATATAAAGACCCGTAAATTTCAAGAAATTTTTTTTCTTAAATTCTTTGGGATTTTACAAGTACGCAGTTTCTAACGACACCTGATTACAAGGCCCGGAGTGCCCGGAATCAATTTCTGAAGTTTAGCTCAGGTACGTTCAGTGAACGAACGAGTGGGTTTTTCTATCTTTTGAACTGGTGCTCAGAATTGAAATTCGAGGGCACCGATGAACTCTCAGTGCCGATATTTTCTTATGATGACTTTTACCGTTGATGCTTTTTCACGGGAGAAGAAGTTGATTTTTGGGGTTTAAGTGAGAAGTAAATAAAATAGTGTACAATTTTATTTTATTAACCTAAGAAGTTAAACTCTCTCATGGGAAGTTGTTGGTGGGGCCAACAACCACCCAACTTCCCATATGTGGTTATCAAGGAGGTGGGGCCCACACGAGCCCTCATCTTTTCACATTCCATAACCCTTAACCCCTTTCTAACTCCCATGATAAATACATGGAAACTCCCCATTAATTTTTGGTATCCTTTAATTTTGTGACTTCTCCTCTCCCCACATTAAATCATACCAACACACTTAATCAATTAAGAGAGTTTTGTGTTTGAATTTTAAAATTTAAATGCATGGCATGAATTAATAAAATAAGATGAGACTTATTTTATTTGGGGTTAGTCTTGTTGTGTTGAGAGAAAAGGGGAGAGAGCTCTTGTGACTTGAAGAACTTCATCTCATTCGTTGAAGAATGCCAAGACTCCGACGAAGAACATCGACTCGGCGACCCTGGATTCTTCTTCCTTTTCCTCCTCCGCAGCAAGGAAGGAAACAACGACGTGGGAATTCGCCAACAAAGTCACACTTCTTTCTCACCGTGATAAAAGAGGAGACACCACTTCCTCCTTAGACGCTCTTCATCGACGTCTACGAAACCTCACCACGTGACGCCGTTAACCGCAACACCTACGTTCGTCATCATTTGTTGAGGTAGGGATTAAGTTCAATTTTAATAAATTAAAATTGTGCTTGTTTAATCATTGAGCATATCATTTTCTTTGGCCGTATGATATCGTTATAATGGGAGGAGATCGGACCGCACAAACACGGCCGATCCCCCTCCCCTTAACTTGTTAATCTTCATTGATCATTTTGTAGAAGGCGACACGGTGCCATTGCACCGCGCGAGAACGAAAAGGATCACGACCGAAGCGGGCCACGACGATGATGCACGGCGTCGTCGCGCCATTCCAGTGGGGATGAAGGAGGTCGCGGCTAGAAGTGGTCCGCGACAGAGGGGCGCTTCGCCAGAGGTTCAAGGGGCCGCGACAGAGGGGTGCGGCGCCGTCGCGCCGCGCCGGTCGGACAGGATCTGCGACCTAAGGCCGCAACGGTCTTCAAAGGGGCGGCCGGCTGAGCCTGCTGCTAGCACAACCTGGAGGTGGGACCCGAGAGGGTCTCGCGGTAACAACAAGGCCGGCCTTTACGGCCGGCCGTTTCGAAGATAGGGGGCGGCGCCCCCCCTTCGCACCCTGCTCGGCCGTGAGCCGAGCCGCTGTCGGCTTCCGAGCCGGGCCGCAGGCCGCGCCCGGCCGGGCTGGGCCGTGCCAGCCAGGCCGGGCCATGCCCAAGTGGGCCAGACCTGGACCCGAGTTGGGTCAACCCGGTTCGGGCCGACCCAGGGGGTTTTGGGCCGGGTCGGACTGGGCCCAAACCCCCTATTTTTGGAAAGGTTCGTTCAAACACCCATAACTTGGGCTACGGACCTCCGATCGATACACCATCAGTTGAGTTGGGATACTTGGATCGAGAAGATCGTTTAGGTACATTACAATCAATCTTTAGGTAAAGTTTGGGTATGGAAGGGTTGGTTCGAACCCAAAACCAACCGGGCCCTTGGAAGGGAAATGCTTATAACTTAAAGACCGGACGTTCGAATGACGTGTCATCGATCACGTTGAATTCCTATTGGTGATATGGTTCTTTTGGATTACTCATATTGAGGTTTGGACGCAGATGAAGTATGGTCGGGTTGGTTTTAACTTAAAAACCAACCAGGCCCCTAGGACAAAAAAGCCAATAACTCTCAGACCAGGCGTCCGAATGACGCGTCGTCTGTCGCATTGAGTTCCTTTTGATGAGACGGAACTTTGTGATACATAAACTTTGGAATACGTGATAGTTGATGTATCGACACCTTGGCTCATGGAGATGACCCTCTTGGAATCGAGAGTACTGTGTGCGGGAACCATAGACCTGGCTGCGACTACGACGACGATGGCGACTGTACTTGGATCCTACATGGGTTCAGCAGTGAGGAAGACTGTACTTGGATCCTACGTGGGTTTGGCAGTGAGGAAGACTGTACTTGGATCCTCCAGGGGTTCAGCAGCGAAGACGACTGTACTTGGATCCTATGTGGGTTCGGCAACGACGACTTCTGTACTTGGATCCTACGTGGGTTCGGCAGAGGAGATGATTCAGAGGCTACATATAATCATCTCCACCCCTCTTCGTGAGTAGTATAGCTGTGTGAGCTAAGTCTTGACTTTCAATCATTATCTTTGATTTGATTGACTTTCTTTCCTGTGTGGATTTGGGTTGTGCTTTCCTGTGTATATTGGGTTGTACTTTCCTGTGTGGACTGGGTTGAACTTGGGCTCGGGAGTTGGATCCGAACTAGAATTGATGACTTATGTATATATATGGGAATATACCTAAGTAGTGTTGGTTGATTCTTCGTATTTGTATATTTACATTGTGGTTTATCCTTTGTGGATTCTGGGAGGACTTCGGGGGTCTCGGGGTCCCTACTGAGTATCGTACACTCACCCCTGCACGGGCTATGCCCGCACTACGTTGTGTTGGTTGCAGACGACGGACAATGCTGATCGTGATAGAGGCTTGAGGAGAGAAACGATATCCAGAGGTGGACTATCAGGTGGGATGTACACGGTGTGGACGGATGGATTCGAGGAGCTGAGGAGACCATCTATACCCACCCTTCATGTGGGGTTTCCAGAGAACGTTTCAGTGGTGGTTGCTTTACTTTTTAGCTGTTGTAATTTACTTTTCCCAGTTGTACTACACTTTCAGTTGGATTTGTATTCTGGCCCATTTACTTTCCAACACTTACTTTTGTACTCATTTTACTTAGTGTTTACTTCATCTTGTGTACTATGTGGTGTTTATTTTCTTATATAAAGGCAATGCCTTCCCTTTTATCAAGATTTATGCCTTTGGTGCTAGTCGCCAGCCCCTGGCCTATGGAAGGGGGGCTTGGGGTAGTCACAACACGGGCCCCAAGGACGGGTCGTGACATTATATTTCTACTTCATTAAAGTCATTTATATTAAGTAACTATTAATTTATAATTTATTAAATATAATTTCATCTCGTATGATTTATTCCCTATTCAATATACCTATATTTTTAGTAAAATATTTAACTCTATCTCACACAACTCAATGAATAAGGTAAAATTAAAAGTCCACCACATTAATAATTTATTCGATTGATTTTATTTTATTTTCTTCAATTTGTTGTTTAGAATATTTCAATCTTATTACAGAACTCGATCAATGAATTCAATAATCCTAATGAGTGACCATTGAAAAATTTTTATTTATGTTTCAAATTTTGATAGTATCTCAAATTTTATTCCAATGTTTCTTAAATAAGTTTACTTAAGGAAACAAATATATAATAAAGAATATAAACTTTATTATATAGAATATATTTAATAATATTTTTCCTTAAAAAACATCAAAAACTCATCCATATATAAATTCAACTTTAATAAAACACTCAATATAAGTGTTATATTTTTTTCTATATTAACAACTATATATTTTTTGTAATTTATAGAATATGTTTAGTCAATGATATGCTCACTTGTAAAATATTTCTCATGATTCCTTCCATTTATTAATTAAAAAATTTAACACAAAAAATCCATGTATAATTGAAATATGATGTCTAGATATAAGGAAGATTTCATAAATAATATCATGACTTGATAATGTCAAGTACAAGAGGATCCCAATGATTTATCTATGTTATACAGTATCCATTAATATTTTTTCATTCATCTTTAATTAAATTTGTGAATGAAGATATCAGAGTTATAAGTAGATTGAAATATTCTATATAAATCCTATTCAAGATTTTCTTGGTAAACTTTTTTTGTGAGATAAATTTTTATTCATTATTCTGTATTACATATAGACCCAAGAATAATGTACATTATCTTATTAAAAATAAATTGAAATATTTTTATATGGGACTAATAAATTATTTACAATCATAATAATTTAATCATATAAATATAATGTCTTCCACATATACCTAAACTATCATTTTAGTTTTATAATATTTTATGAAATAAAGACTATAAATTACTCCTCGATTGAAATTAAAGTATTTTAAAAATAAATCCACCCAGGAGTAATCAACTAATGTAATTTATTAAATAGTTATACAAACCAAAATTAAAGTTTTGATTTTTTTCTATAATTGTATATTTGAAAACCATTGAGTTAGTATAAATATATTTCCTACTATTGAAATTAATTGACAAATTAATACTATAATATAATCTAGAAAACATTGAACTTTATTGGAACAAAAAAATAAAAGTAAGGTATTGATAGATTTCATCCTAGTCATTTAATCAAATATTTCGTCAACATATAGTCCATATATTTGATGATATTACTTAGATAAAAACATTGATATTTTATTTAATGCTTTTCTATTCTAAATTAGTAGGTTTCTATATTCTAAATGGGTTACAATTCTATTTTTTCTACCTATTCATGGTATTGAATCCTCGATATTATTAACTTATTTGATTCAATTCATCTTATATGTATTAAATTAAATATTTATCTTTATAAGGTTTGTTGATGTTCATGGGATTGATTTTGAAAAATAATTTAGTTCCTAAATTTTTCTTTAATATCTTAGTATCTACTGTGGGATATTTATTTTCTTGAAATTTTACTCCTCACCATATATTCTTCTATAATATATTTTTAGTGTCATAGGATAAGTTTTCATTTGATACCATTCAACTTCATCATTTAAATTAATAATGGGTCTAATAAATATAAATTTTCATTTATTATATATATAATTGTAATATAATCTCCCATAGTTTACATTTTTAGGGAATATTTCACATTTTAATTATTTTGAAACTTTTTTGGGTTTATTGAAAAATGTATCCTAAATTTAAATTTTACTAAGTTATTATTATTTAGTACTTTTATTCCATGTGAAAAATTAAATTTCATGTTTATTAATTTCATATATGAATCATAGGTTTAGGTAAAAAACAAAATATTGATAATTAAAGGAAAAAAATGTATTTATTGTTGTATATCATATGAATTAAATAAAGGATATCTCATTTGTTGAATTGTTATTAGTAATGAAAAATATTTCATCATTAATTTTTGTAAGGTATGTTTTAAACTATGATAAAATAGGCACCCAAAGAGATTATATATCATGAGTATTATCAAGGGAATATCGCTAATCATGAATTGTTCAATGAATATTATATCAAGGTATCCCATGTTATAATTTTATTTCAACTTTAGAAGGGAACTCATACATACAGACACACACAGATATATATATATATATATCTATTTGTGTGTGTGCGTGTGTGTGTGTATGATTGGACATACACCATATACAATTGAGTCACATATTATGATATCATTATGAATTTAAATTTCCTTGCTCTCTTTTTGGGTGAAGAGTTATATACATGTGAATCACCATTTATGACATGGTTATCATCATTATAAAAATGTACTTTTAGATTATACAAATTATGGAAAAAGGGTTAAACTCATTATATTTTTATTATATCATCATAAAGGACTCAATAAACAAATATTATTACTGTATATCACCAGTAGTGACTCACAAAAAGGGCTTAATATTTTTTATGACCAAGGGGTGTTGTATGTAGTGATCTAGGTACTCAACTTAGCAAGAATATATCACCATTTATGAAAGAGTTATATCATAAAACTTAACTGGGTCGGTATAATATAATAATTACTATTATATAATATCATTGAATATAACAATAAAGATGTAACCATTCAATAATTAAATCACTTAAAGTGAATAGTTCATTATAATAATTTCTGAAGACCTTTTAGATTTATTGTTTTAGAGAATTAATAAAAACCATTAGATAACAAAACTCATTCCTTTTTAACTAACGGACATGGTTTCACCTTTGAGAGAAACTTTCTAATCCATAATAAGTCTTCAATATCTCCCATAAATAATTAACATGATAAACTCTATAAGATATTATATACTTTTATTATCATCATAACCTAGGGAAACAGTACATAAAAACGGGGTGAGCTCAGATTCTTAGTAAGGGTAAACATAAAAATTAAAAATTGAATATAATAAGTGAACATATTATGAAATTATAGGTATAATCAAGATACATAAAAATATTAATACCTAACAACATATAATTAAAAAATCATGGAATATTTTCGGTATATCAGAAGTCATGAATCAATATAATATGGAAACATAAGCCAATAAACATGATATGTGAGAGCTTAAAACACTCAATAGAATATACATAAGTCTATTAAACACCCTTAAAATATGACTTATACATTATTTTAGGGAACATAACTTTCATGAGACACACCATCAATGACCATGATTATAAAAATATAAAAAGTAAATATGAATACTTATCATGATATATAATATTTAATCCAATTATTGGTGGGAGATATAAGAATCCACCCATCATCATCCATAATTATGAGTTACATTTTAAATGAAACACTTATCACACCATAAATAATCCAAGAAACAAAATGGGTTTCATAAAACATTCCAAATTTTAATCACCCAATTTTATAAAATAAAAAGCACATGGAGAAAAAATGGGTTTTATTAAACACATCATGAATATCCAATATAAATAAAAGAGTTTTCATATGGATTTATATAAGTAAATATTTAATAATTCTATTAATTATAATAACATGACAACCCCATGAAAAATAAATTGGTGACCAATGAAATCATGAAACTTTATTAGTAAATACTATTCAATAATGATAATAAATAATATGGTATTTACCTCTTATATATGAAGGAAAGACTAGTTTAGTCAATAATTTTTCCAAATTAATCTATGTATTACATCTATCTGAACACCATTCAATTAAATGAATCAAAAATAGGGTATTTACAGAGGAAAGGAATTAAGTGAGAATTTATGATCACACATAGTGGTTGATTTGGAAGGAAAAAGGAAGTGATACATCATTCCACCAAAATAAAAGGAAATTATATAATTTATATAGAGAAATCAGGTGTATGGTTACATTTTAATCATATCCTAAATCAAGTATAAGTTTTTTCAAAGGATAATGACTAAGATTTAAAATACATTTTTTTTGAAAAATAACATTAGATATAATAAATTTCCTTATTATTTTATAAATTTTTTAAAAGATATATTTTTTAATAATATGAGAAAATTAATTATATTTTATAAAGCATTAAAAAATATAGATAATGTATCAAATAAAATAAAAAATGTGGTAGATATTTGTTTTCCCATGGAAAATGTTAAAAGAGTTCATTATCAACACATTAGTAAAATTTAGAATTTAAATGTTACTATCAAAAGTCATTTTCTAAAATATGAATTTAAAAAATAGTAAAACATTTAACATTTAAAAATAAACTACAATAAACAAGTTCTTTTATAATTAATAATGATTATAAAAAGAAACATGAGGTGGGGTATATTTTGAAAAACTATTGTTCGAAATACAACATGGAAAACATGTATTATGTTTTCCTTTTTTCCATTAGTTTAATATAATTATTATAATAATATAAAACAATCCATATTATCTTCCCCAAAAATATTTAACATTAGTGTGAAGGAAAATATGGACATGGAGGAAAAGATCTATTGTAAAGAATTAGAGTTATTTTTTCAAATGCTAAACTTTTATTTGAGAAGGTATTTAATCAAGGAAGATGATATAAATGAAAACAAGTAACATCTCCAAAGAAAATTGGAAATACAAAATAACACCATAATAGGTTAGATAATATCAAACTTGAATGGTTTTAGTTAAATTTTTAGGATTATGGCCCAAATAAAGGATTTGAATCATTAAAACCCCTCACAAACTTTGTAACTTTTGAATAAAAAACCAATTACAGGTATACAATTAAATAGAAAATCTAATATAATTAGCTATAATATAATAATTATATAAAATGAAAATGGGGAAGTATTTAAACCAATAAAAATAAAACATGGTGTATAACATAAAAAAGTATCATGAGATTCAAATTTGAGACAAAGAACCCCTGAGTACCTGAGTAAAATTTTAATCAATACCACTGAAAATAAGGGATGGTAACTTAACATAAAATAAAATTATTAAAATATAATTCATGTTATAATACCTCAAATATGTATAATATACACCGTATCAAAGAAATTAAGTACATACTAGAAAAAATGTCTATAAGAGAGGAATTTGAGATGAAAAACCCATATATTGTTTCCCTGATTAGTTGATGAAACTTTATCCTCTTATTAAAAAAATATCCCTTAATAATATATTTTATAATATTATTAATATATATTAATCTTTATATCCATAATTTATATTTATATATTATATTTATATTGGTTAGTGATAGCTTATCTCCACCATCAGGTGTTAATAACTTTAACCATTTGGGTATGTTTTATATTGTTGATATCATTACACATTCTTTGATACAAAGTTAAAAATTATTATATCATTTATGATTCATTAATATATAAAATAATTTTAATTGTAAAGATATTATATCATTCCATTACTGTTTTAGTTATGTTATGTGAAAATGGAATCGGTGTTGGATTATTTCAGTGATTTTAGCAAATAGAGATGATACTTTAATAAGTAATTAATTAAATAATAAAATATTTACATATGTATATATGAAAAATTATTTTATTTTTATATTATAATAATATCACTATCTATGTTCCCATATTCATCCATGATATATATTTATAGTATCACTCATGTAGGTGGTTAAAACAACCTAAACCTAAATACACTTTAACTCGATGGGTCAATATGGTTAATGAGGTGTTTATTTTGAAAAAATATCCTTATAAAATAAAATTAATGATATTTATCTTATGTTTTTAATAAGGTGAAATTTATTTTATGATTTTTCAATAAATTATGAAATGGAAGATGAAAAATAAAAAACAGTTCTTTGTAGAGGTGATAGTCCTTACACACAAATGTTTAATGTTCCATTGTTTTTACAAGGGGATAGAAATTAATATACAAGGGTTTTAACCCAAAGATAACAACATATAAGTATAATAATGATAATGAATTTATAATATTATTGTGATAAGGTATTTTGGAATAGTAAGATCAAGAATAAAAAATTAAGAAGAAGATAATACTTACATCATAGAATAGATCTTTCCTTGGAATACTCCTTAGAATTTAAGGTATTAAGCTAAAATTGTGTCTCTAGGAAATTTAGGTAATGGGATTGTGTTATGTTTTAAGAATATTTTAATATTTTAAAGTAATAAGATTAATGTTAAGTTTATATTTGGTAGGGGGATGTATAATTCTTTTATAGGAGAAAAGAAGGGAACTTTTGAAAACACTCTCATTTTTTCAATAATTTCGGGACTGTAATCATGGTTCAATGGTAAAAAATTGTAAGAATACGGTGTGTGATAAATTATAAGGTTTAAAATCATAAAATCCATTCATTTTTTTTTGACAATTTAGGATTTATTTATGGATTTTATTTTTTTTACTTTTAACCTTTTACCCAAATTTTCATTTTCTATGGCAACTAGTCTTTAATTATGTAATTTTGTATCTTATTAAATTTAAAAGGTAACCCATATTATATAATTTTTATCCCATTTAACAAGTTTAATATAAAATAATCCAATTAAATATTTAAATGAGTTAAAATTAACTTTCAAATTATAACATATTATATATAGAGGAAGAGTTTTTGTAGAAAAATGTTGTTTTCTCCCTTAAATGTTCTTAAGATTATTTTACATTGAATAATCATTAAATGAGTGTTAATATATTTATATATGTGTTTCAAAATAATATTTTAGTAATAATTTAAAATATATTAAATTATTTTATTAGTTAAATAATTTACATCGTGATCAAAATAATTCCAAAGTAACATTCTCAACATTTATGTGGTAATTAGCATTAACAATGACAATGTAATTTTTATGACTAAAAATGAAAATTTCCATATTAAATAATTTTAAAATTATAATATATTTTATCAATTTAAATTTCTTCAATTATGAACATTAATTTCAATGTTAGAGCATATAACATGTAAACACCCGTATTTTGAACAAGTGTATTTATAAGCATATTGTTTAAGTAATGTTTTTTTCTTCAAAAAATTTAATTATATTGATGAAAATAATAATAATATTATTAAATATATATATTTATGTTACATTTAAATAAATCCAAATCTTTATTTACTCATTCATAAATTTAATTAATGAAATAAATGAAAAATAATTTTCATAAAATATTACCTGATTTTATTAAATAATGTTCATGGGTTTCATAAATTGATTTTTTTTAAATAAATATATATTTTTTATATAATAAATGTTTAGAAAACATCTACACCATATAAAAGAGTTCATATTATAGAGATATGTATTTTAACTATTCACAAAAAAATCAATTATTTTAGAAAAATATCAAAAATTCATCATAATCTAACTTTGATGTGCTAAATTAAAAAATGATTTTTGTTTTATAAAATTAAAATCATAAAATTTATAAATTAAACTTTTAAAGGAAAATAATAATATAAATAAAACTTATTTTTTGTAAATAACTCTTCTAATCAATAAATCATATTAATAGTTTACCCTCTAAGTGTAATAATATTTTAATTAGCTACTACCAAAAGGGTTTTTAACATAGTTAAATTAATAATAGTCATCCAATATTTTTTGGAATGTTTAAATTGTATTTTTTTGTAACACAAGTTCCTAAAAAAAGATATATTTTAAGGGTTCTAAAATCATGGGTCGTTACATTCTTTGACCTTAAATAAATTATGTCCTTGTAATTTTAATTATTAATCACATATTAAAGTAGGTGAGGATATTCTTAAAATATTTTTTATCCTAGATATAACATTCAATGTGTCATATACCTTACTATAATAAGGTAGACTAATATACTTATCTTTCTACAAATAGTATTGATTGTTTATACCCTAATTAATTTTAGTATAAATTTTCTAAAATATACCTAAGTCTCTAATTCAGAAAACAATAATTAAATCTCATATTCATTCAAAATATAACACTATAATTAATAAAAAATGTTATTTTACACTAGTTCATCAAATTACATACTATTAAATATATACCATAATCCCAAAATTGAGATAAACTTGCTTAAAATATCATCAATTATTCCCAATGGTAAGTATTTGATACTATATAACTTGCATGTTTGAAATCACCCAAACCTTTATTATCTCCACATAAAAAATGTATTAAACCTAAAACTTATCTATCCATTAAATATATATTCCTCAATGTTTATTTCAAAGAATATATCCTTACCATAAATCATTATCAAGGTTATTTATTCCATTTAATATATGATTTCAAACCATTAATGCAAGACTAATAAATAATGATCTTTATATGTTTCCCATCTTGATTTATAACCTTTATAATATAAAAAATTATTATAGATACATACCACTTCACTAGTAAAAAAAGATAAGGGAATTTAGATTTAATTTTATTAGGATATTAATCTCCTTACCATAGGTAATACTATAAAACTCACTTTTCTTTTATAATATTGATACACTAAAATTCATCTAATAAAGTATGATTTCTTATTAGGTTATAATACATAGTTTTTTTAAAACCTTTATTAGATTTTTTTTGATATAATTTCAACCAGATACTAAAACCAAAGTGATTATGATAATATATTAAATAATAATAGTACATGTATATGAATTCTTTGTCCCATGATGTCTTCTCTAAAAATAGATTCATTTCAACCTAGGATAATTTCTTTCTAACTATTTTATAATTGGTTAATCCTATAAATATTTTGGTTCTTACTACATTATATTATGTTATATTCTTCTTCACTTCTTATCCTAATACCTTAAAGTAATTTGGAAACAAATCCTTCATAATGGTTAAATAAGATAATGTGATTGACCAAGACATATCCTTCAAGGTTTTTAAGCCAAGTGTACAGTTATGTCTCTTTGTCATACATCAGGTCATGGTTGGTTTAATACCCCAAACTCCCTATTTAGGGTTATTACCCATATTTAATACTTTGATATATCTTTCATCCACTTTTTAGAACCTATATTGGGATGTATTTACTAGTAAATCTCATAATCTCCACTTTACCAGTACTTTGAAATGTTATCCTATACATAGACTTATCTCTTAGTCTTATCCTTTAGTATTTCAATAAATTTATCATAGCATAATCCAAAAAATATTAAATATTCTCTAAAAAAACTAACTTTTTTATATACCATTAAGATTATGATCAACCATGACATATAAAAGGTTGATAAAATTTGAAACTCTAAATTTTTTATCAAATGATAACATCATAAGCTCCAAAGGTACCTAAAAAAAGTTTGTATATCAACTATGACATCCCAATCCTAACTATTTTGTAATTAAATTACATAAAAATAATATTTCAATTAAATACATTCCCAATACATTTTTGATTTATATTTATAGATAATTATGAAAAATAATTATCTTAAAAAACTCAATACCTTTTAAATAATGGAAATTTTCCCCCACTATGAGGGAAACTTGTTAGTCTATAATGAGACTTCAACTTCCCCAAGTAATTATCCACATAAGAAACTATTCTAGAGATTAAATACTTTTATTATCTTAATTTCTTGGGGAAATAGAAACATCAAAAAAAGGAGAGCTCATATTCTCATTTTGAGTAAATATAAGTGATAATAATTGAATATCATAAAGAAAAATAAGATGTGAATATGGGTATAATGAATATATATGAGTATATTTATACCCAAAAAATCATATAACACAAATCATGTAATGTGACCTAGCATGAAAAAATAAATGTGGTAAAATAGTTTGGGGATACGAGTTATTATACATGATCCATGAGAGTTTAAAATAGATGATATAATAAGCATAAAAATATAAAAAATTATTCAAATGTAGAACATTTGTAATTTTAGGGAACATGAAATTTAGGAGACAAAAAACTTGTGACCTTTCATATAATAAAATAAAATGATAATCATGAATACATATCTAATGATATATAAACTTTAAACCAATTCATTGGAGGGAGATATAGAACCCCACCCATCATCATCCATAATTATTTGTGCCAATTGAAATAAATCACTTAACACATCATAAATAACCCATTGAAATAAAACGAGTTCCATAAAATGTTACAAATTTTAATCGCTCACTTTTATATCATGATAAATTGATGGAAATAAAATAGGTTTTATTGAAGAGATCATAATGAAACCAGGGAAGGAAAATGGGTTTCATATAGACATATATAAGGAAATCCTTAATAATTCCATTAATATTCATAAATTGATTCACCCTTGAAAAATAAATTGGTATCCAGTGTAATCATGTTACATTATAGGTAAAAAATATTCAATAAATTAATTAATGAATATGGTATTTACACCATGTAGATATATGATATATAATTAATTTAATAATTTTTCCAAATCAATTTATTGATTACATCTAGGTGAACAATGTTCAATTAAATGAATTAAAAATAGGGTATTAACAAATGAAATGAATTAGGCGAATAGTTAGGATCATACACAGTGGATTATTAGGGAAAAAGGTATAAATAGATCATTCCTCCAAAATATAATAAAATTATACATGTAATCAAGAGAAAGAAGGTTCATGGTTATATTTTAAAAGCATCTCCAATCAAGTATAAGATATGTCAAAGGGAAATTATTTAGACGAAAAATAATTTTTGAGAAGAATAAATTATGGAAATAATAAATATCCTTGATCTAATGAAATAATTTTAAAAGTGTTAATTTTTAAATCTAGTAGAAATATTATTTTCATTTAGAAGTAAGGAAAATTTAGAGAAAAATTTTGTAATAAAAGAAAAAGGGGTTAGAAAGATGTGTTCTGATGAAAAAATTATAAGAGATCATTTTCAATACATTACTAAGATTAAATAGATATAGGATACATTAAAATTATTTTTTAAAAAAGATAAAGAGAAAAATTAGGAAAAAATTTTCCTTTTAAAAAGAAACATTAATAAATGGCTTCCTTGAAAAATCATAAACATTATAAAATAAATGGAGGGGTGGAATATATTTCAATTTTTTTAATATCCCACATCATAAAATATATAACATTTTAGTTTATTATGGGGAAAATATAAATATAATAATCATATTAAATAATCCACATTATCTTCCCCAAAATGAGAGGAGAACATTGGCATGAAGTAAAATATGGACAAAGAAGAAGGGATCTGTTGGAAAGAATCAGGGCAATTCATTCAAATGTAATTTTTTTTATTAATAAGGTATTTCATAAAATAAATTAATATCCATTTAAATATGTAACTTCCAAAAAAATAAATAAATTGTAAATACACATAACAACATCATATGTTAGATAAAATAAAAAACTAATTGTTTTAGACAAAAAGTATTGATTATGATTCAAGGAATGGATTTGAGTCATAAAAACCTCTTATAAAAGGTGTAGCATTTGAATAAAAAACCATGTGAGGTTTAAAATTTAATATATATAACTATAATATAATAAATGAAAAAAATAAAATAGTTTATTATTTACACCATTGAAGTAAAATCATGGTGTATGGCATAAACAAGTCTCAAGAGATTCAAATTTGAGACAAAGAACCCCTTACAACCCGAGTAAAATTTTAATCAAATCCACTTGAAAGAGATGTCTTTTAATTTCACATAAAATAACATTATTAAAATATAATTCATGATATTATATCTCAAATAGGTATCAAGTACACTACATAAAATAAATTAGGTGCATACTATAAAACATGTCTAAAAGAGAAGAATTCAAGATAGATAATACATACCTAGTTTTCTAGCTTAATTGATGATAATATAGCCTCCTATAAATCAAAAATATCTACCATAATCATATATTTCATGGACTTATTAATATATTTTATATTTTATATCCATAATTTAAAATTATATTTATGGGTATAATGATTAGTTATAGCTTATTTAAACCATCAAGTCTTTATAAAATTTAACTATTTTCACACATTTTATAATATTTATATCATTAAAATTTATTTAATAACAAGATAAAAATTAATATATAATTCAATATTAATTAATATATATCTTATATTGATTTAAAGATACCTTATATAATTCCAATTTTTTTTAAGATGCGTCAAAATGTAATCGGTGTTGGCTTACTTCAGTGATTTTGGGGTACAAAGATGATACATTAATAACTAGTTGAATAAATAATATAAAATATCATTGTATATTTAAAAAAATTATTATTATTATTTTATAATAATAATAATAATAATAAATTTTCCCATTATTTATCCATGATATGGTTTTATAACACCATTTATTTAAGTGTTTAAACCAAACCAAACATGATATCACATTAAATTGATGGGTGAGTATGGTTAAGGAGGTGTTTCTTCTAAAATAAAATCCTTATAAAAAATAGGAATGATATTATTTTTATTTTTATTATGCAGAACCATATTTTAAGATATTTGGATAAATATTGAAAAGTTAGGAGAAAAATGAAATAACGGTTCTTGTAGAGGTGGTAGTCTGCACACACGCACTATTTACGTTCCTTTGTTTTTCTAAGTGGATGGAAATAAAATAAACAAGGGTGGTAAATTTAATATTAAAATATATACGAATAATAATTATACATTATTATTCATATTATTATGTTATTAAGAAATAAGAAGAGTAATATTAATAAGAAGAACTTATGAAATAGATAATTCTTACATTGGATACATGATATTTATCAGGAATACCTCTTGTAATTAAAGGACTTAGGCTAACATAGTGTGACCATGGGATTTAGAAAGTGGGAGTGTGTTATAGTGGGATAAAAATTTTAGAGTTTCAAGGAGTAATTATAATATTAATTGTAACTTTTAAAGGGTGGATGTGGTTTCATTTTATTTGAGAATAAAATGGAAATTTTTGAAACAGTCATCCCTTTTCAATTATTCCATGATACTCATTAAGGGAAAATAGACCAAAAGTGAAAATCTATGGGTTTTGTGACAATATAAGGTCTAAATTTCTCATTGTAAGTTATTATTTCTATAATTACATACATTGTTATTGAATTGATATTTTATTATATTCCATTGGTGGTGGCCTATTGATTTATACTAACACCCTAATCAGGCTTCCTGAACAACACTTGAATGGACTTTCTGTTTACAAGATATGATAGGGGAAAGAGTCATATGTTAGATGGATGAGTTGGGATAAATCATGGATGAGGGAACCTGAATTGGTGTCAGGACTGGATGAGAGTTTTAATGTATTTATTTTGGGTTTTTCATTTGACACTCAACATATATATGGAATGAAATATCTACTAATTTAGTTTGTATATTGTTTTCATTATTTTGTTTTATCATGTTATACTAGATGGAATTGGTTATTGTGTTATTTTGGTAATTTGTTATATAATTTGGTTATTATATTTTTATTTCTTTTGTTGTGCTACTTTTTAAAGTGTTTATAGTCTCCCCATGTTATACATTAGACCCTCACTACTAGTCAATAACCTCTACTATACAGTGAGTCACACTTGAGGTCATGTGACCAACTGGCTTGGGGCACAAGTATGTGGCACCCAGGTCAGGACATCACAAATTTGTATCAAATGGTGTTTTAATTATATTATTTTTATTAATATTTTTTGTAATGTAGATAAGATATTAATATGATTCATTCCTTGTTCACGAGTTCATTCAATGTAGTATTTACCCATATATATGAAAAAATAATTTACCTTGGGTGGGATTATTATTATAGGTGTATTCTGTTACATTTGATTGTTATTTCACCTTGACTTATGAAATTTTTGTGTGATTATTATTATAGTTTCTAGGATTTTTATTAATTCCCTATAAAGGTATGGATATTGAGAATACATGTATAATTATGGGCCCTCAGGGTTTTCTTTCACATGCATCATTTTAGGAAGGCACAAGAAAACAATGGTTTTGGGTGAATTGATTTGATGAAAATTATTTTCATTATATTTGTTATTGAAATGAAAAGGTTCCGAATAAAAATCTAAAAAATTATAAATGAGGATAAATATAGTAAATTAAAATTAAAATGGGTTTATAATTAGAAACTTGAATAATGATAATGTGTTTACCCTATGTTATCCATATCTTATATGAGGGACAATTGAGAGAAGTGATAGTGTCTCAGTTTTGAACATGTGGAAGGGTATGAGGGATGAATTGTTATGTATTTATTTAAATCAATATTATGTAGTTATATTAATAATGTGTTATATGTACTAATATTTTTTTGAATTGTTGATATATGTCTCCATGACAAGGCTTGTTGAGAGGATGATAGGAGGATATGGATATTAATGATCCACCAGTAGTTGAACAAGAGGCTTTGAAAATTCCATGTTAAAACACCATAAAATAATACCATAGGAAATTTTATTTCTTTATGCAGTGTATTTACATAGAACTATGGAGGGTTGTGAAGAGATTGTCTATCTTGACATAGGATTTCAAGTTTCTACACCACCCAAATTTTATTGGGGAGGGTGGACTAGCAAAAACTTCACTCTAGATTGAGTCTATATAGAAAATAATTGATCACCTAGAGAATCCTACATAGAAGAGAGTCCAACTGAAAAATTATATGTTATGTGGTCATAAGAAGCATGATGGGACATCCAGACTTGGGATGGACAGTTGTAAAATATGAAATGGAAGGACTTTGAAGAGAAGTTCTTGGAGCACTTTTACCCAAGGATGCTTATTCATGAGAGGTTAGAAGAGTTCATGAGGATGACCCAATGGAGTATGTACTTGATGGAATATGCAAGAACCTTTACTAATTTGCATAACTTCATTACTGCATTGTAAGGGGATTAGGATACTATGGTAAATTAGTTTCAAGATGCTATTAAGTGTGAGATTATGTCCTAGGTTGAAATCTTTAGGCTAAAGAAGCTTTCTGTGGTGGTAAATCAGTCTCTCATCTCTAAGGGGAACCTAAAATAGGCATTTGGTAGAGAAAAATTGGTTTCTAAAATACGATAGGAGGTACGTATTTTAATATTAGGAAGTATATCAATGATAATGTTGACCAAATCAGTGGAAAAAAGAGTGGCCAGGGGGAAGGATTAGTTACTCAGGACCTTACTCATGTGCTCTACAACTAGTGTGGTAGGCCTAGTCACCTATATAGAAAGTTCCCCTGACCATCGATAGAGTGCCGAGCTTTTGGAAGGATGGTTTGTCTTTAATGTTTTGACATAACCTATGACAAATGGGTAATAATGGAGGATCTATGAAGAATCAAAGTGATGGAATATCCAATATTAGTCAAAGAGGTGGAGTTCTACTGGTCATGGAGGTCGAGGCATTGGATATGAAACCTAAGGGAAAGAGAACCCATATCAGTAGAGTTTCATGACTCAGGGGACTCAAGATATAGTATAGGGAATATGTGTAGTATAGTTGCATGTAGTTCGGCCTGGACCTATGGATAGTGAGGCTGGACCATCAATAGTTAGATATAATATTCTTGTGGATTCCACACATTCTATTTTCTTATTTGATACTAGTTCTTATCATTCCTTTACACCTACACAACTTTTTAACGGGTTGATTCTTACAGTGGACTTCATGAGTAGAGTTATGATGATAGATACACCTTTGGAGTACAGTCTAGAGACATCTATTTGTGAAATGGGTGTTCACTTGAAGTTGAAGAGTATAATTTTCTAAGGGATCCTTACATATAAGATATATCATGATTTGACTTGATTTTGGCTATGGATTGGTTTGTAGTGTACCAAGAACACATAGATTTTTACCACAAGAGAGTGGCCTTTCTGTCTCCTGAGGGTGACAATTATGTTCATTATAAAGAGTGGGATATTCAAGAAGGATAAGTAGGGCCATTTCATCAGTGACTAGGGAAGATCACCACCCAGGATTCAGTCTATTATTCGATGATGGGGGTGTGAATAATGATTTATTTACACCTATAGTGGACTGGCACCATGATGTGTTTCTTGAGGACTTCTCAGGGATGCCACCTAAGATAGATGTGAAATAAACATGTGGGATCATTCCATGTACTAATCTAGTTTCTATTAAAAATTATTGAATGGAACCAACAGATATTCAAGATCATACAACCCAACTTTATAGATAGGGGTTTTATCTATCTGAGTACATTTATTGGGGTTCTCCTGTATTGTTTTCAAATAAGGATGATGAGATTTTGTGCTTATGTGTTCATTTCTGGAAGTAAAACTAGATGAAAATGAAGAACATGGATCCTCTTGCTCATATCAAAGATCCCTTTGACCAGTTGACAGGAGCTTGTTTCTTCTCTAAGATTTACTTGAGGCATGGGTGTCATCAGTTGAGAGTTGTACCTTCTAATATACCTCAAATAATTTTCATAAGTAGGTATGACCTTTATGAGTTTTTCTTGATGTCGTTGGGATGAAAAATGCTTTAACGATGTTTACAACCTTAATGAAACAAATGTCCCACCGATAACTAGATAATTTTTTGGTTGTATTTTTGGATGACATCTTGGTGTACTCTAAGGCATCTGATGATCATTCCCAACAACTTGAAATCATCCTGAGTAGATAAAGAGAGAAGAATCTATATGATAAGATATCTAATTCTCAATTCAGGATAAACTTGCCACATTTACTATGTCACATAACCTAAGAGGAACGTGTGTTAGTGGACCCAATGATGGTACATGCAGTGGTTTCTTGGGAAAATCCCAAGAATGTTTTTGATATTTGTAGAATTATTTTTTTATCATAATATTATTGAGGTTAATCTAGGAAATTTACCACTTGGAAGAACCTCTTCTAGGAATAACCAAGAATGAGATAAAGTTTGAATGGTCTAGTGCATGTAAGAATGATTTCTTGGAGCTGAATAAGAAGTTGAATTCACCACTTATCTTGATCCTACCCTAGTGTGGGGAGTAGTATTAAGTGTTTTGTGTTGCATTTTGGATCAGTCAAAGAGATTTATTGGTGTAGGGAGATCGATTTGTGGTGTAGGGGTCTTGACATTTGAGTCCAAATGAATGGAACTAACCTAGGCATGACCTTGATATAATTGTAGTTGTTTATGATTTTATGTGTTAGAGACATTATCTATTGAGTGATAAGTTTAAAGTGTATATTGACCAAAATATATTATAGTATATATTTTCATAACAAGTATTGAATATATGATAGTAGATATGGGTTGATTATATACCATAATTTGACTTTGATCTAGCATATATACCTGAGAAGGGAAACAATATGTTTAATGATTGAAGCATAAAAACTCAGACTCAAGTATTCCTGGAGTATATTTTAGAGTGGAAATTAATAACCATGATGGCTGAGATGCATGTTTCAGTTTGGGAGGGATGATAGAAGATGAACCTCATATCAATATCACTGTAGTACAAACTTATATGATGGATAAAATAGAGGCAGAATGAGGATATGAGGTATTTTTCCTTGAGGGAAATCCTTGAAGGTGCAGAGTCACCTTCATATTGGACCATAGATAAGGATGAGACCATCTATGAATATGTCCATGTATTTGTGCATATGTGTATGAATGAGGATATAATGCCATATTTTCATGCCTTGAAGTGGGTGGTACATCTAGGATTGAATAAAATATACCATGACCTACATCAGAATTATTGGAGGAGGGAAATGAAAAAAATAAGTTGCAGGGTTTGTGACTTAATTCTACACCTATAAACAGGTGAATTCTTAGCATCAATGAACCGATGGTGTTATATAGCAGTTTTCAATTCCATAATGAAAGTGTTATTATATTACCATGTAATTTTTGGCGTGTCTCCAAATAATGACTTAGAAGAATGATATTATTTGGGTGATTATAGAATGATTGAATAAACTAGGGAATTTCATGGTTATATTAGAGTCTTTCTCAGTGGATCTGTTGGGGGTCATAAATGTTTGGGATATAATCCATCTATACGGGTTTCCATAAAGTAGAGTTTCTAAACAAAAATCAAATTTTATTTCTCATTTATTGAAAGGATTATAGAAGTCTCTTGGTAGACATTTATTTTTGAGTACATATTTCCACCCACATATAGGTGGGATATTGGAATATACTATATATATTTTAAAGGACATGATAAGACCATTAATTCATGAATTTTTTGGGTCTTGGGATAAGAACATAGAACTCATTTATTTCACCTATAATATAATTCATCAAGAAACTATTTATATAGAACCATATCGGGCTCTTTATGGTAGGCCATATAGATCACCTATATGGTGGATAGAGGCATGTGAGCAAGAGTTTTTGGGATAAAGTTTTGTGTAGGATACATCATAGTAGGTTTATATGATTCATAAATGTATGGATATATCTTAGAGTATACATAAGTATTATGATGATAGAAATTGATGACCCCAAGAGTATATAATGGGTGATCATGTTTTTCTTCAGGTTTCACCTAGATCAGGTCACCATATGATTCCAAGACTGGGCAAGTTAACACCCATATTTTTTTGGACCATATGATATCATGGATAGAACTGGGCCAATGGATAACTAATTGGATCATACATATTCGTATAATTCTATGCATGATGTTTTCCATGTGTCACAACATCGACGGTATCACTCAGACCCTTCTCATGTGGTCAATGTTTCTAATGTTAAGCTTGTGACTGATGTGTCCTTTGAGGAGTATCTGATATATGATATGGGTCACAATAATAAAGTTTTGTAGGGAAAGACCACGAAGATAATTCAAGTATTGTGACAACATGGTCATGTTCACGAGGAAACATGTGAGATAGAAGAAAATATATGACCTTGGTGGCCTGAAGGTTTTTACCTCGGAATATTAGAGATTCTTAGGAGTACTGCTCGAGGACAAGCTACTCTAAGGTGTGGATATTATATGATCCCAAAATTTTCTACTGATGTATCATGCTCATTTATAGGAACTATTTTATCTTTATTTTTTTGGTATATCTCTCTTGGTTTTTTTTATTTTAGGATGTTTCAGGTGAAAATTAGGAAATTTCGAAGAAAAACAATAATTGCGTGGTCGGTACACAATTTTAACAAACCCTACAACTACCCACCTAGAAAATCATGCAATCCTAGAGGAAAAGTAATTTCATGTCTGTAACATGGTTTTCCAAACCGTGTGCCCTCTTAGTAAAAACCATGAACTCTAAGGATGAGGTGCATGGTTAGGGAACATGGTTTGGAGAACCATGCACCCTAGCTCAAGAAACTGTGTGTGTGAGATTTATCTCCCTGAAAATTTATTTTAAAATTACTAAGCCCTCAGATTTAACCTTCACTCTCCCCGCTTGACTAAATAGTTTCTCCTTCCATTTTACAAGTCCTCGAGAGGATTACCAAGGTTCCAAGAACTCCATTCATAATGAATCAAAGATCCGATTGATGGATTTTAATATCTTCTAGTAAGTATTATATTCTTGTTTGGATATCTACAACTCTCCCATCTATCTTTCTAGATAAAGAGGAATTTTTATCTTTCATTGGTGATGTATTATATCTAGGTTTTCAAGGATCTTAATCTATTTGATCTTGGATCTAGGTTTTGGTTATGGATTTCATTCTTCATTTTGATCCTGATCGTTCTGCTTCAATTGTGGATTTCTATTGGGGAGCGTCCACCAATAATCTTGAGGTAGGTGGTATTAATGTAAAACCAATAGTATTTATTTAATTATGTGTATGAAATTATGAAATTTAAATTTTACATGTTTGATAAATTGAATCCAAAGTTGAATTGATTAAATATTGATTAATTATTTAATGGTGAATTGTTTATATTATTCCATGTGATTAAAGGGAAGAACCATATTGGTTGTGATAAATTGAAATGGTATACCGTGATGAGAATGTTTGATAAGAAGGTAAATTGTAATTAGCCTTGATAAATGTGATAAATTTGATATATGTGATTGATTGATAAATGAGTCCGGGACAAGGAAAAATTATTAAAAATCCCATATGCGACAGCAATGAGTGTGGGACATGTATTGATGCTTAAAAATCAGATATGGGATAACAATGAGGTGTGATATAGGGATTGATACTCCAAATAATCACAGGGTGCTATACATGACATTCTCGGCCCAAAAGGTTTGCATTGGACTATGGTTCTATATATCCCTGATATGAATTGAAATTAAATGGATAATAGAAGCCCAAATTATAATGAATTGTGATTCCATATGTTATTTGGTTTAGACTTCGGCATGGGCTGAAGCAAGTTTTGATAGTTTGGGTGTCATCATGAACATGTATGATTTATGTTCATAATTAAAGAGTAATAAAAAGTTAAAAATATTTACATTATTATACTTAACTCTTTATAAAACTTCATGTACTATCATAGATTGGATATTATTTTATACATCGTTGGTGGTGGCATACTAATTAGTACTAACACCCTACTTAGGATACCTGATTGGTACCAGAATAGACTATATATTTATATAATAGGATACGGGAAAGAGTCCTATGTTAGATTGTGAAGTTCAGATGGAGCATAGAGGAGGGAAGCATATTTTGTTTTAGGACCCTCTTGGGAGTTTTAATGTCTTTATTTTGGGGATTGTATTTAACAGTTGACACATATATGGAATGGTATTTTATCTAATTTAGTATAGATATTGTTTTACCTATTTTTTTATCATGTGATATGAGTCTATATGTGTTATGGTATTATTATTCTAATTTTTATATCATTTGGTTACTGGTAATCTATTTCCACTATTGTGATGCTTTGAAAAAGTGGGTATAGTCTCCCCATGTCATATATTAGACCATACCTTCCAGTTGACAACCTCTTGCATACAAGGAAGTGTTTATTGGGAATATGTGACCAACTGGATTGGGGCATCAGAATGTGGCACTTGGGTCGGGATTTCAAAAAACTTATTTCATCCTCTATGTATGTAAAATGAAAATATTATATATCAATAATATTAATAAAGAGAAAATATTATGTGAGCTATTACACTTCTTAAATATTAATTTTTTAAGGAAAAATTATTAAAAATTATAGGGAATGTGATTTGGAATTTAACATTAATTAGGAGGGTATGTTCTATAAGATTATGTTTTGGATTTTTAAATTTTTATGTTCCAAGGAATAAAATTTATCATTGTTTATATGTGATTTATCTATCAAAAGACACAATTGATAGTGGAGTGAATAGATATGATTACATCACGGTTAAAAATATTTTGACTAATATTTTAGGATTTTTTTGAAAAAAATTCAATTTTTATTATTTTAAAGGATTTAGTTTTCATGAATAAAGGTAGTACTTGGAGAATTTTTTATGATTAATATATAAGGATTTAATAAGTATTTAAATTTTGATTTTATTTATTATAAATTTTATATTTTATATGTTTTTTCAACATAAATATTATCATCTATCATTTAACATGGATACTTGTGGAGTTTGAATTAAATTATTCTAATTAGTGAAGTCTATTCTCTATAAATATATAATCTATTTAAAGTGAAAAAAACATACATGAAACTTCACTATTTGATCAAAAAATTATAGAATATTGGAATGTTTCTATTGCTGGTCTCTCCATGCTTCATCATTTAAATTTACTTTTGAATGGATGAAGATAAATATTTATGCCAAATATTATGTTCTTATTGTTATTTGGTTTAATTATTTTATTATTTCCATATACTATATTGTTTTCAATTTAACATTTTTTATTAATTTCACACATGGATTATACCTCCCATAATAGGTACATTTCAATTTATTCTTACCTAAACAAAAATAATAACATATATTCTTCATGATCCTAAAAAATATAAGGATAGTTATTCCTATACTTCGAAAATAAAGAGTTAAGGTTAGGGACTTGGATTGAAATTCTAGATTGGGGATGCAATTTAAAAAATCTGGTTTTTTATATAATCCACAAAAATAAAAGGGTTTATGTTTTTCAACAAAAGGTTTGAAAAATATGGGATTTTTGTTTTGCACATCCATATTGAAAAAGGAATTGTAAGGGGTTTTAACTATTATTAAAAATTAAAGTGTTTATAGTGTGTATTATACCTCTTAGGGAGTAGAGGTGTGTAAATAGTTTATACTGGATAATCTGGACCCAAACATCTATAAAATTCCTTATGATATATATTATTTATTATTTTTCATACACTCTTCACACATTAATTCACTTATCATTTATGTTTAAAATGTTTAATAATTTTATGCACTATATTATTAATGTTTTTTTAAATTATCAGAAATATTTTAAGATAAAAAAAATCCCCTCCCTCAATTATTTTCCATCTCACAATTTGACCCTAACAATTGGTATGAGATACAACCCTATTAAATGGTGTGTTCTATTTCTTTTACTCTAATACCAAGAGAATTTCTACCAAATCCAACCATTTAGAGCTATGATTTTTTTATATTAAAAGTAGAAATGACTATTTATATTTTTCCATGTATCTAAAAATTTTCTCTAAAATAAAAAAAATATAAAGAGATTTGTTTTGACTGGATAGAAAATAATTTTGAAATATTAAGACTACAGGAAGATTATCAGGGGAGATTCTTTATAAAATAGTTAACTTGTGTTATTTTATTTTTAAAAACCTAGAAAATTAATTCTAGACTATCATAGAAATAAATGATGGAGGATACATAATAAATCACTATGTCTATTTTGTTTGATTTTTCTAGATTATAATCTAAAAGGAATTTTTTTAGTGACATGTAGTTCATAGAAAAATCTTATGAGGTAACATATTAATATTCAACTTCATCTTATAATAATAAAAATGATTCTAGTTATATTAATATTAATTTTGAAGAGTTAAGTGTGTTTTTAAAAAAAAAATATAAAATAGAGAAAACGACTAATACACACTTTTCACTCAAGAGAAAATAAAATAAAGCTATCCAATAGAAGAAGAATATGTCTCTTGAGATTATATAATTAAATAATAATAATTTCTAAGTATTAATTTTTAAGGAATATAAATTGAATAATAATGATTTTATTTCCCAGAATGAAAAATAATAAAGAAATAAATTCACTATAATGATGAATAATAATTTATAGTTATATAATGATTATAGGTTGATTATGAAAGAAAATTATAAAATTAAGAAATTATTCTTTTAATTATGCCTCTTGTAATAATGTGAGTGTTTTTAATGATCTTTAATCTATTTAGAAAGAGAATGGTAAGATAAGAAGTTACTTGGGAAAAATTACAAAGAAATATATTCATTGATAAAGCCTTTGACAAGTAAGATTATTTCAAAGGGATAATCAGATGACATATTCATTATTGGTAATGAGATAATAAAATTAATACAAATGTTTTTTTCCTATTATTAAGTATTTTATGTATGGATTACATTCTCATTCTGATTTTGATTATTTTGAATGTTCTAGAAATGACTTCGGTGAAATAATGAATTTACTACTAAAACCTTTTTTATTTAAAATGATCAAAGATCTCACTTAGTTTGAGTTCAAAAAGGATCAATGAAGAATCCAATATAACATGAACAAATATATTTTCCTAGGTAATGTATTTCAAATGTACATTATACATACCCTATATAGTTTTATTATTTTATATGTTAATATGAGATTTATTTTTTAAGTTCCTTCTTTGTCTAGTGAGGATAATTTTACTATTATATTTTTTCTTAATGGAATGAAAATAAATATTCTTTATTTTTTAATTCTTTATACATCATTTATAATTCCTTGAATACCATTAACTATTTTATGGATCCTTTTAAAGTTTTTTTTCATGGAGGAATTTTTAGGCTAATAATTTACTATCAAATTATTTTAATAACGTAGGAATCATGGATTTATAGGGAACTCATAATATTTTTTTATTATTATTTTCATTAAATTATTAATTTTTATCTATTTTTTTTATTTTAGGGGTATTTGGTTATTTTTGAGTTGAGTTATTTTTTAGGTACATTTCAAAAAATAGCGAGAGGTGTTTATTTCTACTGTATTATCGTTCTTATTTACTTCTCAAATTATTATTTTTATTTTGTTTTATTTTTTTAATTTAATGGGAGATTATTATTATACATATTCCATTATCATGCTAATTTTTTATTTTTTTATTTATTGTTATTTTAGTTTTTACATTAATTGAGAAATATTTTTTCTTATAATTTTTTCTCAAAAAAAGGAAGATTTGGTTTTTGAGTTTTGTAACTATCAAAAAGTAAAATAATGCTAAGTGAATCCCTGAAAAATTGATTATTAATTGAAATTTACTAATCCCTACCACTTTTATTTATATTTTACTATTATTTATTATCATTATTTATTTATTTATTATTATTTATTATTTTTATTTTGTCATTATATTTCATCTTAAATATAATAAATAATTCTAAAATCACTTTTTGAATCTTGCACTGATTTTAGAGTAATGATGTTGATTCCTTATTGGAAGTTATGATATTTTAAAAAAATAATGAATATTATGTAATGAATATTTACAAAGGTAGGGATATTATGTATTAGGTGTTTCATGAAGAAATATGTCATGTATTAAAAATTTCAATAAGTAAAGAATCTTATGAATTTAGAAATATATCATGAATTTGATTTTTTTTCAAAGGATAATATCTTAAAAATTTATGTGAATAAATTAGAAATATATTACATATCAGAGATAAATTTTTTACATACTAGGAAAAATCATCACATGTCCTGTAAAGTATGGAAGAAAATATTATGTTTAATGATTTTAAAAATCCACCCATGTTAAAAATATTACATATCATTAGATGCAATGAAATAAATTTTATATGGAATACTTTTTTAAGTATTATTTAGAGATGAAAAAATATTATGTATGAGTAATTTACCCAAGTAAAAAATCATAAACGAACTATTTTATTTCTTATATATAGATTTTTCTTAAATTAAAAATCATATGAATTATAGGGAATGTGATTTGAATGTTAAAATTTGAACTAATATAATGTTTCATAAGATTAGGTTATGAATATTTAAAATTTCATTGTTAATGGAATATTTTTTACCACTATTTATAACTTATTTATCTATCAAAAAATGAAATTAAAAATGGGGTATAAAGAGATGATCATGTCATGTTGAAATATAATTCAAATGATATTCTAGGAAACCTATTTTTAAATATTATTTCTTTTAATTTTAAAGGATCTTGGATCTTTTTTATTTTTTACTATTTTTTACATGTGAATATTATAATTGGTCATTTAAGATAGATGATTTTGAATTTTGAATCAGAATAATCTAGAAGTTATTATTTTTTGTAAATAAAGACCAAATATACTAGTAGTTGAAAATAAGATATATGAAACTAAAATATTTTATTATAAAATGATGAAATATTTTAAATTTTTCTTTTAAAGTTTTCATAATATTTATGATTAAATTTACATTGAAGGTTTAATTATCACTATTATACACTAGCAACTCCATATCTATCCTTTATTGGTTGATTTTCTTTATTATTTCCTTATACTGTATTTTTTTCACTATATAAATTTATTTTTTTCTTCATACATGGGTTAGACCTCCCATAAAATCTATGTTTAGATTTATTCAAACCTAACCAAAAAATGACTTATGGTTTTCATGAATTCAAAAAAGTCAAGGATGGTTCTTCGTTTATATAAAACCTAAAGTGGTTAGATTCAAACTACTATAAATGGAATGTCTTTATAATGCGCTCCTTACCTCTTGAGGAGTATAAGGGTGTGAAGAGAAGACATATTATCATTTAGTTTCAAACTACTATAAAATTCCTTATGATCTATATTCATTAGTATTATAAATACACACTTTAAACATTATTTCACATATTATTTATATTTTAATTGTTTTTTATTTTTATCCACCATATTCCATATTTTTTTAAACTATAATGTATTTTTAAGATAAAAAATTAACCCCCTATATTTCCCATATGAAAATTGGGATGAGGAATTAAATTTATATAATATTCATGATAATATAAAACTAAAAGGATTAAAATTGATTTCATCACATTCAGGGTAATTTTTATGTTTTTATTTGGATATATCATTTATTTTAATACTCATTAATGACATTATTCAGTAGTCATATGGCTATGTGTGGGGAAAATTACCAATACAAATTTTTTAATTTATTATTCTATATTCTTTATAGTATAATATCTGATAATATAAATTTTAAGGGAATTTATCGCATTATTATAATATTTCTTAAAAAATTAGATTTATAAATAAATTCAATAAGAATCATAATATAATTGAATTATGATTATTTTAGAATTTTATTCACATGGTTTAACTATGAAATTTAATATTTATAATTGTATTGGTGAATTGGATGTTAAATAAATCCAAGGTGATACAGAGATTTAAAAGTTAAATTGTGTTTACTAGATGATTTTGGAGAGAAACGAGCTATTTTGAATTCTAGTATAAGAATTCATAAACTAAAAATCCATGTTCTTGTTGAAATAGGTTTCCCTGAGTAGGGACATAGGGATGACACTCTTTGTAAATAAATCAGTTGTTTTTAAATCAAAGTTTTAATTATTATAGATATATCACCTCTTCTGAATCAAGGATATCATTGAGTAGTGATAAGAATGATCCAAATGAAAACCATATTTCTTTCATTATGATTGGTAATACCATTAACTATGATATATTTTTAGGTTATGTTAAATCTATAACATTAAATATCAAATACATTATTTTTTCTAAATTTTTCTATGCATACCATTCAACACTTATAATATAAATATCATCATTACATCATGATATTATTAGTAACTATGAATGAAGGAAAAGTGGAATCCCCTATCTATGAATACCTATTAAAAATAAATTATTTAGAAAATAAAATTTGTACATATACCTATAAATAACATTGAATATGATCTTAATGTTGTTTACTATTGATGGATGTCACCTATAGTAATTTGGGAGCTTAATGTAATACAGTTATGTAACTTCTTTTGACATGGGTATATCACCCAACATTACTTGGATAGTATAATACAATAATCTATATCTTAGAATATTTTAAGATATACCATAAAACTCAAAATTCTAATCATAAAACACATTCATGATATTTTACATCCAGAAATGAATCATACAATGCATATGATAAAGAATCTACTGCTCATACAGAAATAAATCATTTCTTAAGAATAAGTTATATTTAATACCAATAATAGATAAAGAATAATAGAAAAATATACAACATATATAAGATCATGGGAAGATATATGATACTTATATGGGATACATAATTAAATTAGGTAAAGAGAAAATGATTGCCTACATTATAAAAAGATTAAGTAAAGTAATGAATGACTGATCCTAGGCTTGTTTTTTTATAATTATTTGAGAAGGTACATGAGATGGGACACTTAGGTGGAGAGGAAGGTGGTCTAAAATATCCACCAGTACACCTATAAAAATCCTAAATTTCATGTCCACATAGAATAATATAAAGAAAACAGTTACCTAATAATGATTTTTTTGATAAAATAAAAATAACTACAATAGAATAATAATTTTTAGTTTCTAATTTCTAGATTAGAATTAAATAATTTTTTATAGTTTATTATATTTTATCCCTCTCTTTATGATATTATGTTACGACATAGAGAAATAACCATCTTTGATGGTCGATACCAAAGGGGGGTGGGGGAACTATTTTCATACTTTATTCCTTCTCATAATTATAGTTCTATACATTCATTTTCATTGTGATATTTCTAGTAAATTTAATAAGTATAATAATGTGGTCATTTATTTACTTAATCATTATTCCAAAAAATGTTTTCTTAACCATGATTATTTTTTATGATTATATATTCCTGGACTACAACATATATGTTGGAATAAAGTAAGCTAAAAAGTGAGTGATGTGTCATCGTAGTGAGATGAGTTAGGGTTCATTCTTGGATTTCCCTTCATAAAAGATAATTTTTTAAATTAATTACTTCGAGTAGTGATATCCAAGGTATTTTTTAATAAAATATTGGACATTGAGTGATTGAACCCCACTAAAGTATAAAAAAATCAGTCTATGTGCTTAATGATCACTGTATATTGACTCTTATCCATTATCTCAATGCTAACTAATTAAAAAATTATCATAGATTCACTCATTGAGTAAGAGAATGAGTAATATATTTTCATTTTTTAGATAATGTTAGAATAAATTTGATAAACCAATTAAATATAACCATTGATACATATTATTGAATGTTTTTACTTAGATTCTGTTTTTATCATAAAAAAACATTTCATATGTTTCAGTATTTTTTAAAATAAATTAATAATGAAAAAAATAAGAGTGAGTGATTATTAGGCCTCATTAAGAGGAGATCTAGGTTTTCAACATGTTTTATTCTTAGTTTCACATTTAAATACTTTTTCATGCTATCTCATGATGGATTCTCAAATTAGAATATGTCAAATTCATTTAAAATCAGATATTAGTTAATTTATAAGATTATTTTATGTCACCATCATCATCAACCTAAATAATTTTATTATAAATTTAGTTTCATACTTTATCCATTGTGAAATCATTTCTAATAGTAATTTACAAATTTATTTATTATAACACCTATAGGTTTTGATTTTGAAATAGTGGAAAATAAGCATGCCTACCCTACCTAGATTATCACATATTTATTTAATTCATTGATAAAAATTTAATTTTTGTTTATTTTTTTTGGAATTACTTCATTATTAGAGATCTTTTAAATAATAACACACGATGTGTTATATTTTACTAAAAATATTAAATATCTATATTTTTTATATATTAATTAGTAATTAGTGATTCTTCCTAATTGTATATTGAGATTACATTTGATATCAATTGATAGATTTCAAATTTGATAATATTTTTTTTTATTTTTTTAACTACCTAATTATTTAGAGATTTATTTTTAAATAAAATTAATGATTGATTTCTTATTTCTACATAAAATTATTAATATTATAATTTTTATAACCTATTTTATTAGTTACCATAAAAACTATAATTTGGTTTCAAGTTGATTTACTACCCAATTCTTATATCATTTGATACAATTTTACACTTTAGTATTATTTAATATTGGAATAATTAAATCTATTTGGAAATAATTTTCCCTAAATAGAAGATAGTATGATTCATGTCTTGTACTATTATGATTCATGGGTCTACACACACCCATATGAATGAAAAAAAGAAACATTCTTTCACTTCCATATTTTTTAGAGATTCTATATACCATTTAGATCACTTATTTTTTTAATTTAATGATTCATTTTATATATAAATTTAATTAATTTGAAGTTAATTTTTTCCCATATATAAAGTATGAGTTTTGGAAAAGGGTATGGAAAATTTTCCCTTTTATAGGGGGAATTTTATAAGGGAAATCATTAAAATATATGGGTTATATAATGGTATGTAAACCACTATGTAAGGGTGGGATGAATATCTTATGTAGTGCATAAGGGTAGTTGATGTGATGTATAAGGGATTTCCTAGTTGTGTAAGGGTAAGTTGACTTGAACAAGGGTATAGAGTAAGGGTACCACCTAGTTTAAGGTTCTTGTGTAAGGGTAAAAATTCACTCTCTATAGGTACCAAACCACTTAAAGGTGTCAGATAATGTTAAACCTATGATGTGTAAGGGTTATGCTACCATGTAAGGGTCTCGTGTAAGGGAAAACCAACATTGCATAAGGGTATAGATACCTTTTAATGGTGTTGAATTAGGGTAAACCTACACTGTGTATGGGTATACCTTCTAGGTAAGGGTCTCTGATAAGGGTAAACCCATGGGTCATTAGGGTCACCCCTATTCTTAAAGGATGCATAAGGATAAAACTACACTGCGTAAGGGTAACTCATTTTTAAAAAAAACATGTAACTGTAATATAGGAGTTTCATAAAGTTAGTCTGGTGAATGACCTATATAAGGGTAAAAACCATTACCCCAATGTGAAAACCATGGGTTGTATAAGGGAAAACTATGTTAACCTTATGAAGTGACCATTTAATATAAAATACTTCTTTAAATCCTGATTTCTATTATTCTTCTTACATAACAAATTTAACACCAATTTGGTTAATTCAATAAATAGAAAACATGGTATTTAGATTATTCCAGCCCATTAAAATTTTTAGATCCTATTGTGAATGATTTTATAATCATTTGCATTTAATATTTTGTAGGAAATGAAAAATGATTTTTTTTAATTTAGGTTTTTATTTATATGAACCACAATGCTTGGGATATTATTAAAAATAATGAAACCTACAATACATAATTTTTTTACCTATTGAGAGGATTTTAAGGAGACTATATTATTGTGGTCGATAAAAAAGTTTTTCTTCTTCCTTTGATAATTGGGAAAGGATATCCTCATATTTTTTCTTATATATCCCAAATTAGGGTTTTGTGATATTTTATTTAAGGTAAGTATTTTTAAGAAATATTTATTATATTAAATGTTATCTACATTATTATACTAAAATATATTTCTAATTTATTTCATTATTTATTTCCTATCTTTGAAAAATAACATTGAATTTTCATGTTCAGTGTGATGAAAAAATATTGATATTAGTTTATTGAAATTAATGATTGGTTTTAAAAAAGTGTACATGAATTGAAATAATGGATAATGGAGGAATATTTATGAAATGAAAAGGAATGAGATATCTTATTATTTGAAATATATTGATTCATTTAATTTTGATTTAAATTATTTTATGATTTGTTTTTAAAAGAAATGGAATGTTTTTTCATTAAAAATCCTAAAAGTTTGGTTTTTGAAAAAGATGAGTTTATGGTAAAAACATGTTGATGTTGGTTTTTGAAATGAAAGGAATTTTTTGAAACTTATAAATGAGTTCAAATGAAATGATGACTAAAATGAATTAAGAATGATTAAATGAATGATATCCCCTTATATTGTTTGAATTACCTTGAAGCATTTGTGAGACTGGGTAATTAGGAGGGAATAACACATGCTAGGCTTATATTAGCTCTACCTAGAAATGGATTGATGATGAAAACTCAAACCAAAATAATTGAGGGTGGGGATATTATTCCTTAGGGTTCTTCTCATTTTTCTCTTGAGGGATTTTCCTTATGCACATTAGAACCTATTATTTAATAATATGTGTGATAATACCTTTTTAATGTACCCATAGGTCTCTTAATCATGGTAATATAATTGGAAAAGAATTTACATGCCAATATTGTAATTTTTTTACTCATGTTAGTTTTGAAAGAGATTCTTATTCGTGATACTTTTGATAAAAATGTTATATTCATGAATGTGTTGATGTAAAAGATCTTTTTAACTATTTTATTATTATCCATTTTAATTTTTCTTCAATAATGTTTTTATATGAATCATAAAAAACATTTAAATTATTTTTATTATATTCATTTAAGAATAAATGGGTTATATTATATACATTTTTTATGAAATGAATTATGAAATAATATTGGGATTCTAGCTCACACAGTTCCTTTTCCTTTGAGAATTCTTAGATTTTATTGTTCTAGGTATTGGGAAAGGGAAGGAAGCACTCAAAGGTGGAGGGAGTACCGAACTTGTGGGACCTTTAGGATTTGGTATCACATGGTATATTTTATAATCCACATGTTTTGAGTGGTTTGAATTACTATTTTTCAGACTTGTGTAAGGGTTTTGTGGGACCTTTACTCATATATAGTGTTTTTTATGCAAAATATTTTATTTATCCTTGTCTAATGATTTTATTTTTCTTTGAACTATCATTGAAATATGATATTCTCTATAACCATTTTGATTCCATGGTTCTTGTCTCCATCTCATGGGTATTGGGAATTTCCTTTGAGTTATTTCAGGTTTTTCTCAGGTACTATTTTTGTGGGTTATCAGGGTTTTTTCTTAAATAATTTTTTCAAAGGTGGTCGAGCATCTTTATTAATGTCAGTATATAGTTTGTAAAATAAGTGGTATGTTATGGTTGAGTGTCTATATAACTCCTATTGTAACGATCCTTATGTTTTAATGGGAAATATTTCTTTGATGAAATTTTTTATTTTGGTTCTAAACTTTTCATGGGATTTGGTTTGATTTTTTTACAACTATTGAATTATTCATATTAGAGTTGATGATATCATGTCTCTTGAATTACAATTTTTTCGACTTTTATTGATATTGTGTAGTTCCATTACACCAAGAATATGTATGAATAGACCTCAAGATGGATCTTGTGTTGAAGTATATTAATATAACCCTCAAGTTGAAAATACTCTTGTTGAAGTTGTTGTGTGTATGGTCCATTCTTTGGGCCTGGTAGTGCAACTAGTTCCTGATCAGGATGTAGAGGTTGTACCCTAGATGTATTATAGTAGAGGTTATGACTATGTGATTCTTTATCTTAACCCACTACCCTTCTATTACAATAGTGATCCTCAGGAGATGAATAATTAGTTGAATAAAGTTGAGCATGTAATTATATTTTTGGATACACATAATTTTTTAAAGGTTAAATGTGATTCTTTCAATATTTAAGAACTTAGAAAAATATGTTTCGACTCGATATTTTTGGCAAGGAGTAATGTGTTCTTGGAGTGGAAAGACTTTAAACCACATTTTGGGAAGTATTTTTATCTACAGTCGATGGAGTTATTTAATCTCAATCAAGGTAATTGAATGATAACTAATTACGCCAATTGATTTTTTGATCTTGTTCACTTCTCACCTGAGGTGGTATCGAATGTGAAGATGAAATATCGAAGACAAGAGTTGGGTCTTTGACAAGATATTTTAACTCAAGTTTTTCTGTTGAAACTCACCTCATATACTAATGTTATAGATAGATCTTTAATGGTGTAAATTGATATTACTAGGAAGTGAAAGATGAAAATAGTTCTTATTTATCTTATTGGAAGTTTTAGTGGTCCTTATAAATAGAAGAGGAAACTGTATTTTACTCATGGTAGAATCCATGACAGTGTATTTAAATAGTAAACATCTACTAAATCATCTCATGTATCTAGTAAAGGACCTCTTACACACTTTCAGGGTGGTAAAATTGGGCACATAAAGTGTACATTATTATAGTAACCAAATAAATATAGCTATTGTTGAAACTCAAAACATTTTTATAGGTTTTTTTTTCTTGTTTTTACCATTCCATGTTGTGGTATGGGTGATTTGGTACCAAGATTCTCTATGGTGCAATCCAATACACCATAAAAAATTGGGTTCTAGGATCAGGCATCAAGAATGAAGATTCTTCAATCAATGGATAAGTTTTTAGTAGAAGATAAAGTGAGTTCCATGATAGTGAGAGGTTCCATTACCATTACTTCATATTTAGTGACTAATTTATTTGATAATGGTGAATCTCATTCCTTCATATCTATTAGTATAACAGAATTGTGAAATATTATTATGAATCTCATATCGTATGTTATAGAGTTTTTAAACCTCTTGATTTAAAGAGATATAATCTTATATGAATAACTTATTGAACATTCTATCTATCAAAAGGTGATATTTCTTGTTAATTTTTGGTTTTGGATATGAAGACACATGATTTAATTTTATGAACGAGCTAGATGCTCTCCTATAAATCTCTTATCAACTCTTATCTTCAATGAGATTTATTTAATAGACATAAAGGATTGAGGTGTCTCTTTCTAGGAGACTGGAACCCATGGTCAAGTCGAGCCGAATCTCATCTTCTATATTTGGGTAAGATAACTTCTGTGTTTTACTTTGAACTGAAACATGAACCTTTATATAGTGGACTTCCTTTATTGGTTGTTGAGTTTCCCAATGTGGTTCCATATAACTTTTATAGTTTTCCACTAGTGAGGTTGGAAGACTTTTACATAGACTTGGTACCTAGTACTCAACCTATTTATTTTCTCTCTTACCATTTAAAAACATATAAATTAAAGGAGTTCAAAACTTAGTTGGATGATTTATTCACCATGGTATTCATAAAACAAAGTATGTCAACTTGGAAAGAACTGATGATTTGTTTGTGAAAAAATCATATAGGAACCTTCACCTTTGGGTTGACTGTCAAAAATTGAGTTGGGTCATAGTTAAGAATACGTATCTATTTCCTTGTATTTATAATTTTTCTGACTAGTTTAAAAGAGAAAAGTGGTTCTCTAATATTGATCTATAGTGTGGTTATCACCATCTTAGGATCATAGAGTCTAACATTCTCGATATTTCCTTAATAAGTAGGTATATAACTTATGAGTACCTTATTATGACCTTTTCTATAAAACAATACTCTTGTAGTGTTCCTAGTATTGATAAAAATTATTTTCCATGAGTACCTAGATTCATTTATGGTGGTATTTGTGGAAGGAATCTTGATTTACTATAATATGGAGGCAAAAAGTTACTTTATCTTAGAGTGGTAATGGATATCTTGATAAATCACAGAAATTATTCCAATATTTATAAATTGATTTTTTTATACGGGATGTATGATTATTGGGAAACATTATTTACAAACATGGTATTTTAGTTGGTCTTGAGAGGGTAAAATCTATTAATGCAAGGGAAGAACCATTGAATGCCTTTCATATTTAGATCTTCCTAGGCTTAGTAAGATATTATAATTTTTTGTGAAAGATTTATCTATGTTGGATTCTCTGATGGCCAATCTTACTCATAAGGGAATAAATTCTTATTCATATTAAAAATGTTAGATATCCTTTGTGGATTTGAAGCCTCCATTGAGTTCATATAGAACTTCGACTCTTCCAAATGTTGTCTAGAGGTATGTGTTCTTCTGTGATGTATCATGTTCTTGTTTATATGTAGTTCTTATATTGGGTGGTCATGTTTTCTCATATGGTTCTCCCCAATTTTGACATCATGAAAAGAATTATCCCACACATGATCTTGAACTTGCTGCCATGATGCATGCTATGAAATATTGGTAGAATTACCTTATAATTGAATGGTTTATCATTTAATACAATAAAAAAATATTTTTTATATTATCCTAAAAAAATATTTGAACCTTTGATAGATATGGTTGGTGGAGTACCTACAAGTTTTTTATTTTGAAATTTTCTAAACTCCTGGTAAGTGGAATGTAATTACTAATTCTTTGAGTATGAAAATATATCCTAGGTTGTGAAATAATATTTTGATGAGTGGAAGTTAATAGACCTATTTTCTCATATGCATTTGAGAGTCTGTTAGGATGAAACTCTTATTGCTTTGGGGAGTGTTTAGTTGACATCCTCACTTCTCATTAAAATAATTTAGGAATAGTAGCTCGATGATATGTTCTAGGGAATTGGGGAATATTTATATGATGAGGAGAGAATATATGAATGTTCTATATATTCTGAGAGTATCCTAGGCTTCATGAACTATTTTTTCATTCCTATTCCTTTGAGGATGGATGTGATGGGGGATTTACATAATTCCCAATGGGAGGTACACCTTGGAAGCACAAATATTTTTTACGATATGAAGAGACATTTAAGGTGTCTAGTTAGGAAATGGGGTATTACTGATTTTTCCCATTGTTCTACTTTTCGTTAAGATAAGATCAAGAATTATAATCCTTGGGTCTACTTCATCCACTTATACTTCCAAATTTAAAGTTGGATGAGATATCTATGGACTTTATGGCCAGATTTACATATACCCCTTGAGGAAATAACAAGATATGGGTAGTGATCGAAATATTGACTAAATTGGATCAGTTTATTTTAATTCATGATACCACAAAAGTTTTGGAATTATGAAATTTGTATTTCCAAGAGATAATTAGATTATATAGAGTTCCATATGCTATAATTTAAGATAAGGTTCCCCATTTAACCTATAATCTTTGGAGGGGCCTCTAGGATGAGATAAGATCTTAGGTAAGGTTGAGTATGGTATACCATCTTCAAATGGATGGCTAGATGAAATAAGAACTTTAGATTGTTAAGGACATGGTAAATGGTTTTATCCTTTACTTTGGAGGATATTGGGATAGAAATTTTAGGTTGTTCAAGTTTTCATATAAAAATAGTTACCATTTATCCTCCAAGATGGCACCCATTCAAGATTTCACTATCTAGCCATGAAAATATATGCTTTTTTGGTTTGAGGTTGGATAAGGATTCCCTAGTGGGAACCTATTTGGTTAAGAAGATTAATAAAATGTTTTGATTCATCTTTTAGATAATGGAAATTAAAAAGAAACCATTATAAATCACATGTTAATCATCATCAAAACCCTTTAGATTTTGGATATGGTGAAAATGTGTTTTTGAGAGTTTCACCATGGTTAGGTCACCAATGGCTCGGTAAATAGGTAATTTTAGCACCAAGTAATGTGGGACTATTTAAATTTGTTGACCAGAGTGGTAAGGTTTCTTATAATTTGGATTTCACACCAAAAAAGAAATATATAAAAAACCAGTTCCCTGTGTCACAACTCAGAAAGTATCTCTCTAAACTATCTAATATTCTGAGTAGGGAGGATATGGATGTGGAACCTGATTTATCCTTGACCAAGCAGCCAATTCAAATTATTGATTCTTAGATAAATATTATTTTGGGGAAATAAATCCCATTTATTTGTGTATTATGAAAAAATGGATTTGAATCAAATTAGACATTGGACTGTGAGGCACTAATGATAGAATAATGGCCTAATATATTTGATTAAGAGTCTTCTTGAGAGGCTTTATAGGGGAAGAATGTATTTATGGTTGGTAGAATTATAATATATTGACCATTACTTTTAGGTAAGTTATTTGGTTCACGATTTTTCATTTCAATTTTGACTACATTGGGGAATTTTTATACCCCATAATTTTCTTTTTGGTTTAATTTAATGAGTTCTTTTAAATAGAAATTTAATAAATTTTAAATTAATTTTTATTGTTACATAGAGATCTGGGTCTGTGTAATGGTAGTGACCATTTACCCCTATGTAACGGGTGTTTCATAATGGTAAAATTGAAAATCAAATGGTTAGTTAAGGGTAATTCACTCGTTGTGTAAGGGTAGGGTGGAAATCCTATACACAGTGTAAGGGTAGTTAGTGAAAAACATAAGGGTAGTCTTGGTTGTGTAAGGGTATGTTGACCTACTTAAAGGTAAATAATATATATGCAAGGACACATGCCTATGTAAGGGTCTTATATTAGGGTAAATAGATAGTGAATAAGGGTAGATCTACTGTATAAGGGTATTTTGTAAGGGTAAACCTATGTTGTGCAAGGATAGAGCAGTGGTGTAAGGGTCTTGTGTAAGGGTAAACCCATGTTGTGTAAGGGTAAATAATTTTTTATAATTATGTTTAATAGTAAACCCATGTTGTGTAAGGGTAATTTTTAATGTATGCATATGGTTAATCCTAGAGCTGCATATGGGTTGTCTTTTGAGTGACCTGCATAAGGGTAATTCCACAAATCCATATACAATATCCATGGGCTATGTTAGGGTAATCCAAGATATTCTTACACAACACCCTTTTAATGAATTATATGTTTTTAAAACCCAAATTCTATTCTTATTATTCTAGAACACCTATAATTCCATTCTGATTAATTCTAATCCTAGAAAATAGAGATTTAAATTCTTTTGACCTATTGAATGTTATTACATATATTTTTAATTATTTTGAAAAACTCCATATTTAATATTTATTTATATAAAATAAATAAAATAATGATATAATTCCGATTTTCTTTCTATGAACCAGAGTTCCTATGGTATTATTAAAAATACCTAAACATGTGTAACTTCATTTTTGTTACCCTCTTGAGTGGAGTCTAAGGAGTCTAACTACCGATGACCGATATACAAGTGTTTTTTTGTCTTCCATTGATCATAGAGAATGGAATTACTCCTATTTATTCCTATATATCCCTCATTAGGGTTTTATGATATTTTATATAAGGAATGTGGTTTTAAGATAAATATATTTATTTTAAACATTTTCTGCTTGATTAATCTAAAATAGATTTCTAATTTATTTTCAAGACTAGATTTTGGTATTTGAAAAATTACAATGAAGTGTCATGGTTTGTGCAATGAGAAATTATTGATATTGGTTGATAGAAAATAATAGTTTATTTTAAAAAAAATGTTCTTGAATTGAAATAATGGTTAATTCTAGGTTTTGAAGAAATAAAAAGGGATGATATTTTTATTATTTTAATTGTGATTATTTGATGAACATTGATATAAAATTTTTATTGGTTTTTAAAATAAATGACATGAGTTTTCATTAAAACTGTTACTATCTGTTTTTTTGAAAAAAACAAGAGTTCATGAAAAAACCCATTGATGTTAATTTTTAAAATGAAAGGAATATTTTTAAACTCCAAAATGAGGCCGATTGGAATGATCAATCAAATGATCTATGAATCATTTAATTAATGGTATCCGCTATACTGTCTGATTTACCTCTAAGCACATGGGGGATTGGGTAGTTAAGAGGAAAAAACACACTCTACACATGTATTAACTTTACCTGGAAATGCATTTATGATAACATCACAAACTAAAATATTTTAGGGAATATATATTGGTACTTAAGAAGATTATAATTTTTATCCTTATAGATGTTCCTTATGAATAATGGATTTCATACAACAAAACAAGATGCGTGACAATATGTATTTAACCTACCCATGGGTCTATTAACCATGGTGTTATGATTAAAAACTGATTTAAATTGAAATTGATATCATGTCAATTTTTATAGAAATGATTATTCATACATATTTTGATAAAAATGGTATATTCAAGCCCATATTTATGGAAAATATATTTTTACCATCTTTGTTATAAGATATTTAAATTTTCCTTCAAGAATGTTTTAATATAAACCATGAAAATATTTTCATTCGATGTTTATAAACATTTAATAATAAATGGATTGTTTGATATGGATTAATTATGAAATTATTGGTGAAATATTACTAGACTAGTAGCTCAAACCCTACCTTTTATGTAAGGAGTTTGAATATTTTTTCCTAACATTCCTGGGGAAAGGGAGGGTTACACTAGAATGTGGTGGGCGTAACAGAAATGCATGAACATTTATAGGTGGAAACACTTGATGGAGTTTTTGATCCATCTATTGTGTTAAGTTTGACTTATTGTTTTTAAGATTTGTGTCTAGTTTTTGTGGGACCATTACTTGTGTGGAGTGTTTTTCATACCCAATATTTTTTATCCTTATCTTATGATTTTATTTTTCTCATAAATATCATGGTGAAATCTTTCCCTCTATAATATTATTGATACCATAGAGCTTTTCACCATACTATGTGAATCAGGAATTCCCATCAGGTCATATTTAGGTCATCTTGGGTGCTGTTTAGGATGGTTATCTAGGTTGTATCATGACACATTAAAATTATATTTTTGATTATAACTATGGAAACAATGAAAAAAATTATAATTATGTTTCACATTTTGAGGAAGGAGATAATATGATTCATTTTAGAGGAGTGTATAATACAATATAAGAAATCAAAAGGGTAATGTGACCAGTATGTGAAAATTATATGGTCATTAGGAATATATATATTTGATATATATTTTAATAATAAATATAATATTGAAGAGTACATATATAAGAACTTTTTAAACTTAATTAATTGGATAATTTATTGTATTATAAGGCCGGTTGAGGAGTATTGTACAATAAAATAATTTATTAATGAGATGTGGCTGTTATAATATAGACATTGATATGGTGAGAATAAAAAGATATAATTACATTGTAGAAATTTATATAGAAAGAGAGAAGATATAGAAACATGTAGTAGAATAAATAAATATAATTCTCATTTATTTAACCTTGTTAGGTAAGTAACATTACTAGTGTTTTTCTATGACCAATTTGAAGCTAAACTTTAACAAGTGAAACTTGAGTAAAATCATCTATGAGAGAAGTTAATGATTGTGGAAATCACTGTGATATCCACTGTAGAAACCCATATAAGTCTTAAAATAAATAAATCTTTTGATTTATATATATTCATTTTATGGATTCATAATTATCATAGTTTTATAAATAATTTTATAAATATTTTCTGTCAAAATAGGAATAGTTTTATTCATCTAAATTATTTTCCATAGAATATGTGGTTTAAAAAAAATTTATAAGTTTTAGAAATTTAATTTCATAAAATGGACATAATTTTTTATATCAATAATATCAAATCTATCCTTAGGATACATTTTTTAGTTTTTTTAAAATAGTTGATTTTTGGATGAATGGTAAAAATACAGAATTTTCAAAATAACATCAGTATTATCACATTATTTTGATGTAATAATGAAAAAATAAACATAAAGACCTATTTTATTTACCAAATATGTGTTTATAGAGAAAATTAATTTATTCTAAAACATTATTTTAAATTTTTGAACTCATGCTTGAATTTTGTGAACATAAGTTATATTTTATTCAAATTAAAAAAACTTTTATTTTCAATCATTAAAATTTAGGGTATGATTAGAAGCTTCCATTCGAGTTTTTATTGATTCAAAAGTATAAAAACCATAATATTTTTATTAAATAACCATTAAAATTTGTCTAAATAAATTTTTACTTGATTTTTATGTAATGTGATTTTTACACTTAAATAATGTGTTTTCCCAATGACTATTTTCATGTATTTTGTGTCTTATATTAAATGTAATTTCATCCACCTATAAAATATCAATCAGTTAAAATTTATTACATATTTTTAATAAATATATATAATTTTTTATAATTCTTAATTTATTTTTGGTTACATAATTATATTATCCCGGTAAGAAGTTATGTTTTCAATGTTAATGATAAATTGGGTTCATAGGGGTTTAACAAGAATATAAGTCTTAAAATGTATCCATGACATTTCTAAATGGGATTTTATTAGTGTTTTTAAACACTATCACATATTATATATTAATTTTGGGTTTCATGGTTCCAAATTACCTTGAATTAAATCATTTAATATTTTATAACATTGAATAATTTCAAGAGTAAAACTCCCCTCAATTATAAAAGGGAACCAATTTTCATATCTTATTCACACAGATTAATCAACTTATATTAACCAAAACTATACCAAATACCTTCATAACCTTAAACTCCATGAAACATGGGCTATTATCTCATAAAAATACCAACAAGGAAGGATTAATCTGTAATCTAAAGGTTATTTTCTGAAGAAAAGTTAAATTCTTAACAAAGTGTTTTCATTTTATTTTTTCTTATTCCTCCTTAAAATTTTACATAACCTTGATCGTATAAAAAATAAGTAACTTTAATATATTTAAATTTTATCATTCTTTAATAACAACCCCTTTTAATTTTGTTTTCCATCCTAATGTAAATAAAAACAACATTTGTGTGTATGTGTAAACAACCACCTCCAAGAAGTGATGTGTTTTATTTTTCATCACCAATTTATATGGACAATTAAAATGATGGAAAAATAAATATTAATGATTTTTATGACATATTTATGATTATATTATAACAATATATTACTTAACTTATAACCCATTCCACACATTAGAAATTGACAATGTCTCTCGCGTGTACGTGTGGAATACCACCACCATGAAGCAATGCGATTAATTTTTCCTTACATCCACATATGGATAGTAATTATAATGTATATAGTGATTACATATGAATTTTATATAATCTTTATAATTATATAAATGTAAAATTTTATCTTCTTTATTACTTTTCTACCTTTTTGAAAAATGAAAATGTTGTTCATGGGTACCAACTACCATATCCATGAAATAACGTTGTTCATTTTCAGGACTACCTTAGAGGGTTTGGTTTAAAAGTGTATCAAATTCATAAATATGATAATTTCATCCTTTTAAATATTATATAGTTATTTTAACTATAACCCTTATGACCAAGGTCAACATGCATATGTTATTTTGATGTTATAAACCGAATAAACCAAAAATATCCAATGTGAACTTAATAATTTTATTAACTAAATAAAAAATCCTAATAAATTAAATAAATAAAATAATGATAAAGTAATTAACATTAAAAAATTTATTTTTAATGTTTACAACCAATATAATTTTATTATTTAGGATTTAGATAACATAGGTTACTATATGGGACTTAATGTAATGGATTTTATTTACAATGTTGTTATAAACATTTTAAATTATTTCCCCTCCCTATACACATTATTTTAAATATATTCAGATTGTTCTTATTTATTATTAAACATTTTATAATATTAATTTTATACTTTATTTTAATCTATATAATTTTTTTTAAAATTATATACTTTCATAATTTTCTACATAGCATATTTTTTTCTCTTTTTTTTGGAAATGTAAAAAATGAATGTTTTTAATGTATAAATATTTACCAACTCTTCCTAAAATTATATTTTTTATTTTATATGAATATTACTTTATAAGTTTTAGGGTTATTTTCAACAAAAATAAATTTCTCAATATTTAGGAAATTTATACTTTTGAATTTTTTTATAAAGAAACATAAACATTTCCCATATTTATGAGACAATTAAATGTGGTTTTCATATGAGTTAAAATTATTTTTTAATGGGTTTTATGATTAAAAGGTGACATATTAATTTTTTTTGTTTATGATATATTACTTGATCATTATAAATGATGATAGGTGAGCCCAATATATCTCATGATAACGAGTGATCCTAATAAAGCTCTCCAAATCATTGGGTAACGAATTATCTTAAATGAGGGTGATAAATGGGTGAGTTAATTAGATGTAATTTAATAGGAGTTAGTATTTATTAAGTATATTTAAAACGAGTAAATATAGATTATGAATATGATGCTCCAAGATACATTTATTATTCTTGGAAGAATTTTTACTTATAGAAATATTTTTATTTAATGAAGTAAGAAAAAGATAAATTTGAAAAAAAATTTCTAAAATGAAAATTTTCATGTACTCCCACATGTCTGAATAAAAATTCTTGGTTTTTTCATATGGTTTCTAATGGGAATCGAATGTTTTCCTTGAGAAAAACTTAGCTTCGACATGTAGAAATGTTTTATTTATGAGATCAATGTTTTAATATTAATTATATATATATATATATGGATTTTAATATCTTTACCTAGATTAATAGAATTCTATTATTTGTATATCCATTAATAATAGTTTTTTCTTATCCCATATTTTCAAATATTTTTCACAGGATATAAGGATGTGTTCAAATTTTAGCAGTGTCAAGATTTATGATATGTTGACTCGTCTTAAACAAAGATAAAGTGTGTTGAATGTAATATGGGTGTAAAATTAATGCCTAGTTTTTGTAACATGAAAATATTTTACAATATGCATATATTTAAATAAATTTTATCTCTTTGATTCTTGTGTTTCACACAACACCAAGTTAAAATGAACTGTGATATAGAATTAAAATATTATTATTTTATATTACTATTATCACCTCTACTTTGGATTGATGGGTACAAATAGGACTAAATACATTTTGAAAATATATGGTTTTAACATGTATTAATTTAATCTTCTGGTTATTAATTAATTAAAAATGAAAATAAAAAATCAACTAAAATTGGAGTTGTTCTTATGAAAACCCATTTTTATGTGAACATTGTATTTTTATGTAAATAAATTAAATTAAAAACAATTTGAGAAATATTTTAATGGAATTTATTTATTATATATTCAATATGATTTTTTAATATTCATTTAATATTTTTTCTAGGAATTATATATGAATATAAATCTAGTTTCACACTTAAATATTTTATTTTTCTAAAAAAATAGTGATCATCACATTTTGCACACTTATTTTGAAATTAATTTATAAAACTTATAGAAATTGAATTATGAAAAATGGATTTCATTTATTATATAAGGTGGTCTATAATTGGTAAGTAGGTCCCCTTTGTTTTTAGAATTATTATTATTACACATGGTGATACTTTTCACCTTAGTAAAGGGTAAATCAGGATGAACTAGGATAAAACTAAGTGTTAAGGTCACCAATTTTCATCATAATTCATCCTGGATGAATTAAAATAAAAAAATATCACCTTAGGTGTGGAATTTAATTATTTAAGGGACAAATTTTCATGAAAATTACCAATTTAATATTTAAATCGAAGAACATTACAAAATGTCACACTCTTAGTTTTTAATATCTATTATGAGTTCACATAGAGACAAAATAAAGTTGTGAATGAATATAAATTGAAAATTTGTGTATAATTAAATTATTTTCATAATTTAAATATATTTCTAATTTTTAGTGATTATAGGATTGCCTTTTACTCTTATGAAATGCTAATACATTATTTCATGAGTTAATAAATAAAATAAATCGACTGATTTGAAAATATTAAAAGTGTTACAATTTTAGTGAATTATAGTATTACATGAATTTTATAAATTAATATGACTTATTATTGATGTTTTAAGAGGATTATATTTTAATTAAATATTTTTTTGATGTTTTAAAGTAAAATTAACTTATTGCATCAAAAATTACATTAATGATATTTTATAAAAACAATATTTTATGACATTATTTAAAAATAATGAAAATATTGAAAGAAGAAATGTGGGATAATAAATGGTATAAAATTTCATATTTTTTCCATTTATGAGTCACTTTTAACATTATAAGTAAAATTATAATTCTTTATGATTGAAAAAGGAATTATCATGGTTACGGAGAAAATATGTTAAATAAGGGGTTTAATAAAAACATATGGTTTAAAATACCACAAATACTAGTAAATTTTTTATTATTTGATGATATTAAAACTATAACCTACCATAATTTAGAATCTATATCCATTTTTTTTTCTTTTTGATTGAGAATTTCTTCATTATATTTTAATCTTGTAAATAATTCCATGTGCGTCCTTTGTTGGATCAAATATGTAGATGTATATGTATATTTGATTGAACAATACAAGAGGGGGGGTGAATTGTATGTTAACACTTTGTGTTTAAACACTTAAGAATTTAGTTTAAATGATCTTAAGCTAATACAAATACAAACACCCACAAATGTACTGAGTATAAAGGTATGATGTAATGTAATACAATTAGAAAAGTAAAGTAATTATATTCAAGATGAATACAATAATTAGGGTAAAACAATAGTGAATGATTCTACCTTAAAGCATATAGAATCAATCGATACAATATGTAATAGTATAATTGTAATTGAAACAAATACAATTGAAAGTGTAAAGAAGAAAAGAAACAATATAAATTCCTTTATAATACAAGCAGTAGTGGAAATGTAAAATAATTACAATTCTTTTGACCCAAAGAGAAGGGTTATCCTTTCACCAGGGATAAAAGGTCTGTCTCACCAACACCTTGGTAATCCCTCGATGCGATGATCGATACATCTGTCTGCCTATCCCCGGCAGCCCTCGATACGATGATCGGTACGTCTGTCTGCCTATCCCCATCAACCCTTGATACGATGATCGGTACGTCTGTCTGCCTATCCCCAGCAACCCTTGATACGATGATCAGTACGTCTGTCTTCCTATCCCCAGTAGCCCTTGATATGATGATCGGTATGTCTGTCTACCTATCCCTGACATCCCTCAATTTTGTAGGCAATTGGCACCTCTATCTTTCAATCACTTGAAAGCCCTCGATACGATGAACGGATGCACAAAGCAGGAGAGAAGTCACAACTTCTCTCTCTAGAACTTTATAGAAGTAGAATATCACAGGTGTTCCAAAGTCTCTCTTTTTCTGCTTCAGATGACCTCCTATTTATAGGCCTCGGGTTCCAACGGTCATATTTCCTCCAACGGTCACATTTCTCTGAAAAACTCAGAGGGACCTGGACACGAGGCATTATAACGATCATATTGAAATAGAAATCATGAAATCATTTTTATTAGTTTGTAAATAACTCAACAACATCGTATTGGTTAAACAAAAGACATATGAAGATGATAACTATGAGTACGATTAATATGAAACATGTGTTTTTGACAAAGTACCAAAACAAGCAAGTAATGAAAGTATGAGTAATAGAGTCAATACAATTTCCAGAGTTAGTACGAAAAAACATAGTCAGTACGATCAACATTGTACGATTGGCATGGTCAATATGATCAACATAGTCAGTATGATCACCATGGTTAGTACGATCAGCATGGTCAGTACGATCAACATGGTCAGTACGATCAGCATGGTCAGTACGATCAGCATGGTCAGTATGATCCACATGGTCAGTACGATCAGTATGGTCAGTACGATCAGTATGGTTAGTACGACCAGCATGGTCAGTACGATCAATATGGTCAGTATGGTCAGTATGGTCAGTACGATATGATAAACATGGTAAAGTTCATTTGTGATTTCCAAAACAAGATATAAAAGTCAAAAGAGGAGTTTTGACTCAATAATCTCCCCCTTTTTGGAAAGCACAAAACACAAAATAAAAACCAAAAGAAATAATTATCTCCCCCCTGAGTTATTGGAAACTCTTCTGAATAAGAAATTGAATACAACTAACTACCCCTTAGGTATGTACTTTCATAAGGATTATATTCGTATATTTTCCTTGATTTAGAAGTGTTTGTTCAAAACATTCTCTCTTTGTAAAACATTCTCCCCCTTTGTAAAATATTCTCCCCCTTTGTGATTTACAAAAAGAAAGGGGTATTCTTGAATTGTCTGAAAGGGTTAGAAAAGAAATACAAGACAATGGATATAGTAACAGAAATTTCATTACAATAACAAACAAAGCCAAACTTGAAAACAAATACAAGTCACTTGTTTTCTCTTTCCTTATCCTTTTTAATCAACTCATAAAGAACCGCCTTTATCTTTTTGATTTCCTTTTTGTCTTCAGAAATAGCATCACCCTGAGATCTGTGAAGGTCTTGTTGATCGGCAAAAAGTTGATCCTGATTTCTGATTGTCTCCTCTTAAACTCTGATAACTTCTTCAAGAGTATCAATTATATCTTGAAAATTCTTGTTATATTTGGATAACACAGAGTTTTGTTTCTTTAATAGAACTATTCTATCTTTTAGATATGAAACCTTCAAAAAATCATACTGAAAGACATTCATTCTATCCTGTAACACTTTTACTGAAGAAATATCGGCTCCATGAGTTACCTGATTGAGTCTTTCAATAGTTTATTTTTCAAGTTTATTGAAAGAAATTGAAACCTCATTTGACAACCTTCTTATATATTCAATTTCTATCTCATGGTCATTGACTGAGCTCTCTGTTTTGTAAGACCACTTGGTCATCTTGTTGCAAGCCTTCTTATGAGAAGCCAAATTTTTTGAAAGAACTTTCAAATCAGCTTCAACTGAAAGAACTTTATTTCTCAATTCTTTTACAGAACCAAATTTCTTCTTTTGATTGTCAGTAATGAAATCAATTTTCCCTTCCAGCATGGGAAAGTATGGAATAATCTTCTCAATCCTTCTCAAAACATGAACAATGTAATCACTCTTCTTGAGAGAGATTGTGTGTTCTGAATTAGTATCCTCATCGTACGAAGCTAGATCATTTGATCTGCTTGAGTCAACAACCGGCTGTTTTCCTTTAGATTTTTCTTTCTCCTTTCTTTCATCTTCTATTTTGTCACTAATGACAATAACGTTTTCAGTATGAGATGATTGAGTACCTTTATTTACTTGAGAAGAAATTCTATCCAGAGTTTCAGATGTTTGAAAAGGTTCTTGATCAGCATTAGGGATTTGTTGAATACCTTTACTTTGTTTCTGAACCGATTACTCTCTACTCTTCTTCAAAATCTGAAGGAATTCTAAAAGAAAATCTCCTTCCTCTTCTTCAACTTTTTGTATCTCTTCTAACATTTGTTTTCCTTTTTCTTTCTCAGGAAGACTCTGTACGATAGGCTCTTGATGAACTTCATCTGTTAGTTGAGCACTTACATCCTCAACCATTTTCAAGATATTAGAGATATCAAAGTCTTGAGCCTTCCTCTTCAAAACGGTCTTCTTTTTATTTTTATCTTTAAGGGTTTCTTCTACCCCTATTCTTTTAGAAAACGCTTTGGCTGGATCAAGTACAAACTTTAGATCACCTTCCTTTCTCTGTTCCTTATCCTTTCTCAATCTGGCTACAACCTCCTTATTGTACTTTGGTTTTTTCTTTAGCTTTGAGCTGTTTTGCGAATCAGACTTTTGAGTAATACCAGCATATTGATTGTCTTTTACTGGAATAGGTGCCAATTTATTCTGAGCCAATTCATCTTCTACATCCTTAACAAAAAGTTTTGAGTTCTGATCAAAAAAAATATTCAACTTTTTCATCGTACTCTTACTAATCCAGGATGGATTCAGATCTATCATCTTTCCTTTCAAAAGAATGTTTCAAAAATTCATGCTCTTGAGAATGAAATTTGTAAGGATGGCTGGATACATAATCAAATGAGATTTGATTGCCCCTGACTTTACATTCTTAATTGTTTCAAAAATGTATCTCATCAGATTTACTTTTCTCATGTTGACAAGATTGTCAAGCATGAAAATGTCAGAAATTTTCAGAGTTTCTCTATCCCCTTTCCTTGGGATAAGAAAACCTTGCATCCAAAGAGCAATAAACTTGTTGTCCAGAGAAAGATGAGCCACTTTCCTCTTCTCTTCATTTACAACAAACAAAGACTTCTCAGAACTTTCTCTATTAAACATACCAACCTCCTCTGGTAGTTTATGAGATGGACAGAAAGAATCACCTTCTACCGGGACATTCAGAAAATGAGCCGCTTATTTCACAGACATATAAAACTTTCTATCGTACACAACAAAATTGATAGTCATGTCTTTGTCGAAAGATACGGTTTTATAAAACTGACTGACTTCATCAAAGAGAACCGGATCTTGAGAAACAGGTCTTTCAACACACAAATGCTCCCATTCTTGAAACAAAATAATCCTCTTGATTGTAGAATTGAATGAATCATAGAAGTCACGGGAAACTAACCTTTCCTTGAAAAGGTCTTTTTCTGAGAAATCCTTTGAAGACATATCAGTGGGAGTGTTGGAAGAAGACTGAGACATAGAGATGCTGACGATGAAAGATCGTATGATGACTTAAAATTAGTGAGGCAGAGCTTCGACGTAGATCCTGAAAACAAATGATGTGGGTTTGGGGAGGGGAGGGGGGGGGGGTATTTATAAGCGATATAGGGGTGACCATTGATCTTCTACGGTCAATATTATAGGAAATAAGATCAATTTTTAGGATTAAAATGAAATATTTTTTTTCTTAAAAAATGGAAAGTACCTGCCGGAGAACGTAAGATAATTGTTGGTTTTAGTAGAGTTCAAAAGAAATCACAATAATACGTAAAGAAAAAGAATACTATCAATCTTCATGCCGATGGGAAAGAAATTCATTACCATGAACTGACAAACCGATGGAAAACAAACTTGTTACCATGGACATACCGATGGAAAATAAATTCATTACCATGATCGGACGTGCCGATGGAAAAGAAATTCATTACCAAGACTGGACATGCCAATGGAAAAGAAATTCATTACCATGATCGGACAAGACGATGGAAAAGAAAATCATTACCATGATCGAACAAGCCGATGGAAAAGAAAATCATTACCATGAACTGACAATATGACGGAAAATAAAAATTATTTCCATGAACTGACAATACGATGAAAAAGAAAAATTATTACCATGAACTGACAATATGATGGAAAAGAAAATTATTACCATGAACTGAAAATACGATGGAAAAGAAAAAAATTACCATTAAAAGAAAATACGATGGAAAATAAAATAATTACCATGAGCTGAAAATACGATGGAAAAGAAATTCATTACAATGAACTGATAGTACGATGGGAAAGAAAACCATTACCATGAACTGACAATACGATGGAAAAGAAAATTATTACCATGAACTGAAAATACGATGGAAAATAAAATCATTACCATGAACTGAAAATATGATGGAAAAGAAAATTATTACCATGAACTAACAATACGATGGAAAAGAAAAACATTACCATCAACTGACAATATGATGGAAAAGAAAATCATTACCATGAGCTGACAATACGATGGAAAAGAAATTCATTACCATGAACTGAAAGTACAATGGAAAAGAAAATCAATACCATGAACTGTCAATACGATGGAAAATAAAATCATTAACATGAAATGAAAATACGATGGAAAATAAATTCATTACCATGAACTGACAGTACGATGGAAAAGAAAATCATTACCATGAACGGACAATCTGATAGACAGATAGGTGAATAATAATAAAACTATCAATATGATAAAAAAATAGGTAAATATTACGATAAAACTGTCAATATGATAAAACTGTCAATACGATAAACAGATAGGACAAAAAAACACATACCATAAGATAAAAAGAAAACACAGTAAGAAATGTTCTCCCCCTTTCTAAGAGGAGTTTCTTAATGTTAGGAGAAATGTAAAACAAGAAGTAGATATGAATGATTACTTTATTGTAATCATTCCTAGCTTCTGTTTTATAAATTCAAGTCTATCAGAAGGTAACAGTTTTGTAAAAATGTCAGCAAGTTGTTCTTGCGTTCCGATGAACTGTAAAACAATATCTCCTTTTTGTGTGTGATCTCTAAGAAAGTGATACCTAACATCTATGTGTTTTTCACATGAGTGATGTGCTGGGTTCTTACTAAGATATATTGCACTATTATTATCACAAAGAATTTGAGTTTTGTAAAAACTCAATCCATAGTTAGTGAGTGTGTGTTGCATCCACAACACTTGAGCACAATAACTTCCAGCTGCTACATATTCAGCTTCAACAGTGGAAAGTGCTATAGAGTGTTGTTTCTTGCATGACCAAGAAACCAAGGAGTATCTTAAGAAATGACATGTTCCAGATGTACTCTTTCTATCCATTCTACAACCGCCAAAGTCAGCATCTGAAAAACTTTTTAAAACAAAATCATTTCCAGAAGAATAAAAGAGACCTAGATCCATAGTGCCTTTTAAATACCGAAAGATTCTCTTTATAGCTTTTAAATGAGAATATTTTGTATTAGATTGATATCTTGCACATAAGCATACATAAAACATTAATTCTGGTGGACTAGCTATCAAGTATAGCAAACTTCCTATCATACCTCTAAAAATTGTTTGATCTAATGGTTTCCTAGTTTCATCAAGATCAAGTGTATTTGAGGTACCAATTGGAGTGCTGATACTTTTAGCTTTGTCATATCCATACTTCTTAAGTAAATATTTAATATACTTATGTTGGGATATATATGTTCCTTATAGTTTTTGAGAAGTTTGGAAATCTAAAAAAATGTTAACTCACCCATCATACTCATTTCAAACTCAGACTTCATTAAATTAGAAAAAGAATTAGTTAAAGATTGCTGAGTTGATCCAAATATGATGTCATCAACATAGATTTGAACAATCAAGACATTTTTATTTTCCATTTTTATAAAAAGGGTTGGATATGATGTACCTTTTGTATAATTGTTTTGTAAAATAAATCCTGTAAGTATATCATACCATGCTCTAGGGGCTTGATTAAGACCATATAGAGCCTTGGTAAGTTTAAAAACATGATCAGGATGTTTTACGTCTAGAAAACTAGGGGTTGTTCAACAAAAACTTCTTCTTGAACAAAACCACTTAGAAAAGCACATTTTATATCCATTTGAAAAAGTTTGAAATTAAAGTATGCTGCAAAGGCTAATAGAATACTAATAGATTCAGGTCTAGATACAGGAGAATATGTTTCTTCACAGTCTATTCCCTCTTGTTGATTATATACCTTAGCAACAAGTCTTGTTGTATTTCTTACAATGACTCCATTTTCATCACATTTATTTCTGAATACCCATTTTACACCAATTACAGTTGTTTCTTTAGGTCTTTCAACTAAAGTCTAGACTTGATTGCCCTCAAATTAATTTAGTTCATCTTGAATTGCTTTGATCCAATCTTCATCACCTAAGGCCTCACTTGGACTTTTAGGTTCAAATTGGGAAAGAAAAACAAGATGTTATATTTCATTTCTTACGGAATTTCTGGTCCTTATAGGTTGATTTACATCACCATTGATGTTATCACAGGGATGATTTCTAAGAAACAATTGATTTGGGTTTTGTAAAACCTGTTCATCAACATATGGTAGAGATTCTTCTGTGGTAAATGTTTCAGAAGTAACTTCTTGAACATTTTCCTTATCAGAAGGATTTTCTATCAAAGGTTGATAATCAGTTTTTAAAAACACATATAAGGATGTAGGTTGGGGTGGTTTAAAAACAAAAGGATTAGTTTCATCAAATTTTACATGTACTATTTCGTCAACAGTACAAGTGTTTTTATTGAAAAGTCTATAAGCCTTAGAAGTTGTGGAGTAGCCTAAAAATATTCCTTCATCAGATTTTGGTGCGAATTTGTATAGATTATCTTTTGTATTCAGAATGAATACTTTGCACCCAAAAACTTTGAAGTATGAAACTTTAGGTTTTCGGCCAGTCCATAGCTCATAAGGTGTTTTATTAAGAAATGGTCTGGATAAAACACGATTTATAGTATAACAAGCAGTACTAATAGATTCAGCCCAAAAGTGCTTAACAATCGAGTATTCACTCAACATAGATCTAGTCATTTCCTGAAGAATACAATTTCTTCTTTCAACAACACCATTTTGCTGAGGAGTTCTTGGAGCTGAGAAATTTTGAGTAATACCTTTATTACTACAAAAAGTTTCAAATTCACAATTTTGAAATTCGCCCCCATGATCACTACGGATAGTTATCAATGGTATATTTTTCTCATTTTTAACTTGATCTCTAAAAGTTTTGAAATAGAAAAAGGCTTCATATTTCATTGTTAAAAAATAAACCCATGTAAATCTAGTAAAGTCATCAACTAAAACAAATACATAGTATTTTCCTCCAATGCTTCCAGTTTGTGAAGGACCAAAAAGATCCATATACACTAACTATAATGCATTAGAAGTTGAAACTTCATTAATTGATTTAAAGCTAGTTTTATGTTGCTTTCCATATTGAAAAGGATCACAGACTTTTGAATAATCATATCTAAGATCTGGTAGTCCCTTTATAAGTCTTTTATTTGAAAGTTTACAAAGGTTTCTTGGGTTAAAGTGTCCTAGTCTTCTATGCCATAGCCATGATTGGTCTTCTATTTCACTTAAACAGGGTAAGTTTTGGCTCCTAAGGTCTTCTAAGTTAATAGTGTATACATTCTCTTGCCTATGAGAAGATATAATGAACTCATCCTTGGAATTGTGAACTAGACACTTATTATTCCTAAAATTCACAAGGTAAACTTCATCACACAATTGACTTATGCTGATGAGATTATGCTTAAGACCTTTTATAAACAAAAAATTTGAGATAAGAACTTTTCCAAGAAAAACAATATTACTTATACCAACAATCTTTCCTTGAGCATTATCTCCGAAAGTAAATTTTCCACCTTTTGTTTTGATAACCTTTTTAAAGAGATCTTTGTTTCCGGTCATGTGTCGAGAACAACCACTATCCATGTACCAAATATTCTTGTTGGTACACTTCTTATTTTCTTGAAAAAGAAACAATTAGTTTTTTGGAATCCAAACTTGTTTGGATCCAGAATGGTTAGATAACAGAATTTTAGGAATCCACATTTGTTTTGCAAAATGAGCTTTATGAAATCCTAAAGATTGAGTTTTATTGAGAGAACACTCTGTTTTCCAGTTTCCACCACATTGGCACTTAGAACAAAAAGAGGTTTTTTGTAGAACAAAATAGTTATTACTAAAAAAAAGTTTGGAATGAGTATAACCAAGTCCAGAACAATATCTCAAAGGCCGGATTTGGGAATACATTTTTTCAAAATTTTCTTTTCCATGAGTAAAGTTTGAAAAACATTTCTTTAAAGAGAAAATTTCTGAGTTTAGTTTTAAGACTATGTTTTTATCTTCCAAAACATTTGATTTTAAACTAGAGTCAAGCTCTAAAACATTTTTCTTTGAAATCACATTTTCTAGATCCTTAGAAAGTTTATCCTTATCAGATTTGACTTTCTCAAGGGTTTTTAGAATACTTTCAAAATCAGAAGTTTTCATATTAATATCATTAGAAAGATCCGATAGTTCTTTAGTTAAAACTGAAATTCTAGAGTTTGATTTCTCAAGATTCTTCTTGAGTTTATAATTTTAATTTTCAAGTAATTTAAAAAATCTAGATACTTCTTCAAAATAAGGTAATGTATCATCTTCTGATGATGAAGATTCATCATTTGAAGATTCATAATATTTATCAGTATAATTTTCATTTAAAGAGACATTTGTAATAGCTTCAGCATTGTGTACCTTTGCTATGAGACAATGATCTTCAATTGGTAATCTGGCTATAAGTCCAATATTTATTTGTCCCGAGGACTCATATTCTGAGGAATTATCTGATGAATCACTACTGTTTTCACACCAAGTATCATTTTCCTTCAAGAATTTCTTTGTCTTATAATACTTTTTCTTGTTTCTTTCAGAGTGTTTTTCCTTTCTGTCTTTTCTCTTTAGTAAAGGACAATCAGGCCTTATATGACCTACTTTCTTACATTCATAACAATTTACCCCTGAATCTTTCTTGTCCTTCATATATTTCTTTTTGAATCTATATTGGAAGTATTTATTTCCCACAATCTTATTCATCCTTTGAGCAAGATTGGCTAACTCATTATCCAAGTGATCACTATCACTTGATTCTGATATAACAATATTTTTGGCTTTGGATCTTGTAATCCTTTCAGGTGTTTTAGCTTTAGATGTAAAGGCTACACTTCCATTCCCATTTTTCTTCTTGTTAAAATCAGCATCTCTTTTCATTCCTGTCTCATGTTATAAAAGAGTTCCAAAGAGTTCATCAAGAGTAATCTCGGAAACTTTTCTGTTTTCATCAATAACTGTCCTTTTTGAATCCCATTCATTTGGAATTATATCAATAATATTATCTACAAGAGCTTTATCATCAAGAACTTTTTCTCCCATGGATTTCAAGCGGTTGAAAATTTTCATAAATCTCTTTTGTACTTTACATACTGGCTCTCCATACGAAAAAAAAATCCATGATACTCTGCTCGAAGCATCACTCTTCTTGTTTCTATAACCTAGGATGTACCAAAATGAGTGACTTCTAATTTCTTCCAAATACATTTGGCTGCTTCAAATGATGATATCTGACTGTATATATTCCTGGTCATAGAGCATAATAAATTATTGCGTACCTTGTAATTCATTTGATATTATTGCTTCTCTTGGTTAGTGAAAGTACTGAATTCTTTGTCAGGAATTTTGTAACCTCCTGTAAGCATAATAAAATTTTCTACCCCAGTATTGATCACAAAAGTCTTCATACGATCTCTCCAGTACTCATAATAATTCCCATCAAAGATATATGGTCTAGAAGGATTTAGATTGTCTATTGACCCAATATTTATTCCTGCCATCTAACAAAACAAAAACTTTTCCACTCCACACATTAGTGTAGTAAGTAGTTAAAACAGTAATATGAAAGAAAAAGAGCAAGTAATAAAAATCAGTGGAAAATCCCTCTTATACCAATTGTTGGATCGAATATGTAGATGTATATGTATATTAGATGGAACAATACAAGAGGGGGGTGAATTGTATGTTAAAACTTTGTGTTTAAACACTTAAGAATTTAGTTTAAATGATCTTAAACTAATACAAATACAAACACCCACAAATGTACTGAGTATAAAGGTATGATGTAATGTAATACAATTAGAAAAGTAAAGTAATTGTATTCAAGATGAATACCATAATCAGAGTAAAACAATAGTGAATGATTCTACCTTAAAGCATATAGAATCAATCGATACAATATGTAATAGTATAATTGTAATTAAAACAATTACAATTGAAAGTGTAAAGAAGAAAAGAAACAATATAAATTCCTTTATAATACAAGTAGTAGCGGAAATGTAAAAGAATTACAATTCTTTTGACCCAAAGAGAAGGGTTATCCTTTCACCAGGGATAAAAGGTCTGTCTCACCAACACCTTGGTAAGCCCTCGATACGATGATCGATACGTCTGTCTTCCTATCCCCGACAGCCCTCGATATGATGATCAGTGCATCTGTCTGCCTATCCTCAGCAGCCCTTGATACGATGATCGGTACGTCTGTCTGCCTATCCCCGACATCCCTCGATACGATGATCGGTACGTCTGTCTGCCTACCCCCGACAACCCTCGATTTTATAGGCAATCAACACCTCTATCTTTCAATCACTTGAAATCCCTTGATACGATGATCGGACGCAAAAAGCAGGAGAGAAGTAACAACATATCTCTCTAGAACTTTATAGAAGTAGAATATCACAGGTGTTCCAAAGTCTCCCTTTTTCAGCTTCAGATGACCTCCTATTTATAGGCCTCAAGTTCCAACGGTCATATTGCCTCCAACGGTCATATTTCTCTGAAAAACTCGGAGGGACCTGGACACCTGGCATTATAACGGTCATATTGAAACAGAAAGCATGACATTGTTTTTATTAGTTTGAAACTAACTCAACGACAACATATTGGTTAAACAAAAGCCATATGAAGATGATAACCATGAGTACGATTAATATGAAACATGTGTTTTTGACAAAGTACAAAAACAAGAAAGTAATGAAAGTATGAGTAGCAGAGTCAATACAATTTCCAGATTCAGTACGAAAAAACATAGTCAGTACGATCAGCATTGTACAATTGGTATGGTCAGTACGATCAGCATGGTCAGTACGATCAGCATGGTCAGTACGATCAGCATAGTCAGTACGATCAGTATGGTCAGTATGATCAGCATGGTCAGTACGATCAGCATGGTCGGTACGATCAGCATGGTCAGTACGATCAGCATGGTCAGTACGATCAGCATGTTCAGTATGATCAGTATGGTCAGTATGATCAGTATGGTCAGCACGATATGATAAACATTATAAAGGTCATTTGTGATTTCCAAAACAAGATATAAAAGTCAAAAGAGGACTTTTGACTCAACATCCTTTCTCTCCCTTATACAAGGAAACATATTCCCTCTCTTCTTAACACAATATTGAGTAATATATAATGATAAATCCTTTGTAATTTCTCTTATAATAAATATTTTCTACATTATAGTGGTTTTTTATTTCCAAAATACCATCGCTACAGTCCTTAAGAGGAGATATAATGATGTTATTTCAGTAAATATGTAATTTCATTAACTGGTCACTTTATGTCTTTACATCTTATTTTAACTCCAATAAATCTATTTTATTTATCATATAATACTAATTTAATTATACTAAATATAATCAAATGTTATCATGTTTATTAAAAAATCATTATCCACCATATTTCCCATCAAATGGGAAGTGAAAGTATCACTCATGCTTATGTACAATTTACCATCTCTAAGTAGTGATATAATTCATTTTTCATCACCGTATTTTAGGATGGTTATTAGGATGGGTATGATATTTATATATGATGTATATGATATATTAATTATTCAAAAATTTTGAATTATTATTTACCTTTATTTCATTTCTTCTGATGAAAATTGAAATTAATGTTAATGTGTATTTATATCCCACCATCTCTATAAACAATCTAATACATTTTTATATAAATATATATTTTATGGATAGATCTCAATACACAGATATAATATTTATATAAATATTAAAATCCAATATATTATGTAACTATAATCATTGTAAAATTTCTGAAACTACCATACCAAAACATATATGAAAAACAATGCCGGTATTACATGGAATAGTGATTTTAACAATTAACAATTACTAAAGGGTGATAAAATATTATAATTAAATCATATATAGTATGATATATATGATCAGGGTTCTGGAAGTTATTTTATTTATATTAAATTATGAGTTTCACTTTCATTTCCCTCTTTTTAAGTGCTCAAGATACTGGAATTATGTTTTTAAGAAAAATGAAATTTTTTCTACTCAGACTGGAATATTTATTTTTCATATTTAGGTTTTCTAAAAAATATTTTGAATAATGTTATTACTATTAAAAAATTATTGTATAATGTAATTATTACTCATTTTTTTACTTTTTACATAATGGTTTGAAAGAAATCTTTTTTTCATTTTCTAAAAGAGGTACTTTTTCACTTTTTAAAAAAGTGTGAAATGAATGATTATTTAAATTATATATAATGAATGGAATTTCCCACTTTTATGACCAATTAATGATTGTAATCTTCCTTTAAAAGTTTACATGGTTTTTTTTCAGTTTAATCTTCTTCCTTTATTTTTTTGGAATTTTTTGATACGTTATTTTATAGTGGAATGGATATTTTCCTAAAGAAAATTTCCAATGATATTTTTAAAGTATTTTCATCTCTACCAATATCCTTTGTTTAATAGTATCATTTATTGAGGATATAATCTAATGATATGATCCACTATATTTCAATAAATGTTTTATGATAAATTTTATAAGGGAAATTATTCATATTCGATATGTTAGTTATTTTAATAGAGATAGATATGGAATTTTAAGGCATGCTAATTAAGTAGTGTTTATTATTTATATTAGTAGTGCATTGGACTTATTAAGTAGTGGATGGGGTTTGGAATTAAATATCCCCTTGATACAACAATTGTTGTCATTAGTCAAATTACATTGGTCATTTGGTGAGGCCTTACCCATTTATATAAGGTGTCTTGGCCTGAGACATTGATGGTATGTATTAGATGTCTTAGAACAAGGTCTTGACGGTAAGTTTTAGATGTTAGAAATTATGAATTACATCTTTTTAAAATAAGTTATTGATGTACTTCTGATTATTTGAATAGTTTTTATATTCATGGATTAGTTTTAAGATCATGTGATTATTAATAGAAATTATTTTATTATCATTTATCTCCTTCCATATTATTCATTACTTATTTAGCTTCTGTTGTACCCATACCCTTATTGAGAATCAGAGATCATCGCTTTTGTATGTATTCTCTCACTAGGATTTTAGGAAGTGTATTATGAATGATATGTATTGATTTTATAAAGGGAATAATGGTGTTGTCAAAGAAAATACAATGTTTTATTTTATGTTTTCACATTTAATAGGATATCTAAATATGTATCTAGTTTACCAAGACTACTAAACTATTTAGTCATTTGGTAAGAAATTTCATATATCTATTTCCGATGTAAAAAATTTTCTACCATCTTTGTAAAACTTGTATCGGGGTCTTTATATTTAGTATCATAGAAATTTAATTATAATAATTGGAAACTAAATTTATGAAAACATAGATTAAGGAATATAACTATATGACTGCCTTTGAAGATAAGTCTAAATATAATATAACATAGTTTTTTTGGTAAGGATGATATTATAAGGGTTTCCTCGAAATACATCCCCATCTTGATACTACAACCATATATATATTTTTTCCATATATTAATCTAGGGGTTATAACCACAAGAGATCTATTTGAGTATATATCATCCATCATTCTGGTGCATTTTGAGGGTGTCTATACTATTATCCTAGTTTGAAACTCATAGGGGATCTTTATGGGTATATTAATATTTTATTTACAAACAATTATGAAGGATTTTAAAATATTTTTACAATTTTGGAATATTCTCAAAGAAACAATGTCTATGATTTTGAGATTATATATACATAATTTTTTCAATGTCTATTAAGAGTATCAATATTTTAAAAATTATACATTATGATTAATAATGTTAATATATAATATAGTGTATTAAATTGTATAGAAATCATTCCTAATGGAAGTAAAGGAAACTATATCAATGCATATATTCTATATAGGGATTTCCCTTTTGGGAAAGATAATGAAGATTGTGTTAGGGTTATAGATAGTATTGAATAAATAATAACTATATTTGGAAAGATGAATCAGGTTACAAGAAATAGCCTTTCCCATATTGAGAATCATTATAGTCCAAAATTCAATGTAATAATGTTAGACCGCTTCATGCATCAATAACCCCCATAATTCAATGGGATCATAAATCCTTTTGTATATTCAAAATGGATAATTTCCTTAGATAAGACATTTCTTTCTTTGGGAAGTAATGAAATGGAAAAGGTTGTTATGGTATTTTATCATCTCTTAGGGGATCAAGATCAATGATGGCCATTGATTCAAAATAGTGCAGATGATGAGGAAATACGAAGCCTAGAATAGAAGTATTTTAAGGAAATTTTCTTGTAAAATCTTTTTCCCCATGAATAATTAGTAGATACTGAGAGATGTTTCATGAGTTTGAGACCAAAGTAAGATGAAAAATGTTTATATGAATGAATTTAACCTTACAATGTTAGTTAGTATTTATACAGACAATATAAAAAATCAAAAGATAAATACTAAATGTTATTTTTATGGGGATAATACAATCCTTTAAATAGAACTAGTCTCCCCAACATTCTCATCAGATGAATAAATAATATCATGTGCTATAAATAAAGTGAAATAACTATTGAAGTCTTATGGATTCAAAAGAAAGTAATAAAATAAGAGGATGTTGGAGAAAAAAATGATAAGTGGGAGAAGATAAAGAATAATGTTATAACATGAGATACTTGTAGAAATATACCCATTGGTACATGATTAAAATTAAAGGGAGTTGTCTTCATGTATGGAGAAAAATTCCATCATGATCATGAATGAATGGGTAAGAGAGAATCCTTCAAATATTTGTTATTTAACTATAAGAATACATAGAACTATTCAAAGCAACTATAGAAATTTTACATCAACTTACCATAAAAGAAGCCAAATAGTGAAGGCCAAGGTTATGCAATTACTACAACTAAAATGGAAGTTCCTTATAATGTCGTGAAAGGTACAATTATTAGAAACTTAAGGATTGAAAATGTTTTATTTTATTTTGGTTTTACCCACTCTTTTATATCTATATAATATTTTTTGGGTATCACATCACCAGATAAATGATTACATATTGAGTTGGAGGTGAAATATTTTAATGGTAGGATTGCTGCATCTCAAGCCTATAACTCCCCTAAGATATACTTTGTTGGGAATTTTATTTCTTAAAATCTATTTATACTTCCTATATTTAAATTTTATATAAGTTTATGTATGGATTAACTCTCTCATTATAAGGACCAAATAAATTGTCGAGTAAGGTAAGCTACATTTGGTATTCTAAATCAACCTTTAATAATCTATCAATATGTGGATGAACCTGGAAACCTAATGGAAATTACTTCTATTATATTGGTTTTGAAACCTATTTATGAGGGATATTTATTTTAATTGGTTGTGAAGAAAATGTATATTGAAAATTTGGCATATTTTTATGGAATATACTCATTTATTTCCTTAATACATTCCTAGTCATTCCCGTAATTATGAAGTTGATTTTTTAAAATAATTATATTTTTGGCTAAGCCTATCTCAAAGGCACTATATAGAATGGACCTGATTGAGTTACAGGAATCGAAGAAGAAACTATAGGAGAATATTGATAAAGGATTCATTCATGTTAGTGTTTTTCCATGGGGTGAACATATTCTTTTGTTAAGTGGAAAGATGGGTTAGGGCATCTTTACATTAATTATCAGTAACTTAACAAAATCACTATTATAATAAGTATCCTCAACCACATATTAATGATTTTTTTGATCAATTGCGAGGAAAAATATATTTTCCATGATTTATATTACATTTTTAAATCATCAGTGATGGATCAAGAATGAGGATATACCCCAAACAACAATCCATATTAGGTTTTCCCATTATGAGTTTACAGTAATTCCATTTGTTCTTACTAATACTCATACTATCTACATGAATTTAATGAATCAAGTCCTTAGATATAACCTTAATTTGTTTTTGGTAGTATTTATATATGATATTCATATATATTAAATGTATAAGGAAGATTATGATGAAAAATTATAATTTTTCTTAATACCACGAGGAATAATAATTTTTATGCTAAATTTAAAATATGTGAGTTTCAGATTAATAAATTTTCATTACTGGGACATATAATCTCATGTTATGGTATATCAGTGGATCCTTAAAAAGCATTAGTTATTGAGAAATGGGTTAGACCAACCATGGTAACCAAAATATGTAATTTCCTTAGGTTTGATGGATATTACTGATTCTTTATGATAGATTTCTCAGGACTATCTAATCGACTCAGGATGATGAATTAAAAGGGGGTCATTATATTCTTAATAGATGAATGCTAAGAGAGTTTTAAATATCTAAATAGAAGTTCATTAAATGTGTGTATTATTACACTAATCTACAGTAGATAAGGGTTTCTAATATTTAATGATGTTTTAAAGAAGATACTGGGATTTTTTATCTTATAGAATGGCAGGGTGATAGAATAAACTTTATGTAAATTAAAAATTAATGATAAAAATTACCAAATTCATGATTTGTATTTGGTATTGGAAATTTATTCATGAAAATATAGAGTAATTATCCTTATAATTAATTTTTTGATATATATAATAATCATAAATTCATCAAGTATATATTTACATAAAAGGATATGAATATGCTTTAGAGAATATGGTTGGAGTTGATTAAAGATTATGATTTATTAATACATAACCACCCTAGGAAGGAAAATATGGTGGATGATATTATAAGTTGAAAGGATCATGCTAGAATATCTATGTTGATAATAAAAAAAGTTCAAATATTTCTATATTTTCAATCGATTAATCTAGAAATCTACATGGATTCAGATGAATCTTGTATTTATCAATTGAGTGATCAATAATCTATCCATGTGAGTATTAAAGAGGTGAATATGGATGTTGTGGAAATAATAAAAAGGTCAAGAATGTTCCTATGTTTGAACTTGATTATGATGGAATGATAAGATTAAGAAACCCTGTATGTTTCCCTTAAATACAGTACTTGAAGAAGAAGTTATTTTATGATGCTCCTAGTTTATCATTATCTATTCATCGTAGAAGTAAATAATATATATATAGATTTTAAAGAGTGTTTATAGTGGAAAAAACTGAAGAGAGAAATTTTAGGGTATGTATCTTAGAAATTTGAGGATGAGATACTAAAATATATGGCGATGTTACAAACATTACCCATGCCAGAATGGAAATAAAAAAGCATCACAATAGATTTTATCATTAGACTTTGAAAAAATTAAAAGACTATAATTATATTTGGATAATAGTCTACCTACATATTAATTTATAACACCTAATTTATATCATATAATATTTATCTATTGATTGTATTTATAGAATATAAATTAAGGAAGTGCTAATGATAAATGGAGTACCTGATTTTATTGTATTTGATAGGGATCCAAGGATTACCTCAAAGTTCTATCAACGTAATCAACAAGATATGGATTCATTATTGAGTCTTAGTACCACTTATCATCATCTAACAGATTCACAATCTAAGATGACCATTCAAAATAAATGAGAAATGTTTGGATATTACTCTATTTATTTCAAAGGTGGTTGATATTAACACCTTAATTTGGTGGAATTTTTTTACTACAATAGAATTAACTATATTATTTAAATAGATCATTATGAATACCTCTATTAAAATAAGTGAAGAACTATAATGTGATGGAATGATTATAGGGGAAGGAAACTACTAGGACCTGAATTATCTAAGAATTGGTTGATAAGGTTATATCCATCCAACGACACATAAGGGTAGCTCACATTCGAGCAAAAAGTTATATTGATAATAATTGATGAAATATAGATTATTAAGTTGGTGACAAGGTATTACTAAGAATATATCCCTTGAAAAAGGTAATGTGATTAAGAAATAAGGGAATGTTGGTCCCTAGGTATATTTTTCCCTTTGAGATTTTTTGATCATTCTGGGATGATATATTATTGCTAGATGCTTCAACTAAACCTCTCTTAAGTTCACAATGTGTTCCATACATCTCTCATGAGGACGTACATAACCAATCTTTCACACATACAAAACTCATAGGTCATTCCTTTGAAGAAATATATCTCTTATGTGGGAATTTTTAATGAGATTTTGGATCATAGGTATACATTTAACTAAATCAAGAACTCTCATCTAATCATGGATTTTTGGTGAAACTATAAATTTGAGGAAGCTACATGGGAACCCAATGATGCGATGAGGCAAAGATATACTCAATTGTTTGTATTAGCGCAATGGAATTTTAATGGATAAATTTATTTTTATGGGGATAGAATGTTACACCCTGATATTTTATAATATATTTCTCTTTAAATATATATTATTTATTTGATAGCTTGTGTTTCATGGAACACCAAGTCTAAATGAAACAATATTTTCAATTAAGATATTTTTATTTAATATTATGGATATCATCTAGCTGTTGGATTTGTGGGTACAAATTGGATTAACTAAATTATGAAATTTTGTGGTTTACACATTTATAAAATGAATTCCTTGGTTACTAATTATTTAAAAATGAAAATTAAAATCAATTGAAAATAATGGTGATGTTTTTTTGAAAAACCATTTTTTATGAACACAATATGTTTTAATGTTAATAAATTAATTTGATCACTATTTGTGAATTATTTTAATTAAATTTTAATATGATATATTCAATCATATTATTTAACATTCATATAATATTTTTTCTCGAAATTAAATAATAATATAAATCTAGTTTTATTCTTAAAAACTATATCTTTCTAAAAAATGGGTTTCATCACATTTTCCAATATTATATTAAAATTATTTTTTATAAATTATTGAAATTTTATTCTAAAAAATGGATTTCATATTTAATATCAGGGGGTATGAATTTGATAAATAGGTCCCTTTTATTTTTAGGCAATATGAATAGTAACCATGGTGAATTTATCACCTCTATAAAGGGTAAATTAGGTTTAACAAGGTTAAAACTTTGTGTTAAGGTCAAAAATTTTCCTCTTAATTATTATTGGTCGATGGAAATTTGAAAAGTTTTATATAAGACTCAAATTTTAGTTATTTAATGAACAGTTTCTAGGAAAATGACATATATAATATTTAAAGAAAAGAAAAATAGAAAATTAACCTCTCTTATTTTTTAATATCTCATATATTTTTAAATAGGGATAAAAGATAGTCGTGAATGAATATAAATTAATTATTTGAGAATAATTAAATTGTTTTGATGATTTAAATTTATTTCTATTTTTAGTGATTTTATATTTACTTTAAATTCTTACACAATGCCGACACAATATTTCTTCAATTAATAGAAAAAAAATTAACAAATTTTTAAAAGTATTTAAAGTAATATAACATGAGGAAATTATATAATTTCATGAATTTAATAGATTAATATCACATATAATTTATTTTTTAATATATTATATTTTAATTCAATCATTTTCTTGATATTTTTAATGTTAAATTAAATGAGTAGTGTCAAAAGGAAATTAATGATATTTTATAGAAATAATATTGTATTAAATCAATTAAGACACATAAAAATATTAACATATGACTATGGGGATACAATATAGTCTAAAATTTTATCCTTTTTCCATTTATGGGTTAATATTTACATTATATATAAAATTATAAACCTTTAGGATTAAAAATTGTTTTACCATGGTTAAGGATAAAATAGATTAACTAAGGGTATAAAACAAAATATAATGTAAAAAATACAACCTAAAACTATCCATATTTTTTTGATGATATTTCAACTATATCCTACCATATATTTGAATATTTTTCCATTTTAAATAATTTTTATCAGTAATTACTATGATAATTTTTAATCTTTTTCATAATTTAAAGGGTATCATGTCCCTCCCTTATAAAAGGAAACCCTTACCTCTCTTCAATACTCCACTTGGAGAAACTTATCACAACAAACCCATGACCCATTATCTTCTAAAAATAATTATTCAATTTATATAGGTGTTGGTATAAATAAAAAACCAACCCAGGGTCCTTATGAGGAGATCTAAAGGAGTTATTTCAAAAAAAGAGGTAATCACCTCAACCGATCACTTTATTTATTTTTATTCTTCTTTTAACTCATTTAAATATATGATATTAATAATTAATTAATAAATTAGGTATACTAGATATATTCAAATTTTAATAATATTATTAAAAACACATTTCCACCTTCTTTCACATCAAATTTAAAGTGAATGTATGTTTGTGTGTTTGTATGGATTAAATTTTCCACGTAGCGATACAATACATATTTAATAACCATATTTTATCAATGGTTATTATAATGGGTATAATTTTTATTTATGAATTATATGATATAATAATTATTCTATATATATGATTTATTATTTACCTTTATTTAATTCCATCCATCAAAAAGTGAAACAACATTCTTGTGTACGTACAACATACCGTCACCAAGAATGTTGTAATTTATTTTTATATCTATAAATTTTATGTATTAATATAAATAAATATATATATGATAATTATATCATTATTTCAATTATGTATATTATGGAAATATAATCCAAATTCAAAGATGAAAAATATATAATCAAAACATACATGAAAAGGGAAGCAATTATTAAACAAAACATAGATTTTATCAAAGAACTATTAAAAAATTGGTGATAAAAGTTTATAAGTAAATGTTTTATTGTATAAAATATATTATTATGTTTCTAGAATAGTTGTATAAAAAAATATTTATTATAATTGAGTTTTATAAACATATGAAGGAAGTTGAACCTAAGGTAAGGGTTTATTTTACAATGTCATCATTATTTAGGATTGTTTATGTTTAAGTCCCCTTCTGGAGAATTACATTATCATTATATCATAACCCCAAATTATTTTAATATCATTTCCTTATATATTTAAAATTTTATTTTTTCCTTACATTTTTGTATCATTAGGTACTCAAGATACCAAAATAATGGTATTATGGAAAATCAACCTTATTTTTCTACACGGTCATGAATACTTCTATTTATTGTCCATGTTTTCTAAAAAATGTAATCAATAATGTTTTTAATTTTTAAAAAATATTTTTAAAATTAATTTTTTCCATTTATGAATTTAATAAAATGGTTTAATAGGAGTTTTCTGGTAATTTTCCAAATAAGTTACTTTCTCAAATTTTTCATAAGTGTGAAAGGAATATTTTTTAACTTATATGGTATGAAATGAATTTAATAATATCATTACCACTCAATGATTTGAAGATAACTTCACAGGTCTACAAATCTATTTTTAGGGAGAAATATTTACTCAATAATTGGGAATTTTTTGATAAATGATTCAATGTAGAATGGATATTTTTCTCAAGAAAATTTCATATAATCTTTTTATAGTATTTTCAACTATTCTAACATCTATTGTTGAATATTTTAATTTACTAAGGGTATTATCTAATGATACCATATACCAAACTTATATGTATGTTTTATGATCAGTTTAACTAGGAAAATTATCTATATTCCATATGTTATTTCATGAAATATATATAGTTATTGATTTTAAAGGAATGTTAATTAATTTTGTATATTTATTCATTTGATGAATTAATTTGACATATTAAGTGATGGATGGGTCCTATAATTACATACCCCTTCAATGTATTGGTAGGTACCATGAGAAAAAATATATTGGGTATTTGGTCGATGCCTTACCCATTTATGTAAAGTGTCTTGGCCTGAGGTATTGACAATATGTTTTAGATCTCTTGGCACACAGCCTCGACAGTAAGTTTTATATGTGTGAAATTATGAATTCCATCATCATGAAATCAATTATTTATGTCAATGTGATTTTTTTAATAGTTTTTATATTCATGGATATGTTTTTAGATCATGAGATTATTTATATGGAATTATGTTATTATCATTCATTATCAACCATAAAATTCTTGACATATTTAGTATCCACTGTATGCATATCCTTAACGAGCATCTAAGATCACCCTTTTATTATGTTTCATTTACCCAAGATCTGATGAAGTGTTTTACGGGTGATTTTAAGTGATTTTCTAAAGGGAATAATTGCATTCTTAAAGAAAATAATATTTCTTATTTTATGTTTTAAAATGTAATATGAGATCAAAAAATGTATCTAGTTTACTAAGAATAGTAAACTATTTGGACCTTTGGGCTGTGATTGCTTGTATCTAGTGACAAAGTAATAAAGTAACCACCTACCTTTGGAAACTATGGTTAGGGTATTTATAGTTTTTGTGAAAAAATGAACACTTTGTGTAAGTTTCCACATTTTTATGTAATGTTTTTTTTCATAATTCTCTAAATATATAAACCAAAAAATATCATGTGAATGTGAATCATTTGAAATCCTTGTTAACAAAGTAATTTTTATAGGTTGTTTATGTCTTATTTAGTTATATGTATTCTAGATATATTTAAACACATAAATATAAACATTACTTATCTAACATTTAAGGCTTATTCAAAACTCTCTAGGGTTTTTATAATAATATGTTAGGGTGATATCATTATGTAGTTGTTAATGTGATAAATAATATTATTTTGTAAAAAATATATTTTACTATAAGTTTTATTTTGAAAATAATGTTTAAAATAAATATAAAAACTAATAAATTGATTGTTCATATATATATAATTAATAATTCAAATACATTATATAATTAATAAATTTAACAAATAAAAATGAAATCATTCATTAGATATGATTTTTTTTATTATATGAAAATGAAATTTTCTAAAAGAATTTATGCATTTTATTCAAAATATAAATGATATTATTTGGAGTTTTTATTTAATAATATTTATTTAATATTTGTAATTACAATATTTATATTAGTAAAATGGGATAATTTTATATTTTCGGAAAAAAATTAATTGCAAAGTTAAATAATGATTTATGAGAGTAAATGGTAAAATAATGTAAATGGTTAAGATAATAATTAAATTGGTAAAATATCAGTAAAAAGATTAAATTATTATTTTTTGTATTAGGATATGCATGAACTATATTCATTTTTTTTCAATTCTAAGTTACTTTCAAAGAAACAATGAATTCTTTATATAATAAGTAAAGAGAATTTATAAACATGCCACTCAAAATCATTTATAAAAGGACTACTCTTCTAGATATTAGAAAAAAGTTTTTTTGGTCTTCTCAATAATATGTACAAATATTCTCTCCCAAAAAATAATCTATTATTTTATAGGACTCTATTTACAAAATGGAGTGACAAATAATTTATAAAAAATGAGGTCCTTGAGGGAATATTCTACCATTCCATATAATTATTATCACATCTTTAATAATTTCCTTCATTAGTATCCTCAAATATTCTCAAATATAATTTAACACTCTAATAACATAAAATTTACATCTTTATTATTATTTAAAAGTTATATTATAATAATACAATAATATATTCTTTTATATTCCATATTATGTAATGTTCATGTTTGGGTTTGTTCAACAATAAAACAAAACATGAAAGATACTATAGTATTTAAATAATTAGAGATAATCCAAAATTAAATAAATAAAATACATAGAATTATTATTTAATTGAATATTTGATTACAATATTTGATTTTTTATTTATAAAGATTCATTATTTTTTTAAGATAACTCCTTTTTTTTGATTAATTAATTACAATCTAGAGAATCACTAATTATTATTTTCAAATCATACTCATACTTGTCATGGACTGAATAATTAAATTAAAAATAATTACAACATTTTTATTAAAATGTCTTGACAATTATGGATATAGTGGACCCATAATCATGGAATGGAGACTAGTAATATTATACCAAATTAAGAATCAAACAATTGGAATAACTAACACCCAATAATTAATATTGACTATGATTGATTAATAAATAGGTAATAAAATAAACACATCAATGATATGACTTGAATTTTTTTGGATAAGGTTCCTATATATATTAATAAGAAAACTATATTGATTATATAAGGAGAAAGAGTACGTTCAAACAAATAAGAGCCTTAGGTAAGGGATTTCTAAACTGAATCGTAATTAATTAATTATATTATTTAATATTTTAATAAATCCTCTTATGTTGGATATATTTTACACCTTAAATGCATTATATTTTATTTCCTCATACTTTATATGAAAATTAAATTTCATTATTGTAATTTCCTTTCTGATTGATTATTACTATATAATACATGATGTTGTAAAGGATAATTTCAACTCTATACTTTATATATTTTTCTACCTTTACTATAATCCTTTTCAACTCTTATATTTCTCCATATTCATATTTTCATTTAAATCTTATATCCCTTTTATTGACATGGGTTACTATAAACCATTAAAAAAGTATAAATAATTGTTTTATTTTAATCTCAATACAAATTCCTATATTTATCTTCAGGTTTGTTATATTTTCTAATTATTTATCTTCAAGGCTACAATATATGTATTTTTTATTATAAAAAAATATATTTAATAGATTTTGTGTTACCTTTTGAAAATTATTTTTAAATTGACTTATATCATTGTTTTTAAGACAATGTTAAAAATGTTATGAAAAATATTTTTAGAATTTATCTTAAATAATAATTTCTTCCTCTTAAATATGTATCATTAATGTATATTTATAATTATTCACATATCAACCTCAAAATAGTATAGTGATATGTTTCTTTTTGTTGACTTAATTTTGATATCATATGATCTAATTTTTTATTTACTTATTATACGATACACTTTAAAAATAGTATGTATCCCATTTTATTTTCCCATGTTAATATAAACATGATATATGATTGATTTCATATAGAACATATCTGAATAGTCATATATTATTATGATTGGTGGGACCAAAATTATACATCCACCAATGTATTGGGTAAATTTTATATCTCATGAGATGATATTTTATTGGACATGAGATGTTATCTTAGTCCACTATGTTATGGTACATCATTATCAATTATGTTATACTTGTCATGATTGATATCCACAAAATGTGTTTCAATTTTATACGTATTTGAATGTAACAGATTCCAATTTTATGTCACCATGGTTCATGATTACTGATTTCACTTTCTAATTCCATGGAATATCATATGCTTTTATGGTTCTATGTTTGCATGCCAAGATCTTTGATTATTATGTCATAAATCATGAATAATTCTTATGATTCCTTGATATTAGTAAATTAATATTGTAATTTATCACATTATCATGTTTCTCATGTGTTTATTATCCAATGATAAATTATATATGACTTATTGACATGTTTTACCCATTACTGAGCGTTTTAGCTCAAAATTTTATTATATTTACTATTTCACTAGGAATTGAAAATAAATATAGTGTATAATATAGAATATAAGTAAGTGTGAGGATTTTTTTGGAATAAATGATTTTTAGGTTACAAAATTAGATATATATATAGATAATTTTTAATAACACTAAACATTTTGGTTTTGGGTGTGTGTTTTATTTGTGAGTTGTAATTTGTAAGTGTATAAACTGATGTGAAATACTTTTATGTTATGTTTGGGCTACATCAATGTGAATTTATATTGAAACTATAACATTATCTAAATCACACAACTAGATTATACTTAGGATATTATTATTTAAAACTTTTAAAACCAATACATTAGCTTCTGATATATCTCTACCTCCACTTCTTTTAAGTACTATAAATTTAATTTTTAATACCCCGTTATTTTCAAACAAAATTTTTCCATCAATTTTTTATTTTTATTTTTTAAAAATAAATATTTATAGTTATATGGTAGGAACTCCCACTATATATAATATCTATAACTTGATTATCAATAATATTGAGTATAAATGTCAAACAAATTGACTATTTAGTATCTCATCCTTTGATTTAATTAGATTTTGATAAATTAATAATTTATTGTTTCTTAGATAATTAATATTTATAATTATTAATTTTATTATAAAAATTAATATTTTGATGCCTTAAAATAACTTTTTAATATAACTATTTTAATATATACTTTCTATAAGTGGAAATTCTAGTAATCATTTTATTATTATTAAAGATTCATTTTTCTTCTATATCTTCATGAACCATAGGTTTATCTTTCCCAAATAAACCATATAAAAACAATATCTAGTAAATATAATAGGATAATCATAATTTAATCACCACATAAAAATATGGTGATCAAATTGTATTTTATCTATACAAAATACCATGCTTTAACTAAGAGTTCCAAAGTAGTTTACTCATCTTTTATATAAAAATAATTATTTTATTATATATGGTAGAATAGATACTTTTATTTTTTACTTTACAAAAAATTTATAATCCTACAAATTGAATTAAAATTTTCCTAATATTAATAAACCTAATGTTCAAATCCAAATCCAAATTTTGGTTAAAGAATTGATCATTAACTGTTAACATGGTCATCTAGATTTGTTGATGATTTATGAAACCCCTCCGTAACATTTTTATTTGAGACACTTCTAAACATATAGAATTTTTTATCAGTATGTTTTTAAAATATTTTTTTCCATTTTATTATTAATATCCATTACCTATTTATATAATATTTCATTAATAATTCTCTTTTATTAAGAAACTTATATAAATTCATTAATGATCATAGAGTTTTCTATATTTTTTACTTTATGTTTAACTAAAATTTAATAAAATTTTTTATCTTAAGTTTTTCTCTCACTTCCACCGAGTCTTGAATCTCTTAATGAAATATTAACATCACATTTTTGTATTGACATGTAATTTTTTTGTTCTTAAATTTTAGACTCTGATTGTCTTGTTTTTCTAAATCATAATCATGCTAATATTTTATGTAAATAGTTACTTTAATTTGTTCTTTAGTATATGTTATAGACTCAATGTAGTTATAATATTGGAAAATAACTACAAGTGTATCTTATTTTTATCATGTTAATATTATACCCTCTCTTCCTTTGATTCACTATCATCATTATTATATTCTATTAACAAGATATCCCACTTTTGCACAATTCATGTAATTCAATGGTATTCTTTACCCGTGTACATCTTAATAAACATATTTTTATAATTTTTATCAACCTTTAGTTCTTCAATCTTATTTGAATAGTTATTATCAGGGAGTTGTACCTTTCCATACCTAGAATATAATAGTGGTATCTTTCTTTTAAACCTTTGTTTTCACTTCATAAGATTACATTAAATATTTATCATTAACTCATTAATTTATTTTCACGATTATTCCTTGAAAATACAATATTTCATGGATTGAAATATAATTTTCTTAGGATACTTATCATGAAATTTTATCTAGCTTATATTAATATTTCATAAGAAATTAATGTACTTTAGAAGCCATTAAGAGAATCTGTCATCAAATATCATTACTCTAAAACGTATAACTTCAAGTTAATATAAGTTGGAATACTTTTTATTATATATTTAATAATTAAATATATTCTCAAAATTATCTCATGGATATAATAATACAAATAAAAATAAAGACTTAATAAAATTTTTGTGTGTCATTTTTAGATGTTAAGATTGGTTTCCTAGTACTTTAAGGTTAGTTTCTCTTAATTTTAAGTTACCTTAACAAATATAATTTGGATTATCATACATTGATTTTAAAATATTATAACCTATTACATTCATATAAATAATATTTTATAGATACCCTCCTAGTTCATTCGGTATTTTTTCATATTCTAAAACTTATATCTTATCTTTTTCTAAATCCATTTTTTTGTAGCAATTCAATATATCAATAAATAATAAAACTACATTCTTTAAAAACTTATATGATAAATAATTGTTTCCTTTAATAAATAGTTATTTTCAATAAAAAATTAGTATTCCCTTATGATGGACCAGAGTATCCATATTTTTCAGATAATAAGAAAAATCTGAATACATCAAAATTCATTAACTATGGTATATAATATCACATATTGATAGAAAATATACAGTCCTAATAGTGGTGTGTATTGAGATGGGGTTAAATTAGGCCATAAATTTACATTTAAAATTATTCAATAATTTAAAAATGAGTTCCACTCTTAATGTCTCTTATATCTCAATGATTAGAGATATTATTATTATGAGCAAAAAATAGTACAACAAAATTTAACTATTAGTTACAATAAAATCTTGAATTGAGATAGAATCTATCATTAAATATAAAAACTAAAAAAAATTCACTATCTGTAGATAAATCTATCTATTTTTTTATATAACCATAGAGAGAAATATTACCAAGTTTTATTATATGATATTCCTTACACAAGAATCACTCCTAGTTAAAAAATAATTAGTTCATATAAATCACCCAAATAGAGGCATGAATATTGAGAAACATTACTTCCAATCATTACACGTGTTTATAAAATTTAATATCTTTTTCCATATCATTATGTGTGATGTGATGCATTTAGTTTCATTAATTATGTATTCACATGTCACAACTTGTGATAAATCACATTTCTAGTTGTGTTTCCATCACAACTAGGGTTAACCCCATAATAATATTTATAATACTAAATCATTGTATACTATTCCCAATGATTACAATAATTGTGTTTCAATGGACAATTTTAGAATAATGTTGACACTCATGGATCTCCAACTTCTATAAACATTACGTTTTAATTATGAAAATATTATTTCACTATCAATAACATAATATTGTTTTATTTTAATCAAATTATTTAATATTTTACTCAAAAAAAAACTTGAACTCATTACATCTCTTATTAATATCAACACATCTATATTTTAAGTTGTATAAATTAATTTTTTTAATAAAACTTATTTTTTGCTAAAAAAAGATTCAAAATTTCAAAATATTTTTATTATATATTAAAAATACTTCCATAAAATATTTAACAAAAAACTTCATAAGACCATCTCATAATATGTTCATCTATTTATTTTATTATTATCCATAAAATAAATATTAGCTAGAAACCATCCAACTATTAACTAATATCTTTCTAACATAAGATATATTTGTCATCTAACTTTCTTACTAAAAAACATCCTTATGTTTTCAAACATAAAATATAACTGTTGAACCTATAGTACTCCAATTATATAGTCAAAAAAATTTCCATTATTGTAAAAAAAAAATCTTACTTTCACATCCAGTAGGGTATAATCATCCAAATAACCTCTCTTCCTTTTAATTTATTATACCTCCCCATTAACTTCATATTATTCTTGATTATATTATTTGGTCCATTTTTATACCTGATAGGGGAGGGGGTTCAATTAATGATTTAATTTTTATGATTTAATTTTTATATATCATCCACTATGATTGATTCAATTCTCAATACTCTCTTTGATAATATCTCAAATTTTTTCATCAAAATAGATAAAACCAAATAATTTATCAATAGTATTTAAATGGGTTAATCCAAATGTCGATTCTAACTCTTTAAAAGGTTTGCGTTGAGTTTTCAGGCTAATATTTCAATTGTTAAACAAGAATGTGAAAAATTAAAATTCATCAATTTAAAATCATGAATAGAGGTTAATACTGTGTAGGGAAATATCAAGAAAATTACTAGACACATATTAATGGGTTATTTATAATAGCTCCTAATAGTGTGATATATCTCCTAAAGATCTATGGCCATCACTCAATAGGGTTATTATACTGCATCCTAATATTCATAAAAAGAAACTTCTAATGAACCAAAAAATAGGTCATCAACTAATCACGTGTTCCAAGTCATTGTGCATGTTAACCTTGTTATCTAGCTTAGTATAGTCCAAAATATTCTTACTAATATGGTTAGATATTATTATATCATAGGTTAGGATGTTATTCCTTCTTACCACCTTCTTCATTAGCTTTAACACAAAAATCTCAATATTTCACTTCTTAGTTTTTATTAACCATCATTGAAAATTGAGTATTATAGGATTATTTCTTCCATATATTCTTCAATGAACAAGTTATACTCCTAGATATAGTCATATTCTTACTTAAATACATATAAAATCTCTCCAAATTCAAATATTTTATCGGGTTCTCTATCATCTATTTCTCACTATGGAAATTCACTTTTTGATTTTTTTTCTTTCACATTCACAGATAATATTTTGAATAATATTTCTATATTAAAATTTGGAAACCTATGATGTTTTTTATAAACATGATATTCTTACTTTAATATATTTCAATAATATTTCTATTTTTCCCATCATTTAATACCAGTTAAAATTTACAATGAAATTTCCAAGAGATTTAACATTTTTATTATTTAAAAACTATTTAAAATCCAAGATATTTTTAAACCTATATCTCATAAGAATAAATTTTCATATGTATATATTATTATAATGTGGAACCTATTTTCACTACAAAACTATCTTTCTTCATGATATCAACCTTGGATTGACTATTATTTCTCATCATGAATCAAAAACTTCTTAAAATAATTATGATGTTTAAAAAAATGAAGAATAGATCATTCATCATATAATTTAAATTCCTAATGAATCTTATAGTTAGTCACTTTCCATAAAATTTTTCGTAAAATAACTCATCCTTATGAAGTCTTCAATATCCTTACATAGTCAAAAAATGAACCATGTGAATTATAAGTAGATCCCTTTCCATTATCATATTTTATTTAAAGTTATAATTAATTGGATAATTAATATTTATGATGTCCAAAATCATGTTTATGTTGTATTGAAATCATTATTATGAAATATAGACTCATACTTATGATGTTTATAAATAATTTATAAAAAGTGACGAATCATCCTTACAATGTCCTACAAAACTCCTACAAGATTTCCATGACATTGAAACTTTCCCATCCTAGAGTCAAAATGAGTCTTATTGAGACCTACAATAACCATTCTAATGTAATCCAATTACTCTTATAAAGTATTAAATTACTCACAAATTCAACAATTACACTTTTAAAGTCACTAATAACTCTTCCTAAGTCACCAATAACCCTTATAAAGTCACCTCTGACACTTTTGAATTTAACAGGAAAACTTTCAATGTTTAGTGAGTGATATTCCATTCTTATATTTTCTTTTTGTTACCTAATAAATCTTATTATGTATAACTTAGAATAATTCCATCTATAACTCCATATTTTAGAATTATTCACATAAGTTTAGAGCTTATTCAATTAAAATTTGGGCCTTCTCAATCACACTAAATTATAAAAAAGAATTATAAAATAAAAATTCATAACTAATTATAGTATCCTTGAATCTGGATACCCTTTGGAGTGTTTCTTAATATATCAAAAAAATATTTTAATTATTTGACTATAACCCTTTAAGTTTTTTTATAACCAAACTAATAAATATTCATGAACTATTGTAGAAGGTGCTCAAATAATATAATCATAACATGTCATGGGTATGAAGATCAACTCTATAATCATCAAATATATAGGATAATACTATAGATCTATCTATTCAAGGACTCCATGTGGAATAATTTTATTCCAAGCAATAACAAACTCATCCCTAACTCATTTTATACAAAGCATTAATGTAAAAATCTCAAGTAGTCATTGGGATATTCTCCATCAACTAATTTTCTAGATAAATTAACTTTACTTATCATAGATACACTAAAAAAATAAAACAATCATTTTCAATAGTAACTTGGGATCTTTAATCCCCCTTTTGTTTTTTTCAATACCACTTAACTCGACAAATTCAATATTCTTCTCCCCCATAGTGATAATAAAAATAAATTTTAATTTATTTGTGGATATATCTCACTCTAATATTCCTTATTATTTTATGTTTATCCAAGAAAACTTCATCCGTACCTTTTTTTTCATAGTTATAACAAGATCCAATTCTATAGAGTTGTATGTAAGCACATTTATTTATTAGAAATGATACTCTAGTTAAACAACTACAACTTTACCTGATAAAACATTGTGTAGAAAAAAAGAGTGATTAACATAGACCATAAAGTTTTCTATAATCTGTTCATCATGTGATACCCATTCATATTTATAAATTTAAGGGAATTCGAAAAAAATTCATTATAAAATTTATAACATGTCATCATCTTAAAAAAACTCATAAAAATAAACATTCAACAGAATATATTTTTCCCCTTTCAACTTATAAACCATGACTCCCTCTTGATAAACCAATTTTATAAAATAAAAATAAAGATATAGTGTTTTATTATCACACCACACTTAAACATTATTTTATTATTATCTAATTTCTATATTCACACAAAAAATAAAATATCTTTGGAATTATGCTCATATCATCTCCCATACAAGGGACAATATATATAAACTCTTCATCATAGTCATTAAGGAATTCTATAATGAACACTTTATTATTATAATACATCCACACCACTCATCCATACCTATTAGTTTATCTCCTTAAATTTCTAGAATGGTATTATAAATAATCAAATGATTCAATAAGGAGGGGCTTATTAGTTCCTTATTAATAGTATCAAGGCTGATAGTTGTCTCTCTTTCAAGATCCTATCTTTCTTCCAACTTCAACAAATGAATATATATTCATGATTCATTTTGTATATTTTATATCATGATTCTTCCTAGTATTTTTTCCATATTCCTCCTTATAGATTTTTACTTATATGGGTACTCCTTTTTATGAGTCAAGACTGAAGATTCATCTTCAGATGCTTTCTTCTTCTTCTTCTTCTTCTTTAACTTGTTATCCTGGGAAATAAACAATGTCTAAAAATATTTTGAGTTATGTCCAAGTGACTCACACCTCCCAGAAATCAAATTTATTATCCTCTTAGTTATCATTTTATGATAACCCATGTTGAGTCTCACCTAGTTTATGTGAATTTTTGTTCCTTCCATTAGCAGTAGAATTTTCTTATTTTTAATATACTTCCATTTTTACAAGACCATATTTGACTAGTGTGGCCTATTTTCTATCTCTCTTAACCTTTTTATTTGATAGTCTCTCTCATTAATGAGTTGTCAGGAAAACTTCAACATATTGAACTTTTATCCATATATTATAAATATTTCCTCTAGGAAGTGGAATTAATTTTGGTCTTATATAATTGTTCATCTTTCATCTACAAAATTCTACCTCCTAAGAATGTTTTTATTTCTCATAGAGTTAATTCTTTCATTATAGAATTTCACTACATTATTTTATCCAATTATAGGTAAGTGAAATGTTATTATAGAATCTATAGGCCCAGTTCTCAAGTGTTCTACATCACCAATAGTATTCTTTGATGTTCTATGATTTATAATTTTGATTAATATTTTTCTGAAAAATTTCATGCTTCCAATGTTTATTAAAACCTTTTTTTATTCTATCTTGGAGAAAATTCCCTTTTCGATTTATATAAATTTATCATTGGTATAGGATTATTGTTATTATTATTTTCAATAGTCCATAATTTTTTAGTTTCGGAATTATAATATATACTATAAGAAGAATAAGATTCAAAATAAATGTAATAGTTAGAGAAAATTTATACCCTCTTTTTTGGACTAGTTTTCATAGAAAATTTGGATGATATAGCCTGAATGTCCCCAACTTTCTCACTTTCTTCTCTCATTGTTTTTATGGTCTTTTAGATTTAAGGTACCCATATTGTTCTGCATTCAATTATTTTTTCATTCGCATTTTCATTAATATCTTATAATATATAATCTTTTTATAAAAATGTTATCTTGAATGTATTTTTCTTCTCAAGAAGACAATTATTCTTCTAAAACAAACATTATTTATCTTTATCATGTATCCTAATTCTTTCCTTGGGAATAATGTTTTTTTCAAGGAATTTTATTAGTATAGAATTCAATGCGTACTAATTGAATCTTTCTTCCTTTTCAACATCAAATATTAAAGTGTTTTTATACCTCTCAACATAATATATTAGGGTTTTTTTTATTTTGATTGATACTATCATCTTCAAATCTACTCCATGATTAAGAGTATTTATCTTTTGTTATGCCCATCAAATTTCATTAAAAATTTATTTGAGACTTCTTATTCATTCCAATATCACAATTTCTATGTTTTACTAAACTTATTTCAAGGAATGAATTATCTTCATCATCAATATAATTTTTATCATATATATATTTTTGGGTTGTCTATTATAATATTCTGAATGCCACCACAATTAGATAAATTAAAAGAAATTATAGATTTTTTACTTACATCTTCCAATTTTAATTTATTTGGAAAAGAGATAAAAGATTCTATTATAGTCTCTACTTCATTCTCCATAACTTTCTAAAACTAAAACCTATTCATCCATATTTTATTTTATCTGTTATTCTCTCATGGTTTTTAATATCATTTCATACTTTCCTTTATTTTTTAATGTGAGATATCTAACCATATTATAATTGAAGAGTGTGTTATATTACACATTATTAGATAAGTATCTCATATATTATAGGGATGATATATTTGGTTTAAACCTATTAGATAAATATCCTAATATCTTTTTGAAAATGGTTGAATCTTCTAATAAATCACTAAATTCCCTGATGTGACTGACTATCTAATTTACTCTTATAAAATAGAATCAATTATATTATCATTATAAATTATTATATATAAAAACTTTCTCCATATATGTACAATTTATATTATTTAATTTTAACATTTCATTTGGACATATTCTTAATATTACCCCATATCTCCTTGTCTATCTTGAGTCCCATATATTTGGTCTACAATTATCAGACATGGATGATAAAATACCAGTTATTTCTTTCCCATACACTATGTTATTTCATATTTCATCATATATCATGGGAGAATATCAACATATTAGGGTAATGTAACACCCTCATTTTGAGGTACTTCCTTATGCTCCTAGTGTTGTAAAAACTTTTACATGGTTTTAGTTAGGTTTAGGGATCTTGGGTGAGGTTCATGATGAGTTTGGAAGTGGTTGGAATTTTTTTAGAGAACAATGGGACACACAAAAACATGGCTTATAGTGTGGTTCATTTTTTATACACCTATTCAACATGATTTGGACCAAAATGGAAAAGTGATTCCATGGATATAGGTTTGGAATTCTCGGTGGATCGTTGTAGATCACATCCATGGAGACTTCACCAAACAGTGGTTCTGGGAATGGTGAGGCTAAATGAACATGCCCCATACACCAGAGTGTGGTGGTTATCTATGGTATATATTTTAAATATCACTTATTTATAGGGACATAATAATTTTCTATGTATCCATAGAGTGTTTTTAGTCAAACTTCTATTTTAAAACTTCTGAATCTCACACCAATATTGGGGAAAAATTATGGGATCAATATAAAATATTTATGGATGGGGTTTAAATGTGTTCTTGAGAAAAATAACCATTTTATAAATTTTTTATTTACTCTATTTCTTCGTTTATTTATATTTGGTATTTTAGTGTATGATTTGGACTCCGTATTTTCATTCATTTATGGTGGTTTTGGGGGATCTATTTACAGTTTCATACCTTTTTTTATCACTCATATTTTTATGGTGAAAGAATTCCTAAAATGATGTAAGATTCACTCAAAATATATTTGTTATATTATTGTAATCCTTATATTTATTAAAGTGAACTTAATTTATTTTAATAGAAAACTCATACTATAGTTTTTTTGAAAATATTAGTTTTCTTGGATTTAATAAATATAAAATATTTTTTTTGCAAAATGGTTTATTTTTCAAAGATTATTATATTGAACCTTGTTTAATCTCTTGATTTTAATATTTTGGTAATGAAATTATTTACTGAAATTTCTTCTAAAATTTATGAAAATATTTGGTTTTTGAAAAATTATTTATGGAATATGGTATTGGAATACATGGTGGCATGTGTTCATATTTCTTGAGGGGAATTATTGAAAAAAACTTGGTTCTTGATGCCAAACGAGAAATGGAAAATGGGATTTTTCACCTTGTGATGATAAAGTGAATGATGAGAGTCCACTCATGAGTATGTTAAGTTAATTTGACATGCATGTGTGTGTAAAATGGATAGGTATGCTGAGTGGAAAGAGAGAATAAAAAAATTCATTTCTTTCAATTGTTTTACATAAATTATTTTCTTATGAATAACTATTTTGATATTCTCACCCTCTATTTTATATAAACTATGGTCTACCCTATTTATGTTCCTAGTCGCATGTATGTGAAATGTGATGGGTAAAGCTTACTGGGCATGTTTACTCACCCCCTACATATGCACTTTGGTTTTTATGTAAAGTTTATTCCTCATGACATTGGTAAAAGAAGAGTCTCATATTTCATGAGTAGATTATAAAAATTCTCTTTCATTTGGGTGTAATAAGAGAATGGAATTTTTATACGGATTATTTAGATATATTCTACATTGGTGTTATTTCACCAAGATATATTTTGGTTTTATTTATTTTTGTTATTATAATTTTCTTATGAAACTCTGATAATGTTGTTTTATTGGTTTGTCATTTAAATTTTATTAGTTGTATTCATGCATAATATAATTGTTTTGGTCATTTATATTTTATATTTATAGGTTTATATTTTAACAAGGGAAAGTCATCCCCTAATTTTTAGGTAATACCTTATAATTTATTACCAACCTTTTGTGTCTTAGGGATTTCACCTGAGGTCAATAGCACTGCTTAAATGACCCAATCCAATAGGTTGGGAGATTATCTTACCCATGGAATCAATTTTGGTGAGTCTATCAATATGGGATGGTAGTAATGATATAATAAATTTATAACTAGAAATTTATAGCATACAAATATACATCGATCTTCTTTATACTAAAAATCAATTTACCACGGTTGTCTAGATACAAAAGTGTTCAAAGATACTTCTGGGTGAGATTTTATCACATTATCAATGGTTTAACTAATGAATGTATAATACCATGAATTAGTAACGAGACTTCCTACTCGGAGTTCATATTCATGTTATGATTGAAGTGTTTTGTATATTTTTATAGTTATTATTTATTTTTTTGATTTGGAATATTCTATGCCTATAATTTCATGTGAATGATGACTAAGTAGTGTTTTGAGCCGTCTATTGAGATAAATGAGACCAGTAAGATAACATAAAAACCCAAAAGAAGAGGATGTGGAAAAAATGGTTTCACCTGATTCATAGGTGAATCAAAAACTTTTTTAGATCATAATTGAATCATATCATGTTGTTGATAAAGTGAATAAAAATTACGAACCATGATAAGTGGACCATTAAACAATATTTCAGAAAAAAAAACTTCTAATAATTCAGGGGGATTCAGAACCTAAAATATAAATATTTTGGATCAAAAAAATGAATGAGATTTTCAATTTACATAGAATAATAGAAAATATAATGATTATGTTATTAGTCTAAATACTGGGGGATCTTGCACACAAATGGTGGGATTTAACTATCCAAGATAAATTCAAACAAGGCCTTACATAAGAGTAAATGAAGAATTTTTCAAAAATAAATTCTTTCCTCACAACTTCAAGATAGCCAGAATGATATATTTCATCTTCCTAAGGTATGAAAATAAATTAACGATGGAGTATAAAACTATAATTTTGAACATAGTTCACTCTGTATTTGGATATTAGTGAATCTATAAAGTCATCTATATTATATTTGGGACAGTGACTAGAAATTTATTTTATGATATACATCCTTTGTATTATTGATTATACAAAAATTTTCAATACAGTGAAAGTGATAAATAAGGATATTTATATGAAACTAATTTAAGTACGTATATTTTTATCTATAGTAATAGATAGAAACTCTAATGTTGGGAAAAAGAAGACTTGGGGAACTTATTTACAATATAGTGTTATATCTCAAAATCAAACCACTGAATCAGTTCACTTTCTTCCATGACACAAAAGAATATTGGATTTCTCTATTGTGATTTTTTCAACTATGTGAAGTGATATTGTATGAAACCAACTAGATCATGTCAAAAATGTAATCAAATGGAAAACCTTCATTTCTATTATCATACCACTCTATAGTAAATTTCTTGAAATATATCCTATGTCTCTTATACATCTTATGATTCAAATAAATGATCTTATTAGAATAGTTCCCTTTCTTTTAATAGAGTAAGTCATGGTTGTCACGACCCGTCCCCCAGGGTCTGTGCCGTGACTAACCCCAAGCCCGCCTTCCATAGTCCATGGGCTGGCGATTAGCACCAAAGTATTATTCCCTAAAACTAGGAAGGCATTGAATTTATAACCTATAAACACACACAACCAAGCACAAAACAAGATATAAATGCAAGTCAACTGTATAGAAAATGAGTGTTAAAATTAATAAGGGTCCAGAATACAAGCCCAACTGGAAAGTACAGGAAACTAAAAGTACAAGTAAACTGGAGCAAAAAAGAAGATAGCTATTGGGTCATCCATTTGACGAACCGTCAACAGCATTGGAAATATTGGAGTGAGGTAGTCCCTTTGAGTATAACCCACTGGTGATTTGGATTATTATGGGGTACGGTCAGGTTGGATCGAGTACGAATCCAACTGGGTCCCAGGGACTGAAAGTATAATAACTCACAAACCGAGCGTCTGATTGACGTACCGTCTATTGCATTAAGAACCCTATGATGTGGTGGTCCTTTGAGATACTTCTTAGTGGGAATTTGTGACATTTGGAGTATTTACTAGTGGCTTGGGGAGCAGACCCATCTGGAGATGAGCAAGCCTAGTGCGGGAACCCATTAGCTGGCTATGATGAGAAGAGTGACTAGCGATCCTGTGGGGGTCATCTCCTAGTGATCCTGTGTGGTTTAGCTCCTAGAGATCTTGTTTGGGTTAGCTCCTAGAGATCCTGTGTGGTTTAGCTCCTAGCGATCCTGTGTGGGTCATCTCCTAGCGATCCTGTGTGGGTCAGCTCCTAGCGATCCTGTGTGGGTCAGCTCCTAGCGATCTTGTGTGGGTCATCTCCTAGTGATCCAGTGTGGGTCATCTCCTAGAGATTCTGTGTAGGTCTGTAGCAGAGACTCTTAATGAAATAAGATGATTTAGTAGCTATAACTAATCATTTCTACTACCGTACCTAAGTTATACCTGGTGTGAGCTGAGTTCATATCTGTGTGGTACTTCCCTTCATGGTAATACCTTGGTGGTATTCTTCTGTGTGGTGTACCTATGTGGTACTTGCCTTTGTGGTTTTTCTTCCTTTGTGGAGCAGTTGATATTTGGGATTTTGGGTTGTACCCTATGTTTCCTCATGATTGAGATGGGTATACTTGATAACTTAGATATATGTATGGGCATATACCTAAGTAGGGTTGACAGTTGACTTTATGCTTTGAGGTTTATCCTTTGTGGATTTTTTGAGACCTTGAGGGTCTTGGGGTCCCTACTGAGTATCGTTATACTCACCCCTACATGGGCTATGCCAACATCTTGTTGTGTTTGGTGTATATGACAGACAATGTTGATTGAGACTGAGGGTACCAAGACTGGACGGTGCCCGGAGGATGACCTTATGATGAGTCGGTACACGGAGGAAACGAACAGATGTGGAGTGCTGAGGAGGCGATCTATACCTACCCTTCAAGTAGGAACCTCAGAGGATGACCCAACAACTAAATTCCTTTTTTCTCTAATTTACTTGTACTTTTAGTTTCTTGTACTTTCCAGTTGGGCTTATATTCTGGTCCCTTTTACATACTATACTCACTCTGTTTACTATTCAGTTTACTTGTGTTCGTATCTTGCTGTGTGCTTGGTTGCATGTTCTTATAGGTTTTAAAGTCAATGCCTTCCCAGTTTTAGGGATTATTCATTTCGATGGTAGTCTCCAACCCCTAGCCTATGGAAGGTGGGCTTGGGGTAGTCACGAAACAGGCCCCAGGGGACGGGTCATGACAATGGTGATTCTAAGAACACCCAGATACCTCAGAAAATTCAATAAATATAGATAATAAATGATTAAGGGTGGAATTATGTATTTTTATGGTGATTATAACATGATCATGAAATACTAATCATGTCCTAAAAACAGAATGGGGTACCATTCTTCTTAACTCAACTTTTATAGATGTTCTATTTGATACTGGTGAATCCCACCCATTTAGTACTTTATGATTTATTTATGAAATGGGGTTATATATTGTGATTATTCCACACAAGATGAGTATCCTGAAACCTCTTATGAAGTGCGAGTTTACAAGATATAAATGTGAATATTATTCTATAATAGTCTATGGAGTACAGTTTGATTGGGACTTTACTATTTCGTACATGGATATCTCTGAATTTATAATTGGAATTGATTGGATTATTTTATTCTAGGCCTATATCTATTGTTATGTGTGATGAGTTAAGTTTACATATCTTTATGGAATGATGAATCTTTTTAAAAGATATTTGGATGCAAATACATGAAATATATGACTTTTAGTACTAATGATTTTAATTATTTCTAGTAAATTAGTTGTAGAAACTTTGGTGACTAATGACATAATTGGGATATGAAATTTTACTACCATTTTGTATCGCTATTTATATTTTTTATATAAATTTCATAACTTTTCTACCTCAAAGGGATGCATATGTTTCATTTCATCTCATTTTTGTTCAAAAATATTATTTATCTTCCATAATATAGAATGGAACTAATAGAAGTGTTTGGGTTAAATATACAATGGGAAGAATTGGAAAGTGAATGGTTCGTAAGGACAAGTATACCCCCTTTGACTGTTCAATTTATTTTCATCAGGAAGGAAAATGGTTCATTATGAATATATGTTGATTATTATAATAAGAATTAGGAAATAATAAAGAACTGATATATACTAGCTCATATTGATGACCTTTTTAATGAATTGAAGTGATCCTAATGGTTCTCAAAAATTGATCTAGGATCACAGAATCACCAAGTCCAAATTTGGAAAGAGGATACATGAAAGATATATTTAATGAGTTGTTATGGTATTTAGTAATATATTGTTATCCCCTTTGGTTTTACAAACCATCTAGTTATTTTTATAGAATTGAAGAATCATGCCCTTTAGAGGTACCATGAGTCTTTCACTGTGATATTTTTTAATTATATTCTAGTGTAGTCTTTAACTCATAAAGAACATAGAGATCATTTAGATATTTTGTTGATCATTTTGTGGGATAATTGGTTATATGAAAAATTATCTAAATGTGATTTTATGATACAAGAAGTTCATTTTCTCATCTATATCATCTTAGAGAAAGGAATATCACTAGATCCTGCAGAAATAGAAGTTATTATCTCTTAGAAACCACAAAAAGATGTACTTTTGAGATGAATCTTTCTAAAAATAGATGGTTAATATCATATCTTTTATTTGGGAATTCTCATGAATTTAATTTTTGATGATATTTATCATTAAAAAGGGAAATAAATTCTCTTATAGCGAGGATTGTTAGGAATCAAATTTGAATCTTAATTCAATGATCACGTCCCCTCCAGTTCTTGTTTTTCAAAACCTAGGATAGGATTCGTTAAATTTTATGATTCATATAGATCACTATATAGATGTGTACTCATTAATAGAGATAATAAAATAGCTTATATATCTCTGAAGTTATGAATTTACAAAAAGAATTATCTGACCCAAGATATAGAATTTGTTGCGATAGTGCTTAAGTTTGAAATGTGGCATCATTATCTCATTCATGAGAAATTTACTACGACCACTGACCAATTTTTTTTAAATATTTTAAAATATGGATTTATATGTGTGATAAATAAAATGGATGAAATATTTCCAAATGATCAACTTTGAGTTATTTTATACACCTAAAAAATAGAATTCCATTTTTGATTATTTAAGAGATAATTTATATAATCAATTATCCAAACATTCTTGTGTTTAGTAGAAATTAATGAATGTGACTTTGAATATTCATTTGTTCCATATTATTTTCAATAAAAAATTCTTTCCACGTACCACCACATGAAATGGGGTTTTCATCCCATAAATTCATAATATATATATATATATGGCATTGAAATCTCCTTTTTTATAGGTTGGAATGAAAAGTAAAGTGAAAGAGTATATTTGAGGATGCCTCACTTTTCAATATGTCAGGGATGTTAACCAATGACTAGATGGTATGTTTTAATCTTTTTCAATACTCAATTGGAAATGGAATCACGTAGATATTTTTTTCTCACTAGTTAACTAAGAATGGTTCAGAAACATTCTATCATATGGGTAACTATGGATATGATCACAAAGTATTCTCACTTCATCCTTATTGATGAATGAAATACAAGGGAAGACATGGAAGTAATATATATCCCTAAATTAATAAGTTTTCTTTGAATTCAACTTCCTATCATCTTTAAATGAGATCCCTATTTTATTTCTCGAATATGATGATCATTATAGTAAGCTTTGGGAACCTAGGTTTCCATGATCTTGGATTATCATCCTCAAATAGATAAAAAATTGGAATTAATGATCCAAAACTTTATAAGACAAGATCCTAGATTTTGTAATTTATTTTAGAGGATCTTGGGAGGATCATTGACCTTTGGTGGAGTTATAGTACAATAACAGCTTTTAGGCCTTAATAAAAATGGATCATTTTGAAGCATTATATGTGATACCTTATCAGGGTCCACTTTTATATTAGAGACTAGAGAAAAATTATTAATGAGACCAAGACTTTTCCAGGATACAATTGATAAAATATAGATGATCATGAAAAGGATGGAGATGACACAAAGTTGTCATAAATATTTTTTAGATCATCATCTTCATCTATTATAAATTGATATGGGAGATCAAGTGTTCTTGAAAGTTAATTTGAGTCTAGACAATCGATGGTTACATAAGAATGTTAAATTATCTCTTAAGTACATTGGTCATTTTGAAATAGTATAACATATTGGTGATGTTTATTATTGGTTGGAATTACCACCATGATTCTACTTTGTACATAATGTATTTTAGGTATCCCAATTGAAGAAGTACCATCCAAATCCTAGAAAAGTGATTTTATGGGACTATATTGATATATCACCACTTACCACTTTATTTAATGTTCTAATAAAGATTATGGATGGACAAGAGAAAGTATTACATGAAAATATTATTTTTTTACTATGAGTTTTATGGAATCATGGTCAAAGATAGGAGGAATATATGGAACGTAAAAAATAAATGATGGTTCAATAGATTAAAATTTTCAAAAGAAACCTAAATATATAGATTTTTTTGGTATGAAAATCCCAATGGTGGGGAGAATGTAATAACCATAGTTTGAGGTATGCCCTTCTCATCCATGTGCCTTAAAAATCCCTTTTCATTTTTATATGTGGGTCTGGGGAACATAAGTGGTGTTATTGGTGTGATTGTATGTAGTTTTACTTTTTTTTGGCATACCACTAGAAGCACTACACCATGGTGTATTTTGTGGTGGTTTTTGGTATTATTGTACAACATGAGTATACCCAATAGAGCTAAGGGATGTCATGGAATTAGGTGTGGTGTACAAGGTAAATAGTTTTGTAAAACTTATAGAGAGTCATAATGATTCTGTGGTCTAGGGAATGGTGCAACTAAAATGACCAATCCCCAAACACCAGTTCATGGTGGATGGTTGTAGAGAATCTTATAATTATCATCAATCTAGAGGGACCACTCATGTTTTTAAATAGAAAAAAATGAAACCTATCTTGGGGAAAACTTTTGGGATTTGTGTTGGCTCCTCATGGAAGGGTTTTAAATGATGTTTTCAGTGTAAAAGTCCTCTTATAGACCTTGAAATTCATCTTTATTTAGTTTTATTTAGATTTGGAATTTAAATGTGATATATGGATTCCATATTCCATTTAATTTATGGAGATTTTAGGGATGCATTTTTTGTTTCATATCCTTTTTTCATTTGTCTCAGTTTTTGTGGTGAAATTGATAATAAGAGGTAGTGGATTCATTCTCTCTATATTTGTTTTTGTAATTGTAAGGATTATATTTCTAAATCTCTCTTACTATTATATTTAATGGAAAAATTAGGCTACATGTTTGGTTAAAAATATTGGTTTTCATAGTATTAATAAATCCTTTCTTTTTAGTTAGAGAATTGTTTGTGATTTGAATAAAATTATTTTGATCCTTGTGGAATACATTTTGTTAACGTTTTGAGAATTAAAATGGTAATGCCAATGTTTTAAAATATTAAATAATTTTTTTGTTTTTGAAAAAATTAATTATGGAATATTTTCTTCAAATATATAGTGGTGTGTGTTCATATTGCATGATGTAACTTGTTGAAACTAACTTAGTGATCAGTGTGATATTGGAAAAGGAATAGGGAATTTATCGTCTCATGAAATCATGGTGAAGAGTGACCTCTCATGAGTATATAAATCCCATTCAGCGTGTGTGTGTATGGGTATGTGGAACATGGATGGGAATTCCAAGTGAAATGAAATATTGAATATATTGATTTTGTTAAATTATTTTTCTTGAACTATTTTATATTTATAAATTTTTTTGACATTCATACCCTCTATTTTATATAAACTATGAGAAAACATGTTTCTTGTCTTAGTGGCATGGGAAGTTAGTTGGAAAATTCTTATTGGTCATGTTTTCTCACCCCTTATATATGAACTTTAACACATATTAAAATGTTATTATATATGAAACTAGAAATGGAATGTTATCATATTTTATGTATGGGTAATAATGATGCTATTTCTTTGGGATGTTATTAGAGAATGGAGTTATCTATAGAGTATTCTAAGTGATTCCCCATCGGTGTTGAAACATCCAGGAGTCTTATGATTATCTTGTGTTTTCTAGTTATAATTTTTTTGGTACTCACATATTGTTATTTTATTGGTTTTATTTTTAGGTATATGATTTATTCTCTATAATCATATAGCTGGTTTGGTTTTTTTATATTTTATTAATAATTTTTTTTGGTTTAAAGGGGAAAATAATCTCCCAAAGTATATTTAATACATCTACATGTATTTCAATCCTTTTGTGTTTTGGGGATATCAATTAAGATCAGAAGAACCTTTAACCCTGCCCAATCTAATGGGATGAGAAAGGATGTTACATATAAAACTCACTATTACAACATCACTAACTTCTACGAATTATGATATGAGATATGTGAGTATCCAATTATTCCAGCCAAAAAAATTCATTCCATCAAATATAAAAACCCCTATACAATTAAAATAATTCAAGTTATCTAACTTCAATACCTAGAGGTATATGATCTATTATAGGCACCATTTCTATCAATTTACATCTTAGAGTGCATGTGGCTGGCTATATCATCAAGATGGGGAGGGGGAGAATCATTGATATCATTTTTATTTTTTTATTTTCCTAAATCAATGACTATGAATAATTAATGTATTGATCATCTCTTTGATAATATCTGAAACTTCCTCCATGAAACTAGATAAAGGAACATAAAATCATATGAGAACTGACTAGGTTTATTCTAAAAGTGGTCACTAAAACCTTTCTAGTATCACGTCAAGTTTTGAAACTTATATTTCCAATAGAAAACAAGAGTGAGAAAAATTAAAATATATCTCCCAAAAATCTTGAACATAAGTGAATAAAGTTGAGGGTAACTCCAAAAATACCCTATCAACTACTCAATGTGTTATTTATATTGGATCCTTTCAGTGTGATTTGTCTCTCAAAAGGCATTATATATCTCCCAATGGGGTCTTTATAATACCTCTAAATAGTTTACAAAGGTTTATTCTAGGGAACCCACTATCAAGATTTCAACTACTTCTACCTTCTGTTGTAGTGTTAAAATTTACCTTATTATCCACCTAAATCCTCTAAAACATTATTCTAACTCATACAAAAAAATATTGAAATATAATAGGGAAGGATAATATTCTTTATTCTCACCTTATTTACAATACTTGGAACAATAGTCTTAGTGTTTTCCTTCTTATCAGTTCTTAGCCATATTCTATGAAATCATAATATCATCAGACTTATTTTTTCCTTATTTTGTTTAATTCACAAGCTATAATGTTGGGTGAAGTTATCTTATTCATTAAAAATAATATATAATATATCATTATTAAAATGCTGAATTGTGCTCTCAATCATCCATTTATGTTCCACTCAAATTCCAAGATTCATTTTTTCTTTTAATATTTACAAAGAATATTGTGAATAATATTTCAATACTCAAAAATGGAAACCTAAAATGATTTATAATAGCGTGATTTTTTCTATTTAAAAATAATAAATAATATTTATATTTTTTATCATTTAATTCTAATTAATATTTACATTTAAAATTTCAAGATAATTCTATATTTTTTCATTTAAACCCCAATGATGTCCTTGATATTTTTAAACCTCCTCCATGTTGGCATGCATTTTAACATTCATAAGGAATTTAGGTGAGAAAACTTATATCATAAGATAAATATATTTATTTTCAAAATCACCCTTGTCTTGATTTTTCATTTTTACATTCAATTAAAATATCTTTCAAATAATTATAATGCTTAATCCCTTGAAGGAATTTCTTTGCATCATCTGATTTAAATTCTAGAATCATCTTCCAATAAGTCATTGTATTGAAAAGAATTATTAAAGTAAATCATCCTATCAAAATATTAAAGACCATTACAATGTTTGAAAATGGTCCATATAAATTACTGGTAGTGTCCTTTCCTTTTTTAAATTTTACTAAACATTCATTTCATAATGATAAATGACCCATAGGAAGTTCAGACTCATCCTTATAAATTCCTGAAATTACACTTTTGTAGTTTATGAGCATCCTTAAAAATTATAAAAAACATCCTCAAAAATTTATAAATCATTATTTTGATGCCCAATATGACTCTTAAGTAGTTTTAATGACTTTTCCAATTTCCAATTACAGAATCAAAAATGTTTTTTATGAATGTTCCATGCCATTATGAATTTTCCTCCCAATGTCGAAATAGATCTTACAAAATCCTACAATGAAATTTCCAATTTTTTCCACTTACTCTTCTTAAGTATTCATCCACTCTTTTTAAGTATGAAATTAATTTTTTTAAGTCACCAATGACCATTTTAAGTCATTATTGATAGTTACAAAGTAAAAAATAACTCTTATGAAGTCACAAATAACTATTATGAGGTCTAACAAGTCTTATTACATTTTTATATTCTCTTTGAGTTTGAGAATGACAGTTAAAAATAAAAAATTATGATAATTTCGTCTATATCTAAAAATTCTAGAATTTATCACTTTAGTTCCAATCATATTCAATTTAAATCAGGTCCCTCTTAATCCGTGCACATCATCTCAAAAAAAAATACACTATATAGTCATGAATGATTATAGTTTTATTGAATATAAAAATCCTTTTAATGATTTCTTCATATTTCCATAAATCTATTTACTCCTTTAACAAAAACTATTTAATCTAATTTCCATATCCTGGATGACCTATTTTTGGAAACTATATCAGAGAATGCTCCACTAATATGATAATAAATTTTCATGGGCATGAAGATCATATCTATAATCATCAAGTATATATATTCCCACTATAGATATATCTATTCAATAACACTATATAGAATTTATTTATTAAATGAATCAATAGATTCATCTCCAACTCCTTTGGGGCTATGTAATAATGGAAATAACTCAATAAGTCATTGGGATCTTCCACCATCACCCAATATTCACCATGGATTGAATTTTACTATGATAGATACATTGAAAACAAAAACAAAACTTGTCTTCAAAATTCATTTAATCTCTTCACATGATTAAAAAATGTCTTCTAGGATTTTTCATAATCTCATTATCAAGTTTTTATTGAAAATGTGAAGGAATTGGGAGGGTGGATCAAAGTATCATTCTCATAAAACATGATTTCAATAAAATATTAAATTGTAATTTTTTGACGCATATTATATAAATTTATTAAAATTTATCAAGTAAAATATCATCATTTGATATACGAAACACATTACCCATGGTTTGAATAAAACATTAGTTGCTATTTTGGAGTTATTTTTCTTAAATTTCTTTTGAGTGTTCCAATATTTAAAAAATATAAATAATAATATATGATTTTGTGTATGGTATAATACCAGTAACTACCTTCTATTATGATATATGGCTTCATACTACCCTCATTATATATATCATTATATGATGTTTAAGAAGTATTTAAGAGGTGTTTAATTAATAATAAAGGATTTAAATTCACAAAGGAAATGTGTTATAAAAGGTATACCATATTTTTTAAATCATCAAGTATTAATTAAGAATTTTCAGAATTCATGAAATCTTAAAACCCCATTAATTTAGTGAATTCAATATATAAAATGTAGTTTGATCCATATTATAATATTAATTCATTTTTTAAAACTCACTAAGAGAATTATATTATCTCTCTCCATCCATTACATTATTATGTTGGTATCACATAATTGATATAAGGGTTATAATAAAAGTATCAATTACGATTCAATAAATTATGGATTATATATAGAGGAAATAGTTATTTAACTATTTCTAATGGAACATTGTTGAAAATTATAAAATAAAAAATATTAGAAAAACTAATATTCATATTCATTTATATATAATGTGTATTTATATTAATATTATTCATAGTGATTTTGGGGTTTGGGTATTCATTTACTTATTCATTTTAAATATATTATTTAATTTTAAAATTAATAATTGGAGTATAATATACCTTGGTGAAGATGAAGTGAAAATTTTATTTTTGGAAAAATTTTGAAATTATATAACCATATAAATTATATTAAATTATATATAAAAATAAAATATATTGATCCATTTTCTAAATGTGATATTATTAATATTTTTTGAAAAATAAAAATAAATTTAAATATATTTTACTAATGTTTACTTGAATATTTTTTAGTTAAAAAATATTATATGAAGAATTTGACCAAAAAATATCCCTATACATTGAATTTAACACCCATGAAATCATAAAAGTACTCTAAGGAGGTTGTATGATTTTATATTCCTATAAAACTTCAAAAAAGTTTTTTTAATGAAATAAAAAATATCAAGGATATCTTAAGACAATATATTTCTTAAAAACTGATTCAAAAAATTTTAGTTATCCATTATAAGGTAATTGTATCTTAAATTTATGGAGAGGTAGTTAAAATGCATACATTGTTAGATTCATATAAATATAGGTTAAATATTGGGATGAATAATTTCTGTATAACTTATAATCATAGTCTTTCTGATTGAGTGTGAGTGTGTAACATCCAAACATGTTTAAGGTATTATTTTTATTTTTTTGTAATATTTTTAGTTTATTTTAAATTGGTTTTGAGTGTTTTGGGTGAAGAAGAGATTTTAATGAGGGTTTATATGTTAAATTATATATAATTAATGTTGAAAGTGATATCAATTACATAGTTTGGTGTAATGTGTGTTTAGTGGATTAATGGAGGTGGGGGTACCTTGGACTGGCTGTTGGCTACTCAGTTGATATATGACAGGTTCTCAATAGCCATTTGGGAAGGTTTCTAATGGGGGTAAAATAGTAATTACAATTTTAAATGTTAGAAATTATATATGAAGTTTCCTCCTATAGGGGGTACTTTTCTAAATTTTCTCATCATAAACTCTCACTTTATTTATCTAAATTATAGACAATTTATCATTTTCTTCAAGTTGAAATATTTATCTACCAGTTTAGTTGGAATAGTTTTGGTAATCTCTAAAAGAAAGTTAACATTTAATGAGAATGGGAATAGGTTTAGTCATTATTATATTCTAATTCACTCTTTTTGATTCAATTTTGGATATTTTATTGATATATTATATTTCAAAGGGAATTGAGACTGATTTATTTTTTGTGGATCATACACCTAGTGTGAGGTAGGTAACCCATTTCATTATTTGGTGTCTATTTGGGTGATTTTATATAATTTTTTCATTGATTTACTTATTCTCTAAATTATTTATTTTTTTATCCAGAGGAATTAGTTATAAGGATGTGAAATAATACTACATCACGAACTGAGGTCCTTCATTCTTCCATTACCTCCTTTAATAGATGATAATAAGAATGTATTTATAATATAAATATTATATAAATATGTTTCATTATGATACTATGATTACTTAATTTTTATATCACACATACCTTCATGCTTTCACTTTTTTGGTAATATGACAATGTCATTCATGTGTACGGTGGACAACCAACTCAAGAGGCATTGCGATTCATTCACACATTACATGGAATGTATTAAGGACAGTTTTAATAAAATTATATGATATAAATAAAATATAAATTATTCTATATTGACAATATATAATATTCTTTTCTTTTGTCTAATCTTAGTATAAAATAAAAACAGTGTTCATGAGTACGTATGGCCTATCGTCTCCATGAACAATGTATTTTATTTTCAACAAATAAATTTTATGAAACTACATAATGAAATATATAATGAATATATATGATATTTATATCATGTTTTTCATCATGTATATGATGAAATCATGATATTTCTATGAATACAAAACATAACAAGTCAAATCATGTATGAAAAAGAAGGTGATTATTACCCGAAACATAACTTTAACAAGGAATTGTTAATTAACGAGTAATATAAAGTCACAAATAAATTATAATTGGTTATATATATATGAATATGGTTGTATAGTATATTTATAATAAAATTATATTTATTATAAAGGATGTTTTAACATGTACTAAGGATGTCAAGATTTAAGATAAGAGGATTTATAGTCTCGCATTTATTTTTGTGAGACCTATACCATTTTTACCACTCATTTATTTTTTTGGTGTATATAATTACCTATGACATGTTATATTATGAATATAATTTATTTAATGATATTAAAAGTTTTAATTGATTTTATTCTTTCATGTGGATCACACTTCCAAAGTTACTCACGTAGTAAGGGGATTTTAAACTCAATTTCTGTTCATTGGGTTAAACTAATATTTCACTGATTATGTTATTATATGATTATCTATGAAATGAATTTTGAATATATTATTCTGTATTTACATATTTTTAATGTGAATTTACTGAAAATACACTTAATCAATTCATTTTATAAATTCTCACCTCAATGATATGATATTTGTAAGGTTTAATTGAACAATCTCATTATTATTCAAGACTGCATATGATTAAGTATCTATTGGGTAATATTTATCTTCCATGTCCATGTTTTAGAAAAAAATTTATATTTTTTTACTAATCATAAATAATTTTTTGAACCCTTTTATATACTTTTTTACAAAAGGTCTTAAAATGAATCTTATTTTCATTTTCTAAAATGGTATTCTATGGGTTTTCTTAAAAATATTGAAAGTAATGTTTATTTACCATATATAGAATGAACATATTTTCTTAATTACATGAAACATTGATGCCTTGAAACTTACATTATAATATTACAAGGTTATTTTCAGAGAAAATTTTTTATTTAATAATTGTGTGGATTTTTAAAAAGAAATTATTTTTAAATGGAATTTTTTTTTGTAGAATTATTTCAAGTTATCTATAAAACTAATTTTCCATTTAGGATAACATAATTTTATGTTACATATGATTTACAAGGGATGTTATTCAAGTATAACATCCTTATTATTTTTATGTTTTGTTTATTTTTATTATGGAATGATATTTTATGAAACCAGGTTATTTTCCAGGATTTATGTTATGATGAAATGTTTATGATGTCCATTTATTTCCATGGGTTCTCATATGATGAATAAATTATGTTCTTATTGAAAAAATATCTATGGTTTTTATTATATGATGGGTGGGACCTATATTTACCTCCAATTAATTGGTTAAGGATAAAATTTTTATGAGATAATAGGGTACATGGGAGGGCATCCCAGGCCTACAACCAGAGGGACACAAGAGGTCATCCTAAGCCCACAACAAGTGGGTACACAAGAAGTAATCTCAAACCTCAAACAATAGGGTACATAGAGGTCAAACTAATTAAAAAGTAGTAATATGGGGGAATTACCCAAGAATAACATGATATGATTATCTGGGTTAGTATCCTTGACGTATGATTTTATATGCTTATGTGTATGCAAAAATTCCATGAATTATTCCAGTATTAATCTCTCATGGATTATGATCCTGATTCCCTTATGATTCATGCCTTATTATCTACCAATAATAATTCTATGAATCATCTGTATGGCATTTGATATGTAGTGTATGATATTTAAAATTTATTTTCATGTTCTCATACCCTTATGTTCATGTTATGCTTAAATATATCCTTTATTTACCCTTAATGATCATTTAAGTCCACTCTTTCTTATGATTCCATTACCCGGGTTGTGAATAATGGATTTAAGTAGGATTAATAAATGGAAATACCATTGTGGGGAACATTTAAGATATTCCACAAATTTGGAACATTGTATTCCAAGTTTCAAGAGACACTAAACTATTATGGCCCCTAGACATGTATTTTGTAATGTGATGAATATTCATAAAAAATTATGTAATATCCATGTATGTTAAGCTTGGATCATTATAGTTGGTATCAAATAAATTTTTTAGAAAACCATTATAAAATAATATTAGAAAAATATTCTGATATCCCTAGGAGTATTTTTAAGGATATAGATTGGGATGTCTCTACGGATAAGCTTAAGGATGAGTCAAGTTATAGGAAAATATCCTGAAATTTTGGTAAAGGATAGATAAAGTAGTTTACTTAAAATAAATCGATGTCTAGATAATATAAGGGGATGTAGCATTGGCACATATTTACATAGGGTTAAAACACTGAAAACACTATATTCAACTAGATTCGATGGGTAACAGGTGAAAGACAAAAAGTCTTTCTACACACAAGGTATGAGACTCAGGTAGGACATGTTTTGGATATTTACAAACTCTTTACAAACAATCATGAATGATTTAAATAGATCATCTCAATGAATAAATTAGGATTAACCTAGGGTGTTATATTTTTAGAAAAAAATGTCATTATTTAGACATCGTATAAGCGAGTTTTAATTATTATGAGGTTTCTTGTTATGATAAGTGTTTCTCATACTATGATTTCTGGTTTTAGTCAATGGTGGGGACCAGAAGGAACATGGTTAATTTTGAATATAATAGAATTTTTTTTGATGAAAATTCAAATGTAATGATGATTGGATTGAATGACTTTGTGATTCTTCCTAATCAACTATCACAACATATTATTAACAATGTGAACTTCAATAGGATTCTAAACACATAAAATAATAGGATGATTGGATTTTATGAAAGTTCATGTGGCAATGGTCCTAGAGGAATGAAGGCTCGACTTACTAAGTGTCATGAATATAGGAAGTAAAACTTGATAGAATATCTCAAATGGAGGGGAAGATGATATCTATGTGGTAAAAAGAGTCATAGATAGATAAATTTATGAGTTATTTAATTTCTTATCTATATAGAACATGGGCCTTACCTAACCCAATGACATGACACCAGAATTTACTTCTAGACTAAGGAAGGAAATATTCCATGCCAATCATCTAAGAGGAAGGATTAAGGTATTTATATATTTTGATTTAAGAACTATGAATTGTGCCATATATGTGGATCATTCATTATAAGTTTTTCTTGAAGCATTTGAATGAATATGTCTAATGATGTTTATGGGATAAAAAAGTGATTTAATGAAAAGGTAATATTTTGATAATGGGAAGGTACCCTGTAATATGTTATGGATGCTGAAAAAATGGTTCTTAATTTGTATGAAGAGATGTTGTATAAGAATAATGTAAATTAGATTGTACAGATTATTTTGGAAATAGATTAATGATTTTATAAAAAAGTGTTTTATATAATCATTAATGGAGTTTATGAAATTTTATTATTTATGGAGTATATCCAATAATATTCTGAATAAGAAGGAATCCATGTTTCTAATAAGTATTTAAGGTAATTCAAGTTATTATCATGTTTCTTGAGAATACATGATGAAGGTATTAACATGTTTGGTATGTGACTACTACATTATGCTTTTTGATATACATGGGATCAATGTTAAACTAATTTTGAGAGCTTCCATCTAATGTTTTGGATTTTTAAATTTCAGAAGTTTCAAAAGGATAATCATTTATGAAATGGTTTAGGACGTTTTCAATATTAATGTTTCACAATATCAAGATTTATGCATATTAGATAAACTTTGCTAACCATTTTATTTGATGATACATAAAGATATATGGGATGAATTATCAACATATCTATAGATCATATGATATGTTAGTTCTTTAAGGATAAAAAATTTACCTTCATTTTATAGAGTAATAGATGATGTGTAAATTGATCAAGGAACACCAAAAGCGTGATATTGTGATTATGAAGTGGAATGAAATAATGTAAGTATATATCTTTAAAAAAAATTAATCATGATTATGAAATGGATCATGAAATTTTTTATCCTAGAACCTTAATTGTTTATGAATAAAATAATCCCTAATATCATCATAGATTTATGGTTTTGTTATCCTTAACTTTCTATGGATCACCCAATCCCTTGTGATCAGTGAACTATATCACTCTCTATAATTATTTACACCTTTCCTCTGTGTACAAATATTAAAATTCCACTTATGTTCGCCTATGTGGAAACTGAGTTATGAGTTTCTTTGGGTAACCATTTTGTTTTAAAAATCCATTTTAAAATATGTTTTATAATAAATTTTTAAAATGTTTGTTTCTATGAAAGAAACTATAAATTATTAAAACATTGATGGAAAAGATGAATTTCGTGGTTGAAATTCATTTTATCTGTGGTATAATGTTACACTTTGATATTTTTAAAATGAATTTAATCTTTTAAATATTTAGTGTAACATGAAATACTAATTTTCTATTTCTTTACATGTCACACTATGTTTATCTTTCATTAAATACAACTCCATGTTTATCTTTCATTACAAGTAGTATTGTATTTCTTCAATAACATGCTCAACTTACAATACCGAGCATCAGGGAAGCATGAAATAATATTATTGTGATTATTATCACCTAGGTATTGAAATGTCATATATGAATAACGTAAACTAAATTATGAAACTATGGTTTAAAAGTTTATATAAAACTAATTCATTAAATATCAAATAAATATAAATGGAAATAAAAACTAATTTAATATATATGATGTGTTTTTATGATAAACTATTTTTTTCGACCAGAATGTAGTTTTATCTTAAAAAATCACTATTAAGGAAATATATTAACGATATTTATATGTTAGATATTCAATAATTGTTTTTAAAAATTTATCTAATAATTTTTAATGGCTTACTATAAGAATAAATCAAATATTAAGAACAAAAGCTGTATTTTTCTAAATGGTGGGTTTTCTTCCTTTTAATAGAACACTTATTATAAAACTAAATTTTGAAAATTTTAAAATTTTTATTTAAAAAAAAATTCATTTTCAAAATCATAATATAAAAATTTACTTTGTTTTTTTATATATTTCTGATAAGTTTCATTTTTTTGATGAATAGTGAAAATACTGCATTTCAATTGAAAATTGACTTTTCATCTAACTAATTTATAATGTTTAATTTTATATAAATTTTTTAATAAAGTAATGAAATGACCCAGGTATTTATAGAATAATAATTTTTTATTTATATTAATACTTATGAATAATATATTAATTTTAAGTTAAAGGGGACACTTTTCTTGATAGCGTATTCGACATGTAACAACAGGCTTCTATGAAATCTTACATTGCACACAACATTGAGTTATAATAAAAAATAATACAATATTATTATTATTATTTTAAATGGTAGTTAACACCTAGACGTTGGAATGATGGGAATGAATAGTATTAACTTAATTTTTAAATATGGTTTAATCATGTTTAAATGATGATTCGTTGGTCACCAAATCTATTAGAAATGGAAATAAAAACCAATTAAATATAATGGATGTGTTTTTATGAAAATATATTTAAAATAGAATAATTGTGTTTTCATATCACTCTTTATGGATTTTTATTTAATGAAAAATATATAATATATATTAAATGTAATTTTTTAAATTCATCTTATATTTTTTCTAGATATGATATAAGAATAAATTCATTTTTTGGACAATAGAAGTATTGTTCTAAAAATGCATTTTTACCACCTTTTGATAGAGAACCATTTTTAAATATAGTTCCTTTTTTACTTTTATATGTTTTATTTGACAAAAATAACATCTTCTTTATAAGAATAACATAAAAATTTACTTTGGATGAAATTTTGGTATTTTTCTCCTAAAGTTCATTTTTTAATGAATGGTGAAAAATACTGCATTTTAAAACTGTCTTTTCATTTGATTTATTTAGATGGTTAGATTTTATTTTTAATTGGTTTTAAAGTGTAACTGGATTATGTTTTTACTATTTAATATAATGTTGGTCATTAGATGTAATTTCACTTTTTAATTAGTCATAAACACATGTCAATCTTTTGATAGTTATTATTTCTTAAAAGATCACTTTTTGGTTTTGACAACGAGAATTAATTTTAAATTAATTTATGAAACTACTATGTTTTGAATTTGGAAAAATAGATTCTATATTTGGAATCAGAAGGTCAAAATTGTGTAAATATGTAACTTTTATTTTTAGACATTATGAATAGTAACTTCATTTTATATTTTATTTACCATGGTTAAAGGGTAAACTTGGTAAATAAGGGTAAAAATAATATTATAATAATATTAAATTACACTAACACATCTCCTAACCATATTTAATGATATATTTAAGACCATGTGCATCCTTGAGTCTATTTTAGGATCCCATGGATCCACTAGTGTGTGAAAATGACATTTAATTACTTTTAATTTAACGGTATGTAATATATAACCTAAACATGTATCTTTTAGTAAAACACTTTTTATATGGGGTTATATAAGCTATATTTTCACCTATAAATATTAATTATAAATATAAAAAATATTTCTTAAATCTTGTTATTTTATTTATATTTTTTAGAGATTAAATAAATAAATGTATTTATGACACAATGGTGATGTAGTGATTACCTTACTAATGAAAGATTTAAATAAATGAGATTATAAATATTAAAATAAATTTATTTTGATACTTTTTATGCAATAAAATAATTTAATGGATGTTTATGAATTTTTATATTTTAATTAATGAAGTTTTTTCGAATTAATAAAGTTTTTATGGATTTAAAAAAAATCATGATATGAATAGTATAAAAATTGATATAAATGAGTTTATAAATAAATTAATATTTTATTAAATGATATAATAGTCATAAAAATCTAATATATGAGAAAATTACATATATGATGTTAAAAATGTAATTAATGATCCATTTTGGGTCTCTTGGAATTTTATAGTGACAATATTAACCATATAGTGTGAATATACAAGAAGACATGGTAATAGTTAAATTAGTTAACTGAGTGTTAAAGATAAATTATAAGGTTAAATTTTTATCCAAAACTTGTCTAAAACCTATTTATGAAAGGATTTCGAACCATCATCATCTTATTTTCGAAATATATCACTTTTTTGTTATTATAATTTGAAAATTAATTAATAATAAAATAATACTTTCAAACTTTCCTAAGTGCCCCTCCTCCCTCTTATAAAAGGACACCACCATTAACCCTTAATCACACATCTCAAGACACTTAGATCATCAAAAATCATACAAAATAAGCTCCCAACATCCCTCTATTACTCCTAGAAGCCTTACATTGGGAAGAAGGAAATTAAATAAGGCCTTTTAGCTTAAATCAAAAGGAGTTACCCAATTTGAGGCAATGTATTCTCTTAAGATTATTTCATTTATTTTCCGTCTCCAACCCCCTAAACTCTATTTATTAAATTATTTTATAAAAACACTAGTATCTTCAATATACTAGGTTGTTTTTTTGAGATCTATTCGAACTACACTTAAACACACCTCCTTCTAATGGGTATAGAACATACTGATTCTTTGGACGGCGAACTACTTCCTCATGAAACGATGATTGTTAAATATTCTCCTACCACCTCTTAGGGTGGCCATTATAGTGTCACTATAATTATATATGATATATATGATATTTATTTTATCTCTATTCTTCTTTAATTCTCATTTATAACATACCTTTATTATTTTTATGTTGTATAAATATGATAATTTCATTTGAGGAAGTGCGGACTACCGCCCCCTCAAAGTGATATGACTCGTTCATGCTATACATTTAATGCATAAAAGATTTAATTAATGAACTTATGTAACATATGTAACATATATATTATAGAGTAATTATAATATACCTATTTATCATTTATTTTTCATTCCATTAAATATAAAAAGAATGAAAGTAGCGTTAATGTGTATGTATGACTTACCATCTCCATGAACAGTAAATTTAATTTATTATATCCAAATGTTATGGAATATTTTAAATACATATATACTGGATATATAAGATATATATGATATCTAAATCATGAATATAATTCTAGAGATAATGTAATTTTTACCACATAGACAATTTGTAATTATAACAAGTTCATTTTTGACTCAAGTTCCGAACATCGACAAAATGTACGATATGAACTCAAATATTAACTAATTGTTATAGAAAGGTAATAAGTGATATAAAAGGAATAATAAACTTGAAAAATGTTATGAAGTAGTTATAAATAAACTTTATTTAATTATTCAGAAAATTAATGAACGAACGAGTTAAGCTGGACACGAGGTAAGAGACTTCATCTCAATATCCTTTCATTGAGTCATATTTCGATAATATATACCTCCTTTTTATATGGTGTATAATAAAAGCCTTTTAATTTTACTTTCATTCAAAGAGAATATTTATTCTTTGATGTGTTTTACTAAATGACAAAAGGAATGTTTTTAACGTATGCGACAACAATGACCTCTCCACCACCATAATTATTATTTGGCTTCCTCTAAAAGCCTTAAGGTTTTTAAAAGGAAAATAAATCCCTTATTTACTTTTTGGGTGTTTTGGTATTGAAAATGATTTTTGAAATGGATTTAGTATTTCAATATTTGAAAATGATATCTTGTGATTTCAAATTAAATGTTATTACTAAAATGTTGATAATTTCAATATTTTATGTGTTATGATTATAGAATGGTAATTGGACATTTGACGGGTGGTTACGTGATAAACCAAATAATGGGTGGTTCTGTGATAAACCGAGGATGGGTGGTTACTTTATAACCTACAATTCATTGGGTATGAAATTCGGTCGTATGGATATTCCATTTAGTGATATTTGTAGAATTCAACCATATGGTTATTCCATTTAAGTATTTTTATTTCCAAAGTTACCTTTATATGATATTTTTTGTTTTATATGGGGTTTATGGTAATATTTTGGTTACAAAAAGGGTAAGAAATGAACTTATATTCATAGAATCATTTTTTCTACTTATTTAGGTGAAAAGTATTACTTTATGATAAAGTATTCATGGTTTAAATGTTGTTTTAAGAAACTAACAATTTTCCTTATTTATGTATCCTTTAATGAGATTTTTATGATCATCCAAAGTTTTGAAATGTTTTTCACAGGACTTTAAGATGGATAGGGTTAAGGATGGGATCAAGGAAAATTCATGTTGTCTAAAACATGTAACTATACATGTTTTCTTTTTTTAAGAGTTCTTGTTTTGTGAAAAAAATGGATAGTGAGTAGAAGTGTATACTAATAATATTCAAGTTGTTATGTATAAGTTATGACCTAATTATCTAAAGATCTAAACCTGAAAAAATATTAAATATGAATTATTAACTTAATTCAAGATTATGTAATGTTTAATGTCAGGGCCTTACAGTTGGTATTCGAGGTCAGTTTAGATAACTTTAGAGGTTAGGGTGTTATTTAAGCATAAGTGAAATAACCATAATGTTTAGAATATTTGAATTACTCATAGTTATTAAAGAATAAATTGAATGAGTTAAAGATAACATGAATAAATATATCTTAGTATTTACCCTCCTCATAATATATTATATGATGATTTTAATCATATACTCACACTGACCATTTTGGTTTTAGTAAATGGTTGGATCTAGCAGGAACCAAAGTAACAATAGATGTAAAGAAAATAGTGACGGTTTTCTGAATAAGCAACCAAATCAAATGGGAGCTGCAATAATAACTCTTATGGTTATTATCAACCAACTATCTAGAGTTATGATTTACCACCTGAACCTTGGTGATTTTTATAAGGCATTGTATATGCGGGAAACAAATCCCTACAGAAGTTCAGGTAATAATCATAAAGGTATGTATATTAAAAAACCTATGCATAGAGGATGTGGAAAGAAACACCTAGGAAAAGGCTTCAAAGGGACGAGAAGATTCTATATATGTGGTAATGAAGGTTATAAAGCAAGAACCTTCCATGGAAAAAGGAAGTGTCCAGTTGAATCTAGGAATGGGAAAGAAGTTATTTCCTAGGGATCAATTGAATGTTTTAAATGTGGTGTGTACGGTCATTATACAAATATATGTCCTGCGAAGAAGGTTTGGGAATGGGATTAGTAGGACTATAAAAATATATATTTACCAATACCTAATACCATTCCAATTTAGGATGAGTAAACAAAAATGACCATTGAAATTAATGGATTATTTCTTAGATGATGTTTTGACATTATTGAATCTTAGGATATGATTCATAATTTTGTTTGTAGGAAAGAAGCATTACATAATAAGTGGGAAAATAATGGTTAATAGATCATGAAGAATGTTGTATGTGTAAGAAGTCTAAATATAAGGGATTTAAAAGTTATGGTAGATTTTAGGATGATGAAATTCTTAAAAGTATTAAGGCTCTTTTGATGATGGGATTACTTTGGAATACTTTTTCTAGTATGTGTAACCCTAAAGTTTGATATGTGAAAATGTTATTCAAGAAAGAATTATCTTTTCTTGTATGGACATAATGGATAACCATAGGGGTTCATATGATCTTTTTTTGAGGTGATAAATGGTTATTACATTTTGGGATGAAAAATGAAAGGTATTCGATAAACTTTGAGGATAAATTATGTTATGGTTATTTTTGAGGAACTTATCTAATTTTTGATAATGTTATAAGAATGATATGGTTTTAGAAAAAGGAAAACCCGCTGGATGAGTGATAACCCATCACATCCGGTAAGGCCATGGGAATCGAACCCACAACCGAAGGGTGATAAGGGAGAATTGCCTACCATTGTCCTACGTGAAGTCCTTGGTTAGTATGACTAATTATTTTTAGATAAATTATTTTATGGATCAAGAACAAGTTTATTTTTATAACTTATGTTTTATCAAATGGATATCCTTAGTATTGTAAAATTATTTGGTGATTAAGTGATAAAGATTATTTTTGAAGACATTTTCTCTTTTGGGGAACACTATATGCCTAGGGAAAATAAAATACTATGATATTTCATTTGTCGAGTAATGGTTAAAATTTTATTTTGGAAGAATCTATGTTTTAATTGTGGACATATGGTGATTCAAGTAATTTATTGAAATGATTAACCCATCATAGAGAATATGTGATTAGGTTAATTTCTTTTCAGTATGAGACTTTAAGTGTAGCTGATGTTATTTAGAGATAAATTTTATGATTTTGGAGGAAGACTATGCGATTAGATTCTTACGAGTTTTGGGTTTCAAACCTAAATGGATTATTTTGAATAATTTGAAGGGAAGTTGTGTATTTAATGGTCATTATTAAGCTTTGGTTATTGTTTGTTCAATTTTGGAGATTAAGAGTGGTATTTCTTTTTATAAAATATTGTCCTTTTTGGGGAATATCTTATCTTATAATAACCATTTTGGTTTTGGTTAATGTCTAAAGATAGGGGAAATATATGGTTTATCTTTTTTGGATCATGTTATTCTCTATAAGTTGATTCTAGCACTTCAGGTGTGACCAAGTCATATTGAATACTCATCATCTGGATAAAAGATGAGTTTTTGGTAGAAACTTATTAAAGGATGAAACTCTACCTGAAAAGTAAGTATATTTCTTTCTGTTATTAGTCAATATCATAAATAAATTCTCCAACTTTATGAAAGGGATCTTAAAAAAAAATTTCTGTTTATATTTCCTAATTGAGAATCAAAGACCATTTAACCTATCAAAAGTTTGTGGTTTTCTAGTGGTTAACTTTCTCCTAATCATGTTTTCTATCACTCTCCATCAGAACTTGATGGTTAGTTTTCTATTCCATATCCATGTTTTCATGGAAAACTAGTATGTGTTATCTCAAGTTACCTTTATACTTATCTTTATTTATTTTAAAGGGATGGTTTTATAGAATCTTTTTTTATGTGGTACTTTCAATGAAGTTTCCAAGCCTAATTTTAAAATTGTGTGGACACAATTTTGAAAGGGGGGAAAGTTGTAATGACCTAGGTATTTATAGAATAATACCTTTTTACTTATATTAATACTTATGAACAATATATTAATTTTAAGTTAAAGGGGACAGTTTTTCTGATAGCATACTCGACACACAAAAATGATCTTTTCTGAAATCTTACAATGCACACAATATTGAGTTATACTGGAAAATAATACAATAATAATATTATTATTTTAAATGTTAGTTAATGCCTAGACATTTGAATGGAGGGAATGAATTGTATCAACTAAATTTTGAAATATTTTTTACACATTTTTAAAGGATGATCCATTGTTTACCAAATTTATTAGAAATGGAAATGAAAACCAATTGAATATAATGGATGTGTTTTTATGAAAACCTATTTAAAAGAGAATAATTGTGTTTTAATATCACTATTTAGGGATTTTTATTCAATGAAAAATATATGATAAATATTCAATGTATTTTTTTAAATTCATCTTATATTTTTTCTAGATAAGATATATGAATAAATTCATTTTTTCAGATAAAAGAATTATTTTACTAAAAATACAGTTTTACCGCCTTTTGATGAAGAACCCTTTTTAAATCTATTTATGTCACTTTTATATGTTTTATTTGAAAAAATAAAACTCTTCTTTAGAATCAAAACATAAAAATATACTTTGGATGAAATTTTGGTATTTTTCTGTTAATGTTCATTTTTTTAATGAATAGTGAAAAATACTGTATTTTAAAACTGTCTTTTCATCTGATTTATTTATATGGTTAGATTATATTTTTAATTAGTTCTAAAGTGTAATTAGATTATTTCTTACCATTTAATCCAATTTTGGTAATTCCAAGTTATTTTACTTTTTAATTATACATACACACATGTCAATATTTTGATAGTTATTATTTCTTAAAAACACACCTTTTGGTTTTGACAACAAGAATTAATTTTAAATTAATTCCAACAAATTCTGTGTATTGAATTTGGAAAAATTGATTCCATATTTGTAATCAAGGGGTTAAAATTTTGTAAAAGGTAACTCTTATTTATTAGACATTATGAATAGTAACTTCTGTAAATATTTTATTTACTATAGTTAAAGGGTAAATCTGGTAAATAAGGGTAAAAATAATATTATAAAAATATTAAATTAACCTAACACATGTCTGAACCATATTTTATGAGATTTTTATAACTATGGGAATCCTTGGGTAAATTTTAGGAATCCATGGAGCCACTTGTGTGTGAAAATGATATTTAATTACTTTTAATTTAATGTTAAGGAAAATAGAATCTAACCATGTATCCTTTAGTAAAACAATTTTTATATGGGATCATATAAGCTATATTTTTCACTATAAATTTTCATTAGAAATATTAAAATATTTAATACATCATGATATTTTAATTATAATTTTTATAGATTAAATAAATAAATATATTTATGACACAATGGGGATGTAGTGATTACCTTATTAATGAAAGATTTAAATAAATGAGATTATAAATTTTAAAATAAATTTATTTTAAAACTTTTTATTCCATAGAAAAATTTTATGGATGTGTTTGAATATTTATATTTGAATTAATGAAGTTTTTTCTAATTAATCAAGCTGTTATGGTTTTTAAAAAATCATGATATGAATAGTATAAAACATGACATAAATGAGTTTTTAAATCAATTAATATTTTATTAAATGACATAATAGTCATAAAAATATAATATTCGAAAAAATGACCTATATTATGTTAAAAGTTTCATTAAGGATCCATTTTGGGTCTCTTGGAAATTTATATTAAATATATTAACCATATAGTATGAATATACAAGAAGACATGGTAATAGTTAAATTAGTTAACTAAGGGATAAAGCTAAATGATAAGGATAAATTTGAAACAAAACTTGTCTAAAACCTATTAGATGATATTATTTAGACCCATAATCATCTTATATTATAAACATATAACTTTTTTGTTATTATAATTCTAAAATAAATTAGTAATAAAATAATACTTTCAAACTTTACTAAAGTGCCCCTCCTCCCTCTTATAAAAGGACACCACCTAGAACCCTTACTCACACCTCTCAAACCACCTTGGATCATCCAAAATATACTCAAATAATCTCTAAACTAACCTATATTCCTCCTATAATCCATACATTAGGCATAAGGCAATTAAAGATTGACTTTTAGCTTAAATCAAAAGGAGTTACCCGATTTGAGGTAATATCTTCTCTCAATATTCTTTCATTTATTTTCCTTATCCAACCCCCTAAAATATATTTATTAAATTATTTTATAAAAACACCAGTATATTAAATATTATAGTTTTTTTATGATAAGGGTTTTAACTACACTTACACACACTTCCCTCTAATGGATATAAAACATACTATTTTTGTGGATGGCGAACTACTGCCTCACAAAATGATGATTGTTCAATCTTCTTCTTCCACCTATTAGGGTGGAAATTTTGATTTCACTATAATTATATATGATATATATGTTATTTATTTTATCTATTTGATTATGTAATTCTCATTTATAACATACCTTTATGCTTTTCAGGTTGTATAAATATGATAATTTCATTTGAGGAAGTGCGGACTACCGCCCCCTCAAAGTGATATGACTCGTTCATGTTATACATGGAACATATAAATGATGTAATTAATGAAATTATGTAACATATATAAAATATATATTATCATTGAATTATAATATACCTATGTATCATTTAGTTTTTATTCCTTTAAATATGAAAAAGGAAGGAAAGTAGCGTTCATGCGTACGTATGGATTACTGTCTCCAAGAACGATGCATTTCATTTATTATATCAGAATGATATGGAATATTTTAAATACATATATACTGGATATATATGATATATATGATTTATAAATCATGAATATAATTATGTAGATAATTCACTTTTGACCACATGGTCAATTTTTAATTATAACAAGTTTATTTTTTACTCAAGTTCCGAACAATGAAAACATGTCTGATATGAACTCAAATAATTAACTAATTGTTATATCAGGGTAATAAGTGATATAAAAGGAATAATAAACTTGAATAAGGTTTCAAAGAAAGTAAAAATTAACTTAATTTTATTATTTAGGAAATTAAAGAATGAACAAGTCAAGTCGGACATGAGGTAATGGACTTCATCTCAATCTCCTTTCATTAAGGAATATTTCGATAATATAAACCTCCTTTTTTATATGGTTTTTAATAAAACCCTTTGAATTTAAATTTCATTAAAATGGAATATTTTTTGTATGAATAATTTTACTAACAATGACCTCTCTGTTGCCATAATGGTTATTTGGATTCCTCTATAAGCCTTAATGTTTTTAAAAGGAAAATAAATCCCTTATTTCATTTTTGGGAGTTTTGGTATTGAAAATGGTTTTTAAAATGGATTGAGTATTTTAATATCTTGAAATGATATCTTGTGACTGAAATTAAATGTTATTACTAAAATGTTGATATTTTAAATATTTTATGTGTTATGATTATATAATGGTACTTGGAAATTTGACAAGTAGTTATGTGATAAACCAAATGATGGGTGGTTCTGTGATAAACCAAGGATGGGTGGTTACGTTATAACCTCCAATGCATTGGTTATGGAATTCATATGTATGGCTATTCTATTTAGTGATATGTGTGGAAGTTGACCGCATGGTTATTCCATTTAAGTATGTTTATATCCTAAGTTACCTTTATATGTTATACATTGTTTTTTATGGGCTTTATAGAAATATTTTGGTTACAAAAGGGTATGTATTGAGATTATATTCAGTGAAGTGTTTTTTCTACTTCTTTAAGGTGAAAAGTATTACTTTATGGTAAAGTATTCATGGTTTAAATGTTTTTTTTTGAAAACCTAATCATTCTCCTTATTTATGTATCCATTACAAAGATTTTTATACTCGTCCCAAGTTTTGAAATGCTTTTCACAAGATTTAAACATGAATAGGGTCAAGGATGTGATCAAGGAAAGGTCATGCTGTCTAAAACATGGAACTAGACATGTTTTATTTTTTTTAAGAGTTTTTGTTTTATTAAAAAAATGGATTGTGAGTAGAAGTGTCTACTTGTAATATTCAAGTTGTTATGTGTAAGTTATGACCTAATTCTCTAGAGCTCTATACCTAAAAAGATCCTCAATGTGAATTATTAACTTAATTAAAGATTATGTAATGTTTAATATCGAGTCCTTACAAGTAAAATAAGAAAAATTATACATATATCAATCCAATTTATTCCATTTAAATCATTTTCATATTGAATTTGGATATAAAAATATTTCAGACATTTGAACATTTTGACTTTAAGAAAACCCACTTTCTCGCCCTGTCAATATGATTAATTTTATATAAATTTTAACCAAATAGGTGTTTTGAAATTTCGAAAAATTTATTCCATATTTGGAATAAAGAGGTCCAAATTTATTAAATATCTCCCTTTTATTTTTGAACAATATGGAAAGTGAACTTATTAATTTTATTACAACAGTTAAGGGAAAATCAGGTAATTAAGGGTACAAATAATATTATAAATATTATAAAATTACCCTAAAATTTATCCTAATTTTATTTGATTTATTTTTTATATCAAAACCAACATTACGAGGAATTTATGTCCTTTTTTAGCAAGCTAAATGAATTTAATCGCCTTATAATATTTTATTTTATGAAAATTCAAATTTGTAACACTAATGTTTTTAATAAATATAATATTTATAATATAGGTTTAATCAGATGATATATTCAACCATAAATATTATTTTGAAATATATTTTTTATTCATCATTATAATTTATTTTAAATTTTTAGTAGAAAAAAATTACACTAAAAAATTACACAATGATGATGCAATAATTATTCAATTATTGAAACAATTAAATCAATGAAATTAAAAATATTAAAATAAACATAATTTTATTTTATTAAGGCTATAAAAGAATTTTATTTATTATTATGACATATTAATAGTGTAATAAAATATTTGGTTTGAATATATCTTGATTTCTTGATTTTATTAAAGCCAAACTAATGAATAGTGTCAAAATTGACAATAATGATAGTTTATAAAAATAATAAGTTATTAAATTATATAAAAATTACAAAAATATTAAATAAGGACAAATGGTATAATACATGATATAAAATATAATAAATTTTCCATTTAGTGTTCAAGTGATTCTTTATAAGTAAAAATTACAACCTTTTAATATTGAAAAAGGGATTACCATGGTTAAAATTAAAATAGGTTAACTAAAGGTTAATCAAAATGATGAGGTTTAAAATAACACAAAATATTTTCTAAAATTTGTTGGTTGATGATATAATGATCTTATGTTATCTTATATTCGAGTAAATTTCCTTTCATAGGTATTTGTATTGAGATTTAATTTATTATAAATTAATCTTTTGAGGATTTTCCATAGTTCCCATCACCTCTCTTATAAAAGGGTACCTCTTATTCTCATTTATTCACACTATAAAAACTATTTGGATAAGAAAAATCATCTCCAAATATCCTAAAAAAATCTCTAAATTCATTATATAAGCATTCATTTTGGTATAAATCCATCTGAAGAAGTTTTATTGTGAAATCCAAACGGTGATACAAGAAGAATATGTAACGTTCATCCAAAAATATTTTTATTTTATTTATTTCTAAAACCCATTAAATTATGTTATATCATGTTTATATAATAGTATTGGTATCATTAATATTTTGATTTTTTATGTTAAGTTAATGACCTATAAATGTAGACACTTCCACCAAATGGGATACACAATCTTCGTTCGTCTGTACGACAGACTACCACCACGCGAACCAATGTCGTTCGTTCATCCATTACCAATATTAAAAGTCAGGAATAATGAAGTGTTTATAATTTATATATGATATATATTATTTTTTATGAGGTTATTATGATTCCATAATTTTTATATCACACATACCTTCTTACTTTCCATTCTGTGGATGTACGATAATATCGTTTGTGTGTACAATGGATAACCGCCTCGCGAACTGATGTGATTAGTTCACGCTTTACATGGAATGAATTAAGGTCGTTTTTAATAAAATTATATGATATAAATTAAAAAATTGTTTTTTAATTATAATATGTCATATAATTTTATTTATTTTAATTCTGAAAGAAAATAAAAACAATGTTCATTCATACATACAACATACCCTCTCCATGAATGGGTATTTTTTTTATGCCTCTAACTTTAATAAATCACAATAAAGACATATATAATTAGTATATATTAAATTTATATCATTTAATAATTATGTATATGATTAAATCATGATCTATGTAAGAATATTAAAAATTAAAAGTCTAAACATGTATGAAAATCATGGCAGTTATTACCAGAAACATAACATTAATATGGAATTGTTAATAAAAAAGTTATATAAAGTCAAAAATATTTCATATATCATATGATATATATGAATAGGGTTATGTGGTAGATTTATAATAAACATATTTCTATTATACTGAATATTTTAACACGTACGAAGGATGTCAAGACTCAAGGTTAGGGGATTTCTAGTCTCACTTTTATTTTTGAGAGAATATGACATATGCACCATGCATTTCTTTTTCATGGAATATATAATATCGTATGAAATGTTATATAAAGAATTAAAATTATTTAATGATATTAAATGTTTCAAATGATGTTATTATTTCACAGGGCTTACTATTCAAAAGCTACTCAAGTAGTAAGGGAATTATTAACTCAATTTCCATTCATTAGGTTAAACCATTATTTCATTGAATATGTTATTCTATGATTATGGTTTAAATTATTTTTTATTATATTATTTTTTATATCAACTTTTTTATGTTAATTTATATAGAATAATCATAGTCAATTCATTTGATTAATTATCACTTCAATGATATGATATTTGTAAGGTTTTATTCTATAATATCATTATTATTAGATATTTTTTATGTTTGAGTATCTACTGGGGAATATTTATTTTCAACTTACATGTTTTATAAAATGTTTTCATAAATGTTTTTACTATTTTTCAATTATTATTTAACTTGTATTTTATAATTTTCATAAATTATTTTAAAATAAATCTTTTTTTTACAAAAATGTATTTTATGTTTTTTATTACATAATTGTGAAAGGTATGTTTTTTAAATTCTAAGACATGAATTTATTTTATTAATTTTATTACACCTTAATTACATGAAGATTCATTTACAATAATACTAGTTTATTTTCAATGAAAATGTTTTTTTTATAATTGATTAACTATTTAAAAAAGAAATGGTGTTAAAATTGAAATTTTATTCAATAATTATTTCATGTGATCCATAAAAATAATTTTCCATTTTAGAAAAAATTATTTTATGTCATTTATGATTTGTAGGGGATGTTATAAAAGGATATTATTCTTATTATTTTTATCATAGGTTTATGTTTTTCTTGGAATTATTTTTATGAAACCAATTTATTTTCAATGACTTATGTTGCGATTAAATGTATATGAAATCCATTTCATTACATGGGTTCTATTATGATGAATCACTTATGCTCTTTTGGCACACATATGTATGGTTTTTATTATATTATTGTTGGGATCTATATCCCCCTCGAATGAATTATATAATGATAAATGTTCTATGGGATCAAAGGGTATACGAGAGGGCATCCAAAGCTCATAAAAAGAAGGTACACAGGGGGGTATCCCAACCCTGCACCAAGAGGGTACATGGGAGGTCATCCCATGCTCAAAACAAGAGGGTACACAAGTGGTCATCCCAAGCCTGAAGTAGTAACACATGTGAATATCCCAAGCCTAACATGTTATGATGGCCTTGGTAGGTATCCTTGAGATAATATTTTATATTCTAATGTGTAAGTCACAATTATATGTCTTAATCATATGATATGATCTCATGGATTATTCTCTTGATTCCCTTATGATTCATGAGTGATGATCTTCCTATCCCAATGACTAGAATCTTGTGCATGATCTTTAATATGTAGGGTATGATCCTAAAATGTTATTATCCTATTCTCATACCCGTATGTTCGTGATATTCATACGTATCTCCCTTATTTAAACATTCAAAGAATCAGATCCCACCCTTTATTTTGTTTCCATTCACCAGTTTATGAATAAAGGATATATGTAGGATTATTAAATTTAATAATCATTGTGGGAACCAATTAAGATCTTCCACCAAGTTAGAATATTGTGTTCCAAGTTTCCAGATACACTAAACTCTTATAGTTTGTGAGAGTGTACTTTCTAAATGTGATGATTATTCATCTAAAATGATATAATGTACATGTATTTTAATCCTAGGTCATTATAAAATCCATTTCGTAATAATAATCCTGTAAATTTGATAAATATTAATTTTAATATAATAAATACATGACAAATAAAAACCAATTTTTAAGAAAATATTAATTATTTTCCAAAATACTAATGTTAGTTTTCTAAATTAAACAAATATTTTTCAATTTATATTTTTACATAAAAATTAAATATTTTATTAGGAAAAATGTTTCTTAATTTTTTGTAGTTTTTATATCTTATTCATGTCTTAAAATTTACGGTGTTTCTAAAAACAATTTTTTTACTATTCACCTAAAAATAAATCCATTCAGAAAAATACCATAAATTCAATTTATGGTTTTATGGAAATGTTGAATCCAAAAATTAATTTCAGTTTTAAAAATTAAAATTATAACATTTAGTAATATAACTTTTAAATCAAAACATAAAATATACATAAAATATGTTTTCATAATAATGATGTCTTCTTAAGCTTTGTCATCACTTTATTGTTTCTATTATTCAATGTCTTAAAAGAGTTATAAATCTTATTATAAGATAAAAACATCTCCAATACTTTACTTCATGAAAAAATTAAATAAGAACTCAAAATATCAAAAAATATATGATTTTTTAGAATGCAATTAGAGGTTGAACATTCTCTATTACTAGTTGATGTTCCACCAAGAATGTTGTAACCACAAAAGGGGGGAGGAATCAGTGTGATTGGATTATACTAATTTAAAAACATTTCTCCTATATTACCTCTATACGTACTCGATGAATGGACCTATCACTTTTTCTTCAACATTTATTTCCATGAAATTACTTTATTCTAGAATGTCAAACAACATAGAAAACCTAGATTTGATAATGGGGTTCACCTATATTATTGATGAAAATTTATCTGGTGTGTGGTGGATTTTATACCACACACACAGATTTCATCTTTTATTATATGAAATAATCTCATTTAATGGTATGAAATAGAACATATACTACTTTCACTAACCAGTTGCAATGCAAGAACCAAATTATTGTTATTCGAATCTTGAACAACCCAAAACAACCTTTATAAATACTAGTTTCAATTATCTCCTCTCTTAATTTTGGTATGAAAAGTAACACATGTATCTTGGCACAATGATTCTGATATCCTTCTTTAGCTTGCACAAATTTCAAGGGATACCTCAAAATTTTTCAAATACCAACATAATGCATTGGCCTAGGAAACTGAGTAATGCTCGTGATGAGGATTCTACATGGACCTAAGATAACATCCATATACTCCAAAGGCTACCTTCTATAAGAGAAGGCCTAAGAAATTTACTAGGGATATTATACTCTAGATATTATGGTGATCAATAATAGTGAATAACCAAGAAACATCCATATCAAAGTGGAAGACATAAATAAACACTACTAATAATATGTATAACAAAGTGATACAAAAAATAAATTGATCTCACACTATTCCAATCCCAAATATAAATTATCAAAAATTAAAATAATAATTATGATTCTAAATACCATACTTGCGCCTCATCCATATAACCTAATATGCTCGAGTGGTCCTAGATGGATCCATTACATATCTCATATTGATGTTGAAAATAAAAAAATGGTCTAGATAAATACTAGTGTGAATGAAAAAGGTGTAATCATATATATTTTTATGTTATCACAATGAAACAATAATATATTCTATTATATTCATGTTTATTCACGAGGAAATGAAATAACATAGGTCATTAGGTGATAACTAGGACACCGTGGAACTTGATGAGATATACTCAACCATCAGGACATTAGGTCATAACCATGCTAACACAACCCCTAACCATACCTTCTCTAGTTCCATGAATGAATCTTATCATTTCCTTCTATTATAAGTCTAATACATACCTGATGAATTAGTTTAAGGAAGAATATAAGTTCTTCTAATACTCCCTTAATGTAGGTTCCTCCAACAAGCATCATGAATAACCCCTCTTTATGGTGAGGTTTCACATCCAAGGAATGATTGATACATTCTCACTCAAAGTAGGCTCCATCCATAATCCACATCATCTGATAACACAGAACATGTAAAGACCCGTAAAATTCAAGGAAATTTTTTTCTTAATTTTCTTTGGGATTATACAAGAATGCAGTTTTTGGCGGAACTTGATTCTGAGGCCCGGTGTGCTGAGAATTCATATCCGAATTTTAGCTCGGGTACGTTCAGTGAACGAACGAGTGAGAATTTCAAACTTTTGAACCGGTTCTTGGAATCAAATTCCGAGGGCACCGATGGATTCGCAACGCCTATAATTTCTTAGGAACACCTTTTTCGGAGTTGCGTGTTCACGAGAGAAGTTGATAATAATTGTGGAAGTTAAAATAAAAATTTAACTACAATTTTTATTTTCTCTAAGTGAACTTAAGCTTTGGGTAGAAGTTGGGTAACTACCCAACTTCCCATGGGAGGTTATGAGGGTGGTGGGGCCCACAATAACCCCACCCCTTCACATTCCTTAACTCCCTCAACTCACAATTAAATTTGATAACTTAAGTTTTAATAACTTATGATATTAATGAAGTGAGTTTAATGTGAGTGTTTGAATTTCAAACTAATGTTAAGTTAATAAAATAAGTGTGGGCTTATTTTATTTTTGTTGGAGTCTTGTTGCTTTGGGGAGTCTTTGGGAGAAAATCTAAGAGCTTGAATAACTTCTTCCTCTTCGGCGAAGAACGCGAAGAACGCCGGATTCCTCGAAGATCGACGACGCGATGCCGTCCCCGCGACACGACTCTCTTCTTCCGAGATGTCCTCTTCCCATGACAGATATTCCACGACAAATCCTCGTTCGACGAACCTCCGTTCAAGCTACGCTCAAGTAGGGGATTTATTTATTTTGTTTGTGAATTTCTATCTTGACGCTCTTCGTGTAATATGACCAATTGCTATCGATTAACGAGAGGGGGCCAAACCGCACAAACACGGCCGACCCTCCTCCATTATTGATATTGTTTCTAATATGGTTTGGAATGGAAATGGAGTGGTGCCATCGCACTACGCAGGATCATGTGGTAAGGAATGCGCGGCGCCGTCGCGCCGCGCCGTGAAATCGAACAAGGACGCGACGCCATCGTGCCATGTCGAAGAAATCCAAAGACACCGTGGCCGGAGCGGGGTCGTGGCAGAGGGCCGCGATGCCGTTGTGCCACGCCGGATGAACCTTGGTCGTGGCCGGTTCCAAGCCGCGGAGGAGCAAGGTGACCGGCGGCCGGTGTCGGGCCGCCGGTGTCGGAGCAGGGAGGGGACCAGCCGTCGTCGGTCCCGTGGTGGCAGAAACCGGCCGGCCGGGGCGGGTCGTCCGGAAAAGGGGAAAGCCGGGGGTTCAAACCTCCGGCCGGCCAGCTGAGAGGCCCCCATTAAGGGGGGCCGCGGTTACAAACCAGGGGGGCAGGCTCCCCCCTCCTCAACGGCTCGACCGTTTGGCCGAGCGCCTCGCCAGCGCGCCCAGGCCGGGCTGGGCCGCGCCCAAGCGGGCCAGACCCGGACCCGGTTCGGGTCGACCCCGGGGGTATCGGGCCGGGTCGGACCGGGCCCGAACCCCTTAATACCGATTCTCTTCCAGTTGGACGACCATAACTTGTGATAAGAGCCTCCGATCGATGCACCGTCAGTTGCGATGCGATCCTCGGATCGAGACGGTCGTTTCGATATATCTCACTCAAGGTTTAAGAATACTTTGAGTTTGGACGAGTTGGTTCGTACACGAAACCAACCGGGCCCTCGAAGCGGAAACACTCATATCTTGAGCTCCGGACGTCTGATTGACGTGTCGTCGACTTTGTTGGATTCCTCTTAGTGAGAAGGATCTTTTGGATTAATACTCCCGAGGTTTGGACGCAGGTATAGTACAGTCGGGTTGGTTTTGACTTAAAAACCAACCGGGACCCTGGGACGAAAAAGCCAATATCTCTCAGACCGGGCGTCCGATTGACGTGCCGTCTGCGACGTTGAGTTCCTGTTGACGATACAAAACTTTTGGATACATCAACTCTGGACTATGTGTTAGTTGATGTATCAGCCTCTCGGCTCGTGGAGCGGACTCTCCCGAACGAGCTTGCTGTGTGTGGGAACCCTAGAGCTGGCTGCATTGCGACTGTGACGACGATGATGACTGTACAGAGATCCTCAGTGGATTCAACGACGACGACTACAACACTCAGCGATCCTACATGGATCAGTGCTACCGATCCTGTGTGGGTCTGATCATGTGTGGGTCAGCGCTCAGCGGTTCTGTGTGCGCCAGCGCCTACAGATCCTGTGTGGGTCCGATCCTGAGTGGGTCTTTGCGAGGGTTAGTTACCTATCGATCCTTTGTGGGTCAGATATTATGTGGGTCCTTGAGGGGGTTAGTACCTATCGAACCTTTGTGGGTCCGATGGCTTAGATGAATCAGTGGAAATATCTGATCATCTCTATCATATTTTGAAGAAGTATACCCATGTGAGCTGAATCCTGTTTTGCTTTCCTATGTGGATTGTGTTGTGCTATCCTATGTGGATTTATGTTTTTCTTTCCTGTGTGGACTGGGTTGTACTTGGGATCGGATGTTGGAGCCGAACGAGAATTGATGACTTAGGTATATGTATGGGCATATACCTAAGCAGTGTCGGATGTTACTTCGTGATTGTATCTTTCCTTTTTGGATTATCCTTTGTGGATTTTGGGAGACATTCGGGGGTCTCGGGGTCCCTATTGAGTAGCTTATACTCAACCCTGCATGGGCTATTCCCGCACTATGTTGTGTTGGTTGCAGATGACGGACAACGCTGATCGGGGTGGAGGATTGCGGAGCAGGATGGTACTTAGAGGTGGACCATTGGGAGAGACGTACTCGGAGCGGACGGATGGACCCGAGGAGCTATGGAGGCTATCTGTACTCACCCTTCAGGTTGGACTTCCAGTGAATGGCTCGACGTTGTGGCTTTACTTTCAGTTGCTGTTTTCCCTTTCGAGTTGTACTTTAATTTTAGCTTGGGTTTGTATTCTGGCCCAGTTACTTTTCCTTACTTACTGTTGTACTCAGTTTTTACATAGTGTTTACTTCTACTACTTTCTTGCTCTGTGGTGTTTGTTTACTTTACAAAGGAAATGCCTTCCCTTTTTACCGGGATTTACGCCTTGGTGCTAGTCACCAGCCCCTAGCCTATGGAAGGTGGGCTTGGGGTAGTCACGACACAGGCCCCGAGGACGGGTCGTGACAAATTGGTATCAGAGGAGTTCGGTTCTACCGCAGAACTCATGACTCTGATCTTTTTCTATGTGAAGCAACAGTGTTACGCGTATTGAGTGTGGTTATCAGTTCAGGGAGTCCAGTGTTGGTGCGACGGCTGATGTATCCATACACCAGGACCCTGGCTTCTGATTTCCGACATAATGCACGAAAACATTGATTACATGTGTGTTTCAAGTTTTCTTTGTGATTACTTTGTGTCAGCTCACCAGGTATACTGTTCTGATCGTGGAGCACCTGTTTCCTTTTCAAGATGGCCCCATGATAGAAGCCAGCTAGGGTTCCTAGAGTTGAGCGTGATGACAGCCCACCGAGCGACAAGGCCTCGGTGCAGGGCCCTTTGACAGCTGAGGCACCAGCGGTACCTTTACCCACCGGGCCACCGATGCTTCCAGCCCCAGCCGCTGACAATGCACGCCGCCTTAGTTCACTGCATGAGTTCCAGCGCCAACGACCGCCCAGGTTCCACGGGGAGATGGACCCCCAGGCAACTAAGGACTGGCTGGGGGCAGTGGTACGAGTTTTCCGTTTAGTGAGGACACTAGCAGACCTCATGGTGATCCTCGCAGCGAGCCTCCTGCATGCGGTAGTGGGCCGATGGTGGAGCTTGATGCTTCAGGTGCACGATGAGGCATTTCTTCTCTGGACATACTTTGAGAGCCTCTTCCACTCAGAGTTCGTCCCGACCACCCTCCGTGCGGTGCGCATCTAGGAGCTTCTTCAGCTGCGGCAGGGCAACTTGACGGTCGCCCAGTACTCGGCGAGATTTACCGATCTCTCGCGCTACTCGACAGACATGGTACGGGACCCATTCTTCTGGGCCCAGACCATTGAGAAGGGGTTGAAACATGAGATCAGGTCATCGCTGATCTCCCTCAGCATTTTGACCCAGACAGGAGTACTGGAGCGAGCCCTTTTGATCGAGAGATTTCTTGGTGAGTCTACACCAGCGCCGAGACCCACCGCAGGGTGGCATGTAGTAGAGTCTTCTGTAGAAGGCAGTCGATGGATGAATCATGGGTCCAGGCAGACCAGAACCTCAGGAAAATGACCTCAGGACATGGGCTCAGCAGTGCGGGGTACACAGCACGGAGCCAGTCTTTCGAGAGGCAGGCAATGCTACTCATGTGGCGGGAAGGGCCAAATGGCTCGTGACTGCCCGACCCGCCGTGCCAAGGAGCAGCAGATGGTTGAGGGGACACCCAGGCAGAGGCAGAGGGTCAACCGTGGTGGTCTGCAGGGAGCAGGCGAACGAGGTAGAGGAGCTGGCCGAGCAGCAGGTTGTGGACGACGCTTTGAGGCTCTACCACCACCACCGCCAGGAGGTCCACCCCGGCCACAGGGAGCTGGCGGGCAGAGATAGGCACAACTCCAGGAAGTGGAGGCCTACGACCACGGTGTGCCCGAGATGATTCGAGGTACTATCTGTGTCTATTACACACTTGTTGTAGTTCTTATAGACATAGGAGCGCGTCACTCTTTCATAGTCGTTGCCCTTGTTCGGAGCTCGGAGATTCTGATAGAGCCGTTGGCTCGATCCTTAAGGCTAGAGACTCCTACAGGAGCAGACTCGACGATTACACACTAGTGCCGGCAGTGTGAGCTTACTCTAGGAGGCGAGAGCGTCGGCTGGGATCTTCTTGTAGCAGCGTCGAGGCCTTACGATGTCATCTTGGGAATGGATTGGTTATCTACAGTGCATGCTTAGATCGACTGTATTGGGCGCAAGGTGAGATGTGTACGCACCGACGGGAGAAGGTTCACCTTCACCGGCGAGAAGGGAGCCTTTACAGCATAGGATGGACTCTCGCAGAGGAGAGGACAACCCATCACTCATCAGTTGGCTAGCCTCATCCTAGGATCAGTTGACGTGCGAAGTCCTGGTTTTGCTGTAGTGGTGGATCCGTATGCGGACATTTTCCCCGACGACGTTCCAGGACTACCTCCTCGCAGAGAGGTAGCCTTTCATATTGACCTGTACCCCGGTACAGCCCCGATATCGACTCCAGCATATCGGATGGCCCCTGCTGAGCTTCGAGAGCTACGGGTACAGTTGGAGGAATTGCAGGGCAAGGGGTTCATCCGACCTAGTGTTTCACCCTGGGCTACCCCGATTTTGTTCGCCAAGAAGGCGGATAGGAGCTTGCGAATTTGTGTCGACTATCGTCGCCTGAACCAGGTGACAATAATGAACACGTATCCAATACCGAGAATTTATGACCTCTTCGATCAGCTCAAGGGAGCACGGTGGTTCTCAAAGATAGACCTTAGGTCAGGCTATCATCAGCTCAGAGTTCGGGACGAGGACATTCAAAAGACGAACTTCAGGTGTTGGTATGGCCACTATGAGTTCTTGGTTATGCCATTCGACGTAACCAATTCTCCAGTAGTGTTCATGGCCCTCATGAATAGGATCTTTCAGCCATACCTAGATCGATTTTTCGTGGTCTTCATCGATGACATTTTGATTTACTCGACAACTGAGGAGGATCACACCTATCACTTGCGGGTTGTGCTAGACACACTACGAGAGCACCAGCTTTATGGTAAGCTCTCAAAGTGCCAGTTCTAGATACGTGAGGTCCACTTATTATGACATGTCATCTCTGAGGCGGGAGTTGCGGTGGATCCTACGAAGATCGAGGCAGTGCTAGCTTGGGAGCCACCTAGGAGCGTGATAGAGGTGCGAAGTTTCTTGGGACTAGCTGGATACTATCGGAGATTTGTTCCAGACTTCTCCAGAGTCGCGGCACCACTCTCAGCTTTGAAGAATAAGGGGAAACCCTCTGTGTGGTCAGAAAGATGTCAGAAGAGATTCCAGGATCTGAGACAGAGATTGACCAGCACCCCTATCTTGAGGTTGCCTGAGGAGGGAGTAGGGTACGTAGTCTACTGCGATGCATCAGGGACCGGACTCGGATGTGTCCTGATGTAGGAGCGGGCCATGATTGCCTTTGGATCACGTTATTTTAAGCCGCATGAATAGAACTATGATACCCATGACCTAGAGTTAGCAGTAGTGGTCTTCGCTCTGATGATGTGGCGACACTATCTGATGGGTGAGCACTTTTCAGTCTATTTCGGTGGTAGTGTTCGTTTCTCGATGCCTCACCTGCCAAGAGGTGAAGGTAGAGCACCAGGTACCAGTAGGCTTGGAACAACCCTTGGAGGTCCTAGAGTGGAAGTGGGACGGGATATCTATAGACATCATGACTGGACTTCCACGTACTTCTAGAGGTCATAACTCCATTTGGGTGATTGTCGGCCGACTCACCAAGTCGGCTCACTTCTTACCCATCAAAGAGCAGAGATCAGTGGAGAGCATGGGATGTCTCTACGTTCAGGAGATTGTACGACTATATGGTGTGCCGTCATATATCATCTCCGATCGAGATGATCGCTTTACTTCCTGGCTTTAGAAGGGGTTGTAGGAGGCATTCGGGACGCAACTACGTCTTAGCACCGCCTTTCACCCTCATACGGGTGGTCAGACAGAGAGGACCATTCAGACTCTCGAGGACATGCTTCGTGAATGTGTCCTCGACTTTGGTCGTAGTTGGGAGGACCACCTACCCTTGGTGGAGTTCGCGTACAACAACAGCTACCACTCCACCATCAGGATGGCACCATACGAGGCGTTGTACGACAGACCTTGCAGATCTCCTTTGTGCTGGACAGACCCTGGGGAGTCAGCACTTGTGGGATCAGAGATGGTCCAAGCCACGACAGAGAAGGTCCAGGTCATCCAGGAGTGGATGAGGAAAGCTCAGAGCCGACAACAGTCTTATGCTGACAGCAGGTGGAGGCCACTAGAGTTCGAGGATGGTGACCACGTCTTCTTGCATGTCTCACCTCGACGTGGATTATGGAGATTTGACCGAGGCATCAAGTTGTCTCCACGCTTCATCGGACCGTTCCAAGTCCTCAGCAGGATTGGCGAGGTAGCTTATCACCTGGCTCTACCACCTCAGTTGCACCGGGTGCATGACGTCTTCCACATATCTCAGCTGAGGAGATACGTGCATGACCCGACACATATCATTGATCATGGGGAGATAGATGTTGATAATGGGGCGACTTTTGAGGAGGTCCCGGTTGAGATCGAGGATTGACAGGAGCGGATCCTACGTGGATGTCGATTCCTCTAGTGCGCATCAGGTGGCAGTATGGGAACCTCCAGGAGAGCACTTGGGAGCGGGAGGCTCAGATGCGTGCTCAGTACCCACATTTGTTTCCCTACTTTCGATGTATCTTTATGGGGACGTAAATCCCTGAGGTGGGAGTAATGTAAAGACCCATAAAATTCAAGGAAATTTTTTTCTTAGTTTTCTTTGGGATTACACAAGAACGTAGGTTCTGACGGCACTTGATTCCGAGGCCCGGTGTGCCCGGAATTTCTATCCGAAGTTTAGCTCGGGTACGTTCAGTGAACGAACGAGAGGGAATTTATAACTTTTGAACATGTGCTCGGAATCGAATTCCGAGGGCACCGATGAATTCGCAGTGCCGGTAATTACTTAGGAACACCTTTTCCGGAGTTGTGTTTTCACGAGAGAAGTTGATAAAAATTGTGGAAGTTAAAATAAAAATTTAACTACAATTTTTATTTTCTCTAAGTGAACTTAAGCTTTGGGTGGAAGTTGGGTAACTACCCAACTTCTCATGGGAGGTTATGAGGGTGGTGGGGCCCACACAAACCCCACCCCTTCACATTCCTTAACTCCCTCAACTCACAATTAAATTTGATAACTTAAGTTTTAATAACTTATGATATTAATGAAGTGAGTTTAATGTGAGTGTTTGAATTTCAAACTAATGTTAAGTTAATAAAATAAGTGTGGGATTATTTTATTTTTGTTGGAGTCTTGTTGCTTTGGGGAGTCTTTAGGAGAAAATCTAAGAGCTTGAATAACTTCTTCCTCTTCGGCGAAGAACACGAAGAACACAAAGAACGCTGGATTCCTCGGAGATCGACGACTCGACGCCGTCCCCACGACACGACTATCTTCTTCCGCGACATCCACATCCCGCGATGGATATTCCATGACGAATCCTCATTTGACGAAACTCCTTTCAAGCTACGCTCAAGTAGGGGATTTATTTATTTTGTTCATGAATTTCTATCTTGACGCTCTTCGTGTGATATGACCAATTGTTATCGATTAACGAGAGGGGGCCGGACCGCACAAACACGGCCGAACCTCATCCATTATTGATGTTGTTTATAATATAGTTTGGAACGGAAATGGCACGGTGCCGTAGCACCGCATGAGATCATGCGGCAAGGAATGCGCGGTGCTGTCGCGCCGCACCGTGAAATCGAACAAGGACGCGACGCCATCGCGCCGCGTCAAAGAAATCCGAAGACACCGCGGCCGGAGCGGGGTCACAGAGGAGGGGCACGGCACCGTTGCGCCGCGCCGGACGAACCATGGCCGCGGCTGGTTCCGGGCCACGGTGGAGCAAGGTGACCGGCGGCCGGTGTCGGGCGGCCGGTGTCGGAGCAGGGAGGGGACCGGCCGTCACCGGTCCCGTGGTGGCAGAAACCGGCCGGCCGGGGTGGGCCGGCCAGACAAGGGGAAAGCTGGGGGTTCAAACCCTCAGCCGGCCAGCTGAGCGGCCCCCATGAAGGGGGGCCGTGGTTACAAACCAGGGGGGCATGTGCCCCCCTCCTCAATGGCTCGACCGTTTGGCCGAGCGCCTGGCCAGCGCGCCCAGCGCGCCGCGTCCAGGCCGGGCCGCGACGGCCGGGCCGGGCAGCGCAAGCCGGGCCGGGTCACGCCCAAGCGGGTCGGACCCGGACCCGGTTCGGGTCGACCCCAGGGGTATCGGGTCGGGTCGGACCGGGCCCGAACCCCTTAATACCGAATCTCTTCCGGTCGGACGCCCATAACATGTGATATGGGCCTCCGATCGACGCAACATCATTTGCGATGCGATCCTTGGATCGAGATGGTCGTTTCGGTATATCGCACTCAAGGTTTTGGAATACTTTGAGTTCGGCCGAGTTGATTTGTACACGAAACCAACCAGGCCCTTGGAGCGGAAACACTCATATCTTGAGCTCCGAACGTCGGATTGACGTGCCGTCGACTTTGTTGGATTCCTCTTAGTGAGACAGGTCTTTTGGCTTACTCCTCCTGAGGTTTGGACATAGGTGGTGTACAGTCGGATTGGTTTTGACTTAAAAACCAACTGGGCCCCTAGGACGAAAAAGCCAATATCTCTCAGACCAGGCGTCCGATTGACGCGCCGTCTGCGACGTTGAGTTCCTGTTGACGATACAGAACTTTTGGATACATCAACTCTGGACTATGTGTCAGTTGATGTATCAAACTCTCGGCTCATGGAGCGGACTCTCCCGAACGAGCTTGCTGTGTGCAGGAACCCTAGAGCTGGCTGCGTTGCGACTGTGATGACGACGATGACTGTACAGAGATCCTCAGTGGATTCGACGATGAAGACTACAACAGTCAGTGATCCTACATGGATCAGTGCTACCGATCCTGTGTGGGTCCGATCCTGTGTGGGTCAACGCTCAGCGGTTCTGTGTGAGCCAGTGCCTACAGATCCTGTGTGGGTCCGATCCTGTGTGGGTCCGATCCTGTGTGGGTCTTTGAGGGGGTTAGTTACCTATCGATCCTTTTTGGGTCAGATCCTATGTGGGTCATTGTGGGGGTTAGTACCTATCGATCCTTTGTGGGTATGACGGCTTAGATGAATCAGTGGCAATATTTGATCTTCTCTATTTTCTTTTAAAGAAGTATACCTGTGTGAGCTGAATCCTGTTTTGCTTTCCTATGTGGATTGTGTTGTGCTATCCTGTGTGGATTTACATTTTTCTTTCCTGTGTGGACAGGGTTGCACTTGGGCTCAGATGTTGGAGCCGAATGAAAATTGATGACTTAGGTATATGTATGGGCATATACCTAAGCAGTGTCAGATGTTACTTCGTGATTGTATCTTTCCTCTGTGGATTATCCTTTGTGGATTTTGGGAGACCTTCGGGGGTCTCTGGGTCCCTACCGAGTAGCTTATACTCACCCCTGCACGGGATATGCCCGCACTACATTGTGTTGGTTGCAGACGACGAACATCGCTGATCGGGGTGGAGGCTTGCGAAGTAGGACGGTACCTGGCGGTGGACCACTGGGCGAGACGTACTCGGAGCGGATGGCTGGACACGAGGAGCTGTGGAGGCTATCTATACTCACCCTTCAGGCGGGACTTCTAGTGGACGGCTCGACGCTGCGGCTTTACTTTCAGTTGCTTTTTTCCCTTTCGATTTGTACTTTACTTTCAACTTGGGTTTGTATTCTGGCCCACTTACTTTTCCACACTTACTGTTGTACTCAGTTTTTACTTAGTGTTACTTCTACTGCTTGCTTGCTCTGTGGTGTTTGTTTACTTTACAAAGGAAATGCCTTCCCTTTTTACCGGGATTTACACCTTAGTGCTAGTCTCCATCCCCTGGCCTATGGAAGGTGGGCTTGGGGTAGTCAGGGCACGGGCCCCAAGGACTGGTCGTTACAGAACATATATCAATCATTGTAGTTTCATCATCTTTTTTTTCATCCCATCACTTCTAGGACCCCATATCACTCATGGAAGACCATCTTCTAATTTCCTCAACTCACATCTGAGACTCCATCTAACTCATGAAAGCCCAAAATATGATCTCACATTGTCACGCTCATGTCATGTACTCCATCTCACTGATGAAATTCAAACCAAAACCTATCTCACCCATATTAAGGAAAAATTAGTCCCAATCCACACGAGACCACTCATGTTTGGCCCATAAATCACTTATGTTTTGAGAAATCTATGTCACTATGATTGTCCCACCCACATTATGTCACTCATAGTGGGGAAATTAATTGTAACACCCTAAGATTTTATGAGATAAATTACTGTTAATTTATTTGATGTCTTGTATTGTACGCTACACTAAGATTGTCTTGCACTATACGCAACACCATATTAGCTTGTAGTATATGCAACACTATTCTTGGCTTGTGTTACACAGAATTTCAAGTTCTTTTGATAGAATTAATTTCACATAACACTAAGTATAGATTTTTTTTTCAATTTATAAAAGAACTATATTTGGATTATGTTATATGAAACACAAAAGGAATCTTTCACTAAATGTAACACTGACTTGGCTAGCATTACATGCAAGAGCGACCTTCCTTGATAGCTTGCATTATACGCAATACTGAGTTTCATTAAACAACGATATATTATTAAAATATTATTTAATAGGATATAAAATATCCATTATGAATAGTATTAAAAACATTTTTAATTTTATATAAAATTAAAATTCATCATATATATTTTCTAGAATATGATATAAGAACAAAATCAATTTTTTAGATAAAAGAAGTATTTTTCAAAAAAATGTTGTTTTTCCGCCTTTTGATGGTGCCCCCATTTTAAATATTGTTTTTAACACTTTTATTTATTTTATTTGACAAAATACACTTCTTATTTTGAATAAAAACATAAAAATTACTTCAATTGAATTTTGTGGATTTTTTTGATAAAATTCATATTTTAATGAATAGTGAAAAATACTACATTTTAATTCAGAACTGCATTTTAATCTAATTTATTAATATAGATAGATTATCATTTTAATTGTTTTTAAAGTAAAATTGGATTATGTTTTTATCATTTTATCCAATTTTGTTCATTGGAAGTAATTTCATATTTAAATTGGACATAAACATATTACAATCTTTTGATAAATTTTTACTTCTTAAACGCCCACTTTTTGGTTTTTGACAATGAGAATTAATTTTAAATTAATTTCTTCCAAATTGGTGTTTCTATTTTTGAAAAATAAATTCCATATTTTGAATTATTGGGTCCAAATTATGTTAATAGGTTACTTTTATTTCTTTTGGACATTATGAATAGTAACTACGATAGTTTTTATTTAACTTGGTTAAAGGTAAATCAGGTAAATTAGTGTAACAAATAATATGATAAGGAGAATAAAATGACCCTAAAACCTACTAAAATACTTTAGGATGAATAAAATTATACCCTTAACATCTTAGATTTGAAACTTAGTCATTCAAGGGCCACTTGACAATGAAAATGACATAGATATTAATAAAACCAATAAAAGTGACAAAATGTCAAACTCACATTTATTATAGGTATAATAATTTTAATATAGAGATAACCAGATGTTATCTTCAAAAATAAATAGATCATGGAAATATAATATAATTACCTTCATCATGGTAATTTATTTTTAATTTTTAGGAAATTAATAACTACCTTAAAGTCTTAGACTTTGATGATGAAAAAATTAATTAATTGATGAGAACTCCATAAAACAATTTTTATTAAAAAATTAATAACCATAAATGGACTAAACACATTAAAAAATAATATTGGTCGAGTATATACCAACCATAAGAATACATGTTCTGAGAAATTGACCATTTGGAGCTTTATAGAAGAGATTATGACATTTATTTTATTTTATTTAAAGTGATGTTAAAGTTGTCACATTCATACTTTAATAGGTATAACATTTTTAATGCTCGATTTTCCAAAAGATAAATTCTACGATAAATATTATTTTAAAATATAGTAAATTTATGTTACTCATAGTATTTAATTTAAAATTTTTATTCTGAAAATATGTATATTAAATAATTACACAATATTGATGTAGTGATTATTTTAATTATGAGGACATCGAATAAATGTTTTTAAAAATATTAAATTAAATATAATTTGGGATAATTAATTTGTCTGATGAATTTTATAGATGACATTGACCCATCATATACATAACAATTTTTTTTCTAGGATAACACCTTATATTGATATTTCTAAAAATCTAGGAAATGAATAGTGTCAAAATTGATAGAGTTGATATTTTTTTTAAAATAATGTTTTATAAAATTATTTAAAAATCATAAAACAATTTTAAAAATATATAATAATTATGATATGGTCTAAAATGTTCAAAATTATTCATTTATTGTATAATTGAAATAAAATAAGTAAATATTTATCCCTTTTAATATTAAAAATTTATTTATCTTAATTAAAATTAAATAGAATAACCAATTGTCCATTAAAATGATAATGTTTAAATTGACATCAAAACTTGTCTAAATTTTATTGGTTGATTAAATTTAAATAATATAATATCTTATATTCGAATATATCTCATTTTGGAGGTATTTTTATTGATTTTTAAAAAATTTATAAATTAATATTTTTGAGGTTTCCAAAAGTGCCCCTCACCTCAATTATAAAAGGACACTTCCTCCCTCAACTCTTCACTTAATTTTGAGCCCTTAAGTAAAAAAATAACCTGAAAATGTACCTTATAAACTTCCCTAGAAATATTATAGATGTCATGGTCTTCTTCGAAGATCAACTCTAGTGCTCCGAGAGGAGATTTAGAGGATGCACATCGAAGAAGAGGTGATATCATTTACTGATTCTTTCAAACGTCATTCTTCTTCTACTTCCACCTCATGAGTTGTTTCATTATAAAGTAGTAAATCCAGTATTACTTATATAATGAAAGGTTATTTTGATTATTAAACAACCATATTACACCTTCTACCCATCCTATGAAAAATAAAATCACCACGAATGCGTACGTACGACTTACCGTCTCCAAGCTGTGGTGTAATCTATTTTTCACCACCACCTTACATGGATGGGTATAATGATGGAATTAATATATATATATATATATTTGTGTGTGTGTGATTAATATAAAATTATATTTATTATGATATACTACAAACCATCCACTTCAATACCATTCAACAATTTTGGGAACAATATCATTGCTCGTGCGTATGTACGACTTACCATATCCACTATGTGATATGATTCATTCTATATAATCATAATTAAGTCATGATTATATAAATGAATTGAATGAATAAATATGATATATATTATACTAATAATATTATTTAAATGATATAACTATAATCTAAAAAGAGGAATAAGAACTCATCCGAAAAAACATGCATGAGAACATAAAGCAGTTAACACCCGAATAACGAGTAACAATGAAATGTTACTAACAAAAGAATGAAAATATGATAAAAAATGTTATCATAAAAATGATTATGATTTTGTAATAAATCATTAATATTATTTAAATCATTATACTAGAGGTTCAGATACATACGAATCATATCAGACCCAAGGTAAGGGACAATTTTTCAATCTCATTTTTATCTGTGATTTTTTACACATAAGTATTTACTAGGTGTATATTTATCATCCATGTCCATGTTTTCTAAAAATGTTTAAAAAAAATGGTTACTATTCTTATATGTATTTTTAAAGTCATTTTTACCCATTTTTGACTTTTACTACATGGTTTGGAAGGAATCTTTTTTTACCATAGGAGTTACTTTTTGACTAATCCAACAAAAGTACGAGGAGAATGTTTTTTAACTTATACAGCGTGAATGGTTTTTTACGGTTTCATGACACCTTATTTAAATGAAGATTCTAATACATCATTTCAATTTTATTTTCAACTAAATTCTTTTATTTTAAAATTGTATGGAATCTTGTGAAAAGAAAACATTTTTGAAGTAGAAAGGATATTTTCCTCCAGAATTAAGTTCAAGTGTTGTATCAAAATTATTTTCCTTATAAGATAATGCTCTTAAATAGGGCTATCTTTCTATCCCTATTATTACTATGATTTTATTGTGTTAATGATGGATTGATCATTTATATGGATTATGTTATGATGGAATATTTCATTATGAGATGGGTGTGTCCTACATCTCCCTACAATGCATTGAGTAAAGATTTATATCTCATGAGATAAAAATTAATGGAATAAAAAGTAAATCTAGTTTAGTAATACAGGGCTGGAATGACAAGTAAATCCAGTTCAGTAATAAATGGCTAGAACAAAAAGTAAACCCAATTCAGTAAAGGACTTTGTCCATTATGATGTTCTAGGAAGAAATGACTTGGCTACTATGGAAAACATATTATGTGCTTATTTTTCCCTACAATTCCATGTTTTATGTCAATGTTATGTTATCATGGTCGTGTTCACTTATGATTTATGCCTTACAGACTGCCAAGATTTATTTCATGACTCAAGATTTTGATATTTAAACTTTATGTTAATGTTTTCACATAATAATGTTTATGGTTTGTTTTATATTCTCAATGTTTACCCTTATTGAGAATTTTCTCTCACCCTTTTTATGTTTTATTTTCCCTAGGATATAAATAAATGTTTTTAGGTAGGAAAACTAATGGGGAAGATCTTTATGGGAGATGTTCATGATCTTTCACCAAGCTAGAAGAATGTGTTATGAGTTTCCAAAGACACTAAACTAATATAGTCTTTGGGATTATATTTGTGTAATGTATTAAGTATTCCTAAAAATAAATGTGATGTCCATGTACTTCAAGATTGGGTCTCTACAGTTGGTATCATAGTGAAGGTTTAGTCAACCTTTGGAAACTAGGATGTGAAAACTTTAGTGAGATCCCTAGAGATATTTATAAGGATATTTATTAGGATTTCCTAAGGATAAGTCAAGTATAGGTCACAATACTAGGGATTTTGTTATAATCATGACTAACGTAGGGTTAAAATGAAGATATCACAGATTGAAATAATATAATTAATTTTCTGTACTTATGTGCTTCTAATCTATGATATGTATATCTCACACTTTTCTTTTTGGTCTTAATCAATAACCAGAACTACATAGAACATAGTTAACCATTGAATGTTTCAGATATGAAAAGTATGGGAATTATGAAGACCAATTTCCTATGTTGAAATATCATGAATAGAATCATGATGATGATATGAGTATTGGTTATAATACTAAGGATAAAGAGATTATAAATGACATGTGAAAGGTATGTGATGTTCTTCCAGTATTGTTTACATTAAACCTAAGAATCTTGAGGTTGTGAAACCTGAAGACATGATTCATATTTTAGGAAATACGAAGATGATGGATCCTGAGTGATGGTTTAAGAATAAAGTTGGATGATTTAGGTGTATATGTTTTGGAATTCAAATATTATGTTATATAAATCATGAAAGATAAAGTATTTTCAATATAAGTTTTTTATTAATGATTTTAAAGGATATGTTGAATAGTTTTAAGGATGAAAAAGTGATTTAATCGTAAGGTGATATACTTGTAGAACACATGGTTAAGGGAATGATAATCCTAAATATGTCCCATATGTTAAGATAATTATGTTTGGATAAAGATATATTATATTTAAATACATAAATTGGATGATTATAGTTTATTGGGAACTAATTATGCAGTTGTTGACAAGAGGGTTATGATATCATGGATAAAGTATACAAATTTTGGGACTTAAATAATATATCCAATATGTTTTGGAATAAGGAAACATGCGTATTTTCAATAAGGATATATGGTAATTTAGATTATTACCATGAATCAAGAGAATAGATTATAAAGTCGTTCAAATGTTTGGAATATGACCAATAAGATATATCTTATGATATATGGGGGGATAAATGATGGTATTCACTTGCTTGTTATATGACCTTTCTTATAATTGTTTTTTTGTACTGTGAGTTTGGACATAAGTATTTTGGATAAGCCTAAAGGTTGGAATGGATTAAGTTGGACACCATATATTATTGTTTAAGGAATTTTTTTAATATTAATTTTGGAATTTTATAATAGTATAGTTTTAGAAAAAGGACAACCCTTAAGACGAGCGACAACCTGTCACGTTGGACAAGGCTGTGGGAATCGAACCCACAACTGAAGTGCAACATACCTTTATCACCTACTGCTGGCTTAAGAGAAGTCTCTGGTTATTATAAATTAGTTTTATTTTATTTAAGCAGTATGATAGATGAATTATAAGTCCATTTTTGGAACTATATATGATTAATCACACCATAGATGGAACTATATATATTTGATAATTTGTGGTAAACTTTTTGTGATAGTGATAGATAGAATGACCTATCATTCTAACGCATGATCTAATAACACTTCAAGAATGAAATATTTGACTTCATTTCATTAAATAAGATATGAATTGGAAAATTTTCAAGGCACGGACAATGGTGTGATTTTTCCAAAATCAAGTAAGAATTTAATCTCATGAAAAATTCTTTAACTTTAGGGAAAAGATCTTGAAAAAAATGTTATCTTAGTACCTTCTTGTATGATGAATCATATGGTCCCTTAAATCATTATAGATTTATGGATTTCAAGTATTTAACTTTCTCCAAACCATATTCTCTATGACTATCCATCAAAACATGATGGTTAGATTTCTCTTCCATATCCATGTTTTCACATCTCACCTATGTTCTCCTGTGTGAAAACCCAGTTAATAGTTACATTGGATAACCATTATGTTTCTAGCTTTCCTTTTTAAAATGAAGTTTTAGTATCCCTTTTTATGATGTGGGTTTCCATGAAAGAAAATTTCAAGTAATAAACTATTTATAACCCTGGAGAATTTTGAGGGAAAAATTCATTTTAAGGGGGGTAGAATGTAACTCCCTGAGATTTTATGAGATATATTCCTTTTAATTTCTTTGATGTATTGTGTTGTACGCTAAACCAATATTATCTTTCACTATATGCAACACCATGTTATCTTGTAGCATATGAAACACTATTCTTGGATTGTGTTACACACAATTTCAAGTTCTTTTGATAGAATTAATTTCACACAACACTGAGTATAGATTTTGTTCAATGTATAAAAGAAATAGGTTTGGATTATGTTATACGAAACACCAAAGGAATATTTCACTAAACATAACACTGACTTGACTTTCATTACACGCAAGAGAGACCTTCCTCGATAGCTTGTGTAGAAGTAATACCGAGTTTCACTAAAAAATGATACATTATTAAAATACTGTTTAATGGGATATAGAGCACCCATTATGAATATTATTAACTAAATTTTTAATTTTATATAACAATAAAATTCATCTTATATATTTTCTATAATATAATATAAGAACAAAATTAAATTTTCAGATAAAAGAAGTACTTTTGAAAAAAATGTTGTTTTGCCGCCTTTTGATGACACTGTAACACCCCTGGAAAAGTGAGACTTAGAAGGATAAATGTTACTACCCATGCCAACAAGGTGAACCTTTCTTTTTGAGATCCTATAGGATTATAACTCCATAGTTAAGCATGTTTGGCCTGGAGTACTAATCAGGATGGGTGCCCTTCTGGGAAGTTTCTCAGGGTGTGTGTGAGTGAGGAAAAAACACACTGAAAGAACATGTGTTGTCCTGTGGGGATAGTCATTAGTCTAATAAGTGAACCTAGTTAGTAATAGACCATGGTGTACTGGGAAGGCAACCAAGGTATTATAGGAGACCCATGGGGTCAGATGACATGGTTCATGGCCCGAGGAGGTGGGTCGTGATCACTTGCTGTGATGGTGAACAAAGGAGATGGATGGATGTGGAGTGTTGAGGAGGCCATATGTACCTACCCTTCAGGTAGGAACCCTAGAGGACGAACCAATAACTGCTTTACTTTTCTTTATTTTTACTTGTACTTTCCTGTTGGGCTTGTATTTTCGGGCCCTTTTACTTTCCATCAATTCTTTTGTATACAATTTTACTTAGTGTTTGCTTCTAGTTGTGTACTCTGATGTGTTTTTTTATAGTTATAAAGGAAACGCCTTCCCAGTTTAGGGATTATGACTTTGGTGCTAGTCACTAGCCCCTGGCCTATGGAAGGCGGGCATGGGGTAGTCACGATACGAGCCCCGGGGGACGGGTCGTGACAAATTGGTATCAGAGGAGTCGGTTTTACTGCAAGACTTAAAACTCTGATCTTTCTTTTCTGTGAAGTAATAGTGTTAAGGGTACTAAGTGTGTTTTTCTTTTCATGGAGTCCTGTGTTGGTGCGGGCGACCGATGTATCCATACACAAGGACCCTGACTTCTGATTTCCAACTCAGTGCACGAATACACTGATTACGTGTGTGTTTTAATTTTTTTTATTTAAGTCAGCTCAACTAGGTTAGCTCACCAGGTATAATATTTTGATTGTGTTGCATCTGTTTCTTTTAGGATGCCTCCCCGCGGATGACCAGTTAGAGCCCCGGGAGTCGTATGTACTGACAACCCACTGAGCGACGAGGCCTCGGTGCAGGACCCTTTACCAGCAGAGGCACCAGTAGTACTAATTCCCGTTGGGCCACCAATGACACCAGCCCTAGCAGCAGACGATGCACGCCTCTTGATAGATTTGAAGGAGTTCCAGTGATAGAGGCCACCTAGGTTCAGGGGAGAGATGGACCCACAAGCGGCTACGGATTGGCTGGAGGCTGTTGTGAGAGTCTTCAGGCAAGTAGAGACACTAGCAGAGTTCATGGTGATCCTTGTCGTGAGTCTCCTTCAGGTGGCATCAGGCAGATGGTGAAGCCTAATGCTCCAGGTGCATGATGAGGCAACACTACTCTGGAAAAACTTTGAGAGCCTATTTTAGGCGGAGTTTGTCCCATCCACTCTCCGCGCAGTGCAGATACAAGAGCTACTGCATCTACAACAGGGTAGCAAGACGGTGGTGCAGTACTCAGCGAGGTTCACCGACCTCTAATTCTACTCCACAGATATAGTGTGAGACCCATTCTTCAGGGCTCAGACCTTCGAGAAGGGGATTAGGCAAGAGATCAAATATCCTATGATATCCCTCAACATCCCGACACAGGCGGGGGTGTTAGATAGAGCCCTCATAGTGGAGAGTTTCCTTACTGAGTAGTCACCAGCAGCGAGACCCACTACTAGACGACACCCAGCAGAGTCTTCTATAGTTGGAAGTAGACAGATGTCACAGAGGTCCAATAGGACCAGACCTACAGGTGGTCGACAACATGACCCATAATCAATTGTGCGAGGAACACGGAGCAAATACACACATGCTAGTAGAAAGAAATGTTACTCATGCGGCGGGTAGGGTCACATGACTTGTGACTATCCGACCCTCCATTCAGATGATCACCAGAAAATTGAGGGACCTCCCAGATAGAGACAAAGATTCGATTGAGGTGGTCCGCAGGGAGTAGGTGGACGTGACAGAAAAGCTGGTCATGCAGTTGGTGGAGGATGAAGTTACGAGGTGTTACCACCACCACCACCAGGAGGCCCACCCCGACCACAGGGAGTGGGTGGACAAGGGAGATCTCAGCTTCATGCAGTTGAGGCCTATAATCATGGTGCTCTAGATTTGATTCAAGGTATGATCTGTGTCTACTCCACCTTACCTGCAGTTCTTATAGACATAGGTGCCAGTCACTCTTTCATTTCCACTTCCCGCATTTGGAGCTCGGAGATTTTGATGGAGCCGTTGGCTCGATCCTTATGGCTAGAGACTCCTATGAGATCTGATTCGATGATTATGCACTGGTTCCAGAAGTGAGAGCTTACTCTAGGAGGCGAGAGCTTTGGTTGGGATCTCCTAGTAGATGCGTCGAGGCCTTACGACGTCATCTTGGGTATAAACTGGTTATCTACAGTCCATGCTCAGATCGACTGTATTAGGTGAAAAGTGTGGTGTGTTCACACTGATGGGACTAGGTTCACTTTCACCGGCAAGAAGGGAGCCTTTGCAACATAGGATGAACTTAACTGGAGAAGGGTGCAACCGATCACCCATCAGTTGGTCTGTCTCACTCTCAGTGTAGTTGACGTGGAGAGTCCGAAATATCCTGTAGTGGTGGACCAGTACGCAGATGTTTTCCCTGATGATGTTCTGGGACTACCTCCTTCCAGAGAGGTGGAATTTTACATTGGCCTATACCCCGTGATGACACTGATATCTACTCCAGCATACCGGATGGCTCCTGATGAGCTTCGTGAGATGCAGGTACAATTGGAGGACTTGCAGGGGAAGAGATTCATCTGGCCCAGTGTTTCTCCCTGGGAAGCCCCAATTCTGTTCACCAATAAGGCATATGGGAGCTTGAGGCTTTTTTTTTACTTCCATTTCCTGAACTAGGTGACTGTAAAGAACTAGTACCCACTTCCAAGGATCGAAGACCTCTTTGATCAGCTGAAGGGATCATGGTGGTTCTCAAAGATAGACCTCAAATCAGGCTATCACCAGCTCAGAGTTCGAGATGAGGATTTGCAGAGGATGACCTTCAGGTGTCCTTACGACCACTACGAGTTCTTGGTTATGCCCTTCGGCGTAACCAACACTCCAGCAGTGTTCATGGGACTCATGAACAGGATCTTCCAGCCATACATCGATCGCTTTGTCGTAGTCTTCATCGATGACATTCTGATTTACTCGACTACGGAGGAGGAGCATGCCTACGATTTTCAGGTAGTACTGGACACAATTTGAGAGAACCAGCTTTATGGTAAGCTCTTGAAGTGATAGTTTTGGATTTGAGAGGTTCAATTCTTGGGACACGTCATCTCGGAGGCTGGAGTTGCAGTGGATCCAGTGAAGATTGAGGAGGTACTTGCTTTAGAGCCACCCAGGAGTGTGACAGAGGTATAAAGGTTCCTGGTTTTGGTTGGGTACTACTGGAGGTTCGTTCAAGACTTCTCCAGAGTTGCAGCACCACTATCATCCTTGAAGAAGATGGGGAAACCCTTCGTGCAGTTAGAGGGATGCCCACAGAGATTTCAGGATCTGAGGTAGAGGTTGACTTGTTCCCCCATATTGAGGCTTCCAGTGGAAGGCGTTGGGTATGCAGTCTACTGCGACACATCAGAGACCAAAATCGGGTGTGTCTTGATACAGGAGTGGGAAATTATTGCTTATGGTTCTCGGTAGCTGAGAAAACATGAGTAAAACTATGCTACGCATGACCTCGAGTTAGCAGCAGTGGTCTTCGTCTTGAAGATGTGGCGACACTATCTGATGGGAGAGCATTTTACCATGCACTCTGATCACAAGAGTCTCAAGTATATCTTCTCTCAGAAGGACCTGAACCCGAGACAATGTCATTGGATTGAGTTCCTCCAGGAATATGACTTTGAGATTGTCTATACTCCTGGGATGGGGAACGTTGTTGTAGATTTTCTCAGCAGGAGATCTGGTATACAACTACTAGAAGAGGCGACAGAGCAGCATGCTGATTTATAGATATCCTTTGTGGATAGAGATGGAGAAACATTCCTACAGTCTCTTACAGTCACTCCCTCCTCTTCTTCAGCGAGTCAGGGAGGCGCAACATGGGGACGCTGACTGCGAGACACGATGTACTTAGATATCCACAGGACATGCACTTGATGGATTTTATGAAGGCAGGGAGCACATCATCCTCTTCAGAGGATGTACTATGGTACTAGTTTCACTTCAGGAGGATGTTTTTAGGGAGTTACACACATCCACTATTACAGTACGTCCATGTGCGGAGAAGATGTATCAGGACCTCAGAAGACAGCTCTGGTGTCCAGGTTTGAAGAAGGCCGTAGCGGAGTTTGTCTCTCGATGCCTAACTTTTCAGCAAGTGAAGGCGGAGCACCAGGTACCAGTAGGCTTGGTACAAACTTTAGAGGTCCCAGAGTAGAAGTGGGATGAGATATCCATGGACTTCATGAAAGGTCTTCCACGTACATCCAGGGGACACAACTTGATTTGGGTGATTGTTGACCGACTCACCAAGTCGGCCCACTTCCTACCGATCAGAGAGTAGGGTTCAGTAGAGAGCTTGGGACGTCTCTATGTGTAGGAGATTATGCGACTACATGGAGTACCTTCCTCTATTGTCTCCAATCATGACACATAGTTTACTTCCCAACTATGGAAGGGGTTGCATGAGGCTTTTGGGACACAGCTTCGCTGGAGCACCTCCTTCCATCCTCAGATAGATGGTCAGACTAAGCGGACCATTCAAACCCTCAAGGACATGCTACATGCATGTGTCCTCAACTTCGTTCGTAGTTGGGAGGATCACTTTCCTTTGGTGGAGTTTTCTTACAACAACAGCTATCACTCCACCCTATGGATGGCACCTTTTGAGGCCATGTAAGGGCAACATTGCAGATCACCCTTGTGCTGGACTAACCCTGGGGAGTCAGAACTAGTAGGACCAGAGATGGTATGAGCTACTACGAAGAAGGTGCAGATCATCCAGCAGCAGATGAAGACTGCACAGAGCAGGCAGAAGTCATATGCTGACAAGAGATAGAGACCTCTGGAGTTCAAGGATGGCAACCACATCTTCTTACAGGTATCACCTCCACAATATCTATAGAGATTTGGCTGAGGCGGGAAGTTATCTTTGAGATTAATCAGACCTTTCCAGGTCCTCAACAGAGTAGGCGAGGTGGGTTACCGCTTAGCTCTTCCACCTTAGTTGCACCAAGTGTACGATGTATTCCATGTATCTCAGCTGAGGAGATACGTGCACAACCCTTCCCACATCATTAACCATGGAGAGATGGATGTCGACGATGGGGAGACTTTTATGGAGGTTCTAGTGGAGATTGAGGATCGACAGGAGCTGGTCCTTCGTGGACGGTCGATACCTCTGGTGTGCGTTCACTGGTAGCACGAGAACCTCTAGGAGAGCACATGGGAGCGGGAGGCTCAGATGCGTGCTCAGTACCCCCATTTGTTCCCATAGTTTGAGTTGTAGCTTATGGGGACGTAAATCTCTGAGGTGGAGAGAATTTAAAGACCTAGAAATTCCTTGGAATTTTTTTCTTAAATAGATGGGATTTTTACGAGTCCATGAAAATTTACTGCGCTTGATTCCAAGGCTCGGTGTGCCCGGAATCAATTTCTGAATTTTTGTTCAGGTATGTTTAGTAAACATATGATCGATATTTTATAACTTTTGAACTGGTTCTCAGAATTGAAATCTGAGGGCACCGTTGAACTCGTAGTGCCGATATTCGCTTAAGAAGACTTTCACCTCGACGGTAGTTGGTCGAGAATGAAAGTTAGTTTTTGAGTTTTTAAGTTTTATTTTAATAAAAATAAAGTGTGCCTTTATTTTTATTCTTGTTGGTTGAAACCTCCAAATGGAGGTTAGAGGTGGGGGCCACCACACCATAACCTCCCATGAGAGGTTATGGTGGTGGGGCCCACCCGAACATAACCTCCCTTGGGCGGATAATTTTGGCGGGGACCACCCAGGCTTGTAACTCCTTGGAACCCCCATTTAAGGTAAGGAAGATCTTCAAATAACCTTATTTATTATGACAAATCCACCTCTTTAACTGTTGAGCCAACACATTTAATTAAAGGTGCTAACCTCAAGAATTAATTAGGAGGAGCCTTATCATTTATTTCTCCTTTTTTGAAATTGTTGTGTCATCAAAATAATAGTCGATCTATTATTTCATTTGGTGGAGCATGGGAGAAGGGAGAACTATCTCCAATGAAGACCTCCCTTCAACGAAGAACGCTCTTTCGGTGAATAACACTCTCCCTGATGAAGAACGCCAACAAGGTACTCCTTCGACTACGAAGAACAACCCCCTTCGGCCTTCTTCCTCAGTCTCCTTCGACGTGGGATGTGTTCGCCTACCACAGATCGAGGACCATCTTTCTGTGATGTCAATGAACAAAGAACGACGAACACGAGTTAGGGGATTTACTTTGAGTAATATCCTTTTTCATTTTCCCACCTTCGGTTAGAATGGAAACATTGTGGAGATTGAAAATAACAATTGAAAACCATCTTCTTGCTTCTGGATGAGCTGATTGTTACCAACCTAAACGCAGAGGGTGTGGGCCAAACCTACATGGACCGACCCCTCCACCGATCTTGTTTATGATGAACCTCCGCATAGCGATGATGCGGTGATGACGAAGGTGGCAACGACGAAGGCCGTGCTACCTGTGGCCTCCACGAATCACGCCGCCCACCGCAGCGCACCGATGCTTCCGGCCGAACACCATCGGCCCAAGCGGCACCCGGCCGCCTGCCCGCAGCCTCCCGGTGCCCTGACCGGCGCGCGGCCCGCATGCCGGCGGCCTCCCGGCACCCTGCCCGGCGCGTGGTCCTCCTACCTGTCGCCCCTGCCGGCACCCCCGCGGCCTTCATGGCGCCCCCACGACCTGCCCAGCACCCCTGCGGCCTGCCCGACACCCTGCTGGCACCCTCGCGGCCTGCCCCGCGCCCTGACGACGCCCCCACGGCCTGCCCGACCCCTACCGCGCCCTACCCGGCGCACCAGCGGCCAGCCCGCGCTCTGCGCGGCCTGCCTGCTGGTCTCAAACCGGACCGACCTCCCAGGCCGAGTCACCCGAGCCGTGCCCCTTGCGACACTGGCTGAACTGGCCCCGACCTTCAGGCCGAGTCACCTACGTGGCGACCTCCAGGCCGAACCGCCCTCGCAGTACGCTGGGTCGGGCCCAGTGGACCGGACCAAAAATTAGCGGGTTGAACTGCCCAAGGGGCTGGGTTAGACCCAGCGAGACTGATCAGGTCATCCCAGACTGGGTCATCCCAGACCGGGTTGGGCTGAGTTGGTCCGACCGTACCTGGGCCCATTACTGACCCATTACCTTCCTGGGCCATATCTTTGGTACCGAACGTCCGTTTGATCGACTGTCATTAATGCCAGTATTCTTGGAGAGAAGCCGTCCCTTTGAGAATATATCACTAGAGTTTGGGGTATAGTTGAGATACGGTCAGGTTGGATCGTACACGAATCCAACCAGCCCCCAGGACTAAAAGGCTAATAACTAACAGACCAGGCGTCCGATTGATGCGCCATTTATTGCATTGAGACCTTTATGACGTGGTAGACCTTTGAGATACTTCTACGCGGGACTTTGTGATAATTGGAGTTTAGACTAGTATCTTGTGGAGAAGATCTTCCAGAGACGAGCATACATTTGTTCAGGAACCTAGTAGCTGGCTAAGACTTGATGACTGTTGACTAATTCGACTCAGAGTGATTCGACTAGCCTAGTGGGGAGTGCATCTGTATGACCACGATAGACCCATGATGGGGAGCGCCTCTGTGTGAGCGTGGTAGACCCACGATACTTGACACGTGGAGTACCTCAGTAGGATACAAGGGGAGTGCCTCTGTGTGAGCACAACAGACCCATGGTGGGGAGCAGCTCTGTGTGAGCCCAGAAAATCCACGGTACTCGACAGGAGGAGTACCTCAGCAGTCCAAGTTAGTGGGAAGCGCCTCTGTGTGACGCAGAAGGCCCACAATACTCGATAGAGAAGGAGTTATCTAGAAGCCGGAGGTTTAGATTGATACTATCCCTAGAATAAAATCCTGGTTGAGATGAGTCAATGACTTTTGTTTTTTACTCATGTTTGAGATGGGTTACCAGATAACTTAGGTATATGTATGGGAATATACTTAAGTAATGGTTATCCGTAGTTTTCATACTTTGCGGTTTATCCTTGTTGGATTTAGTGATACCTTGAGGGTCTCGGGGTCCCTTCTGAGTATCGTTATACTCACCCCTACATGGACTATGCCCACACCTCGTTGTGTTGGTTGCAGACGACGGACAACGCTGACTGAGGTAGAGAGTAGTAGGAATGGATAGTACCGGGAGGTGGATCACTCGGTGTGACGGTGCACGAAGGAGACAGATGGAAGTGGAGTGATGAGGAGGCCATTTATACCTACCCTTCAGGAAGGAACCCCAGAGTATGACTCAATAGCTACTTTACTTTTATTTTTTTGTACTTTCTTTTAGTTGTACTTATAATTTCCTGTTGGACTTGTATTTCCGACCCCTTTTACTTTCCAATACTTCTTTTGTATACATTTTTACTTAGTGTTTGCTTCCAGTTGTATACTATGATGTGTTTTTTATAGTTATAAAGGAAATACCTTCCCATTTTAGGGATTTACACCTTTGGTGCTTGTCGTCAGCCCCTGGCCTATGGAAGGCGGGCTTGGGGTAGTCACGATACGGGCCCCGGGGGAAGTGTTGTGACAGACACACCAATTTTAAATATAGTTTTTAACACTTCTATAAATTATATTTGACCAAATAAAATTCTAATTTTTAAGAATAAAATATCTTTTTTTGGAATTTTTGGTATTTTTCTAATAAAATTTATATTTTAATGAATAGTGAAAAATGCTGCATTTTAATTCAAAAATGCCTTTTCATTTTATTTATTTATAAAGTCAGATTATCTTTTTAATCATTTTTAAAGTGAAATTGGATTATTTTTTTATCATTTAAAACAATTTTGTTTATTTTAATAAATTTTACATGTAAATTGGACATAAACACATGAAAAACTTTTGATAAGTTTTTACTTCTTAAAAACCCACTTTTTGGTTTTTGACAGAGGGGATAAATTTTAAATTAATTTATGCCAATTCTGTGTTTTGAATTATGAAAAATGGATTCAATATTTTTAATAATTTTATCCAAATTATGTTAATAGGTTACTTTTTTTTGTATAGTATGACTAATAACTACGATAATTTTTATTCAGCACGGTTAAAGGGAAATCAGGTAAATTAGTGTAAAAAATAATATGATAAGGAGAATAAAATGACCCTAAAACCTACCAAAATCCATTAAAATGAATAAAATTATACCCTTTACATATTAGTTTTGAAAACTATTCATTTAATGTCTAATTTACCCAGAAAATGACATTGATATTAATAAAACCAATGAAAGTAACAAAATGTCAAACTCACATTTCTTATAGGTATAATAATTTTAATATTGGGATAACTAGATGATATATTCAAAAATAAATAGTTCATAGAAAGATAAAATAATTACCTAAATCCTGTTAATTTATTTTTAATTTTTAGTAAATTAATAATTACCTTAAATTCTTATACTTTGATGATGTAAAAATTAATTAATTGATGAGAAATTCGTAAAATAATTTTTATTAAAATGATAATAACCATGAAAGGACTACAAACTTGATAAAATAATACCGGTAGAGTATATCTAGACTATAATCATCCATTTTCCTAGAAAGTGACCATTTAGAGCTTTATAAATGAAATTATGACATTTATTTTATTTTATTTAAATTGATGATAAAGTTGTCACTTTCATAATTTAATAAGTATAACATTTTTAATGTTGTCTTTTCCAGAAGATAAATTAGATTATATGTATTATTACAAAATATAGTAAATTTATGTTCATCATAGTATGTTATTTAAAATTGTTATTATACAAATAAGTATATTAAATAATTACACAATATTGATGAAGTTATTATTTTAATAATGAAGATATCAAATAAATGTTATTACAAATATTAAAATAAATATAATTTGGGGTAATTAGTTTTTAAAATTAATTTTATAGATTACCTTGACCCATTATGGATATAATAAAATATTTTTTTCTTGGATAAAACCTTATCTTGATATTTCAAAAAAATCAATGAAATGGATAGTGTCAAAATTGATACAATTAATATTTTGTTAAAATAATGTTTTATAAAATTATTAAAAAATAATAATACAATTTTAAAAATGTATAATAATTATTATATGGTCTACAATTTTATAAATTATTTATTTGTGGTATAATTTAAATCAAATAATTTAATATTTCACCCTTTTAATATTAAAACATTTGTTATCTTAATTAAAATTACAGAGAATAACCAATTGTTAATTAAAATGATAATGTTTAAATTGAAATAAACACTTATCTAAAGTTTAATGGTATTTAAATCTTGTATTATCTTATATTTGAATATATCTCATATTTTAGGTATTTGGATTGATTTTTCAAATTTTTATAAATTAATATTTTTGAGGTTTCCAGAAGTTCCCCTCACCTGAATTATAAAATGGCACTTGATCCCTCAACTCTTCACTTCATTTTAAGCATTCACAATCAACCATACCCTGCCCATTTACCTTATCAACTTCCCTAGAAACATTCTAGAGGTCTTGGTATTCTTCAAATGAAATATCTACTACTATAAGAGGTGATTTAGAGGAGGCACATCGAAGAAGAGGTAATATCATTTACCGATTCTTTCAAACTTCTTTATTCTTCTACTTCCACCTCATGAGTTGTTTCATTATAAAGTAATAACTATAGTAGTACATATATAATTAGAGTTTATTATGATTATGAAAAAACTATATTCTACCTTTTACCCATCCTATTAAAAATGAAATCACCACATGTGCGTACATACGACATACCATCTCCACGCCATGGTGTAATCCGTTTTCACCACCCCTTACATGGATGGGTATAATGATGTAATTAATATATATATATATATGATTAATATAAAATTTTATTTATTTTTAGATACTATACACCATACACTTAAATTCAACTCAACAATTATGGGAACGTTATCGTTTCTCGTGCATACGTACGGCTTACCGTCTCCACAGTGTGATGTGATTCGTTCTACATAATCCTCATCAAAGAATGATTATATAAATGATTTTAATGAATAAATACGATATGTATTATACTAATACCATTATTTAAATTATATAGATATAACTTTAAAATAGGAATAATAACTTATCTAACAAAACATGCATGAGAACATAAAGTAGTTAATACTCGAATAACGAGTAATAATGAAATACTACTAACAAATGGATGAAAATATGATAAAAAATGTTAACATAAAAATGATTATGATTTTGGAATAAATAAATAACATTATTTAAATCATTATAAAAGAGGTTAGGATACATATAAAGCATATCATACCTAAGGTAAGGGATAATTTTGCAATCTCATTTTTATCTGAGATTGCTTGTACTTATGTATTTAATGGGGGTATATTTATCATCTAAGTCCATGTTTTCTAAAAATGTATTCATAAAATGGTTTCTATTATTATCTATATTTTTAAAGTCATTTTTATCCATTTTTACTTTTACTACATGGTTTTGAAGTAATATTTCTTTTGTTTACCATACAAGTTACTTTTTGGTTACTCCAACAAAAGTATGAGGATAATGTTTTTTTAACTTATACGGCATAAATGGATTTTTATGGTTTCTTGATGCATTATTTACATGAAGCCTCTACAATATTTAAATTTTATTTTCAACTAAATTATTTTCTTTTAAAATTAAATGACATTTTGAGAAAAGAAAATGTTTTTGAAGAATAAAAGATATTTTCCTCAAGAATTAAGTTCAAGTGTTTTATCAAAATTATTTTCCATCTAAGATGATAGTCTTAAAGAGGGTTATGTTTCTTTCTATATTGTTACTATGATTTTATTATGTTAATTATGGAATTATCTTTTATATGTATTATTTTATGATGTAATTATGTTTAAGAAACCCATTTAATTTCATGGGTTATGCTATGATGATAGATTTATGTTTTTGTGGAACATGTAAGAATGATTTAATTATGAGATGGATTGGAACAATATATCACTCCAATGTAATGGGTAAAGATTTATATATCATGAGATAAACATTAATGGAATGAAAATTAAATCCAGTTCAGTAATATAGGGTTGGAATGAAAAGTAAATATGGTTCAGTAATACATGGCTAGAATGAGAAGTAAACTCAGTTCATTAAAGGACTTTTCCAACTATGATGGTCTTGGAAGAAATTCCTTGGATACTATGGAAATAAAATTATGTACTTATTTGTTTTCCACAATTACATGTTTTATGTCAATAATATGTTGTCATGGTCTTAATCATTTATGATTTATGCCTTAAAAACTACCAATATTTACTTCATGACTAAAGATTTTGATATTTAAACTTTATGCTCATGTTTTTACATTCTAATGTTTATGTTTTTTTAAGTTCTCAATGTTTACCCTTGTTGATAATTTGAGCTCACCCTTTTTATGTTTTATTTTCTCTAGGATATAAATAAGGGTTATTGGTAGGAAAACTAATGGGGAAAATATTTATGGGAGATGTTGAAGATCTTTCACCAAGCTATAAAAATGTGTTCTAAGTTTCCAAAGACACTAAACAAATATGGTCTTTGGGCATATATTTGTGTAATGTATTAAGTATTCTTTAAAGAAATGTAATATAAATGTATGCCAAGATTGGGTCTCTAAATAAACCTTAAACAATACATATCCTGGTAATTTTGAACTATAATTCACATTCTAGGATCTTTCTAGTTTAAGGTTTTAGAGAATTAGGACAAACTCATAGAAATTTATCCCATACACTACAATTATACTTTGTATCCATTTTTCCATAATATAAGACTATTTAAAATAAAAATAATTTCTATGTATTAAAAATAATCACAATTATCCCCTTGAACTCATCCACATGTCTATTCCCCTTTAAACCTTTTGAAATACATTTTAAAAACATGGGATGCGCACAAAATCTTAGTAAGGGATACAAAAAAGAAATGAAACCATTAGTTAAGTAAAAACATGAAAACTAAAAATAAATATTATGTTTATCAACAATGGTTTTTGAGAATATGAAATAAAACATTTTGACATGAAAAAACAAAAACAGATTCCCAATGAAAGTCATTAAAACCCATAGTAATAAATTGACACTCGTTTAGATGACTTAGATAATCATATACATAAAACACATTCAAATCCATTTAAAACCCTTTCAATTAGAATAACCATATGAATAACTTCTAATATTATTATTACCCAATTAATATATTATGTACTTACCAGGTTATATTTTTGGCTATCCCATGATAAACTATCACAGGATTACCCAGTGCTATCTAGGACACCCCATGTTAAGCTGTAGTGGGCTTACCTGACACTATCTAGACCACCCCATGATAAGCTATAATGGTCTTTCCCAGTACAATTTTGGCCACCCCATCTCGAAGCTATGTCAGGCTCACCAGTTTCATATAATTATAAAGTATCATATCATTAATAAAATACTCTCATCCTACATCCCTTTGAAAAACTTTTATTAAACCCATATGAAAAACGCATTCTGATAATAATACCCTATCTTTAAAAAACAATTTTACAATACCAAAAATCAATTTTCATTGAAAAATAGTTTTTAATAAAAAATTAAAAAAATTAGGAATGGGTGTTTTTCATTTAAAAAAATATTTAAAGTTTAAAATTAATTCTTAAATTAAATAGTATTCATGGTAGTGGAAATGTCATTTTCATTATGTATATTAATAATAGAACATTCCTTTTGTCATTTATCAAAACATTCCCAATAAAACATGTAAAAATAGTCCTTTTGAAAAAAAAATAATTAAATGAAAAATAATGATAATATGCTCTTTATCATTTATTTATATCCATATAGAAAAATATGAAAAAAAATCTTTAATATTGACATGGAGATAAATATTTTGAACTTAAATATTTAAACATTCAAAGTGCCCCATACTACTTTGAACATTCAAATAAAAATCCCCATGAAAGAATAAAATTTAATAAAACTTGAATTGACATGATGATAAATAAATTAATGACATGATAAGTAAAATAGGGAAGTATATACACCTTATAAAAGAAGGTGGGTGTATAACCACAAAATATAGCTAAATGAAAGGATATCTAGATGAAGTCCCTTACCTTGTGTATGAATTGTAACATGTGTATTTATCTTCCTAAATAATAAACATAGGATAATTATTTATTTTCTTGAGAAAAATTTTAAATTTTTTTTATAACACTTATTATCATGTTATAGCAATTACATAATTATTTAAGTTCATGTTAGACGTTTTGTTGATATTTTGTACATACGTTACAATAAAAGATGGTAAGTCGAACGTACACATGAGAATGTCTCCATTTTTCAATGATCATTATGTAAAGAAGTTAAATATAATTTTATATTTAAATAATAATAATAATATCAATAATATAATATTAACCATTTAAATATACTTATATATATCATCCATGTGATATGGTGATGAAAAACGAATCACATCGCTTTGTGGAGGTGATAGTTCACACGTCCGCATGAACAACATTAACATTTTTCTATGCATAAAAAGGTAAGAGGGAAAAAGAAATATTAACTCTTAATAATGATAAATATTTCATTAATATAATATTTAATAATTAAATCCATAATTATAACTAGTCTTGATAGATTGTGATGAAAAATAAATTATATCAGTTCGTGAGGCAGTACTCTGTCGTACACATGAATGAAGAATTAGTTTTCCATTTGTGGAAGTGGAGATGGATTTAAGTGATTATATTAACATAATTATATCTAATTATATTTAGGATAATGTATTTATTATTTAATCATGGTTAAATAAGGGTTTAAGGTGTTTCAAGGAGAAAAAAAATAAAAACACTTAATTAAAAACAAAACATGTTTTTTTTCATAAAATCTCATTTTATCAACACCTTAAGACCAATAATGGTGGTTTCCTACCTAAATTAAGAGATATAGAATTTTGGGGTGGATTATTTTAAGGTAATTGGGTAGATATTGGATGAACCATATAGGTTTTTATGTTTTATGAACAACAACAGAAACCTGACATTTTATAATAGAGGGGATGATGACTATTTGAATTGTTCAAAAATATTAAATTAATATAAAATAAATTTAAATTAAAAATTACCAAAAGGTATTAATTTTTAATATAGGATTATTTTGGGTATAAATAAATTCATAAATTGAAAATTAGATAAGTTTTATCTATTTTTTAATCCTTATCATTTTGTTTTAACCCTTACTTAACCTCTTTAATTCTTACAGTGGAAACATGTGTTTTACTCTTTGATGGTTAATATAGTCACTATAAAATACAAAAATAACCATAAATGAATAATTTATGAAATTTAAAACCTTATTCAAATCATTTTTAATAATTATATAATTTTATAAATTTTATATCATTTGATAAAGTATTATTGTTTGTTGAAATATCATTAATGTCCAATTTGACACTATTCATTACTTTACTTTTTAATAATATAATAACAACAATATAAATATGAAATAATTATTCTAAAAAATAATTAACCTTAAAATTAATCTATAAAGTTTTTTATAACATTAATTATTTCAAATTATATTTATTTTAATATTTCAATATCATTCATTTAATATTTCCTTTAATTAAAAAAAATGACTGCATCATCAAAGTGTTAGCATGTAATTTAATTATTTTTCAATTAAATAATATAAATAAATTACCATGATGTTTATAAATCATTTATATTTCTAATAACTATTTATTTTCAAAGATATATTCTATATAGACCTATATTAAGAAAAGTTATACTTATTAAAACATGAGTATGACATCTTTAACTTTTCTTCAAAATAAATTACTATAAATGGAATAAAGTCATCCAAGTGTCTCCAAGAGGTTATAAAATCATTATAAGGATTTTCTGTCAAACAAATTGATATGATGATATTATTAAATGTTTTAGTGTAATGTTATAATATTTATAATATTATTTTTACCCTCAATTACCTAATTTACCCTTAACCATGGTAATAAAAAATTATTAATATTATTATTCATTTTATCCAAAAATAAGAGGGAATTTTTTTTTAAATTTGAAAATTATGTTTAAAAATATTTATTCTATTTTTAATAATTAAAATAACATAATTATATAAAATTAAACTAGAATTAATCCTTTTTACAGAACAAGAAAATGAGTTTTTAAAGTGAAAATATTAAAAAGATTGAAATGTATTTATATATAAATTAAATGTGAAATTGATTAAAATAACCTAAATTAGATTAAATTATATAAATTTATCTAATTATACTTTAAAACCAAAAAAATATAATTTTATATTATCAAATATTTAGCCAAAAAATCTGTATTCAATTAAAATTATGTATTCTTTACTATTCATCAAATAATTAAACTTATCAGAAAAACAAAAATTCCACCAAATTAAATTTTGATATTATGATTTATAAGAATAATTTTGTTTTTTAAAATATAATTTATAAAATTTTATAAAACTATATTTAATAAATGTGTCCCATCAAAAGGCGGTAAACCTATTTTTTAGAAAAATATATCTTATACGTGTAAAATTAGATTTGTTCTTATATCATGTCTAGAAAATATATAATATGAATTTTAAAAATTATATTGAACATATATTTCATTAATATAATCCAATAAGTGTGGTTTTGTTATTTTATAAATATAACGGTTCACATATAAATATTTTTTAATAAAAAAGTTCTTTTTATTTTAATAGGGGTTTTATTGTAATTTATAATTAATTGGCCACCTATTAATTAATTATATATAAATGTGTAAATCATATTATCATAATTCGGTTCACAATGTTTTTAACGGATATTATAATGACTAGGTTATTATGGAAACATTTAAATAATAACATTTAGTTGATCCTTTAAGCTCTATGTGGCATATCTTGTACTCTATCGAATATAGTGTTTCCTTTTAAAATATCTGGATGTTATATCTAGGGTTTACATCAATGTAATGGTGAATTATTAAGCAATATATTGATATATAGTTGGGTTTTAACACTAATTTTTCAACCTCAAACAAATGGTCAATCATAGAGAACCATTCAAACCCTAAAGGACATGTAGAGATATTTTTATATGGATTTAAAAGGGGGTTTAGATTAATACCTTTTTATAGTTTAGTTTTTTATAACAATATATTTTACTCGGGAATTCATATGTCTTGTTATGATGATATATATGGAAAAAAGTATAGAAATCCAATGTTTTGGGATGATGTTAGAGAAATAATGTTACTGGATCCATAGTTAGTGGATTTAATGATAGAGAAGGTCAGATCCATTCAGTAATACATATAGGAAGAACAAAGATGGAATGAATGTTATATTGATAATCGTCAGTGTGATCTATAATTTGATATTTATGAGAATGTTTTTTTACAAATTTATATAAGTAAAAAGTTTAAGAGATTTGTATGGAATGGAAATCTAATCAAAATGTATATCGATCCATTTGAAATTATTGATCATATCAGTATTGTAGCTTATCACTTGGAACTTACACTAAACCTATCATAGGTTCATGATGTGTTCCATGTATCTCTCCATAAGAAGTATATACTTAATCCATAAAATGTATTAAACTCAGAATTTGTACCCCAAAAGAATGATATTTCATATAATGAAAAAATGATGAATACCGTATAGTGAAGGTGCTACGAAGAAAGATAACTCACATTGTTAATGTTTTCTGGAAAAACCAACACCTTTAGGAAGCTATATGTGATCTTGAGGATGTAATGAGTTATAATTATCCCCATTATTTTATACCAAGGTGACAAATATTTTTTGGGAAATATTTATTTTAAGTGGTAGAATGTATCATCCTAATATTTTATGAAATAATGTTTTCAAGTAATTTTAATTTATTTGATCGCTTGCTTTATATGCAACACTGAGTTTTAGAAAAAAATTATCTACTATTAATATTATTTTTTAAACTATACTATTATAACTTAGATATTATATTTTGTGCTATTAATTTTAATAACCATATTTGAAAAATAATATATATGTTTTTTATATAGATAAACTATATTTATAAATAAGTGTTTCTTTTTTAGTAAATTCTTTATATGCATTGAAAATAATTTTTTTTCTCAAAAAAAAATTTATTTTACCTTTATTTAACAAATAATAAAATTTAAATTTAAAACTTTTATAAAAATTATTTGAGAACATTAACTTTATTTTTTGAATCAATTTTTCAAATTCTCATGGGTTGAATTTTATAAAATTTCATGGAAAGATTAATTTTTAGCGAATAATGAAAAATTCTGATTTCTATTAAAACCTACCATTTTGTTTAAATAATTTACAAAGTTAAATATTATTTAATTTTTTTTAAAGTGAAAATAATTTTATTATGTTATTATTAAATTAAGTTAGTTTATTTTAATAAAATCCATGTTGACTTTTGATATTAAAACACTATGTACTTATGAAAATTTATTTTTAGAAAACCCATTTTTCATCATGTCTGTGGGTTTAATTTTAAATTATATTTTTTCACTTATGTTTATGGAATTTGGAAAACACTATTTTATATTTTTAACAATTATATTTAATATTATATATAAATTTCAACTTATTTTTTTTAAATGAACAGATATAATAGTAATAAATTAATTACCACTGTTAAGTTTAAAATAGGTATACTGTGTGTCAAACTAAACGGATAAGGTATATAATGACCTAAAAACACTTCCAAATCCCATTTTATATCCATATTTATATTTTATGACTTCTAGGTTTTGATAATGTTCCATTTTAGATCCTTGTAAATGTTTAAAATGTGGGAACACCTTACTCTTAAAAAATTCTAAGTGTGACGTCTCCCCATTTATAAATTGGAACCCTCTATTTTCTCCACTTAACTCCTCAAATAAACTATGTTTCATCCAATAAGTACCCATATAAATCCATATATTCTATATCCACATCCTATAATGAGTTTATCTAAGGAAGAGGTAAAATTCATAAACTTGTGTTTTTGTTTTATTTCTTCTCCCACTACCAAATATTCATCAATTATGATGTTATAGTGTTAATAGTATATTATATACACATATATATTATTATAGTAATATAATAAACTAAATCTATCCCCTCTTCCATAAAATGGGATAAAAAATAATTAACCTTGTGTATGGAGGACTACCACCTCACAAACTGGTCTATTTGGTTTTCGACCACCACCTCTCACGGCTAGATATAATGATGGATTTAAGATATGTATATGAAATTTATGAAATTATTATAATTATGGAATTATTATATCACCTATACCAAAATACATTTTCCTCTTTTTTAATATGATATCATCATTCATGTTTATGGTGGACTACGACCTTGCAAAGCGATGTGATTCATTTTTCACTTATGCATTACATAGAAGGTAATAAGGATTAATTTAATAAAAATATGTTATAAATATGAAATAATGATAAATATTTAGAAGTGATATATTGTTTAACTTTATTTAATTCCTTCAAACATGAAAATGGAAAGAAAATCTATGCATATGTAAAACCTACCATCTCTATGAATGGGGCAATTTATTTTTATTCTCTAAAATTTACTAATTACTCTAAATATATATGTAATTAATATTTATGATATTTATGAAATGGTTAAAATATTGGAAATGCTTGAACAATTATAAAATTAAATAGAACAAAAATTCCAAATCAAAATAAAAAATGACAAACACAGAAGTTATGACCAAAAACATTATTTTAACATGGACTAGTTAATAAAAGGGTAGTAAAAGGTCAAAAATAAATTATATATGGATGATATATATAATAATTATTCTTTAAGACATTTATAATAAAGAAATATTTATTATACATAGTTTTTGAATGTTTACAATAAAATTCAATACATAAGGATAGGTATTTTCGTCTTACATTTATTTTTTTGGGCACATTTCTTATACACAACATGATTCTTTTATATGGTGTATATAATAACCGTGATTTTATTTTATTATTTTGATTATGAAAATTTTTGGATAGACATATTAATACAGTTTTCATTTATTCATGAGGATTTCAATGAAAAATATACCTAGGTGGTAATGGATTTATGTTAAAAACTATTAGATTATGAGGAATCTTTATGATTATACTTCCAATGATGAGATCTTATAATATTTTATAAAATAAACACATGAATTTTCATATACTCTAGTTATTTTTAAAAAATATACGTTTCCCTTCATTTTCTATTTTTTATGAACAATTGATTCCCAAATAATTTTTTAAAGGAGAATCAATATTATTTCTCTCTTCGATAGAAAACCCTTTTTCTTAAAATTCCATGTTTTTAAAAAATCTTGAAAGAAATATTTATGATATACAATGATTTATTTTATAATTTTTTCCCATGTTTTACTATTTAGAAAAATTTTAAATGGAATATTATTCTTATTTTCACAATGAGTTAACTTTTTATAATTTATAGAAAATGTGATGAGAATCTTTATTTTATTTTGTACGTCATGAAATATATTTTACTCCTTCATGAGAAATCTATTTTTTAGATATTTTTTATATATATCAAATAATATATTAAAAAATTAAATTATTTTACATTTTTTTTGAATAAACACTTTGAAAAAGGGTTATTTTTTATGTCAAAAGTTTATTTTCCTCGGGAAATGTTCCATGTGATCATTCAAAATAAATTTCTATCTAAGGTGATATAATTTTATGATACATAATATTTACTAGGGATATGATCCAAGGATATCATTATTATTTTTTATTTGTATGGGTTATGATTATGATAAATAATTTTTATGAAACCCTCTCCTTTTCCATGGGTTATGATATGATGAATTGATGTGATGATTAAGTAACCTATTTACTTTCCATGGATCATTCTATGATATAATGTTGATGACATCCATTTAATTTATATGGTATATAATATGATAAATGTTTTATGATATTGTGGCACAAACATTTATGATTTATGTGATGGGTGGGACATATATCTCTTTCCATTTCATTGTGTATAGATTGATATCACATGGGATAAACATAACTTGAATAGGGAGTGAGCCCAGTTTAGTAAGGGACTTTTTCCACTATGATAGTCTTGGGATTAAACTTTTACTACTATGATGGTTTTTTGATTAAACCTGTTTAACTATGATAGTTTTTGATGATCCTTGAGTACTATGAAAACGATTTTCTATGATTATGTATATTACACAAATCTATGTCATATGCCAATGTTATTCTCTCATAGCTCATGTAATTTTATTTCATAATTCTTAATGTCTTCTAAAATTTCATGATTCATTCCATTGATCATGTTTATGAAATATGATATGTAGGGTATGGTTTCCAAATATTTTTCTCTTGTTCTCAAACCCTTCCTCTCTTGTTATGTGGATATCTCCCTTGTTCTCATCTAATCTAACCCTTAGTTTTTTTTATTTTCCCTATTTTATGAGAACATCATTATGCATGATATATCTATGAAGTGCACTAGTTATAAGTTATGTTGTTCACTTATGAACATTTTTTTTACGAATCCATGTTTCCAAAGGTATAAGAAAAATAGGATTATGGTGTGGATTTTTATATTCTGTAGTGGATATTCATATATAAAGATGTAATATATATGCAAGAAATGTGGGGGTAATTATAATAGGTCCTACCCATACATGAACACTCAGGATAGGGCATAGTCTAAGTTCTGATGACTACTCCCTTTAATTAGGCTAATGTAACAAGAATCCTGAACTTCCCCTGTCATTAGGAAGGTTGCACATCTGTGGGTCAATTTACACATTCTCATTCAAGAATGGAACCATCCATAATCCATTTCACATTACAACATGGACTCTATCTCACTCGTAGAGATTATTTCATCTTATCTTGATTCTCAACACCTCCAAGACCCGATATCACTCCTATAAATTCATCCTCTCATTTCATTACATCACATCTATGACCCATATCACTCAAAGTAGTCCAACATTTGATCTCAAACAATTAAAGACATTCTAGTTAATACATATCAATCATAGGAACCCCCTTATTTTTATCTCACTTATAGTGAGGCCTAAATGGTCCCATGATACACTATATACCTCATGGTTGTCCATGAATTTACCCACATGCCAAGGGATCTTCCACACCATGTTAGTCCCATCCATGTTATGTCACTAATATTAAGTAAATAAATCACGATTCACCAGAAAATCAAGATCAAGTTATTAATGTAGTGTGTATCAAAGAAGTCATAATGATACTCTCACCCCGTCACATAATTCATCGGTTAATTGTGTCTAAGCCTATCCTCAGGTTATAATATTCTATCAAAGTATATAACATCACACGTTTCAAGAAATATATTAGGGCCTACTAGAACTGTATCAAAATTTTAACATCATTACCACCCTATATCCATCACCATTTAGAGAAAAAAATACACAAAAACTCGTACTGGGATATATGATCTCATATCCCAATCAATTACCATGACCATCACATGAGTCTCATATCATGTCTCTTAAGGACAACCTATCCATTTTCCATGTAGAGAAAAACTTATTCCTAACACACACCTATCCCTAGATAGATCATCCCACTCAAGTTTCATGTTAAGAATCCATTCCTCCCTAAAAATATGACCCTATTTATATATTGAAATTTGAATTCTTTCCCAAAAAAATTACATAGAAATAAATGGGGTTTTCTACTTATGATATAAAAATATCATCGGTTGGTCTTCTTAATTTATTTTTGTGATATAAATAATTTCAATATTTTAAAATTATAATATAGAGATATATTAAGATGACATCCTTAACTGTTGTATTTCTTCTTGTAATATGTTCCACAAAAGAAAGGAAAGCACCTCTCTCCCTCTCTCATCTGCCACCTCTAATTCTTCTTCAATGTGGAAATATAATATTTTGATGGTAGTGTGGGATATCTATAAATTCAGAAAAAAAATATTAAATATGGTAGAATGGTTAATTATCTTTATCTAATAAAAAATATTAACAAAAAGATTAAGTATCATTTGTCTTGTATATTCCGTATTCTTCTTCTATTATAATTAATATAGTCAACATATCTCCTCAATAATATTTTTATTATTTAAAAATATGAAAACCCTTTAATTATAGTAGTTTAGTTATATATTATTCTCTACATTCAAAAAAATTTAAATTGATCAAATATATTATCTGTTAATAGTCATTATGTTTCAATATTTTTTCTCCATGTGATATTAAGAATTATCACAATTCCATCCTTATGATACCCATATTATGCTCTAAATGTTTTCATGATAACATAAAATGAAATATATTATAGTGGTGATTGAATTCCTCATGAAATGGTATTATTTATATTTTTAATGGTTGTGTCATGGACTCTCATATTGAATCATGACACTATCAATTAACTCATTCCAACATAATTACTAACTTTCACAGAATTACATATCAACAATAATGACTTCCATAACACTCCCTTTAAACTACACCATATATTGGACTGTTTCTGACAACATGATCACCTTATTTAGATGAAAGTATAAATATTTTCATGAATCATGAATAGTTACAATTAGCTTCCAGATATTTAGGCCACAAAATATTTGAACAACATCATAACAATTTAATCTTAATAAATATTTTCTTGATAATTATTATAACCATAATCATAATACATAATACATAAATCATTAAATATTTGATCATGCATCATCTAAAGTAATATTTATTTTGAATATTTCATTCTTGAAATCTCATGTTTTTAGACTTGGGAATAACCCTTACATAATTTTCTATAAAACCTTATATGTTCCTAAAATATGAATTTATATACCATAAATATTTCCATTCATTATCAAATTCACAGTCAGAGTTACTCCATAATTATGGATATTGATGGTTATATATCATAGGAAGCTCCATACATTCTCAAATTCTAAGTTTGATTTAATCTTATATATCAGATATTAACCCTCATGTATCATAGTGGAGTTTTGAAATTTTTTAAATTGATTTTTGTGTGATGTCAATGTATTGGAAAAATTACTTTAAAATATCAGGGGGTTTTCAATTTTCAAATAGTCCACTCTAGGTAACCTTTATGTAATATAAAGTTACCTTTACATATTATAGTGAAATGTCATGTTATAAAATTTTATCTCCATACTATAAATTGACCTTTTTATATAACGTGGAGGAATTTTCCATTTTCATTTATCTATAAATTTTCAAACTCCAAAAGGAATATTAAATATCCGACGACAATTTAGAGATACTTTAATATATGGGGGAGTTATATAGATTTTAAATAACCTAAAAAATATTTATTGTAGAACTTTTATAATACACCCAAACACTTTAAATTACATTGGAGTAACTTTAAATTGTCTTTAATCATAGTCAAAATAATTCCAAAGATTTATATAGGATATAAATACCTTTTAAAGTATTTTAATGGATCTTCAGTAGCTCCATAACATTAATTATTACAGAGAAATCATACAAGTATATTTCTATATGATATAAATCTCTTCAATATTGAAAAATACAAGGATGCAACTTCACAACTAGATTCCCTAGAATCTATATAGATATAACATATTTATTAATCTTCACACTCCATGGGAAAACTCATCAACTGCATAAGAAATATAATCACAAGAAATATCTATCAACAATATTCTCAACATCTAACCATCTTCCTAAAATATTATTATTATTAGTAACTCAAACACGTCTTTATCCTTTTAAAAATTAATGGATCTCTAAGAATATCTATAGATAGATATTCCTTTATCTTATAAATAATACAAATCAATACCCTATTATATTCATTGTGTTTTTTAAATATTAATTAAATATTTATATCTCAACATGTAATGAATCTTATCTTTTTAATTTAATCATCTTATCATAAATTTTATTGGGTTCTCTAAAATATATCTAACTTATTCTTTTTCAAAACTTATTAACATGTTTCATACTTACATCTTTCTTATTGACCACAAATAAAACTCAATACTAAGCTAGTTCAATAATTATAATTCCTTATTTATGGTATTATGGAATTTTTTTATTAAATAAGTAATATTAGTAATACATGACTATAGATATCTTAGGAGAAAAAATAAAAATTATCTCACTCAGGATCTCAAGTTGGAATTAACTGTGAATGTGCATAATATATAGCAGCATTATTTTTTTGTGAGATTTTTTTATTATTTATTTCCCATTAAAATTAAATTATATATTTTCTAATATGGATTTAAATATATGATAAACAATGTATATTAAATATCTAAAATCATTTATTTTTTAGATGATATATACTCCTTTAAAAGGGAATGTTGTTATTGATGATTTGAGAAAGAAACCTTGGGTGGATGTTGTTAGATATTATAAGAAAGAGTAGTTTTATATGTCTATATTATCATATCTATATGTTAATATATCGAAATATGAAGTACATGTTGTTTTTGGAAACTTTTACCGTTACCTCATCTTAGACCGATTAGGTGAATAAGTCTAGAGTTTAGGTTATGAGTTTTGTTTTTATCAAGAACGATTTTATGGTGTGGAGAATATTCCTTGGTGGTCACTTAATGATGATTCCATCTTGATTTTCTATAGAAAAATTTTATGTTTTGATGTATCATCAGGTTAAAGTGATAATATATTTTAATATTTCTCAATGGTTAATTCATATTGGTTTGAAAAAAATGATCATTGGTGTTTAGGAACATTTTTGGTGTCTATGTGTGATCCAAGAAACATATGGATTTTTTTTGTAGTGAGTACCTATCATCCAATGAAATATGATCATAAAATTATATCTTTTTCCTTTAACCATTACCTACTCTAGAATTTTTGTGGGATTATTTACAATGGATCTTTTGATGAGTTTTCTAAGATTTCATAAAGGTAAATAAGTACTTTTTTCATTTTTTTTCAATTGAAAAAAGTGGTTCATGATACTCCTTTCATTGAGACTCATAGAATTGATCAACTTGGACATCTTTCTAAAAGATAAATTATATAAATTAATTAGATTCCAAATATTGGAAACATTTGAAAAAAATTTCTATTATCAATTGAAATTGAGTAGAGATTATCATCTACATAAAGATGATTAATTTTAGTTTACTATCAAGATTCTTGAGGATATGATTCAATCATATTTTCTTGATTTTTGAGTCATACGTTAAAATCATGTGGAATTGGAATAATTTTTTTAAAAGAATAGTTACCAAACAACTATTCATGTGGATCCATTTGAGGAATTATAAGAATGGTTGTTCTAGACAAATTCGTGTTGTATTGAATATGGGGAGACATCATTATTTGGGAATAAAATATTGCATGAGACTTTTGATCATGTTTAAATTACAATAAAGTGTTTAAATATGACTCTAAGTAGGAAAAAGTAATATTTAGATAAAAGTAATTTCTTTTTAGAGAATTATGTTAAAAATATTGTTTTTGTTCATGTCTCGACTTAATGAGGAAATTGTAGATCTGGTAATTAAGATAAGTTAAATCCATGGTTTTTTCGACCTTTTATTATTATAGATATGATTGGGGATGGTTATTATCATATATATGTGACGATAATGTATAGTGTTATGTATGAGAACATTGATATTTCATAACTAAGGAAGTAAGAACTAGATCTGTCTCATGTTCTTTAGTTTGAAGGTGTAGAACTAGTTATTCATACGTATTTTTATAGAAAAACCAGTGTTTATTTTTGACGACAGTGAGATACTTTTCTGATGAAAAGTAAAAAAACTGTATGAGTATTTCGATGTATGGATATGTATAGGAGGATAATTTTGAATAAGAATTATAAATAATGTCCCAATAGCTAGATTTATTCATTTATTTTGATTTAGGACACTTCTCAGGGATGAAAATCCCTTTAATCATGTGTTTGTAAAATTCAAAGTGTTTTAAGATATCATATCTATTTAAATTTTAGTCTTCTTATATTTTTCATTATTTATTTTAAAAAGATCTTGTAACTCCCTAAATCAAATTACCAGGTCTAGGATGGAGTGTCTCATGACCTCATACATGCCTCCATGTATGCAAGAGGGTTTTGATTAGAAGTGAGTACCTAAATTGAAGTACATGGACACTATAACATCATTATAGATATCCAACCAATAAAAACATGAGTAAGTGATAAATAAATAGGTATTCCATGGGAAAAAGTAATTGATAATAAACCATGGTGTCTCAATGTTTCATCTCAAAAAACCAAAAAAAAATATAAGTCATAAAATAAAGTAAAATGATGGAATATGATAATAGACGCCCTGAAAAAGAACTAACATTCAATGGTAACTACACCATTTTACCCAAATCCACCAACAAAAACACAAAAAACAAACCCCTTTCCCATTATTAGATCCCTGATCATAAATTCTACGCACACACATAGATTCCTATATAGTGTGTGAGTTTAAATATAGTATAACACCAAAAAGGATTCCATAAAAGAAGTGAAACATTTATATAAAAGTTTATGAAATAATATAAAGATAAATGAACAAGTAAACAATTAGATGTTGGGTCATCATGCACTAACCGAGATTCCATGAACTCCAACCCCACATGCTTCGAAAACATTCCATAACAGAAGTTATATATGATTTACACAAATCTAAGAATAGGAAATATGTACAACATAAGTTTTAAAATAGTCCACAAGGACATCATGCCTCAAGTAAATTCATACGACCATCATTACATGCCAATTATATATGTTTATGCCAAAAGGCAATCATTCCTCACCAACCATCTCAGCTCATGACACAAGTACTTCATAAAATACTTTCAGTCCTAGGTCAAGTCATAATGCATTTATTCACCAATATTATTCATCAAATACACTAGTATAATCATCACAAAGTATGTCTCACATTCTTCACCTCTAAGGGATTAAAAAATCCTAGGAGGGCCCCATTTCACATTGATACCAGATGGAATAAGTTTATGGACACATGCATGTATACATAAAAAAAGTGTGTCAAATTAAGAGAAGTCACATTGGATATACACACAAACAAAATCAAGAATGTCCTATCAAGAGAGGACTCACATTATACAAAAAAAATTCACACTAGAAAAGTCTCATGAAATTATCTCATGCACAAGAAAATCATATCATACAGTTTATATAATTTATATTACATAGTAAGGAAATTCCTACCTTAGGTGTATATAATCCCATAATCATGGATCACCAAAAAGCTCAATATCTCACACCTAAGATCCCTAGAATCAACACTAAATCACCTCATGAGGATAAAAGTGAAATTATTTGTGAAGCATATATGTAAAGGGAAATTGTTGGTTTAGATATACCTAATGAAATCCAACATTGGGAATCAATCTAGATTAATCAAGGAACGATTAAGGTAAAACTAGGATTCCATCATCTTTTTTCATATAATATAGATTTAATCACATTATTTCCTTTCATAATTCCTAGATCTTAACATTATAGTCCATCTATAAATTCTTTTCCTTAGAGAAGACATAAGATCTAGAATAAACCTAAAGAATAGAGGAAAAATGTTCACTTAACTTGAAATCCCTAGGACTAATGTATCTAGATCCAATGGAATTTATATCCAAAGGGAATGAAAATACTAATAAGGTCTATATAATTCCCAATATTAGAGATCCCTCTTTATAGGAGATGAATGAGGTTTTTATGGAGTTTTGAGTTAAAATATTAATATTAATATTATCTAATTCTACGTGCATAGTTTATTCACAATGTTTATCAAACCATACAACCACCATGTGAGAATCACTTCATCGTCGAGGTACCCACATGGATTGATAAATCTTGTTCCAACCATTATTCTTATTCCATTTATAGTCACATGGTTTCATAAAGAATATCACATAATAATCTCTAACTATGTCAAAAACTATTTTCCAAAAACATACCCTCTCCAACAAGGCTCAAATTTTTTAGGAAAAAACTACATGGGTTCCCATAACTATGATTAGACTTTCCTTTAACATAATATCTCCAAAATCCCACCAAAATATCCTATAAACTTCATGATATTTCACCTGAACAAAGAAGATCTCAAAAACACTTAATGAAAGGATGAAACCAAGGCATAATACAGCTGAAAAGTTTAGGGTCATTAGAATATACCCCTATAATTAATTGTTACTCATTGATAAGGGTATCAAGAGGTACTTATTGAATAAATCAACTTACTAATCCCAAAAATTGTATTAAAACTCAAATTTTTCTTCTTGGAAATGTTTCTTCTTCCATAACATTCATTTAAGTGGGTTTTCCTTCCATCACAGAACTTTTTCTCTCTGATAAACAATTCAACCTTAACATTCCAAAAATAAATATTCTACCTCCAAATTATATACATTACTATAAATCACATGTAGAAGATTGTACTGATAACTTATAACTTCAGAATCATGGAAAACAATGTTCATACATCAATGTCATGGAGAAAGATACAATCTTTAATATACCATCTCAATCTGTTACACTATCTTGAATACCCACAGACCACAATGTTAATTTAACGTACATATATAATCATTGATTCCCTAACCAAGTTGATACATGAAAATTTGTGGAACATATGGTAAACTCCAAGGTTCACCATTGTTGGTATGCATACACAACGTTGTGGTATAACCAATCACATTGTGATTGAATACATTATCTCTAAATTTTCCTACCCTAAACATGGATAGGTAACTATTGACTCACCGAATTCATAAAAATATAATGAAGAATGATTTGGATGACTATAAATTGTCTCAAAAGGATCCATATAAATTCAATATTAAAATCCACTAGTAGATGAAAACTATACCAAAGATAGTGTAGGACCCCATCACACCCTTAGAGGAGAGGGGTGAATAAGGGTGTTAAATTTTTCATTTAATGTGAAAGATCTTGTTCCCACATTGGTAGGAACTTGTAAAACCTATATGATGGATTTGAACAGTAATCAAACATTCATATGTAGAAATGAAACACAATAGTTTTAGTTGGTTCACCACTAAGAAATTTTCCAAGGATCATACACCAATAGTGTGTCAGTCATACCAAAATCCACTAGTCTTCAATAGTTGTGGAATACAAGAGTTCAAACATAGTTACTCTTTTCTAGGCACACTGACTTTACAACATTTTAGGGATATAACACTACATCCCTCCTAACAGTTCTATTGACTTCCCATACCTCACTTCTTTGATAGAAGTCTAGATCAATTTATCAACTTGAAGGTCCCTTAAATGTATTGGAATTAAATTATTTTTCTCTGAATAGAATTTTACCATACATGTATCATAGACCTGAGTTAATCCAATTTGAAATCTCTATTTACTGAAAAACCGATGTTCAAAAAGACCTTTCACAAAGCACCTTCAAGATGCTCCACCTTCACAAATCACCCTACCATTACAGAGTAAAAAATCTTTATGAAGCTCACTGATTCAACGCGAAATACCCCATCCTTGCAAATCACCCATTACATAGAATCATTGGAATATACCAGGACTTGAGTAGTCTTTTCACGATGCTGAATCTTGCATAGAAACCCAAGTTCGTATAGATCCTCTAACTTTACGAAATCAAATAGATTCCATATTTTCCCTAAATAATTTCATGTAAAGTGAAGTTGGGTGGCATTATATTTATTGGCTCATCCATTCACAATACTCCACCACCAGTTAGAGGATTTTCAGGATCTTTAAAAAATAAATTTTTGTAGCTCCTCCATTCATGATTCTTTATTGTGATTTGACATTGTCGTGAAGATTTCAGTTAAACCATCACACAATCTTATTGCTCTAATTATTGTAATTGTAGAGAATATTGTCACTATTCACGATTCTCCACATCTTCATGAACATAAACACAGTCTTCATGAAACCCATGACTTTTCCATATTTATGAAGAGTTAACTACAAATAACAAACCATTTAGATTGTATTACTTTCTCTTTATTTTGATAAAAAAAATGGGAAATGAAACCAACCTCAACATTATTGTCAAAATGTACTGTAAGATCACTTGTCTTGAAAACTCCTTGATCAACCCAGTATGGATTGACAAAAAACACAAACCAAACTATATTTTTAGTAAAGAACATCCTTGGTTCCAACAAATATATTTTTATCCCATTCTCCACCAATGTAAATCACACTGACCCTGAGCATATCCTCTAAAATATTAGGTAATCTCATTGAATTTACATTATTCTGAGGGTTATAAGTTGTACTCAACTTTAGCTATGAACTAATTTCCTTTTGAAGGACATTATTAAAACAGGACATAAATTTATCATAATGATTCGACATGATACATATATGAACTCCATGTGACCTTGTTATATACCAAAGTTACATCATTTAAAAATTTAGTTTCATAAATGGGAAAGAAATGTAAAACCTTTGTAATATGATCTATAAAATCAAACACTGCATCCTGACCTCTCAAGGACCTAAGTAACCACATAAAAAATTTCATCACCACATGATCCCACTTCTACATAAGTATTGGAAGTGGATGAAGTAAACCATTTGGTCATTGAATTTCAATATTGATCCTTTTAAGAGTGAGGAAATGAGTGGTGAACACTGTTATGTCCATTTTCATACTTGGAAACCAAAAATTATGTTAGATATCCTGATACATCATATTCAATCCTTGATGCACTACCCATTTTGTGTTGTTTGAAATCCTCATCATTTAAACTTTCGGAGATGTACAAACTACCACACTACCATAAACATCAATCACATATTTATCATATATGGACCATATGGGAATAATTTCACCCCTAATAAACCTCCAACTTCACTAGAAATTCCCTATAAATCTTCCAAATGTGTTTTAACTAATTAACCAAAGTAGAGGTGATGACCAAGGGTGTACATGTTACCTCCTCTTTCTCCTCAAATACACCTTCCTTCCAATTCATGATATTATTCATTAACTTAGACTCTTATTTAATTTTCTATTATCCTAACTCTTGTGTTTTCTTTCTAAGATAATCTAGAAAAATTACTTTAAAAGGGAATATACAATCTAAAAATTAAAAATCTATAGATAATTATCCCAATATCACAACCTTTTATTCTAGTCTCACTGGGAGAAAAAATATTGTATTCACTTGTGGTCATATAGATAAAAAATATCATAACCAAGTGATATTGATGAAAATATTTCCTGGTATGAACCAAAAAAGATAAATCCCTATTGTTATTAGGGTTGTTCCACTCATGGAGTCATAGTTTAAAAGACCTATAAGAAATAACCTGGTCATTCAACATCAAGAAAACCCCCATACTAATGAAAAAAGTTATCATAGTACACTACCAAACCAATCCAAGTTCTAGTAGAATCTGAAATGGGTTAAATTTAATACTTCATTTATCTCAAGGAATGACTCCTTTCACCAGTCGATCTTCTCAAAAGTTACCCCATTCATGATATGTCTAGTAAATGGGGAAACTAAATGAGGGAAATAATGAATTAACCACCTATAATACCCAGCTAATCCAAGGATACATCAAATCTCAAAAACATTACATGGTTTCACCCATGATGTACCATCCTCAACCATCTCTATATCAACAAAATAGTTATCTTATATATAAAATTACAACTAATTCATACCTCTTGGATAAAAATTTAAAACTTTGATTGCTTGGAAGAAATACAATTCACACAAAGTGTTGTCAATGTGGTCTCTAAATATCTTGCATAAAATTTTTAGGTTCGTTAATAAACTAGAATGTCTTCAATAAACACTACAGGAAAGGAATGTAAATATTGGTCAAAATTTTATTAATGAGGTCCATGAACACTACTAGAGAATTTTATATCCCAAAAAACATTACAGGTTACTCGTATAACCCATATCTACTCCCAAATACCATCTTTGATATATCCTCATCTCTAAGACAATTTTGGTCACAACCTAATCATAGGTCATTTTTGGAGAACCACCAGGCTCCCCGAAATTAATTAAAAATCATTGATCCAAGTATATAGATTTTTTTTCACTATGATATGATATGAGTTTTGGTAATCCATGAGGAGACCTATCCTATCGTCCACCTTTTTTGAAAAAAATAAATAAATTACCCCAAGGGTAAGTTCTCAGAAAAATAAACTACTTTTCCTTAATATATTTATGTTTCAAATTCAATTACATCATCTCTATTGGTGATATAGAATATAGTGGAAAAAATATTGGTCTCACACCTGTCACGAGTTCAGTCTTAGACTCTATTTCTTTCTAGGGAAGGAATTATGAGAAATTTTCTAGAGAGACATCCTGATAAACGTCCACCATGGGATGAAAAGTGGTTGGATTCATTACTTGATTTTTTTCTAGAACCATACCCACCACTTGATCCATAATTTTACCAAATTTCCTAAAGTCTTACCTAATTCTAACTACTCATATATCCCATTATATATTGAATACATTAATATGTCTTACTTAAGAGGTAATGGTCACATATCTTTGATAACAATCTATACAATCTCAATTACGAGTCAACCAACCCATACCAAAGAACTCACTGATACTGGTTATCTCCAAAAATAGAAAATCACACGTATTCCCAGAGTCTAAAACCACTATATGATATTTTGGAAATCTCTGAGTACCCTATATCTTCTTTCTAAGAGGATTATTAAGAGATATAGATTTGTGAAAAATATTTTTAGACAAACCGATATGATCAACTAGTTGAGAGGAAATGGAATAATGAGAATTTAATTTATCAAATAAGACAATAGAGATCATAGATGTAATAAATAATGTACATATTACTAGTTATTTAACCAATCTATAATTAGTGGTAATTAGATCTATTGTATAGAATCTACCCACACCAGATCCATAGCTTTGTCCATATGATCCATACTTCCATGAATTCACCAAAACATGTAGATTTTACAACTACCGTAGTGAACCCCTCCCCAATCCATCGTCTGAATCTATTATATTTTCCTAACTCTATGTCCAAGGTTCTCTTGGAAACACCCTTAGAGACTAAATCTACCATATATTCCTATGTTATCTAGATCATTACCCATTTGGGAGGAATGCTTGAGATGGATCATCATACAACAATAATCACAGTCCATTTGAGTATATTGATAGAATCAATGGTAGTGAATTATATTTCCATATTCAAATAATTAGAGAAAATCCCCTCCGATAGAGGGAGATGTAGAATCCTTGATCATCACTAGTTTCATATCACTTCCCTATAACATCTCCTTATCCTTCCTCTTTTAATTTCAAAATGACCCACACATAACTCTACATGTAAAATGACCCATTAAACCTATAAGGATAGATAAGAGGCATGTTGTTTTATCCTCCTCTAAACTCTTCTCAAAATTAAGGGAATTACATGGTTTCTCAAGTGTATAATCCAATATCCCATGTTCGAGATTTACAAATCTCATTCTTAGCCAAAATAAGAGAAAATAATATCAATTACATAATGTTAATAAAATACTATGCGACAATCGTCATTAACTATTGGATCCCTATTAGCTCCTTGTACTTATCCAACATTTGTGTGTCTAGAAAAAACTCATTAAAAAGTGGTAATTGAAAGTCTCCTAATTTAACCACTCATGACTCCCAACTAGATTAATTACACTATATTTTCTCCTAGAAGGTCCTTGAAACTTATATAAATCATATTTCACTCACTGATCTTTAGGAATTCCTAATATGTTAAAAACACCTTATATGATCTCAATCTAGTCCTCAGTTTCCTATTGGACTTCAATTTCCTGAAATACCATGGGATGTTATCATTGAAAATATTTGGCTATATCAACCATAGTCGGCCCACACCTATGATATCCTCTTCCCTAAAGAAGTACCATTCTAAGGAATCCAGACTAAAGTAGTTATAATTCATTGACTATTAGAGATACTAAGGTTATAATCTTAGTTACATTATCTAAAACATTTGGATGTTCTAGAAGATCATTTCCTATGATGGGATCATCTTGTCCCTCTTCCCAAGATGTTCTGTTAAGACACCGTCGAGGAGGAATTATATGATATTCCATAATGAACACATAAAAAGATTTAATAGTTTTAATAGAAACACTACCAATCTATTTAATTAGGACACATATTTGAACCAATTCAGGGAGACTCATCCTAATAGGTTACCTACAACTATAATACACAACACTTTTCTTTACCAATGTCCTAAGTTTATGTCTCTTGTACCAAAAAATTAGTTAAATTAATATATGTATAAAAGGAAATATCATGTTTGGGCTTAAATAATTAGATTTCAGTAATTATACATCAAAAGGGGAAACTTTATATTAAAACCAACACTTAAATAATTAAACCTATATTAATAAAAAGAAAAAAGTTTCTGGATATGTGGACCTATGTTCGTACGCATGATGCATGATGCCACCCAAATATGATAAAGAGTAAATGTACAATAATACTCAAGATCAACATGAAACTATAATGTTCTAACCAATAATAAAAAAACCCATATTCCTTGATCACTCAGAGATACATTATACATGAGCTGGATAGGAACATGCCTTACTCCCCTACCTAAGTCCCAAATTTTTTTATATCATTTTTATGAAAATTTTCAATCATATCCATAGAAAAACCCTTTTTAACCTTTTTATAATTCTAAGTATGAATAACTGAGATTGGAACAGAGTTTCACAAGACCTAATTAATTCATACATGTAAATAAGAGGCTAATTATTAGTGGTAAGTGACTAAGTCATAACAGGAGGAGACTCTTCCCTTATTATTTATTTCCGATCATCACAAACACATGGAAGAAATAAATAAATAATTAATCAGTTCAATAGAATAAAATGATAAGAAGCCATGTTGTATCAATTAGTTATACAATGAGACCCAAACAAATTAAGTGTAAGTCATGTACTAAATAAAAATTATGGGAGATAATAATATAATCCATGAAAAGAAACCTAATGTATAGCATAAGTTTACCCTTCTACCCTAATTCTATAGATAAACCAACCGATCGACATAGGGACATTGACTTTTTCTCTACCATAGACCCTAAATTCATCATGAGCATATCGATTTGGGGTGTGAGTATAAACCACTTACGAAACCACTAATGCATCCTTGAAATAAGTTTATTATTTATATAAGATTTTATGAAATGACAATATAAATGAAAAAATAAAAAATCACATGTTGGGTCATCATTTTGTAATTAGGATTCCAAAAATCCTAATCCTACTATATTCTACAACATGTCTTAAGTAAAGTTATGTCTAATTCACATGAATCATAGAATAGGCCACAAATCCAAACTATGTCATAGAACCAGTAATAAGGCCATTATGTCTCGATTCAGGCCATAAGGTTGGAACACAATAACAACTATTGTTAGTTAGGGAAAAATGCCTTCAAAACCTGCAAACAATCTTTAGTTAATCCATAGGGCCATCATTCCACACTGCATGTCTTAAGTTAAGCCACAAGTCTATTATGCCCGACTATATGTTGTTAAAAACCCCAATATAATAATCACACTTTACATCACACATTCTCTTCCTATAAGGGATTAAACAATCCACAAATGTTTTACTTTTTTACTTTGATACTAGATAACATAAGTCTATGACCACACACACACACACAATGTATATCGAATCATGTAAAATAAATATAAATATCTTGGGAAACACACAAACACACACATGTTCTCAAGAATGTCATATAAAGAGATGTATCATGGGAAACACACTCACTTGCACAAGCATTTTATATCAAGAAATTTCTCATGGGTTTTACACACATGCACAAGCATTCCATATCATTCAACTTATATAATTGGAATAAAATGGTAAGAAACGTCCTACATTAAACGTGTTGAAGAAAAATGTCACAGTTCACCACATGAATAAACCTCTAACACCATAGATCCCTATAATAAAACCCAAGCCACTCTTTTTGTGTTTAAGTGCAAATATCCTTGAATAATAAAATTTAAGCAATAGGGTTAGTTTAGACTTGCCCAATAGAATCCAACATAATAAAAGAATCTATAAGAATATGAGAATGATCTAGGTGAAACTATATTTCCAAATTAATTTTTAATAACCTAGATAATTATAGAATAATTCAATTTTATGTTTATTATTATACATATATTGATTATAAAAACATTAATTAATTTTTTAAATAAAAAACAAAAATGATTTAAATTAAGAATTTTATTGTAATGTTTTATATAAAAGTTTAATATCTAAATTTTATAATATTTTTTTAAAAAATTAATATTTTTTTAAATCATCATATAAAAATTTACATATGGTGAAATTTTTGGATTTCTCAGAAAATAATGATTTTTAGTGAAAAGTGACAAATAATAAATTTTTAATTAAGTCATTAATTTTTAATGTATTAAGAAGTTTAAGAGTACCATTATGTTTTTAATATAGTTTCATGTAACATAATTACTATTTAGTTATTTTCAATCAAATTAATTAATTTTGAATTACCCTTTTTTTAATTTAATATATGATAGTGTTTGGGTTTAAAAACCATATTTTTCTCAAAACTGTTTGAAAGTGACTAATGTTAATCCATTTTAATTAATTAAAATAATCCCTAATGATAAATTAATAAATTAAATTTATATATTATAATTAAATAACTACTTATTTAATTTATATAATGATTATTACTTGTTATATATTTAATACAAAATCATCTTTTTCTCAAAAAATACATTTATTGAAACCATGCATTTTTGTTACATCTGTGGGTTTTGTTTTAAATTGATAATATAAAAGTATGTGAATTTAAATTAGTGAAATGGATTAAATATTTTTAGTCAGAATAATTTATATTATCTAATAAGTTCAACTTATTTTTTTCCACAATGAAAAATGAATTTTGTAAAAATTAATTACAACAGTTAAGGTAAAAATAGATTTATCAAGGAGTATCTAAAATGATAAGTGTTAAAAATACCCAATAAAATGACTAAAATATGTTTTTTGAACATATTTTTACCTTATAATATCTAGGTTTCTATAATAGGCCATAATTGTGCCATTTTTAATGTGAAAAACATGAGTACAATTTTTTATTTAAAAAATTTAAATGCGCGATACCCACCTCACTTATAAAAGGCCATATCCCTCTTATAAAATTCACACCATAAAATCAATTTTGATTAGAAAAAACTAAAAAATTATCTTATTTACTTCCCAACCCCTAGATTGATCCCTTATTTTTATCATAAAGCCACCCTATAAAGTCTTACGGTGCTTACCTAAAGAGGTTGTACCAAGAAGAAGTACCATACTTTTCATGGCCTATTTATTTAATTTATAATTCCAACTCTTTAAAATATTCTTAAAATTTGATTATATAATTAAACAAAAATATCACATATAATAATATGTTATTATTTTAATTTCAAAACTAAAATCCATCCTACCCCTTCTATCAAATGGGATATGAAATCAATATTCATTTGTACAGAGAATGACAACTTTGCAAACTAATGTCATTAATTTTCCATTATTGTCTCACACAACTTGTTTTATTGATGAATTTAATGTATAGATATATATATATTATTTTTCACATATTTATACGTATATAGTTATTATATAACATATACAATTTTAAATTCCATTTCATGGGGGATATGATAACATCACTCGCATGTTCATCGGACTACCACATCCCAAAGTGATGTGATTTGTTATTTAAAAACACTGTACATGTAAGGAAATAAGGATAAATTTAATTAATATATGTGATATAAATTAAATAAAAATGATATCCATGACATATTTATCATTATGAAAATATAATATATCATTTTCTTTTTTACAATGAAAAATGATAACGTTATCCATGAACATGTGGACTTCCGCCTCTATGAAGTGATGTGATTTTTTTCATCACCACATCACAAAAATACATATAAAAATAATTCAATGAAATATTGTATTATATATGATATATTATTAATTATATAATGATAAAATATTACTTACCTCCTTTCCATAATGATCATTGAAAAATGAGAACGTTACTCATGCATACGTATGACCTACTCTCACCATAATCATAAAGTTGTTCATTTTTCATAACCATATATCATAATTTGTTTTAAAATTATAATTGATGTATTAATATGATAAATATTTCATCATTATTACGCTAGATATATTTATGTGATGAACCCTTTGACCAATAGTCACTCTAAATATGTCGTTTTGACACGTAAGTCAAGTATCATCAAAATATCCGACATAATCTTAATTGATTAAGTGATTTTATATGAAATGGTAACAAGTGAAATAAAAGAAAAAATGAACTTTAAAAATTTTCCCACGTAAGTAAATAATTAATTAATTTTTATTTAGATGATAATGGTTGAATGTGACATATCAAACAGAAGGTAAGTGAATTCGTCTCAATTTCCTTTCATTGAGGTTTTTTTTGATGTTATACACCTATATTATTTTATGTGGTGTATATATATCCAGATTGATATTTTCTATTTAAATGTTTTCTATTATCATGGTATTCAATGTTTTCAGAATCTTAAATTTTCATGGGTCTTATTATTAAAATACTTGAATGGGATAATGTATTTTTATTTAAAAAAAATATCTTTTAATGTTTTATTTATAACTATATATTTCTTCCATATCCATGTTTTTAAAATGATTTTATTGTGAACATGAGAGTATTATGAAGAAAATTTATGTATTTCATTTAATGTTTTTTTAAAATGATTATTTTTATAGAATTATTTACATTCTAATCAGACATCAAAAGTAATGTTCAATTTTAACATATAAGGTGACAACAACGTTTCTTGTTATCAAAATCACTATTTGAAGTTGGTTTCCTTTAATAGATCTCATTTTTTATTCAAATAAGAACCACCCTTCACTTTTTTGGGAATTATGGTATTGAAAATTTGTTTTTAAATGTAAAGGAAAATTTTTCATTGAAAATTGTTTTTTAAATGATATAGTTATTTTGATATATGAAATGGATTTTGATACGAACATAAAAGAGTTTTCAAAATTTTTATGATAAAATAGTGAAACAATAAATTTGTTTTTCATGATATGGTCCTTGAAAATTTTACACAATGGGATAATCCCCATTATAGATCAAGGGTGATCCAGTTATAACTTATATGATGGGTTATTATAGATAGTATTACAATGCATGGGGTAATGATTATATTCTCCAAAGAATTATGTTAGAAGTTGTCCTTATTTTTATTATAATTGTAAGGGTTCTTTAATGGGTATGATATGACATCCAAAGGCACCTAAATGAATTTTAAATGTTTTATATTATGTTTTTATCAAAATTGGATGATTTCAAAAGATACGATAATGATACTTTTTAAGGTAAAATGATTCTACTTCATTGAAAAATGTATGTTTTTAAGAAAATGTTTTATAGAATTATTTTTTTATGTACCCTACTAGGGTTTTTATGCTCATCCCACTTTTTGAAAAATGAAATTCATAGGGTTTAATGATAGGTAGATAAAAATAACAAGTCTAGTTGAAATTCATAATGATTTCTCATGAAAATAAATCATGATTTATTTTTAAAAGTATTATATTATGAGGAAAGTGGATACTAATCATAATTGAAATTTATTTAATTTAAGGTTATTTTATGTTTGAGTTAGGACCTAATTATATAAAAATAAAATACTGAAAATATCCTCCCATGTAAGATAATGAAATATTGAAATAAAACCTAAGATTATGTAATTTTTAATTCTGAGTCATTAATGTCGGTATCAGAGGGTTTTTGAGACAACTTCAGCAGTTATTGAAATGTTAATTGCATTTCATTAAATGGTTTTAGATAATCATTAAATTTAAATGATATAAAATTTTAATAATACCTTTTTTATGCACCTAAAATATGTCTATTTAGAATGTTTTTCCATAGAGGAGATAAGGAAGCGATGGTGGGAAGGGTCCAAGAGGAAAATATACTTCCAAATAAGAATATAGTGATGGTTTGAATTAGAATAGAACAATTTTTTGAAGTAATAAATCAGTTTAAAAATGATATAAATGGTGGTGATATCCATGTTAGAGAGGAACTAGATCTACTATGAAGGAACATGTATATAGTGGAGTATATCAAGAAGGGAAGTGCCCCAACATTTAATGCATCATATGACCCCATGGAAGATCAACGATGGATCAATTATTGGGATAAGATATTTGAGGTCATGGGATGCTCAAAAAATAAAAGGATTACTCTTTCCAACTTTTATTTTGAAGGTGAATCTGATTGATGGTGGTCTTTAGTTAAAAATACTAGATATAAATATGTTCTTGATTCCATGGAATGGAGAAAATTTAAGTATATTTTCCTTCCAAAATATTTCCCCAAGGTTCTTAGATTCCAGATGGAAACAAAATCCCTACATTTAAGGAAAAAAGATTATTTTTTTTGGGCCATGTGTGAAGCCAATATAACAAGACTATCCAGGTATGTGACATATTTTATTCGAGATATTTATAGTAAAATTGATTGATTTTTCTCAATGTTGAAACTAGGTTTACAAATAGAATTAGATGCATAAAAATATTATATTTATCAGAAAGTGGTTAACTGTTTTGATATAGTTAATATGTAGTTTGCTGACAATTATTCACCTCATCATGATGAAAATAAGAAGCAGTCCTAATTGGTAAAAAATGGTGACATGTTTTGGATGTAATGAGTTTAATAATTTATTGTAACGTGTTCCTGAAGTGAGTAAATCAACATGGAAATCATCTATGTAAAAATAAAAAGGATTCTGAAAAATATTTGGATACTACTACGGTTCATGTTGGGCTATCAAATGAACTAGTTAAAGGTATACAATATATGTATTTGAACTATTCTAATGCCCTGTTTGAATCTATATCGTCATTTCCATTATTTTAGAATAAATTTTCAAGTAAAATTGGATTATAACCACATTAAAAGAATATATAATTTTTGGTAAAAACTCTATGGGGAAATATTAAAGAAAATAAGATTTATTGGAATCTTCATGTTGTCATTAGTGGGACGGTCTTTCCAAAAAATCATGTTTAATAGCCCATATTAATGTTTCATATAATTTTGGTTATTGGTTGGAGTTTATCTTATCATGATAATGTATATTTTAGAGTCAATAATGTTTTATTCAATGATTTCATATCTTTGATTCCATATCAAGAAGATAAAAAATTGATACGAGATGGTTGTGAAAGTTCACAAGATAATATTTTTAAAAATAAATACACTATTAAAATTATTAATGGTTTAATAGTGAATACATACATGTATGTATTTCATAATGATTTTCCTAATATTATTTATGATTGTGAGGATGAGTTTTCTATTAACTTAGTTCTTGTAACTAATCATATCTCCAAAACCCCTTATAGGATAGATCAGCTATAAATTTTATAATTTAAAAATAAATTACTAGAGATTATAGATAATGTTTTCATTTGAACAATGATGTCAACATGGGGTGATCCTAGTTTAATTATCAAGAAGAAATGTGGTTTAATGATAATTTTCATTGATTTTTTATCCTTGAATAATATCACTATTAAAAATAAGTATCCATTTAATCATATTGATTATTTTTTTCATCATCTACATGGATATTAGTATTTTTCCATTGTTGATCTAAGGTACAATTACTATCTTCTAAAGGTGATGGAGGCTATTATTCTGAAGCCATAATTTCAGACTAGATATGGGAACCATGAGTTTATAGTTATTTCATTTTGGTTTTCTAAAAAACATACCATATTAATGGACAATATGGATATATTTTTCTGTGATTTATTGGACAAGTTTGTAGTTGTGTTTATTGATCACAATTTGGTATATTTTAAAATTTAATAAGAACATGAATAAAATCTATATATTTTCTTGGTAATATTGAAATAAAATAAATTATATGGAAAATTTAGTAATTGGGAATTTTTGTTGGAATAAATTTTGTTCTTGGGACATATTGTTTCCACATATGCCATAACTACTCACTGTACCAAAAAAATGTTTTAAAAAACGGAAATAAACCATAAATATAATAAATAGTCATAGTTTTCTTGGATTAGTGGGTTACTACTGATGGTTTGTCGAAAAATCTTTTTGGTTGTATATCCCCCTAAATAAATTAAAAATATTGTTTAATGTGAATATTTGTTTCAATAAATAATAAGAAGATTAGTGAATGCACAAATTTTTCAATTACCTTATAGAAATTGAGAATTCATAATCTTCAGGGATTCTTCATTTAAGGTACATGGTTTGGTTCTAATGAATAATGATCAGGAAATTTATTATGATTCCCATTAACTAAAACCTTATGGGTTAAATTATCCTACACATTATCTTTAACTAGGTGCTATTTTTTATCCTTTAAAAAATTAGAGGCATCATTTATATAGATTACTATGTGAAATTTATACAAATAAAAAATGTTTGAATTATATATTCACTAAAAAATAATTGAACATGAGATAAAGAATATTAACGAAACTAATCAAAGATTATGATTACATGATTCATCATAATCCTAGAAATGTAAAAAAAGTTGTTAATACTTCGAGTCAAAATAATAATTCTACATTAACCATGTTACATTTAGAACATGAAACCTTATTTAATGATTTGAAGAATTTTGGCCAAGAATTTGTGGATGTAGCCACACCCTCATTTTTTGAGGTTTCATTGTAATCGACTTTTTCCGAATGAATTAATAAGGCATAGAAGGAGGATCATGCATTTTAGGAAAAGGTAAAATATGTTTAGAGGTGTATTTTTCCTGATTTTAATATATGATTTATATTTTTTTTATAATTTGGAAGAATATTATGTGTGTCGTGTGATTCCTAGTTGAAAAAATAGTCTTTGAGGGAAGCTCATGATCTCTATTTTTCATTAATTTGATAATCACTAAGATATTCAGAGACCTTGGGGGTATTACTGGTGGGATAGAATAAATATTGATATTATTGAAAGTACCATGTAGGGTTTGAATTCTCATAAAGGAAAAGAATATTAACAATTTATGAAGGTAATACTCCAACCTTTTCAACTACCATAGTAAAAACTGAAAAAATATATCCATGGATTTAGTGGGGGGATTACCAAGGACCTATCAAGGTAACATTACGATTTGGTTTATTGTTGATTGATCCAATAAATCTACACATTTTCTTCCTATTAAATATACTATATATTTGGATCTTCATTATTGATGGTATTTAAAGGATATGTTATTATCATATGAACATTCTCTCTTCATTATATCAAACCATGATCCTAGGTTTACATATAATTTTTGGAAAATACTTCCTAAATAATTGGGTATTGAATTAAATTTCAGTAAAACTTTTCATCCTCAAACTAGTGGTCTATCTGATTGGATGGTTCAAATTACATAATATATGATTCTTTAATTTTAAATATATTACAATTTATTATAGGATAAATATCATTCTTTGGATTAGTTTTCTTATAAAAATTGTTTTCATTTTAGTATACTGATGATACCATTTGAGGAATTATATGGAAAGTGATGTCAAACCCTAGATTTTTGGGATGAAGTGGGTTAAAGGATGTTGATAGAAACTAATATTGTAGAGTAAATTGATGAGATGGTACAATTGATTTAGAAACATATGGGGATTTCTTAGAGTATAAAGAAATTTTATGTGGATAACTGGGGGACTGATATTTCTTTCGAGGTAGGTGATTAGGTTTTTCCTAATGTATAGCCATGGAAAGGTGTTATGAGTTTTGGATATAAGGTGAAGATAAGTTTTTTGATCATTGGAATGTATGTAATCTTGGATAATGTCATATCAATTTCCTTCTGATTAAATTTTACCATGAGTTTATCCTCAGTATACAATGTTTTTTATGTCTTGATGTTAAGTAAATATGTGCCAGATTCATCTCATAAGTTGATCCAGGAAGTAGTTCAGTTGGAATAAAAACTTTCTTATGAGGATCCTATTCAACTTATTTACCATAGATAAATTTTTTTTAGAATAAAATTATTCACCTGGTTTAGGTTTTATCTAAAAACCATATGGTCAAAGTGACACTATAGTAATATGAAAATGCTATGAGGGAAAGATACACCCAATTGTTTAATAAGTAAATAAAATTGTAAGGAAAAAACTTAAAAATGGGGTGAATAATGTAAAATATAGTTTAATGATATAAAAATTCACATTAATTTTTATTAATATAGTTATATTCATTATAAAAATATTAATGAATCTTTTACATGAAAAAGGAAATAGTTTTTATTAAATACTTTTATTAAAATATTATATTTAAAATTTTATTCTTTATATTTTATAATTTTAATATTTTAAAATTAATTTTAATTTTTAAATCATCATATAAAAATTTACTTATGGGTAATTTTTTATATTTTTTGGAAAATATTGATATTTCCGTGAATAGTGAAAAATCTTGAATTTTGTAAAATGAATGTCATTTATTTTCAATGAATTAATAATGTTAAAAGTCCCATTATGTTTTTAATATGATTTAATGTGAAATAAGTATTTTTTAGTTATTTACAATCTAATTATGTAATTTTTAATCATCTTTATTTTGTATATTAGTATAAGATTGTTTTTGGGGTTAAAATTAGGATTTTTCTGAAAACTGTTTCAATGTGCACAATATTTCTCCATTATAATTAATTAAAATAATACCTAATTAAGAATTTTTTAAATGAAATTTATATATTATATATAAATAAATATTATCTTATAATCATAAAATGGTTATTACTATTCATATAGTTAATATAAAATCATCTTTTGCAGGAAAAATACACTTTTTGAAAACCCGGTATTTCATCGTGTCTACATGTATTGTTTTAAATTAAAATTTTCCACATATTTGAACTAAAATTGGTAAAATAGATCCAATATTTTTAATCATAATAATATATATTATCTTATATGGCCAAAAAATTTATAATGAATAGTGAAAACTATAAAAATTAATTACATTGGTTAAGGTAAAAACAAATTTACCAAGAGGTCAAACTAAAACTATAAAGGTTATATTTACCTATAAAATTTTATAAAATATATTTTCTATACATATTTAAAACTTTTTATTTATTGTTATTCATTAAGGTCCATTTTGATGCCTTCAGGAACATGAAAAACAATGGTACACCTTTTTCATTTCAAACATTATAACAATGCTACCCAGCTAACTTATAAAAGGACACCCCTATACTCTAAAAATCACACCATAAAATCCATTTAGATAATAAAATATCTACCAAAATATCTTTATAAAATCCCTAAACATGATCTAGATCCCTTAGATTGGTCAAAAATCTATCCAATGAATTATTTTCATGTTTACCTCAGGAGGTTGTCTGAAGAATAAGTATAATGCATTACCATGAATCATTGTTTTATTTATTCATCTATATCCTTATAATATTATTAAATTATTATTATATAACAACAATAGGTTATAATATAAAATTTGATTTTATTATATTAATTTAAAGGCATAAATCCCTCTCTTCTTCTATTAAATGAGATATGAAATGGCCATTCATGTGTATGGTGGACTACCGCCTCATGAACTGGTGAAATTGATTTCATCTCACATATTGTTTTAACGATATATTTAAATTATATATATGATTTTTGTAAAAAATTTATACTTGTGGAGTTATTATATCACTTATGTATTCTTACATGTCATTCAATGGGGTATACAACAACGCCGCTCACGTGTATGGCATACTAACCCCTCATAAAGTGATGTGATTCATTTTTCCATACACATTACATGAAAGTTAATAAGGATAAATTTAATTAATATATATGATATCAATGAAATAATAATGATAATAATTACATATATATCATTCTGTAAACAATATATGGTTTTCTTTCTTACACTGAAAAATGATAACATTTTTCGTGTACTAGTGGACTACCACTTCCATGAAGAGATGCGATTGTATTTTCATCAACACATTATAATAATTATATATATAATTATATTGGAAGAAATCATATTTTATATAGGATATAATTATAATTATATAGATTTAAAATATTTTTTACCTTGTTTTCATAATGATCATTGAAAAATGAAAATGATACTCATGTGTATGTACGACCTACAATATCCATGATCGTAACATAATTAATTTTTAATAATTAAATTTCATAATTTTATTTAAAAAGAATAATTTATATATAAATATGATAAATATTTCATTATTATTATTTTTGATATTTTTAAATAAATCTTTTTAGATCAGTAGTCATCATTTTGATGTTATTTTGTCACATAAATGAAATATAATTAAAAAATCCAACATAAAATAAATTGATTATGTAATTTTATATGATATGGTAATAAGTGAAATAAATAATAATGAAAAACATGAAATATGTTATTAAACATGTAAATAATTATATAATTATTATTATTCTATAATATAAATAATGAATGTGAATAATTAAACTCAAGTTAAGGGACTTCGATTGGATTTCCTTTCATTGAGGGATATTTTGATGTTATGCACCTATATTATTTTAACAGGTCAATATAAATCAAATTTTACATTTTATATAATTAATTTATCTATTCACATGGTATTCAATGTTTTGTTTAATTTTATTATTTTACAAGGATTATGATTCAAATATTTCCAAACTGCTAAAGTATTATTCTTTAAAAAATTCACTTTTAATTCATTCCTTATAACTCTCTTTTTCATCCATATTCATGTTTTTAAAATGATTTTAGTATGGAAATGAGAGTTTTATAAATGATATTTATTCCATTATTTTAATGTTTTGGATAGAATGAATATTCATATGGATTTTTTAAAATTATTTACAATGAAAGAAGGAATGCTCTATTTTAACATATATGATAAAAATGACTTCTCCCACCTCCATAACCATTAATTGAAACATAACATTACAAGAATTATTTTTTTTTTATTAAAAGAAAAAAATTCCTTAAAATTTTCAAGGTGTTTCTGTATTAAAAATGTGTTTTAAAAAAACGGTTATTTTAGTATTAATGATGATTTTTAAGAAGAAACATGCATTTTGATATCCAAAAGTGATTTGTATATGTGTTTTAATGAGTTTTTAAAATGTTTTGTCTGGAAAATGTGAAAGTATAAATTTTTTTATTCATTATATGGACCTTGGAGGTTTTTTAGGAGGGTTTTATCCTTATTAAAGATTTCGTGAAACCATGTTATATCTTATATGATGTATGTGCCTAGATAGCACTCCAATGCACTGGGTTATGATTATGATTGCTGGATAATTATGTTGGATGTTGGATGTATGGTTCTTCTAATTTTTTGTTTTTCTAAAGGGTTTTATAATGGTTTTATAAGATTATGTTCTAAGGCACCTAAATGAATTTTTTATGCTTTCTAATGTGTGTTAATGTAAATTGTTTTATTTCAATAGGAAAGATAATGGTATTTTTTAAGTAAAATGATTCTATATTGGTGAAAAAGTATATTTTTAAGATAAGTTTTTTTATGGGTTCATGTTTTTCACTATAATAATATACATCATCTTTTTTACATCCCTAAATGATATTTTGTTCTATTCCCATGGTTTTAAAATGTTTCTTGTAGGGTTTAAGGATGAGAAAAGGAATGAATATGTCAAGATTGAAGTTGCGAATATTTTTAATGAAAATATATAATTATTTAGTTCTAAAAGTTTTATATTATGAAAAATAATGGATACTAATAAGAAGTATCCAATTTTAAATTTATGATTTTTTATATATGAGTTATGACTTAATCCGTTAAAATAATTAACCTCAAAAGATCCTCAAATGTCAAACAATGAAATATTGATTTATAATTAAATATTTAGTAATGTTTGAGTTAGGGTTTTTATATGGTTTCATAAAATATAGATTTATTAACATTAGATCTTGTTTGAATTCAAATATTAGTATATGATAGTCTGGACATTGGTTATTCTCCAAGGATAAGAGAGAGGATCGAGAATGAACATGATGAAAAAATGGTAAATAGTCAGTTAACATAAATTCCCAAGGTTGAACATATATAGATCTGATATAATTTCTCTCTAAATGGTAGGAGATATCTAAGAATATCTACTTTAGTCCTTTGGTTTGAGAACGCAAAGTGTGGGAGGAAGAATTTGGGTTTTAGAGAATTTTTCATTTAAAATGTGAATTTTTAGAAAATTTAATTCCACACCCACAGTTTTGATTCATTGTTTATCAATCCATACTCCAATTATGAGAGGATAAATTCTTCTTTAGGGAACCCATATATTTTGGTTACATGGATTGGTAAATTGTACACTAATAATTTTTTCCATTTCTTTTTAGTCACATTGTTACCCTGAGAATTTCAAACAATTATATATAATGATGTGCCAACCGTGTAACACCTACTTATTATATCCATCAAGAAACACAGTTTCCTAGGAATACATCACGGTTACTCAAAAAAGGATCCCTATTAATGAATTCCAAAATCCTCAAAAACCACCCTTAATATTCTTGAGACAACACCCAAACAAATCATAACTGAAAAAAATTAATGAAGAGATAAAAGTGAGGAATGACTCACATGAAAAGGATATGGTTATTACATATTTTTTGATGTTTTAGATAAATGGTTGAGTTAAGAAATTTTTTATTAGAATAAATTAATTTAATTAATCTGGAAGGTTTCACCTCATACTTGGTGTGGGGTACTTGGACACTGATGAAGGTTCCAAAGGCAAGGGTTCCCTAGAGTTGGAACTAGGTGCTAGGTGGCTTTATAATTTGTAATATACATCCTTATAAGAGTTCATTTAAAATTTAGAATAATGTTAATTATGTTATAATAAGGTTTTATCTTAAATCAAAAAATTTATATTATGTGTGGAATTTTTGTGAAATTCTCACTCCCTAAACTTTCCATTTCTTCACATAATTTTAAGTGATATTTTCTAATTGATTTGAAGTCATAATAATGATCTATTATCCATGTTTGGTTAATTTGAATAATATATATATTATAACATATATTTTGTGATAATCTAACAACAGTTATTCACTATCAAATTTTGATTATCTCTCTTTTATTTTAGTCTTATGTTGTTTGATTTCTTGTATTTTAGAAGGAACCAAGACTTTATTCCAAATGAGAATTGCTCACCTCTGATAAATTAGTCATACTATTAGATTATTTAGTGTTTAATTTATTTATTTTATATAATTTTTTCACTATTTTTTTGATATATTAATATATGTGTATTATGGTTTATAAGAAATTAAATTTAATGACATGGAAAAACAATTCATGTCTTTTTATGTGTTGTTCATATTTTATAAAGGCGTTTTAATAATGATGTTTTAAAATTACATGTGTAAAGTGATTAATTAATGAATAAAATAATGGGATAAACTATAAACTATATGTATACATTAATTTAGGATTCACTATTCTATAAATAAGAGCAAAAAATGATTTATTGATTTTTTTTGATGTGTTATAGTGGTTTTTATTCCTATATAAATTTACATACTAAATATATTAATTTTAGAATATTGTTGAGAATATTTTTTATGATAAAAGGGTCTAATTTTTTTTATATTATAATGAGTATTTTTTACATGATAAAATACACGCTTAAATTCACAAAAAAATTTTACAGGGTGAAACAATTTGTTTAATTTTTTAGAAATGATTAATATGAAAATATTCTAATAAAAATCAATTAATAGTTACTGGAAAATACTTTTATAATGATGAAAACTAATGTTAAAAAGGATAATGAATATAAAATACTGATTTGATTAATTAGTTTGTTTAAGATACTTAATAGGTGGTTTTTATATTAATTGTATTGTTGGAATTTATATTTGAATTCTTCAAAATGTGATTCAAATAAAGGGGTCTTGAATTTGATTTTGGGAAACATAGGGATGAAATTATTATATGCTGTAATAAAAAAGTGTAATTTGGTATTTTTCCCAATAATTTGAATTATAAAATTCCCATAAAGTTAGAATCTTCTCGGGAGTCTTGTTATAGAGTTATAAATGAGAAAACGTTGAACTTCAAGAAATTTATTTGTCTATATGTTGAGTTTTTCCACAAATAATATGAGATGTAATGTGTTTTTAATATGATAAGGCCTGCCCCATATATTTGGATACTTTATTCAGCAATTCACATTAATTGTATATGAACATTGTTCAATGTACTCTTGTGATTATTTAGTTTTCTTAATTAATGCATACTATATTATTTTCATGATTAAAATGATATATGTAATTCATTTAAAAGATTTATAATTTTTATATATGATCACTTTAAACTCCAAGGGTTTCCTGGGGTTATAGAAGTTTCTATTAAGGTCTCACTCTCACTCCCAATATATATACACTTTGTGTGTGTATTGAATATATTAACGATGTTTTAGATAAAGGAAAGAGGCCTTAATATGATGGGAGATGATGTTAGGGTACTTCTTGGAGATGGGTAAACTTCTATTTGGAGTTATGTGGGGAGGGGGGTTTCCACACTTTTCTAGATTACATTTTATTTGTATTGTTATATAATGATACTTGAGTTTTAATTTTGAGTATTGATTTATTGTATAAAATATCTATGAAATTGTATGGTATTTTTATTAAATATTTATCTTGCTTAATTGGCTTCCACAACTCATATGTATTTTTTTTAATTTTACGTGATGGGTTCTTATAGGTAAAATTACTCCCCAAGAAATATCCTTAAACACTTGGTGGTTTCCACTAACCATTAGACATCTGGGAGTGAACATATGGTAATGTGACATTTTAACTTGTAATCATGGTCATTCTAGGGAATGATGTTAGATAGAGTTATATTAATATTTAGTTTATTATTACTTGTGTTTGTGTCTTAATTATGTGACATTCCATTATAAAGGCACAAAATATATATTTTTTATTTTTTTATAATATAATTATACTTATTGATTGATCTATTCTTGGGGAAAGGTCTTGGTTATATTAATCTTATAGATCAAATAATCATTGAGGTTAAGAGTATGATACTTTTTATATTTGAAAATTTGGGATCTTTATTAGAACCTAGTTTATTTGAATTAGGGTATTGATTTTCATATGGGTTTTCTTACAATAAAAGAAGTATCATGGACATGTTCTTGATTATCAGACAAAATAATCTTTTAGTATCTTCCAGATTTCTTATTTGAATCCCCACAATCATTTTTTACTATATTTTTTGATTTAATTTTATATTTCCATCAATTTTTTGTTTATATAGTTTTATTTTAAAGTTACTAATGAATCAAAATTACTCACATATTTTTACCGCATTATTATAGTTATTATTTATAATATTTCTTATGAATCTTAATTTTGTCAATCTAAACTATATTCACTTAAGAGGGATTTATATCTTAATAATTTTTAATATTTCAATTCACCCCTCTGAATGTTTACCTTTTGTCATAAAATCATATTATAATAATGTATAACATAGACTAAGATATAGGATTATTTTATTTTATTTTATTCTATATATGAATAATAATAGTTTCATAAATGAATAATATTTTATGATTGAGTATCCAATAGGGTATTACATATACTAAATTCTATAATAATTCATAACATATTGTACAATATGTAATAATCAGTAGATATAGATAATTATTTACTAATTATATAATATGACTATATTTTCTTTTAGAAAATAGTTTTTCTCTTTAGGTTTTAGTATATTTAAAGATTAAATATTATGGAATTATATTAGAATATATCAAATCATAATGTATAGTAAGTATGAGAATGGTTTTGATAAATATTATTTATTTGAATCATAGTTTACAATATATAAAATCCTAGGTTGTGATAGATGAAATGTAATATATAACACCATTATAGAGAAAGGAATAATTATAGGTTTTATAGATTCATTTTATGTCAAAATAAAATGTAAAAACCAAAAATATTTTCTTTTATGATATGTTTTGAAAAATATGTGAAGAACATAAAAACAAATTTGTGTACATTTACTATATTGATATGAAAATCAATAACCACAATTCATAATAAATATCACTTATGAACACCCAGTAAAATAATGCCTCTATTGGTAATACATATTCAATTTAAATAATTCATCATACATATAAACCTCCTATATATTCAAGGAATTATAGTCCAACCATAATTAGAGAAGAGATAGATAAGAAAATAGTTTCACGCATTTATTTTTACAACTCGAGTTACAAAACACAATGTAACATATCTGTTTATAAATCCTTTATTTAATAAATGAATAAGGATACAAACTATCATGTTTTTATAGAAATTCTGAATGATTTTGATGCAATAAATTTCAGCTGTTGTAATGTACAATTATATATTCAATAACTCATGATTAATTTAATTATTTAATATTTTTTAATGATTAGTGTAATAGTTTCAAAACTATCATAACACATCATGATGTATTAGAATATTGGAAATTACATCATATAAAAACAAAAATTAATATAATAAATATGATATAACTCATATCACATGCATGTCACACCAATAGATATACAACATATCAAGAAATACATACATATCACATGAAGAAAGATATCCCATATCACACAATGTGATATGGGATTTTGAATTTTTTTATCAATCTACCACTTTCACTAAACCCATATAGACATTGTGAATTCTTTAAATAATGTAATATTATATTTAATAAGTTATTAAACCATACCTGATTTTTTTATATGTTCCAAACTATTTTTTATAAGAAATCATTTAAAATATGTTCATTTTTGAAAAATAATTTTTACCAAAAGAAATCCATATATATAAACCCTTTATTGGTAACCATATAATCCTTTTATAGAATTAGTAATTATTATGAATTTATAATTCATACACATAATTAATATTATAAAATATAAAAAATATCAATGTTACATAATCTATAGATGGATCTAGTGTAATCTCTATGAAACACCCATATATATATATGAGGATTTTTTAAATGTATCTCTATAAATTAGGAACATTGATAAAATACCTTTATTAAAATGTTTGACTACATCAATGGGATAAGGAATATATTAATCTCGTATAGGATAAATCATTCATTATTAATTAGTCACGTTAAAACATATAATGAAATTTTTTTATATCACATGTAATTCATCATGTTGAAAATCACGTAACTTGACACTGAACATGGTATGGATATAAAAATACTCACGCCTACTAAATAATGGGATCACTTTAATTAATATGTATTGAGGAGAAAAAATCATTTTCATATAAATAAAAACACCAAATGGTTAATTTCATACCCATCCAACCATAGACTAAATCAACCTTAAGGAAAATGAATCTATGGTGTCAAATTATAAATGTTCACATGTAGGATACCTTTTAACTATATGTAATTAGAATTACATTTAAATATAAACAAAAAACATACTAATAAAATTATGTTTGAAATTAAAGGTGGAATACTCAAAGTACAAAGGGTAGTTAAAAAAATCATACCTATATTGCTTGGGGTATTTTGTTTACCTCTATCAAACCTCAGAGACATGAAAATCTTACCATATCCTCATAACCATTTCCTTTACATTAGAATTATTGATTAATGGTAACTCAAATATTTTCATTGATGTTTTATTTATTATTCAACTATAACGTTATATACAATACATAATAATGAATGATAACATGAAAATTTTATTTAATCATGATTAATGATTTATTTTATCTATACCTAAAATTTCACTATATGAATAGTTTGAAGAAATATATTTATTAAAAAACCTATATATAAAATAAATTCTCATAACATGAAAATATATAGGGATTATAAATAAAAAAACAGTTTGTTATACTTATTATTTTTCTCAATTAAGATGATACATCAACAAGAATCACTTATAACCCCCTCCATGTACCCACCTAAAAGTCATTATATCAATTTTACTAAAAAAATCATTAATAAGATAGTTTATTATGATTAATGTGTTATGATAATTGTGTGACTATAATTATTAATCCATTGAATGGAACAGTAATAAATGTAAACATTTTAACTATCTATACAAACAATTGTTTTCATAACATCTAATTATATAATGTACCTATCTTATATTATTTTGAAAAATTTCTTCATAGAATATTTGGAAGCTTATTTATTAACTTTTTATCATTATAAAAACACCAAAATTAATTGGGATTATTTATTATTTTGATTGTAATTGATTTAACACATACATTGTGATTTTCATTACTAATAAATATAAAGAATCAATCCTCAGTTATTCTAAAGAACTGAAATATAATATTGATATTAATCGAATAATTTTCATTGGAACTTATTTAGTATTAATATATATAAATATATATGATTAAAATGAATTTTCCCAAATTATTTATAGATAAATATTCACCTTATACCATTTATAATGATAAGTATTAAATAAATTACGAAAAATAAAATATATCTCATACTAACAAACCTATAAACACAAAATTGTGTGAAATCATAATCATTTATTAATTTTAACAAAACTATGAAATTTATCATTCTTTCGTCATCATAGAGTTTTATAATTTTTTTATGAACTTCACCATGTTCATATTTCACCCCCACTATATTCTTAAACTATAAATTTATTCTCTAGTAAAAAACTATATTAATCCACAAGAACTATATTTCTCAATAAATTATTTAAATAATAACCCATAAATATCATGGAATAACTAAATAATAATATTTTTTTTGATTTGGGTGTAAATTAAAACCTCATATATTTACTTATAAATTCTAATCCTTTATAATGGAAAATGTGATATTTCTAATCATTATATATTTTGGTGAATTTTATATTGTATTAGATAGATTTTTAATTTGTTTAAATATTGCATAATAAAATAAAATAAGATAATCTAACTAGACAATATATTAAAAAATGTCATATTTTTAGATGATCAGTTTACTTTAGGATAAATTATTCCCCATCTCGATAAGATTAATGTTTTCCAAAAATAATAATTTTTTTATTACAATGCCTTTTTTTGAACATGTTAAACATTTAAGAGTTTCCATACATGTATCATTATATATATATATTATCATTGAACCACATACAGTATTATAAAATAGATATAATAAACCAGAAGGTCTTATTACTGTTAATCAATATAAAATTTATTCATTTTTAAAATAACCAATACTTTCAAATATCAAATGATTCGAAATAAAAATATTAAAAAATCTATGTTATATAATATTTTCATTTATTAACTATATTTTTTAGTATATATGTATGTTATATTAGAATCAACAACCTCAGTCTTCCAATTTCTTATTTGTAGTCTATATTACCTTGGTCTATGATATAAATGGTGAACTATATGGTATAAGCATCATTAATTTATATAATCTAAAATTTTCTCCTGATCATAAAGAAAAAAATTTGTAATAAAAAGGAAATTGAAAAAAACTATTCTAGTTATGCCATAATAAAAAATTTATATCATGAATCTATCCATGGGGTTGATATTAATAAAAATTTCACCACCTTAATTATAAATTTTTTTTGTTCATTACAAATATAGGGATCATTATTTCCATTATTAATTGATCTTTTATATCTCTTTCCATATACACCAACACATATGTGTGATTAAAAACCCATATCTCATACATCTGAGTTAGAAAAGAGAGATCTATTTCAATAAAATATAAATGATTTATTCTTCTATTTATAAAACTGATATCACTTCTAAAGTGACTATACAAATCTATGAGACTATTTACATTTAATATATTGTATTTACAGATAAATATAAATGTTTATCTAATTTCATTCCATTTAATAAAAAGAATATTCATCATGAACCACGATGGGATTCCGTCCAACTCGACATACGATCTGTTCCGAGACATAGCCCGAAGGGCATTATCGATCCCTACAGGTTGGAAAAATAGTGTCGGGTAACAAAGTAATCACAATGGGAATGATTTAGCCCAATAAATAACTAGGATCAAAATAACCAAAACTAAACATGAAACAAGATCAAACAACTAAATAGTATGATAAACAATAATATCTAAATAATAATAAATATAAATACTAATTGAAAAATAATAATGTTGAGTAAACGAAACTCAATAAAAAACTGAGACCGAACCATGCTACCATGATCTCCATGTGACCTCTTGGTCACCACCAATCACAAGAAAAAGATACTCCAAGAGAAACTGAACAAGGAACCTACACCTTCAAAATAGCTCTAGTCAACTAACTCTGAGTGGCACAAGTAGGGTGTGATCTTAAAAAGATCATTTGGAAATCACTAAAGGGAGAATCCATACATTTCCCTTCTTAAAAGATCCCAAAAACAGTAGTTTGAAATTATTTCAATGAATAAGTTTTTAAAACATTTCCAGCATGTAAAAAACCAAATTCACATTTCCACAAGTTCCCTTTTATTTAAAATAACACACAGAACTCTTATTTTCAAAATCAGATTCACTTTCCACAACCCATTTCAAAAGAAAATACCAAGTACAAATCTAATCCAAATAAAAAAATGTGTCGTATAGAATGTAAGAGAAATGAATAAATTTGTCACAAATAGAAATGATAATAACCATCATGAAACTAAAATAAAACATAATATACCAAAAAGACAAATATAATTTTTTTTAAATATTTGTAAGAAGACACTCCTAGGAAACACAATCCTTAAAAGAAATTTCTTATAAAACAAAATGTACATAATGTCTACCGTATACTTCTGGCTAGCACCACATCACATAAAAATTATATCACTAGAGGGAAAAATTGGAAATTATTAGGGGTAACTACCACAAGTGAGTCACTAAGAACCTCATACCTCGATGGTCAATATTATCCAACTAAACTAACAAAAAAATCCTTATACTTGAGCCATTAGGAGGGATCATCCTAAGGGCTTAGTGGTCACTTGAAAATAATCCAATACCAATAGGGTTTCCATACATGATCCAATATGATGGATAATCCTAAGGTCCTAGTGGTCTCTGATCATATCACATGTTTATTTAGTTTTTAAATCATAAATCTTGCTATGTGAATCAGAGATTTTCCAGTTCTGAGTCAACTTGCATCAATACACTAGAAGAACTCGGGCTTTCCACTTCTGAATCACTAGTGTACTAGTTCTTGTTTTTCCACCTAGATACCCAGTATTCCCTTTGTGCTCAATTATATTTAATATGTCACAAAAATCATCACTTTCACATACAAATTATAAACATCAGAATCATGCAATAAAATCACCTATTTCCAAAAAATATAAAATAGCAAATGGGTAATCAATACACCAAATCTTTCAATCCATTTTATAAAACATTACAAAGTTCCAATCACAAATTCACATAACTTTACAAAAAATAATCTTTTCAAAGACATCAAAAGATTCAAATTTTGCCTCCATCATTTCCATTATAAATTTATTTACAATGGAAATTTTTAAGTCAATTTCATATTTGATATAAAAAACCACTTTCATATGCATAATTCCAAATGGTTCTAGCCTTTGAAAAGACATTAAAACTACCTATATATTTAGTCAAAGAACCAAGGCTATTTATAAACATATTTCACCCTAATTTTCTATTGATAAAACCCATTAAAAAAACATGATAAAGAAAGCATACATGAAACATAATCATTTCCATGGGAATAGACCCTTTAAAAATTCACAGTCACCATAAAACTCCTTTATAAAATTCTTCATAATACATTCACAATTTAAGATAATATTATTAATGAAAAAAATATATAACTTAAAATAAAACTAATTTATTTTAGAAATACCACTTTAAATACATTCACACCTTAAATACCTTTAAAAAGATTTCATACCTTTCAAACAAACATTGAAAACATTTATTGAGACTCCTAAAGTGGCATACAAGTTATATAATAATTTTCTTTTAGGAACCACTTTTGAACCCATGTTCACTTGAGATCATTTTGAAAACAATTTTAAAAGAGAAATCTTACTTACTTTGAATAACCAGTATAACAACCCACACCTACGTGTGATGCCATAAAAGTCACATAATTCCACATAAACACCCAAATCATAAATCAATAACATTTCCAAATCATAATATTTGGAAAACATCACCCAAAATACCCAATTACACTTAAAAAAGATAATTCAACATTTTTTCAAACACCTTATGTGCATATAAACAAAACAAATATTCAATTAAGTACTTTAAAAACCATTTTGAACACATTTTGCATCATAAAAACGTCAAATAAATTCATGATAACACATCACAAGAAATATTATGACACTTTTAAATCATTTATAGGAAGATCAATAATTAACATAATGTTTCATAATGGAAATTTATGGAAATACCAACATCAAAAATGTGAAAATGAAACCAAACTATAGGAGATGGAAGATCCAATCCTGAGAGATGATCCATAAAACTTAACATCCAATACATATAACCACACATAAACCCTTGCCATTAGGGTTCGACCAAAAGATAGACCTCATCAGGATAAACCAAGAACCCAAGAGGGAAAAGAGAGGAGAAGAGGAAATCCACCAAAAATCACAATATATCACCTTTGGATCCTTCAAGGAGCATCCAAGGAGGTTGGAAAGAAATTTATAGGGGCCTTGGAGAACCCCTGGTGTGCCTATGTCATATGATGGGAGGATAACCTGAAATAATGTTAAAATATCTGAGGGGGAAAACTTAGAATTTAAAATTTTTAAGAATTTGGGCAAACCCCATAGTTTGGCTGTAAAGTATTCCAAAATTTGTGTCATCTATGTGCACCCTACTAATGAAGAGAGTCACCCCACATGGTTTCCAAACCATGTGAAAATCATAGAGAACAACACTACCCACTTCGAGAACCAAATCACATGGTTGTCATACAGTTTCCCAAACTTTTCATAACCCATGCACCTCACCTATGGAACCCCAAAAGCATCAGCATCATTACTTGGGATGTGCCTCACATTTTACCTTAACAATGTGCTAACCATGCACCACATACCGAAAAACAAAATTCAATATAAACTAAAAATTCAAACCATGCCTCAACCCCAAACTCAACCAAAGGTTCTAGGATCATGAAAAGAATAAAATAAAGGATTTTCTGAGGTCATGGTGTGACAATTATCTCCACCATAAACAATTTATCCACCCATAAAGTCACCCAAATGAAAGATAAATAATAGTATTTTCCAAACAAAATAATTTTGAATAAAACCACGAACCTCAGGTTGACCATTCACTCCATAAGTCACACCCAAACGATTCTAGGGAAAATACCAGAACAAAGAATAATGGGAGAAAATGAGAGGGTTATCCCCACCATAACAACCTGACTAACACATCCATATTTAATCATAAAAAAATTCACTAAAATGGAAAAAACACAATAAGGAAACCCATAAAACTAGGATTGAGAAATCCATACCCAAACCAAAAACTATTCTACATAAGGGTTTCCAATGAGAATAAATTAGACCAAATAGAAAATCAAAACAAAATTCATAAAATCTACAAAACATAAAAATCTCCAAGAGAGCATAACTAGAAGCCATAATCTATCCCCAAGAGGATAATCACACACAAGAAAGAATAACTAACTAAAATATCACATTTAAAAAGTAACAACTACTAGAATTACAAAATATACAACTCCACCAAGACCATTTCACAATAGGAGCTTAAAATGAGAAACTAAATTACAAAAAGAATCTTAAATTGTCTCCACCCAAATATAGGAGAAATAAAATAAGCCATATTTCAACACTCAACCACCTGAATGTGTGTGAACTTTACTCTAAGGCCTATTACTGAAGCTCTAATTTCTGAATCATATCTTATGTCATAGTCAGGAGATGACATATAAGAAAATGGTCTGAAGAACTATAAGTCTAATCAAATGAAAGAGGATTTTCAGAAACAGGTTCTTCTAGCACACACAAATGATGAAACTTTATTAATAACAAGATACACTAGATTTACAATGGGTTTCACTCCAGAAACCAACTTAGATAATAACTATTTTCCCACCAAATTTATAAAATAAGGATCCTTGGAGGACAAGGCTCACACTATAAACTCTAGATGAAGACTCATGATGAAAAGAAAATTCTTCAACAGGTAATATGACTCTTGTAAGAACCCAGGTTTTGAGCCTGTAAGACTTTGAAATTTTCTTGATGTTATTCCAGAGCAGGGAATTCAAACGGCATGTGATTCCGAGCCCCGGTGCGAGCAGAATTAAATTTTAAGCGCATTCTCACCAGACACACCAAATAAACAGAATAAATCCTAAACGGTTTCTCGGATAGGAAAACCAATGGCACCGTTGAGTCTGGAGCGTTCCATTTACCCTAGGAGTGGTGTAACTTTCACGGGTGTGGCCCTTATGTGGAAAACACCACCAGGGGAATTTTTGTAATTTATCAGCCCCGGGCGTGAACTTTATAACTTCTGAACGGAGGTTCAGATTAAAATTTTGAGACCACCATTGCACTCATAACGTTGTTTTTACCCTAGGGGCAGCTTAACCTCGACCCCATCGAGAGTTCAGGTATGAGGCTGACTGGCGGGGGTTTAAGTGGTTTTCTATTTAAACACATCCAACCCTCCCACATCTTTCCCCTTGATCCTCTCCTTGGAAGATTCCTCTCAACAAGATCCTCTCCTCTCCTCCACCTCTCCGAAAAGCCATGGCGGCTCTAGTGGATTGTCGGCGAAGCTACGGGCTATGCCCACCGAGGTAGGCTCATGCATTTTCAATTTTAATTCATGTAACCCCTTAAAATTCAATTTATTGCATTGAAATGATGTCCAATCATCGAGATAAGACAATATATGTGTAGGTCTCGATCCGAGCTTTCTGACGCCATTTTCGGATCGAATATTCGAGTCCTGGGGTGTTCGGGGTGACCCAGGGAAGTTTTTTCGGCGAATCTCCCCATTTTCCGGTGGTTCCAGGGGTTTCAGACGGGTTTCAGGCGGTCCAGGATGGTGGCTCTTGGCCGCATAGATCCCAAAAGGTGGTGTCTTCATGCAGCATGGCATGATCTAGGAGACGACAGCTTCGCGTGGCGCGACGAGCTCTAGGCAGTGGGCGAGGTCCTCGGTGAGGGTGGACCGGGGGTCGCGGCGTGCGACCCCGTGAGGGAGACCGAGACCCACCTTCGGATGGTCTCCGAATGGACTAGCGACCGACCACAAGGTCCACTTGGCACGGTGGGCTTCAGATCCGTGGTCGGGCTGCGCAGATTAGCTGCGGGCCGGCCGGACCGGGCCGGTCCAGCCCAAAGGGGTTCATCCCCTCGACTTCGGACACCCGTAACATCCACTACGAGTTTCCATTTTGCGTGCCGTCTATAGTAGTGCAATCCTCGGCTTGAGAAAAAGTTTTTGAGATGGTATCGATAATTTCCAATTCCAGAGACGGGGGGTTCAGTGGCGCGGCACACTCTTTAAGTACTACGCCAGAATCCTTTCTTCGGATGGCGTGAACACATCCTGAGTCCATTTAAGGCACCGTCAGTGGCGTTGTGACCCTAGAATCAAGGTAAAGTTGTCCAGGGTGGTTTTAGGAATTGAAGCTAGAGTTTAGGCATGGGCCCCATGGGATGCCTTTTAATCTGTGAGCAGTGTTTTGTGAATTTTTCATCAGACGACCGTTCGGGGTGAATGAGTAGTCATTTTGGCGTGTTTTTCTGAGAGAATCGTGATGGAGCAGTCCACCCGACCTCTTTCAGGACCTAAGTGTGGGCCCTAAGAGATGCCGTATGGGCGTAAAGCGGTGTTGAATAACTTTTTCGTCGGAGGTTCGTTTCCAGCGAGTAAGTAGTCTATCTCACGGGTTTTTCCATGAGGATTACAACGGTGTAATCTTTTTGGGTGTGTAGATCCTCTTTCAAGATCTCATTAAATGTGGAAACATGAAAGGACGTTGGTTGAAGGTTTCTTTGACACACTCCAACCCAACGCATGGTCACGATGTTAGCGACACCCAGAGATGGTTCAGGCAGTGTGGAGTTATCAGACCAGTTCAGGGTTTACCCTCCAGTAGAGCAGGGAAGTGGGTTACCCACCGGCGTGTTAGGGTTAACCCTCCAACGAGGAAGGGCATTGGGTTACCCATTGACCTTAGTGTTTACCCTCCAGTGGGGCTGGGCAGTGGGTTACCTATTGATTTTATGGTTTACCCTCAAGGAGGGCTGGGTAGTGGGTCACCCGATGACCTTTTAGGGTTTACCCTCCACCAGGGCTGGGTAGTTGGTCACCCAAAGACCTTTTAGGGTCTACCTACTAGCAGGGCTAGGCAGTGGGTCACCCGACGAACTTTTGGGGTTTACCCCCCAGTTGGGCTGGGCAGTGGGTTACCCGACGATTTCTTTCTGACTCATCCACTTTCGTTGTGGCTAGTCGGTGGTTTTTCTCCATGATTACTGGAGTGTTACTTTTGGTGGTACGTTTTAGCGATGTGGAAACTTTGACATGAGGGACTATTGGGAATCAGTGATGGATACCTTTAGAAATGATGGCGACTTATCCTGGGCTGGGCTTGGAGATGGAGATCCCCTTACGCACTAATTCAGGTTTCTTGTTAAGAATATATATGATTACACCCTACTTTTGTTCCCAATCCTTGGGTCCAGTTACTCTTCTTCTAGGAGGGGCGAAGATACGTGGGGTATGCCACGTGCTTTTCGTGTCTATCTCCTCTTTGTTTGGATGATTCTACTTCCTTTCTTTTGGTGGGTTGAGCTGTACTCTCTCTATTGTGCTCTTACTTTGTTCTATCTGTTGTTTACTATTTAGTACCTCCTTTGTTGCTCCCTCGAGATTTTGGGGCATGATACCGAGTATCCTTATACTCACCCTTGATTGGGCTTTACCCACACTCAGTGTGCCCTTGCAGACGAAGGGCATGTCGATCGAGACTATGAAGGAGTGTAGAGGACACATGTTCTTGGGTTGCATTCAGTAAATGTAGTATGACTTTCAAGTGTGAGACTCACCAGCTGTTTACTTTCATTTAACTATTTCCAGGTTGTGGAACCTTTTGGGTTGGCCGTGTGTTTTTTCCCTTTTTCTGTTTAGTATCTGTTAGTAATTTTTAGCACTTTACTTTTTCCTATTTAGAGGATGATGCATGACTGTGGTTGGGTTATAGTAGTTTGTCCTTTGGTTTCCGTTTTTACTCTGCACTTCTGCATTGAGTGGGCTGTGTGTGTGTTCACAAGTACTTAGGAAAAGGCCTCCCCAAGATTGTTGTTTCTTTGGTGCTTGTCACCAGCCCCTGGCCTATGGAGGCGGGCTTGGGGTAGTTGCAGCTCGAGACTAGTAGGGTCGGGTTGTGACAAAGTGGTGTCAAAGGTGGTTCGTTCCTTGGGGTTTTGTTCGGACATCCCTAAAAGGAATTGGTTGGTATTTAGGGCAATAGTGTCAACCTGTCTCGAGAGCGGCTCTCAGGTCAGAGAGTCCAGTAAAGGTACAAGCGGCTGACGTATCCATTCACCAGGACCCTGATAACCCGCTTGTCGACTCAGCATGCTGAGATGATTATTGTAGGGAACTTTGGAACATGCATCCAAAAGGATTGAGTTTTTTACTGTACTTTTTGAGTCATCTCACCTTTATTATTGCAGTTATATATATATATGCTCATCTGATCACAGTAATCCTTGATAATTTTCCGGATTCCCCCCTGACAGTAGCCAGCCTGGTTGCCCTCTACAATTCATAATGATGACCGGGAGAGCAACAAGGCATCAGTTCAGGGACCATCACGTGATCCCTTTCCACCCAATGCTTCAGCAGTAGATCCTCCACTTGAGGAGCGATAGTTAGTACCAACAACACAAGCAGAGGTTGATCATAGGCTAAGTGAACTCCGAGAAATTCAGCGTCAACGACCGTAGAAGTTCCACGAAGACCCAGATCCCCAGGCAGTGTAAGACTGGCTAGAGTCCATGGACTGACTTTTCAGGCTGGTACAGACACCAGTGGACTAGATGGTAGATCTAGCTGCCAGCCTTTTCCACGGGACAGGTGGGCGTTGGTGGGCATTGGTTACGTAGACCCATGAGGAGTCGTCTCTCACGTGGGATAGCTTCCAACATCTTTTCTGGGAGGAGTACTCCACCTATTGTTTACTATCCATTCAGATTTAGGAGCCTCTAAATCTGAAGCAGGGGGGATGACCATGCCGCAGTACTCGACCCGGTTTAATGATCTGACACGCTACTTGCAGGATATGATCCACGATAGTTACTTCCGGGAATAGAAGTTTAAGAAGGGTCTTCTCAGTGAGATCCATGCTAGTGTAGTACCCCTGTGCATCCCTACTTATGCCGGGGTGATAGAGCGAGTGCTCGTGACAAAGAGATTCTTGACCAAGGGGCGCCAGCTGACAGGGCCTAGTAGTGGGTGCTTTAGAGGAGAGTCTTCGGTGACAGGCAGGCGATAGAGAGGAGATCCTTGGTTGAGGAGGCCCATCTGTGAGAAGACACAGGGACAAGGTCGTACACCGTAGTGGCACCGTGGAGTACTAGGGAAGGCAGGAGAGAGCCAGTGTTATGCCTGTGATGGACGAGGTCACCTAGCTTGGGACTGCCCGACCAGGCATACCGAGTAGCCGTGGCAGGCAGTGGGTGCACTGCAGTGGTAGAGGCAGCACCGTGAATATGGATCCCCCAGGTGAGGACATGGTGGTACTGAGGGAGGCGGCATAGGAAGAGCGGTAGGACCTGGAGGTCCAGGACAACGTTTTGAGGTCCTTCCACCACCACTATCAGTTGGCCCACTCCAGGCTCAGGGAGCTGGCGGTAGAGGCCGTTGGCAGCTTCATGCTATCGGTGTTCATGACCCCCAGCACACGAGATGGTTCGAGGTACTCTTTCTGATTACTCTACTCTTGCTTTGGTACTAGTAGACACAGGCGCCGACCACTCCTTTATATCACTGCTTTTGGTACGGGAGTTGGAGCATCCAATAGAGGTGCTGACACCTGCACATAGCCTCAAGGTTCCTACGGGAAGTGCCTTATTGGGTACCTTTATCTACAGAGAGTCTGAACTATCCTTCAGAGGAGAGAGTTTCACAGGGGACCTACTCGTCATCACTATAGAACCTTACGACGTCATCCTGGGCATGGATTGGCTTTCTGTGGTTCACGCCCAGATCGACTGTCATCACAGAAGATTCAGAGGTGTATTTTCTGATGGGACAAGGTTCACCATCCTTGGTGAACGAGACCTCATGGTAGAGCAGATGGGTACTCTGAGTAGGAGACCCCGACCTTTTTTCACACTAGTTGGCGAGCATGGATCTTAGAGAAACAGATACTATAGGAACCTAGATCCCTACCATTGTAGAAGAACACATGGATGTCTTTCCTGAGGATGTTCCAAGACTACCTTTGAGGCGAGAGATGGAGTTCTACACTGACTTGCAGCTGGGGACTACCCTGATATCATGTGCAACATATCGGATGGCACCCACATAGCTTCAGGAGCTACAAATTCAGTTAGACGACCTTTGTGAGAAGGGATTCATCAGGCCCAGTGTGTCCCCATGTGCAACTCTAGTTTTTTTTGTGTGAAAAAAGTAGATGGGAGTATGTGGCTTTGTTTGGATTATCATCGCCTAAATCAGGCCACGATAAAGAACAATTACCCTTTTCTGAGGATCGATGACCTCTTCGACCAGTTGAGAGGTGCGAAGTGGTTCTCCAAGATTGATCTTCGATCCTCCTACCATCAGTTGCAGGTTCGTAAGTATGACATCCCAATGTTGGATTTCCTTTGAAGATATGGGCATCATGAGTTTTTGGTGATTCCATTTGGTATAACGAATTCCACCACTGTTTTTATGGATTTATGAACCCGATCTTCCAGCCGTACTTGGATCGGTTTGTGGTTCTCTTTATTGACGACATACTCATCTACTCTACAATTGAAGAGGATCACACAGAGCATTTTAGGATGGTCCTAGACTTACTCTGAGAGAACCAGTTATATGGGAAGCTCTCAAAGTGCCATTTCCGGATTCATGAGGTTCACTTTCTAGGGCATGTCATTTCAAAACATGGTTTGGCCAAAGATCCCGCAAAGATAGAGGCAGTGATTTCTTGGGAGCCACCTAAGAATGCGTCACGGGTGCATAGATTCTTTGGTTTGGCAGGGTAATATAAGAGGTTTGTGGAAGATTTCTCTAGGATTGCTACCCCTTTGACCACATTGACGTGGGAGGGATGACCGTTCAACTAGACTGATCAGTGCCAGAAGGCCATTGAGGAGTTGAGACAGAGGCTGACTAGTGCTCCAGTGTTGAGGCTACCAGAGGAGGGAGTTGAGTTCATAGTGTACTGCAATGCTTCATTAGATGTGATCAGGTGCGTGCTGATGCAGCATCGGGCAGTGATTTCATATGGGTTGAGGCAGTTGAGGCCCCATGAGCAGAATTATGTGACTCACGATTTTGAGCTGGCAGCGGTGGTCTTCACCATGAGGTTATGGAGACACTACCTCCTGGGTGAGCGTTTTGTGATCTACTCAAACCACTAGAGCCTCAAGTACATCTTCACTTAGAGGGATTTGAATCTGAGGTAGAGGAACTAGCTGGAGTTTCTACAGGACTATGGTTTCGAGATAGTCTACACTCTAGGGAAGGGAAATGTAGTAGCAGATGCCCTTAGTAGGAATTCCCAGGCTCATTTATTATGGGAAGCTTTAGAGAAGTTGGCTTCCCTATTGATGACCTTGGTGGAGCAGGAGGGTACATATTTTCTACAGTCGATGGTGTTGACTCCTTCGCTCCTTGAGCGTGTGAGAGAGTCACAGCTGGGGATGTTGACAACAAAGTACTGCATGATCAGATATCCACGAGCGACGCACCCGATGGGTATTCTAAAGGAGGGAATCACGAGATCCTATTCTAGGGGTGAGCTATAGTACTAGTGGAGATTCATGAGGAGGTGATGTAGGAGTTCCACACTTCTCCCTTGGCTATACATCCCAGTGTGGGGATGATGTACAAAGACCTTCAGTGGCAGTTTTGGTGGTCTGGCATAAAGCAGAGCGTAGCTGAGTTCGTTTCTTAGTGTCTTACCTATTAGCAGGTGAAGGCAGAGCATCAGGTTCTAGCAGGGTTGTTCCAGCCCCTTGATATCCCAGAGTAGAAGTGAGATGACATATCTATGGACTTCGTCATGGGGCTTCCGCGCATAGTGAAGGGTCATGATTCCATTTGGGTGATAGTGGACCAACTCATGAAGTCAGCGCACTTCCTTGCCATCAGGGAGCAGATCTCGGTGGTGAGTCTGGGGCGGCTGTACATTCGGAAGATCATCCACCTTCATGGAGTACCCTCAACGATCGTCTCCAACCATGACACGCGGTTTACATCGCGATTGTGGTGAGGCCTATATGAGGCATTTGGGACTCAGCTACGGATGAGTACATTTTTCACCCCCAGACGGACGGGCAGACTGAGTGCACTATCCAGGTGTTAGAGGATATTCTTAGGGCGTGTGTGTTAGACTTTTTCCTGAGCTAGGAGGATCACCTTCCCTTGGTGGAGTTCGCGTACAACAACAGTTACCACTCTACTATCGGCATGACACCTTTTGAGGCCCTCTATGGGAGACCTTGAAGGTCACCGTTGTGCTGGATGGAAGTTGGGGAGACCTCCCTCGTGGGCCCAGAGTTGGTGCAGGTGACGAAAGAGAAGGTTCGGGTCATTCATGAGCGGATGAGGATGGATCAGAGCCGACATAAGTCCTACACAGATCGTTGTCGCAGGCCTTTGGAGTTCGAGTAGGGGGACCATGCCTTTTTGAGAGTCTCTCTGCAGTGTGGGACACCGAGTTTTGGACGGGGAGGCAAGCTATCCCCGAGGTTCACCGGGCCCTTTGATATTGTGCCCTGGGTCGGTGAAGTGGCCTACCATCTTGATCTACCCCCACAGCTGGAGATGGTGAATGACGTCTTCCCCATGTCATAGCTGAGGAAATACGTGCATGACCCCACACATGTTATCGAATGGGGAGAGCTAAACATTGAGGATGGGGCCACCTTTTCGGAGAACCCAATGGCGATTGAGGACTGACAGGAGTGGACACTGCGTGGATGGACCATTCCTTTGGTTCGTGTGCTGTGGCAGCATGAGAGATTGGAGGAGAGCACCTGGGAACGAGAGTGCCAGATGCGGGCTCAGTATCTAGAATTTTTTTTGTAGTTTTGTTTTTCGGGGACAAAAAAATTGGAGGGAATGATGTAATAACCCTATATTTGAGCCTGTAAGTCTATGAAATTTTGTTGATGTTATTCTAGAGCAGGGCGTTTAGATGGCATGTGATTTCGAGCCCCGGTGCGGCCAGAATTAAATTTTAAGTGCATTCAGACTAGACATGCCAAATAAACAGAATAACTCCTAAACATTTGCTTGGATGAGATAACTTAGGGCACCGTTGAGTCCAGAGTGTGCTGTTTACCCTAGGGGGGTATAACTTTTGCGGGCGCGACCCTTTTGTGGAAAACGCCACTAGGGGTATTTCTGTAATTTAGCATCCCCAGGAGTAAACTTTATAACTTCTGAATGGAGGTTCGAATTAAAATTTTGAGACCACCGTTAGGCTCAAAACGTGGTTTTTACCCTAGGGGCGGCATAACCTTGACCCCGTCGAGAGTTCGGGTATGGGGACGACTGGCGGGGGTTTAAGTGTTTTTCTATTTAAACACATCCACCCCTCCACCTTCTTCCCCCTTGTTCATCTCCCTGGTGGATTCCTCTCAACAAGCTCCTCTTCTATCCTCCACCTCTTTGTCAAGGCACGATAGCTCCGGTAGATCATCAGTGAAGCTATGGGCTACACCCAACGAGGTAGGCTCATGCATTTTCAATTTTAATTCCCGCAACCCCCTTAAAATGAAATTTATTGCGTTGAAATGCTGTCCAATCATCGAGATAATACCATATATGTTTAGGTCTCAATCCGAGCTTTCTGAATCCCTTTCAGGATCAAATTTTCAAGTCCTGGGGTGACCACAGGATGTTTTTCCGTCCAATCTCCCCATTTTCTGGAGGTTCCAGGGGTTTCTGGCGGGTTTCAAGTGGTCCAGGATGGCGGCCGGCGGTGACGCAGCTCCCAAGAGGCAATGGATTCGTGCGGAGCTGCGGGCTTCAGGCGGCGGTGGCTTCGTGTGGTGCGGCGGGCTCCAGGCAGTGGGTGAGGTCGTCGGTGAGGGTGGACCGGGGACCGCGGCGTGCGACCCTGTGAGGGAGATCGAGAACCGCCTTCGGTGGGTATTTGTGTGGAACAACGACCAGACACAAGGGCCAGTAGGCGTGGTGGTCCGCGGATCCACGGCTGAGCCGTAGGTCATTACTGTGAGCCGGGCCGACCGGACCGGGCCAGTCCAGCCCTAAGGGGTTCGTCCCCTCGACTTCGGACACCCGTAACTTCCACTACGGGTGTCTATATTGCATTCCGTATACAGAAGTGCAATCCTCGGCTTGAGAAGAGGTTTTTGAGATGGTCTTGGGAATTTCCAATTCCCGAGACGGGGGTTTGGTGGCGCGAAACGCTCGTTAAGTACTATGCCCAGATTCTTTCTTTAGATGACGCAAACACATCCAGAGTCCGTTTAAGGCATCGTCAGTGTAGTTGTGACCCTGGAGTCGAGGAAAAGTGGTCCAAGGTGGTTTTAGGCGTTGAAGATAGAGTTGAGGCATGGGCCCCACGGGCTGACTTTTAAGCTGGGAGCTACGTTTTGTGAGTTTTTAATCAGACATCCATTTGGGGCAAATGAGTAGTTGTTTTGGCGTGTTTTTTCAAGAGCATCGCGATGGTGCAGTCTGAACGACCTCTTTAGGGACTGAGGTGTGGGCCCCATGAGACTCCGTATGGGCGTAAAGTGGTGTTGAATAACTTTTTCTTTGGAGGTCCATTTCCAGTGAGTAAGTAGTCTATCTCGTGTGTTTTTTCACGAGGATTAAAATGGTGTAATCTGTTTTGGTAGGCAGAGCCTCTTCCGAGATCTCATTAAATGTGGAAACATGAAAGTACATTGGTCGGACATTTATTTGACGCACTCCGACCCAATTCACAGTCGCGATGTTAGAGACACCCAGAGATGGTTTGGGATGTGTAGAGTTATCAGACCAGTTCAGGGTTTACCCTCCAATGGAGATGGGAAGTGGGTTACCCACCGGTGTGTTAGGGTTTACCCTCTAGCGAGGCTGGGCAGTGGGTTACCCGTTGACCTTAGGGTTTACCATCCAGCAGGGCTGGGTAGTGGGTTACCCATTGATTTTAGGGTCTACCCTCCAGCATGGCTGGACAGTGGGTCACCTGACGACCTTTTAGGGTTTACCCTCTAGCAGGGCTGGACAGTGGGTCACCCGACGACCTTTTAGGTTTACCCTCCAACAAGGCTGGGCTGTGGGTAACCTGACAACCTTTTAGGGTTTATCCTCCAACAGGGTTGGGCAGTGGGTCTCCTGAAGACCTTTTGGGGTTAACCCTCCTGTTGGGTTGGGCAGTGGGTTACCCGGCGACTTCTTTCAGACTCAAACCCTTTCGATGTGGATAGTCGGTGGTTTTTCTCCATGATTAACAGAGCGGGACTTTTGGTGATATAGTTTAGTGATGTGGCATCTTTGACGTGTGAGACTATTGGGCATCAGTGATTTCTACCTTTAGAACTGTTGGCGATTTATCTTGGGTTGGGATTAGAGATGGAGATCCCCTTACACACTCGTTTGGGTTTCTTGTTGAGCATATATATGTATAAACCCTACTTTTGTTCCCACTACTTGGGTCTAGTTACTCTCCTTCTAAGAGGGGCGAAGACACGTGGGGTATGCCACATGCTTTCTGTGTCTATCTCCTCTTGGTTGGGATGAGTCTACTTCCTTTTTTTGTTGGGTTGATCTGAACTCTCTCTATTATACTCTTACTTTGTTCTTTATATCGTTTACCATTCAGTACCTCCTTTATTTCTCCCTTGAGATTTCGGGGCATCCTACTGAGTATCCTTATACTCACCCCTTCTTGGGCTTTGCCCGCACTTGGTGCACCCTTTCATATGACAGATAGGTTGATCGAGGCTACGGAGGAGCGTAGAGGACACATGAGCTTGGGCTGCATTCAGTGGACGTAGTAGGACGTTCAGGTGTGAGACTCACCAGCTATTTACTTTCGTTTACTTGTTGTCGGGTTGTGGCACCTTTCGGGTTGGGTGAGTGTTTTACCCCTTTTTCCATTCAGTATCTGTCAATACTTTTCAACACTTTACTTTTTCCTATTTAGAGGTTGATGCATGACTATGGTTTGGGTTATAGTTATTTTTCCTATGGTTTCCTTTTTTTACTCTGCACTTCTGCATTGAGTAGGCTGTGTGTGTACAGGTACTTACGCAACGGCCTCCCCAAGATTGTTACTCCTTCGGCGCTTGTCTCCATCCATGGCCTATGGAGGCGGGCTTAGGGTAGTAGCGTCTCAAGACCAGTAGGGTCAGGTTGTGACAATGCTATCTTTGAAGAAAGAGAAACTAACTCCTAGAAATTCTCAAAATACGCCTTCACTAGACACTACCCTTTCTAAATACACATGAGCTCTTATACCTTTCTTCTATTCACCTCCATAGGTATAAACCATCAGATGATGGTGGTCTTAATATTTCTCAATCCATTCCAATTTGAATCTATTACGGGACAATCACCTTCCAATTGTCCAAATACGGACCTTTAATCATATCTAAAACAACTCAGAGTCTCACTAATTCAGGAGTTCCCAATGATATAAAGATAATCTCGACTTACTCAAGCCATTGAAATATATCTAATAGACCCTGATCACCATCTAATATGGGAAAAAACTGAGAGGAACTAGAAGTAGGACGAGACTAACTCGAAACCTTGGGAGAATTTATGGACGGGGGGGGGGATGTTCTGAAAATAATAAGGATCAAAATGTTAGGTTCAAAATCATCCCAAAATACAATTGAATGGAACAACTCAATCCAAAATAGCAGGCTCATAAGCCAATAACATACATGCACAACCAAAAATAATCTTCAAAAACCACCCTTTTCATTTAAATTTCAAACCAAGCATCCTCTAAGGTCACATTACACTGTAAAAAACCACTTTTTACAAACAAAATATACTTCATAAAGAAAAAATAATTTATGGAATCACTATCCCTTTCAAAATACATTTTGGAAAACCCATGCCTAAACATTGATTTCAAAAACTCACCCATGGAATCCTATGAGCCGTCTTATGTGTGTCCATCCCATATCCGCATATATCATCGATTCACACATGAAAACTTGCACTTTTCACACACATGTGAATTCTCATAAGGGTTACCAAGGGTAACACCCATCATTTTATCTCCAAAACTAATCATCCACCAAATTATCAATTCACCCCTCCCCCACATTTTCCTAAAATTTTAAATATTATGTATCATTTTATATTTTAAAAATAATTTCACCTTTGAATATAGAATTATTTGAATGAAATAATTTCCATTTGAATCATGTTTTCATTTTAAAAGATCACCCACACCAACGAAGAACCAATCCAAAAGAATAACTAACATCAAACACCCATAGGAGGAACTATTTTCTGCACATAACCCATAGAAATTGTTAGTAGACCAAGCCCTATGCAATTTTCAACAAATAGGAGGACCTTAAACCATGTACTCATACTCAAAAATGGGTCACTAATCCATGTGAGATCACAAAAAGACACAAAATCACCTCCATTTTCATCCCTAAATCAAAAAAAAAGACAAAAGACCCAAATTCTCAAGCTACCCCCAACAATTCGAGGTTCAGAATGAGAAAGGGTTCATGAAATTATTCCTATAAATTCCTCAAAATCCCCCAATAGTCATATTATCCATTCTACCAGAGAAAAAAAAAGAACCTCATTTGATAATTTTTTTCATGAATCATGTTGGGATGCCATCCTACCCCCCGCATCTGACCTATTCCGATGCATGGCCCAAATGGAATTCCATCTCCCCATGAGCTAGAAACTAGTGTCAGGAATCAAAGTAATAACAATGGGATTGATTTAGAATAATAAATAACCAGGATCAAAATTTCCAAAACTGAATATGAATAAAGATCAAATAATTAAACACTAAGATAACTAATAATTAGTGAATAATAATAAATATACAAACTAATCTAAATAAAAAACCTTCCAAGAAGACAAAACTGGATTCAAAACTGAGACTAAAACATACCACCATGATCTTCACATGACCTATTGGTCACCACCAACAACAAGACCAACCTTATCTAAGGGAAACTAGACTAGAAACCTACACCGAAAAAACAGTTCGGGTCTACTAACATTGAGTGTCACAAGTAAGGTGTGAACTAAAAAATAACAGTAGGAAACCACCAAATAGAGAATCCACACATTTCCTTTCCTGAAGCAGTCCACAAACTCTAGTTTAAACCATTTTTAAAAAATAGGGTTTTGAACCATTTCCAAAATGTAAACAACCAAATAAACCTTTCCAAAAGTTTAATTTTATTTAAAATGACACACAAAACTATTATTTTCAAAAAACGGTTTCACTTTCCGAAATCCATTTCAAAACCAAATACAAAGTAAAAATCTAAGACAAATAACCAAAACAGGGTTATATAGAAATTAAATAAAACCAGTCAACCTGTCACAACTAGAAATGATAGTAACCATCATGTAGCATAAATAAAACAGAACATACTAAAATCCAAAGATTATCATTTTTCAAAAAAAAACTATAAGAAGAAACTCTAAGGAAACACATTGCTTAAAAGAAATTTATTTAACAAAAAAATGTACACATGGTATACCATATATGGACAACTAGAAGAACATCGCATAAAAAATATAACAAAAGAGAGAACCACAAAAAATTCCCATGGGTAACTATCATAAACGAGTCACTAAGAACCTCGTACCTCGATGGTCAATATCCTCCAACTAAACTACCAACATAACTTCATGCACGAGCCACTAGGAGGGATCATCCCAAGGGAATAATAATATCTATATAATAATAAAATACCAACAACAGTCCCATGCATGAGCCACTAGGAGGGATCATGCTAAGGGTACAGTGGTCTCTGATCATGCTAAGGGTACTATCGTCTCTGCTCATATCACATGTTTAGTTAGTGTTACTATTATATATAATTCTAGGTTAATAAGTGATTTTACACTTCTTAGTCAACTAGCATCAATAAACTAGAATATGTTTCACATTACACTTCCAAAACACTAGAGTACTAGTTTTAGTTTTCCCTCCTAGATACCTAGTATTCCCTTTATGCCCAATTACACAACATATGTCACTAAAATCATCACTTTGACATAAAAGTTCTAAGCATCAAAAGAACATAAGTAAATAACCACCTTCCCAATATTATAAAATACCAATTGGTTATTCAAGCTACCCATGCTGTTAATCAATTTTCCAAAACATTATAATGTTCCATTCAGATATTCATATAACTTCACAAAAAATAAAACTCTCAAAGATAACAGAATATTCCAACCATAAAATTAGCATTATCAATATAAAATCATTCACAAAAACCCCTTTCAAACTAATTTTAAATTCATTATAAAAAGACAACCATATTTTTTATAATGCGAAATGGGTCTAATTTTTGATAATATATTAGAATTACCTATATATTTACTCAAATAACCAAGTCCATTTAGAAACACATTTCACCCCACTTTCCAATTGTTAAATACCATTTGAAAAATTGGATAAAGAAATAATACATGTAACCCAATCATTTCCAAGGGCATATCCCCATTATAAATTCAGATTCACCTTAAAACCCTTTTATAACACGATTCACAACACTTTCACAATTAATGACACAATTATAAATCACAAGAAAAAATATAACTTGAAAAAAAACCCAATTATTTTAGAAATCCCACATTAAACACATTATCACCTCAAGCTATTTTTAAAATATTATTCAAACCATTTAGAAAAACATTGAGCACATTTATTAAGAACAATAAAGAGGCACACAATTTACACAATCATTTTCTTTTAGTAATACATTTACCAAAACATGTTAACTTCAAATCATTTTGAAAAAAAAGAAACAAAACATTATTTTTAAGAACAATATAACAAACCACAGCTAAGCCTTATACCATAAAATTAACCTAATTCCACATATAACACCCAAATCATAACTCAATCACGTTTCCAAATCATAACCATGGACAAACGTCACCCAAAATACCCAATTCCACTTAAAAAATCACATTAGGCATTTTATCAAAGACCTTATGTGCATATGAACACAAATGTAATTAAATAATTCCTTAAAAACCCATTTCACACACATTATACATCATAAAAATAAAAAATAAATTCATTAGAAAATACTACAGGCAAGATTATAACACTTTAAAAGCATTTAGGTAAAGATCAAGCATTAACGGAATGTGATGGAAATGAAATGGATAGAAACACCTATCTCAATGATGTACGAATAAAACCAAACATCAGGATAAGGAATATACAAGATCTAGAGATGATCTAAACACCCTAACATCCAAAAAATATGATAACACATCAACCATTTCCCTTAGGGTTTATCTAAAAGAGAAACCCCGCCAAGAGAAGCCAAGAACTGAAGAGCGGAAAGAGAGGAGAAGACTAAATCCATCAAAAATCATAATATATCACCTAAGAAACATTCAAGGAGTATCCAAGGAGGTTGGGTAGGAAAGGAGACTCGTTTTGGGGAGCCCACTAGTGCGCCTACGTTATAGGATAGAAGGAAAACCTAAAATAGGGTTAAAAGGTCGGAGGGGAAAATATGGAATTTCAAATTTTTAAGAATCTGGGAAACCCACATGGTTTGGATTCACAGTTTTCCAAACTGTGCACCAACCATGAACACCATACTAGAGAATAGAGGCACCCCACATGATTTGGTGCCATATTTTCCAAACCGTGTGCAAAATATGTCGAATGCCACTGCACAATTCCAAAAATAGATCGTATGGTTGAAACACAATTTCCCAAATATGTGCAACCCACACTCCTCACCCCTGGACCCTAGAAACCATCTACATGGTTATCTATTCAATTCCTCATGGTTTCCCTTAACCATTTTCCACATACTACCTAGGGTAAAACTCATTTTTTTTAATAAAAACAAAAAATTTAAAATCATGACTCAACTAAAACCTCAAAAAAGGATCCAAGATCTTGAAAATAATAAAATGAACGATTTTCCAAGGTTGGGGTATGAAAATATAATAATTTATTTTTATTTCAGTTTTATTCTTTATAATGATTTAATAAGTAATTTTATAGAATATACTCCCTCTAAATTGATAAACCCCTTTACTTTATATGCATTAGTGTGATAAGATCAATATTACACTATGTAAGGATCCCCCTTTGGTATTTTATCCATGAAATAGATATTTAGGTAGGTCCTAATTATAAATATATCAAATGTAACTTTGGAGAAGTTTAGTGGGGAATATCTATCCCAAATTCATCTAATTTTTTTCTCAACTATATTGCCTTAAACACCATATTATATTAGGGTTACCTATCTGACTACAATATAAATCTCGTAGTTAGGTATATTAATATGATTTGGGTTCTCATTTTCATTTTTATCAAATTATAGAGAATTTACCCAAAAATTCTGATAGTATATAAATAGGCGTATTATAATTTTTCATGATCTACCTATACTAGTAAACTGATGTCATGAAAAGTGATTACATTTGAAGAAATCTAACAACAATTATAATGATTTTTTTAAATAAAATACCATAAAATTTTGATACGCATAACAAGAATATCACTTGTCATTAATTTATAATTTTTTATATTTTATTTTTTATTCATCTATTACATCAATTTATTCTTATGATAATTTAATTAATACATTTTATTGTTTAATAAAATTAACCTGTTTTACTAATATTAATGTGTAAATATTATACAACCAATGATTTAAATTATGCATCCAAAAAATTTTAAAAAAATATTATACATGTACTAATAATTATCATAGGTAAATACATAATAAATCTATTTAGATGTATTAAAATAAAATTAAATGAAATATAAATCTTACTCAATGGAACTTATGGTAGGATGGGTAGACAACCACACTTAATTAAATAGATCTAAATCCTCCATTCTTATTAGAAACCAGGACTAATTTCCCACTATTCATAGATCATTAAAAATGAGTGATTTAAAATTCCATAATATAAAATAATTTTTATAACAAATCACGACTTTGGAATTATAATGAAAAAACTATTAATTCTGGTTGAATCAATCTTAATGGTAAGGATTTATTAACACAAAACTCCTAAAATGAATATTCTAAAATTTAATAGAAGTCATTTAAAACATTTAAATAAATCATATATATATATATTCAAAATAAAAATATTTTTTATGCAAAAATATTAAATATTGGAAAAAATAAATAAATGAATATTTCTAAAATCTAACCATGAGACTTATGTAGACTTCCAAATTTTGGAATATGATATATAAACTTTTAATATAATAAAAACTAAACAATTTATAATTCAAAACACAAGGTTATATTGGCTTTTATATATAACTCATAAAAATGAACATTTCACATTTACTATATAAATTTAAAAACTTCATACATATAATTACATGGAAAATATAATTTAATCAACATTTTACAATATACATAAATCATTAGGAACAAGATTTCATTATAATTAAGTTGATATAACCTTAATTTTAAATAATGTATACTATTTTTAATTTTTAAGATATCATTTTTTATAGAACTTATTTACAATGTGAAACAATAATAGATAGAAATAAATCTTGTAAAATTTGTTTGGATCTGGTCTAAATTACAATGGGATTTTTTGTGGGCCCGATAGACCCATGTTGGTGATATTTTTGTAGGAGATAAATATTTTTTAAACCCTATATCATAGCCAGTGATATATCCCATATAACTTCCTATGATATAGAAAAAAAATATATTTTATAGGTAATGAAATAGTGACACATCATTTTATTATTTCATATTTCTGAAAAATATATCATATATTCTGATTGGTGATATATACAATCGTAAATCTCACATCATGGAAAAGTTATATTTCTAACCCTGTATGATATTGTTGATGTGGTTTTGTTATATCATACCCAATGATATAAAAAATAGACGTTTTTATATATCATATCATGTGATATCATATATCTCATTAGGGAATATGATGCTCTTTTTTTCATTGCCCTATTTGTTATCCAATTAGTGATAGTGATATCTTATATATATATATCTATGATATATAATTTATTGGTTTTATTCAAACAATGAAAATAAATTTATATCATGGGTAGTGATACACCATATCCCTTAATGTAATATTCCCATTCATTGTAATAAATAAAATTCCCCCATGAATATAGTTTTCTTCCAAACATCACTAGATATGTATTTGATATTTATTTTTGTTTTGATGGACTTCTTGATCTGGAAATTCATCATCGTGATATTTAGTATAGATCACTTTTCTAAAATTATTAATATCTTTCCTTTATAGGTATTTCATTTGTTTTTTGAATCATGTATCACGTATATAGGAACTCCCTTATCTTCATCGTATTCTAGTACACCCAAAAGTAATAGAGAGAGAGAGATAGAATAAGTGGGTTTCATCTAAGTATTTCTTTCACATAGGTTACCAAGAAAAATGTCACAAATCTCTTTTTAATTCCCCTATTTAATAAATTATGAAGGATCCAAACTATTATTAATTAATTAAATTCCTGGTGAGTAAAAGGATGTGTGTTATAAATGTTACAATCAATTATTACATAGTCCATAACTTAATAATATATTATTTATTTTATAGTTTAAAAAATTGAAAAAATATGATTAGTTGTCTCGTATCATGTTATTATGCATTGGAAAAATGGATGGAAGTGCATGTGGAAGTAGTACTCATGTTATAATTACCAAATATATCTTATCACAAGAATATCCATCTAAGATATGTAACACATATTAGAAAATACATGCATTTTACATGGAGCAATATAACCTATATCATGTGTGATATAGTATTTAGAATTTTTTTCTTTTAGATAAATTTTATCCAAAGTCAATATCTTATTATATAACATTAACATGTCATATAATAAAACAATATTATAAAAAATTAATTAAAAAACTAATTGTAATTTAATGTTTTATTAAAAATATTAAAATCCTTAGAATATAATTTATTATATTTTTTATGAAAAATTTCTAAATTATTTTCATGTTATATTATTTTCAAAATTTAACTATCAATATTTATAAATTTTTTAATTTAAAATGAATTTTTCATATTTATGCTAATTTTTTGAAATTCTACATTCATTATAAATTAATTAATTATTATTTCTATTTATGTTTATTATGGTATGTTCATGAATCAAATAATAAATTTATTATGTGTTTATTTATTTACTTTAAATATAGATATTTATAAAAGTGAAATGATTATTTTATGATATCTTAATTTTAAATTTTAAATCACATATAATAATTTCATATATTTCATTTAATGAATTTACCCAATTATATTTCATTTGATTTAATTTTTTTTAAATAAGAGTATTGGTCTTTTTATCATTCCAAAAATAAATATTTATTATAAATATTATTGAATATTTTAAAATTGAATTATATTTAATCTTCAAATCACAGTTTAATTTTGATTTATGGATAATGATGTTTTTTTAGACATCCGAAAATCCTTGGAGAATATAATATATCTTGAAAAGTGACCATTTTTTATTTATCACTGTATACATTCTCATTTTTGACATCTTATCCCTACTTCCATGCACTGGTGCCCCGATCTGGTCGATCACATGGCCTATGGAACACCTCCCCATTTGCTTGAGGCTGTCGACTAGTAGGGGCAGTCTAATATCAATCCCAACAAGACTATACCCTCTTCATCAGAGTGACACCATAATAGAAATAATAAAAAAATCATTAAAAAAATGATATAACCATAATTAGAACAATACCAGAATCACAAGATGACCAAAACTGGAAATACAATGTCAACATTGAACAGAAGATATGCCATACTTATGTTCATGCCAAGTGACAAAATGAAAAATCAAAAGTAAATAAACTGTAAACTACCATGTGGGTCCCGACCCACATTTGGTTACCTCAACCATTCTACATCCCAATCAGCCATCTCACATAAGGAATTTTCCCTTATCCTATCCTACAATTAGGAAACCTACTTAGGTACTGATCAGGAAGCCTAGGTAGGGTGTGAGTACAACTTAGTTGGCTACCAAAAATGGTGTTTGAAATAATAACTATTCAAAATTGTGTATGTAGTTTTATAAAGAATAAATATCATCAATAAAGTAAATAGTTTACATTTATTCAATTACTCTTTATTTAACCACATAAAACCCCAAGTTCTCAAGGAAACCTGAACTCTCAATACCTAATTCAACCATTCTCAGATTCTAAACTATCCACAAGGTATATCATATAATTGAATTCCATTATTACTATTCATTATGTTGTTTCAAACTATGTGATTTTGATGAAGCAAACCATTTCCCACACATGATTATCACATATTAATTCTATTTTCACTATTCATTCACTCATTTCACACTATAGGATTTTGATGCATCAGACCCTATCCCACACCCAATTATCACATGTGAATGAAATTTTTACTATTAATCATTTCTTATCATAGTATGGGATTTTCAGGTATCATACCATGTCTAACCCACAATTATCCCATTAATTAATTCACTAATTAATTAATCAAATTTAAAAACTCCATTCTCATACCATCCCATTAATTAATTAAACAATTAATGAATCAAGTAAATTCAATTAATTAGTTCAATGATTAATTAATCACATAAATCAATTTCATAATCACAACAATATAAAATAAATAATTATAAAATTAATTTTCCCAATTCATCAACTTTAATATAATAATAATAATTCATTCAACATTTAATTATTCAATTTCAATAGTCTATATCTTTTCATAATTAATCCAAAATTAAATATTCAAAATAAAAATTCTATAATCCAAACCATTCCCATTAATTAAGTTAACAATTAATTAAATAACTTTAACAATTTCAATTACTCCATAATTAATTAAAAAATTAATTATTCAAAATATACTCTCCCAATATTCCCAATTTCATAATTCCATCAACTAATTAATTCAACCAATAAGTTAATTTAAGCTAGAAATCAATTGATAAAAAACTTCTAGAAATTTTAAAATTAAATGTATTAATTTTAACTATAGACATTGGGATTTAAATTATATACCACCTACCTCAATATTGATTTAGAACACTCGTCAATGAAAATCTCCAATTTGTGTGGAATAATTATGTAGAATAAGATCTGGATTAAAAACCCTAATTCAAGGTAACAAAATCAAGATCCTACAATTATAGATCTATATCCAACATCCTAGATCTATGTTAAATTATATATTGGATATTTTCCCTTTAAAATACAAGGGAGAGATGGGAGAGAAGAAGAAACCCACATGAGATAAGATCCTCTTACCCAAAAGGGTACAAATATTTAATCCAGAAAATTAATCATGAATAAAGGATTACAAAAGGTCTTTTAATTTGTTTGGGATCCTCCAAAATTATTAAAGAACATTAAGGGTTTAGTGTATTCAATATTTTATTAATATTGGGGTTTAGGTAATTTGTAATATAATTTCTTGTGTTAACTAAAATCATGTGCACGGTTTGCAGGGTAGAGGCACATAATTTCCCATAACTGTACACCTTAACCATGAACCTTTGTGGGGTGGGGGACAATAGATTCTATTTTTAGGGATAATGATTGGAAAAAATGTGTACTAGCTATGAAAAACTTCTCTATCCAGGGTTACACGGTTTGCGGGGATAGGGTGCATGGTTTAGGAAAACCGTGCCCCAATCATGAACTGCTCTTTTTTCAATTTTTCTCAAATTTTCACCCAAACACACCCTAATGTAAGACCCAAATTAAAATTGTTCAATACAATGAAAAGGACTACCTATATATGAAATTGATACATCTCTATAAAAGGTTAGAATCTTACAATATCCCCACCTTATATTAAGTCATCCTTGAGCTGTACTCCCAAGATTCTTTATGATTCTGAGTCAAAAATATCTAGCCACTAAGCCTGCATATCTAACTTTATCTCCCCTATTTCCTTATGAATATTATGATGTTTCCACAATACCTAAACTATCTACAATATCATTACCCACAACACTTATTAACTGTGATCTAACACACGTATCAGATGCTCCTCAATGGACATATCGATCTGAAGATCAACATTAGTCATATCGACAACATGAGAAGGGTCATGGTGATACCTCCATAGTTATGACACATGTAAAATTAATGAATATCACTATATATTTAAGAATAACCAATTAGTATTCCACTTGCATAATTCTCTCCACACCCTCAAATAATCCAATGAACCTAGGAACCATCTTTCCCCTCTTCCCAACAGTAGTTTCCAAATGTTCGAGTATAGTGTAGATGGGATCAATCCAGAACTTAGATACCTCAGGTCCATAGTATCCTATAAATATCAGAAGGTACCGCAACTGAACATCCCTCAACAGATCATATATACTCTCCACATCCTGCCCTGTGTCTCTTTCCATTAATTTCATGAAGCAAGAAAACTTCTCTCAAAACTACTCTCCTAATACCTCACCCAACACTACTGGTGCCTCAAGTTCCACCACTGGAGGATAATCCCTGGACATTTAATCTATTCATACTCTAAAAAAGTGTCTTTTTGGAGTTATATATCTATAATTCCAAACATGTTTCTCAGGAAACATAACATAACATTAATACAATTCACTACAGGGTATTAACAATTAAGATAGATCATGTTATTCCCCCTTAACTCAACACATGATCAAAACATATGTGCTATTAGTCCCTTAACTATCCATTGTATATTTCATGGTAAATGAGGTTAAAATCATTCTCATATTCATTTTTCTCATTAGAAAACCAATTATTCACATTTTTCATCATTTTACCACTTTCAATTTCATATTAGGCACATTTTCAATTCAACTAAATAAATGAGAAAAAATAGTTTCAGTTCAGAAACAAACCCAAAAATATTTTACATGTATTACTAAAATGATTCATGTCACAAAATAATCCTTAGTTCCTAGAATTATGCATGAAAACTCAAATCCCATGCCATACCAGGCCAAAAGTAAAATCTCAGAAAATCTGAAAACAATTATCACATCACACAATAGGTGAATCACCCATGGTGAAATAACATCCAACTATAACAAAACACATTAATAAATTCAATCATACCCTAGGTTTATGGGGTTTCCCTTATACAAGGGGTTTCAACTCCTTTGCACGATCTCATGGAAAGTCTCAACTCTTCATAGTCTATAGTCAACTATTCCCAAAAATTATGATAAAATAAAATAAAAAAATATGGGCTCAGATACCACTTTCTAACATATCATCTCGGGTGACATGCACCGATTCCCTAATTTGATCGGTGACATAACCTCAAGCGTTCCTCCCTATATTCTATAGGCTAGAAACTATTAGCAATGGTATAATGTTGATCATGGGAAGACAATGCCCTCATTACTAGAGTGAAATTACCGAGGTAATAAATAAACAATAATAAATATCCAATTTATATAACCATAATCAAAATAATACTAGATTCAAAATATGACCAAAACTATAAGTACAATTTCAAAACTGAATATTAGATATTCTATGATAAAGTACATGCGATGTGTTAAAATGAAAACTAAAAAGTAAATACATTGACAACTCCCAAGAGGGTAATTAACCACATCTAGTTCCCTTAAACACGATCCATCCAAAATAATCCATTTAACATATGTCCTTTTCCACAATCATTTCCTGCAACCATGAAATCTATTCAGGTACTGATCAAGCATCCAAAACAGGGTGTGAGTAAACTTAGTAGGCCACCAATAATGGTGTCTAAAACAATATCCTGTAAAAATAGTCTATGAAGTTTTATTAATAATAAATAATGCAATAAATTAAATATTTTAAATTTATTCAGTTACTCTTCACTTGATGATATAAACCCCCAGGTTTCCGAGGACACCCAAAATCTCAATACCAACTTTGGCCCATGCCAGAGTCTGATCTATCTCTTGGGGATATCATATAATTGAATTTCATTCTTAAAATTCATTATTTCATTTCACACTATGGGATTTTGATGCATCATACCATTTCCCAAACACTATTATCACATATGAATTACATTTCTACAATTCATTACCTCATTTCACACTATGGTACTTTAATGTACTAGACCTTGTCACAAACACAATTATCACATGAAAATTACATTATTAACTTTCATAATTTCTTATCACACTGTGTTATTTTGATTCATCATACTATGTCCCCCATATGATCATAACATTAATTAATTTACCAATTAATTAATCAAAATCAGCAGTTTCATTCTCATATCATCACATTAATTAATTCAACAATTAATTAATCACATAAATTCCATTAATTAATGTAACAATTAGTTAATCACATAAATAAATTTCATAATCACAAAATATGAAATAATTAATTGTACAATTAATTATTCCAATCCCTAAACATTAATATAACAAAAATTAATTCTATAATTAATTATTCAATTTAAACAATATCTATATCACTATAATTAATTCAATAATTAATTTTTCCAAATCAAAACTACATAATCCCAATAATTCTAATTAGTTAATTAAAAAATTAATTAATCACATTAAATGATCTCAATAACTCTATAATTAATTCAAAAATTAATTATTCAAAATTTTTAATCTCAATATTCCAAATTTCACAATACCCTCAATTATTTAATTCATATAATTAATTAATTTCAATGAGAACTAAATTAATAAAAATCTACTAGAAACAATATAATTAAATAAACAAAACTGAAATATATGCTTTTGGATTTGAATTATAGACCACCTACCTCAAGATTGATGAAGAATGCTCACCAATAGAAATCCCCAATTTGATCGGAATAATGATGTAGAATTAGATCTCAATCAAAAATCCTAATTCAATATTGAACAATCAAGATCTCAAAATTATAGCTCATAATCCAACATCCTAGACCTAGATTCAATAATAAAGAGGGTATATTCGCTATAATAGATGAGGGAGATATGAGAGAGAAAGAAACCACACGAGATAATATTCCCCTACTAGGAGGGGAGCATATCTTCAATCAAAACATTGAATCATGAAGAATTGAGGTCAGAAGGGCTAGGAATCTAACTAAGAGCCTCAAAAATCATGAAATAATGTTAGGGGTCAATTTTGGGGTCTATGTTGGGTTAATATGGGGGTTTGAGTTATTTTAAATCTAATATTTAGTTTAACTTAAATACACATATAGCTTGATGGGGAAAGGTACATAGTTTAACCAAATCTTGTGCCTTAACAATGTGCCTCTTTTATGGGGTACACATTTTCTCCTTTTAGGGAGCACAAAATTACAAATTTTGTGCTAGCCATAAAAAACTCTCTATATTGGGATGCACAATTTTCTAGGACAATGTGTTGGGTTAGGGAAAGCATTGCATCAACTGTGCACTACCCTATTTTTCCATTTTTCTCAATTTTTATCCCAAACACACAGCAAGGTAAAACCCAGAAGAAAAGTACTCAAAACAAAGAAAAATTGTAGTTTCCAATGATCTTGATACATATCTAGAAAAGTTTAGGATCTTACATCATTAAAAGGTTCTTTGTTTCTTATGATTTTAAAACATTTAAATAAAAAAATATCATCTGATATAAATTAATATATTTTGAATATTATGATTTTATATTTTTTTATGGATGAATTATACTAATAATTTATAAAAATTATACAGTAATATAACATAAAAATATTAATTTGGTTAAAAATAATATCACACGAAAATTAAATAATTATAATTGTACATACATATCGGGATTTAATGAATAACATTATCCATGAGTTGAATATATTAAAAAATGATACATTTAAACACAATAAAAATAATAAAGTTTTTTATTCCTTTTAATGTGAAAACATATAATGATATCAATAATTCAAACTAGTAAGTCCTTCCTAGTCAGGTTCTCATACATTATCTTGCATAATGTATAAAGCACAATAGTCATGGTTTTTTAGATAGCCTTTTTCAAGTTAATCTATGATATGATTATCTTATTAAATAGTTTGGTTCAAATTTTTATTGATTAATATAATTGTTAGGTTCCCATATTAATGGAGTTAGAATAATATTTTAGATAAATAAGGTAATTTTTTATCTATTTGATTAATAAAAATTTATATATAATATAATGACTTAACTGTCCACCTAAAGAGACATTACATTATAGATGAGATTAATTATGCAAAGTAATGATATATATATATATATATTTACACTATTTGACATAATACAATGGTTAATTAAATTTTGTGATATTTTAGTCAATAAAATTCATTATTTAATACTTTTGTAAAATTTGACACTCATAAAAAAATCATTTTATCCCATAAAAACATGCCTGTGATGAAGTAATATAATATAAATTTTTGTGTAATTAGGTGACTTAAATATTATTATATAATTTATTATAATCCAAGGATGTTTTAAAGAAGAAAAATATATCCAAGAAGTTAATATATGATATTTAGTCATCTTAACTCTATATTTTAATGGAAACTTTTTTAAGGACCCAACCTTAAACATTAAAAAATTTGATTTTTAACAGGAATTCATTATGTTAAATTTGAGGATCTTTCGGTGTTTGTAGTTTTTGAGAATTATATAATAACTCATATATAACAGAAAATAATTTCACAAAGAGGAAAATTTTAATCAGTATCCATTTTCGCACAACATAGAACTTTTCAAAATAAACATTTTTTCTTTTCATAAATGTACTCATGACCTTCTGCTTGAATTCATATTTAAAATTACATATCCTTAATCCCTATGAAAAAAATTTAAAAACATGAGATGAGAATAAAAATAACATTAAGGGAGATAAAATAATGAAATCCATTAGTCCATTGAAAAAAATGAAAACCCTTTCAATTTGTACAATGAGTGAATGATATAAATCGGTCCACATGAAAAAACACACTTTTTATCAAATAAATAATTTAAATCCAATATTAAGAAAATAGAAAATCCCATTTCTGAAAATATACAAAAATTATATTCATAAAATTTGTATGAAATAACCAAATCCCAATAAAAATCATAAGATAAACCCTCTGGTAATTCTCTCATTCTTTCTTATTAAGACAAGGAACATTACCCAATTAATTAGATCACTTTCTAGGTGAACCCCTTATCTAAGATATATGAGGATAACCTATTTTTCATGAGATATAATGGGCCTCCAGCATCAATATATGATATAACAGGCTCAAATTTTTTTAATATATGATTATCAAGTAAAATATCAAGAATATTTTTTTTTCATGATCCATTTCTACCTAAAACTTATGAAAAACACTTTACAAACTATATACAAAACATATTTAGATATCAAAATACCATTATTAACAAACCATTTTCAATACCAAAACTTCCAAAAAAGGTTATATGGGTTTTATTTGAATAAAACATGAAATATTAAAGGAATTAAAAAAATAAAATAACAATTATAACTATGGGAAAGACCATTGATTCGAAAAAAGTTAATTTCAAACATTCTTATTGTCCTGTATACGGAAAGCCAAAAAATTAAAGAAATGTTTTCCTTTGAAAACCTTTAAAGTAAACTAAAAATGGGACATAAAATGTCCTTTATATTTTGTTTATTTCTATATAAATACATTAATATGATATTTTACTATTATTAACATGGAAGAAAAATATTTAGAAAATAAATCTTTAAAAAAATTAGATTGAGGTTCTTAATGTAAAGTGTCCCTTACATAAAACCATATTGATTACATTTTAAAAAAATTATAAAGAAATTAAAATATTCTAAAAATGATATTTATAATCTCTTGAAGTATAAAAAATAATTTTCTTGAAATATTTATAAGAAGAAGGACGTGGAATAGAAATATTTAAAAAATAACTCTTTAAAACATTTAAAACAATGTTTTTATAGAAATCTATCCCTCACATTCTGTAAGACTTGTAACATACATTCCTTATATTCTTGAATAATAAATTTTTTTAAAATTATTTTCTTGGTTAATAATTTTTTTAATTTTTATTATTACTTTTATTTCTATATTATAATTGATTATATATTCAATTAAATTCATGTTAGTCATTTTGAGGATATTCAACTGATAAGTCCAAAATTAATTCGATATGTTTACTATAGATAAATAGGTAATTATCCCATAATTAATTGAATAATAATAATGATATAATAATCATTATTATACATAAATTATACTATTTTAACCAATCATAAATTATGGTTATGAAAAATGAAGTATCGTATAATCATTCTGATGGTAGATCATACATACACATGAGTAACCTTTCCATTTTTCAATGATCATTATGGAATAAAGATTAGTATTATTTTATCACTAAAAAAAGATCATAATATAAAAAATAAGGCGTTCTTAATTTAAATATACATACATATATATATATATATATCATTTATGGTATGTGGTGATGAAAAACGCATTGCATCACTTCCTAGAGGTGGTAGTCCACATGTATGTATGAGCGATGTTATCAATTTTCTATGAGTGGAATAGTAAGATAGGAAATTTTATATTATATTTTTAGAATGAAAAATATGATATGTATTATATATATATATTAAATCGATAATTACCTTTATCTATAATTTTTAGTGATAGATAACAAATTATATTGATTCATGAGGTGTTAGTCCATCGTACACATGAACGATGGTTTAATTTCCAATTTAATAGAGGAGGTGAGGGAAATAGGTAATTAAATAAAAATATAGAAATATAATTATTTGTAAAATATTTAACTTATTATTTCATCATGATAGATTAAGGTTTGTAGGAGAATGAAAAAGAATTAAAATTAAAATTCTTGATTATGAATGATACCTATCTTCATACAATCTCTTAATGTTTACAAAAAGCCTCAATATTATGGGTTTTTAATCAAAAAAAGATCTATAGAACATGGTTAAGTATGGAATGAAGGGATTTGGGAAGTTCAAGACTAAACCAAAATGCTATTGATGCGTAAAAATATATGATATGAGGTTACCTTTTATAAGAGTGGGAAGAGGCACTCTTGGAATTTCATAATGAATTAAATTAAAATTAATTAATTATCAAATTTAAATGGATGAAAATTGAGAAGTATATAATAAATGATGACGGTGACTCAAAATAAGCTCATAAAATAATAATTAGAAATGTTTTGGTGGTTTTTTCACCATTATATTTTTTTAACCCCATTTGACCACTTTTTTGGAAATTACTATGGAAATAATGTAAATACACTTTAGGGATAAGAAACATCCTATAAAAGTAAAAAATGGAATACTACTGGACCATAGACTATATTATAATAAATCTAAAATTAAAATGGATTAATATAAAAATTGTGGGAATTTTAAATTATTTAATAAATCATTATTTATTATAAAAAATCATTAATGATAATTTTGAAACTATTCATATATTTTGACCTTATAAATATCATGAAAATTATGGAATTTTAATATAAAACATTAAAAATTCTATAAAATGATGTAATTATCTATAAAATTAATGGAATTCAATAATTCATTTAATTTTTATTACTTTAATATTTCTAGAATCATTTATTTTATTTTCACATTCAATAAATAATTACATTATCTACATTACCTAAGAATTTAAGATAATTATGTAACTACTAAAAGTTATAAATAAATTATAATCATGAAAATAATTTCATTTTTTTCAATATAACCATTTATATTAATTCAAAACTTTATAGTGTCCCACTGTGAACACATAAGATATTTGTTCAAGTTAGAGGGTTACTTTTTTTCTTTTTCTTTACCTAAATTATTATAAATTTCATAATAATGGAAACATAGGAAAAAGAAAATATATTCTCATTTTGGATGATTATAGATGAGATTTACTCATAAAATAATAATAAAGAATGTTTTAGGGATACATTTTAGTACTCAAATTATATGTAACATAATTACCTGATTTAACCTTATTATGGTAATAAATATTTACTACAGTTATGATTCATAATAACTAAAAATTAAATTGGCCTTATTACCTAATATTAATGATTTTTTCAAAAAATATGGAATAAATGTTATCAAATTCAATTTATATAATTGTAAGAATTTGACATAAAATTATTCCCCCCAAATGAGAGGAAAAGTGGTTTTCTAAAGAAATATTTTTCTTATGTTTACCAGTGTTTATAAACAATTTAACATAAAACTGATTCCAATGAACCAAATTGGATCATTAGTAATATAAATAAACCAATAATACTTAAAAAAATTAAAAATATTAGAACCTTGTGAATTCTATAAATAAAAATTAGATTTTAATAAAAATATTTTTTTAAATATTCATCAAAAAATTAATATTTTCTTATAATTATTAAAATTACCCTAAGAAAAATTTAACAGGGTGGATTCAAAAATTAAATTACATTTTTTAAATTTCAAATTATATAATTTTGAAATTAACCTATTAAATAAAAATGGTAAGATAAGTGTAGAGGCCCGAAGCTTGAAGTACATGGACATTATATTACTTTTGAGGAATACTTAATACATAATAAAAACAGACACACAAGGACCGTAATAGTTTAGTGTCTTTGGAAACTCGGAAAAATAATCTTCTAATCATGGTGAAAGATCTTCAACATCTCCCATAAAGATCTTCCCCTTTTGTTTTCTTACCTAAAACCTTTCTTTATATCCTGGGGAAAAGAAAACATATAAAGGGTGATCTCAAATGCTCAGTAAGGGTAAGTATGGATAAAATAAAACAAATCATATAAATATGAACTAAAAAAACATGAACATAATGTTTAAACATCAAAATATTGAGCAATGACATAAAACATGGAAGTATGTAAGGCATAGATCATAAAGAAACATTAAGAATGATAAAATAGCATGGGAGTAAAACATGTAATTGTGGAAACCATTAATCACATGTTATGATTTCCATAGTAGCCAAGGCATTGTTTCCAAGACTATCTTAGTGGACAAAGTCCCTTTCTGAATCAAGTTCACTCCTAGTTTCAGTCCTGTAACACTGAACCAGATTTTCTTACCATTCCATCCATGTCTATCTCATGAGATATAAATCTTTACCCAATTAATTCGAGGGAGATATAGGTCCCACCCATCTCATAATGAAATCATTCTTACTTGTTCCACAAAATAAACATACATTCTTCATAATAACCCATCGAATAAAATGGGTTTCATAAACATCATCCCATCATCACATAATCCATATAAAGGAAATGGATAACATTTCATAATAAGAAAAGTGAAACCATGTGAATCATATAGACATGATACTTGAGACATACACATATGAAATAATGTCATTTTAGACGGAAAATAGTTTTGATAAAACACTTGAAATGAATTCTTGAGGAGAATATTCTTTCTTCTTCAAAATCAATTTCTTTTCCCAAAACGTCATGCAATTTTAAAAGAAAGAGATTTTTTTTGAAAATAGTCATGAAATATTTTGGAGGAAGCTTCATGAAAATAAGGCTTTATAAAACCGTAAAAATCCTTTCATGACGTATAAGTTAAAAAAAACATTCTTCTAGTACTTTTTCCGAAAAAGTCAAAAAGTACCTTGTAAAAGAAAGATTCCTTCTATACGATGTGGTAAAAGTATAAAAGTGTAAAAATGACTTTAAACATACATGGAAGAAAAGTAAACATTTTATGAAAACATATTGAGAACATATGGACATGGATAATAATCATAACCCCAGTAAATACTTATGAATAAAAAATCTAGGATAAGAATGAGATTGGAATAATTATCCCTTACCTTATGTCCGATATGCTTATTATGTATCCGAACCTCCTGTATAATGATATAAATAATGTCATTGACTTATTATAGAATCATATTCATTGTTATTATACCATATATAGTTCAATTATGACTTTATATTACCTGTTCTTTTGTAAATTCCACGTTAAAGCAACATTTTGGGTAAAATCGTTACATTTATCGTCCGTGTTTTGACTTGTAATTATTCATATGATTACCTAGATCATGATTACTTAATTCCAGAATATAAAAAATTATTTATATATAATATATATTTAGAATATACACATATATAATAGATCGATAAATGGAAATAAATACACCGTTCATGGAGATGATAGGTCGTACGTATGTATGAACGTTGTTTTTGTTTCCTCATTAAATTGAATGGAATTAATTTGATGAAATACATATATATATACATAGATCTAGTATCATTATTATGTCATATATTTCATGATTACTTATTATATATACTTTATAATCATTCATGAATGGTTAATCATTGAGAATGAATCTCATGACGTCGTGGAGATGGTAGTCCGTACGTACGCACGAGCGATGATATCATTCCCATAATTATTGAATTGAATTGGAGTGGATGATACAATATATCAGAATAATTATTATGTTATAATAAATATGTATAGTTATTCTTTACACCATTATACCCATCCAAGTAAGGTGGTGTTGGAAAAACAGATTACACCACGGTGTGGAGACGGTATTCCGTACGTATGCACACACTGTGATTTCTTTTTCTGTAGGATGGATAGAAGGTGAAATGGGGTTGTTTCATATTTATAATAAAATATCAGTATATTATTTATACTGATTTTATTACATTATAATGAAACAACTAAAGAAGAAGAAGTTGAAGAAGAAATAAACTTGAAATAATCGGTAGAAGAGATTACCTCTTCTTCAACGCACCTCCTTTAATCTTCTTCTTAGGGAACTAGGGTTGGTCTTTTGAGAAGACCAGTACCTCTATAAGGTTTATAGGGAAGTGGGGAAGTGAAATGGACAGATTTTGGCCGATCTTCAAGGCTCAAAATGGTGTGAGGAATAGAGGGAGGAGGTGCCCTTTTATAAGGGAGGAGAGGGTCACCTTTGGAATCCTTAAAAATATTAGTTTAATATAAATTAAAAACCCACATAAAAACCTCCAAAAATGAATCAATTCAAATATTAGATGATATAGGGTTGTAATATCATCATCCAATAAAATTTAGACATGTTTTGATCTTATTTTAAACCTTGTCATTTTGATTTATCCTTATTTAATTTATTTAAGTTTATTTGTTGTAATAAAATTATAAATTTTAAATGGTTATAAATAATCACTTATGTGTTTTTAATTTCCCATAATTGGATCATTTATGACATATTATACTATATAAATTTCAATTTACAATTTTTAAATATTTTTGTGATTTTTAAACAATTTAATAATATGTTATTTTTATAAAATAACAATAGTGTCAATTTTGAAACAATTCAATTATTTGAATTTATATAAAATATACACAGAGGATATATTCTAAATAAAATATTTAATATATTCCTATCATGTAAAATGTTTCTAGAAAATTCGTGGAGCACATTAAATAGTTCATATAATATTTATTTTAATATTTTTAAAACCATTTATTTGATATATCTCTTAATAAAATAATTAGTACAACATTATTGTATAATTATTTAATATAATTATTTGTTGCATAAAAATTGAAAATAAAATCCTTTTATGAAGATAAATATCAATTCCTTTATAATAATAATTTTACATGAATTTATCATCTTAAAATAACAACATGTAAATTGTTATCTTTATAAATTTATGAAGGTGACAACTTTGGAATAATTTAAAATAAAATATTATAACTGTCATAATCACCATAATAAGGATCCAAATGGTCCAAAATTCGGCCAGTGGATGATTAGGGTCTATATATACACTAATAATAAGTTTTGTGCAGATATTTGGGACTTTTCATATGTATTACGATTTCAATAAAAACTATATTATTGATTTTTTACTAAATAAATAATTTCGGCATCATTAATGTATAAGATAATAAAGTAACTAAATAACTCTTAAAAATTACAAATAAATTACCATGATAAAGAAAAACATTCTATATTTCAAATGAGTATTTATAACCGAATTTATATTCTGTATAAACTTATATTAAAAATACTTTAATTATTAAAGTTGAGTGAGACATATTTCATTTTCCTTTAAATAAAATAAACTAAAGGTCTTAATCACCTCCAAGTGGGTTCTAATGGATTCCATTTAGACCAAAATATGACTTAGGACGAAATATAATCATAAAATTGTATTAAGACAAGTGTTAGGGTAATTTTATAATATTATATTTACCCTTAATTATCCGATTTACCATTTACTATGGTAAATAAAATTTACCGTAATTACTATTTATAATGCCCAAAAATAAAAAGTAGTATATTAATATAATTTGGACCCACTGATTCCAAATATGGAATCCATTTTTCCAAATTCAATACACAGAAGATGCATAAATTAAATTAAAATTAATCCCGTTGTCGAAAGAAAACGAGTTTTTGTTTAAAACATTGCAAAAGATTGAATTTATTTAACCTATGCATTCAATGTAAAATCAATGATAATGACATACATTATATTAAATGGTAAAAATATATTATATTTATACTTTAAAACCATTCAATATTATAATTTAAGCACATAATTTATTACGATGAAAAAAGATGTTTTTAATTAAAAATAGCATGTTTTTACTATTCATTAAAATATAAAAGTTATCAGAATGATATGAAAAATTTATCCAAGGTACAATTTTATATCCTGATTCCAAAGAATAATTTTATTTTATAAAATTGAACTTATAAACATGTCAAAAACTAGATTTAAAGTGGGTACGCCATCAAAAGGCGGCAAAACTTCATTTTTTTTGGAAAATACTTATTTTACCCGAAAAAATTATTTTGTCCTTATACCATGTTCTAGAAAATGTGTAAGATGAATAATAATCTTATAAAATTCAAAATTTAGTTAATAATATTCATAACGGCTAGTTCATAATAATATTATAACCATATATCATTGTTTAGTGAAACCTGATATTGCGTACAACACACGCTATCGAGGAAAGTCGTGATTTCGTGTAATGCAAGCCAAGTCAGGGTTGCATGTTGTGCAAGAATCCATAATTATTTCGTATAACCGAATCCAACCATATTTCATTTATACATTGAATATATATATATATACACTCAATGTTTCCTAGAATGACTATTATAAAATGAACTTGAAATTGTGTCTAACATAATCTAAGAATAGTGTTGCGTATACTTCAAGCTAATACAGTGTGGCGTATATCACAAGATAGTCTTATTGTAGCATAAAACACATGAAATCAAATAAATTAAAAAGAATAATTATCATAAAATATCGGGTTGTTACATTCTACCCCCCTTAAAATGAATTTCTCCCTCGAAATTCATCGGGGTTATACATGGTTTTCTACTTGAAAGTTTCTTTAATTGAAACCCACATCGTAAAATGAAATACCAAAACTTAACTTTAAAAACTAATGTATGAAACATAACAGATTCCCAAATTAACTAATCAATGGGTTTCCACATAGGAGAACATAGGTGAAAATATGGATATGGAAGATAAATCTAACCATCATATTCTGATGGAGAGTGGTAAAGAACATGGCTATGAAAAAGCCAACAATCACAAAGCCATATATTTGTGATGATCTAAGGTACCATATGATTCATCGGATATAATGGCACTAGGACAACATTTTTGGTTTTCAAGTTCAATTCCCAAAAGTTAAAGAATTTGAATTAGAAGAAATACTTGCTTGATTTTGGTACAATCTCACTATTGTTCGTGCTTTGAACAATTTCCACTTCATCTTTAAAGAAATTAAGTTGAATTTTTTATTCGTGAAGTGTTAACAGATCATGTGATAGAATGATGGGTCACTCCATCTGTTTCAAACAAAAGGTTATCAAAAGTTATCAAATATACATAAGTCCGTCTATGGTGAGGTTAATCATATATGATTTCAAAAATGAACTTATACTTCATATATCATACCGATTAATAAAATAAAACTAGTTTCTATTAACCAGGGACTTTATGTAGGCCAGTGGTAGGCGATAAAGGCCGGTCGCACTTCAGTTGTGGGTTCGATTCCCACAGCCTTGTCCGACGCGATGAGATATCGCCCATCCTGCAGGTTGTCCTTTTTCTAAAACTACATTACTATAACATCCCATCAATGATATCAAAAAAAGTTTTATCCTTAAACAATACTAACTTATGTCCAACATAATCCATTCCAATATTTAGGCTTATCTAAAATACTTCGGTCCAAGCTCATAGTATAAAGAAAACAATTACTAGAAAGGTTTTCTACCAAGAATGTGAATATAAGCAATTATCTCACATATATCATAAGATATATCTTGTTGGTTTCATTCCAAACACATGAATACCTTAGTCATATATTCTCTTGAAACATAAATTACCATAGAACCTTAGTGAAAACATGAATATAGTCAAAAGGTAACTCTTTCCACCTACCAAAATCCAAAAAAATATATATAATCAAACCATAATATCACTTAGTCCTTATATCAGTCATGAGCTCATGAATACAATCAAACATCTCATTATCTTCTTATCCCTTCATTATGCGCATATCATCTACTTTCCAAAAATATCTGAATAACCTTCCATGTTTACTGGTACCATTCGACATATACTTTCAAATAATTTAGGAAAAACAATATTGTAACAATCCTTAGATGATTCTTTATTCCATAGTACCATACATTATTCTTTATAAACATACAATCATTCCACTAACTTCATAAACCACTAGCTGAGCTTCATCATTTCTTTCATCTCATATTTCATTTTTAGTCTCTTCATCATCATCCACATAAATACTACCCATATGACCATGATGATTCTCTTCATGAGATTTTCCCTTAGGGTATTGGTTTGCATAATGACCATACATTCCTCATTTAAAACATCTAATCATTGTTGATGTCGTATCAATACCATTATCCTTATCCATGCTGTTAACTGAACCTTTTCCTTTGCACTTACTGGATTTGTGTCCCTTTTTTACACACCCAAAGCATCTTCCAGTTCCTTTGAAACAATCTCCCTGATGCCTCTTCCCACATGATTTACATGAGGGAAATTGAACTTTCTTTCCTCTATGATCATCATGAAACTCCGTCATTCTCTTATTATCTGAGTTGGGAAACTTACCAAAGTTGAGATTATTGATCATATTATGAGATTTATGATTAGGCATAATAATGATGTTTGGACTTCCAAATCCATTTTCATTTGGTTTCTCATGAATAACATCATTCCATTGTCCATCATATCCTCCATTATCGTGAATCTTCTAGTTTCCAGCCATTTTCTAAAACCCAAAAAGAATACTGTGAGAGGAAAAAATCATACTAGGGAAAACAACATAATAAAGGGGAGTACTGTCAATATCTAATCATATTAGGTTAAATTATAAGATCATTACCATAGTTATAGGACTAAAACCTATACGCATACTAATCCTTAGGGACATCCCTGGACATACCTTAGAAATATCTCTAGGGATCTCACTAAAGTTTTCGCATCCTAGTTTCCAAAGGTTAACTAAACCTTTCCTCTGATACCAACTGTAGAGGCCCGAAGCTTGACGTACATCGAAATTACATTACTTTTGAGGAATACTTAATACATAACAAAAAAAAGACACACAAGGACCATAATAGTTTAGTGTCTTTGGAAACTCAGAAAAATAATCTTCTAATTGTGGTGAAAGATCTTCAACATCTCCCATAAAGATCTTCCACTTTTGTTTTCTTACCTAAAACCTTTCTTTATATCCTGGGGAAAAGAAAACATATAAAGGGTGATATCAAAAGCTCAGTAAGGGTAAGAATGGATAAAATAAAACAAATCATATACATTTGAACTAAAAAAACATAAACATAATGTTTAAACATCAAAAGCTTGAGAAATGACATAAAACATGGAAGTACGTAAGGCATAGATCATAAAGAAAAATTTAGAATGATAAAATAGCATGGGATTAAAACATGTAATTGTGGAAACAATTAATCACATGTTATGATTTCTATAGTAGCTAAGGCATTGCTGCCAAGACCATCTTAGTGGACAAAGTCCCTTTCTGAATCGAGTTCACTCCTCGTTTCAGTCCTCTAACACTGAACCGGATTAACTTACCATTCCAGCCATGTCAGTCTCATGAGATATAAATCTTTACCCAATGCATTGGAGGGAGATATAGGTCCCACCCACCTCATAATGAAATAATTCTTACTTGTGCCACAAAATAAACATACATTCTTCATAATAACCCAACAAATAAAATGGGTTTCATAAACATCATCCCATCATCACATAATCCATATAAAAGAAATGGATATCATTTCATAATAAGAAAATTTAAACCATGTAAATCATAGAGACATGATACTTGAGACATAAACATATGAAATAATGTCATTTTAGATGGAAAATAGTTTTGATAAAACACTTGAAATGAATTCTTGAGGAGAATATCCTTTCTTCTTCAAAATCAATTTCTTTTCCCAAAACGTCATGCAATTTTAAAATAAAGAGATTTTATTTTTTAAAATAGTCATGAAATATTATGGAGGAAGCTTCATGAAAATAAGGCTTTATAAAACCGTAAAAATCCTTTCATGATGTATAAGTTAAAAAAACATTCTTCTCGTACTTTTTCCAGAAAAGTCAAAAAGTACCTCGTAAAAGAAAGATTCCTTCCATACAATGTGGTAAAATTAGAAAATTTTAAAAACGAATTTAAACATACATGGAAGGAAAGTAAACATTTTATGAAAACATTTTGAGATCATATGGACATGGATAATAATCATAACCCCAGTAAATACTTACGAATAAACAATCTCGGATAAGAATGATATTGGAATAATTATCCCTTACCTTAGGTCCGATATGCTTCGTACGTATCCAAAACTCATGTATAATGATTTAAATAATGTCATTTACTTATTACAGAATCATATTCATTGTTATGATATCATATATGGTTCACTTATGACTTTATATTACCCGTTCTTTTGTAAATTCCATGTTAACGCAGTATTTTGGGTAAAATCGTTACATTTATCATCCGTGTTTTGACTTGTAATTATTCATATAATTACATAGATCATGATTATTTAATTACAAAATATAAAACATGATTTATATATAATATATATTCAGAATATACATATATATAATAGATCGATAAATGGAAAGAAATACACCGTTCATGGAGATGGTAGGCCGTACGTACTCAAGAACGTTGTTTTCGTTTCCTCATTGAATTGAATGGAATTAATTGGATGGCATAAATACATATATATATATATATATATATATAAATAAATACAGTATCATTATTATGTCATATATTTCATGATTACTTATTATATATACTTTATAATCATTTATGAATGGTTAATCATTGAGAATGAATCTCATCGTGTCGTGGAGACGGTAGTCCGTACGTACGCATGAGGGATGATATCGTTCCCATAATTATTGAATTGAATTGGAGTGGATGACACAATATATCAGAATCATTATTATGTTATAATAACTATTTATAGTTATTGTTTACACCATTATACCCATCCAAGTAAGGTGGTGTTGGAAAAACAGATTACACCACGGCGTGGAGATGGTATTCCGTATGTACGCACACGCGGTGATTTCATTTTCCATAGGATGGATAGAAGGTGAAATGGGGTTGTTTCATATTTATAATAACATATCATTATATTAGTGATACTGATGTTATTACTTTATAATTAAACAACTAAAGAAGAATAAGAAGTTGAAGAAGAAATAAGCTTGAAATAATTGGTAGAAGAGATTACCTCTTCTTCGATGCACCTCCTTTAATCTTATTCTTAGGGCACTAGGGTTGGTATTTTGAGAGAACCAGTACCTCTATAAGGTTTATAGGGAAGTGGGTAAGTGAAATGGTCAGAGTTTGGCCGAGATTCAAGGCTCAAAAGGTTGTGAGGAAGAGAGGGAGGAGGTGCCCTTTTATAAGGGAGGAGAGGGGCACCTTTGGAATCCTCAAAAATATTAGTTTAATATAAATTCAAAACCCACATAAAAACCTTCAAAAATGACTCAATTAGAATATTAGATGAGATAGGGTTGTAATCTCATCAACCAATAAAATTTAGACATGTTTTGATCTTATTTTAAACCTTATCATTTTGATTTATCCTTATTTAATTTATTTAACTTTATTTGTGGTAATAAAATTCTAAATTTTAAATGGTTATAAATAATCACTTATGTGTTATTAATTTTCCATAATTGGATACGTTATGAAATTTTAGACTATATAAATTTATATTTATAATTTTTAAATATTTTTTTGATTTTAAAACAATTTAATAATATGTTATTTTTATAAAATAACAATAGTGTCAATTTTGACACAATTCATTTATTTAAATTTAAATAAAATCTACACAGAATATATATTCAAAATAAAATATTTTATAGATTCCTAACATTTAAAATTTTTCTATAAAATTCCTGTAGCACATTAAATAGTTTATATAATATTTATTTTAATATTTTTATAAATATTTATTTGGTATATCTCTTAATAAAATAATTAGTACAACATTTTTGTATAACTATTTAATATACTTATTTGTTGCATAAAAATTAAAAATAAAATCCTTAGATGAAGATAAATATCAAAGATTTTATAATAATAATTTTACTCGAATTTATCATCTTAAAATAACCACATGTAAATTGTTATCGTTATTAAATTATGAAGGTGACAACTTTGGAATCATTTAAAATAAAATATTATAATTGTCCTAATCACCATAATAAGGATCCAAATGGTCAAAAATTCGGCCAGTGTATTATTAGGGTTTATATATACACTAATAATAAGTTTTTTGCAGATTTTTTGGCCTTTTAATATGTATTACTATTTCAATAAAAACTATATTATTGATCTTTCACTAAATAAATAATTTCTGCATCATTAATGTATAAGATAATAAGGAACTTAAATAACACTTAAAAATTACAAATAAATTACCATGATAAAGAAAAAAAATTTATCTTTCAAATGAGTATTTATAACCGAATTTATATTCTGTATAAACGTATATTAAAAATAATTTAATTATTAAAGTTGAGTGAGACATATTTCACTTTCCTTTAAATAAAATAAACTAAATGTCTTAATCACCTCCAAGTGGGTTCTAATGGATTCCATTTCGACCCAAATATGACTTAGGACGCAATATAATCATCCAATTGTATTAAGACAAGTGTTAGGGTAATTTTATAATATTATATTTACCCTTAATTACCCGATTTACCTTTTACTATGGTAAATAAAATTTACCGTAGTTACTATTCATAATGCCCAAAAATAAAAGGTAGTATATTAATATAATTTCGACCCACTGATTACAAATATGGAATCCATTTTTCCAAATTAAATACACAGAAGTTGCAGAAATTAAATTAAAATTAATCCAATTGTTGAAAGAAAACGGGTTTTTGTTTAAAATATTGCAAAAGATTAAATTTATTTAACCTACGAATTCAATGTAAAATCAATGCTAATGACATACATTATATTAAATGGTAAAATTATATTCTATTTATACTTTAAAACCATTCAATATTATAATTTAACCACATAAGATATTACGATGAAAAAAGTTGTTTTTAATTAAAATATGAGGTGTTTTTACTATTCATTAAAATATGAAAGTTATCAGAATAATATGAAAAATTTATCAAAGGTAAAATTTTATATCCTAATTCCAAAGAATAATTTTATTTTTTAAAATTGAACTTATAAACATGTCAAAAACTAGATTTAAAGTGGGTGCGCCATCAAAAGGCGGCAAAACTGCATTTTTTGAAAAATACTTATTTTACCCGAAAAATTTATTTTGTCCTTATACCATGTTCTAGAAAATGTGAAAGATGAATAATAATTTTATAAAATTCAAAATTTAGTTAATAATATTCATAATGGCTAGTTCATAATAATATTATAACCATATATCATTGTTTAGTGAAACCTGTTATTGCATACAACACACGCTATCGAGGAAAGTCGCGATTGCATGTAATGCAAGCGAAGTCAGGGTTGTGTGTTGTGCAAGAATCCTTCGTTGTTTCTTATAATATAATCCAACCATATTTCATTTATACATTGAATATATATATATATACACTCAATGTTGCGTAGAATGACTATTATAAAACGAACTTGAAATTGTGTGCAACACAATCTAAGAATAGTGTTGCGTATACTTCAAGCTAATACAGTGTGGCGTATAGCACAAGATATCTTATTGTAGCATAAAACACATGACATCAAATAAATTAAAAATAATACTTATCATAAAATATCGGGTTGTTATAATAAGAGTTTAATAAAACTATTTCTATTTTGATTTAAAAATTACATAATAATTTTATAACAAATATAACTATGAAAATTATAAATATGAATAAATATGAAAATTATTTATTCCATTATTATGAGGGTCATTATATTATTCACCATTTTGGAAATTTCATCTATTAAATTTTATTCACTTAATATAAAAGTGATTATATTGTTTCCTGAGAGAATTTTAGGATTCCTATATTCTTTCTCCAACCATATGGTTTTCCTACATACCCTTAACTTAAATAATTAACTTATTCCACAACACTTTATCTCTATGGTAAATAACATTAATCTTATTTTCCTCACATTAATGGTCATATTCTAATTGAACTACTTTAGGTCTCAAAAAATGATATGAATTGGACATATATTTTCTTAACATTAAACTATGAAAAACACTATATACATTGGATACAATTATAGGAAAATAAAACTAGGAGGAAACAAATAAAACGTTTTATAGGATTTCATATAGTCCAATGTAATATTGACTTAACATTCCCTTTTTAAAAAATACATAACAATTTTAAATGGAGACACTTTATAAATGTGATGATAACCTACCTCAAAAGAAAGATATTTCCTCGGGTAATCCCACTAAATTTTCTACCTAAACATAGTCATCCTTATATATTATTGAATCATATTTACCTTCTTAACCATTTCCTATACCAACTCTACACCCACAAACATTCTTTTTCATAATTTATCAAAAAAAAATCACATTCGACACCTCTTTCCATATAATGCCTCAAAAGGTTCCATCTTTATATAAGAATAAAAATTTTTATTAAAAGAAAAATCAAACTACGAAAAATGTAGATTCTAACTTCTCTATAAATCCATTTAACAATAACGAATAATATATTCTATTTTTTGAATAGTTATATTAGACAATCGATTGGATTGAGGATGAAAATCTGTACTGAAATATAATTTATCACACAAAAAAACATGTTTCCTTTCAAAAAATTAGAATTTAACTTAGGGTCATGGTCTGATAAAATGGAGATAAGAACTTCATGTAACATGATTATATCCTTTATATATAGTCAAGAAATCTGATCTTAATACCTATTATCTTGAATGGGAAAAAATGTGTAGATTTAGTTAATCAATCAATAATAACCAGAATTTCATTGTTACCACATGATATCACTAGGAATCCCACAAAAAAATCTAGGGATATATTTTCCCATATCCACTAAATGACTAAAAAATGTTTAATTACCACTTTAATAATCTATCATTATACATTTACCAATTTATAAGTGAAACATTTCCTGGTTTACTCAACAATATCTCATTACATTCCATCCCACTAGTAAAATATCTAATGGTCTCTATATATATATTAGTACTACCAGTGTGAATAGAAAATGAAGAACTATTTGATTCACTCAATAATTATTTATTTAATTGTGGAACACAAGGCACACATAATATATTTACAAACATGATGACACCAAATTCATCAGCATTAAACTCAAGAAACCCACCCTTCTTAACATATTCTATTTTTTCTATAAAACATTATCATCCTTCTGAGGTTGTTTAAATCTGTTTGAAAGAGATGACTATATTGACACCTAAAACAATATAGCGAAAGTTCTTACATGAAAAAATTTTAATTTAAAAACCATAAAATAATTAAAAAACGTGTAATTTTTCAAACATAACATAGTTAATATAGAATAAATTTTATAACACAAAGCATTATATAATTTTTTTTCTATTCAATGATGATAATTAATTGGGTAGCCATAATCCTTAATCAGTTATAAACATCTTCTTTGCATCATGTTAAACTACTTATAATTAAGAAAATAACTAAAAAATTATGATAAACATATATCCCACACTTTAATCTATATAAATGGTGCCTCTAAATTTTTAAATTTAAAAAGTACAATAGATAATTCCATATCAAGTTTAGGATATTTTTACTCATGAGGATTTAGTTTATCGGATGGATAAGAAAATAACTGATCATTTTCATCATTAATAAACTATTCCCATTCAATAAATCAACATTATAGATGATAAATCCACTATATATGGTTGTAATGTCCAAAACTAGATCATTATCCATTCTTATTTTCATTTATTGGAAATAATTGTCACATTATTTTGGTTAGATGAATTTAACTCCTTTTCGAGCTAACATTGTTTATGGGATTGAATGTAAATAAACTCTTTCAATATAACTTCAGTTGTACCCTTGAAATAAAAAATATCTATGAATATTTTTTATATTTTTGGGCCTTGTAAATTATTCAAAAAATTATTGTTAGCTGGGTCTGTAATCAAGTCATCTTTAGAAAAAATATATTAAAGGAAGGAAATTTATTATAACCAAAAAATAAAAATACTAAATTTTCCATATAGTCACATTTCTTTTAATGTTTTAAAATAAATCATTATTTTTCATTCATGTTCCTCATGAAGTTTAGAATATACTAATATATCATCAATAAACACAACCACATACTTATCCAAGAACTCAAGGAATATCTAGTCATAAAGCTAATAGATATAGCTGGTGAATTAGAAAACCTAAATGGAGTAACTAAAAAATCATAATTCTTCCATATAGTCTAAAACATATAGTTTATCATTTATTACTCCTTCACCTTCTAATGATGGTCTCTTAGCATAAGATCAGTCCTTGAAAAATTTTGTGCTCCCAAGAGATTATCCAAAAAGTTATTGATATAACTCAAAGGATACATTGTCTTGACATAAATGTTATTCATGACTTTATAATCAATATATAATCTCATTTATACACCATTATTTTTAAAAAGAAAAATTTGGTCACACCAAGGTGATGTTCATGGATTAATTAAACATTTATCTATAATATCATGTAATTTATTTTTCAATTATAAAAGTTATTATTAAGATATTTGATAAGGTGTTTTGAAATTGTCTTAGCATAAAGAAATAATTAAATAATAAAATCAACCCCCCAATCATGAATATCACCAAGAAAATAATTAGGTCATATATACATAAATTAATTCAGTAATGGGAAATCACTAATCTGAACAATTTATTTATTTTAAAAAACATAATCTACATAATATTCACGTCTACGTAAAACTAATTTCTAAGAATTTTGGTATGTTATTAATGGTGTGAAATAATTGAATGCAATATTCTTAGATATGAAATTTCTTATAACATGATAAATAGAAAGTAAATCCATACCCAAAATAATATAAAACTATACAGCGGGAAATTCATCAAGACTTGCAGGAAAGATAATACCATTGTTAACAGTAGGGATATTCCTATAAATATTGGTTGCTTTTATATTTCCACACTGAGTTTTCACCAAAAGTTTTACCTTCTATCCATGATGTAATATTCCTATTTTTATTACTATTTTTTCAGAATGAATGAATTTGATGATCCAGTGTCAAAATGGGCATTATTATAATTCAAATAAACTTTTAACATACCTATCACCACATCATATGATAGTCCAACATCAACTGTGTTAGTAGAAAATGATCTTACCAAACCTTTATTATTTTTACCATTATTACTTCCACCATGTGTAAATATCTTTATAAACACAGTAGGAAAATGAACCTACTAATTGAAACAAAAAAATATCACCCTTAAATTACTTTCTTTTACCAAATTAGTAGATTGTTATGGGTAATTTTCATCACATTCAGAGACTTATGAATGATCATAATACATAAATAAAACATTATAGACCCCATTAAAAATTCATTGAAATTTATTTTACTAAAATTGGAATATGTTATATGGATTACCTCAAGAATTATTAGATGAATCCTTCTCCATTTACTGACACCTTGACCACTTCTTCCTCTTATTATCTCAAGGAACATAATGGTAAGAAAACTCCATCTCCAATTTTTTATACTAACAAAAAAACATTCATAGATTTTAAATACTAATGAGGTAAAATATCATTATAATTTTTTTTTCAATCACATGTAAACTCTATTAGTATTTTTTTCAATGACCCAAATAAAGTCTTGTACTTACATGTCTAATCATGTAAACTTTTATTCATATTTGGCTATTGAATCTTCATAATTTTTTTAAAAGTAAGGATTTATTTCCTTATCTTGAGATAAACAAAAGTAGGAAAATATTTCTCAATGAAAATATTCCTAAATATGTCCCCTTACATGGAATAAATATTATCTAATTATTTGGTATCCCTAAACAAAAACCACCATATATTAGCCTCACCTTCAAAATGAAAAAAATAGAGGTTTAATATTTTGATTTTATGAATATACTATGGATTCAAATATATTTTACATGGAATTGATATAATTGATAATAAAAATTTTACACAAATTATTACATGATTATTAAACAGAAATAACCATTAATATGAGAAAAAAAATCTTTATTCATAGTTTATTTCGAAGGATAGGATCATAATACATCAAAAGGAACTAAAAATGGATTATTTTTTTCATTTATTTAATTACATATAAAATAATTACAAGAACCTCAAACTTAATTAGATAACCCAAAAACATATAAAAGAATGGGGTGAGATAGAATTCCTAGTAAGGGAAAAAACATGATTAGGAAACAAAAAGTGTGATCTAACCATATAATATGATATCATAAAATATATTGAAAATGATTAATGACATGCAATAATAAAATAAATAACACGGTATCATAAGTTCATGGAATTAAATTAAATTTATTTCAAACCTTATTTTTCTTACATAACTATTACATCATTTTAATGATAAAAAATAACTGTTTTATATACACGAATTGAAAGGTTTAGTTTCATGGGAAAAATAGGATCATATAAAAATTTTAGAAAATAAAACATACACATTTATTTAAATAATTACTTCTTACCATCTAAAATCACACCTTATCTTTAGTACATCTAATTACCTAAGGATATACATCAAAGAAAGGAGTGAGGTAAAAGCCCTATAAGAGGATGAATACGGGACACAAATCAATATAACATGAGTGGGAATTATAATAATCATCATATAATAATTATGTCATCATCATTAATATCATGATGAAAACATTTTATAATGTCATGGAATGTGGAAATGAATAATAATGAAACATCATTCCCTAGTTTTCAAATACCACACAAAGTTGTGGACAAGGATATCTTCATATCCACACATAACATATATGCATAATCATAAAATAATAATTGTGAAAAAAATATAGCATCATTTTTATGATTATAACACATTATCTCATGAAATTAATCTCATTACAAATGCATTGGAGGGATATAAAATTATTTTCACACCCAACACATCATTATATTTTCATAATCATGCAATCCATATAGAACATGTTACAATCAAATTCAAGAATTAACACATGGAAAGGAATGGGTTTCATAAGGATTTCATCAATAATGATTTCATTAATAAACATTAGGTTTCCAAATGAAAAGTAAAAAATATACTTGTTATAAGAATCATAATTCTTGAGAGAATAATAAACAACTAATGGTGATTTAATATGTGTTTTAGAAAGAAGAGTTCATTTGGAAAAAATTTCTAATAGTCATAAAATAAAGTAAGAAATATTTATATCATATCAAACACAAGGAAATAATAATTTTATGATATTTATGGAATATTAGTGTAATATTCATACCATATATGTCATGAAAGTAGGACAACCCAATGAAAAGGTGTTGAGTTTTCAAATCCCCTTACCTTAAATCATACTTTATTTTGTCACTTTTCTGCCGCCAAAATAATAAACATATGATTATTAAATACATATTTTCAGAATTTAATTATGTTAATTTCTTCCAATATTTATCCATTATAATTATTGGATTATATTTTATAACACTATTTCTTAAACATTAATTGCTTTGATACCATGATTTCATTAAATTTTCTTTTTTTGTTTTGATTTCACTATTTTAATTCAAAGTTTTTTATACATAAGTATAATTAACTCCTATATAATAGAATATATATATATATATATATATATATATATTATAATTAATATTATCCACACATGAAGTAGGTTATAAGAATTAACTTTTACATGTCATTATAGGTGTGTAACCAACCTTTGATGGAACATTACCGAAATAGCAAGAAAAAGAATTTTGAAATATATTTATATATATATATTAAACATGATACTTATAGTGAGATAAAATCATTAATATAATGGTAAATTAGTTCCTAATTTATCTTATAAGTATTTTTTTTGATAGGGGTGTTGAAAAAATGTGAATAATAAAAAATTGTAAGAGTGAATCAAAACATACTTAATCCTTAGCGTAGATTTTCATTCATGAAATTAAAGATACCTTGATGTTTTTAGTCAGATTACTACAAAATTTACCAAAGTAAACTAATGGGATTTATAGGGAGGATTTTTGTAGATCATGGTATTTTTATGGAGTGGGAGAAGTGATTTTTTAAGTGAATTGAGTGGGGTTATTTATACTTAGGGGGAGGGGTATTTTACGAATAAAATATTATATAAATTAATATATCATAGTAAAAACATGTAGTAGATTTTTTTTAAAATATAAATAATATATAAATATAATATAATGGTTTTCAGACATTAAATCACGTTTATAATTATAATTAATTAATTTGTTAAAAAACAAAGAGGAAAAAAAGAAAAATTATTATTTTGAGAAATCACTTTTGAATTTAGGTTTTGGATGATTATTTTTAAGATTTGAAATTATTTTCAACACATTTTAGTTACTAATTTATTATATTAAATATATCATGGAAAAACAAATGTTTAATAAGTTATTTTCATTATTACATCTTCAATGATGTATTTTAAGATCCATCAGTTTTGCGAAAAAAATATATTTTTACTATTCACCTAAAAATTGTAGTATTTCATAAAATCAATAAAAAATAACCCTTAGAAAACATTTATTTGATAACTTCAAAAATGATATTAATTTTATGAAAATAAATTTCTAAAATAAGTAATATTAATTTTTAATATAAAATATTTGACTTTTACAAAGTACTATACAATACAGTTTAAAAATGTGCTGATATTTTCATTGAGTTTTTCACCCTTATGTAAAAACATTATTTATATCCCAATATATTATTTTGAGGTTAAAATATTAATCCAACTATCATATTATTAATCCAACGGTCACATTGTTTCCTATAAATACCTATACTTTCCTCCATTAATTATTCAACTAAATTACACTCATGGTAGTACATTTCTATTCTCCATAATGTTTATTGGTTTAAAAATATTTTGTTTCTTTTATATATATTTGGTAATGGAGGTGATGATTCTAGTATATTGGGGTGATCTATATTTTCCCATTTAGTTTTTTTATTTCATGTTTTTTTCTGTTAAAATATTTTTTATTTTTTTGGGTTTATTCATTGACTAATGTAATGATTTTTATTAATGGAATAATGTTTTGTTGGTTTCTCTATGTATTGTATTTTTAAAACAATTTATAATATAACAAAAAATTATTTATAGAAGAAAATAACATTAATAAACTATGAGTCATTAAATTATTCCCCCTTTATAAATTTCATCCATGAAATTTCAACTCATATTATTAGTTGAGAATATGTGAGGGTACTTCTATTTCATTGTTTCATCTGGTCCCCATGTCTCATATTTATACTTATGGTTAATCCAAAACACTTTTACTAGATGAGTCGTCTTGTTGCATAGAAAATTGTATCTACGGTCCAAGATCTTCATCGAATTCTCCTCATATAATTGGTTATTTTCCAATTGTACCACCTCCAGATTCAGTACATGTGAGGGATCATATATATACTTCCTTAAGAGTGATACATGGAACACATCATGAACCTGATCTATACATAGTGTAAGTGAAAGCTAATAGACCACTACTTTTATGTGATCAACAGTATCAAAGGGGAAAATTTCCTTGGGCCATGTTTCCCTTTTATTCCAAACAACATGGATCTATTAAATGGTGATATTAAATGAGAAACATTTTCTCAAACATAAAATACATATCCCTTTGATGGTTGTCAACATAGATATTTTTCTGACTCTGAGAAGATTTTATATACTATTGTATGGATTTAACCTTATTTGTTTTCACTTATATAAGATCATGTACTAGTAGATTTTTTTACATATTCATCCCTATATGATAGAGTTCTACACCTCTTATCATACAGAGCTTCAAATGTAACCATTTGAATACTCGAGTGGAAGATATTGTTATACAAGAACTAAACAAATGGGAGATGTTGATCCCATCCACCTTTTAATTCCATTAATGATTCTCTTACCATATCCTTATATGTCTGAATAGTCATCTTATATTGGAAATTAGTTTAGTAGTGATAGTCCATGAGGAAATTCATTTTAATAGTTAAACAATATTGAATAATTCTCTATAATTTACTGTTAAAAACATGGATGATTACCAGAGATTGTCAAATGTTGTAACCCCATGAAACCTCACCACTTTCTTCAAATATATCATGGAAAGTTGTTCAAGAGGTAAATCTTACTAAAAATAAATAACGTGGGATTTCATGTTTGGTTGATCCACCATAACCCATATCACATTATTTTCATTGGATGTCCTCAGGGGACTAGTGAAAAATTACATGGTGAAATTATCCCATTTCCAAGTTGGTATAGTAAATGATCGCATCATCTATTTGGACTTCTGTTTCTCTTCATTATCTTACAGATATACCAAACATCTCAAGATATAACCAACAATATCCTTCTTCATGTAGTCCCACCGGAAGTGCTCTCGAATATCACAATACATATTGTTACTTATAGGATGGATAAAGAAGGATGAGATATGCACATTATCAAATTGATCATTCTTTATATAAGATGATGAAGAAACAATAACCATGGATCAAAATCCAACCATCCCATCATCATAAATAATGAACTCATTTACTATATCTTCCATTACTACATTCACATTATTTTGTAGCTCTAGATCATCCATTTTTTCTTACATGAACTTCTCATGGATATATGGTTGGGAAATGAATTAGGAAAGGTAGGATGGATTTACTACCATTATGATTTCTAGATCCATCCTTTATATATCCATGAAGATATATTCCTTTTTCAATCCACGTCATGGATAATATAATAGTTTATTTTCTACTAATAGAATCAACTACCTTGTTCACCTTTCCAAGATGGTAGTGGAAAGAGAAATAATAGTCCTTGATAAGAACTAACCATTTTCTTTGATGAATGTTGAGATCCTTCAATGTGAATATATACTTTATAATTTTATGATTAGTATATATGTCACACTTATCACCATATAGGTCGTGCCACAAGATTTTCGAGGAAAATATCATAGTTTCTAACACTAGTTCATATGTTGGGAAGTTACTATAATGGATATTCAATTGTCATAAGGAATAGGCTATCACTTTTTCATTATCCATGAGTAAAAAACTCAAGCCTTTCTTCAAACCATTACTATATTTCACAAAAAACTTACCCACTTGTTGGTAGAGTGAGTTTAGTAATAGTGATTAGCCTACTCATGAGATCCTTAAATCATTCCCCACATTCTTCGTTACATAAAAACATTACCCCTTAACTTGTTAACTTAGTTAGTGGTCCAGGAAATCAAGAGAAATTCCTAAAAAAAATCAATTATACCCATTTAATCGTTGATAAATATGGATTTTTGTGACACTAATGAGTCTATTCTATTCCTCAAATACCTTTTTCTTGGAAGGTCTCATAGATATTCCCTCACATGTGATCACATCCCCCAAAAATGTGACCTTATTCATCTAAAAATCAAAATATTTGAATATAAAATACATTTTTTCCTTAATTAATGTGACCAAAAAATACATAGATTCTCTTCACATTCATCTTTTCTCATCGACTAAATGAGAATATCATCCATAAAGACTACCTAAAAAAATTCTAGGTTGTGTCTAATTACTATATTCATAAAATCCATGAATATTTCAGGGAAATTGGATACCCTTATAGTAATCACTTTGAACACATAGTACCCATACCTTATATAGAAGGTTGTCCTATAAATATCATACCTTTTCACCTTTAGTTGATGATATCCAGAATGAAGATGCAACTTGAAAAATTGTTTAACTCCCCATAGTACATCAAACAAGTCATCAATTATTAGTAGAAGATACTTTTTGTTTATGGTAATAATATTGAGATCCCTAAAATCAATACACAACTGCATTAATCCACTAAGCTTCATTATGAAGAGAACTGGAACACCCCATGTTGATTCACTAGGGAATATGAAACCTTTATCAAAATTATCTGGAATCTATTTTATTATATTCTTAGATTTTATTGGGTCCATCCTATAGGGTTTTTTCATGATATGAGTGGCTTCGTTTATAATCTATATTGAGAACTCTACCTCAAGATATGAGGGAATTCTAAGAAACTCTTCAAAAAATATATCATTGTATTCCCTCACAATGGAAATTTCCTCAAGGTTGATACCTTCATTTAAATCAACCATTTGGGAAGGATAAGCTTCTTCATAGGGTATCAACACCCACACCATTGAGGGATTTTCCCAAGGTGATTAATGATCTTCCTTGAATCTGTAAAAGGGAATCAGATGGATCATAATATGAAAATAGATTTCCTTTTCCCAACAATAGTTTTATGCTCTTTATAAAGAGAGCCAATCCATACCTAATATAGCGTAAAACTACACCAAGGTAATTATTATGAGATTATCTAGAAGAGACTTCCTACATAGGATTACAAGATAAGTGTCCAAAACTAAGGTTAAAATGATCTCAGAACTTAATGTTTTTATAGATATATATATGTACTTCAAGGTATCAAGGATTTGATTCAACAGTTATAGAAAATATTAATGATATAATAGAATGAATAAAACTATAATCAAATAAAACTTTTTTCCTTATTGAGTGAATATAATGTGTACCTTGTATGACATATCTTTTCACTCCACTTTGGTAGTGTGATGGAATAATCTTTCCCCTTGTCATTTTGTTTTGGTGGTTGATAACGTTGATTACACTCAATGACCCATGGTTTTTTTAACTATCTAGCATAATGACCTTTCTCACCATAGATGAAGTATTTAACTGTGGTTGGTACATTCTAAGGTGCCTCTTTTTCCTCTATCATGTTGGTCAGATTCTTCAAGTCTCTTCAAAATTCATGATCTTGGTGTCCTTATCTCCAACACTTAAAGAATTTACCCAACCCTTTTAGGACATTCCCATGATGATTCTCCACTAAGTTTTGACACCTTGATTGTTGGTATCCTCTTTCCTCCCTTTTCGTTTAATCCACCATCTTAAAACACCATTATTCTCTTATTGTACCCTTCTCTAAAGTAACAATCTCCAAACTCGATCTCTACATTAATATCACATCGAAAAACATCTTCATAACTTGTGATGTTTTGGATATCAAGAGACACTAAAAGGTTTAATTTAAAGTCACTAATGAATATATATATTTTTCTCTCATTATTTAGAAAAAAACCCATGGAGTATATAAAAATTCTTGCAATGTTTTTTTATAAGACTTGAAATATTTACCATCCTTTTTCTTTAGTTATGTGGATTATATTTATATCTTTGTTCAAAGAGTTTCAGGGAAATAACTATTAATGAATATTTTATTAATGTATTCCCACTTTATATCTTCCATTTCATTATTTATCATGGTGTTATTTAACAATGACCATTATTCATATAATTTTACCTCTAAATGATAGAAAACTAGAGCCACCTTCTATTTCTTATAATAGTGGAGAACAGAAAATATCTTCTCCATTGAGTAAATACATTATTCAAAAACTACTAGATTGGAGGATCCACAAAAATTCAGCGGTCATTTCTACATAAAGGAATCAATGTCTAGTTGAACCTTCCTAGGTGAAGGAAAATATTCCACATGATTCAGGTTATTATTCATAGCCTGAGATAACTGAGTATGCATCACCATAATTTTTTGACCTCCATCTCCATGGATTTAGGGATTTCATTTGAGCAATCATGTCATTTTCCCTAATAGGAGTTATTGGACTCATTTATCATGGTTTCCACAATTTTATAAAATATATAAGGTTTTAATAAAATGTATGTCAACAAATTATGAATAAATAATTTATTCATTTGTTTAATTTACTCTGAAGGCATATCTTATGGGATCCTTTTGTTTATATTTTTAAAAATGATTCTTCTAGGATGTTTAATGTACACATAGAGTTAATCTAATTGTTTTTAGTATTAATTTCTAATACTAATTCACAAATTAGATAAACGACTTATATGTCCTTAACTATCCTGACATTATTTCTTTATACATAACTATTATTTAATTTTAAGTATAAAAACATAATAGGTATAGATATAAGGATAAAATTTTTTAGTGTCTTTGGAAATTAGTATCATAAATTACTTTTAAATAATAAAAGAAAAAAATTTATTTAAATCCTTAGTATTTAACATTATAAAACATCACATTCTATTTAGTACATGAAATCACCTGAGGATATAAATCAATGAAATGGGTGACCTAAAAGCCTAGTAAGAGGATTAATAAGGGACATGAATTAATATAAAATGTTTGAGGATAATTATAACACCAAAATTTTTATTTTGGGCCTCTTTTATATTTTATCTTTTTTTAAAATAGTTTTTCTCTCGAGTTTCAGATGTGATAGGTTTATATTTTGAGCTCCGAGATGTTTTTCTCTTAGTGCACGATCTGTACACAGTTTGGAAAAATCGTACAACATGCTCCAGGTTATCGTACAGGCCTTAGAGTGACTCAGGCCGAGAGAGAATGAACCATGAAATATTATTTAAAATGTTCTTAAAGCATGTGGGAAGTCACTATCTTGGGATAGAACCATCATTTATGGTTAGCGTACGTTTTGGTAAACTGTGGCTCCAAACCGTGCGAGCTTCCCAGAAATTAAAATTTTCAAAATTCCAATTATTCCCCCTTGGGTTTTTAACAAATAACTTTCTATTCCATCTCCCTCTGGTTCGTGCGACCCTGGGGGTGCCTCCCACTAATTCTCCAAGCCACCACTCCTTATTCCATGGTATATATAGGGTGATTATTCGAGTTTGGGGCTAGATTTATCAATGTAATCTTATATCCCATCCACCCTCTTCCTCTTTCTTCCATTTCATCTGAGTTCCTCTTCTCCCATGGTAATGTGGATCTAGAATTCATGGTTTCCTTCATTTTTTTAGATTTTTTTATGGTTCCTCTTTGTAGATATTTGATATGAGAACATTTGTGGTCTGTTTTTAGGTGTAGGTTGTTGAAGTGCTTTAAGATTGAGGTAGGTTTCCAATTTAACTTGAAATTTTAATTTAAGATTCATTGGTTTCGTGATCTTATCACCTTACTTATATGCTAAATAATTATGCATGATCTTTGGAATATATATTTGGCCAGAAAAGTGGCAACTTATCCTTTGTTTTTTGAAAAAATGGTTTGTTTTGTTATAAATGTGCACACCAAGTATTTGATAAAAGGTCCGGTTGGATTTAATATATAATTTATAGATTTCTAGCCATTTTTTGGCATTTTAAATGTTTTTGGTACATCTTTATAGTGTGTTTGGGACCTAAAAATGGATTTATAATAGGTTTGTACTTAGAAAGTGTTTTTGTTTGGTTCTTTAAAAAGTAAATGACATGTGATGATGATAAATTTCATGATTGTAATTTTTATAAAAAAATGATTTTCAATAAAATTTTGATGTGAATGCTTAAAATATAATTTTAAAATTATTTTGAAATGGAAAAAGGTGTGTTTACACTTATTTTAAAAGTTAATTTGGTTCTATGATAAATAATGGTTTTGTGGAATGAGTTTGAGGTCAATTTCTCACTTTCATGAAAGTGGGGAAATTTTTTATCATGAAAATCATACTTGGATAATCCTCTTGATTATTTTATTTTAAATGGGTGGTATGTCCAAACTATTGAATCCTCTTTACTTATATACTTAGTGCATAAATGGGATATCCTCAGTGTGGAATCCTTTGTGATCTATGATTTGAACGATAAGAGAATATTCCTTGTAGTGGTTTGGATGATTCTTGGTGTGTTAATTACTATATATGTGTATGTTATTTTATGGTTGATTAAAATCATTTGTATCACCATATTATTTATATATTTATATTGAGAACCATCTATAACTATTGAATTTTTAGAGAATGATTAATTCACTAGTTAGGTTACGCACTAGTTAGTGACCCATAGTAGGGAATATTTTGTTTTATTACTATGGGATAAGGTCAATCGATCTATACTATATGAGGTTTGGATAAGTGTGTTAGGGATATTCTATGTCATCAAGTGAGGAATTATTTTCATGATGAGTCAACATGTATTAGTATATTCTAGATTATTCATGACTTCCTAGGTTAACCCATGTCTTTTAGAAATTTGTTGTCTGTGGAAAATGATTGTGATGCATTGTTGGATAGATAATATTTTGTTATAATTTCCCATTTCCCTTGTTGTATGATTGTTGTGATTATTTATTGAGTAGTGTGTCTTTATGGAATGAATGATAAAATGTTTTCAAGTGTTTATGGAAAAATATTTTGGAAATATTATACACTAATTATCTCCTTTATAAATGAAATGTCACTGTTCACTTTAAAAATGAATATGGTTCCTCTAGGGATAAGAATGTGGTTTTTAGTGGTAGAAAGGGAAATTGACAGTGTTTAATAATTTAAAGTGGAAATGTGTGTACAGGATTACTTTTGTATATTTTATTTCAAACTTGAGGTTGATGTTTCATTTATTTTAAAGGAAGTGCATTGGGAATATATTGTTTGGGCATGCTTACTGAGTTTTAATAATGAAGCATATATTTCATCATTATAGTTATCCTTTGGTGTAGGTTTATCTCCATTTCGTTTTTTGTGGGAGATGGTTTGTTTTGGTTTTGGATATTGACCCTTTGGGTCATAGGGGAACATCATAGTTGTCAGGTTCAGTTGGGTTTTATTGTTTTGTTTTGGTTGTTTTTTCAGTTTTTGTATTTATAGACTTGTAAAAGATGACTAGTTGACTATTTTAAACATGTATTGGGATGGTTTTTTTATTTTCCATTATTCAATTTATTTATTTATTAATGGGAGAAATCGTTACGTAGGTTATTATAATGATGCCTGGCACTAGTTTTTAGCCAGTGGGAATTGGGAAGGCCCTTCGGTCCTTGCCATTGATCAGCTTCGGTGACCCATATGGGGTTGACCTGAGATGGTTTGTTAAAAAATGGTATCAAAACAACCCAGTATTTTAATGAACTTACTTTCACATTGCCCTTTTTTATTTAGGGATTCCAAGTTAGTTGGATTAGGATTTTCAGAACATAGGGAGTTGGTCGGGGGGATTTTCTAGCCAACACATTCTGGAACAAACCTTGGGTTGCCATGGGAAGTCTGGTTTTAATTTTTTTCTTTTGTTTTTATGGATTTTATGAAGCTTGGTATAATAATCGTGAGGTGGTTTAGTGGTCTTTATGAGATCGAATGGCTTGGAAATCCATGTGGAGCCATATATATACTCATAGAATACTCTTTATGATAGTGATGTGATTGGAATGTGGCTGTAAACCATATATTCATGTTACCCATCAACACTAGTTTCCGCTTGTTTGTTACTTTAATTGACTCATGATTATAAAATTGTTTTGGAAAATCATGTTTTATAATTGTGGAAAATGGATTTTGAAATGTAAATAGTGTGCCTTTGGGAATATTGAAAATTATTTTTAGTTTTATTTTGAACAAGTCCTGAGAAATAAGATTTTTTAAAATCATTTTGATGGAATGTAATTTTTTGACTTGATAAAAATATTTTGAATGTGACGAAAAGGATTTTTTATGGATATTCATGGGATTTTATTTTTGATCATGATAAAATCGTTTGTGATGTGGAATTTGAAAATGGTTTTTGACATTGTGGCTAGTGGTATTTTGATCTATATTAAAAAATTTGAAGCGGGAAGTTTATTTAAATTATAAAAGTGTGGGTTAAGTGTTTTATGGATGTGGAAGTGATATTTTGTTAACATTGGTATTTTCTTATTTTCTCACAAGCATGGATATATGGAAAGTGGATGGGTGATGATGTGGGGGGATGAGTTCATAGTATGGAATGGATGATTTGTTCCTAGGATGGCATGTGAATGTTCATGAGATTGAGACTCTATGGAATACCATTGGTGAGTGTGCCACCCAACAAGTCTATTTTTAGAAAAAATTGATTTGAAGCATAAATTTTTTAGGTTTGATAATAGTAGTTATGTGTATTGTTTCCTATGTTTAGGGTATGTTTATTATGAATTGTTTGACTTGAGAACTCTTGTTGATGAGTTGGTTTTGATTTAGCTCTTGGTTTTCTTGTTTCATAGTGATTTACCCTACAAAGATTTAATGGATTTTCGATGTGTGGAAATGAGTGGTTAATCATTGGGAGAACCTCCAGTTGATCAACCAAGGGATTTCATTCTTGAATTTAGGAAGTTAAATCCCCCTCTCTTCTATGGTCAAGAATATCCGCTATAAGAGGGAGAGTAGATGTGGAATATTAAAAATTGATTTAACATCATTGATTTTACCAAGTCATTAATATTGAAGTTTTATACATTAATTCTTGAAGGTTCTCCTTAGATGTGGTGGATTTTTCTCTCTTGGAACAATCCTCAGGAAGATTTTATATGAGAATTATTCAAGGCTTCATTCATCTAAAAATACTTCTATGAGATGGAAAATCTATTAAAGGTACTCAAGAAGTTCTATTTGTATAAGGTTGATGGGTTGTTGTTAGAGTTTTGTCATCTCTTTGTGGACCTAGATCCATCTGATCTGAGGTATGTTACATATGATTTCTTGAAGTCATGGTATATTGAGTGTGGGATTTGAATTAATCATTAGTCAAAGGTCTCAGAGTTAAATCTAACCTCATTTGTCAACATGGTGAGGTAGGAGGTTCACGTTGAAGATGTGTTAACATAAGTTATTGAAGAAGTATCCCCTATATCAGTTCTTGGAAGTGGTGAGGGGAATTCTTGTAAATAAGTGGGGAAGCAGTCAGAAGTAGTTGGAACTGGTCTTCAGATGAAAAGGCCTCGAGAAATTTTGTCTACTAATTATGGGAATTGAATTGTGTTTTTTTTAACAGTATATAAATCTAGAGCATAACAATTAATTATGTCTATGTGAACCAAATACCTCATATTTATCAATTCACAAGACACTTGAAAAGGTTTTTAGGGTATTTTCATGAAGTGATGAGGATCCAGTTTGTAGGATTATAGTATTTTTGGGAACATTTTAAAGTCCCTTTATTTTTAATGTTTCTTTATGCTATGGTGGTTGTAACCAGTGGTGTTATCTTTAATTATTTATTTAAGGGGATGTTATGGATCTCCTTAGAACTTCTATTTTAATTCATGTGTGTTTTTTATTTTAGAAATTCTAAATCATTATCTATTCTAAATGGAGGTGTATCCCATGTATATATTTTGAATTCTTTTCTTAGTGATAATAGATTATTAGATTTTGGATGCAAGGTATGAGATAATTCAAATATTAAAGTTTTAGCTATAGGCCCCAGAGTGAATCTCGCAAGTAGGTAAAAATCCTAGGGGTGTGAGGGACCATGGTCTTGTTTTTTTATTCAGTTCGGGAAGGGAGACAATTTAAGACTTTTTATTGTTTTGGTTTGGGCCTATTGTATGGGTTGAAGTTTCTTTCATCATATTCTTCCCCCTTGTGGTGGTGGTTTTTTGGAACATGATAGGTTTTCTATATCTGTCCATTCTAGTGGGTTATTAATGGTGGGGATACCCACCTCAGGTCTCATTGTGGTCTCTTTCTAAGTGGTTGACCCAAGTTGGTTTCCTATAGTGGGTAGTTCATTCAAACCTCTTATGTTGAGAATTCAGTTTGGTTTTGATTATTATTTTGTTTTGGTTAAGAGTCATAAGTTCTATTTTGGATATAGTTGATATGTTATTGATTTAATAGGTTGGATTATGTGGTTGTGAAATACCTAGTATTTGATCAATAAAATGAAAGATAATACTACTTTCCAGGGGTGGAAAGCATTAATGGTAGGGAGAATTGTCACACCCAGATTTTTATTTTTGAACTCTATTCCAATTTATCTTTTGGTTGTGGGATTTTCTCTCATATTTTGGGGAATACGGGATTAAATATTGAATTTAAAGGCGTTTTTATCTTATAACACAATCTACACATGGTTTGGGAATACCGTGTAGTATGCTCCATAAAACCAAAAAAGCCATGGAGTAATTCTAGTTGAGGTTCCATGGCCAACACATGGTTAGTCAAATAGTCATTAAAGCATGTGAGGATCCTTTGTATCAGGAAATAACCATTCCACATGGTTGGTGTGCACTTTTCAAACTGTTTGGTCAAACCATGTAGGTTCCCAGGTGTGTCCAAAAAGGGGTGCATGGTTGGTGCATGTTTCGGTAAATCGTGCCCCCAAATTGTGTGAGCTATCTAGGTCTTGTTTTTTTGAAATTATTATTATTCCCCCATGACAATTTTAACCCAAACACCACATTCCCTCTCCCTTTGGTTCATGTAAACCTAGGGGTGATCCCCCTTTTTCTCTAAGTTTCCAATCATTCTATGGCATATCTAATGTGATTCTTCGAGTTTGGGGCTAAATTTCTCTATGTAATATCCCATCATATCCTCCATATTCTTCATTCATCCATTATCACTTGAGTTACTCTTATCCAATGGACATATGGGTATAGGATTCATGGTTACCTTCATTTATGTTGGGTTTTATCCTATTTTGGGTTCCTCTTGGTAGATATTGGATATTGGAGCCTTCATGGTGTGTTTCATGTGTGTGTTGTTGAAGCACCATATGATTGATGAAGGGTTTCCTTTATAATTTCTATTTTAATTTAATATTTATTGGTTTATTTCTCTTTTCACCTTCATTATATGTTATATATTTATGGATGATCTTTGGAATATTTATTTGGTGTAAAAAGTGGTGGTTTCTCCTATGTTATGTGATAAATGGATTTGTTCTGTTATAAATGTGCACACCAAGTGTTTGATAAAAGGCCTCGTTGGCATTCACATGTAATTTTTGGATTGTTAGGAATGGTTTGGCTTTGTAAATGTTTTTGTTACATGAAGATGGTGATTTTGGGTTCTTCAAATGGATTTATATGATATTTAAACTTAGAAATGGGGTGTGTTTCGTTCATTAAAAAGGAAATGGAATGTGATGATGATAAGTGGACCCTCTTTCATTTGTATATAAAAAATGGTTTTGTCTTGAAAATGTGATGAAAATGTTTAAAAGATATTTTTAAAATTATTTTGAATTGTAAAATGGTGTGTTCACACATTTTTTAAAAAGTGATTTGGTTCTTTAGTAAATAATCATTTCGTGGAAAGAGTTTGAGGCCCATTTGGCATCTTGATGAATGTGGTGAAAATGGTTGTCATTAAAAACCTATTTGGATAATACTCCTTTTGAGTTTATTTTAAATGGGTGGGATTTCCTCACTATGGAATCCTCATAAATCATTTAAATAGTGCATAAATGAGAGTTCCTCGGTGTGGACTCCTTTGAAATCTATGAGTTGAACGATAAGAGATTAGTCTATGGGGGTGGTTTGGGTGATGCTTGTTATTTTAGTTACTATATATGTGTATGTGATTTGATGCTTGATCAGAATCAGTTGGCTCACCTTATTCATTACATATTGACATGGAGAACATGGAATAACTATTGAATTTTCTGAGAATGATTGTTGCACTAGTTTTGTTATGCACTAGATAGTGGCCCATAATAGGGGAAATTTTGTTATTATTTCTATGGGATATGGACCCTCAGTCTGTACTATGTAGGGTGTGTCTATGAATGTTAGGGTTCTTTGATGTCACCATGTGATGTATGATTTTTGAAAAGAGTCAACATGTTTTAGTTTGATATGGATTATTCATGAGCTCCTAGGTTCAACCAAGTATATTGGAATATAGTTTTTTATTTTGAATAATTGTGTTGAATTTTTGGTTGGACACTCATGTGTTATACATTCCCATTTCCCTTTTTGTATTATTATTGTTATTTTTTATTGAGTATTGTGGATTTATACAAGGAATTTTAAAACGTTTTAATGTGTTTATGAAAAAAGTTTTTGGAAATGTTTTACACTCTTTTTAAATGAAATGTCACCCTTCTATTTTAAAATCCATATGGTTTATCCTAATATAAGAGTGTGGTTTTCAATTGTAAAAAAGGGAAATGGACCATGTTTGGCTTTTAAATTAGATTTTTTTTGTAAAATATTATTTTTATATATTGTATTTTAAACTTGATGTTGATATTTCTTTTATTTTAAAATAATTTCATTCTAAATAGATTTTCTGGGAACACCTACTGAGTTTTAGCACTCATGACTATAATAATTCCTTATTTTTAGACTTTATTTTAGGTTCATATATGTTTTGATCACCATAGATGATTGTCAGTTTTGGTGTTGGAGAGTAACCCTTGGGGTAACATGGAGACATTGTGGTCGTCATCTTCAGTTGGGGGTTTCTGTCTAGTTTTGGTTTTATTTTCAGTTTTTTTATCTTTCATCTTTGTAAAATATTTCCAGATGAATATTTTATTTGTGTGTTGGGATGATTTTATTATTTTCTTCTGTTCAGTTTAATTATTAATTAATCAAAAAAAAATCTTCCCTTGGTTATTCTAATGAGGCCTGGCAATAGTTTCCTACACGTGGGGATCGGGAACACCCTTCGGGACTTTCTAAAGATCTGTTGTGGTGACCGGTTTGAGGTAGACCCAGAATGGTTCTTGATAATAATAATAATAATCATATAATAATCATGGTATCATCATCAATATAATGACCAAAAATGTTTATAAATTCATGGAATGTGGAACTTCATTAAAATAAAACATCATGTCATAATCCTTAAATACCACACATAGTTGTGAACAAAGATAACATCATGTTCATTAATAAAATATGTACATAATCATAACATCATCATTTTGAACAAATATAACATCCTTATCATTCATAATTTTTATTATCTTATGAGATACATCATATTACCCAATGCATTTGAGGGATATAATGTTTTGGGCACACCCATCACATCATAATATTTATATAATCATACATGAAACATAGAATGTATTATAATCATACTCATGAATTAAACCATGTAAAATAATGGGTTTAATAAGGATTTAATAAATCATGATTTCAAGAATAAATTTGGGGTTCCCAAATGAATTAAGGAAAAAATATTTATTATAATAATCATCATTCATGAGAGAATAAGAAACAACTCAAGAAAAGTCAAGATGTTTTTTTGAGGGAGGGGGGGGGGTTATTTTGGAAAATCACTATATTTGTCATAACAACATATTGGAAACATTTATATCAATGAAAATAAAATGGAATAATATTGATATGATATTTTACGAACATTTGAGAAATATTCATACCAAATATGATGTGAATGTGGGATAACCCAAAGAAAATGAGTTGGGTTTGAGAATCCCCTAACATTAAATTTCTCTTTATTCGATCACTTTTCTACCACCATAATATTAAACATAGGGTTATTAATTTTTTTTATAAAAGTGAATTATGTTATATTTTCCTAATATTTATCCACTATAATTATTTGATTCTATTTCATAACATTATTTATTAAATATGTTCCTTTATATAATCTTTTTCATTAATTTTTCCCATTTTGTTTGGATTTAACTATTTTCATTCAAAGTCATTTATACATGAGTATAATTAAATAAAGTATATTACAATACATTTAATTATATACTTATATATAATATATATTTCACAATATACATACATGATGGTGGTTACAAGAATTGACTTGGCAGTGCCTTTGTGGGTGTTTAATCGACCTTTGACAGATCATTATTGAAAGAGTGGGAATAAGAATTTTGAAATATATATATATATATATAGAAACAATGATAATAATAGTAGGATAAAATAATTAAAAAATGTTAAAATATTGCATAATTAATCTTATAATGTTTTTTTGAAATGGTTGATGATGAAAAAGTAAGGGAAGGAGAAAAAAGAGTGAATCAAAACTTACATAATTCTCGATGTATGTTATCTTTCATGACACTAAAATTCCCTTGATTATTGGATTTTCATTACTCTAAAATTTTCCTAATTATTTCATGGGTATTTGGAGGGAGTATTTTTGTCACACCCTGACCGATGCTTTATTTTATTTTAATTATTTTGGGTTTCTCTTTTGAGTTGCGGGTTGTGCTGATTTTAATTTAAAGGGAATTTGGTGTCATACACAGGTGTGTATCTGTATGTGCGATCATGTGTAGTTCACATGATTAGTTGAAGAACATTTTATTATTAAATGTGTTATTATTTGGGTGTGTAACCTTGCACATGACTGTGCATGTTGTCTAACCCCAATAATAATAATAATATTATTGGTCTGGTTGTTTTTATTATTTTGGTTTTATTATTTTTAGGTTTATTATTAGAATTAAAAATTTTTTCTATTAACTAGAATTTTGTTTTTTTCTTTTATTTTTATTTTATTTTTATCCTCCTTTATTTTATTTTATTTCCTTTCTACTTTATTTTTTATATATCATTTATTTCCCCCATCCATTTATTTCTCTCCCTTTTCTTTTTTCTCTTTTTTCCCTCTCTCTTGCACTCCCCTCTTCCCTGCGCGGACCCCTCCCCTCATAACCCTAGCTGTGTGATACCTCCCCTTCCCTCATCTTCCTCGTTGGATCTCCTCCACCACCCTCCTATCCCTCTGCGGCGCCCCACCATCGCGCTGCCCTCACCAGCCATGACAACACCCCTCTACTGCCTGTGAACCTGAGCCCCTCCTCCTACTCTCCCTCCCCAGACCGCCCCTCTCAATCCCCCTCTGGTGATGCGCACCCAGACCAGTGCCTCTCCCCTCCGGCTCACCTCACGCAGTCGCGCCACCCTTCTACTCCCGTTTAGAGCCCCCCCATCCAGCATCGCCCCAACTAGATGCCTCACTAGGTGCCCACCGACACTTCGACCAGCACCCTCTTCCTATCTCGGCGAGCCACACAACACTGCCCTACCTCTCCCCAACGCGACATCCTTGCCGACTTGCTCCCCTTTCACTCTAGCCGAACTCTTCCAGTTGTACCGATTGGTAAACCGTAATCCAGACTGTAATGCCCCGACCCTAGATACCCAGAGTCGGTGCATTATTACATAACATTGGCATGATCACAAAGGATCAAGTCTCGAAAGACCGATTGGTTTAGTAGTCTTGGAAACACTAGATATATTCATAAGTCTCACATTACATCATAAGGTAAAAAAACTAAATCTACATCTTGTCTTCATATCCCCTCATACTATCCTTGCAGGTCATTCATAAATTATATCTTCTCATCCTGGGAAAAATAAAACACTGAAAGGGGTGAGCTCAGATGCTCAATAAATATAACAATATAGCAGAAGCTTTAATAGATAATCATAAACACATAAAGCAATTTATAACTAAAACAAAAGCCTTTTAAACTTGAACTTCAGCATAATATGGAAAAGATAAAATCAAATAATGTCATTTACTTATTCACATGGATAATCTACTAGTCGAACAATCACATGCAATATCAATAACCACTTTCATAATTATGGAATGCATAATTCCAGACTATCATAACCACATAGCCAAGGCCTCGTGCCAAGACTACAAATAAGATTCCAAAAATAACCACATAGTAATTATTCAAAATGTCTAAAAATAAAAGTTACCTATTTACAAAATTTGGACAACCTGATTCCAAATATGGAATCCATTTTTCCAAATTCAAAACATAGAATTGGTAGATATTAATTTAAAATTAATTCCCGTTGTTAAAATAAAAAGTGTGTTTTTAAGAAATAATAACTATCAAAAGATTGACAGTTGTTTATGTTCGGTTTAAACGTGAAATTATGTTCAATGACCCACATTGTATTACATGGTAAAAATATATTTTAAATATAATTTAAAACCACTCAAATTCACAAATTATCACTTTTAATTATTTCGATTAAAAAAGTTGTTTTTAATTAAAATTTAGTAATTTTTACTATTCATCAAAATATAAAAGTTATCCGAAAAGTACCAAAATTTCACCCTAGGATAATTTAATTATTACAAATCCAAAAATGAAGTCTATTTTACCAAATTCAAAACATAAAAGTTTCATTTATTAATTTAAAATTGATTCCTGCTTTCGAAACCAAAATGTGTATTTTTAAGAAAAAAGTTTGACACTTGTTTATGTCCAATTTCAAGGTGAAATTACTTAAAATGACCATCATTGGATTGAATAGTAAAAATATAATCTATTTATACTTCCAAACCATTAAAATGTATAATTTAACAATATAAATTATTTTGATTAAAAAAGTTGTTTTCAGTTAAAATATAGTATTTTTCACTATTCACCAAAATATGAAAGTTATCAGAAAGACACCAAAACATTATTGATACTAAATTCTTATGTCCCGATTCTAAAGAAGAATTTCATTTTGTCAAATTGAATATATAAAAGTTTCAAATATTGGTTTTAAAAAGGCTTCACCATTAAAAGCTGGTAAAATTTCATTTTTTGAAAAATACTTCTTTTATCTGAAAAAAATGAATTTGTTCATAAATAATGTCTTAGAAACTCATAATATGGATTAAAATTATATGGATAATATAATATTTAAAATTTAGTTAATATTATTCATAACCTCTTTTGAACGGCTAGTTTGGTAATTCATGGTGTACTTGAACTCAGTGTTGCGTAAAACACACGCTATTGTATTATTCAAAGAGAAGTGTACCGTGAAAGATTGGGGTGTTACATTCACCCCTCCTTCAATAAATTGAGTCCTCACAATTTAAAAAAATTGGGCCTGAGAATGGAAAGTCCCACATCGGAAAAAGAGTCAATAAAACTATCACTTTAAAAGAAAGAAAGAGAGGTACAAAGGTCACCCAAGATAACCCATACTAGGATTCTAGGTAGGAAAACATGGATATGGATGATAAACTAAGTGTCATGTTCTGATGGATAGGGATAGAAATCATGATCAGGAGAAATTTAACAATAAGAAAACCACAAACTTGTGTTGGGACAAACGATCATTATTCTCCTAGTAGGAAAAGTAAACAAACAATATTTTTTGTTTTAAGTTACATTACATAAGGATGAGGAATTCATTTCTGATATTGACTAAGAATATAAAGATATATACTTAATTTTTAAGTAGAGTTTCATTCTTTAAGAATTTTACACCACTAACTCATTTTTTTAAACTATGAGTATTCAAGAAGACTTGGTCACACTGGAAGAGCTAGAATAAACTTCTATAGAATTACATGATCCATGCAGGATAAACTATATATTTACATTGTCTTTAGAGATTAATCAAAACCAAAATGGTTAGTACAAGATCTAATGATCCCCCAAAAGGATATTCCTTGAGAGAAATAAACATTAATCTTAATTTCTAAAATTAAACCAATAATACCCCAAAGTTAAATAAATACCATTCAATAATAAATTTTCCTTAAAATCCTTCAATATAATCCAAACTAATATTGAAACCCAAAACATAGAATAATTTGATTATGTAGTCTCCCATGTTAAATTGTATCTCCAAATGACATCAAATACTCTTAAAGTCACATACTTAAAAGTAATTAACCTCATCACATATTCTCTATTATAGGTTAATCATTTCCATAAATAACCCAAATCACTATAAATCCACAATAAAAACGTAGATACAAATCCACCATTACTCCACAAATGAAACCCCATGGTATTCTATTTTCCTTGGGCATATAGTGTTCCCAACAAAGAGAACATCTTCCAAAATAACATTTATCACTTAATCACTAAATCATTTTCCTATACCAAGGGTATTCATTCGATAGAACATAAGAACCCAAATCAACTTATTATTGATCAATAAAATCATTTAACTAAAAATAATTAGTCACACTATCTAGGTACTTCACGTAGTCCAGTGGTAGGCGATAAATCCCAATCGCACTTTGGTTATGGGTTCGATTCCCACATCTTTGTCCGACGTGACGGGTTGTCACACGGTCTGCGTGTTGTCCTTTTCAAAAACTATGTTTTATAACATTACCAAAATGAGATAAATTTCTCAAAATAACCATAACATAATTTAACCACAAATCTTATCTCATACCTTGCATTTTCATCTGAAATTATAATAACTTATAATTGTCTCAAACCCAATGATCATATAAAACCAAATTGTTATTTATAACTATATCCACAAGAGAAGAGATAATTCTTCCTCGAATATCATTCTCACATGGAAAACTGCAGGGTTACAAATACAGGAGAAAATTATTCCGAAGTAAACGCATCAACAAGGAGAACTAAAACTTTTTAAACATTTCTCCAACCATTTATTTCCACATAGCTTCTTCTTTGAACAAGAAAATATCCTATAGAATAGGGCATTCACTTGGGTAATGGTCAGGTCCCCTACATTTACGAAAAATGACTGTAAATGGATTCTTGAGACCATTTATATCTTCTTCCATAGTAATCTTCATTTTTCTTTGGCAATTCTTCATTTTATGTCCTTCCTTCCCACACGTAAAGCATTTCTTGGCCCCATTGAGACACTTTCCCGAGTGTCTCCTACCACATTTCTTGCATGATAGAAATTGAGGGTTCTTTTCTCCATGGTCTCCATTGATGGAGCTCTTATCATTTATCACCTTTCTCTTCATTATTGAGTCCGGGAGTTGGTTAATATATATTTTGTTGATCATATTTTTGGAAAACTTATTTTTCATAAAGACGATATCTTTTACGCCTATCAATATTCCATTTTTTTGCTCATTTCCACCACCGTTCCCAACTTGTACATCATTCTCAAAGTCATTATGACTTCCTTTGAATCTAGCCATTGACTAAAACCAGAAAGCATTGTGTGAGTAACAGTAGTCATAAAATCATTTAGAGATTAACATGTCACCATATTCTCAATTTGAAACATATTAGGATTAACCAAGGTCATATACTCTCATCTTATATATATATTTCTTCAAACTGGTTTGTAAAGAAAATGTAAATTATCCTAAGCATATCCCATGGGAGTGTCATAACTAAGAGTCCAGCAAGGCCCGTTGTCGTGCACCAGTTCCCGTTCGAGTCTAGCTCAAAGCGGTGTTTTCGGGTTTTACCCCTAGGTACATCTGTGCCAGAGCTGCCTCTACCTGCTCATATCCAGACAGGGATGTATTGCTCGGAAAACTCACAAAATCTCTACAATACCAAAATTCTAGGAAGTTATTCCATACTAATCCTCAAAGTTCATCTTAGGTCTACGTGCTCTAATCAGAGTAATCTAAATCTAGCTTCCAAGGTTTATACTAAACTTCCTCTGATACCAACTGTAATGCCCCGACCCTAGATACCCAGAGTCGGTGCATTATTACATAACATTGGCATGATCACAAAGGATAATGTCTCGAAAGACTGATTAGTTTAGTAGTCTTGGAAACACTAGATATATTCATAAGTCTTACATTACATCATAAGGTAAAAAAAACTAAATCAACATCTTGTCTTCATATCCCCTCATACTATCCTTGAAGGTCATTCATAAATTACTTCTTCTCATCCTGGGAAAAATAAAACACTGAAAGGGGTGATCTCAGATGCTCAGTAAGGATAGCAATATAGCAGAAGCTTTCATAGATAAGCATAAACACTTAAAATAATTTATAACTAAAACAAAAGCCTTTTAAACTTGAACTTAAGAATAATATGGAAAATATAAAATGAAATAATTCCATTTACTTATTCACATGGATATTCTACTAGTCTAACAATCACATGCAATATCAATAACCACTTTCATAATGATGGAATACATAATGCCAGACTATCATAACCACATAGTCAAGGCCTCGTGCCAAGAATACAAATAAGATTCTGTCAAGGCCTTGTTCCAAGACACTAGTTTGTCTCATGATACCTACCGAAGCATCGAGGAGCTATTGCAGGCTCCACCCATCACTTATTAAGTCCAATGCATTCCTCATATGAACAGGTTTAAACATAACATAAACATTCATATTAAAACTAGCATACGAAATTTCAATACTTTAACCACAAACCATGAATGGTATAAAAATAGCACATCCACAGTAAAAAATAACTCATTCGATACAATATGAAAGATTGTATTGTATCACAGTAACCTCAATCAAGAATAATTAAGGATGTTGACATACATGAAAATAATCATCAAAACTATTTGAGAGAAATATCCCCCTTTTTCTTGAAATCATTTAAAAGTCACACTATTTGTCAAGAAGCCATTTAAAAATATATTTTTGAATCAAAGTGTCCCATACCACTTCAAAACTTTTAAAATAAATTTTGATTTGAAAACTTTAATGTCCATATAAATCCTTAAAAACATTTTTAAAACATGGACATTAATGAGTAATATTTAGATGAATAAGTCTTTAAAACATTTAAAAAAAGTATTTTAGTTAGAGATTCTAACAAAAAGAGAGACACTTGAATACAAATAATTGAGGTAATAAAAACATTATAATATCATTAGAATAAAGGGATTCATGATATACTATGTCAAAGTACATTATATACACCACATAAAAGTGATTTGGTGTATAACAATGAAGAAGTCTCAATGGAATTTAAATTGAGAAGAAATCTCTCATAAAGGTCGTATCCTTAGGTTAAGGACAAATCAACGACATGGTTATGTGTGAAAAATATAAATACACTAAATATGATTGGATATTCAGTGTAAAACAATCAAAGGATATTCACACATAATCTTGTAAAAACAACACCAATGAATTGAATGTTTAAATCAACAAATGGAGAATGAGTTAAAATTACTCTTATCAAATTCATATCGATGACTTGAGAAGATATAAATGGAGTGATTATGTGTATCAAAAGTATATCCACAAAAAGGGGAGTGGAAATTATGACATAAGCAAGTTAATAGTTATTCCACACAAAATCTCGGAGTAAAATAATCAATGAAGTTTACATAAATCCGAATAAATGGAAACTGAAATTTCAAATTCCCTTATCGATTAGGTAACTTATGAAACATACACCCATGAAAGAAGGATCATACAATGATGATGTAAATACCCATAAATTAAAGTATAATACACAATGAATACAATTATGGTTATTACACATACACCACATGCAATAAATAAGTGGTGAACAATGGAATTCTCACGAAATTAAGAGTGAGATAAAAAAACCCCTTACTTTGTACTTTTTCCTTGGTAGATGGTAGGTTAACCTCATGTATAATGGTGAAATAAATTTTATTTAATTATACAAGAATCATTTACATTAATATGATCTCATATATGATCTTTTAACATTTATTTGTTAATAATATCTTAGTCTTATCGTCATTTTGGGTGTTAACTTACTCATTTTCCTTTATATTCTTTGTTACGTAAGCTGTGTTTGTTATGGATAGATTGTATCTTATTCATATCCAGAATTATATAAAGTCTTTAAAAATTATTTTTAAATCATCAAATGATAATTATACTTGAATGGATACGATGGAGAATGAATCTCATCGGTTTCGTGGAGATGGTGGTCCGTACGTATGCACGAGCGACAATATCATTATTTTGATGTTAAAATAATATATAATTGGATGGTATATCATATAGACAGAATAATTATCATGTTATATTTATTATTTACATGAATTAAACATCATTATTATACCCATCCAAATAATAAGTCATTGAATAACTATTACAGCACGACGTGGAGACGGTAAGCCGTACGTACACACGTATGGTGACATGTCATTCAAAGGATGGATAGAATACTGAATATGGTTTTAATATATTTATAATAACATCACAGTATATAGAATATACTGTAGTTATTATTTTAGAATGAAAATAACAACGAAAGAAAAAGTGGAAGAAGAAAGGAACTTGAAAGAGGGTGGTGAAAACATTACCTCTTCTTCGGGTTCTTCCTTTTGATTTGATCAAAAGGACTCCTTAGGTTGGATTTATGACTAAGTTAATGACTCTAGGATGAATTTATGGAAGTTGAGAGAGTATTTGGGTAGGATTTGGCCGAACAAAAAGGCTTTTAAGGTGTGATGTAATGAGAAGAAGGAGTGTCCTTTTATAAGAGGGGTGAGGGGTACCTTTGGAAAAGCTAGAAATATTATTTTATAATAAATTCATATTCAGTTTCTAATGACTCCAAAGTGTATGATTTAAATTTTAATGTGGGTATGGGTCTAAAACCACTCAACCAATAGAATTTAGACAGGTTCGGGTCATTATATTAACCTTATCGTTTAGTTTTAACTCTTAGTTAATTAGTTTGACACTTACCATGCCACTTTGTATTTTTATATTATATAGTTAATAAACATACTATATACATCCAAGAGACCCCTAAGTGGTCCATTAATGATACAAATATCATGATATAAGTCTATTTGGTGAACATTATATTTTTAGGAATTTAATATCAATTAATAATATAATATTTGTTTTAAAAACTCTTTTATGTCAATTTTGAGACTATTCAAAAATTGATTTTTTTAAAAATCATAATAGAATTATTAATTCGAAAAAAGTTAATTAAATCCATCCTAACATGTAATATTATCCTAGAAAATTAGTGTAATTAATAAAAAGTCTAAAATTATATTTATTTGGGTATTTATAATATCAATTATCTTAATTTTTCACTATTATGGTAATTAATGCATCATCATTGTGTCATAAATAAACGAAATTATTTAATGTCTAAAAATTATAAATACAATATCATTATGTAGGAAATCGTTTTATATTTCTAATTAATATTTATAGTCTAAAATCCAACATATATAACCCTATGTAAAAATTGTTTTTCTAAAAGATATATGCTTATGTCATTTTTGTAATTACTTTAACATAATTAATATAAAGTGTCATTATTACTTACAAGTGGATCCATGGGGCCCCAAAATCGACCCAAAGATGCCCATAGTCGGCCATGTATCAACCAATATGGTTAAGATACGTTTTAGGGTAATTTAATATTATTATAATATTATTTATTTACCATTATTTACCAGATTTACCCTTTAACCATGGTAAATAAAATATTTACCGAAGTAATTATTCAAAATGTCTGAAAATAAAAGTTACCTATTTACACAATTTTGACAACATGATTCCAAATATGGAATCCATTTTTCCAAATTCAAAACATAGAAGTGGAAGATATTAATTTAAAATTAATTCCCGTTGTTAAAACAAAAAGCGTGTTTTTAAGAAATAATAACTATCAAAAGATTGACAGTTGTTTATGTTCGGTTTAAATGTGAAATTATGTTCAATGACCCATATTTTATTAAATGGTAAAAATAAATTTTAAATATAATTTATAACCACTCAAATTCACAAATTATCACTATTAATTATTTCGCTTAAAAAAGTTGTTTTTAATTAAAATTTTGTAATTTTTACTATTCATCAAAATATAAAAGTTATCCAAAAAGTACCAAAATTTCACCCTAGGATAATTTAGTTATTTTGAATCCAAAAATGAAGTCTATTTTACCAAATTCAAAACATAAAAGTTTCATTTATTAATTTAAAATGAATCCCTCTTTCGAAACCAAAAGGAGTATTTTTAAGAAAAACGTTTGACACTTGTTTATGTCCAATTTCAAGGTGAAATTACTTAAAATGACCATAATTGGATTAAATAGTAAGAATATAATCTATTTATACTTCCAAACCATTAAAAGTTATTATTTAACAATATAAATTATTTTGATTAAAAAAGTTGTTTTCAGTTAAAATATAGTAATTTTCACTATTCACCCAAATATGAAAGTTATCAGAAAGACACCAAAACATTATTGATACTAAATTCTTATGTCCCGATTCTAAAGAAGAATTTCATTTTGTCAAATTTAATATATAAAAGTTTCAAATATTGGTTTTAAAAAGGCTTCTCTATTAAAAGGCGGTAAAATTTCATTTTTTGAAAAATACTTCTTTTATCTGAAAAAAATGAATTTGTTCATAAATCATGTCTTAGAAACTCATAATATGGATTAAAATTATAAGTATAATATAATATTTAAAATTTAGTTAATACTCTTCGTAACCTCTTTTGAACGGCTAGTTTGGTAAGTCGTGGTGTACTTGAACTCAGGGTTGCGTACAACACACACTATTGTATTATTCAAAGAGAAGTGTACCGTGGAAGATTGGGGTGTTACACAGACCACCCTCTTCCTCACTGGATAGCCACACTAAACCCTCCCTTGGCTGCACCCTCTCTTGAACACACACCTCTTTCACATCTGGACCCTACGATATCCTCCCTAGCATGCGGCACACCTGCAACACCTCTCCGTTGTGCTCGGCTAGCTTCCCGCTCCCCCGCCATAGGTGTGTTTTACCTTGTTTGATTGTTTTTTTCCATTAGGTAGATTTTCGGTTAGGGTTTCATGATTGTTTAGGGATCTAATTCGATGATTTTGGTTCAAATTTTTTAATTAGAGTCATATTGAGGTTTCCTGTAGTGCAATTGTCGTGCCGCTGGATTTTCATGCCAAATTGTGAAATTGGTCAACACCAAGGTAGGTGATTACATTTTTAATAGTTATCTGATTAATTAATTTGCAAGTTTGATTAATTTATTATATTATTTAATTAATTTCTATAGTGAGAAGTCGATCTTCTATGAGGTTTGATTTGCAGTTGAACTTATTTGGTAGCATGTTTATAATATGTGTACTTGCTGCTGAAATATCATATCTGGTTAATTATTAGTGTTTTTTTAATTATGAGTTTAGCCTACTAATTAGTTTTTTTGGTGTGATTAAATTTTTAATTAAGGTTTAGTATGTCTTAATGTTTTTATTAGCGTGTTTAGATGATATGAGTATGTTGTTGTTGTGAAAACCCATGTCAGACTATTCACCATAGTTTTATAAATTGTGAGGATTATTTGTTAGGATGTATAAGGGGTGAAATTGGTGTGTTGGTGTTGCATTGGTATGCGTTCTGTCTTAAATGATCATTTGAGTGGTTTTTTGGTGTTTTAGTCATGCGGTGTATTTTTAAATGGGTTGGAAAGTTTCTTTGGCGGTTTGTATAACTGTCTTAATGGTCTTTTAACTATGTGGGTCGTTTATTTAATCGCATGTGTGATGTAGATAGTGTTCCTGAGGTGGCGTTGTGTACATGTGGTCATTTAAGGGGCTTTGGTTCGTTCTCATGTGTAAAGCATTTTTTTTCTCTCAAAAATTTATTTATGAAAATTTGGGTTGTTTTATTAAATAATTATTAAGGGTGAAATTTTTTTTGGTTAAATTGTGTAAATGTTTTTGGTTCTTAAATTCACGCGAGGTGTGTGGAATTTGTTTAATAAATTCTGTTAGTGGCATGTTTGACAATGAAAGTGATTTCTTTAACTGTTCAGTTGTTTTAATTGGTTGTGTAACTAATTCAGATTTAGTTTTGAGATATTTTTAGCGTGAGAATTATTTTTAAATGGTTTTTTGTGTGCGTGAGTGTAGTGTTGGGTAGAGAGAACATTTCATTTGTTTTTTTTTGTTTATGTTTGACATATGAAATGAACACTGAACTTCTTGAGCACAAATAGGAAGCATTGTTACTAGGTGGGCAGACTAGACCTAGTGTGTTAGTGTTCTATAAGTGACCCGACTCGGTTTCACTAGCAGGATTGACGATAGAAACACTAACTAAAAATATGAATTTCTGAGAGTTGTGGTTTCTAAGACACGTTTTCTGAGGGTCGTGGTTTCTAAGACACGATTTTTGAGGGTCGTGGTTTCTAATCCACATTTCACCGAGACACGACGATCTATGAAACCAAGCTAGCTAACACACATGAGGCATCACCCATATTTTGTGCTCCTTTGTTGCTTTATGATCATCAGTGTGACACTTTGGTTATTTTCAAAGTAAGTGTGTGTGTCTGTGTTTTAATTTAAGTTTTTTCCTTTTGAAACTATTTTATTTAAACTCTTTTCTCTAAAACAGTTCAAGAATCTAGTTATTTTCTCTAATTAAAATTTCAAATTTATTTTTCATTTAATAATTATGAGTATAACCTCTTTCTCAATGGAATCATACTGGGCTCTTGTCTCATGCCCTACATACCCCTTTAGGGGTATCTAGATCATGTTTCTTTTGTATTCTAAGTTGAGGCATCGTGCATAGAATTGGTGGTTCAGATTGTTAGTGGAATCCTCATGTTAGATTGGTGGCAGTGGCTTGGGGATGTGACTCCTCATGTCACACAGAGGTTTGAGTTGAAGTTTTGGGTTTCCTTTGATGTAGTCTATTTTGGTTTTTTAATTCAAGTTGTAAACATTAAATCTGAACTTGGTATAAGGGTCTATTTGGTTTTCTTATTTTTAGATTCCAATTTATTCAGCTTGTTGTTTGTTTTATATTTATTTATTTGGGTAAATCATTCCCATGTTTATTTTTGATACATGGGCACTTGTGCCAACCCGTAGGGATCGGGAACACCCTTTGGGCCATGTCACGGACCAGGTCGGGTGACGGCTCGGATGGCGACCTATCATGGTTCATGAAAAAATGGTATTAAAGGAGTTTTTGTTCTTGTTAATTGGGGTGTCAGGTAGATCAGAGATAGGATTGTCGGTACTCAAGTGTTAGGTGCAGGAAGAGTGTTGTGAACTCTTGCTCGTTCCAATCCTCAAGTAACCAGGGGTAGTCTGGGATTTAAGTTTTGGCTTTGGTCCTTGTGGATAGGGGAAGAAAATAGGAGTAAACCAGTACTGCGCCTGGTCTCACGTTGAGAAGCGACCCATGTGATGCATGAGAGTTCAGTTTAACACTCCTAGTGGTTGGTTATTTCCTTGGGCATGGTCTTCTAAACCATGTAGTTAGGTTAGACACGACTAGTAGTCCTTCGTCCAGGTTCTTTAATGTTTATTATGTCTTGTTTCAGTTTTGGGTTGGTGTGAAAGTGTTTTTTAAAGGAAATTGGACTTTGGGGGTTCTCATATTTTATTTTTGGTGTGAGTTTAGCATGCTTTTTGGGGTGCATTTCTTTTGAACCTTGTTTCTGGAATTTGGCGTTTGATTTGTCGAAGATGGATTATTAAAAAATGTATTGGGTTATTTGAAATTGAAGTGAGATATTTTGGAAATGGGAATCATTTTTAAAATATGTCTTGAATTTTTTAAATGGTTTGGAAAAAAGTTATTTTCGGATATTGAGAGTGTTTTGTTTCAAAAGTGGAGTATCTTTGTTTCTTTCCAGTGGTATTTCTTTGGGTGCTCGCATGTGCATGTGGATGTGATTAATGGATAGTTGGTGGATTGTTTGGGTGGGTTCCTAAGTGGCATGAAAATGCATATTTGTGAGGTATCGTGGAATATCAGTAGTGAGTGATTGATTTTTAAGGATGGTTCTTATTTCATGGAAATTGGGTTTTTCTCTAAAATGGGTTTTTGTGATTTAAAGGTTTTAGAAATTGGAAAATTGTTTTATGTACGGAGTGAAAGCGATGAGTTCAAAATAGTTGTTGGGATTTTTGGTACTATACTTGGTTTTTCAAGCAAGTGTTTTTATTTAAGAATGAATTGATGTTTTAAATTGAAATTGTCTGACTGGTGTCTGGTATGTCAATGTTTGTTTTGTGATGTGTTTGAATTTATAGAATAATGTTTTGTGTTTCTTATTCAGGATATGCCACCTAGAAATGTCTTGTGGGTTTTTAGCAAGTCTCTAGGTTCATGGCTCAACCCAGACTCCCAGTGGAGTGTCAGAGTTGGATTCTCCTCGGTGGTGTCGACTATTCGTAGACGTCGAGGTTAGTTGGATATCGTTGAGTGCTTTAAGAAAGTTGTAAGTGTCTCCAGTTTTTGAGGAACTCTAAGATTTGGGTGGGTGTTAGTTGTCTCGAGTATGTCTCGGGGAGCGAGACTAGACCGATAAATAGGGATAATTCCATTTTAGTTGCGAATGGGGATGTTGTGAGTGATCCTCAAGACTAACCTCATTCCGCGGTTGTACCTAAGGAAGTGAAGGTGAGAGAAATTGGTGGATCTCATAGGTGCTCAACCAATCAATAGGCAGAGATTGAGGTGTGTTGACCTTTTTTATGAGTTAGATTCATATTCCCTAGAAGTAGTGTGGATTAATCAGTCTAAAACTCCTAATAGTTGTGGTCTTACTCATGTTGTGGTAAGTGTAGGTCCCTTATTTGATGACAGGTGTGAACCAAAGGATCTTGTTCTTAGAGTTCTACATCTGTTAGTTTGTGCCTCGTGTTTGACAGACCACTCAACCTCTTATCTCTAGTTTGTTCAGTCGGCCACTCTAATTCATTCTCTAAAATTCTCAGTTAGTATGTTGATGGAGTGACCGATTGGGACACAAGGAGATGTAGGTAAGTTACTTTTTCAGTTGAGGAAGTTCCAGTCAGAGGTGGTCAACTTATGACTGCAAGGTGGTAGCTGCTTCAGAAATCAGGGCCCTAACCATAGGTCTCGAGGTGAAGCTTGCACGCAGTCAAAACTCATCGGGCATAGAGCGAGCTTGGACCGACTTAAGACCACAATGTCCGGATGGGGACAACTTAAATTTTCCTATCGTGGTATCACCTATGTAGGCATAATTTTTGGTGTGAAGGGAATGAATCCCTTAACTCCTTTCTATGGTCTTAATTTATGGGAGTTCTTATTGGGCCTTAAAGAGGTTTGGAAAATCTGTATTCTTGTAAAGCCAGTAGGTGTACTCTATGAACCTTCTTGTGGAATTGACGCGTGCCTGTCTGGTTTTCCTCCTGGGTTGGGGTTTCCACTATAAAAACCCCTCCAAGGTGGAGGAGTATTGGTTAGCATAAAACTTTTCTGTGCAAGTCATCCTGTATTGGTGGGTTTGTGATGAAGATTTCAACCTGTATCACTCAAGGTAAACTTGAAATGCTCGCACATGTGTCGTGGTGTTTGGAAAATTTTAAAATGGCGGGGAGACCCAGTGCGGGTCTCATGGATGTCCCCACTTGGGGTTGGTTTGGTTAAACTTAGAGAACTTGGAGGGGTATGCCAGTGTTAGAGGTTGTTTGAAGAACTAATATTTTCTAAGAATCCTAATATAGTGGGGAGACCACCATAGGAAGAACCTGGGTAATGGGTCACTTGACGAGTGTTCTTGGAGATCTCGAGCAGCCCTGATGATCCCTAAGTTAGGGGTCAAGGTGTTCTTTATTTTAGTTGTGTTTGGAAGTGAATTCCTTGTCGTTGTCTGTTTTTCTTGGTGATTCTGGTTTTGAGATCTTTGAAATTTATAGTCATGGGCGTTTTGAAAGATCGATATTTGGGTGATTGAATTGTTGTTTTAGGTATCTTCACATTCCTGCTTGGATGCTTGGGTTGACTGAGTCTTCTAGGACTTTTTGGGTGCAGAAAGTGTCATGGTGGGGAGAATTGTTACAACCTGACCAACACATTAATTTATTTTAATTATTTTGGGTTTCTCTTTTGAGATGTGGGTTGTGCTGATTTTAATTTAAAGGGAATTTGGTGTCATAAATAGGTGCTTAGACGTATGTGTGATCATGTGTAGTGACCATCATTAATTGTATAACATTTTATTATTAAATGGGTTATTATTTGGGTGCACAACCTTGCGAATGACTGTGAATGTTTTCTAACCCCAATAATAATATTATTATTATTTGTCTGGTTGTTTTATTACTTTGGTTTTATCCTTTATTTCTTTTTTTATCTTCCTTTATTTTCTTTTATTTCCTTTCTACTTTATTTTTTTATTTCTCTTTTATTTCCCCCTCCATTTCTTTCTCTCCCTTTTATTTTTTTCTCTTTTCCCCTCTCTCTTGCACTCCCCTCTTCCCCACGTGGACCCCCTACCCTCTTAACCCTAGCGACGTGATACCCCCTTCCCTTATCTTCCTCGTCAGATCTCTTCTCCACCCTCCTATCTCTCTCCGACGCCCCACCCTCGTGCCTCCCTCACCAGACGCGACACCAACCCTCTGCTACCTGGAAACCCAAGACCCTCCTCCTCTTGTCCCTCGCTAGACCACCCCTCTCAAGACCCCTATGGTGATGCACACTTGGACCAGCACCTCTCCCCTCCGGCTCACCTCGTGTCATCGCGCCACCCTCCTACTCCCGTCTGGAGCTGCCCGGTCCATCATTTCCCCTAACAGATGCTTCATCAGGAACCCACATGCACTCCTACCAGCGCCCTCTTCCCATCCTGGGGAGCCACAAAACACTGCCCCGCGTCTCCCCAACGTAGCAGCCTTGCTGACCTGCTCTCCTACACTCCGAGCAGCCTCTTCCAGCTATACCGACCATTAAACGACAACCCGAACCACCCTATTCCTCACCGTACAACCATGATGTACCCTCCCTTGGTTTCACCCTCTCTCGACCGCACACCTCTTTCACAACTAGACCCTATGGGGACCTCCCTAGCATGCGAAGCACCTATGACACCTCTATGTTGTGGTCGAATAGCTTCCTGATCCCCCACTATAGGTGTGTTTCACCTTGTTTGATTTTTTTGTCCATTGGGTAGATTTTTGGTTAGGGTTTCATGATTTTTTTGGTGTCTATATTGATGATTTCATTCAAATGTTTTAATTAGATTCATATTGAGGTTTCCCATAGTGAAAGTGACATACTGTGGGAGTTTCGCACCAAACTGGGAATTCAGTCTACACCGAGGTAGGTGGTTACATGTTTAATTATTATCTGATTAATTAATGTGAAAGTTTAATTAATTTATAATATTATTTAATTAATTATTGTAGTGAAAAGTCGATCTTTTATTAGGTTTGATTTTCAGTTGAACTTATTTGGGAGAATGTTTATAATATGCGTATTTGCTGCTAAAATCTCATCTCTGGTTAATTGTTAGTGTTTTTTTATTTGTGAGTTTAGCCGACAAATTAGTTTGTGTGGTGTGATTTAATTTTTAATTAAGTTTTATTATATCTTAATGTAGTTATTAGTGTGTTTAGATGATATGAGTATATTTTTGTTGTGAAACCCCATGTCGGATTATTCACTATTGTTTTATAAATTGTGTGGATTATTTTTTAGGATGTATATGGGGTTCAATTGGTGTTTTGATGTCGCGTCGGTATGAGTTTTTTCTTAAATGAGAATTTGAATGAATTTTTGGTGTTTTAGTCATGCGGTATATTTTTAAATGGGTTGGAAAGTTTTTATGGAGGTTTTTTTAACTATTGTAATGGTCCATTTAACTGTGTGGGTGGTTTCTTTAATCGCATGTGTGATGTAGATTGTGTTCCTGAGGTGGTGTTTTGTACGTGTGGTCATGTAAGGGGGTTTGGGTCGGTCTAGTGTGTAAAGCAATGTTTTTCTCTCAAAAATTTATTTACGAAAATTTGGGTTGTTTTATTAAATAATTATTAAAGGCAAAAATTGTTTTGGTTAAATTTTGTAAATGTTTTTGGTGCTTAAAGTCATGCGACGCGTGTTGAATTTGTTTAATAAATTATGTTAGTGGCGTGTTTGACAATGAAAGTGATTTCATTAACTGTGTAGTTGTTTTAATTGGTTGTGTAATGGATGAAGATTTAGTTTTGAGATATTTTTAGTGTGAGAATTATTTTTTAAATGTTTTTTTGTGTGCGTGAGTGTATGATTGGGTAGAGAGAACATTTCATTTGTTTTGTTTGTTTATGTTTTACATATGACATGAACTCTGAACTTCTTGGGAACAAATGGGAAGCCTGGGTACTAGGTGGGTGGACTAGATCTAATGTGTTAGTGTTCCAGAGGTGACTCAACCTAGTTTCACTATCAGTATTGACGATTGAAACACTAACTAAACATATGAATTTTTGAGGGTCGTGGTTTCTAAGCCACGTTTTCTAAGGGTCATGGTTTCTAAGACACAGTTTCTAAAGTTGTGGTTTCTAAGACACGTTTCACCGAGAAACGAAGATCTAGGGACCCAAGATAGCTAACACCAATAAGGCGTCTCCCATATTTAGTTCTCCTTGGTTGATTTATGCTAATCAGTGTGAAACTTTGGTAATTTTCAAAGTAAGTGTGTGTGTGTTTTAATTTAAGTTTTTCTTTTGAAACTGTTTTATTTAAAACTATTTTCTATAAAAATGTTCTAGCATATTGTTCTTTTATTTAAATAAAATTTCAAATGTATTTTTCATTTTATAATTATGTGTGGAACCTCTTTCTTGGTGGCATCCTACTGGGATCTTGGATCACACCCTACATAAAACTTTGGGTACGTATAGATCCAGTTTCTTTTGTATTCTAGGTTAAGGAATCATCCATATCATTGGTGGTTTATATTGTTAGTGTCATCCTATTGTTGGTTTAGTGGCGGTGGCTTGGGGATGTGACTCCTCATGTCACATGAAGGTTTGAGTTGGAGTTTTGGTTTTCCATTGATGTAGTCTCTTTCGGGTTTTCATTTCAAGTTGTAAACATTAAATCTGAACTTGGTATAAGGGTCTGTTTGGTTGTCTGATTTTTAGTTTCTAATTTTTTCATCTTATTGTTGGTTGTATATTTGTTTATTTGGGTAAATCGTTCCCAAGTTTATTTTTGATACCCGGGCACTTGTGCCAGCCCGTGGGGATCAGGAACACCATTCGGGCCATGTCGCGGACCGGGTCGGGCGCCGGGTTGGATGGAGACCTATCCTGGTTCATGACAATATGTGATGATCTTAGTATTTTTATAGCATGGTAGGATTTATTTTCCAAGGTTAGGGAGTGAGGTTGTTTAAACATGGGGAGACAAGTGTTTTTAAAATAAAATTTTAAATAATACAAAATATCAAAGGTAAAACATGTAATAGTGAATTTATGGAAATATAAATCATATATGAATATTATATAATGGGTTTATAAATTTAAATCCCCTTTATAATTCGAATTCTTTTGTTCATTATAATGTAAATTAGAGAAAAAAATCAAAACTCTTAATTTGAGGAATCACTATTGAATTTAGGTTTTGGAACATGAATTTTATGTTTGGAAATTATGTTTCTTGTATTTCAGTGACCCATTTATTAAATTAAATATTTCATGGAAAAACCTCATGATTTAGAAGTGATTCTATCATTATTAAATAATAAATTATTTAATTTTAGAAACACCAACTTTGTGAAAAAAATATATTATTACTATTCACTTATAAATTGGAGTACTAGATAAAATTTACAAAAACCCACCCTTAGAAAATTTCAATGTGATGGTTTAAAAAATTGATAATAATTTCATCAAAATAAATTTCACAAATAGGTAATTTTAGTTATTAATAAAAAAATATGACTTTTCAAAAATACATTAATATAATGATTACAAATTTCCTTATACATTTTTTGTGTTTTTAATCATAATATTTAATTTTTTTGGCATTGTAATATTTATATTTACTTATATTAGTCATGATAAATACTATTTTTTACTATTATTTATTATTAATTGGATAAACTACTACACTAATGGACGAATTACTATAGCATTCAAATACAATTTTATAAGTACCTTTAGTTTCCTTCTTTCATTAATCAACTCAATTATTCTCAAGGTTTTAAATTTTCATTCTCTGTATTTTTGATTGGTTTATTAATGTTTTTTTCTATAGTCTTGGTAGTGGGGAGATGATTCGAGTGGATTTCAGTGATCTATATATTCCCATTTTACTTCTTATATTCTATATTTTTTACCCCTTTTAATATTTGGCATTTTATTAGGTTTAGTCATTGACTAATTTAATAATTTTTATTACTGGAATAAATTTCTGTTAGTTTCTCTATGTATTATTTGTATATACTATTTTATAATATAAAATAAATTTATTTTATATATTAAAATATCATTTATAAACTCTGGGTTATTACAAAATGTGGCATCAACATATAACATGACATAAACATGTGTCAAGGGTAACTTCCTCAATAATATCAAATGGTTAACAGAGTCCCCTAAAAGATTAGGTTCTCTACCTAATCCTATACATGACGTCTCATGTGACTGAAACATTTACCAATGCTTTAGAGCACTATTTTATCACACCCATCATACCATTATCATGTTCTATTTGTGCCAGATAAAGGAATAAATAACATTTAATTACATAATAATTAACTATGTACATATAATGAGTTTTATAATCTTGCCACATATAAAAAAAAATCAGAATGAAGGAATTTTAGAAATGATTATAAATATTGAATTACCCTATAAATAAAAGGAAGAATAATCTATTTATATATGTGATAGACATATATAAATAATCATGAAGTATTACATGACATTAAGATATTGATAATGTTAGTTAGAGAGAGAAAGTTATTAAACTGAAGAAAATTGTTGTTTTGAGAGACCCACATACCTTGGTCCTGATTTTTATTGTACATTCTTTATCTCCCTAAGTAATGAATAAAGTTAACTATTAATAAAAATTTTCAAAATTATTATTACTTTTATTTTATTTGTTACCATTTAATATCAAGTTACTTAACCAATTTATTCTACATCAAACATTTTCAAGGTAAACGTCTCATATTTCCAAAATCACTTTGGTAAGTTCACTAAGGTAAAAGATATTAATAATTCTTCTTCTCAAGAGTTGTAAAAATGACATTATTATTAGAATAATTATAATTTACAAACCAAACCTGAAGAATGAACTATGTTGGTTTTATGTATATATGAGTGGAATTTCCATTTTATAAAGATAATGATGGAAGAAAGGTAAGTGTTATTTTAAATTTTCAATAAGTTAATTATATCATAAAAAAATTATTATTTATTTTAATACCATTAAACCTACCATCATTATGATTAGGAAATTTTGTTTAAAAAAACTGAATCACATCGCTTCATAAGGTGATAGTATACCACACACATTAATGATGTAATCATTTACAACCGATGGTAAGGTAAGAAAGTGTATGATATACTATTTTTATAGAATTTTTAATATATCATTATAATTATAAAAATTAAATTAATCTTCATTACATTTATTTTAGTGTGTATGTAAAAATATAATGAAACAGTTCATGAGGTGGTAGTCATGTACAAACACGAATGATGTTATGATTTATTCAATGGATGATGAGATAAGAACATATATGAAATATAAAATTTTCAGAATTATTAATATTTCAGGAATATGATATATCAATACCAAATTAATCCATATTATTATCCATGTAAATCTTAGGTAAAGAATGAATCATATCACTTCGTAAAATTTTTTTCCATCATACACACAATCAACGGTTTCATTTCCCATTTAAGGGAGGAGGAGATGGTTGTAGGTCATTACCTTAACATAACAACATCTTCATATATAAATGATATTTAGGTTATTATATAATCATGATTTAATAATATTTTATGGAGGTGGTATAATATATAAAATAAATTGCTCGATTGTGGATGTTACTCTTCTTCAGATAACATCTTTTGGTTTTCTCCAAGATCCATCCATGGTTGGATTTATGACCAATCGAGGGAATTATGATGATGTGATATAATTAAATAATTTATTATTGAAGGTATTGGTTGGAATTATCTAATTTAAAATTTTAAATAAGAGAGGATATTGGGTGGCCTTTTATACGTGGGCTGGAGGACACACTAGAAAATTTTAAAAGAAAGAATTACACCTCCACTTCCTCTTTCTACAGGGCTCATAAATGGTCCATTATCAAAAATAATAATTTATAATGTCTAAATATGACTTTAAAATTGTAATTAGACATGTTGTATGACATTTTTAAACCTTATAATTTTGGTTTAACCCTCGGTAATCATTTTTTATCTTAACCGTGGTAAATAATTTTTATTATTTTCATTATTATTATGGTTAAAATTAATGTTAAAGTTATTAGATAAAAAAATTATTTTAATTCCAAAAATAAAGTCCATTATTCAAATTTCAAGTCATATAATAGGGGGAATTTAATTTAAAATTAATCATATATATATATGTGTCAAAAAATAGTTTTTTAAATTAAAGATCTAATTTTAATAGAAAAATTGTTTTTTCCAAACATTTTTTTTAAAAGTTAAAAATGTTTTCATATATTAATTCAATATGTAATTGATTTAAATGAACTAAATTAGTTAAATATCATAATCATTGAAATTTTTTACATTAAACCTAATTTAAAATATAAATTACCTTTTGTAAACAATTTAAGAGAAAAATAAGTTTTCAATAAAAATCAGTATTTTTAAATATTCATTATAAAATAAATCATTTAAAAAATGCTGAATCATTATCCCAATGATCATTTTTATTTATATTTATAAAATTAAATTTATTTTGATCAGATAAATTTTATATAATCTGTAGAAATTAATGTAAAATTATGTGTGGAAAGAGGAATTCATCTACCTTTCATAAATATAAAATTTTTCACAAACAATTTTTTTCTATTTAAAATAGTTACAATTTTATTTCTAATAAATTGAAAACCACTAAATTAATTTTATATATGAGTAAATAATATGTTTTATAATATATTTATTCTCATTCATACCTTCCAATTTAATGACTTGGTTATATTAGTTATGTTTGAATAATTATATTTTAATAGAGGGTCACATATCATTTAAACCTGGTACTCAGTGTATTGAAAGATATTGAAGAGAATTAATTTATTTAAAAATAATTATATTTAAAACTCTTAGGATGTTAAATTCTATTCTATTTATGGTGTTTAATGTCATAAACACTATGAAACAAGATTTTACTCTTTTAATATCTTTGGTTTTTACATTTAACCCCTAAAATAAATTATGTCCTTTCAATTTAACCTTTATCACAATAATAAAGGGTTTGAAATTTGATAATATTTTTTTTGTAAAACCATATCATAAATAAGGGTTAATAAAAAAATCCACTTGATAATATTGAAATAAATTTATGAATGTCATCCAGAATAACACATTAGTAGGTTTCTCTATGGGAGAAAAATAGTTGGAAATGAAAACATAATCACATAAGATAATAATAACTCCCAAGGATTAATATTGATTGATAGGGATTATTATTAACAAGAAAGTGAATAATCACGAGAAAGTAAAAAAAATACCTAAATTTTTTATGAATTTAAAGACCATTGATTCATCAGATATAATGATAATAGGGTAACATTTTATATTCAAGAACCTTTAACGGGAGTTGATGGATTCATTTTTATATCAAGATATTTAAAAATAAAAAATATATTTACTAAATATATTTTTTATTTCATAAATACAATTTCATCCTTTCTATTTTCATTAACTAATTTCTACTTCACCACATACTCTATGGGATTTAATATCAAATATGATGTTTTTTTGTGTTAGAGATACTAAAATTATCTTTTAATAAATCATATGATCAATAACAAAGTAACAATATATTCATCATATTATTAATTATAACCAAAATTGTGAGAACAAGGAAGGATAATTACCAAAATGAATGTTAAAATATTAATCTACAAAATTCAACAATGATGCTAGAGGATCAATATAGACCATTTCATAAATAAATCACACTATATCCAAAATAACCTCAATAACCTCAACATGAAATAAGGTTTTAACCACAAAATATATCTTATACCCTTTCAGATTACATCTCTAAAAACATAATCACAATCTTTCCAAATAATATTTTATGTTAAAGAAAATGGTTAAATAAACATAAAACTAATAAAACCTCTCCCAAAATATCACCAGTCACACCAAAATCAATAAATTGATAATATAATATGTTTCCAAAAGTAAAATTAATATTGAAACTTCAAATATCTATTTAAAAATAATGTTATACTAACCATTACATAACATATACTATTGGTAGGTTCTCACCATTATTCCCTTTAGTTATGGGTTCAATCCTCCTAGCCTTTCCGAATGTGATGGGTTGTTACCTGGCTTGTGGGTTGATCTTTTTATTAAACCATGTAAAAACTTATGTGAATATCATATTCATAATTCTCTATCATCCTCTATTATTCTCAACAATATGATAATCATATTCAAAAATAAAGTTATTCATTAAATGAACTTTTTCTAACCAATAGGGTTTTCTACACAACTCATTCTTTTCCATATAATCAAATAATTACATAAACATCAAGAATATCTCCAAGATTATATTTTCCTCAATTATTTTTTCACATCGTATCACCTTTCCATTAAATCACCTTTCTAGGAAATTCTACATATTATTTCAAATTATTAACAAAAAAATCCAAACAATAATCCTTATATATATATATTACATAAACATTTAAATAATTCATTTTTTTTTAAATTGTTAACCGGGCATTATCTTCTTTTTCTTTAATACCTTATTTTTTTCATATGTTATTTGTAGTTTCTTTATCTTCAACAAAAATTATTTTCACATAAAACCTTCTTGATCATTTTCTTGACCTATACCCTAGGATATCGATTTACCTAATCCCTATTCATGCCACACTTAATACAGTCAACCATTGATTATTCCATAGGAAAACCATTATTCTCATCCATTGCGTTAATAGAACATTTCACTTATACTCAAATATTACATATTTTCTATTCTTATCCACATATAAAACATATTTCCATTCATCAGATACATTACCTTGAGTTATTATTCTAAATTTCTTCATATATATGAATCATAATCACCATTAATCTATGGTATCCACCATCTAGTACACATTGAACTATATCCTTTTCCTATTTAGTGATCCAAAGAGCTGGTTAAGGTGAAACTTGTTAATAATAAATTTTGATAATTTATTCGAAATAATAACAATATCCTTTACCCCATTAGTCATCCCATTTGGTGACTCAAAAACACATATTCTATCATATTGAATGTTAACCCAGTTCATTTTGGATGCCTTCATTGACTAAAACTATAAATCATAGTTTGAGAAATAGTATTCATAGTTTGAAGAATCATAATAATGAAAAAATTATTTAAGATATTTATAAATCATGAAACTATCATTATAATAAATAAAACTTTAGTTATCATGGTTTATTCATGATTATTATATACTTAAATCCTTTATAATTTTTCATAGAGAGTTTTGGGAATTTATAAATCATATCCCCAAGGAGTGTCAAACCAGTTTCAAAGTGTGGTCCATTTTCATGTACTAGAAGATCCTCATGTCAAGCTCGGAAATCCTTCTTTGGATTTATTATACCTAGTTACATATGTGATGAAACCATGTAAAATTTTATAATCAAGATTCTGATTTAATTACATGGAAATCAATTTCTCTATTCTTTACTAACATTCCAGGATTTTTTATGCTCAGTCTTATTCTTATAATTTTCCTTAGGGTTCTCACAATTGTTTTTCCATTCTAGTTATGAAGGTTAACTAAACCCTTCCACTAATAAAAATTATGGAAACCCAACCCTTTTAAACATATAATTACCTGATTATTTAACATAAATAACCATTAATACAACACATGGATCACTAGGCCTATTGTCTTTGGGGGACTAAAATCCTAATACATAAAAGGGAGCTAAAACTTAATATCCTTTTTGTCATTTCCTTAATTTTCTCTAATATTCTTTTGTATCCTAAAACCTCATAAAAATCATTGTGAAAATATAAAATAAATGGGTAATCTAGACATATTATTAAGGGAATAAACATTACAAAGAAATATAATGTGTGATTCAAATCTATAACTTGATATCATAAAAGAGAAGGAACATGGGTAATCACAATGAACCATAAAATAAATAAAATAGTAACAAAACACCATTTAATCATAATAAATGTAGTAGAAACTTTTACCATGGCATAAAAATGTGTCTAGGGTAACTTTATAGATAATATCACATGGATGGTAGAGTCATATAGTTGACTAGGTTCACTCCCTAATCAAATAAATGGAATCTAATGAGAATAAAACATTGCCCAATAAATTTGAGCATTCTAAGTGTGAACCCATCATAAGTTTTTCATGATATATGTGTTCTAAAAAAAGGAATCAATCATAATTAATAACATAAGAACTAACCATTGAAAAAACGGGTCGCATAATCTTACTTTATGTCATAAATAAATGAAATTTCCTAATGAATAAATTTTTGAAATAATCATAAGGAAATTATTTCCTCCACAATTGAATATAGAAAAATATATTTATATATATAAGAGAGAGATATATATATATAGAGAATTTTTAATCATTCCATAACATTTAGAGATAGATACAGTGAGTTAGAGATAGAGTTTTCTTAATTCCACACGAGAAATTTTAATAATAAATGGATCATATCTACCAAATGACTTTAGTAAGTTGAATAAGGAAAAAAATGATTGATTCATCATCAAAAAAATTTTAATCATAAAATAATTATCATTTTTATATGTAAATTATACTACATAAACAAATAATTAATCATGGTTATGAAAAAATAACTACGTTAAAATCATGGAGACGGTATGTCGTACATATAGTTAAGTAATGTTTCCATTTTTTAAAGATCAAGATAGAATAAAGGTAAGTGTTATTTAATATTTACAGGATTATAATTATTTAATAAATTTCATATTATTTCATTATAATATGTACACATATAATCCTTATGTTACAGAAATAATAAATTAAAAAAAGTAATCACATCGCTTCACGAGGTAGTAGTCCACCATACACACAAATAATGTTTTCAATTTCAATTTATGGTAATGATATATAGTACGTGATACATTACTTTAACATAATTGTTAATATTTTATAGTTATCATAAAAATTAATTTAATCTGTATTACCTTCCATGTAAAGCATAAGTGAAAAATAAAACACATCACTTCGTGAGGTTGAAGTCCTCTGTAAACACGAACAATGTTATCTATGATTAAATGGATAATAAGATAAGAAATTATTTTATAGATTTATTTAATATAGTTATTAATATTTTAGTAATATCATATATAAATATTAAATTAAACCTCATTATCTTCCTTGAAAATCATAAGTGAAAAGCGATTAACATCACTTTGCTAGGTGATAGTCCACTATGCACATAATCAATAGTTTTGTTTCCATTTGAGGGGGAGGATATTCTTATAAGACATAAAAATTACATAAAAAATCAAAGTATATAGAATATTATAAGGTTATTATATCAAAATAGATTAATAATATTTGAAGGATGTGGAGGAAGAAATCAAATATAATTCTCAGTTAAGTATTTTACCTATACTTCATACAACTTTAATTGGTTTGAAACAAAATGTTTCATAAGTTGTATTTATAAAAAAATTAACTATAGGCTGATGGTTGGGATTTAATTAATTTATTTGGGTAGGTATTAGCCAGGGATATTAGTTTTGTAAGTTTAATGAATAGAGTAGAGGAGTTAGCCTTTTATATGTGGGGGGGGGGCACATATGAAATTTTTATAGGAAATAATTACAAACATGTTTTTATATCGTAAAAAGGAAAAAAAAAATAAGATTTTATATGAATAGAAGATATAAGTTTGAAATATTTCCATTAAATAGGATTTTAACATGTTTTGTGTCATTTTAAACCTTTATCTTTTTAGATTAACCACCAGTAAACCCATCTTTACCATAACATTGTTAAATATTTTTTACTATTTTCACTATTAATCATGGAAATTATTTATTTTGAACTCATTAGATAATATTAATTATGATTATACCAAATATGGAATCCATTTTTCCAAAATAAACTCACATGAGTGTTAGAATATAATTTAAAATTAATCCCACAATCTAGAAAATGGGTTTTGTAAAGAAAATAATTCAAAATATTAAAATGATTTTAAATTATAAATCAATATTAAATTTATTCCAAAGGGTTAAATTAGTTAAAATTTAATATAACTGAACTTATATTTATTTAGAACCAATTTAAATTAAAATTTAACTTTTAAAATATTTAAAAAGAAAAGGTTATGTGAAACCCATACTTTTCTGGAGATATATTGAGATCATTTATAGGTACTCTTATTCCTTTTTATAAGAAATTTTATTTTTGTTTTTATCTTGGGAGTGTGTTTGGGTGAAATATTTGAGATATATGGAAGAATGAGGGTAGATCATAGTTGGTGCATGGTTTTCCCTAATAATGTTCTACAACCCAACAAACCGTGCATCCCAGGACATAGAGGTTTTTCATGGCTGGTACAAATTATATAAAACCATGCCCCCCCCCTAAATAGGAACATGGTTATGTTTTATTTTTAGGGTAAAATGTCCACCCAAATAATAAAATGGTGTGTACAAGATTTTAGTCCCCCAAAAATTAGTTTTAAAATTTCACTGGGCCCTAATTTTAACCCTTATTCAGCCCTAACTCAACCCCTAATTCCATTTCATAATTTTGATCCTCTTAGATGTATTTCATGAAATTATGACCTCCATTCATAGTGATTTGATACCCATATTGAAGATATTAATCCCTCCCAGTAAGAGGATCTCATCATGTGCGGTTTCCTTTCTCATTCCAATATTTCTCCCATAATTGAGGGATTGTTCTTTTCAGTTTTGATCAGATATAGGCCTATTTTTTTTGTATCATGATATAGATTTTTTTATCAAGATCTAAATATAATGTATCTTGATTTTTTTGATCATGGATTTAGGTTTTAGATCTGTATCTCACTCTATGTTTTCACGTCATTCAAATTTGGGGATCTTCATTGGTGATTATTCTTTATCAATCCTAAGATAGGTAGTCTATAATTAAAACCCCAAAGAATGGATTGAAATTATGTATATGAAATTGTATAATTTCCATGATATTTATAGTAATTGAGTTATTTATTAAGTTGATTAATTTTTTTAATTAATTAATTTATGAAAAAGTGAAATTGGGGGATATTGGAATGATAGAATATGAATAATTAATTGTTGAATTAATTATGAGGCATTGATATGATGGATATTAATAATTAATTATTGAATTAATTATGGTATATTGAGATTGTGAATTTTAATAAATAATTTTTTAATTAATTATGGATACTGAAATTGTGAATTATAATAATTAATTGTTGAATTAATTAATGGACATTGATATTGTGAAATGATTAATTAATTATTGATTTAATTAATGGAATGATGGTTTTGTGAAATTTTTGAATTTTATTAGTTAGTTGGTGAATTAATTAATGTGATAATTGTGTTTGGGAAATGTTGTATGAATCAAAATCACATAGTGTGATAAGATATATTTAATGGTAACAATGGGATTCACCTGTGATAGTTGTGTGTGAGACATTTTCTGTTGCATCAAAATCCCTTAGTGTGATAAAATATTATGATTGGTAATAATGAAATTAATATGTGAACTGTGTTATTGAGTTATAATACGAGAATTCAGTTATATGATATCCCTTGGGGATAATTCAAACTCCAACACAAAATGAAGCAGGTATTGAATGTTTGGGTTTTACCATGAACTCGAATGTTATGTGGTTAAATAAAGTGTAATTGAATAATTTTAAATTTTTTACTTTATTTCTTTTATGTATTATTTATACAAATTCATACACCTATTATTGACATAATATTGTTTTAGGCACCGTTGGTGGTGGCCTACTGATTTTTTCTAACACTCTACTTGGGATCTCTAGTTGGAACCTAAATACAATATATGATTATAGGACTGTATAAGGGAAAATTCCATGTGTTAGATAAATTTATAGGGATGGGGCATGAATGAGGGAACCAAACATGGTTCATGACCCGCTTGGATGTTTTCAGTGTATTTACAATAGAGTTTCATTTTAACACTTGTCATGTACATTAGCATGATATATTTTACAATTCATTTTTAATATTTTACATACAATTTTGGTCATCATGTGATACTGGTATTATCCTCATTATGATTATATACCATTTAGTGACTTTTTATTTAATTTATTCTGGTTTATTACTCGGATAAAGTGGTAATACTATCCCCATGATCGATATTAGACCCATACCGCTAATTATAATCCTATGGCATATGGGGAGGCTCACTTGAAGTCATTTGACTGACCAACTTATGGAAACGATGTGCGAAACCCAGGGCAGTACATTACAAATTGGTATCAGAGCTAGTTGTTTTTTTAATATTTTGTCTTACTATTTTGAAAATTTAGTACTGGGAGTAAGAAGAGTCAGGACTTGGTTATGAGATAATGCATGTGAGTAGCTAATCCATGTATGGTTGAAAACCCATGTAGCCAAGGTGGGATGATTTTTATTGGTATTTTCTATTATAGTTTGATATTATTTCACTTTGGGTGATGATATTGTTTTTTGATGTAATTATTATTTCAAAATTTGTTGATATTTGACTCATGGAATGGTATAGAAAGAGACTTGATCTTGCATGCATATTTTTTGGTAGTCAGTATTATTGTGACCTGCATCATATTAGGAATGAATGGGAAAACGAGTTATGGGTAAGTTGTTGACCTCAGACTACTTTTCCTTTATTTTGAAATTGAACTAAAAATGGTTCATAATGTTTAATTTAAAAAAATTGGAAAATGATGAAATATGAGAATAAATGGGTGTCTAAATGAGAATTTTGAAAAATTAGAATGTGTTTACCCTTTTCAACTAGGACATAGGTGTTGGATGGTTAAGGATAGTGATAGCCCCATATTTTTTATCGTCTAGTGGGGTTTGGGGAAATAATTTAATGTGTTATACAATATTTCCCATAAATGTGTTAAATTTTGTTATGTTTCCTAATGATTGTTGTTATAATTGTAGAGATAAACCTTTACAATGATGTTTCTTGATATAAACACAAGAGGAAATTACTATATATGTTCCTCTAGTAGTGTAACTTGAGGAACTAATAGTGTAGGGTGAAGAAGAAGAAGGAGAGAAGTTCCGTGAGAATATCATTAGCTTCATGAAATTTATGGAGAGTGAACCTGAGAGGTTTGTGTAGAGTGTGTATAACCTTACACTGATGTTTTAATTACAACACCCTCCAACATTCACTAGATAGGGTAGTCCTGATGTGGTAGAGTTATGCATTGAGTCTATCTAGACTATACATGACCATTTGGAGACTCCTGCTAATAATGGAATCAAGTTGATTGTTAATATGATATGAGGGCCAATGAATAACTAGTGGGAGAGAGTAAACTATTTCATAAGGTTGACATAGGAGAGTATGTTTATGATGGTCTATGCCATATGCATTACAGGTTTATATAATTTTTCTCCAACATTGAAAGAGGGTTAGAAAATTACAGCGAGGAGTTATCGGGATGGAATTAAATGTGAGATTAAGTCCAATGTTATCATCTTTCAATTAGAGAAGTTTTTTGAGGTGGTGGATTAGGCTATCATAGATGAAAGAAACATGAATGAGGCTTCCAGTGATGGGAATTTTGTTTTTGTAGGATGGTTAGGAGGTACAACTTTTGAGAGTAGGAAGTGTCACTACTAGTGTATTTTCGAAGTCATATGTAATAAGAGTACCTAGATAGAGGGATCAATTTATCACGATCTTAATCAAGTGATATTTCAATAGTCTAGAAATTTGGTACACTTCTATAGATAGTTCCCCTAACTAGAAAAGAGTGTCGATTCTAGAAAAATATGGTACATATACAAAGGTTTTCTGGAACCTAAGATAGATGAGAAACAATGAAGAAGAGTGACAGAACCAAGGTGCAGGAAGGGGATCTTCTAGACCATATACGTGTGGATGTTGGAGTTCTACTGGCAGACACAGTTGAGGTAGTGGACATGGTACTTCTCTAAAAGGCCACTCATATTAGCATAGTGGTGCAGCATAGGGTACTAAGGTTGTTCCATAGGGAAGAGGGACATGAAAGTTTCATGTTATTCATCCAACACTTTGGATAGAGATTCTGAACTATCAATAGTAATAGGTAATATAATTATATATTCTATTCTATCTAGTGCCCTATATGATAGTAGTTCATCTCATTCATTTATTTCTTCACAAATTTTAAATGATTTGATCCTAAAGATGGAATTTGTGATATGGTTGTTGATTATTGATACACCATTTGTGGTAAGATCTAGATACAAATGTTAATGCAAGTGGTTTTCTCCCAAGGTTGGAGAGTATCATTTTTAGTAGGATCTTTAAATCCTAGAAATGTCATGTTTTTACTAGATTATGGGTATGAGATGGTTAATATCATTCCGATCGTAGATCTACTGTTACCATAAGAGATTGAATTTTATGTCTCTTAATAGTGACAACTATATTCACCATTGAGAGTGGAATATAGAGGATGGATGAGTAGGGACAATTACTCAGCAATTGGGAGAGCTCACAAATCAGGTTTCTAGTTTGTTACTAGAAGATAGGGGTGGGAAAGAGGATATATTTCCACACTTAGTGGATAGGTTTCAGGATTTTTTTTCCTAAAGACTACTTAGGAATACCACCTGAGAGAGATGTGAAATTTACGATTGAGCTCATACTGGCAGTTGAGCAAGGTTCAATTCCACAATATAGAATACAACCAATATAATTGCAAGAGATCAATAATCAACTTGAGAAGTTGGAGGATACTGGGTTTATCCGACCGAGTATGTCACCTTTGGGATTACTAGATTTGTTTTCCAAGAAGGATGATGGGATTTTATGCCTATGTGTCGATTACATAATGTTGAACTACTGAAAATGAAGAACCCATATCCCATTCCACATATTAATGATCTATTTGTCCAATTTTGGGGAGCTTGAATATTATTAAAGATTCACTTGATATCAGGGTATCATCAGTTATGAGTTTGACCATATTATATATTGAGGAATACTTTTAGGATCATGCATGACATATATGAGTTCAGCGTAATGTTTTTTGGATTCAAAATTGCACCAATTGTGTTTATGGACATGATTAATAGAATCTTCCATCTGTACCTGGATCAGTTTGTGGGTGTCTTTGTGGATGAAATCTTCTTGTACTCCAAGACTCAAGATAATCATATAAAACATATTGACATCATCCTTAGTACACTGATAGAGAATCATCTATATGAAAAGATATCTAAGTGTTAGTTTTGGATTGATTCGATACACTTTTTGGGTCACATCATCTTGAAAGACGGTTTTTCTATGGGCCTAGAGAAGGTTTGGGTAGTGGTTCCTTTAGATAATCTCAAGAACACTTTTGAAATCTGTAGATTTTTAGGGTCAGAAGGATATTATCAGATATTCATCCAGAACTTTTAACAATTGGAAGTAATGATTTCTAGATTGAAAAATAAGGTGATAAATCTTGAATGGTTTAATGAATGTGAAAATTAATTCTAGGAGTTGAATAATATCTTCATATTGTCACCAATATTGATACTACCCAATCCAAGTGAGATATCTACGCTATATTGTGATGCCTCTTGGTCATACTTAGAGTAGTGTTGATGCAACTAGATTTAGTTATAGTGTATGGTTATAAATAATGAGGTGAAATGAATGGAACTACCCAACACATGACCTCGAGTTGGTAGCAATGTTTTATGATTTTATGTGTTGGTGGAATTATCAGTTGGGATACAATTTCAACGTGTATAAAGATCATAAGAGCTTGAAGTATGGATTTTTACTATGAGATATGAATCTATAGTAGTGAGGTTTGGTTAATTATATGAACTCATTTTATTTTTAACTGGAATATATTCTTGGAAAGTGAAACATTGTTACTGATGCTTTAAAAATGGAAAAGTTAGACTCAGGTTTGTTCAAGAATCTATTGTTGAGTGGAAGATGATGCCTTTACTGGATGAAATGTATGTTTTGGTTTAGGAGAGTTATGAGTAGATGAATATTGTATCAATTTTAGTGGAGTATACACTTTTTATATGGATCATAGACAGGTATAATGAGAATCTGAAAAGTTTGCCTTGAGGGAAATCCATGAAGGTTGGGAGCCACCTTCAGATTGGATGATATATGAGGAAGAAATCATCTATGTGATGAAATGGGTTTTTGTGCCTATGAGCATGTGGGAGGACCTTATGCGTTAGTTTTATTCCATGAAGTGGTAGGTACATCTAGGTGTGAACAAAATTTACTTTGTCCTACAATGAAAATTTTAGTGTTCAAGAATGAAAAAGGAGACAGTAGGGATTGTGACACAATGCTACACTGGTCAGAAGGTGAAGGCTGAGCATCAACGATCTGGTGGTTTGCTATAGTCATTTCCTATCTTGGAATGGAAGTGAGATAATGTGAATATAGAACTTTTGGCAGGTATCTCGAGAATACATCAATATAATGTCACTATATTTGTGGTTGTGAACCATTTTTAAAAGGTATCACATTTCTTTCCAAGATGGAAAACTTTCTCAGTGGAGCAGCTGGGATATTTGTATGTTCATGAGTTATATTTTCTACATCGGGTGACACATACTATTTTTTTAGACAGTTACTTGTGATTCAATTCATGCTTCTGGAAGGGCTTGCGGAAGGAACTTGGAACAAAACTTTTGTTGAGTAAGACTATACACTGATAAGAAGAGGACCAGTTGGAATGTACTATACAGGTGGTTGAGGATATTCTTTTGACATACATCCTAGAAATTGGTGGGGTTTGGGATAAGAACCTATATTTGGTGGATTTCTCCTATAATAATTTTTATTTAGAAAATATATAATTGGAACCACATGTGGTACTTTAGTGTAGGCCATCTAGATCACCTATATGATGGATGGAGGTGGGTGAGTCAAACTTTTTGGGGATGAGTCTCTTGTAGGAGAAATTGTAGTAGGTTCAGTTGATTAGAAATAATATGTCTATGACCTATATTAGACTGAATTTATATTCATATGGATGAAGATGGCCCCTAGAGTTTATAGTGGGTGATCATGTATTCCTTCAGTTCTTGCCTAGATTGGGTTAGTACATTATATAAAGATAGGGAAAGTAGATACCATGGTTCGATGATTATTTGTGGTTGTGGAAAGGATCAGAAAAATGGAAAACTACTTGGGTCATCCAAAGATATACAATGCTATTATTATTTTTCATGTGTCACAACTATGGACGTATCACCCAAAACCTTATCATGTGATCAATGTAGATGATGTTGAACTTGAGACTGAGGTGTCCTTTCTAGAACATCATATACATGTGTTTCATCATAGTGATAAAGTTTTTTAGGGGAATAAAAAACTGACAGTCCATGTATTGTTGAGAAATTGGTAGTATTTGGACGAAACATGGGAGAGATAAACCGATATACGGGCGCAATGGTCCAATATTTTTGACATGGAATATTAGAGACGATTGGGAGTACAACTGAAGGATGTGCTATTAAAAAGTGGGGAGGTTATAAAACCATGTCCTTTAATGGATATATATCAAGCTCATTTATTAGTACTCTATTTCATTATGATTCTTAAATTTCATTTGGTATTTACCTTGGTGTGTGTTTGGGTGAGAAATTTGAGAAAAATGGAATAAAGAGGGTAGTGCACAGTCTGCGAATGATTTTCCCTAACAATGCGCCCGGACCTAGAAAATCATGAAACCAATGATAGAGAGATTTTGGAAGGCTAGAACATAGTATATCAAAATCTACACCCTATTAGAAGAAACTATTCACCCCCTCCCCCCTGATGAGGCACATGGTTAGGGGAAACCTTTCACCTTGATAAAAAAACCACATGTACATGATTTTAGTCCCCCAAAAATATTTTTTAAAATCTTTAAATCCCCCATTATAACCCATATTCAACATTGAATCGACCTATAACACCTTTTTATTATTTTGGATCCTCTCAAATAGATTCCAATCCATTCTGATATCAGTTATTGGTGATTTGAAGGATGGATTGAAGATCTTCACCCCTGCCAGTAAGAGGATCTCATCTTATGTAGTTTTCTTTCTCCTTCTTGTTAATCTCCCATTATTAAGGGATTATTAATTCATGTTTTGGTTATATCTAGAACTATTTTTTGGGATCGAGTTCTGGGATTGTGGATCTTGATATAGATTTAAGGGATCTTGATTTCTTCATTCTTAGATTTAGGTTTTAGATCTGAATCTCTGTCTCCACCATTATTCCATCCAAATTTGGGGATTTATATTGGAAAGGGTTCTTTGAAAATGATAGGTAGGTGGAATATAATTCATATTCAAAATTCTTGATTGAAATTATGTTTATAAATTTGAATTATTTCCATTATATTTTTAAAAATTTATTTCACTATTATATTAATTAATTTTGTGGGTTTAATTAATTGTGGAAAATGTGAAATTGGGGGATAATAGAAATGTAGATTATGAATAATTAATTATTTAATTAATTATGGGACATTTTTGTTATGAGTATGAATAATAAATTTTTAAATTAATAATGGGATATTGAGACTATGCAGTTTAATAATTAATTGTTTAATTAATTATGTATATTGGAATATTGAATTGGAATAATTAATTATTTAATTAATTATTAGATATTTAGACTCTAAAATGATTAGTTAATTGTTGAATTAATTAATGGAATGATGTGTATGTTCAATTTTTTAATGTTTTTAAAGAATTATAGAATTAATTAATATGATAATTGTGTGTAGGACATGGCCTAATGCCTCAACAACCCATAGTGTGATAAGATATGTTGAATGGTAACAATGGAATTCAACTGTGATAATTATGGGTGAGACTTGGTATGCTTGTTCAAAATCCCATAGTGTGATAGAATACGATGAATAATAAAAATATTAATAATTTTGGAATTATTATAATTAACTTTAACATGATAATTCAGTTATATTATATCCAATGGGGATTTTTTAGACGTTATCATGGGCCGAAGTAGGTATAGAGAGTTCAGGTGTCCTCAAGAACCCGATCATTATCTGGTTAAATAAATAGTAATTGAATAACTGTAAACTATGTAATTTATTGTTGTTATGTATTACTAATACAACTTCCTACACATATTATTGACTTGATATTATTTTAAACATTGTTTGGGGTGGCCTACTTAATCATACTCAATCCCTACTAGGGGGGCCTGATCAGCACCTGGAAAGATTTCATGATTGTAGGACATGATAAGGGAAAAGGACATGTGTTAGATGAATGAGTTAGGATAGAGCATGGATTAGGGAACCTAACATGGTTTATTAATCTCTTGGGATTTCTCAATGTCTTCTCTTTGTAGTTTCCTTTTGGCACATGTCACATACATTAGCAAGACATATTTTACAATTTAATTTTGATATTGTACATCTATTTTTGTTCATCATATGATACTGGTATTATCCAGGTTATGATTATATGTCATTTAGTTATTTTTTATTTATTTTAAATTGGTTTATTACTCTAATAACGAGGTTATTGTCTCTTTATGATCGATATTAGACGCTCACTGCTAGTCAGCAGACTCTAGCATTCAGAGATGTGTGTTTGAGGTCATGTGACTAACCGGCTTAGGGAAATGGTGTGGCACCCAGGCTGGGATGTTACATGATTTTTTCAATAAAAATCATAATTTTTAACTATTCAAAAAATAAATATTTTCAAAAAATTCTAAAAAATTCACTAAATGATATAATTGTTATGTTTATTTTCTAAAATTATGTTTATTTTCACAAATAAATTTTAAAAAATTAGATAGAATTAATTTTAAATTATTTTCTCAAAGCCTGACTACTCCACCTTTCATAAATTTAATTATTCTTATTCATAACCTCAATTTAGTGGCTAGTTTATAATGGGAATGTAAAAAGAATAATATTTTAATAGAGTATCCTATTTATTTTAAACCCGATGATGAATACACCACAAGCTATCAAAAATATTGAATTTATTTTAAAATAATAATATTGTAATTTCTTAGGGTTTTACATTATATACCAAGATTGGTGTTTCATTTCATATATTCTATCCAAAATTATGTTCCACATTAAAAATATCGTGGTGTTTCTAGTCTATATTTCAGATACCATTAGCTTTGTGCTTCTACTGAAAACTAGAGGGTTCTATCTGATTAAATAATAAACTATTGAAATGTTTCTCTATAGAAAATCATGTTTATATTTAATTTGTATTCTATAACCATTTATAGGATAATTCAGATGATCTATCATTAAAACAAATCGATATGTTCCAATTCCATGAATTTTTGGATACAAGTTTGGATGTATATTTTCCTCTTTAGACCTTCCTACTTAAGATTCAATTTTTCAAAATGAAAAACTATCATTTATAGACATTTGTTAATAAACTAACTTTTATATTTTTGTTTAATAAACTATAGGGATCATGGTTTCCCCACATAATTATATCTATTATGTTGTAATCATTTAAGGGTATTTATATACATTATTCTAACCCTTAATGGTAACTAAACTTACTTCTGATACCAATGGCATGGACCCAACCATAATCATTACAAAATATGTAGTTTCAATTATGTAATTAATTCTCTTACATTTTAGGTTCTTATTATCTTTGGTTTTTGAGATAATTATGTCATAACTCATAAATAAAAACAAAATTTTATAATGTGTACTTCTTTGATAAGTACACACTTTTCCATAATATAAAACATTTGTAAAAAAATTTATTATCCAGATTGTTGTTTTGAAAATCAAATTGACATCTTCTTTGTTATTACCCACACTTAAAACCTATGATAATCATTTTAAATTGGGTAATGAGCACAAAAATCACATTAAGGGACTTAAAAAGAATAAAACCATTGAAATTTTTATCTTCATCTCAATATTAATTGAGAGGATAAAAAAAATTATTTCCACATAAAAAACACATTCACTTTTTACTATATGAAATCCTTTAAAACCCATAGTATGAAAATAAAAAAAAACTTTTTAGGAAACCTAGAGAAATTATATTAAAAACCTATATAGAAAATACCTAGATCAATGTTAAATCCTTATGATACACCCTTTAGTAATTCCATAATTTCTTATTAGGATAAGAAACATGACCCAAGGCATTGTAGTTCTATCTGATCAAACCCACTGTATAAACTATATTAGGCTCACATATTCATACTGAGATATAATGGGGATCATCCCATTATATAAACTATATCAGTCTCACCTAGTTCTAATATATAATTATCAATTACCATATCATGATTTAAACATTTTTTGAGTACACCTTTTCATTATAAAACCTCTCAAAACTATTTTCTAACTCATATGAAACACATTTTTGGATATCAAAATACCAGTTTCTTTTAAAAACAAATTTTCAACACAAGAATACCCAAATAAGGTAAAACGTGTTTTTATTTTAATAAAACAAGAAATATTATATAATAATATAAATATAAAATAACTTCTTTGATGGAGGTAATGACATCTTATGATGAATAATATAAAATAGAACATTCATTTTGCATTTTATAATGAAAGTCAAAATGTTATGTAAAAATATTCATTTTAATTTTTCTGAATGAAAGTAAAAAAGATACATAAAATGTACATAATATTATTTTAAATTCATATAAATACATTAATAAGATATTATTAAAATATGTACATGGAAAAATATATTTTGAAAATAAACATTTAAAACATTAAAACAGTGTTTTTAAAGTATAGTTTCCCTTACATAAAACCATAAAGATATTCTTTTAAATAAAATTAGAGAAATTTGACTGTGGTAAAACTTACCTTTATAATAAATTTAATCATAATTAATAATTTTATTGAAACATTTACGAGAACATGGAAATGAAAGGAAAATATATACAAAATTAATATTTAAAAGATTTAAATGAGGGTTTTAGAGAAAAATACCCCTAACCATGAGTTTGATACATCGTGTATATTTAATATAATATAGAATAATAAAATTATGTTAATTAAGTGTGATTTTAAGAACATTTTTCAATTTTATTATTCCTTTTATTTCCAAGTTATAATTAATGACTTAATCAATTAAATTGACATTAGTAATTTTAATTATATTTTCCTCATAATTCCTAAATGATTATGGTAGGTTGACTATGGTCAAAGTGGTATTTATTCCATAATATCTATAATAATTATTATGAATGAATTATAATTTTTAAATCAATACAACAATTTTAAATGTAATTATTAAATATGGTTATGAAAAATGAACTACATTACAATTATGGGGATAATAGACTATCCAAACACATGATTAACATTTCCATTTCTTAGTGATCATTAAAGAAAAAAGTTAGGTATTATAAAAACTATACATAATGAAAATAACATAAAAATTTCCATATTATTTATTGAATTATACTTATATATATATATCATCTATGTGATGTTGTGATGAAAAATATATCATGTCACTTATTGGAGGTGGTAGTCCACATGTACACGCGAATGGCATGGCCAATTTTAGTGATTTCAAAGGTATGAAATTAAATGATATATTTTATTTTGAGAATTATAATCATGGTATGAATATTTTATATGTAAATTAAATACATAATTACATCTATCTATACGAGTAAGTTATTTAAAAATAATTTTATCAGTTCACAAGGTGATAGTTGGATGTACACATGAATGGTGGTATTATTTCATATTTTATATAACATTAGATGATTATTGGTCAGTAAATAAACATAAAAACATCTTAGTATATGTATTATACTAGTATAATTATTTTATAATGAATTATAAATTTCTGAAGAAGGTAGATGAATAAATAAAATAAAAATACTTGATTATGAATAATACATATTCTTCAGACAACCACTGAAATATTACCTTAGAATCATTAATTGGGTGGTTTTATGATCGAAAAATAATAATATAGGATATGGGGTTGTATATAAGGAAGTTATTTTGTCATTTATTGACTGAAATGATGTTTTATATATGTGGAGAAAAGAGAATAAGACATTCCCTTTTATATGTGAGGGGAGGGGCACTTTTCATATTTTTAGAGAATTAAATTAACCTAAATTAATTATTATCTTAAAATGGATAAAAATTAATATGTTTCTAGTGAAACATGAGGTTATGTATAAATTCTCTCATTCAATAAAAATTGTAATAATTTAGTTTATTTTTAACCATTACCTTTTTATTTTAACGTCATTTAACCATTTGGGACAATTTCTGTGGAAATAATGTTTTTACTCTTTGGGGTCAAGAAAATTTCTATAAAAAACAAAAATAGAAAATAAATATACCATGGTGAATATTTTAAACCCTTTAATAGTTAATTAAAAAAATACTGTTTTTAGTAATTTTAAATCATTTAATAAGACATTATGTATTATAAAATGTCATTAATGTCAAATTTGATACTATACATATATTTTGACTTCAAAAACATCTAGATAACGATTGAATTTGAATATTTACCTTTCAAACACCCTGAATATGATATAACTATTTATTAAATTTCAATAAAAAAATAATTAATACAACTTATATTAATTTTAACATTTTTAAACTTCATTAATTTATTTTCTTCTTAATTAAATAACTATAGTCTTAACGTTGTATAAAAATTTAAGGTAGTTATATAAATAATAAAATATAGATATAAATAATAATTTTTAAAATAAATAAATTATTCCCAAGATAACTATTTACATTCGATCACTATTTTTTTATTCCATTTTTGAACACATAAGATATTTCTTAAAGTAAAAGAGTAACATTTTTTCATTTTCTTTACTTAAATTATTATAAAGTACATAAAAATTTCCATATGGAAAACATTCCATATATTAAAATATTGGATTATTATGGATGAAATTTACTCATAAAATAAAAATAATTCAAGTTTTAGTGTTACTTTTTAGAACTTTTATGATCATATTTAACAATTATTACATAATTTTCCCATAGTGTTGTAATAATTATTTACTACAGTTACAGTTCATAATGAATACAAATAAAGTTGATCTTATTAAATAATGTTAATTATTATTATTCTAAATATGGAATCCATTTATCAAATTAAATTCACATAATTGGAAGAAATTAATTTAATATTAAACTCGTAAATGGGATGAAAAACGACTTTTTGAAGAAAATGATTCCTTAACATTAATTTTTTTTATATCAAAATTCAACATAAAAATGATTTCAACTACCCAAATTGGATCATTATTAATATAATAAAACCAATGTTCCCTTTTAAACCGTTTTAAAGTATGTATTCACTTTTTAAATGTATTAAATGAAAAGATATTCATTAATAAAATAAATATATTTTCACTATTTATCAAAAAATTAATCGTTTCAGAATTTCATGAAATATTCACTCTAAGAGAATTTTAATATTTTGAATTTAAAAATTGAAATTTTTATGAAATTAAGACCCTATAATTTATAAATAAAATTTTAAATACAAAATTGTCAGAATAGATTTTAGTAAAAATATTTCGTTCTTAATTAAAAATCACACCATATTTTTATAATGAATATAAAAATACAATTTTTAAATATTAACTAATATGAATATGATTTAATCAAACATTACATGAGTTTTTATTGGATAAATATTACACACAAAAATATAATTCTAGAATTTATGAAGTTATAGTGAGTTCTACAATTATTATGTAATAGGGATTCAAGGCGAGAAATTTTTATAAGAAAACTAACCAATTATAGTGTTTTTTAAATTCATTTTCCTATTATTATTTTTAATTGGTATCACACTATTATTTCTTAAAAACGAGTATAAGAAAAAAATTTAAGTTAATTATAATATTAATTTTTCACTTTTTTTAAACTATGAAGAGTTATATCATATATGATTTGAGTTATTGTTTCATGTTATTTTATAGTGAATGTAAAATATTGTTATAAATTCTTAATTAATATACTATTAAATAAATTTCTAAATATTGAGAAAATATTAAATTATATTTTTGAATATGAGTTCATAAATAAATTGAGTTCATTAATCTTTATCTGCATCCCACTACATGGAAATGGATGTTTTCAATCTGGGATAAGATAAACATAAATTCAATCATAAAGATATCTAAAATATGGTATATTTGATTAAATATATAGATGGATAAAATCCAAACTAAAAAGGTAAAATAAATTATAATATTAAGAAACTTGTGAATAATTTTTCGTTTGTAATATAATTTAACTAGTATCCTTGAACAATAAATTATTTCATGAATTTTAATCCAATATATTCTCTGGTTGTTAAAGGTGTTATATACAAGGAAGATTGAAATTGGATTTATTATTTTTTAGGATTGGTAAAAAAACAAAGGGGGAGATTAAAGATCCATTTTTTAATGATAGATTTCATATAAACATATCATAAAGATAAATATATGAGACAACAAGATAACCATTGATTACAATTTCATGATATAAAAAATAATGTAATATATATATGAGTATGATGAAATAATATGTATGAAAATCATGATCTAATGGAAAAATATTCACGGTTTCCAATAAATGAAATGATTATTTCTTCAATAATAAAGGGAAAATAATTTTTTATCTATTATAATATTCATGATTAATAAGATTTACTAATGGGAAATAATATTTATTTTATTAAGATACTCATTTATATTATTAGATAAAAAAATTAATTGGTTGGTGTTTTATTAGAATGGAGTCCTAGAAAAAACCCTTATAATTTATTATTAATGTATTATTTAATGATGAAAATATAATAAAATGAATATAGATTACTTTTTGATGTTTTAGTAATATTTTTAGTATTTCAAGAAAGTAAAAATGAGTTCTATAATAATTTTGAGACACCCTAATTGGGTAAGGAAAAAGTAAATTCTTTAAAGTATTAGTTTTATAATGTTGAAATGAAATTATACTAAATCTTTGAATTTCTATTGAATATAACCAAATCAACAACGGTAAAGTGAATAAACATGGACATAATAAAGGATAAAAAACTTTTTTTATATTTTCAATTCTATTGGTACATATGTGGTATGTAAAAATTATACTAAATTCACTGATATACATATAAAAAAATTATATTCAACTAGAAAAATATATATAGAATATTTTTCTATTTATATCAGATTAATTTAGTTACAGTTTTGAATTAATAAATATATATATAATATATTCAATTATACTCAATAATTCATAATTCTATTGCATGTATGGATGACACATGAGATTTCCACTAGACAAACACTGTTTATTTGATCTACCCTATTTTAAATAGGTGTATATTAAACTCATATAATCATAAAAAACTAAAATTATTCATGTATTTTACTCAATATAGTTTAGGAATGAATTATATCTAAAATTTATAATATCTATTTTATACCAGATACATATTTTTTTATGTTATCTATGAAATCCCTGACATTAGATTCATACTAAATAAATTTTTGTTCTAGAAATTATGGTACTTTTTTATAATAATATTTTATCCAATAAGGTTTATTCTAAATTTAGATTTTATAGTTATGTTTTTTAGAGATTGAAATTTTATTATTCTTGAAATATGAATAATTTTCTTGATACATTGTTGTATAATACGATAGTTTGTAAAATAATTTATGATAAAAAATTTATTTCATTTCATGGTGATAAGAAATTTCATAGATCATTGATTGAAAATAATATCTCTAAAATATTCTAAAATTATTTCAAATTATTTTTTATTAAATTTATGCGTCTTTTTATTGATTTTGAAAAATAAATTTTAATAAAATGTTATAACTAGAATCATTATTTTTGAATATTGTTTCAATTTTTCATAGATTTAAAAATTTAAGAAAATATAGAATAATTTGTTTCTAAAAGGAAGAATATGGTGAAATATATCTTATGTGAGTTTTATATAGCCATTTTATATATTTTATACATATTTTAATATTCTATAAATAATTAAATTACATTTGTAATTTTTTTTGTTGAATGATGTGATGAAGAAACTTAAGTAATGTGATGAAGTACATGATAAAAATTATTTTATTTATAAATAGAGTTTATGTAACTAGTCAATTTGAGAGGGGAAACCCAAAAAAATATATTTCCAGATTTATAATATATTTATATATCTACAACCATCCTATATAAAAGATATCTAACAAAATATAAATTAGATTCAAATTATTCATCTTGAGATCCTAAAGAACTTATTTTTTTTTAATTTATACATTGTTTTCATCTAGAGGGGGATGTTAATATTTCTTATTTTTTTGATTTAGTTCGAATGAAACCTTTATAAAATAACTCCATCATCTTTTAGAATTATATTCCTATAATCATCTATAGATTTAACATTTTTATTAATTACTTTTTACACATATTTTGGAAGGTTAAAAAATGGTATTCTTTCTAAATGAATATAATTATTAGGTAAATTTTATTGGCATTGAAAAAGAGGGTTTTGTTGATTCATTTCAAGTTGTGTTTACTTTATATTAATAGGGGATAAATGCGATTCAAGTGATACCTATCAGACTAATGTAGTATCCTACATTGTGGGTGATAATTATAAATCTATTGTGTGTTATTGTGATGTGAGTAGCGTAGTTCACTCCCTAATAACTGGACCAGAGGTCCACATGACCTCAATAATGACTCCTCATATGCTAGAGGCTGTCGACTAGAATTAATGGTCTACTATGTTACAATGGGTAGACTATACTCTATTATTAGAGTAAAAAAAATAAAAAAAAATAAAAATAAAAAAACCATAACAATAATCGAAGTATTCATAATGAATATAAATATCCATGATAAAAAAATTGAATATCAATTCATATAGTCATACATTCCAACTTTCCACCAATTTATATAATCATATAAAAAAATAAACAAAAGAAATCAAATATAAGGATGCTCCACTACCATCACTGAGACTCATCATAATACTACATCAAAGATATAAATATCCACCATGAAATTATATCTATATACCCAACCAATACCTATGATCTTGAGGTCTAATCAAGTACCAAGGTTCCTAGGTGACCTAAGAATGGTTTCAGTAAAAAACTACAGGCCACCAATAATGGCTAACATAATTATTAAAACAAATTTATTCATAAGTTATGTGATCATAAAAATAAAAAATGAATAAGTCTAATAAATTAACCATAATGGATCCTAGGATTATAAGCTTATATTAGGGATTGACCATTACTACTTTTGGCTAGTATTTTAGGTCTTTGAGAATGATCTATACCATCAGGTAATAATGACACTCCACCCTTGAATCAATATCCAATATATATATATATATATATATCCATGGTAATGGAACCCTTGTATAAAAACCAGCTTGGTTTAACTGAACAAGTCACATGAATAGGGTTTTCCACATGGTATGGTGAAAAAATGAAACAAACATGTCTCCAATATAACTTTATAGGGGAAAACAAAAAGTGTAAAATTCAGAAGAAAAGTATATATCATTGAGAAAAAAACCAATCCATGTAGATATACCATAAATGTGATAATAAAATAAAAAAATGATTTTCAATGTGACCATCCATCCCTACTACGCTATTCCATTACAAAGGCGACGACGCTCAAGAGAAGCCAATGATATTCCATTTCCATTACTTGTATCCTAATAAATTGAATCTATAAAATATCAATGAAACATTAGGGCATGAGCATAAATCCCAGTGGTATTAAACAAAATAATATATAAAATTTCTAATATCATGAAAATATTATCTCTAACTTAAAAATAGTTTATAATGTATTTCTAGAGGAGAAATTGTATTGATAAAAATACCTTGGGATTTCATAAAAAATATTTCATATTTACTCAATAGGGTATATAAAAATTTATATAAGAAAACATGTGATCATAGGAAAAATTATCCTTTGATACAAAATAAGGTAAATATGTGAGCAATCCAACCATGAAATATACCATCATGTGAAAAGAAAGAATAAATGATAACGAATACGATTTGGGATATAAAATATTGGAATATATATAAGAAATAAAAACAAGACTAAAATAAGAATAATGTCGATAAAACCAATATTGATTCTGATAATGGTGTGTCAATATCACAAATCTTATAGTGGAATCCCACAAACTAAAGTGACATGTACACTTCCTGATACACGTATGGGCCCCAATGTTCTATGATTTTGAAAAAATATTGGAAAACCTTTCTCACAACTTATAAATAATTTTTAATAGTGGAAAATATCTACTTCTATGATTAAAAAATAATTTTAATCAAAACCACCTTTAAGGTATTTTTTCAACACATAGTGTGTCCAAAATAGTTTTTAATGAAAATAAATAAAATTATAATCAATTTAAATTTTTTGATAGAGACTTATACCTCATGAACATTAAGAAAACTAAACAGATTAGTCTCCTAATATTTGGGTTTATTCTCGTGGTAAAAGGGCTTCAAGGTCCTATGAAAAACACTCTTGGGATTTCTATTGTTTATTATAGGAATATGGGAAAATGATAGGTTTATAAGAGGTTTTGGATATTTATTTTAATTATATATAATATAACACCATGGTGTAGACTCCTAACCCACAACATAAAGGTAGTTTAATAAAACATTTCTGTAGTGAAATACAAAGGGCCACACCATAGCCCTTCTAGTCAAAACTATGTCCAAAAACCTAGGTTAAGATCCTATTTTCTATATAGAGGGTGGTCTTCGACATAGTCTTAAACACCACATTAGAGGTCCAGACTATCAAAATAGGGAAATACTATATATAAATCCCCCTAGAAAAGATACCCCATATTTTGAAGAACAAACTGAACTCCCATATAAAAATCCATGACACAACCTTCATCTCCATGCTGCTAGAATCAATCAAAAAATACTATGTCATCGATTCTACTTTATGTCACTACCATGTTGAATATGGAAGTGTAAAAAAAATTCCTCCTCCAAATAACTATACAACAACCAGCTAGTCTACACCAAAAAATCAAATTACATGCCCAACCAGTCTATCTTTTGTTGCGACCCATTATAATATTCCAAAAAAAAATGACATTTTCAAGAAACCACTAAAACCCCAAAAACTCAAAATACCATCCATTAATCATTAAAATAATGAATACTAAAACATAGAGGGTGTCATAATTCTCCCCAATAAAAAATATTGGTTCCCCTATAATGTATCCTACTAATATATATGTCTAAAATGTAAAGATACTGAGTATTGATCACCCCCCAATTTATAAATGAAATAAAATAGTTACATAACTGGATAATTATTACCACAAACATGATAATGCCCCTAATAAACCACATTATGAAAAAAAATAAAAGATAATTTATCATACTTCACAATCCAAATCCAACACCCCAAAATAGGTTCAAAATAACAAATAGAGCATTATGCAAAGAAGCATTCCAAAGGATTCCAAAACTAGATCACCAAAACCTGGGATCTAAAAAAGGATATCACAATGAAGAAAGATCCTTGATAATGAGTGATGAGGCTCCATTGTAAGGGTAAAAAATGGCATTTGAGTGTGCTTAGATCCAACTCACAAGATAATTATCCCACAATAACTCTAATGGAAATCAAAGGCTAGTCAAATTCACCACTCAACCAGAAATAAACCTAAATCCCATGTATTAAAGAATTAACCTGAGGTCCTACATATATCTAAGGAAACCTATACAATTAGACCTATGGTCTACACCACACAAGGGATATAACAACAACCTGAAATGAGGTAAAAAACACCACCCCAAATGGGAAACTAAATAATAACACTAGAAGTATTCATCCATGACGTCCCTAAGAAAAAAATTCCCCAAACACAATGAGTATAAAACAAAAAGTGGGTTTTCATCCTTTAAAACTCAATAATATCAAAAAATAATCATGGAAACATTCTAAAACTGTTCTCATAGAATAGTATCCATGAAAATACAATCCCCACAGATCTAAACATCAATCCAAAGCTCACATGACTATTATAGTAGACAAAACAATATCTAAAGGATCCATTAAAGAAGAACTACTACAGATAAATATGCGGAACGTCACCCAAAAAATGAAAGAGAAAAAGAATCATTTAAAAAATTAACCAATATCATGTTTTGTAAACCAAGTAACCATTAGAATTAGGAATTCCTTCATTCTAAACTAAACAGAAACAATTTTAGAAATTAAAAACCCCAAACCCTTTCTCATCTTGTTAAATTTTAAAATGTTTTTAAAACTAATTTCAAAACAAGAAAAAATGTTGGAAAACCAAAACACGATTCCATGTTTCATAATATCAAAAAATATCCATTTTTAAAATATTTTCAATGTCAATTACACTTTTAAAATACATTAACCAAGGTTATAAGACCAAACATTCTACAAAAATAAATTTGGAAATCACTTATTAATATTATAATAGGATTCCTGTATTTTATCCCACAATATTAACTATATTAGAAAAATAAATCACACATAATTGTTTTTCCAAATACCTAAATCAAATAAATTATTTCCATGACATTCCTTGATACCGGACACATTTTACAAATAATCCAAATGTCCTTTCTTTAAAACCATAAAAATTTCCCCCTCAAACCAATTTTCCAATCACACAAATAAATTTCAAATCACATTAAAAAATAATATAAATATTCATAATTGAACAAATATATATGTAATTTACCATATAATGACATCAATACATTAGTTAACTACCAACCATAGGATTCATAGGAATGTATACAAAACCCAATAGGGTTTTTTCATGAACCAACTTTGGTGTTAAATCAAACCTCACTTCCAGCCTTTAAAAGTAGTCCCAATTTCCATATTTCTACAAAACAAGGCTACAAAGAAAATAGAGACCTGAAATATTTCTCCCCACCATATATATTCCATCTCAAATGGTTCCACAATAATAAATTGTGTTGATGCAAGGGAGAATCAATAAGGAAACTAAGGTTTATCATTTCAAACAAGGGAAGCCGCTTAAATATATATCCCTAAAAAATGGAAGAAATTATTTTATCATAAGGTGAAACCAAATAAGGGAAAATATATTCAACCTAATAGAATTAATTGTCCCTATGAAACATCTAGATGTTCATTGGGTCAATCCACCCTAGTGATAGTTTGAATGGAAGAAACCAGATCATTATATCCACCATGTCTCACATAACCCAGAGACGGTTCCAAATAAGATATGAATCAATGATAAATGAAAAGGCTCTAGTCTTGTTACATGAAGCCTCATATATAGTAACATATATCAAGAAATCTCAACCTATTGGTCCCCACTATGAGACTAAAAAATAAACTTCACCAATGTATCTCTTGGGAAAATAGTAAGGAAACTAAATACTATTACCCATGCACATAACCAAGATTCACCAAGTCGAAGGCTCTAATAAAAATATCATGGAATATTTTCAACCCTATTATTATCCCATATAACAAAGATCATATATTAAAAAATAATAATAAGTTATAAAAAAATTTGGTTGACCAATACCCTCAAATGAATAATCCCAAGGAGGATACCAAGAACACATGAAAACAAGGTTATCCTAGAACAACAACCACTCTAAATTTTTTGAGTGTTAAATCAATAAGACATGAAAGTAAAACTCTAGATACAATTGATATTCCACTCTTCCCAAGGAATACAATAAAATGAAGAAAACTAGTCCTTAAAGAAAAATATACTAAAGTAAACATATATGATTATATTAGAAGTACACAAATGAAAATTTACCATATTTTTCTTTAAACCATCCATCACTAAAACTATAATACAGAAAAGAAAAAATTCCCAACCCATTAGTATTATTAGATGTACTAAATAAAGGATAAAAAACTACTCTTGAGGAAGGAATAACACTCCAACTCAAGACATATATTTAGAACCCACTCAAACAAAATAGTAAGGGATCTCCATATCGTGATATCCTTTAGACCACATTAGATAACCATTACACACAATAATGGGTTATGAATAAAAAACAAGTCAACAAATAAAAAAATGATTTCAGAGAGGTTTCAAAGAAAATATATTAATGGAGCAGAAACCTATTTAAAAAGTATTCTATTTTAAAAACCTCCAAAAATCACTTGAAAATGAGTTTGACAAACAAATTTTTAATAAATAAACATCTCTAATTGAATTTTATAAAATATTGAAGTTGAAAATTATAAAACTTATTTATTTTATGGTTAAAACTCTTACTTTTAAAAAACAAAATCAAGCATGATTCATTTTTAAATTGTGTTATTATTTCCATTATTGAAATACATTAAAGGAAACCACTATTTAAACACCCAAATATCTTCCTGAACTGAAAAATTTATAAAATTGTTTTTCTATAAAATATGGAGCCTTATTATTAATTTAGAATTAATATTTCAAAATTCATTAACCCTTATATATTACAGGTTGAGAAAATGTATTTTAAAAACCTTTAAATATTATTAAATAAATTAATGAAGAATGTGAACTTATTTCAAGAAAAATATTTAACTTATTTTAAAAACAAATTTTTATATATTATTTAATGAGAAAAAATATTTTCAAAAATAGGTGATATAAGCCAAGAATTATTTTATAGGATAGTAATAATGGTTCCCATCTCAAAATTTTTTTTTCATGAAATATGATTTCAGAAAATAAATCAATTATTCCATCATTATACAAAAAAGCATTCTATAATATTTATTCAAAATTAATCATAATATTAACACATCCAAAAAAAACTCCTTTATCTATTTTCACTTCAATGATATTCACGCAACGAATCTTTGATTCATGGATATTTAATAATAAAATAAAAGGGTTGTGGAGTTATGATTGACCTAGATATGTGGTTGATAACCACGGGTTATGAGTTTCACTACCCCTTTAATGATTTCAAAACCATGTGACTTGTCACTGTATGGGTTTTCATTCCATCCTAATGATATTCACCGCATGATCTACTTTTTTCACCCAAAATACATGATAATTCCCAAGGAAACTAACACATGAAAATTAGGATAATAAGTCATTACAAAAAACCAAAACACATGGAAAATGTCACATAAAGAAAATAAATCCGGACTTATCATGGAAACTGAAGTGTCGTTATGAAAGGTTTTTATCATGATACTAATATCCACATACTCCTTGAGTGCCAAAATTTATAAAATACAGTCTACTAGACTCCCTAAAATAAACCCAAGTAGTGTCAAATAAACTCGATACATGTGATCTCTCTAATTATGTTTTTCAACAAACCATCCAGGTTCAAATAGACAAGCCAACCAAGAGGGTCTTCCACATGGTGAGGTGAAATAAAATGAAGAAATCAAGTATCATGTATAACCGTATAGGAGAAGAATATATTAAAATTTTCATGAAAGATACATATCCATGATTCAAACAAAATCCCAAAAACATGGTTAAACTAGAAAGAAAAAAATAATCAACTATAATAAGTCTCCATGAGACCACTTATGTCCACCATACTATCCCAAAATGAAGATGATGACACTTAAGAGAAGATGTAAAATTAAAAATTCACTCCATTCACTTGTGTCTTGTACAATTAGTGGTGTTACACACACTAAAGTGATATGTCCATTTCCTAACACACCCAAGGTCCCAAATGTGACATTCTTTCCAAAAAAAATCGAAAACATTTCTCACAATTTATTAATCACTTTTCACATCAAATACTCTACACATTCATTCTTGATAAAAAAATATTTAATATAAATAGATTTTATGTAAACGTTTTCACACATAGTGTGTCTAAAACAATTTTTCAATGAAACCCAATTTAAAAGCATAGAATTCATAACAAGAATAAAAATTCATATCAAATAGAACATTTTTATAACAAAACCCAATTAATTGAACAATAACATCAAATTATTCAAGAATTTTTTGTTTTTTTACAAACACCTACTAAAAAAATTAAGAAAACATATGGATCAATCTATTGAATATGAGTTTTTCTCCTTCTAAAAAGTTATTTAAGTTCATTTGGAAAGCTGTCTAGGGAACCTATGTTTTGAAGGAGGAAGATGGGAAAAGAATAATTTTGGAGGTTGGTAATGGTATTTATAACCATTCGGTAAAATATAACACCACACAGTTACCTCTTGGACCATGACACAAAGGTGATGGAAGAACCTATTTCCATGCCGCAATACAAAGGGCCACACCATAGACCTTTTGGTCAAAAAACAATGTCTGAGAACCCCAGTAATGATATTATTTTCTATGAGGGGGTCTAAAACTTAGTTTAAAAAACATTTCGTAGAGCCCCACTATCAAAATTGAGTAATGATGCATCCAAATCTCCACAATGTAGCTAAACTATGTTTTCAAGAACATCCTAAAATCCTCTTCATGAATCCACACCTATTCTTTATCCTCTATACTAAAATTATAAATTGAACATGAATCCTATAATATTTCCTCTACAACATAGGAAACTAATTCCGTATACAGAAGTGAACCAAAGTTACACCTCTTGGAAGCTAAGACACATATAACTAGTATGCATCATAATTATCCCATTCTAACCCACATCTGTCCTATACACAACAAAGTCCCCTGTAAAATTCTATTTAAACTCAATAAAATTTAAAAACAAATCCAAACCCTAGGAACTAAAACTACCATACCATAAACATTAAAAGAGATTTTACCCAAACCCAAAGGGTGTGACAACACTCCCATAAAGTTATTTCACACATCATCCTCTTGGGGTTTTTAATACTCCTCCAGGAACCATCACATCTAGGTAGAATGACATCCTATCCAATAATCACAATTCACATTATCTGGGAATAGTGACCCGCTATGATGTAGCTCACACAATAATACCATCAAGGGAGAATAGATTCCCATCCTAAAATTACCTTCATATATCATTGGGGTGGAAGTAATTTTAACACCATGATATTTTAAGACAACACTATGTTTTATAGCATACCTAACACACAACACTATGTTTAAATGAACTGTGATACAATATTGAAATGTTCCTATTTAATCATGATCGATATAACCTAGTAGTTATATTGGTAGGTATGAATAGTATTAAGGAATTTATGATATATATAGAGGTCCTACTAAATATAAATAAATTTTGAAATAATAATAAATTAGAGATACACTCTAATAATTATATTTTATTCTAAAAAATGTGTTTTCTTCAAAAATATTTTTTATTATTTTTGTGAGAAAATATTTTAATTAATTTTTGAATAATTTAAAAAATAATTTTATAAATTAAAATTCATTTTTTAAATCATCATATAGATATTAACTTATTTTTAAATTTATTTATTGTTAGTAAAATATTTGTTTCTCAGTGAATAGTGAAAAATAAAAATTTTTTAGTGAAACTCTTTTTTATAAATTAATTAATTCAGAAAACCCATTATTATAATAATTTGAATTAAAAGTAACATAATTATTTTTATTGATATTAAATCACATTAATTACATTTAAATAAATTTTTTACTCTATTTTAGTATATGTTTATTTTTAGGCTTAAGAACACATTTTTTCGAAAACTGTTTTGAAGTACTTAATATTTCACCTTTTTAACTAATTATAATATCCCTATAATGGGTAATGATTTAAAATAAATTTCTAGAATATATATCAATAAATATTAATCAAATTTCATGTAATTATTATTTCTTGTCATATAGTTTTTATATGATCATCTTATGCTTGAAAAATACATTTCTTGAAAACCCATTTTTTGATAGGCCTAATAGTTTTACATTAAATTAAACTCTGAAACTTCTGTAAATTGAATTTGATAAAATGGATTCCATATTTGGAATCATTTTTATTTATATAATATATTATTTTCAACTTAATTTTTGGTCATAATTAATAGTAAATATATTAAAAACCAATAGTTTCCTTGGTAAAAATATTTAAATGCTAAAAGTGAGTATCTTGAGTGTAAAAGTAGATATCATGTTTGAAAAATGTTTATATTGTATGTTATAGGTGTAAATAAAAGTTATATATCATCTATTACTTTTTTTTACAATTTTGGAGGCACTTGTATTGATAGTTTATTCCCATTATTGAATGGTTTTGAGTATTTACAAGAATGAAAATCGTCCTCCCTCATTAATGGGCACCCAATCTCCTCTCCATTTAAAAAGATCCTAAAACAATTTTTTCAGAAAATACATACCAAAATTATTCATTAGTTCAATATACTTGAACTATAGGTCCCTTTTTATCATAATTTCAATATAGAAAGGCTTTCGGTATAATCATAAAGTGGTTGTTCAAAAAAGAGGTATCGTTCTTAACTGATAATTGTTCTCTTATTTCATCTTGAACCTCCATTAAATATTAATAAATCATATCGATATTAAAAAAATAAGTTTCTAGAATATAATTACGTTACTGAAATAACATAAATCCATCCCTAATTCCATCAAATGAGAAACAAAACAATCATTATTGTATAAGATGGACTACCGCCTCATGAACTGATGTAACTCGTTTCCCATCATCTCCTATCATGGTTATTTATGATGATAAAATTAATGTTTATATATGATAAAAATTAATTATTATCCGTTATAATAATTTAATATAGCATACAAACTCTTAAATTAACATTCATTTAAAATTCATAACATCGTTTGTGTGTACGAAAGACTAACACCTCACATAGTGGTGTGATTTGTTTTATGACCACATTAAATATATAGTATAAGTAAGTGTATTTAAATAAAATATATGATATTTAGAATATATTTATCACTATGTATGTATAAAATAACACTTAGCTTTTCCCTTCATAATTTTTTTTAAAAATTAAAATGCTACGCATGCGTACATACAACCCACCTTCTCTGTGATTGTAATGTAGTTCATTATTCAAAACCATATTTCATTGTTGGTTTTTAAATTATTATTTATGTATAAAAATTAGAATTATTTCTGAATTATTATTATTTACATGATTTAATAATTACATATTTGATGATGTTCAACACATATATTTTGTTTTGAAATAATGAACTAAGAATCCTCAAAACACCAAATTTGGAGAAAACTAAACAAGAAATAAAATATGTTATTAAAAGAAATAAAGAAAATAGATTAACATGAAGTTATTAAAATGGAAATGGTTAATAAAAAAATTACATAAATATATTATATATGAGATAAAATACATACTTGAAAAATTCTTGAGTAGAGGTAAATATTATCATCTAAAAACATCTTTTCTTGATAAACATGTTCATTTATGAACAAAATTTCATTTATATGGTGTATATAATTCCCCCCTTAAATATTATAAAAAAAATCCTATATAATTCATTGTATTATATTTTACAATTAAATTAATTCATTCATGGAGGTAAAGATTCAAATGTAACCAAGGTGTTAAGGATTTATCCTTCAATCTCATTTTAATCATCAATTTTATGCTTGTTGTTAATTGAAATAAATTATTTTATAATTTCCTCTAAAACCCATTTAAATTTATTATCATATTAATAATAATTATATTTTCATGTAATATTAACATTTTCCTTACTTTGGTTCATATAATTATTGATTAATATTTTCAGTAAAAATCAACATTATTTTTATCCTCTATCGAAATCTATTTCTCTTATTTGTCTATGTTTTAATAAAAATATTTTCAATTTTTTTTAAAAATTTATTATGTGATTATTTAAATTATTTTTTTTCATGTGATTAATTTTTATAAAATTGGTTGAAGTGATATATTCTTGTAATTTTCTAAATGAGGTGCTTTTTAACCGTTTTATGACAGTATAAAATAAATGTATCTTTTAAATTATACTGCATCTATAGAATTTCCCATCATCATGACTAATAACCTCTTTTAATATTCCTTTATAAGATTCCCTCATTATTTTTAATGAATAATTTTTCAATAAAATTTTGACTTTTTAAAATTTTTAGAAGTTATTTCAAAGGTAAAAGTGAATTTTCCTTGAAAATATATTCCATGAAATCTTTGAAAGGCATTTTAATCAATGGATAAAACCATTGATGTTTTTTATTTATTCTAAATTATGTATATATGTCTCCCACATGTATTTTTAACTTATCACAAAAACTTTTATGGGAGAATAATTGCCTTATATTCCTCTCTCAAATTCATTCATTATGAAATTTATAATAATTATGATATGATGTAATATTATGAAACCCATTTTATTCCACCTGTGATTAATTTGTTTATTCCTTATTAATGACTTCCATTTGATGGAACACATAATCATGAACTTGTTATGATGAGTGAGACTAGATGAAACTCCAATAAACAGGGTAATGTTTTTTTCTTGAAGCATCATGAATGGAATTAAGGAGTAATACTAATCCATTATGAGACTTTGTCCATAATGTGATATCGTCTTTAAAAGTTAGCCTTGAATAATCTTTATATCATGTTATATGTTACTGCCCAATTTTATATGATTTCTTTATCTTATTATACCATCTTCTATATTCCATTATTCTATGTGATTACTCATGAACCTTATCTTTTATGATATCATGTTATGAATTTGACTCACAAGTTATTCATATTTATTAGGTTTATTCAAATACTAGTATTTTTTTCACCACTTTTTTCTACGTATTTTCCCATGTTATCATATATTGTTTTGAGAGAAGAAATGAATTTATGGGCTCACTTAAAATAATTAAAATATAAATAATGATTTTATTTTTTATTTCCTTTTGATTTCTTATATACCTAATCTTCCAAAGAAACTAGAGCTCAACATCATTGGGTTAAATTTAATGTATTTTTAAGTTAAAAATAATGTACTAATATATGTAAAATTACTATGTCACTATAGTTAGTATCATAGTAAAGGATTAAATAACCTATGGTAACTATGATGAGAAGATATTATCAAGAAACCATAGGATAATTGTAATGATAATTCTAGGTATAGGAAAATATATTTGATTTTTGGAAAAGGATAAATAAAGTGGTTTTTAAGAAATTATATCCCTATATAGATATAACAAATTGATGTTGATCTGAAACAATTTTAACTGGGGTAAAAAACGTATAAAAGAGTACATTTATCTAGATGTGATCATCACTTAGTGCGTGATATCGGGCCTTGCTATAGACTCATTTTGATACTCTCAGGGTATTTTATTTGGTGATTTATCAAACTCATTAGGAACCTTTATGAAGGACATAAAAATGTTGTTTGATTATGAAAGATAATATGAAACAATACTATTGATAACATATATTGAATCCTATATACTCATAACTCTTGATATACTTATCATTTATAAGTTATTTCTTCCATTTTTTTAATATTTCCTTTTTTAAATTAATTAATTAATATATTTACATCTTATTTTATTATTTTAGAAAATATATGGAAATATAAGAAAACATGCCAATAACCAATCTGATGGGAAATGTAATTATTTTCCAAATGATAATACTAACCTAATGAGAATGAAAACTGGAATTCTTATGATAATGAAAAATTAGATATCATAAACTATGATTAAAAACCTAAAAATATTTGAATATCAAAACACATAAAAGTAGAAAAAGATGAAATCTCATTAAATATCAAGTTCTAATGATGAAAAATAAAAGAATATTCAATATCTTAAATGTAAAAAATTTGGGAAGAGAAACCATATAAAATTCCTTAATGAAACTATAAGATGCATTATGTGTTGTAAAATAGGGCATAGTGTATCTAATTTTTGAAGGAAAATAAATATTATTTTTAACATGGCATAGATAAATTAAGATCTACCTAAGGAACCACTAACAATTTAATATCCTAGATGTGGGGAAATTTGTTATTATCTATATAAATCCCCAAATCCTTGGATTAATTATTGATGCAATTATGATTATTTTAATGGAAACATTAATGTGTTTTGGGTTTGTAATTCAATAATTAGGTTATTGAACTGTTTTTTTAATGGTATCCTGAAGCTTCTAAGGATCATTTAACAATATTTTATCATTATGTATTTGGAAGAATATATTGAATGGAAATGATGAACGGTAAATGCAATTTAATGGAAAAGAAATATTTTATGTAAAAAAACACAATTTAGGAAAATATAAACCTTAACATGTGCATAATTTTGAGGTAATTATAGTCAATAAGGATTATTTTATTTTGAGAAAAAATAATTTGTATAAAATACATTAGTTTTTAATAACTAATTTGATGATTAATGTTATTTTGAGGTTATTCATCATATTTTTAATAATATTATAACAATTATATAAATATGGTATTAGAAAAAGGGAAACTTTCATTTCGAGTTATAACCCATTGTATTCGGCGAGGCCATGGGGATAAAACCCACAAACAAAGGGGGATAATTTTATCGTTCCTAACGTAGACCTATGTGATATACTAAGTACTATGAAAATATTTTAAATTAAATGTTTTATGGATAAATATGAAGTTAATTTAGGTAAACATATTATAGGATTAAATCTTTTTATAATTACTAAGAGTTTTTGGTGAATGATGATATTTATTGAAATGTTTTATTGGGTTGAGGAACATGTAACCATTAGGTCTACTATGATATTTAACATGAAAGATTATTTTTCAAAAAAAAATCTTTAAATGGTGAAGTTATTTGGGCTGTAAAGTTATTTTGTTATGGAATGATTTACGTTGAACTTCAGAATTTGTGATTAATATGAAGGTGAATTCATTTTGGGAGTTATCTTACCATATACTAAACATTACTTATTTCAACTAATTACTAAATACCTGATGAATGTATTGATATCATTTTATGGTATCATATGATCTGTTATAAGTTAATTTCAGTACTTTAAGCATAAAAAAAATATTTTATACATATCATTTGGAGAAAAGTATTAAATTGTGGTGAAAAAAGATTAATGGATGAAATTATACATTTTCATTAAGTATATTTTCAAATTATCTTTATTTTGTATGGTTAAATTAATCTTCAAATTTTGGGAAATGACCTTGGGATAAAAAATTATTCATTTTCAACAAATAGATAGTCTCTTATCTATTTTAAAAACATATTATAAAAGTATCTCATAAATGGATATTCTTTTCAAATATATGTATCAAATCCTAACTATGATATCCTATTTGAAAACCTATTTATTTGATGGCATTTTTATTTCAAATCCCCTCTTCTTAAGTGGGTGTTTTATTAACTATTTTAAAAATGGATTTTCCAAAAATGAATTTTTTAATATAAAAACACGATTACCGAGGATAAGTTAAAATTTTGAGGATGAATTTTATTTATGGTGGGTAGAATGTAACACAACAAGAATTTAAAATAAAACTTTTTTTATTATGTATTCAACAAACAACACTAAGATTAAACGAATTGTGATATAATATTAAAATATTGTTATTTAAACATGACCGATATAACCTAGCCATTAAATTTGGGTTTATAAATAGTATTAACAACTATATGAAATATATAAAAATTTATAATCAATAAAAATTTATTTATAATTATTAATATATAATCACTAAACTATTAAGCAGATATTTTATTCTATAAATAATATGTTTCCTTCAAAAATGATATTAATAGTTTTTTTTGTGAGAAAATATATTAATTACTTTTTCAAACTTTTCGAAATTTTATTTAATAAGATAAAAATAATTATTTAAATAATATTAATAATATTTACATTTGCTTAAATTTTGGGATTTTTCATAAAATATTTATTTTTCAATTAACAGTAAAAATACTTATTTTTTTACAACATTGTCAATTCTAATAAATAAATTATATAATTAAAAAGTATTATTATTAATATAATTTGATTTAAAAATAAAATATTTATTATTTTTTTATATTTGATACAAATAATTATATTTTAACTATCTTTATAATGGATTTTAGTGTTTGTATATTTTTTGTCTTAAAACATATTTTTCTTAAAACTATTTTAAAGTGCATAATATTTCTCAATTTTAAATAATTAAAATAATCCCTAATGAGGTATGATTTAAATTTAATTTGTATAATATATATATAAATAATTATTAACTTATATTCATTTAATTATGATTAATTTTCATTTTGTTATTATAAGATCATCTTATAATTGAAAAATACATTTCTTGGATAACTGTTTTTTGACAGGTATGCTAGTTTTACGTCAACTAACATTATATAAATTTTGTAAGTTGAATTTGATTAAACTAATTCTCTAATTATAATCATAATAATTAATATTCTATAATATGGTCATCTTAGTATTTTTTCAAAAATAATAGTAAACAATAGTAAATAAATAGTTACTGCTATTAAACAACAAGAAGGGTAAAAGTGAGTAACATCAAGGTAAAGATGTTTAAATTTTAAAAAAATGTTTAATTTAAATGTTATAGGTTTTTATTGGCTTTATATCTCCTCCAGTAAATTATTTTTTAATTTTTCAGGCACGTGGATTGAGAGCGACTTCCAATTATTGAATATTTTTGGGAGTTTACAAGAATGTCTCTCCTCCTCCCTTATAAAATGAAACCACATATCCCCTTTTTTAAATTCCTCAGAAACCATTTTATTTTTAAAATACATGACCAAATACATACCTTAATTCAATCCCCATTTTTTAGGATCATTATTTTATTATAAATCCAATCTAGGGGGTATTTAGGTATAATCATAAAGAGGTGGTCCAAAGATGAGGTATCATTCTTAACCGACTTTCTTTCTTTTATTTATTATTCTACCTCCATAAAATATTTCCCAAGAATAATGATATAATAAATTTAGTAAATCCCATATTCTAATATGTTTTTGTTTTAATTTAATAACATTCACCTTATCCACTTCCATAAAATTGGAAACAAAACTATCATTCATGTGTAAGAAATACCACCACATCATATACCAATGTAACTCATTTTAAACTATTTATTCTCACATGTATTCATGATAGTGGATTTAATATTTTTATATTATAACCATGACATATTATTAATTCAAAAAAAATCATTATATCATATATATTTATACATTACCATCCACTGAAAAATGATAACATTGTTCGTGTGTATAGAGAACTACAACCTCACGAAGCGATGTGATTCATTTTTTTTATTACCCCATCACACAAATGGTATATGTAAGTGTAATTAAATAAATAATAATATATTTAATATATAATGATAATTATGTAAAAATAAACAATTATTTACCGTCTTTCAATTATGATCATTGAAAATTTTAAATGTAACTCATTCATATGTACGAACTACCATATCCACGATTGTAACATAGTTTTTTCATAAATATATTTCATGTTTGGTTATAAAATTAATATATATATATATATAAATGAAAAATATTTCATGATTATTATTTTTGAGATTATGTGACAGTGAACCCTTTCATCACGGTGAACACACTTTTGATGTTTTGAAATTTTGAACTGAGCATCCTCAGAACTGATGATGTGGATAAAAATGATTATGTAGTTAAATAAACCATTAAAATAAATTACACAAATTATTTAATTTTATGGTAATAAACACGAAAAATTTTACTAGTAAAATAAATTATTGATACAAATTTTTTATATATGAGATAAAATACATACACAACTATGTCTGGACATGAGGTACGTGTTTCCATCTCAAAACAACATTCTTGGAGACATACATTGTCTTTTCAATTAATTAATTTTATATAGTTTATATACTTAGAATTTACATATTATAGCATGAATAAATCATACTTACTTGAATTTTATTTTAAAATTAATATACTTAATTAATGGGGTTATGATTCAAAAGTTAATACGGTGATATGAGTTTATGCTTTAATCTCATTTTAATAAGGATTATTTATGCATGAATTCCTCTTGAAGGAAATTACTCTATAATTTAAAAATAAAAAAATTTAATTTATTATACAAAGTTATTTATTATATTTTTATTTAATAATACCATTTTCATTACTTTCTTTCATAGAATGATTGAGTAAATGATTTTATAGAAAATAAATAGTATTTCTCCCTTCAGTCGAAACGATTTTCAATTCTTTGTACATGTTTTTGTAAAAAACAATTTCCAAATTGTTTTAATAATATTCTATGATTTTTAAATTCATTTATAACCATGATTAATTTTTATGAAAATTTTCAAATGGAATATTTTTCTCATTTTGTGAACGAGTAATTTTTTTAATCTTTTTGCAACAATGTGAAAGGAATAATTCTCTTAAATTATATCATATGTATAGAATTTACTTATGTAATGTAAAATATAATATTTTAATATTATATTATAAGAATAAATGGTTATTGGTAAAGAAAATTTGGTCTTTAATATTTTGGGATTATTTTTGAAAAATTTGAGGAATTTATTTCTAAGTGAAAAGGGAATTGTTCTAATAAAATACTCATTGAAATTATTTAAAGAAATATTCATAAATAATGACAACCTTTGATGTTATTGATTTCATATAAATTATTTATATAAGTATGTCAAAAATATTACTAGCCTATTTTACCTTAATCTAATGGGAAAATACATTTATTATGCTGATCACTGAAATTCCTTCATTATGAATTTTTTTATTATGATATATGACAATATTATGAAGACTATTTCATTATATTGGTATCTCTTCTGTTTATTTCTGATGATTTATTTCATTTTTTAACACATAATCAATAATTGTTTTGATCTCTGCACCCATATGGTGCTCCAATTCATTGGGTAATGTTATTAGTGTCATGAGACATTATGTATGGGAATCATACGTAAACCTAACCCACTATGGGAATTTTCCCCACCATGTGATATAGACTAGGATATTATTCTTGACTCATCATTATGTCGTGTTATATTTTTCTGAAAAATTTTATATTATTACATGATATTATGATACCATTATGTATATATTAAAATTCCTTGTGATTACTTATGAACCTTTTATTTTATGATATAATGTTATGCCTTTGACTCACAAGTTTTTCTTCCTTATCAACTTTGTTCCCTTACTCATATTTTAATCTTACCACTTTTTGCACATATATTTCCCTAGGTTATCTTATATAGTTTTAGGAGATCAACGAGACTTAGGATATCAAAAAGGAGAATAAAAAAATAAATACATTATTTTTTAGATTTTTTATTTGTATACCTAAACTTCCAAAGAAACTAGGACTCGGAATAATTTAGCAATAATTAATATATGTTTATATCAAAAATCATGTAATAATATATGTAATATGATTTGGTCCCTATAGTTATGAATCCTTAAAAAGAATTCATAAATAAAATCATCAGGAAATAACACCTACCCTGCTCTAGTAGACCATATCAGTACCACCAGGGTGGTAGTGACCCCCTTATAATCACCATTATAAATCACTAGGGGGAATGAATCAACACCTGGAATCATATATAATATTATTTTGATGTCACCCCACCCTAATTGATCTCACAATATCAATATCTTCAAGGGGTAATGGTGCCCTACCCTATAATCACCTTCATAAATCATTGGGGGAATGATGCCTTACCATTCTCTAGGTCACAATATTAATATTAAATAGGGGTAAATCCTCCACACACAAGAATCATCATCATAAATCATCATGACAGATGGAATCCCACTAATAAGTTCTTATATATTTAGGGGGAATTGCATCCCACCCTGACCCACCAAACTATATCAATATTTTCAGAGTGAATGGATCACCAAATTGGAACCAGCATTATAAATAATTGGGAGGGGGATGGTTCCCCACCTAAAACCATCAATATAAATCATGGGGAATGTAACCTCACACATTAATAGAATATAACATGATTCAGGAAATGGCTCTCACCTTAGAATCATACGTTTTCGTTACATGGGTCAGATAATCACCTGAACTGAATACATAATTTTTTTTATTATCCCAAGAACACAACCATTCCTCTATTGGGTTAAAATTAGATTGGGAAAACCACCAAGGTTCCCTTGGTCATAAAAATAAAATAAAAACCCTAAAAATCGCCTTTATCTGTTTCCCATAGTTGAGATCAAAAACTTCACTCATATGGAATAACATCCCACAACATGACTATGATCACATCACTGAATAACTTATCCAATTTGAGATATAACATAAGCATAAAACTAGAGAGAAGACATAAATCCCATGTTATTTCCATAAAAAATTAAATGGTTTCCTCAAAAACATCATTACCATGATCCTACCAATGAATCTCCAACTAAGGTTTAAACATAGAAGTGGGGGAGGAATACCCACACTACTCTTTAGTTAACTAGAACAATGGATATTAGGAATATCAAGGCCCCATATAACATATATCAATGTCAATCATCCCAATTCCCTTACTCTATCATACATGAATGGGTCTAAGGGAACATGTCATAAGGTCCACTATGGATCTTTCATTTTATAAACCCATCGAGGATTCATATCAATCATGAAATAATATTTTCTATCAAACTCTTGAACATCAATGGTTTAGGCATCAAGCTAGTGTTCAGGGGTCCGTCGTGGCCCTTGACACTTCCATTCTGTTCATTTAGATTAAAATGAAGAAATTAATTTTAAATTCAGGGTTAATTTCCTACTATTGTTGAGACCATATGTGTTATGAAAATTCATGATTTTTTCACATCTTTTATTTTAGTGTATAATGATTTAATTAATTAATATTGTACTTTTTGTTAAATATTTTCACTTTTTAATTTTTATAATTAAATTCATTATTTAATCATTTTTTGTATGTAATTTTTTATTTTTTGTCTTTTAATTTATTAATTTATTCAATATTTGTTTTCAAGTTATTTATTTTCTCTTTTTAATTTTATCTTCTATATGTCATTATAATTTTAGGTGGTTATTGAGCATTTTATCAATTTTTTTTATTTCATTAAATTAATGTTTAAAATAAATTTTACTCTTTAACATTTTTGTTATCAATTTGTTTAACATTAATCAATTTTATTAATTAATTTTATTACAATTAGTAATTTAATTATATGTTTTATTTCAATTTAAAATATCCAATATCAGTTTAGTCAACCACTATGCTTGTTTATTAAATGTAGTTTTTAAATTTATGTTTACTTTTAGCTTTTAATATTAATATTTTTGTTCTAATTTATTAATTGGTTAATTGTTTTAACTAATTAATTTTTATATATTTCAATTATTTATATAATATATTTTGATTTTATTTTTTAATGCTTTAATTTTATTGTCAATTAATCATATACAAGAGGCTCCATATTCATTTTTATACCTTTTCCATTTTTTTTGTTGAAAGTACCAGTAGTGAGTCTGCAATCCCATTTGTCATTGTCAATGCCCAATGGTGAGTCCCTAACTCACCATTGTCATTCACACTACCAAAAAGTCTTGACACACTATTACATCAGGGGTGTCTCAATGAGACACTGCTGCTTCTAACACCTTCACCCAAACATTTTCACCACTACTTTCATTTGAAAATACTAAGAGCCCCACTACCACCATCGCCTCCAGCCACTGACGCACTAGTAGCTCTCCACTCACTAATGCCTCCTCCACGAGACACTTCCAATCAGACGGTGCCTCAACTAACTTGTGTTGCACCTGTTCCTCTTTCCACCCACCGCTAGTTTCACCTCTTGAGTAACTGACACCGCTTAAAACCAAACCAACCATGACCTATTTTTCCACCCATCACCATCAAAATGTTGCAGATATGAATCCAAAATCGAATGAATCCTCACCATTCCCCTCTAGATGTGTATATCTGAAGAACTCGAAAACATACGCTGAAACCCATCACAGATTTGAATTTCGTACACCACTACCGCTTAGAGCGGAGCGATCACCATATCTGAGGAAGAATCCATTATTTCCTGATTCCTCTACTGATCATGAACCGATGTAGATGCCTCCATTATTGATGGAAAACCTGAGAGTGGTCACCGTTACCATCCGTAGTTGGTGAAGAACTAATGAGGTGCTTTTTTCTGAATCCCTAAGATCTGTCATCGCTGCACCAAACTTGAGGAGCCATTGTGGCTTCTAGCAGGAGCCTCCCATAGAGGCTTTGGGAAGAAGCTTGACCCCCCATTCTCTATACGGCTAAGGGAAATTTGGGGGATATAGATAAAATATATATTAAAATTTAAAACATAAAAAAACAGATAATATATCACAAATTAAACTAATTTAAGAATAAAAATAATAATAAATTAAAATTAAAATTAATTTTATAATTAAAATAATTTAATTAAGTCAATAAATATGAATTATTAAATTTAGTAGAATAATAATTATAATAATTATATGTTTTACTTTATAAATAAATTAATTCTAATAATAATAATAATATTTAATAAAATAAATATTTACTAAAATAAAAACATTAAATATTAAAATAATAATATCAAAAATAATCTTTTAAAAAGTTATTAAAACATTAACTTTAATAATATTAATTAAATAATTTTATAATTAATAACAATTTTAAATAAAATTAAAAATAAAATAAATAAAATAAAAAATGAAATTTTTTATAAATTATTTAATAAAAAAATATAAAAAAATATAAAAAAATATTAAATAGTAATATAACATCAATTTAAAAATAAAAAAATAATTAATTATATAATTAAATAGTTATTAAATATTTTTGTTAAGTTAAAAAAATTGTTCTCGTAATAATCCTTTTTCATTACAAATTCATGCGAGGACAAAAAAAACACATCCAAGTGTATCATAAAAACCATTGGGAAATCAGTTACAAGGGATTTTTTAAATTCATGAGGAGTTTAGAAGAAAAACACATGTGTTCTGGGATTTTGAGGAAGACTAACCTCAATCAGTGGAAGGTTTTTGGTGACTAATAGAGATGTAATGAAGGATTTAAATTGAAAACGAAGCAATAATATGGGGAGGGATACAATTATAATTCATCCTAATCATTCAACCTAGTGAAGCATCTATTTTTGTGGAGACTTCTTGGAGCAAGGAGACCTATAAACCTCGTGGAGCATGAGTAGAAGCAGACAAGCAGAGGGATATTTTTTTATTCACTTTTTCATTCTCAATTTCATTAATTTGTTATCTAATGTTTCAATTTATATTTATGAACATGACTTCGGGCTAAAATTTTGGTTATGGGTAATTTCCTTTTCTACTGGTTATCTTTAATTCACTTTTTCACTTTTCATTGTGATGTATTCAGAATTGATCAATGAGATCAATTCTGTATTCATTCGATTAATATATGCCACTTGCATTCAATTTTCAAATGCATGATCATTTGGTGAGTTTGATCATGGATATTTTTTTTCTAAAGCTTCTTTTCAAAAAGAAAACATCAGATCAAATGGTGAAATTTAAATAAAATGAAGTGGAAAGCCCTTATTTCATGAGTAACTATGATTTTTGTGAGCTTAAAATATTCTTGGTAGAGCTTGAGGGATTTCATTACTTTCCACCTCAACTTAATTTCCTTTAAAATACTAAAAAGGCAGATTTGAGTGATTATTTTTTGGCTCAACTTTAACACTCCCTTGATTAGTTCCTTAAAAAAATGGTGTTTCTTAGGGATTTTCTTAGTGAAAAGGGAGTCATGTTTTTCATTAAAAGTATAAGATCCCACAAAATTCATTATTCTGTTAAAATAAATTTGGAAAAACACATGTGGTTTTTAATAGATAAGAAACCACATCAACCAAGTTACTTTTGTTATTTCTAGGGGAGTCCAACTTGGGACTTTAAAACTAGCATTTAATGAGAGGGAACTGATGATTTTTTTTGAATACAATGAGATAGTTTTTGTCTTATTTTGTTTTTAAAAATTTACTGATGTCTAATTGAACACATTTAATCTAGTGATTCATGGGATTCAACCCATGTACTTTGTATTTATTTTTTCTTGTTCTTTTATGAATAACGTAATTCTTGCTCTCTTTTTACTAGATATAAGTACTTGGTCTTGTTCATTCTTGATTTTTAGGATGCTGATTTTTGTTTCATTAGAGGAATACTATTTTCTTCAAATTACATGGCACCACGGGTGGAGCATCTCTGGATAAACTTAATCAGGTAAGTAACTACTTTTTACTTCTAGATTTATTTTTTCTTCTATCCTATTTTACTATTTATAAAAAAACATAAAAATTCATTTTGATGTTTTTTCTACTACTGTACTATATGTTAGTATGTTGTTGAAATTTTAATAGAAGTTAGTATTCCTTGAAATTAAAATTTTATTTCTTTTATGTCTCTTCACTTTGTGAACATATATTGGGGGGGATAAATTCAGGATACCTTTTTTTTGAATCTTCTTCTGTTGTTGGGTGTTTTTCCTTAATTTTTATTTTCTATTGAAAATTTTTTTGAATCAAAAATTTCAATCTTGATACAACCTATGCACTATGTGTTAAATATGTTTACATGAAACTTTTTGAGTTTAATTGAAAAATTTATTCTCTAGATTTCATGAAAATGCATGTAAACTTGTTGTAAAATATTATTGTGTAAACATTAATTTTTAGTTTCTAATAGACCCTTATACATTTCATCCATATAATAAATTGAAAATCATGTTAGAGCTCTAATAATGAAATAAAATTCTATATATTTAAATTCAACTTTGGGGATAATGTTGGGTTTTAATTGTGGGGTAGGGGGTCAACATATGTTAAGAAAATATGTTCTTTAAAGGTAGATCATCAAATCAATCTACCATACAAATTTTTGTTTAAAAACATGGAAAACTTTTCTTCAAAAATATTTCTCAATTTTAGTTTCTATAGGCATCACACTCTATTTAAATTATGTCTTTTCTTAGGATAATACCATATAGGTTTTTAAGATTTTCCTTGAATATAAAAATTTCCTAGATAAATGATTGTTTAGTGATTTATCTTAGTGATTTTATGAATTTTCTATTTAGGAAATAAGTTTGAGAGTGACATATGACACTTTTTTGTAGATTTATGATCAAAAGCATAGAAAACAAGAATATTGAACTTTATCCAAGAAAATCACTTTTTAATTTTTAAAAGAGTAATAACCATATTGAACCAATGTAAATGGTATTCATATAAATCTTTTGAAACTTAAGTAAAATAGGTATTTAGTAACTCATCATGAACCCCGGAGACATTAGTCATAATGAGTGTGACTAAGCCCTCTTCACTTTGTTGAATAAGTGCATATGCACAGTGCTAATCACAAGTTACATGGCGTGGACAAATTCAAAAAAATATATATATTAAATTGCCTGAGTATCAAAAATGAGTTCATTAATGTGAGGAGAATAATGAATTCCAGATGAATAAGGGGACAATTTATCTATATGGAATCATTTAAATTGTACCAATAAAGTGAATAAAAAATAATATTTTTTTATCCATGGAGAAAGTTACATTATAAAGTGTTTTTGGTTAGGTTTTTAATTCCACTTATTTTTTACCTGTTATCACTCTTGAACTAAGATCATGAATTTTATTTGATGTAATTTTTTAATAAGATTAATTTATTAGGAATGAAATCATCATTTTAGATGATTATTCGCATCACTTGATTACCTATAGGACTTTGAAAATGGGAAATATTTCATTTGAATATTTCATTTTAAATCATATCCCATAAGTTTATTTTCCTTTTTCATTTAACAATATTACATGATTCAATTTTTTATGTTTAATAAAAATATTTTTCTATTTTAAAATGACAATAAAGCATGAAATTGATTAACGACAATCAATGTTTATGTTTTGAGGAATTTTATATGGATTTAAAATTCATCATTTTTTCAATGTATTTTATTTTAGTTTTTAATGATTTAATTAATGAATATTTTATTTTTTGTTAAATATTTTCACATTTATATTGTTTAATTAAATTTCTTATTTGATCATTTTTATAAGTAATTATATATTTTTAGCATTAATTTATTAATTTCTTATTTATTTTTTTCATGTTCTTTATTTTATATTTTTAATTTTATATTCTACATATCATTATAATTTTAGGATGTAATTTACCAATTTATTTATTATACCCTTGTTTTTTATTATATTTTTATTTAATATTTCCATTTTCATCACTTTCATTCTTATAATTATTGAGTAAAGAATTTTATAGAAAATAAACAATATTTCTCTCTTTAGGATAAAAAATTTTCTCTTCTTTGTACATGTTTTTGTAAACATGTTTTCAAAATTGTTTTAATAATATTCTATGATTTTTTAAATTCATTAATAACCATGATTAATTTTTATGAAAATTTTTAAATGGAATATATTTCTAATTTTTTGAACGAGTAAATTTTTTAATCATTTTGCAACAATGTGAAAGGAATAATTCTCTTAAATTATACCACACGTATGGAATTGCTTTATGTAATGGTTAATATAATATTTTAATATTTTATTATAAGAATAAATGGTTATTGGTAATGAAAATTTTGTCTTTAATATTTTGGAATTATTTTTGAAAAATTTAAAGAATTTATTTCAATGTGAAAAGGGAATTTTTCTAAGAAAATACTAATTGTAATCATTTAAAGAAATTTCAATTAGTGATGACAACCTTTGATGTTATTGATTTCATATAAATTATTTATATATGTATGTCAAAAATATTACTAGCCTATTTTACCTTAATCTAATGGGGAAATACTTGTATTATGATGATCACTGAAATTCCTTCATTATGAATTTTTTTTATTGTGATGTGAGACAATATTATGCAGCCAATTTCATTCCATTTGTAACTCTTCTGCTTATTTATTATTATTTATTTCTTTTTTATTGAACACATAATCAATAATTTTTTTTGATCTCTGCACCCATATGGTGCTCCACTTAATTGGGTAATGTTATTAGTTTCATGAGACATTATGTATGGGAATCGTAGGTAAACCTAATCTATGATAGGAATTTTTCAACCATGTTATATTGACTAGGTCATTATACATGACTCGTGTTTATCTCATGTTATATGTTTCTGAAAAAATTTATATAATTACATGATATAATGATTCAATGATATATATATTAAGCTTCCATGTGATTACTTACGAACCATCTATTTTATGATATCATGTTATGCCTTTGACTCACAAGTTTTTATCCCTTATCAAGTTTGTTCCCTTACTAGGATTTTTATCTCACCTCTATTTTCACATGTATTTCCCTAGGTTATCTTATATAGTTTTAGATGATCAATGGGACTTAGGATATCACAATAGAGAACAAAAAAATAAATTCATTATTTTTTAGTTTTTTTACAATTTGTATACCTAAACTTCCAATGACACTGGGACTTGGAATAATTAGGCTATAATTAATATATGTTTATATTAAAAATAATTTAATAATATATATAATATGATTTGGTCACTATAGTTATGAATATATACAAAGAATCCATAAATAAAATTAGGGGGAAATTACACCCACCCTGCTCTAGCAGACCATATCAGTACCACCCAGGAGGTGGTGATCCCCCCTATAATCACCATTATAAATCACTGGGGGGAATGAATCAACACCTAGAATCATATATATTATTAGTTTGATGTCACCCCACCCCAATTTATCTCACAATATCAATATCATCAAGGGGTAATGGTGCCCTACCCTATGATCACCTTCATAAATCATTGGAGAAATGGTACCTCACAATTCTCTAGATCACAATATTAATATGAACTAGGGTTAAATCCTCCACACCCAAGAATCATAATCATAAATCATCATGGGGGATGGAATTCCACCTATAAATGCTTATAAAATTAGAGGGAATTTCATCTCACCCTGACCCAATAAATGATATCAATATTTTCAGAGTGAATGGATCCCCAAATTGAAATCACCATTATAAATAACTGTGAGGGAGGATGGTTACCCACCTAAAACCACCTATATAAATCACTGGGAACTTAACCTCACACATTAATAGTATATAACATGATTAGGGAAATGGATCCTACTTTAGAATCATACTTCATCCTCACATGGGTCAGATACTCACTTGAACCGAATACACAATTTTTTTTAATCTCTCAAGAACACAGTCATTCCTCCATTGGGTAAAAATTAGATTGGGGAAACCACTAAGGTTCCCTTTCTCATAAAAAAAATAAAAACCCTAAAATTTTCATTTATCTCTTTCCCATAGTTGAGATCAAAAACTTCACTCATATGGAATAACATCCCACAACATGACCATGATCACATCACTGAATAACATATCACATTTGAGATATAACATAAGCATAACACTAGAGAGAAGGCATAAATCCCATTTTATTTCCATAAAAAATTACATGGTTTCTTAAAAAACATCGTTACCATGATCCTACCCATGAATCTCCAACTAAGGTACAAACATAGAAGTGGGGGAGAAATACCCACACTACTCTTTAGTTAACTAGAACAATAGATATTAGGAATATCAAGGCCCCATATAGCATATATTCAGGACTATAATCCCAATTACCTTACTCTATCTTACATGAATGGGTCAAAGGGAACATGTCATAAAGTCCACTTTGGATCTTTCATTTTATAAGCCCATTGAGGGTTCATATCAATCATGAAATAATATTTTCTATCAATCACTTTAACATCAACGGTTGAGGCATCAAGCTAGTGTTTAGTGGTCCATTGTGGCCCTTGCACTTCCATTCTATTTATTTAGATTAAAATGAAGCATTTAATTTTAAATTAATTGTGAATTTTTCACTATTTGTGAGACCAGATGTGGTATTAAAATTCATGATTTTTCAACATATTTTATTTAATTGTTTAATTATTTAATTAATTAATATTGTACTTTTTGTTAAATATTTTCACTTTTTAATTTTTATAATTAAATTTATTTTTTAATTATTTTTAATAATTAATTTTTTATTTTTAGTCTTTTAATTTATTAATTTATTCAATCTTTGTTTTCAGGTTCCATATATACTCTTTTTAATTTTATCTTCTACATGTCATTATAATTTTATGTTGTTATTAAACATTTAATCAATTTATTTTTATTTAATTAAATTAATTTTTAAAATAAATTTTAATCTTTATCATTTTTGTTATAAATTTGTTTAACATTAATCAATTTTATTAATTAATTTTATTAAAATTAGTAATTTAATTATATGTTTTATTTGAATTTAAATTATTCAATATCAGTTTAGTCAACCGCTCTACTTGTTTATTAAATGTAGTTTATAAATTTATGTTTACTATTAGCTTTTAATTTGTAGATTTTTGTTCTAATTTATTAATTAGATAATTGTTTTAACAATTTTTTTAGATTTCAATTATTTATATAATATATTTTGATTTTATATTTTAATGCTTTAATTTTATTGTTAATTAATCATATACAGAAGTCACCATATTCATTTTTATACCTTTTCCAATTTTTTATTGAAAGTACCATCAGTGAGTTTTTAATCCCATTTGTCATTTTCAATGCCCAACAGTGAGTACCTGACTCACCATTATTGTTCACACTACCAGGAAGTCTCGACACACCTTTACATAAGTGGTGTCTCAATGAGACACCACTACTTCTGATACCTTCACCCCTACCTCTTCACCACTACTTTCATTTGAAAACACTGAGATCCCCACTACCACTGTCACCTCTAGTCACTCATGCACTGGTAATTAATAACAGTTTTAAATAAAAGTAAAAACAAAAAAAATAAAATAATCAGTGAATTTTTTTATTAATTATTTAATAACAAAAAAATATAAATAAATATTAAATAGTAATATATAATTATTTTAAAAATAAAAAAAATAATTAACTACATAATTAAATAGTTGTTAAATATTTTTGTTAAGTTTAAAAAATTATTCTACTAATAATCCTTTTTCATTATAAATTCATGTGAGGACCAAAAACACATCCAAATGTATCATAAAAATTGTTGGGAGATCAGTTACAAGGAATCTTTTAAATTCACAAGGGGTTTAGAAGAAAAACACATGTGTTCTATGATTTTGAGGAAGACTAACCTCAATCGGTGGAAGGTTGTTGGTGACTAATAGAGATGTAACAAAGTATTTAAATCTAAAAGGAAGAAATAATATGAGGGGGGATAAAATTCTCATTCCCGCTAATCATTCAACCTATAGTAGCATCTAATTTTGTGGAGACTTCTTGGAGCAAGGATACCTGTAGACCTCATTGAGCATGAGTTAGAGCACACAAGCAGAGAGAGAGAGTTTTTTCTTCACCTTTTCATTCTCAATTTCTTTAATTTGTTATCTAATGTTTCAATTTATATTTATGAACATGAGTTTTGGATATAATTTTTGTTGAGGGTAATTTCTTTTTCTACTAGTTATCTTTAATTCCCCTTTTCACTTTTCATTTTAATGTATTCAGAATTGATCAACGAGATAAATTCTGTATTCATTCGATTAATTAATGCCACTTGCATTAAATTTTGAAATCCGTGATCATTTGGTGAGTTTTATCATGGATATAATTTTTTTATAAATCTTCTTTTCAAAAATAAAACCACAGATAAAATGGTGAGTTTGTTTCTATTGTCATTTTTTAATGTATTCTTGTAGTCTAATCTTTTTAAGAGTGGAGAAATCCAGGATTATTCAATATGCATGATTTATCTCCTAGAGGGGGAAATAAATCATTCATTTTCAGTGGTTATGTTTCGTATTAATTATGTGAAAATGATCCTTTTTTAAACCATTAAAATAGATTTTCCCTGGATAATTTTTCTTGTTTCTTCATTCCGTAACATTACTTTATCTATTGCTCATTTCTTGTTCATAGATTATTTTCATATTATTTATTAAAAAAATGTAAAAAAATATTTTCATATCATTGTTGATTATATAAATAAATTCATAAAATATAAAGATAAAATTTGAAAAGTTAAAAAAACACCCAGTGCTGACATTATTGGGTATTTTCTGAATCATGGTAACTCATCCTTTTTTGGACTTCCCTGTGGGTTTGACCCTACGTATCACTATACATTAGTAAGTAGGAAATTATTTTAAAAAAAAAATTGAAATGTATTGAATGAAATACGAGTTAATTATTTGGCATTGTTGTGGGGGAAGGATTCGAGTGAATTTTTTTCAGAACATTTAAATAAAATTGATTCAATAAAATCATTTTTCTTGAAAATGGTTGTTTTGAAAAAAATTTAAACTTCTTATCATATGGTTTTTTTGTGAGTTGTATATAATATAGTTTATTAGATTCAAATTTATTCTTTTTTTACTAGGATGTGTGTGGTTGACCTTATTCACATCATTATAATTGTTTCGGTGATGATTGTCCCCTACAATTTTTTTTAATTTTTTGTTAGATTTTAAAAATGGAAGTTCATGAATGAGTTAATAATGATAATGAACCTTACTATGTACATTGTGGTTATTATAGACCCACTTCATAGAAGATTTCATATAATTAATCACAACAAGATGAATTTTTTGAATATAATTAACATCCATTTGAGCCTAATCCTGACTTCCTATAAAAAATTGAACATTTTATGAATAAGATAGATGCTAGGATATACATCTTGTTCAACATAAACCCTGAACTTCAACTTAGAAATTATAAAGAATAAGATCAAAAACTCAAGATGTTAGAAAACATGCTCTTAGAATTACAATAATGGTATAAGGAACTTGAATAAAGTTAAATTAATGAAGAATAAACTATTGTATGATAAATTTAGAGAGAAATATAAGTGGATTGTGTGGTAGAAATAGTGTAAGGGAAATACATTGTCTTTGAAGAATATGATTCTGAATAAGAGAATAATTAAGAAATAACTAAATCTATGAATGATGAAATAAAGTATAATGATCCCATCAGGAACATAAATGATGTTGAGTAATAAAATTTTGGAAAGGAACTGAAAAATATTGAAGAGTATTTATCTATTCTTTCAATGATCCCCATCTTTGAGAGAAAACTTTATTATTGGAGCTTTGAAAACAAGATTACTCAGGTTAAAGATAATTTAGAAATTAAGAACTTGAGTTGTAAAAACCCTTCACCCAAATTTTATAAAATCATAAAATATGAATCTAAAAATCAATTTGGGTATAATTTGGAAGGGAATTATAAACTTGAAATTAGAGAATCTGAAATTATTAGACCATTCTTAAAGAGTTATTTTCTGTATTTTAAAACATTAAACCCATCAATCAATGAAAAAAATGTTGGATGAAGTTTATGATAGGATGATCTTTGAAGAAAGGATAAGTGATGAGTTTTCATTACCATATTCTATGATTGGTTAATTTTATGAATCATTATGTACTGAAATGGAAAATAGTGTTTACAAACATGGGGAAAATTGTTTTAATTTGAAAATTTTGGGATCTGAATTTATCAAAGCCTAACTGAACATTTATCCCCCTAAAATTAAACTGGATCAATCAATAGTGATTGTTTTAGAAAATAATTTTTTTTGAATTTGAATTAGAAGAATAGGTTGAAAACACACATGATGTTTCATGTATAATTGATTATTTATAAGTAGTTGATGTTAATATTTTATTATGTGATGAGGAAATTTTGGAAGATATTTTCAGTATTATTATACTTGAATCTCTATATAAACAAATATTGAATCTTCTATGTTTTTCACATCAAAACTCAAATGATTTGGGTGATGAATCTATTTTTTGGATAGAGAGTGTTTTTGAAGAGGAACCATTTTTTAGAATTAATTTGGAAACAACACTTTCCTTTTTTGATAACCCTCTTTATATACCTATTATTTAGTACTCAACCACTAACACCCATAATCTTGACCTTTATGTGAATGTTAATGAGTTTTAGAGATTTTAATTTAATGAAACACCCCTAAAGAACCTAGTTCACCTCTTTACCTTCATAATTATCTAAATATTGTGAAATCTAAACAAAAAAATGAAGTGTAAATCACTTATTTCATGAGTAACTTTGATTTTTGTGAGCTTACAATATTCTTGGTAGAGATTGAGGAATTTCATTACTTTCCACTCCAACTTAATTTCCTTGAAAATACTAAAATAGTAGATTTGAGTGATTATTTTTTAGCTCAACTTGAAGACTCCCTTTATTAGTTCCATAAAAACAAATGGTGTTTCTTATGGATTTTTTTAGTGAAAAGGGAGTCACGTTTTTCATTAAAAGTCTAAGATCCCCCAAAATTCATTATTATTTTAAAATAAATTTGGAAAAACACATGTGGTGGTTAATTGATAAGAAACCACATCCACCAAGTGAATTTGGTTAGTTTCTAGGGGAGTCCAACTGGGGAATTTAAAACTAGCATTGAATGGGAGGAAACTGATGATTTTGTGTGAATACAATGAGATAATTTTTGTTTTTTTTTGTTCTTAAATGTTTAATAATGTCTAATTTAACACATTTACATTAGTGATTTATGGGAGTTAACCCATGTACTTTGTCTTTATTTTTTCTTGTTCTTTTATGAATAAAGTAATTCTTGTTCTATTTCGACTAGATATAAGTACATGGTATTGTCCATTCTTGATTTTAGGATGCTGATTTTTGTTTCATTAGAGGAATAATATTTTCTTCAAATTACATGGCACCACTGGTGGAGCATCTCTAGATAAAATTAATCAGGTAAGTAACTACTTCATACTTATATATTTATTTTTTCTTCTATCCTATTTTACTATTTATAAAAAAACATAAAAATTCATATTGATGTTTTTTCTACTACTATACTATATGTTAGTATGTGGTTGAAATTTTTATAGAAGTTATTATTCCTTGAAATTAAATTTTATTTATTTTAAGTCTCTCTACTTTGTGAACATATATTGGTGTGAGGATAAATTCAGGCTACCTTTTGTTTTTTATTGAATCTTCTTTTGCTGTTGGGTGTTTGTTCTTAATTTTTATTTTCTATTGAAACTTTTTTTGAATCAAAATTTCAAACTTGATACACCCTATTCACTATGTGTTAAATATGTTTACATGCTACTTTTTGAGTTTAATTGAAAAATTTATTCTCTATATTTCATGAAAAATCATGTAAACCTGCTGTAAAATATTATTGTGTATACATTAATTTTTAGTTTCAAAGAGACCCTTATAAATGTCATAAATATACTCAATTGAAAATTGTATTTGAGATTTAATAATAAAAGCACATTATCTATAATTAAATTCAACTTTGGGGACAATTTTGGGTTTTAACTGTGGGGTATGGGGTCAACATATGTTGTGAAAATATGTTCTTTAAGGTATATCATTAAATCTATCTACTATAAAACTTTTTATTTATTAACAAGGTAAAATTTTCTTCAAAATTATTTTTCAAGTTAAGTTTATATAGGCATAAAACTCTATTTAAATTATGTATTATCTAAGGATAATACCATATTGGTATTTAAGAGTTTCCTTGAATCTATAATTTTCCAGGGTAAATGATTGTTTAGTGATTTTTCTTAGTGCTTTTATGAATTTACTATTTAAGAAATAAGTTTGAGAGTGATATATGCTACTTTTTTGTAGATTTATGATCACAAACTTAGAAAACTAGAAGATAGAACTTTATACAAGAAACTCAACTTTTAATTATTAAAAGAGTAATAACCATATTGAACCAATGTAAATGGTATTCATATAAATCTTTTAAAACTTGAGTAAAATGGGTATTTGGTAACTCATCATGAATACCTAAGACATTAGGCATAGTGTGTGTGAGTAAGCCCTCTGTACTTTATTGAATAAGTGCATATGCACAGTGCTAATCCCAAGTTAAATGGAAAGGAACAATTCAAATATATATATAATAAATTACCTAAGTATAAAAAATTAGTTCATTAATGTGAGGAGAATAATGAATTCCAGATGAATAAAGGGACAATTGATTTGTATATAATCATTTAAATTGTACCAATAATGTGAATAAAAAAATATATAATTTTTTATTTTTTATCCTTGGAGAAGGTTACAGTATAAAGTGGTTTTGGTTAAGATTTTAATACTACTTATTTTTAACCTGTTATCACTCTTGAACTTAGAACATGAATTTTATTTGAAGTAATTTTTTAAGAAGATTCATTTATTAGAAATGAAATCTGCCTTGGTAGATGATTATTTGTGTCACTTGATTACCTATAGGAATTTGAAAATGTGAAATATTTCATTTGAATATTTCATTTTAAATCCTACCCCACAAGTTTTTTACCCTCTCCCATCTAACTACAAAACATGCTTCAGTTTTTGATATTTAATAAAAACATTTTTCTTTTCTAAAATGAAAATAAAGCATGAAATTGATTAACGAAAATCAATGTTTAAGTTTTGAGTAATTTTATATGGATTTAAAATTCATCATTTTTGCACATATTTTATTTTAGTTTTTAATGAATTAATTATTGAATATTTTAATTTTTGTTAAATATTGTCACTTTTGTATTTTTTTTAATTAAATTTATTATTTGATCATTTTTATAAGTAATTATGTATTTTTAGCATTAATTTATTAATTTCAAATTTTATTTTTCTAGGTTATTTAATTTATCTTTTTAATTTTATATTATACATTTTATTATAATTTTAGGTTGTTATTAGCCATTTAATAAATTTATTTTTATTTAATTAACAAAATATTTAAATTATTTTTTAATCTTTTACTTTTTTAGTATCAATTAATTTAACATTAATAAATTTTATTAATTAATTTATTGAAAGTAATAATTTAATTCTAAGTTAATTTCAATTTAAAAATACAGTATTGGTTTATTTAACATTCTTCATATTCATTAAATATAGTTTTTAAATTTAAGTTTACTTTTAGTTTTTAATTTTTAGAATTCTGTTATAATTTATTAATTAGATATTTTTTTAACTAATTCCTTTTTTAGATTTGATTTATTTAAATAATTTAATTTCTTAATGGTTTAATTTTATTTTTAATTAATTGTGTACAAGAGGCATCATCTTCATTTTTATACATTGTCCAATTTTTAGTTGAAAGTGCCAGCGGTGAGTCTGTCAACCCCTTTTTCACTATTAATGCCCAACGGTGAGTCCCTAACTCTCTATTTACATTCATACCTCCTGGATGTCTTGAAACCCCATCCCATCAGTGGTGTCTCATTGAGACATCGCTACTTCTAACACTGTCACCCCTGGCTTTTCAATACTACCATCATTTATAGACACTGACACCCCCACTGCCATTATCGCCACCATCCACTGATAGACCGGTAACTCTCCACTCATTTATTCCTCTTCCACGAGACAATGAAAATATGATGGCACCTCCAAGTTAATTTTTTTTACTAAGACCCACTTTTATGGAAAAAATTGGGAAAACAGCAAGACAACATCACATCAAGAAGAAAAGAAAAAAACAGAACTATAGGAGACCAACTTGAAAATATTGGATGCAACTACCCTGAATAAATTCCAAGATAGGCCACTTACCTTTTTTTCCAGGTCATCACTGATGATCACTTTGAAATGAGAGGCCAACTTGTCCCAAACATGTAAGAACTACTCCACTGTAATCTTCCTTTCATTGAAGCCTTTGGTAAAAATTAAGTGTTGTTTGTCAATCCAAGCGGCTTGCCCCTTGCTTACACACACTTGAACTGGTTTTCCATCCACCCTTTCCGTGTCCTCCTCGGAGGATTGATTGAGAAAAAACTCCTCCACCATCTCTTCCTCAGAGGACATGAGGAGGTCCCATGAGTTTTCTGAAACTGTAGAATCCTCCCCTCATGGTGCCGAAGGCTCTCCCTTCATGATCACCGAAGGATCCACTAATCCACTTTCCTGATTTTCAGCTCCGTGCACAGAATAAAGACAAGCCTCTAAAGTAGTCCGTGTAGGGGTATTACCTGAAAAATAAACCCTTATTTGTTGAAGAAAGAAACCCCTAGAATATCCTCTATGACATTTCATTAGGCCTTTCTTTCCAATCTAGTAACTATAGTATTTGGAGTTCCTGAATAATCTTTGTGGAGTCTTGAATTCTTCCTATACTTGGGAGCCAAAAGGCTTCCAGTTAGGTGGTTTCCTTGTTTCCCTTTACCTGGACCGGATCGAACCAATGCCTCTTGATCATAGTCTTCACTAGTCTGAGAGACCCCCTCTTAGTCGCTTGAGGCCCCATCTTGTTCACTCGATGCCTCCTCTTCTGAGTGTCTACTCCCGAACTGCTTACATTTCCACCTAGGAATTACCATATTCCATACTTTGGGATCTTCATTTTCTTTCCATGCCTCATCCAACGTTGAGAACCAATTATGCACCTCAGTCAGCTTGGAAGCCTTGTGAAAAAATGGTCACCTGGGACACTGGCTCATACACATTAGGAATATGAGATTACTTTAGCTCCCTAAAATCTTCCTGAGAAACCACACTTTCAGGTTCTGAATGTTTGCCAATTCTCTGGACACCCCTTCCAACCTTAACTGCCTCGGTAAAGGATGAGGGAGACTAACCTCCACCTAGTTGAACTGCTACCCATTTTCCACCACCAACACCTCCTTCAGCTAAAGACTCCTTAGAATTTCCTACCAGCATATCCCCATTCAGCAAAGCCGCATCACCTGCATTATCTTTTCCATCTGAAGGACTACCAATTGCAGCCACAATAGGATCACCGCATGGAATGGCCAATTGAAGATCACACTTCAGCCTGCCAAACACATCACCGAGCTTCAGTTCAGAAGGTGGAAAGCTTACAGGTTTTTACAGCACTGGTACACCAAGAGCAGGATTAGAGTCTGTGATCTCCTGCAGCCCAATGTGCCTTCCATGCTTATCACAATGACAAAGAGCATCCCCATGACCCAACCGAAGACATACCGAGTAGTGATCAACCCAGGATTAAAAAACAACAGCTTTCCTACATTGAAACTCCTCACCAACCAAGATCCAAACCCACTCAACCGGTGGATTTGATACATCCACCTCAACGCATATCATCAGAATAATCGGGTGGCATACTAAATAAGTTCGACTATCCGAATAGAGGTAGCGACTGGCTATATTTCCTAGCATTCGAATAATTATTAGTTTTTCAAATGGCAGGGGAAGCTGAGGGAAACTAACCCATGTCTCTATGAGGGATGAATCTTGATTCATATAGAGATCGTAAGACCAACAGAAGAGGAAAAAGTTACATCTGATGCATCTTCGAGGAGCCCTAGACCATGCGTAAATGAGGTCCTCTTCTAAAGTGAAGTGAATTATAAGGTGACGTTTATCATGGAGACCCACGACCGTGCGGTCACGTAAACCCCAATTATCGAAGAAAAATCAAGAAAAATCATCCACCGAGGGACTTTGATGATTGAATCGATCCATAAGGGGTGGGGTTAAATAGGGCTGGAAAAAGGGAAAAAGGGGATCTATAGATCCGAAGGTGGCATAGTCTGGCCATCCTCCCCCTTCCACCTCTAAGAAAGGGGGGAGTCTTCGACAGACATCAGCGCCAGCCAGAGATGTCATCGTCCTCAACCATCATCAGAGCTCCTAAGTATCTAATGGCGCCTCAACTCACTGGTGTTGCACCTATTCCTCTTTCCACCCACCACTGATTTCACCTCTCGACTCACCGACACCACCTGAACCCTAACTAACCACAACCACTGTTCAACCCATCACCTTCAACTTTTAGTATATCTAAATTAGAAATCAAATGAATCACCTCCACTCCCATCTTGGTCTATAGACTTGAAGAGCCCAACTGCAAACGCTGAAGCCCATCACATATTTAAAATCCTTACACCGCTGCCACTTAGAGCTGAGATATCACCAAATATGATAAAGGATTCTTAATTTCTTTATTCCACCTTTGACCATGAATTGACCCATATGCCAACACGATTAAAGGAAAACCTGCAAGAGGTCACCACTATTGTCTAATACTGGTGAAGGACCACTGAGGCACCACAATCTGAGTCATCGGATCCTCCGTCATCGTAATAAACAAGAGGAGATCCTATGGCTTATAGTAGGAGCCTCATGTAGAGGCTTTGGGAAGAAGCCATAACACCCCCCATGCAAATCATGAATAAGGGAAATTTGGGGGAGATAGATAAAAAATTTAAAAATTAAAACATAAAAAAATAAAAAAAAAATAATATATCATAAATTAAACTAAATTAATAATAACATTAAATTAAATATAAATTAATTATTTAATTATTTTAATTTAATTAAGTTAATAAATATTAACTATTAACTTTAATAATATAATAATTATAATAATTATAAATTTTAGCTTTTAAATAAAATAATTATAATAAAAATAAAAATAATATTTAATAAGATATATAATTAATAAAATAATAAATTTAAATCTTAAAATAATAATATTAATAATAATCATTTATGAATTTATTTTCATATTAACTTTAATAATGTTAATTAAATAATTTTCTAATTAATAAAATTTAAAAAAAATAAAAAATAATAATCATTTAAAAATTTAATTATTAATTAACACAAATAAATTTAAAAAAAATTAAATAGTTAGATAAAATTAATTTTAATATAATAATAATTAACTATATAATTAAATAGTTAGTAAATATATTTTTTACATTTAAAAAATCATCTAATAAAACTCCATTTTCCTTTATAAATTTATGTGTGGACCAAAAAAACGTAAAGGTGTATCCCAACAACCACTGGTAAATCAGTTACCATGGAGTTTGTAAAGTCACAATGGGTGTAGAATAAAAACGCACCTGTTTAGTGATTTTGAGAAAGTCTAACCTGAGTTGATGGAAGGTTATTGGTGACAAACATAGATGTAACGAAGGTTTTAAATTGAAAAGGAAGAAACAATGGAATGAGGTATACACTTCTCATTAACATATATCATTCAAACTAGAGAAACAATAGATTTCTTATAGGATTCTTAGAGAAAGGAGACCTGCAGACCTTATAGAGCTGGAGTAGGAGCACGCAAGAAGAGGTTGAATTCTTTATTCCATTTTTCATTCTAAATTTGTTTAATTTGTAATATAGTGTTTCAATTTCTATTCATGAAAATGATATTTGGATAAAATTTTAGTTCTTGGGAATTTATTTTTACACAGGTTATCATTAATTTTCCATTTCAATTTTTCATTTTAAGGTATTTAGAATTGATCGGTGAGATCAATTCTCAATTAATTCAATTTCTTCATGCCACTTGCATAAAATTTTCAAAACCATGATCATTCGAGGAGTTTGATCATGGATAATATTTTTTCTAAATCTTCTTTTCAAAAATAAAATATCTGAATAGATGGTGAGTTTTTTTTCTGTTGACATTTTCTAGTTTATTCTTGGATTTGATTCTTTATTGGAGTGGCGAACTCCAAGATTGTTTAATCTATGAAATTTTTCTCCAGGTGAGATAAATAAATCCTTCATTTTTAGTGGTTAAATTTCATATTTAATTCTATGACAAGGAACCTTTTTTAAACCAGTAGAATAGATTTTCCCCTATGAATTTCCTTGTTTTTTCATTCCTTAACATTACATTCTTTGACGCTCATTGCTTTTCCATAGCTCATTTTCATCTTAGTTCTTTAAAAAAAAAAAATTCATCCCATTGCTTATTATATAAAAAATAAACATAATATAAGATAAGATTAAAAAGTAATAAAAAAATTCACCCACTTCTAACAATAGTGGGTATGTTTTGAATCTTGGTCAATGAACCTCTTTTTTCCTTCCCTATGGGTTCAACACTACTTGTCACTATACAGTAGTAAGTAGGAAATAATTTTTTTAAACACTGACATGTATTAAATGAAATACTGGAAAAGAACACATATAAATTTCATAGAACTAAATGTATAAACCATATTGATATTTTTAAATACCACCTTCATAATTCATATTCATTACATTTAAGAAAGCATAGCCATAATCTCCTATTCCCTTCCAAGCATCACCAAATCTTGTATCAATAATATCATTCTTATCACAAAGCATCATATCAAAAATAATTATTATAAAAGTTTATAATTTTTTATTAAATTTAATCCAAAGAATTATTATCACATAAAATATCATCATTTGATGTTGTACCACCCAAACATCACAAAATGAAATATGTTCTTCATTCCAAGACATCATTCATCCGCCATAAAAAAATTCTTATCATCATAATATACCATCAATCACAAAATTAAAAAAAACATTAAACGAGAAACCATAGAAAATTCATAAGGTGATGTACCTCCAACCAAATAGTAAGAAATTATATGAAATAACCCTCCCAAGACATCCCCTAGAAAATCCATGCATGAGACCCATCATATTATCCCAATTCCACCATTATTCAATGGAATTATCAGTGAAACAATATCCCAAATCATCCCTAATAAGAACATAATGACGTGGAGAAAATCATGGAATAGAATGAATATCATCATGAATCACCAAAAGAATTTCCTAATATCCACCTATAACCATGAGGGAGTGAAGGGTGAAACACATGGGAAGGATCTGACTAAAACAGTGTTCCACATACCACTTTTCCCCTCTAAATTATGAAGGGGTGACCTAGAAATGAATATTTATCCCTTATTTTAAAAACTGGGACTATGTCCTAACATGACATGAACTTATGCATCACTACATGATTCCCTCTATCAAACAAAAGTGATAGTATGCCCCTTAGAATATGATGTTACACACCTCCCATGGCTAGAAAATATAACCCCATGACCTACTCTCTATGGTGTTACCTCTCTAGTCATGCCTTGACATATCCCACATAGGATGAACCAGAATCCAAATTCCCTTGAATAAATAGTGTGAAATCGTTTCTCTATGGAGTGTCCATATCCATACACAAACACTACCTCATTTCTTCACAAGTACATCTTTTGTACCGCACAATACGACATCATGGTGTGCACCTTCTGATCATGGAATGATCTAAAACTCCTCCATTAAAACCAAAAAAGAAAGCATAATGTTTTAAAAATATATTATATATATGTACTTGTTATGATATGGCACTTAGATAGGGAACCATGCTCGAATGTAATCCATTTTCCTAATCAAAAAATCAAAAAACAAGGGTTATCATGGATTAAATCCCTTATAAAAAATCATATATCTTAAATAATGTATTTGGTTTTGAAAATAAAAAGAAAAATATCCACCACATCATCACAACCATATTTCATGGTGTGAATATCTTCCCTTATATTGTGTAACCATCCATGTCAATGGAGTATCTTCTCAATTATCCCTTATTCAAAAAGATACCATCAATCTTCAAGGTGTTATGAGCTCTCTATAACATGAATCAGGAAATATTTTACCATGAACCCACTCCAACATCCACCTGATCACTAGAAACACATATTGGGCCTCTAACCATGTCAAAAAATATCATTAAAATGATAAGAATCCCAAAATTCCCATTTAAATCTTGATTATTGAAATAGTCTTTGGTTCAAGAACAAATATTCAACTTTCTTGAAATTTTCATAACTCATAATAATAATGTTCATTACAAACTCCTCACAATATTGTTTCTCATCACTGAGATGTCATGGTGGTAAATCCAAACTGAAATTCATTTTCACTTCACCACTAACACACCATATTCAACCTTCAAATGGAGAAACATATTCCATTACCCAACTCCAAAAACTATGGAATGCTATCTATAATATTTAAATATACCCACTCATTGAAATTTAAAATACTAAGATAGTTCTCAGCTACACCCATCTATCATGAGATGATAATTTTTCATTTAGTGATTTATCCTCGATCTTATGGTGTTCTCCAACATAAGAATCCATTCATAAAGGTTGATCCAATATCATGGTTCTTCCTAAGATACAAATTTCATATTGAAATTAATCTTTTGTTATTATTCACAAATGATCTATTTAGTTTCCACCTCACCACACCCAATCTCATTGAAAAACACCATTCAACCATCCTCTGTACAAATATTTATAGAAGATCTGGGTTGTGCCTACTGACCTTTAATAACATCTCCCTTTCATATTACCTTAATTTATTGAGGCATTACAATATCATCCAAACACTGATATCGAATTCCAAGCATCACACTTGGTGTAATTCTACAGTTGGGTACTAAACCAGCCACAAAAGTATCCATACACTCTCAATGGACACTAGTGAATATATGATCCAACTAAATCTCTAATCACATCAAATTCCATTTAGATCCCATTTCTAATGCATGAACACCACAAAATTTTGAATCTGAAAACCAAATCTATTGTTCTTCAAGGAACAAGATAAAATCATATCTTTCTATATGATGGAATCCATGTTTTATATTGATTGTATACTAATCAACATCATTGCATCATAGACCCTGCCAACATGATGATCATTCATTCATGATCGATAAGATGATCCCCACTATAGGTGTACCCTTATCACTACTATACTGAATCGATAATAATCTTCACAACCCATACACCATCCATTATTTTATGTGATAACTAGAAAGAACCATCCCACTCATACCTTATGATATCAAAAGGCATTTCATCCTCAACAATTATTGAAATTCCATCCATAATATGGGACATACCCTCCAATAACCAATGCTTCTATCTCCACTATATAGATTCCCTTAAACCTATCCCCATCCAAAACACTGAATATATTCAAATATCACAAGTTTTTTATTCTTCCAATTCTATTCCCATCTATATCAACCATGAAAACATCTGTCATGGTAAAATCTAGATCAAACATAACAAAATTATCTAATCAATCTTCAATTTCCTTATACATTATAAAGAATCATATTTGATACTCATAAAAACATCAAACCACAATGCATGTAGGTGTCTCACTGATCAAATTTTTCTCATCTAAAACAAGGATAATCGTAAATTCCTAATAAAAATGTTTAAAAAAAATAACTAACATGTGATCATCCCCACACATCAATAATTTTCCATAAAAATCCAGGATAACACACACTATCCTATTACCAACTAGAGTGAACATACAAAAACACTCTCATGGGTTCTTAACCATGATCCCAAAGTTGTAAACCTTTGTTAACCATGTTGAAAAACCAAAATAATGCTCCCGTGAGTCAAAAATCGACAAACCAAGGCTTAAGAACCTAACAAATGACCATTCTCAATTCACATGTCAATCTCATATAAGAAAAATAAACCCTCAATTAATTATTTTTAACATTCCTGATCCATCTCACTGAGTGCAAGTATAATCAACTAATCACTCACCACTTGTGAATCATTCAAAAAACATAAGAATCTACCATGTTCTACCCATCCTAGACCTAATCATATTTGATCACCAAACCAACATGTCTAAGAATCCAATTAGTCATTCGATTAAAACCAACCCCCCAATCATGGTACAAAATTTTGGGTATCCACATCCTCAAGGAATCTCTCATTACCACTATCACAAACCAAATCTAGTTGCCACCAAACCCAGGCTATGACAAGGCCCGAAGGGCGTTCCCAATCCCCACGGGCTAGAACAAGTGCCCAGGTATCATAAACTGAGAATTGAGAATGATTTACCCATGTTTATAAACTTAAAACAACAAAAGAATCCAATAAAACGAATCTGGATTTTTTAAACCAAACTATCTTTTACAAAAATTCCGAACTGAATTACATATTTTAAAACAACTCAACAAGACTATAACAAAGGTACAAAACCAAAAGAAAACGGCTGCAAACCAAGTTCCACCCCAATATCACAATTTAATAAAACATTTCAGAAAATTACAAAACATTATAAATTTTTTTGAAATCTTAAAACATCACTTAACCTTTCAAAAACCTATTATAGGAGATCATAAACATCAAACATTACATATACCCCATTTTCACACTTTTTTTAACCAACTAAAACATTTAAAATTTTCATAAAAACAACCCAAGTGGTGTAAATATGTCATATACAAAAAACACATTTCAAAAATCCCATTTAAGATCAAAACCATACCAATTCTTATCCAAAACAGAATTGGCAGCCCAAGATAAATTTATAAAACAATGTTCAAGTGTTATAAAATCACCTTGAATAATACCACCAAAGATACAAATTAAAACACACATTTTCATAAAATTCTCTCAATAAGTATAAGAATGTTTTACACATCAAACCTTTTCAAAAACCACATTTTTAGGCCCACATGACACTAATAAATTACCAAACTAGAATTGGTAGGCTAAACAAGATTTAGTAAACCAATTCCATAAGTTATAAACTACACCAAAATAATACCCCATGAGTTACACATGAAAACATCCAATTTAAAGATAAAATTAAACTATAAAACTAAACATGTAACCAAATAAATCATAAATAGTTTTCACACCACACCCCACATATGAGGAATATGAAAAATGAGTAAATACAGCAAGATAACTCATCAATAATTGTTTACACATGGAACCACCTACCTTTAAGGTCGAAACCCTCAAAACATGGTGTGAAACATCAACCACACCACCACCGCACCACAAGGAAGATAAATACAGCCCTAGACAACAATATTTGACCAAAAATACACCAAATAAAACCCTAGTTTAGAACCCTAACTTCTGGACATTTTAGAACATAATGAAAGAGGGAGGAAACCTTAAGGGAAAAAGTAGAAACCAAGAAGGAATCACTTACCTTGAAAAAATTGAATAAATCACCCCAAATACATCAGTATCTGAATTTTCAAAAATCCAAACATTCAAGGTACATTCTAACAATTTTTAATAGATCATTTAGGAACTGAATTAGGGGAAAAAGAGTGAGAAATGAAGGAATTATGAAATAATCAATTTACCCCTTCAAATATGGGAGATTTGAGAAATTCAGATATGTTTCATTCGAATTCGTGATGCAACCGAGTTACAAAGAGTTGTAGGAGAGAATGGGGGCACGCCATGTGTATGTGGGATCAGGGGAGAGTTGGAATCACTGAACAAACGTAAATATTGAAAAAGATATTAAATTATTAAAAAATATTTTTAATTCATGAAATGGGCTTTTGGGCGGGCCCAATACCTTAAATAAAAACCCATATCCACCCTGATTATGGATTCCTAAATGGTCTAAATTAATATGGTGGTGTTAATAGGTCAGGGTATGACAAGTAGGAATTGCAATGGATGAATTTTTTTTAAAAATGAAAAAGTTATAAAGGAATCAAGATTTATTTTAAAATCTGCAATTGGGCTCACTATTTGGCCCATTTCATGAAAACTCACCCATTCCCCCATAAAATCTTTGGAAACTCCCAAAATAAAGCATGGATGGAAATTAAATTAAATTTAAATTTAAAATAAGTAATGTGTGTGAAATTTTTTGGAAAAATCTATATTCTTTTTGTTGGATTATTTTTTTGTTTTAAGTTTATAAACACGGATAAATCCTTCAAAATTATCATTTTATGATACCTGGGTACTTGTGTCAGCCTGTGGGGATTGGTAATCCCATTTAGGCCTACTCACGGGCTGGGTTTGGTGCCAGTTTCAGTGAAAACCAGATTTGGTTTGTGAAAAAATGGTATCAGAGGAAGTTCTGGTTAACTCTTTCGGTCACATTATTTGGGGAAGAGTCAGGATAGTCTGGAGTTAGGATTATTGGGACTTGGTATTTCAGTTATGGGTAGTGTGCATGATCACCACACCTCATGATAAGATTTTAGTCTCTAGGGGAATTCAGGACTTTTTTGAGTCCTTTAGTTTTCATGGTTTGATGATGATTAGGGGAAATGAAATTAGAGTTGGGTTAATGGTCTCGGTGAGCTCGAAGGGCCTGAAATTCCATATGGACCTGGGGATATTCACTAGAACACTCTTTGTGACTGTGAAGTTATTGGAATATGGCCACCAACCATATTTCCAAGTCACCCACTGAAACTAGTTTCCTCTCTCATTGTCTTGTGTTCTTTCATTTTGAAATATTGGAAGTTTGGTTTTAAAGTAACTTGGTTTTAAGAAGCGTAAAGTTTTTGTGAAATGATTATCTAATAAAGAGGTAATGGTTAGATTTTAAAAAATGGAGATCCAAATTTTCAGAATTGTATTGGAATGGAAAATGGTGTGTTTTCACCTCTTTTGAAAGCATGAACTATGTCATGATTTGTTTTGAAAAAGTGTTTCCAATAGAGTTTTATAAACTATTGAATGGTTTTTTAATGGGATGAGATGTTTTGAAATTGATGTGAATAAATTTAAAGTGAGTTTTCATTGGAATTATTGTGCCTTTCTGAAAAGTTTTTTTAATGCGGTAATTTGGGTTCGATTTCATGGTTAACGGTATTCAGAAAAAGGTGGTATTGGTTGATTATTTTGGTTTTGAAAAGTGTTATGAGTTTTTAACCTTTGGTATTTTCGTGAGAAACCACATGCATGGGGTTATATGGGATAATGGATGGTTAATGGCATGACTGGATGAGTTTCGGAACAGATATGAGGAGGGTGCCCATTGTGGCACAGAAACATGCATGTGTGACACCCATGGGGTACCGTTGGTGGATACGCTAACTGCTGAACTATTTATTTTCAAAGAAAAGTTTTAGAAGGAAAACATGATGTATTGATGGGTGGTTTGGGATTGTGTGTAATATGTGTTTTTGGAAATGTTGATGTTGTGGAATTTTTTGAGTCCAATAACCCCTCTTATTTGAATAGTGTTTTGGTTTTGTGTTTGGTCAGTAAGATGGGTTAAAGGACTGGTTAGTGGCCTCCTCTGAGAATATTTTGGGAAGCCTTTATGGTGTTTCCCCATATGTGTTTGGATCGGGTTTGTGGTAAATCTTGACCAATGGACCATCTTAGTTGGGTCCATGGGTTTAATCGTTGGATAAGCTATGCCCCATTAAGGGTTAGTGCACAACTGAAGTGCATCCCTGGTTGCTTCACCGTTAAAATATCATCTAGTTGATTAATGTAAGGAATATTTTTCTTGAGATTTTTAGATTCAGTCTACACCCTTTCATTTCATGTTTTTTTGTTTCCTCTTGTAGCGAGAGAGTGATCATGGAAGGTTGAAAGAGACCTTAGCTTCTTAAGTTTCTTGATTTGCCGAAGGTGGAAGTGGTCTGGGGTTGTTAGCATGGATTCGTATCTATATAGTGTCTAAGAGGTCCTCTCAGCCCTTCATAGTCTCTTAGAAGAAAGAGTTCATGTTAAACTACCAATGTGGGAAATCTGGTCACAGGAGGATATTCTGGCCACTTTATAGAATTGTGTGTTGTTTTGGGATGTTGTGTAAGGTCCCTCTCCATGGATTGTTTATATCAGTCACCATGGTCCTGTTCGGTGACCCCTTATGATGTCATGTGCTCGATTGACTGTAAATTTGAAAGTCTTGAAATCCTCTGAGAGTCCCTATTGATTTGGGAGAATGTCTCCCTTAGAAAAACATCAAAACCTTTCATTTTAGAGGAAGGTTAGTATAGGTGTTCTTTACTTATATTGTTTCTCACCCTATGAAACAAGGTGTGATGTGTGTACATCTTCTGAGCCCTTGTTTTAGTGAAATATCAGGTTAGGGTAAAGTGAGTTTGGAATGTGTTATGTCTTATAAATCTTATTGGGGATTGAAGTGTATTTTTTGGTGGCACTGAAAGAAAAATTCTAGTTTAGGGGGTTTCCAAATCCTAACTATGAGGCCGGAGATGCTTTAATCATTTGAGCTCTAGCCATAGGTCTCGAAGAGAAGCTGGCACATAGTCAGGGAAAATACCAGGGTCGTTTATACCCTTGTACAATGTCCTATCCTCAGTATGAAAGATAGGAAGAGTTTAAACCTCTAGTGTCATCATATTTATTCTGTTGTTCTCATTTGGTGGAAATTGGTAGAGGGCCTTATACCCATGTCATCAACTAATGTAATTACCCCCCCCCCTTGGTTTCCATTGAGTCATTAGCGAATGGTTGGAAATTTGGATAGACATGATGAGGAAATAGTTTTTGCACAATTAGTAGTGACTGAGTGCCAAGAAGCCATGCAGAAAGAATGATCTGCGCATTTAGTGAATGGTTTCCCAAACTGTGGGGTCTAACCCTACACTCTTTCCAAATCTTTAAATTTTTTGGGTCTTTTGTGTCAGCCCATGCTGGTCGGTTAATATGGATGGTTATTATGGTGGGGATACCCACTATGATTCTCTTGTAAGTTCCTTCGTAAACTTTGAATGGAATTATACCCCTTGTACTAGGGAGTCCATTCCGGAAATCCCCTATTAGTGTCCTGATTTTGTCTCGGAAAAATATAGGTTTTCTCTTATAGTGGGGTGTATATTAGTGTCCCCCCATACCAATAGCTCAGATTTATCCATGGTATTGGATTGGTGGTAGGTAGTCTCGTTCGAAACTATCTAGCTACCAACATATTCCTTGAGTAAACATTGGGATTGGAGTGTGCCCAATGGTTTTGTTAAATTAAGGTAAGTTTAACATTGTTCGATGTTGTTGTTTGTTTGGGTTAATTTCTTGAGTCTTATTCGGATAGTGTTTGAGGAGTTTTCTTTTGGGATAAATATTAGATGTTATTGAACATTTCATGAATGTGATGTAAGTTGGGGTTGTGATATTAATCCTTCGTTAATTGATCACAGAAGGTGTTTTGGCCCTTGGGGGTGAAGCTTGGCAAAGAAGTACATCTTGGTTAATCGGTTGGGTTTGGTTTTTGTATCTAGAATTTCTGTGGATTTCTGGGGATGTAAAGTTTTTTTGGTGGGGATAATTTTCACATACATGACCTATTTTAAAGTTAAATTTCATTTAATTTCCTTCCATGCTTTATTTTGGGGGTTTCCCAAGCTTTTATGGGGGAATGGGTGAGTTTTTATGAATTGGGCCAAACGGTGAGCCCAATTCCAGATTTAAAAATATATTTTTCATCCTTCATAACTTCTTCATTTTTCAACATTTTTCAACCATTCTAATTCTTACTTTTCATCCCCTGACCTATTAACACCACCATATTAATTTGGACCATTTAGGAATCCATAAGCATGGTGGATATGGGTTTTTATTTAAGGGATAGGGCCTGCCCGAAATCCCATTTCATACATTAAAAATATTTAATAATACTTTATTATCTCCTTCAATATTTAGTTTTTTAGGTGATTCAAAGTCTACCCCGAGCCCACATACACAAGGAGCTCCCCCATTCTCTCCTCTACATCTTGGTAGCTCGGTTGAATCGCTAATTTGGATGAAACATCTCTGAATTTCTCAAATCGCCCAGATTTGAAAAGGTAAATTGATTATTTCATAACTCCTTCATTTATCGCTCTTTTTCCCCATTATAGTTTCTAAATGATCTCTTAAACATATTTAGAATATAACTTGAATGGTTGGATGTTTGAAAATTCAGATACCAGTGTATTTTAGGTGACTTATTCAATGTTTTTCAAGGTAAGTGATTCATTCTTGGTTTCTTCCTTTTCCCTTAGGGTTTACTCTATCTTTCATTATGTTGTAAATGTCCAGAAGTTAGGACTCGAATCTAGGGTTTGATTTGGTGTCTTTTTGGTCAAATATTGTGGTCTAGGGATGGATTTATCTTCCTGGTGGTGCAGTAGTTGTGTGGTTGATGTTTCACACCATGTTTTGAGGGTTTCAACATTAAAGGTAGGTGGTTTCATGTGTAAAAAATTATTGAGGAGTTATCTTGCTATATTTACTCATTTTTCATATTACTCATATGTTGGGTGTGGTGTGAAAACTATTTATGATTTATTGGGTTACATGTTTAATTTTATATTTTAATTTTAACTTGAAATTGTATATTTTTATGTGTAACTCATGGGGTATTATTTGGGTGTCATTTATAACTTATGGAATTACTTTACTAAATCTTGTTTGGTTTTCCAATTCTGGTTTGGTAATGTATTAATGTCATGTGGTAGTAAACAGAGGGTTTTTGAATAGGTTTGTTGTATAAAACATTGTTATACTTTTTGAGATCATTTTATAAAATGTTTGTTTTCATTTGTATCATTGGTGGTATTATTCAATGTCATTTTATAACACTTGAAAATTGTTTTATAAATGTCTCTAGGGTTGTGAATTCTATTTTGGATAGAAATTGGTGTGGTTTTGGTCTTAAATGGGAGTTTTGAAATGGGATTTGTGTGCAAGACATATTTAAACCACTTGGGTTCTTTTTATGAATATTTTAAATTTTTCAGTTGGTTAGACAAAGTGGGAAAAGGGTGTATATGTACTGTTTGGTGTGTGTGTTCACCTATAATGGGTTTTTGAAATGCTATGTGATTTTTTAAGATGTCAAACTTTTTTATAATATTTTTTATATTTCTGAAATGTTTTATTAAATTGCGATATTGTGGAGAAACTTGTTTTTGGGCTGTTTCCTTTTGGTTTTGTACCTTTGTTATAGTCCTGTTGAGTTGTTCTAAAATATGTAATTCAGTTCTGAATTTTTTCAAAAGACAGTTTTGGTTGAAAAATACAGATTTTGTATTGAGTTTCTTTGTTGTTTATTGTTTATAAACTTGGGTAAATCATTCCCAAACATCATTTTATGATACTCGGGCACTTGTGTCAGCCCGTGGGGATCAAAAATGCCCTTCAGGCCTTGTCGCGGGCTGAGTCTGGTGCCAGTTTTGATGGATAAAAGATTCGGTATGTGACACCCACACACCCACTCAAGGGTTCCTATACACACATATCAGACACTGTGTGTGGAGTAAAATTCCAACTCCCATGAACCATTCATCACTGAGAATATGTATACTGGACTAACCCTTGAGGTCTTGGTTATATCCATGTTCAAATATGACAGTATTCAATGATGATTTATATTGATTAAGATCGCGATCATACAGTTTATATATATATAATTACACCAAAAATCTATATTTAAAAACACCATATATGTTTTTGTAAAAACATTGTATAACTAAAAACTATTATAATAACATTAATTGGGTCCATCATGAAGAAATCAAATTCTAATACTATCCCATCAGGGTTAACTATAAATCCTATATTTTGATGAACTATATAGTATTCATCGTATAACATCCCACATGGGATTCAAATAAAAATTCATTAGAAAACAAAAGGTGGTTGGTTGAGTAAAATTCAACCAAATATTTATACAAGAAAATAATATATAAGTTTTTTTGACAATATTAAAATATGAATCCTCTGTTATCAGTGGAATAAATCACATACCAGAACAAAAATATCAATTTAATACTATATTAAAATTATGATTCATCTACATAGGACTCATTCCACCCTGATCTAGAAGAAAAAAATAATAACAATCTCAAATACACACATCATTCTTTATTAAATATATCATCTATAACAATGAAAACCAGGATCATCAATCTTCTTTCCCTGATATCATGGAATTACTATAAAAAAGGAGTTCATGACTCACTAATTGGAGATCTATCATATTTTATGACATATTCCTAACCCTAATTTACTGTATCCTAAATGTTAATATATTTGAAAGTATGATCTGATGCAATTTTTTGACATCATTAGCCTAGTTTTCTATATTATAACCAGATCAGACGGTCACATAATCATAACAATTCCTTCCCTATATTCCAAAATCTTCTGACTAGCAGTGATATATTATGGTGTTATTGTTAGGATACTATAACCACATTCCAGAGTAAATCAAATAATGGGATAAAATCAAAAAACATTCATGTGATTTGTTTGATCAATTATCCAATATTCCATATTCATAAGAAATACTTTACATACTATATTTGATACCAAATATAAATTAAAATACATAAAAATCATATAATTGAAAGAAATAATGTAAATATTTTATTATATATATTACCAAGTCCATATATTCTTATATATTTAGAGATTTAGTAAAAAAATAAACTCGAAAAACCAATTTCTTCATTATCCAATGTATATTTTTATTAACTATATATGAAACTATGTAATCCATAGTTAGTCTTCAATACCTCCCACAAAAATTTCCTACAAAAGATATCTTATTAAAAATATAATGTTTAATGCTTCTCTTTATAACTTAGGGAAATGGAAGAATAAAAATGAGTGAACTCAAATTATCTAAATAGGAAACATACAATTGATGATCTCAAAAACAAAATAACAGATTATAAAATATAAAATGAATAAATATTCTACATTATTCACATTAAAATAAAAATGAGAGCACTCTATATCCATCAAAATAATTTAAAACATGGATATAAATATTACTAATATCATACATATAGAATACATATTTTCAAACATTAAAAAGATGATGTTTAGGACTTATGGAAAGACATTGTCAAGTTATGGGAAGAGTTATCCACTAAAACACAATCTGTTTTACCTCATGGTACATGTCGATGCATAGAAGGGATATATAATTTGGGGACCCTCCAATGACATGATTAAGTCCATTTGATTTACATTATGAGTCAACAATACATTTCATAACATTTTCTAAGTAACCTATTATTGAATAAAGATATGGATATCATTACAATTAATCATATATAATATTAATACGTAATTAACCTATGTTATGAGTTAAAAATCATCAAGAATGAATAACAATTTCCCCATTTCAAAAAAATTCATAACATGATCATAGACCATATTGATAAATAAGTAGGATTATTAAGAAAATATATTCAACTTGAAAATAATTTTTCATTTTATAATAACAATATATAGAATGGAAATAATTTCCCTTATGTCAATAGAATAAATATCTATATATGTGAACATCATCCAATTTATATTATGGAAAATGTGATGTTCACACCATAGAGATTAATGAGTATATAAATAAGTAAATAATATAATAACATGATCATAATACATCATAATAAATAAGTTTGGTGGTTCCAAAAGAAAATAACCCTAGTTAAACAAATGAAACATAGAAGAGTGTTCAAATAAATGAAAGATATACTCTCAAAAATAATGATTTGATGGATATCAAAAAGGAAGGGATCAAGAATCAAATTTATTGACAATGTGAGTTCAATGAAAAAAATGATAAATATATTTTTGAGTATAAATCATAAAACATAAACCCAATTATGGTAAATACTTTTTAAAATGATAATAGAAATCTAATAGAAAGAAAAAATATCTTTTAAAAATAATTTTTAACATTGACGTAAAATAGAAATATACATGACATATTCAATGATAACTTATGAAAATCTGAGATTAATTATTTTTGAAATATTTAATTTTCAAAATAATATCCAACAATGGATAATTGAAAATTCATAACATTTCTATTAGTGAAAAGAAGATATGAAGGCAAAGTATTTGAATGTGAAAAGAAAAACACATTAATTATTTTAAAAACAATATTATTCAATACATTCTTTGTAAAATGAGTTAAAAAAAGAATTCAATATCAAAAAATCTATTTCATGTAGAGGTATAAAAATTAAGATATAAAAAAAAAATTAAGTTCGGAGACCCCAAAAATGTAAAATCAATGTTCACGGTTAAAGATTATAACATAATTAATGGATATTTTAGTTATCAATACCCATTATGGGAAACACACTCTATAAATCACGAATCATTTGAAAATAGATTTATATAGTAAAAAATAAAAAAATTAGGGAATACCACATAATATAATTAAGGGTAATAATGTAAATATCCTATATTAAATAAGATCAAGTGAATGACCATAACTTAATGAATGAAAATTGATTTACTATAAAGTATTTCCATTGGGGTAACACTTGATTCAAAACATAAATGAATAAAATAAATTTATTTTTATTAGTCTATACAATGAAGGAAATATAATATAGAATAGTATGGGGGTATTAAATCAATAGAACACTATATAATGGACACATGGTGAATAACTTGTAACATGTCTTAAATAATAAGAATTTAGTGTAAGAAAACAGTTTTAGCTTATGTAATATTTGCATAAAATCCCATTCAAATATAGGAATTTTAATTTGACAACAAATAACCAGAATAAAATAAAATTACTTATATACACTTTCAAATCATAAATATATACACCACATAAATGAAATTCGGTTCATAATACCAAACATGTATCAATAAGAGGAATTTCAAAAGAAAAACCTTACCTCAGTGTTGACTCATTCTTCACATTCTCAAAACAACATAAATAATTAAATAATTCATATTAGATTCACACCATATAAAAATATTCATAAAGATTAAAATTTATTATATTTATTTACATTAATTCTATAAATATAAATATTATTTAGTTTTTACATGTTTTCAATATCGACTATCAGTTATATTTATCACATTGAACTAGTTTATTAAAATATGTGTTATTATCTATAATTTATCCAAATTACATAATTACTAGATCTTATAAGGTAATATAACATATTTTATATTATTTTTAATTTTATAATTTTTTTATTCATTAGTTTTGGTTGCAAACCATGAAGATGAAATAAAAACGATCATCTTTCGGTGATTCTTGACAAATATAAGGCGTTTAGTTTAATAATGAGTTAAATGTTGATATAAAATTTGAAGAAAAAAACCATATTTACATATTTATATCATTTTAAAAATTACACCAAGTTATCATATTCATCAATGATATAAACTAATAGTACCGTTTCATTTGGTCGTTAAACTGACCGAAGCACAAAACTATAATGATTACTTGGTGATTATGAGGTGGTTTAGTTATAATATCAACTTAAAAAATTATAGTGAACATATTTACTGATTATTATTGTGATATATGATAATTTTGGAGATTTATAAAGTTAATATAATTTATATTAATTCATTAATTAGAAAGAAGAGATCATTTTTCTTTTAGTTCTCTCATTTTAAACAGCAAAATTAATGTTAATTGTTTGTTGATCATAATAATAATAGGCTTTCACTTTTTCACTAAAATAACCATAATTATATCATCAATATAATATTTATAATTTTAAATTATCATCTTGATTATCCAAAAAAGGTATTGATGAAAAGAAAAGAAAAAACAAATCGTTCCATATAGGTGGTAGTCCACCCATATATATGGGTGATAGTTTGGTTCTATATAGAAAGAGAGAAGGGATTTAAAAGGATTTACAATGAAGAATGATACAAATTTTATAAATATCACATTAATTTAATGTATTCCCAATTTATAATAGCATTATAATGTTGTGAATGAAAATGAAACATGTTTTTTCCTGGGGGATGTGCTCCTCATAAAGTAAGAATTACATATTCATTTTTATTAATTGAAAAGGGAAAAAGAGATTAATTATTATTATTAAAATAGAATAATAAAATTAACTATTAAACTAGTAATTATATAATAACATCAATATTATATAATTATAACTGAAAGTGAAAAATAGAAAAGAGATAATTTTTTTAAAAAAATGATTACTCTTGGTTGAGCACTTTGTGGTTTCCTTGTAAGAGACCTTTTAAATGTAAGATATAATATGATACATTATGACCAAAAGCTCAAAATACTAATATATAATGATATGGGAAATAAAAATGAAAGGTTTATGTGGGGAAACCTAATTCTTAGGATTATATTTTAGGGGTAGTTAGAGGCCCCTTTTATATGGGATGAGAATGAAATTTCTATAAATATTTCAAATTAATATAAAGGGAACACATGATAAACATGTCAAGTGGATCCATATTGATAAATTAAATACTGGGGAAGATATATGTTCTATTAAAACATTATACAAACAATTATAGACACGTTTTTATCATTTTTCTAGCCCTTTACCCCTTGAATTATTACTTTCACCCTTTTAACTTTTACCACGATGACCTGTGTTTTCCTAAGGTAACTTAATCATTATGAAAAAAAATTGTTCATTATTAGACAATTTGGAAACACTTACTCTAAATATGAAATAAATTTTTTTATTCTATTTATAATGTGATAAATTTTACTTTTATGAATAAAATCTATAATTTATTGAAAATAATTTTGGAGAAAATTTTACTTATGTTATAAAATATAAAAAATGGGTTTTTTAAATTAAAAAAACATTTGTTAAATTAAAAAGGAACCTATAAAATACACATTCAGTTATATAAAAAATGTTCCATGAATTTCCAAATCATAATAATATATTAATAATTTCATACAAACCATTATGTTTTTAAAAACGATATTGTACAATGCTCAACTAAAAGTCTTTATTTTTTAAAAAAATTACAAAAATTATTATTTAGATTCTATTATTATGTTTAATTAAAAAAATTTGTTCATTTTTTCAAATTAAATTTCTAAAGTTTGATAATTAAATATTTAAATAAATCTTAAAAATATAGTGGAAAACTATTCATATAAGAAAATTGGTTTTTTTACATGAAACAAATTATTCATTCATTTTTACTATAAATTACTACTAAAAATCCTTTTTTTATATTTTCGAAAAGCCACTTCAAGGAAAAGTTGTAACCATACATCAAAAAATTCAAAAACTCACAACATTACAAAAACTAACATCCTTACATCTTCATATCCAATGTGACACGCCACCTACAGAGTTTTAAAATGCATAATTCACAAACAAAAACTGCTTTCCAGTCTACGTGCTAGCCGTCATCAATGCGAGATGATCCAATATCCACCTCGAGTCACGTAGACATCGAATCACTCACCCACCTCAATTCGAGATGACATATTAATCATCATCTAGTAACATCCAAAAACATCACTTCTCGGAACCACCACCATCATTGTTGTTAGAGCTTCTATCAATGACATCGTTGGAGCTTCCATAACTGTCTCTGTGGTCCTTGTAGCTCGATACCAACATCCACTTCTTTGATGTCTCCAATAATGAATATGTCATGGCTCCATGGACACCCATCCACTCACACGAACACCTCTCAACACCTCCTCAGAAGATACTACGCCCAATAGACCTGGGAGGGTGCGAAGAACCTAGAAGCTAGAGTAGAGCACAAGCATCAGGGTCACCACAACAAACCTAAGCCTCCCACCATCACTTCATCTTCATCTTCACCGTCGACACCGACGTCCGACACCACACAGAAGAAAATATCACAAGGACCAGAAACCCAATCCTACTTTTACACTGATAAATCATCAAAAAGAGATATCTCAAGTATAAAATCACGAAAATTATTCACTGACTGAATTGAGGAAGAAACAAAAATAAAAACTGACCAGTAATAAACTGACTTCATAAGAAAATACCACCCCATGATGCATCTGGTGCACCAACAACCTTCAAACCACACATCATAGAACCTCAAAGATTATACTGCTCCTAGTCCGACTCAGAGAGGAGTAGAGGAATTTGATTTTAGAGCAGAGTTGAGTGACAGAGGGTTCTGACGGACCCCATCCCCAAATAAAACCCGTAGCAAGCATGACCAAAGTAAGTCGATTCCTAAAGTACCTAGAAACCCTTCGACCATTGGACCACATAACCCAAAATATCTTTGAACTGGTGCTTCGGGTCCGACCTGGAGAGGTGTAGGGGAACAAGAAATCAGATCAAAGTGAGATCAACTAAGGACTTCCGAAACAAACAATCGATGATGGGAAGACTGAGATAATAGAGGAGGAAAACCAATGGAATCGAGCCCTAGATGATTATGGGTTTCTTAGGATGTAGAATAAAATTTATCTATATGGGAAATTGTTATAATAAATATTAATGTAATCCAATCCATTACTAATTCCATACAAAAATATAATAAGGGGATAATATCTATACCCACAAGTTATAGTTTCCCAAAAACCATGAAAATGGTTTATTAGATAATTGTACAACTATGGGTTTAAACGTATAACTCAATATCAAGTATTTGGTGAAAACATACATGACCCAGTACACTAGAAAATATTGATTGAAATATCACTATCCACTACTTTAGTAGAAGTTTCATAGAATTCTCCTTGTTCTTATTATTATTTGTGAATATTCATGTTGTTGGCCCCTAGATTGGTACATTGTATCAAATAATACACCACTCTATTTTAATTGAATAAACAAATGTTCTTAGCTTATGTATTTCCCATGAACAACTTAGTATTATAAAAGTGATGTAAAAACATATAGTATTTTCCAATCCCTTGATAAAATTTTTCCCAAACATTATTCACACATTTTTTATATTCATGAAATTTAATTTACTTTCTATCATCATCTTCTCCACATGATCTTTTATAAGACCCCATATTTCTATTCATTTGTGTATTTGGGACTTTGATTATGTTCACATTTTTAATAATATTTCATGATATCTATTTTGGAATAATATTATGTTTTATCACTCAATATCATATTCTTATGTATTTTTCACTGAGGGAATATCTGCATTATCATTTGCACCAATGGATCCTTCTAGTTCCAACCATTACAAAAACTAAAAGTATTATCATGACTTTATATTATTATAAGTGAATTATCATAAATAAACCTAGTAAAATTCACTTTTATGATTTATCAAATTATAAAAATAACATGTTATCCAATACTTATTATAACTCTACTAGAATCATACATTGTACAACCTATATCATTCTTAGTATAACCTTCATTATTATTAGTTCATCCAAGGTTAATTTGAGTTGGGTTATCTAAAAAATTTATCCTACTCATCAAATTAGAGTTACCAAATTACATGAACATTCATTAAATATCCAAAATTGAATAATTATTGAGATAAATTCTCTCAAAATATAACATATCATTTATCCATTAAAGAATATATTAGTGAATATATAACATAACTTATGAATGTCTGTATTTCAATCTATGGTACCCATGGTCTTTTTAATTTTAGGTTATCTAACCTAAATATATTAAATATAAATAATGTGTTTTAACTATAACATGAATTAACCAAATAATTTCCTTGAGAGTGTCAAACTAGGTGTGTAGTTGTCCACTTTTTCACACACAAGGTGATGATTATGTTAATAAACATTTCATCCTTTTGGGGGTTATTACCACTATGTATATCAATACTGAATTATACATCCACGTGTATTATCCAGATAGGGATAAAATCATGAGGAGAACCACAAAATCATTATATTACCAACCCTTTGAGATGTTATACTTTATTTAGAATAATCACTTAAACATATCTATAAGTGTTTTACTAAAATATAGTTATCATAATAACTAAATAAAAAGTATATTATTACCTTAACATTGAATCTTATAATATCCAAATGGGTTATAGATACATTTGAAATTAGGATACAACCTAACCTATCAACCATTAAATTATACTAAAAAATAACCATAATCTATAAGGATATATAAAACTTTTGATGATACTAACTATGACACCGCTAACCTATGCTCTTGGATATGGTTCCCATAACACATAAATTATATACCATAATTAATAAAAACTATAAATTCCTTGAACTAACTCTCCCATTATTGTATGAATTTATATAAATATTTCATTACATATTTTCACAATATGTTTTAGGGTAACAGCTTTATATAATTAGGAAAAAAACAAACAAGAAAACCCCATCTCTTTCTAAAATAAGAATTATATTTTAAAAATATATATGAAACTACTTAATCTATAAGGAGTATTTAAAATCTCCAACAAAATTCATTATAAAATATATCCAATTACAAATATCATGATTGATTATTTTCATCATATCTTAGAGAAGTTATAATATAAGAAAGGGTGAGAGAAAACAATCATTAATTGAAACACATTACTTAATCTATAAATATCATAATCAGGCTTAACATAATATGGGAAAAATAAATAATCTAAATAATTCCACAATCAACTAAAACTGAGAGAACCCTATATCCATAATAATAATTGAATGATGGATATCAATTGTAATGATCTCATACTAGTGAAATGAATAATTTTTTACATCAGAAACATGTTTTCAAGAACTCAATCCAAGACACTATCTTATTATGGAATGTGGTATACACTAAAACCCAATATATTTTGTCTCATTAAACCTTTTGATGAATCAATAGGAAATATGATTTCATTCATACCGATCACCTTGATAATGTCAAATGAATTCACTATAAATTTTTCCTATAAATATAAAACCATTATTGAAGGGAACTATTACAAATTAAAAACATGACTATCTATATAATCAATGATACACAATGAACATAAATAGTCAACATATTTTATCATTCAGTAGTAATCAAGATTGGAAATAATTTTTTCACAAGTCAATAAAAAGGATAATATGATCATAACCAATCAAGGTAATGAAGTTAAGTGGTCCAAATTTACATATTAAACATTTAAATAATCATCCTTATTGGAATAACAACATATATAATATCAATAATTTTCCCAATGTTATTAAAATACCATTTTTTCTTGGGGAACATCATCCAATTTGAGTTATATAAAATTTGATGTTTACAATAAATATGACAATAAGTATATTGGTAATTCATTATTGGAATTAAATGATCATAATAAATCAATATAAATAAATTTAGTGGTATTAAAAGGAAATAACACTAGTGAAATAAATAAATCATAGATATCTATTGAAAAAAATGAAAAACACCCTTGTAAAAAAATACTTCAAAGAGAATGACAAGATAAAGGATTGAGATTTTAATTTTTTGATACCATTAGTTCTACACCCAAAATTGTATATATATTTATATATTAGAGGATAAATCACAAAACATAAACCTTATTAGGGTAAATAATTTTAAAAATTATAATTGAAAGGGACGTGAAATATTATAAGATATTTTAGAATTTTTTTAACACTGATGTAAAATAAAAAATTGAAACCACATTAAAATGAATATTTTAAAAACATGAAATGAATTATTTTTAGAATAATTAATTTTTAAAATAGTATCCTATAATTTATTCTTCAATATACACAAAATTTATCTTAGAAAATATATTATAGGAAGAAAAAATATATGAAGTTAAAGGAACCAATATTTTTATTATCTTGAAAATAAACTTGTTTAAAATTAACATTAAAAAGGAGTAAAAAAACTATAGTTTGTATCCAAAGATATTTTCCCCATAGAAGTAATAAAATATATATACAATAAAATATTAGGTTTAGAGAACCCAAACATGTAAAATAAAATTTCAAGATGAAATAATAAAACTGAAATACAAAATATTTAAATGATCAGTATCACTTATGGGAAACATACTCCATGAATACTAAAGAATTTAAAAAGAAATATATGTGGAAAAGAAAATAAAAAATATTTAAATACCACATAGTACGATAAAAAGAAAAAATGTACCCAAATTATATGAAATAATTTCATGTGAATCATTAGAACTCAACGAATGAAAATTGAGTTTCCAAAACCTCTTATGACTGAAGTAAAACTTGAGTCCAATGCGATTTTAAGAAAAGAACTTGAATTGGAATAGTTAAAAAATTAACTAAAATTAAATAAAATATATTACATTTATGGGATATTAATTAAATATAAAACAATAAAAATGAAATAAGTTTTCTAACATGTAACAAACCAAAAATAATAAGAATTATGAATAAGAAAACCATTACACCCGTGTCAACCTTTGGTTGTGGGTTCAAGCCCTACGACCATTTTGGAAGTCATGGGTTGTCACCCGACCATTGTTTTTTTAAACATGAAAAAATAACTCATCCCTAAATAACACTTCATGTTGATCCTACGGGTTTCAAAAACCTAAACCCAATAAAATGAATCCAAATATGTCTTTAATCACTTAAATATATCATTTCTTAAAACCTCAATGTGGTGTATAATACTTTGAAATTATGATCAAAAATAATATTATAGACCTATAATGTTATCCATAAATATTACAGTGACCTCACATGAAAACATACTAATATCCAGAATTATCTAAACCCTACTATGATATCAACAATAACATACCAAACCCCACACTCTCAGATCTGGTTCTAAATATGTAGACATGAAATTTTCTTATTTAACATGAAAGAATGTGAACCAATTTTAACCAATCAACACATAAAACATGAAAAATAAATATTTAATCACTTACACACCCATTTAAAGTTTATTTTTAGAGTTTTAGATAATTAGGAACAACACATATCAACTTGGATTCATAAACAAGTATTTCATAAAGATGGAAATCATCTCCATATAGATCCGTCATTTCTTATTTCACATTATTTTATCAATATCATATTTTTGAAATCACTAATAGACATAATAAGTTTATCATCATTATTTATGAATTGTAGAATTAGAAAACATAATAATGGTGTGTTGTAAAGCTTAGTAAGGGTAAATAAAATAATTAATAATTTAATGTCATAAATGAGCATAAGAAGTGCACAAGGGTATTTTGAAAAAATTATAGTGCATGAAAGAATAAAAAAGGATATAATACCCATAAATACTAGATCATAAAATATGAAAACATGGAATTTTTTTATCATAATTAATTATCATGATTCATGTGATAGAGATCCAAATCATAAGAAACATTATAATCCCATAAAAAATCAATAAAATGCTTTTTTGGTATATTGGTGAATCATATTTAAAAAAAACCTTTGAAAACTCTTTTAATTTCAATAACTATAAATTTTACTTCCAATATATTAATTACAAAATGTATTAGAGTGGTATCTAGCTGCACCCACCGTATAAGATATAACAGGATTAACCAGAGCTTTCTGGGTCACCCCATCATATAAGTTATAATGGGATCACCTGGTGCTATTTAGGCCGCCCCATCATAAAAGATGTAATTAGATTTCCCAAATATATCTTGGATACCAAATTTCACATACTGTAATGGGCTCACTAAGTACAGTTTGGGCCATGCTATAATATATAATTTCCAAGAACCACAACAAGACTAAAGGATATAGAGCTTTCATTTCATAAAAAAACTTATATAAATAGTGATACTTACTTTATAACCAAATTAACCCATAGAAAATAAATGGGTTTCATGTTAATCACCTTGAAACATCATTAACTCCTGGAAAGGAAATGAGTTATATAATGATCCCTTTGAATCATTTTTTAGAATAATCTGAGGCCTTACCCAGAAAAGAAAGGCCCCTAAATTAAGATAAAAATGTCCAACTTATAGAATTCTAAAAACATAAGTTTTGTTAAAATCCCCTTTCAAAAGGGGTAAAAAAGCAGCAGGGAGATTGTCATACCATGTGAAATTAGAATCTTTAATTACTTTGTTAGACAAACCATCCGCAATAGAATTCGCCTTCCGATAGACATGAGTAATAATGTGATTCAAAGTCTGAAGGGAGTCCAAGCAATTTATCCAACGGTTATGGAATTTCCAAGATAAGTGATAAGAGCATTCCCTAATGGCAGACACAATACTAGTCGAGTCAATTTCAAACCAAAGATTATTCCAATCACGATTTTTAGCCTACTCCACCGCAAAAATAATACCCATCATCTTAGCTTCCAATGAGGAAGCAAACCCACAGGAGCCATGAAAGAAACCAATTACCTGACCCATATGATCCCTAAAAATGGACCCATATCCAGAGGGCCCTGGATTTCCTTTCGATGCACCATCAGAGTTAATTTTCAACCAACCAAACATTGGTGGTTACCAAATGGCTTCAAAAGTATTATAAGAGGGCCTGGAATTACCTTTAACACCAATACGATCAAGAATAGATAAATCATGCATAGAATTGGCGTAGAAATGTTTTTTAGGGAGGCTAACCATGCGTGTTGCAGCAAGGATGTTCGAAATAGCAGCAATAATTGAAAAAGGTTTCTTTCCATGAATTTCATTATTTCGAGAAGACCATATATAATGAAGTAACTCATAGGCAGCAACCTGAAATAAGTCCAATAACTGTGAAGAAAGAGGAATGTATTTCCATCTCTGAATGAAACCAGTGATAGATGTCATCAGAGGAAGTGAGACTTCAAAGATGCTTTCAAGATCCTTCCACATTGAAGTAGTAGTAACACAACAAAGAAAAATATGATCTGCATCCTCTCTATGTTTATGAAAAAGCACACAAGAGGAGAATAAAGAGATACCACAATGTTGAAGGTAACAATCAGTAGGTATTTTTCCATGAGCAATTCTCCAGACTAAATTGGAACGAGATGGTCTAATGAAGTTTTTATGCAAGTTCCCCATCCAGTGATTGGCTAAACTATATTTTAGAGAAAAATCATAATGGAGCTTGGAGGAGAGAATACCATTAACCGCAGGTTCCCAGGCCCAAAAGTCTTTCTTGTCAGAAAAATAGTGATTTCTAACAATGTTGAAAATGTGAATTGGAAGACCATCCATGTTCTCCAATTGATCCTTGATAGTGATTTCAATATCAATATCTCATTCATCCATTCCAAGATCAAGAAGGAGGTTTTCATTCCATTTTATTTTCCAAAAATTCAGAGATGATTCCTTTGAAACAAGCCATCTATAATGAGAATAAATTGAAGTAACGATGTACTTGAAGGCAGGATAATCAGATGATTCCAGATAATTGAAAGACCCCCTCTTTAGTCTATTCAAGAATTTACCCTGAAGAAAGGTCAATCCCTCAGAATTGTTGTTAAACAATTTCCAGATGAAAGAGGGTTCCAAAGAATCATTAAAGAGAACCAGATCTTTAATACCCAATCCTCCAGCATCATAAGGTTTGCAACAATTAGCCCAGGATATAGTATACATTTTATTTTTAAAGATATTTCCACTCCAGATAAAATTCCTAAGAGAACCATTGATACAACGTATGAGAGAAATGGGCCACTTGTAAACCATGAAGGAATAAACAAGTTTGGAGACAATAACCGATTTAACCTAACAGACCCTCCCAGCCATGGAAAGAGATTTTCCTTTCCAAGTAGAAAGGTGTCTACTAACTTTTCTTACAATCTCAGAAAAATAACTAGCTTTTGGCTTTCCCCAGAACAAAGGAACCCCCAAATAATTGAAGGGAAGGAAACCTTCCTTGACATTAATATCATTGAAAATGAAATTCTTTCTCCGATCATTGATACTCTTGATAAAGTAAACAAAGGGTTTCTCCTAGATAATGTCTTGACCAGAGACATAGGCATAATGAAAAAGAGCTCTTTTAATGTTCTTGATATTTTCTTTATCACCTGAAGTGAAAATGATAATGTCATATGCATACAAAAGATGATTCGGGGCCAGAATGCCTCTCCCAGCATTTATTGATTTCAATTTCTCATTACCTTCCATGATAGAGAGAAGCCTGCTAAGATAATCCTATTCAATAGCAATGATAATTGCAGAAATAGGTTCACCTTGTCTAACCCCCCTAGATCAATCAAAAAATCCACGAGGAGATCCATATATAATAATTGAATGGAAATACCATTAAGAGATAATTAATAACATTCTTCTGGAAAACAAACATTTATTTTGAAAATCACTTTTCGAAGACATAAAATATTTTTAAAATACTTATATACAAAAGTAAATTTTAAAAGATGAGTGTTTTTAGAATATTAAGAAAAAAATTTCTGTAAAAATAACCATATAAACATTTAATGGAAGATTTAATGAAATTATGGTCATGTCCACCAATAATTCAATACATGTCATGAATAACATTCATTTTTCACAGAAAAAAGGTTAGAAATGTTCCTTGTTCATGAAGTGAAAATTATATTCCTTTAGAAAAATTATATAAATGAAAAAATTGGGAAAAATTAAATTAATAATAAAATTTTAAATGGTTAATATTTTTTGAAAACATTAAAAAAGTATTTTTGGAAGAAAACCGATTTCTGACCAAAGAGATAAATGAATTCAAATTTTATTATATTTTTTTAATATTATTATAAGTTCCAAATTTTTTAAAAATGTTACTATTAAATGAAAATATCATTAATAAACATATATAAATATAGTTAATTATAATATTTCAACATTTAAGGTTAATAATACATAATCCTGATAAATAATGAGATTGTAACAAAGGAATCTTATTTTTTATTTTCAGATTTTAACTAAAATCCCCATGAAAGAACAATATTAAATTTAACTAATAATATCATGAAAAAAGTATATTAATTAAATAACAAGTTAATGGGGATTTATATACACCTCATAAACGGAATATAGGTGTCGAAAATTAGAAACATCTGAAAGAAGGAAAGTTGGGACAAAAATACCTTATCGCTTTGGTAAATTTGAAACCATAAATCCCAAGATAGATATATCCTCATATTGATATGAAAATCCCCATAAAAAAATGTGTAATAATAATAAAACAAATTTATGGAATATATATAAAAATAAAAATAAAAATATGTAGCGAATATGGAATACATATCACATAAATAAAAAGAGAGGTGAGAAAAACACTTACCTCAATTCTGACCTTTCACGTTTGTATTTATATTATTCAATTATAAAATTAAGTTATTTATTTCATTAATTAGAAAACTTTTATGTATATTATTATTTTTATTTCACTTATTAACATGTTTTATATGATTACTTAATATATTAAGTTTACGTCAACTATTTTGACTATATTCTGCTTGTGTTTCAAAAACGACTTAGGTTGGTTTAATATGGTCAAAGAGGTCATTATTTAAAATATACCTAATAATAATAACAAAATAACTATAATATTTATATATAAATTATAATTTTAAACCCATCATTAATTAATTTAACGAAAAATGAACTAACATTAAGATCAGGGAGAAGGTAGCCCATATGTATGCATGAGTAACATTTCCATCTTTCAATGATCATTAGGGAAAATAGATAAGTAATATTTTTTAATTTTATAATGTTACTAATATAAAATTTAATATATTATTTAATTATATAAAATTATATATATATTTCATGTTATTTGGTTGTAAAAAATAAAGAATTACATTTCTTTAAGGAGGTAGTACTCCACACGACCATAAATGATGTTATCATTTCTTTAATGAGTTAAAAGCTCAAATTCAACTGATATATTATATTTTTATAATAATAACTTTTAAATTAGTGTAATATTTATTTCATTTATATAAAATTTATTTATTATTTATTCCCTTAATACTTTCCATGTAATGCGTTAATGAAAAACAAATCACAATGCTTTGCAAGGTGGTAGCCCACAGTACACATGAGTAATATTATTTTATCCCATGCAGAATGGAAATTAAAATAATTTATATGTTATAATGAATAAAAATATATAATTATATTAAAAATATTATTTATAAACTTTATATCCATCATCAAAACTAACCATTTGATGTAGTAATAAAAAAATGAATGACATAGTTTTGTGAGGTGGTAGTCCTCCATACAGATAAATAATGATTTCATAATCCAATTTATCAAAGTGTGTGTGATTGTAGGTTGAACCCTTATCATAAAAATATCTCAGTATATGGGAGGTACTATGGTTATTATATTATCATATTAAAATACTATTTTAATGGGTTTGGAAGAAAAAAATAGAAAAATCATGTTGATGAACATTACCTCTTCTCTAGGAAACTCATTTTGGTTTTCCCCAATGGCCTTTCTAAGTTGGATTATAGAAAAAAAAATTATAGGATATGTTTATGGAATTTGGGAATTTATTTGGGTAGGTATTGAAAGAAAATATTTATTTTTATGTTTTTAAGAGAGGAGGGATGTGGTGGCCTTTTATAAGTGAGGTGATCGACACACTTGTAATTGTTTTGAAAGTGTGAATTTTACCGACATTTTATTCTTTTCACTAGGACCAAATAAGTCAACAAACAAGATAACATGAAGTATAAGGTAAAGATATATGGAAATAAAATAGGTTTTAGACATTTTCTGTGTCATTTTACACTGTATATTCTATGTTTAACAAAAAAGTAATCTCATTTTACCATAATTGTTATAATTAATTATAATTATTTTCACAAATAAGTTTGGTAAAAAAGTTATGTTTTATTTTATATATATTATAAAATATTATTATTTAAAATATGGAATACATTTTTCTAAATTAAATTCACAAAATAGGCATGATTTAATTTAATATTAATCCTACACATGAAATGAGATAATGTGTTTTTAAAAGGAGTGTTTTTTTGAAAAAGATATTTATATATTAACTATACGACAACTAATAATCATTATATGAAATGAAATTAATATTTAGTGATATAATGTATATAAATTTAATTTATATCATTCCCCATTATAGATTATTTTATTTAATTAAAAAGAAGAAGCATTATTCATTTTAAAACAGTTTTTAAAAAACCCTATTTATAAGAAAAACATACAGAAATATATTATAATTTTTATTAAAAGTTATTAAGTGGATTAAATATAACTTATTTCAGTTGAAAAATTATTCAGAACCTATAAGGAATTTTAAAATTCTATATTTATTGAAAAGAAAACACTTTTTTATAAATATTAATTCTTTTCACTATTCCCAGAAAAATCAATATTTTTTGAAAAAATCGAAAATCTAAACCAAAGTAGATTCTAAAATTCCACTAAAAACATTATATTCATTTTTTCAATAAATTTTACAAAATATTTAATATTTTCTAATATAATTGAACCATAAAAAAGGAAAAAACTGGTTTTTTGTAAAATATACTCTTTTACATGAAAAAATGGATTTTTTATATCATGTATATGAAAACCAAGGATGAATGTTATACGTTACATTGAATATATTATATATAAAGTTTTTAATATTATCCATAAATTTCTATTCCTTTAATTGTTTTCTAGAACACACTTGTGCGCATTAAAATATTTTTTTCAAAAACATATTTTACTTTATTTTAGAAAGGGTTTTATATTCATTTATAATTAATTGGTCACCAAATAATTGATTATATATCAATGTGTAAGACATATTTTAAAAATTCAGTCAATCTTCTTCATATCAACCATTATATTTTTTAACTTATAATAGTAATATATTTCATGAGTCATTTAAGTCCGGTGTTTCATATTGAATACACTATTGAACATTAAAATATTGGGGTTTAGTGTAATGTAATATAAAATAGTCTCTAAATTTAATTGAATCTAAATATAGTGATCCATATCCACTATTATATCAAATATAATTTTATTATTTTAACATATTGTGGTTTTACACTTAATAGATCCCCCCTTTAGTATGTTCTTGAATAAAATAAACATGAAGATTAAAGTTGGTGATAAGAAAAAATCTATACCTTTTAAAAACATTATATCATAATCTAGTTCTAATGATATTGATTTAGGATCGTTGTGAAATGTAAAAGAGTGGTTAACCAAGTTTTTGAAAGGCTTTTGTTAATAAATTGAGAATAATTAGTTTATATGTGAAACTAAGAAGTTAAAAAAATGAAAAAAATGGATGTTAGAATATAAATTTATAACATAATTTTCATGAGGTCAAGAAGTAAGTACAAATAAAAACATATGGTTTGAGGATAAATAAATATTTTATAATAAATTTAAAAATAAGGAGAAGAAGATACATCTTCCGGGTGTAGTTATAAAAATACATATTCATATGATCAAACTAGAATTGAATAAGAAACTGGTAACCATGTTCTTATGGATAAATATGATAATATATCCATTTTACCTTATCCATCATTATCTTTGTGTAATTTGGGTGTACATGAAATAAAATATAGAATTTATATTGGATGGGAAGTATCAAAAAAGTAATTAATTCTAATTCTGATTTTGATTCTAACTCAAAATCTAATTATACTAAGTGTAGTGTAAAAGTTCATGAAAATATGGTTAACGAGTAAGAATATAGTGTTTCTACTATTGGATATTTCTAAATAAAATTGAATAAGGATAAAAACTCAATATTAAAAGATAAAAATATTAATATTTTATATTTATAAACATGTAGATGAAAATAAAATTTTGAATCAAGAGAATGAGAATCATAAAAAATAACCTCTTAATATAATAAAAATGTTTTGAAGGATTTAGAGGTTATTAAAAATAAAATGGAAAACTGAAATCTGAGATAAAATTTAATAATTTGAATCTACCAATATTATTTAAATAATAGAAGTATGAAAATATGATATATATGAATAAGGTGAAAAACTAAGAATGGACTCGATTATGATAGGTTGCAACCAAAAACATACAAGAACATATTTTTCAATGTTAAAAAGGAATGTATTTAATATGTTAATTATTTTAAATTTGGATCTTTTTTTAATTATGAATATGATTATTAGTAATATTTTATCAATCAGTTCGGAATAAAAACACTTTTTTTGAATTTTATTTTTTTGGTTAAATTGTTAATTATTTTTCTAATTTGGGTTCCTTAAGAGATTATTTTATAAATTCCATTGGGCCTAAAATGGTTTATCTTATCAATTAAACTACATACTATGACAAACATCCATACCATTTATATTTATATTTTAATGTATGCCATAATGAGTGATATTTCTTATTTTATTATTATTTTTTGACAACAATCCATCATTATATGATTTAGTATTTGGTGTACTAGAATTTTATTCACCCTTATTTATTTTCATTTCATATATTTTATAAATTCAATGAATATAACAATACGTTTTTTCATAGTTCCTTTCCATTTATTCTTTTGTGTAGTCATAGTTTACATTGAATTATACAAGAATTTTTTGAAATTACAAATTCATATTTTAATTTCGTCAAGAATACAAATCTTTGGATTGAGGGGAATAATTTATTTTTTTTATTCCTTAATCTATTATTTTACATATAAGTGTTTAGGGTGAGTAATATTATTTTAATATTATTTTATTTTTCATCATTATTTTAAAATCCAGGTTTCTCATTGTTTAAGAATTACATGTTTTTTATTCATTTAATGATTCAGTGTGTGTTTTCTTTATTCTATTAATATCTCAATTTAGAATGAAATATTTATAGTGATTTTTATTTTTATATTTTTTCATATTTTGTATCTTTATTCATAACAATTTAATTCATGCTGGTTTGTTTCCGTTATTAATATTTTATTTTGTATTTCGATTTATGCTTGATCATACTGAGTATTTTTATATTTACTATTTTTCATTGGTGGATAATGTTGTGTTAATACTTATAATGTATTTAGTATGTTTTTTATTATATTGTTATTGAGAGTTAAATTTTATAATAATAATATATTTTTTTCAGTAATTATTGAGGAAATTAATAAGAATGTGATCTTTAGGAAATTTTTCATACCCAAGGAAATTTTTATATCACATGGTGTTTAGAATAATCCTATAGCATTTTTTATTTCTCAATAGATGATGATTTATATAGGTGATAAAGTGAATTTGTTTATTGTGTCATATTTTTTTATCAATACACGAATCATTTTAAATTATATATAAAATAATTTTTCCTGTGTGAGGTGATGTATTTTCAGAAGTATTGAGGTAGAGGAGTGGTGTTTGAATATTTTTTATTCAAGGTGACATCACAAAATCTTGTCCATATGAGAAACAAGATAATAGAAGGTCTTGGAAATGAAAAATGAGAGACTGGATAGGGAATATGAATTTTGAAATTTCATGGTAGGAGGAAAGTGTTTCACTCATTCCACGGTGGAATAGATAACATAAAAATGTAGGCAAACTAAGTGATGTTTCTATAAATTGGGTTTATAATAAGAATTTCAATTGAGAAACTTCCCTGTGAAAATGGATAATCACTAACATGTCATCGAGGTAAAGTTTGTGTTTGATGGAAATCAGTTAGAATATTTAAAACTCCCAATACAACGATAATTCATAACTCTCTTATATATTTATTCCATGTTGTTTTTACTTTTCCAATGAATAACTAGTATTTTTAGAATATATAATATATAGATCATGTTATGGTTCATTTTTTGTGGCTATTTTGATAATTTTCAATGTATCCAGTAGACTTGTTTCTAGGGAGTTAACTGGATTGTTAGTTATCATATGTTTGAATTGAATATCTCTTTATCTTTCAACATTGTATGACCGATGAAAAATAATTATTATCGTAAATGATGAGTGGAGAATGTTTCATGGTATAAGGAATTTTTAGAGATGTTTTAAAGTAGTTTATAATGGTTTTATTCAAAAGAACATAATACTATGGTAAAGGAAAATGTAGACAAAATTAGAATATTTTAAAGATTTTTACTGGATAAGATTTTGCAATATTTCTAGTAACCAAGAGAAACTCATACATAATATCTAATGTTGGAAATCATATCAGGGTTGATTAAGGGGTCATGTATGATTCAATGGATCATAAAAATTTGGAGAACATAATATTTTTACAAGGATGTTTGAAGTGTTAATTTTAATTTTAAATTTAAATTTGAATTTAATAATGTTTGTTACTTTTTTAAATTAATCATTAAAATAGGGTATTTGATGGATATGATTAGAATATATAATTTATAGGGTTATTTTAAAGATAGATTTTGAGTAATGGTTGTGTTAAGTGAAGTAATGTGTACATAAGTAGAATATAAAAGAAAAATAAATATAAAGAAGAAAATAAGTGAAATAGTGATATTAGAATAACAATAACATAAAAATGAATTGGATTTTTTGCGATCATCAAAACAATGAAATGAAGTAAAAATGAGGACAAAAGCACTAATTTTTTATTCTGAAGAAGTGTAGGAGGATTTTAATATTATTGAGATAACTTCATCATAGAAATAAGGATAATACCTACCTCAAAAAATAAAAGATAATAGTGAAATAATTTTTATCAACGAGGAACCCTATATTCATATTTTATTATAAATAATTTTGGATACTATTGTATTATGAGAAATGGATAAAACCTTCTAATTTTTATTTTTAGTGGTTATTCTTGTAGACTGTGATATGAGTTAATTCTGAATCACTCATAGGGTTAAATATCAATTTGAGTAGTGAACCATATACATAGAGTGTGCATTTTTTTACATTCCCCATTGTGTATGATTTATGTTGTAAATTCAATCACTAAAACAATTGATTGAGTTTGATATCATTAGAATATACGAAAGGAAATAAAATAGATATTGTTTACTAATTTACCCACATCTTTAACAATGAACATGCCATGCCTTGGGACACCACTATTGGTATCAAATATACATTTCCTTCAAATTTTAGAATTTTGATATTTACTACTTTGAATGATTTTTTAAACTCATTTGGTATTTTATTTTTATATCTCTTTATGATGTAAAGAATTATTCAAGTTTCATTATTTAAGGTTTTCATTACAATTAGTGTTTCATCTATGTTTTTAAATATATTAAGGACAATGATAATTTAGTTAATATCCAAAGAGTTACCATAGTCAATAAAAATAGTTAAATATTTTAAAGAAAAATTTTTATGCTACTTGAATTTATTGGGTATGGATATTGTAGATACTATAAAAAGGGATTTACTACTGTTTCAAAAGAATTATAGTTGAAAAACGTTATTAGGAATAATTTTTATATTTATAGGGATTAATGAAATTATATTCTATTTCTCTTTCAAGAAATCAATTTTTAAATTTTATAAGTTTTAATAATATGAAATGAATTTGAGAGAAGATAAAAATCTTCTATGAAGGAAATGATAATGTAAAAAACAATAAGATAATGATTTGTTAACAAATGTTTGACAATATTCATATTCTTTAATAAGACTCTATTGATGATTTATTTACAATGATTAATGAACTCATGATCATACTTATAGGATTTTGACGGACTCTTAATGTTTTAGTGATGGTTGGGAAAATACTTAATATATTACTAGATATATTTGAGACCAAAATTTCAACTCTATACCATAATGATCTTGATAGAATTGTTTTAGATGACTTGTACAACATATTTTATTCATATGATTTGATAAATGAATGTATACAAGTTAATATATGATTTTTTGATAAAGTATTTTATTTAAAATCCATGAATAAATAAAGATACTCAAAGAAAATTGAGGAAGTTCAAGAAGAAGTACATGCATTTTGAAGTTCAGATTTAGATCATGATGTTGATTTAATATATGATAAAACAATGTAACTCATCTCAAGTGGTTTTTAAATAGGTAAAATTAAATTTCATGGTATGTTACCTTGGAATTGTTTGGATTGTGGGGGTATTAGAAATTTCGCAATTTTTTTTAGATATAGAATATGATAAAATGAAAGATAAAGAGGAGTCCTCAAATATGGTTTCAAGGATTAATTCCCATAATTTTAGAATCGTCATTATTTCACAAACTATTTCAAGAATGATATATTATTATACTAAAATTAAGTGTTATTTATCTAATAACTATGAATCTACAAGTGATAGTTGGCAGATTATTTGATCCTCATGTGATGGAACTGAGAATACATTCCTTAGAATAATGCATGGAAAGGAGTGAATAAATGACGTTGACTAAATTAAATAAGAATAGGTTTACCAAAGAAGTGATTAAGAGTTAAAAAATATAAAATTGAGTTATTATTTATTAGGTATTTGAGTAAAAAATTATCTAATGTTATTTATTTGGATTAAGGACATGGATTAATAAATAACACCTTCATTTTTATTAAATTTTATAATTCTTAATGAAAAAATAATGAATTCATGATTCTCTTAAGAGTCCTTGAACTCCAATTATTACTCCCTAAAGGGTCAAATATGTATCATTTCTTGAAATATAAGTGTATTTAATAGGATAAAATTCTTGAATCTCACAATTTATGCATCTAGATAATTAATATTATATAAGAAATTTAAGGTATGAATTTTCTAATCCAAAGCATGAATTGGGAGATCATTCAAGGAAAAAGAATATTTTTGTATATGATTAGATACTTTAATATTATTCTAATAAATAATAATATAACACAATGATTCATGAATTTCATGGAATTATTACAATAATAGTTGTTTCCCAATAGAAGGTGAGATAAGTGAAAAAAATACATGATAATTTTGATATTGTTTTATTCTATAAAGGGTTAATTCAAAGGAAAACATGTTATAGTGTGTATATATAAAAATTATATAAAATTATATAAAATAAATGGAAACATGTTTATAGTATACCTGATTTCTATTTCATCAAATGGAGTTTATAAATTCTTTTATAATGACTAATTTATGAATAGTACTGCAGATTAATTGAGTATATTTTTTTCAAGAAGATAAAACATTTATGATCAATATTAGTTCTATGAAGGATGATGGATTATGATAAATTATTTATGGTTTATATTAATACCATTTATATATGTGAAGATTTATGTAAGGAACATTTGTTGGGTAACACGACCCTTATGTAAAAATAAATTCTAGAAAATGTATTTCAATAAAACAGTGTGATGTAGCAGAACAATTTTGATGACCTAAATGTAATGTGAGGGAGATGTGAAAAAAATGTTATATTACCTAAAATTCTATCATGATATTTCTATTCCATAAATTTGAATAAAAATATCCTAAAGAATTTTAAGTAAGAGATAAATGAAATAAAACATTGAAGAAGATGATTTATTGCATGATGAACAAATATGTTGTGAAGCTAAAGAATATTTTTGACATAAGAATAGTAGGTACAATTAGTCAAATAAAAAAAAGGATGAATATGACATCATAATAGTATGATTTGAAAGAAATAAATATGATCATGTTGTTTCTCTTTTTTAGAATAAATGAAAACATTTTATAAATGGTGAAGTCAAGAGTAGTAAGAAAGATGTGTCTTTGACATTCCATTTTATTAAAGATAAGAAGAAGATGTGTAATTATAATCAGAAATTTTATTTGACGAATAATTTAGCTGATATAAATGGTTTTCATTAAAAGTGGAGTTTAATAATAACATATGGAGGTTGAAAATGAATTTCCATACTTCAATCCTGAAATTCAAAGGAATAATGATTGTTCCCTCTCCCTTAATTACTCTTTGGATATTATTGTCAATGATATGTATCTATTTTTTTATAATAATATATAGTGGGATAACCTAATGATAATTAGTTAACCTAATAGATTATATGTATCTTATTTATAGGGAGCATGTATTTAAATAGTTTTTATAAATTGGGTAAACTATGATGTTAGAATGTGAGCTATTGTGACATGAATGATGAGCATGTATGACAGAACTTTTTTTATATACATATAATAAATAGTTTTAAAAATTTAATGTAGGGTTAGAGTTGATGAAAAGAATTTATTAGGTATATTCATTGTTGGTATCAAGATGTATTGGAATCAAGAGATATCATGGGACTTAAAGAAGTATATATATATCACCATTATGGATAAAATGTTATTATTGATCCCCTATATTATTTCCTACATAGAGACAACTTAATTATGATTAGAATTTGGGATAATGATTAATTTATAGGTGTGATAATTTTAAAGTGATTTAAAATCCTTGGTTAACAAAAAATGGAAATATGGAAATTTTTAGACCAATACATATTTTTTGCATATTTTTGATCACATATAGAAGAATGTGATATAGGGGAAATTGTTGAGACCAAATATGGGTTTGTTTTGATATAAAGTTCAAGAAGAATCCTTTAGAATATGGTATTTATATAGATTATTTTTTTAGAGTAATGATGAAGCCATTTTATTATTATTATTTTAATATATAAATCTTATTCAAACTCATATTAAATAAATTTTATTTTGTGAGGAAAATTATTTTTTGATGTTTTAATATTTATGAGTTGTGTTCAAAAATATTTTATGTAATTGTTACATCATCACACTATGACTTTAACTGAAATCAGTGTAAATTTGGATTTGTATTAAAAAATTTCTTGGTTGGTTAGGACATAGGTATTTTCAAATACCATAGTCGGAGGAATGTGTTTTTTCTATACCATTGTGAAATGGAGAACATAACATAGAATGGGTTTCCTGAAACATGAAATTATCTGATAATTTCAATTGATATGTTTCCCTATGAAAAATATTTAAGCATGAACTTTTATTAGTGGTATACATGGTTTATGGTGTATGATTTCCTGAATTTTGGAAATGATCCCATAAAAAGATTATGCATAAGTATTTTATCAATGGTCTATAAGTTTATTTACTTTTAAAAATTTTAAGAAGTAGTATGGGAATCTAAATGGTGAAGACCATGTAATAGTCTATTTTTTGAGGTTATTTTGATATGTAATGAAATTATTGAGGTGGCTTGTTCCCAAATAGTGTAATATCTTTGAAGTTGACTTTGGTTCAAAATGTGGATCTCAACTTCACATCACATTTCATGGTGGAAGAACGTAATTAATTTTTTGAAATAATGAGTGGAATTGTTTTGGTACTAGGTTTACATAGAGAAGAATCATGTTTATTTGATTGGTTAGATAGAAATGGGGTATGATATTCTATTGGAAAATTTGTAGTTACTAAAATGATTACCGTCATGTTATGGTGTGGTAATATTTTGTCATTGTCCACAAAGTTTCCCGATGTTGAGTAGATCTGATAATGTATCACATTTTATGACTTATGGTATAATTATACTCAAACTATTTTGTTTATAACCATATCAATGGTTATTGAGAGTTCATGGCTGATCCAATTTCTTAGAAGGAATCAAGAGAAGTTATGTGCAGTTGAAATAAGTTGAAGATGATATTTTAATTTTTAAATACAATATTATTATGAATATGTTTTTGTTTCTTTCAATGATTAATAATAATCGGTTCAATCAGACATGAGAACATAATATAGAACAAGATAGAACCTATTGAATAATGATGGTGTAGTATGGGAGTTTTGGGTGATGTGTAATGTATATAGGAAGAATTGATAAAAATAATATAATTCTTATAGTAGTGGAAGTAAAAAAAAAGAATATATAGAAGAAGACACTCGTTTATGTGTGATCATATAAATAGTGATGTGTGATAAAGAATAAAATAATATAAACTATTAATTATAGTTACTAATAGGGTGAATGAGTTAATGTTGGAAAAATACAATTATTGGAGGAATAAGAATAATCCTGGCCTCAAAAAATAAAATATACCTATGTAACTAGTTTGAACAAGGAAGAAAACTGTCTTGTTTTATTAGGAGACAACATTGGTGATACAATTGTATTGTGAGTAAATGGTAAAATCTTATCATTTTTATATTTTATATTGACTCTATTGAATAATAGGGTCTTGGGTGATTTTAGATCATTCCAAGGATTATCAACTAATTTGGATTATTGAACCGTGTATATATAGTGTCTAGATTTTTTTTATTTCCTAAGTGGGTGTGAGTTAAGAAAAGATATCAATCACTCTAGAGAGAGACATAGATTTTTTAATAAGAAATCTAGGATAGAAAAATGATATTTTAACCTGATTCAACCCTCCCTCCCACCATCAGTGAACTTATAATTGTTATAGACACCACAAAATGTTAATTTCCTTTACCACTTGTGTGATTAGTTATAACTTTTCAAAGGGGGTATTTATTAAATTATATTCTTTCATATTATCATCTGTGTTTTATATTTTTTATCCTTATAAAAATGAATTGTGTTTTTTATTCATTCTAAAGGATGTTCTTAGGTTTTGAAAATTCCAAAAAGGGATACAATTTTGAGTTGATCCTAGCAACTTTATTTGTTTACGTTTTTCTAATTTAAACTTACCACAATTAATTTATACATTGACTTTTTTACTATTCATTGTTGTTTTATAATTATTATCTTTTATTAAATATTTTTATTATTGTATTATTATTTTTTTATTCCCACTTATATATTTTGAATAATTTGGTTAATATATAGAATATTATGTATTCTATTACTACAAAGGAAAACCAGAGTATTATTATTTTTGGATAAGTCTAATAACCTATTCATCTAGAAAATGTTATAAATATCATAAATATACAAGCGTTTTTAAGTTAATATATTAAACATGTTGATGTTCACAAAATGAAAAAATGTTATATATTCTATATAATATATGAAAAATATATTATATATTTTTTAAAAAAGAATTACTCATCATAGTTTGTAAATTTAAAAAAGTATAATATATTATATAATCTAGAATAATACAAGAATTTATTATATATTCTTTCATTAAATATTTTTTCCTTAGTGAAAATATATATACAGAGAAAAGATATTACACATTTATCTATGGATATTTCATATGTATTTTTATAAATATTCCTCGGTAAAATATCTTATACAATTAATATAAGTTTGAAAAATATATTATGATTTGTATATTTTATTTCATATTCAAAAATCGTATAATATAATTATATTAAAAATATTTCCCGAAGTTTATAAAAATGTTACACATAATTAAAATATATTAATTGAATATTTCAATGATTTTAAGTATGATGGTATATAGAGACTTATGAACTGAAATGAAGACGAAAAATATGTCATGTATTGGATGATTCAATATTTTTTCTTTAGGAAATACAAAATATGTTAATGTAAAATCCAAATATTATATTGAATATTATATTTTAAATGAAGGATTTAGATATTTTGTCAACGTATTCACGAAAAGGACGTTTCTCACAAATATTGTGTAAATAATTTTTATTACATATTCATAGTTTTTCTTAGAAGGAAAATGTTTTTGCATTTTATGGGAAGTATATTTTACACAGTGGATATCTATTTACATTTCATGAATCATTATTTATAATTAAATTATCAATTATATTATATGAATGATATTATGAAATTGTGATATTTATATTTCAAATTATTTAGAATTTTGAAATACATATTCTATACAGATTAAGGGGTATTTTGACAGTTTCAATATATATTATATTAGTAGTATTTAATATTGATTTAAATGTTTTATGTATATAATTATAATAGTTTTTATATAATATTTATATATTTTTATAAATTATTCCATCATCCATGTGAAATTACCGATGAATAATAAATATGGATTATCATGGTGTATGTTTGGATGTAACTAGCTATTTTTTCCATTTAAATGAAGTATGGGGCCATGATTTAAATTTAGAAGTGAACACACAAAATATACATTATTCACGTCACACCCGAAATTTTAATTCCATGCTTTGTTTCAAATCCTCTTTCGGTTCATAGCCTTCTATCAGTTTCTGGGTATTCCAGATTTAAATTTTTGGTGTCTATTGTGTTCTGGATTTATGACCTTAGTCTTGGGGGTCTTGTAGTTTACTTAACATCCTCTTATTTCAAGGGATATTATGAGGTTAAGGTGGTTTGGATCTGGATCTGTGATAATCCTAGTGGCACCCTTGTGGGGTAAGTTGTTGGGGTGGTTTCTACCCTTGAGTTGGGTGAGTCTTGGGGTGGAAAGGTGGTTTTCATTTGGTATTATCTCCTGTAACCCCCCCAGTCTCCTCCCATTATACCCCAACAACCATGGGAGGCCTCCAAACTCTTCAAAACTCCCATGTAACTCATTTGTGGTGGAGGATTTGGTGGAGAAACCTCAAGATCTATCAAGTAAGTGAATTCTTTATTGGTTTCTTCCATCTTACTTTAGTTTCATTTCCTATTTCTAGAAGTTATTCATGTCTAGAATTTAGGGTTCTAATCTAGGGTTTTATTTGGTGTCTTCTTAGTCATATATCTTTGTTTTCGGTTGGATTTCATGTCCTTGAGGGGTGGTCGTGGGGTAGTTGATGTTTTGAACCATGTTTTTAGGGTTTTGACAAGAAAGGTAGGTGATTCCATGTGTAGATATTCCTTAATGATTTAGTATGTGTAGTTTATGAATTTAGAATGTTTTTAATCTGTTGTGTGTGGTGAAAAAACGTTTTTTATGGATTTGGTTAAGTGCTTAATTTTATAGTTGCATTTTATCTTCAAATTCGGGGTTTCTCATGTACGATTCTTGGGGTAATATTTGAGAGTATTTTATAAAATATGAAAGTGGTTTATTAGTGTTGAAAAGGGCTGAAAATTCGGGTTTGTTAATTCTTTGGTTTCATGTGGGCCTCAAAAGGGGATTTTTTGAAAGGGTTTTATGTGTAAAACCTTATTATACTTTCTACGAGTATTTTATGCAGATGTGTGTTTTCATGTGTACCTTATGGGGTATTATTCGAGGTGATTTGATAATAATTGAGATTGGTTTAATAAATATTGATAGGAATTCAAATTCTGGTTTGAATTTGTATTGGTGTGATTTTTTTTTTGAAAGAGGGTTTTGAAGTGGGTTGGTATGTAAAACATGGTTATACCCCTTGGGATGGTTTTATAAAAACTTAAATGACTCAATGAGTTACACCAAGAGTAAAAAATATTTTAATGTACTATTTTGGTGGGTGAATTTTCTTAAAATTACTTTTTGAATGATAATGTGGTCATTTGTGATGTCAAACGTTTTGATAATGTTTTGTAATTTGTCGAGGTGATGTATAAAATTGTGATGTGGGCACGAAACATGGTTGTGGGCTATTTTGTGTGTGTGTGATGTGAAAAATGGATTTTTTTTTATGAAAATGGTATTGTGTAACATGTGAGTGGGTTGTTATGTGATGTTTAACATCTTGGGAAATATTTTAGAAAATTGTTAAAGGATTTGTTGAATTTTGGAAAATATGAAAAATGTGTTGTGGGATATTTTTGTGTGAGTTGGATGTCAAAATCAATTTGAATGAAAAAGGGGATTATGAGACTCATGTGATGTAAATGTGGGATGTTTGGTGAATTTGTGACATGGAAGTGGTATTTTCATTTGAAAATTATAATTCATAGCCTGTTGAACTTGTTATAGCATAAGAGGGAAACCCAGGTAACTAGGTTGGTGGATGTGTACTATTATTCTAGTGATCCTATGGGGTTTGGTATCAGTTTCACATAGAATGTTTGATGCTTACAACACTAAATAAACTACGATGATGATGATGGGGTACTACTAGGTTATTGGTATGCTCCCTACTAGTGGCTTGTGTGCATGTGAACATATATTATGATGGTTACTCTCACCAAGATATGAGGTGCCTCAGACCCACATCGAGCTAGTTACTAGAGGTTATTTTCTCATTTATAGTGCTCATTAGTTACTTTGTGATAAACGTCGGCATAAAAATGGTTGGTTGGAAAGTTCAGTAGTGTTGGAATTATTTTTTAAATTATTGATTCTTTAAAATATCCCACTTGAAAACCGTTTTTATTTACTGTTGCATCTTTTTAGAAATTTGTTACTAGAACTTCATGTTATGAAAACTTGCATTATTTTCCTCATTGGATGTTTATAACATGAAATATCTTAGTTTTGGAATCCTACTAAGGTTTTTCTCACACCCTACTTACACCTTTGGGTGTAAGTAGACTTGCTTATTTTGTTGTCGCAAGTTTGGGTACAACTTTTGTGCCTACAGTTTGGATTTTTTTACCGGTCATTTGTGATGTGGTCTTTTAGAGATGGATTATGAGCAGTGAATCTTGCCTTTTGGAGGGTCTTGATCAATCATTTTTGGGTTTTTACATTTGTTAGATTCTTTCAGTGTTATTTGAAAGCATGTAATTCAGTTCTGAAAATTTTTAAAAGGTAGTTTTGTTTGAAAAATCCAGATTGGTTTTATTGGAATTCTTTGTGATTGTATGTTTAAAAAATTGGGTAAATCATTCCCAGTTTTTGTTTTATGATACACATGTACTTTTTCCAGCCTTTGGGGATTAGTAATATCCTTCGGGCGTTTTCATGAACCAGGTTTGGTGCCGGTTTTGGTGGCGACCAGATTCTGTGGGGTAAGTTGTTGGGGTGGTTTATACACTTGACATGGGTGAGTCTTTGGGTGGAAAGGTGGTTTTATTTTGGTATTATTTCCCCATATAGTTGGATTATATTTCCCCATTTTAATCCCCCTTATACCCCCTTGAAATGTGAGGAGAATGGTTTGGATTTGGATGTCCAGAACAGGCCGCACGGTTAGGCTACACAGTTTACTAAACCGTGCAGGCAAACCGTGCTGGTGTGTCCAGGTCATTAAAATCTTCTTGATATTCCATTTTACCCTACCAGAAATAATCCCAACCCACCCCATTCTCCTTTTATTCGACCCCATCATCCATGGTAGGCGTCCAAGCTCTTCCAACCTACCATAGAACTCATTTTTTATAAAGGATTTGGTGGAGAAACCTCAAGATATTTCAAGTAAGTAAATTCCGTAATGATTTCTTCAACATTCCTTTAGTTTTATTTCCTCTTTCATGATTTTAGTAATGTAAAGAAGTTAGGTTTCAAACATAGGGTTTTATTTTGTGTCTTATTGGTCAAATATTGTGGTTTTAGGTTGTATTTCACTTCCTTGAGGTGCAGTGGTGGGACGACTGATGTTTCGCACAAATTTTTGAGGGTTTCGACACAAAAAGTAGGTGATTCCATGTGTAGAAATTACAAGATGAGTTAGTGTGCTTGTTTTATTATTTTATCATGTTTCTAATCTGGTTTTTGTGGTGGGAAGACTGTTTTTGATGGATTTTGTTAAGTGATAAATTTTATAGTTTCATTTTTGCTTGAAATTGGGTGTTTCTCATGTATGATTCTCGGGGTAATATTTGGGTGTATTTTATAAAATATGAAATTGATTTGTTAGTGTTTAAAGGGGCTTCCAATTATGGGTTTTTAATTCTTTTATGTCGTGTGGGCCTCAAAAAGGGGTTTTTTTGAAGTGTTTTATGTGTAAAACCTTATTATACTTCTTGAGAGTATTTTATGAAAATGTGTGTTTCCACGTGTAACTTTTGTGAAATTATTCAAGGTGATTTTATAATAATTGAGAGTGGTTTAATAAATATTTCTAGGGCTACCAATTCTATTTTCGATTGGTATTGGTGTGAGTTTTTATTGAAAGATGGTTTTGAAGTGGGTTGGTATGTAAAACATGGTTATACCCCTTGGGATGGTTTTTGAAAATTGTAAATGACTCAATGAGTTACACCAAGTGTAAAAATATGTTTATGTACTGTTTTGGTGGATGTATGTTCTTAAAATTAGTTTTTTAAATTTAAAATGGTTATTTGGGATGCAAAATGTTTTGATAATGTTTTTAATTTGTCGAGGTGATTTATGAAATTGTGATGTGGGTGTGAAACATGATTGTGGGCTGTTTTGTGTGAGTGTGATGTGAAAAATGGATTTTGTTTATGAAATGGGTATTTTTTAACATGTGAGTTGGATGTTATGTGATGTTTAGAATCTTTGTAAAGATTTTAGAAAATATTTAAAGGATTTTTTTATTATGAAAAATGTGGTGTGGGATTTTTTTGTGTGAGTTGGATTTCAAAAAGATTTTAATGACTCGGACACACCTGCACTGTTTGTCCTCACCATTTCCTTCCTTGAGGTTTGAATGATCATGAGGATTCTCCACCACGTCCTCCATTAAAAATGAGTTCCATGTGAGTCTTGAAGAGCTTGAAGGACTCCCATGGCTACTGGGGTCGAATGGGATGGGGAGAATTCTGTTTATTTCTGGGAGGGTAAAAATGGAATTTCAAAAAAAATTAATGACTTGGACACACCTGCATGGTTTAGTAAACTGTGCAGCCTAACTATGTGACCTATTCTATCCACCCAAATCTAATCCATTCTCCTTCAATTTCAAGGGGGATAAGGGGGAAACCAATGGGGGAAGATATGACAAGTCTAGGGGAAATAATACCAAAATAAAACCACATTTCCACCCCAAGACTCACCCAACTCAAGGGTATAGACCACCCAAATAAGATTAGTATTGATGAGTGATCTTCTATAGATCACCAAACTAGACGACTGTGGTCCTACACCATGTGTTTATTTAAATTAACCTGATGTGAACATGCATAAAGAGGATGCAACTTCTATTTTTCTGGGTGATGGAATGGTGGTGGCCTGGAATGAAAAAGGTCTGGAGAATAAAGTTGAGTCCCATATTCTTCATGTACTCAATTTACCATATATATATATATATATACTATTTTAGACATATAAATTTAGGATTTATAAAAAAATCATCTCTGATCACAATAGTTTTGTTAGCATCACAGGTAGTTAAGATTTCAAAGGAGTCAGTTTCCACAGAATCAAGTTGCACAGAGGTTGTTTAGTCAAGACCCTATCTATTGAAAATTATTCTTGAATATATTCCACCATCTAATAGTTATTCTAAGGTAGATAAGGAGGATCTAGATGACCTTCACATTTCATGTCGGAAAATATGGAAACATATATGGAATCTAATTTCTCAGACCCCCAAAAAATATTTCAAAAAAACATTCCAAATTACATCACATGTTTTAATTTATTTGGTATGGGGGTTTTGATTATCATTTCATCCATGAAATATTCTATAGGAGATATCTAGTTCTGAGAAACCTATAATGATACATTATCACCTTTCGACTGTAGAGTCCAGGTCCCACCTTACTAGAGACAAGAATATCCTTCTTAATAGGGATGTTGAGCATACATGGATGGATGAAAGGTGGAAAGGTCATGTATTAGATAAAAGAACCTCTGGGAGTGGATTCGTTAGGAGGAGGAGTGGCTCAGTCCATAATTTAAGGGTATTAAGAATTAATTTTCTCACACCAAGGTAGTTATTGATGAAAGGAAGTAGTTATTGGGAGTGGTTTACAAGGTTTGGTTGGACGCTTCTAAGAAGGTCATGGCACTTCATTCCACTTCTAATACTAAGAATGATTGCTTGTCTGAGATCCACCAAGCTACAGAGGATTCCTATTATTTTTTTCCTTTAACATTTTGAACTCACTGATTAGGCTCTGTAATCACAATTTCAAACTTATATGGAGAGTCTCCAGTATGTGGATGAACCTCCTTTGTTCTCAAAAAAACAAATAAACAAAACCTTGTTCTCCCTCCATTTCTTATCTCATATCATATCCTATAATTATAATTTTCCATGTTTTGAAAGATAATCTCTTAGAGGATTTGTTTTCAATGGAGAACAACCTCGATCATAACCAGGATACCATAGTCATCTCACTTTCATGAGAGATCATGAAATTATCTAATTATTTATGATACAAGGGTCTCAATGATCATAGTTTCAACTATTTCTACAGTTACATGGAAAACCCTAAAAGAATTTTGTCTTGTCTTTTACCACACTAATATTTTCTTAAGTACACAGTGGTATGGGATTAGTGGGTGTAAATTGGGTTTTTCTTAGTCCTAACATTTTAGATGTTATATAAAACATGTATATAACTTTTTGTTTTCTTTTGATTGCTCAGTGTTTTCCAAAACCATAAAAAATGTAGGTTTAGTGAGCTAAGACACAAATTTTACCTGGGGCTCCCATTGCATGTTCCATCCTAAGAGATTATTGTTTCTATTTTTATAGGATGTTTTAAGTCTTAAAAGATATACTATTATGACATTTGACTTTGGTTGAATATCTATGAATGTGAATTATGGGGTGATGACCCCAATAGGGATTACTGACAGGGAATACCCCAATATTTGTTTATACTTGAATAGGGGATTTTTAGACCCTATATTTATGATTTCTGATTTATGAATTTCATAAATGACCTGGGGAAAGTACCATTGGAACCAAAATCCATCCCATGAAATAAATCAGAAAAGGAAGAAAATAACTCCTAAGAGGTCCACCCTACGAAGGTCCTTTACAAAGACTCCAGCACCATGACCGCCGTAAATCCACCAGGATACCTTCTACGCAAATACCGAAGAGGAAAGGAAGGATGCCTCTATAAGTCCTAGAAACCTGACACAAGACTCTACAACCACTACAGAAGAATGGAAAGAAGCCTATACAAGTCTGAGGAACTAGATGAAAGCCTCTACAGCTGCCACAGAGGAAGGGAAGGATGCCTCTGCGAGTCTAAGAAACTTAACGAGATCCTATAAAACCAATATGGTGAAATGAAAGACTCATATGAATATCCAGAAAACATTATTGATATGAATTCAGTGGTGGATCATTAATCCATTCACAACGTACCTTTCGAACATTCCCCCTAGGGCCTATAAATACTCATTTTACCCCAATCCAAAAGATCCACACCCTAACCTTTCACCTTCTGAATAATCAAATCGTGAAGCATCCATTACTTTGAAAACTATAGAGAAATTGAATCATCTATGGTACTTGAGCATTGAGAAATCCCTTTCTATTTCATCAAAGTTACCCCCACTTCAAGTAGGGATTCCCTCTATGAAGACGTACAATCATAACAAAGGTAGGAGTCCCATTTGGTACTTGGGTCTTGCCGATGAGTTCACCCTTTGTGAAGTACCCTCCACGAACATATTGAATCCATGCTTCAGCTAGGTCATCCTGCTCTATGAAGATCCTACCTTTTTAGGGGTCATTTTCAACATGATTTTGAAGGCCCTTTCCTTTGAGAATCCCTTATCTGTGATCCCTTGAGCTCTGCAATTCCCTATCCTCTGCGAGCCCCTCAGCTCTACGAAGATCCCGAACTTCCCCTTATCTATGAAGTGCCCAATATTCATGAATCCCTTCTCCATGATGCCTCCTTCATCACGAAACCCTCTCTTGTGAATCCCTCCAGGCATGTACGATGTGATTTTAAGGTCCCCCGAGTGGTTATACATGTCTCATTACCCTGCCTCATTCCTCTTTTCATAGGCACAATAAAGGCTATTTCTTATTCGCATAACCACACTAATGTGGACCACTCAATGGATTACTCCACAACCCTATTTTCACAAGTCATTTCTTGTGTCTTCTAGTTCCCAAGTGTGGGTCGGTGCGAGTCATATAAGTAAAAAGGGTGAGGAGAAAGTCCTCTTCGTCTGAGCTACTGGATGTTAAACTGCCAAGCACCCCCCATCCTCATCACAAAAATGTTAAACTATGATTGTCGTATGTGTGGAAGGTCTGAGAGGATTAGAGAGGGTATAAGCACTATTTTCTTCCTTCTCTCTCTTCCCCTATGGGCTTTTCTGCCATGTGTGCCTCAGAAATTCCATTTCATATGACCTAAAACCCTCTGATGGGTCTTTCTATGTATGATGGCCATATCCTCCTTGTACATATAGAAACCCTCTTCTCTCCTCAGTTTTCCCTCCTTGGAGTATTTCCCAATATTCCTCACTTAGGGCCGCCAAAAATGCATAATCTCCTCTTCCATCTTTTTGATTTTAACTATACGTAAGACCCACACCACTCCCCACTAATGTACCATTCATGATGCGATCATCAGTTCTATTTTTTCTTCTTGTTTCTCACACGAAGTGTGAATCACATAGGCTAAGAGTAAGCAGTGACCCTAACATTTTCGTTGGGATTCTAACCATGTATAATCCCTAATACCTCATTACTGAACTATGTGGACTTTGATCCAAATATTCTAAACATGGTATATTGGAACCCTCTATGAAGTGTAATCCCATCACTTCCCACAATCCATCTATTCTGACCATTTAATTTCGATTCAATGGTCATCCTGTCTGATGTTAAACTATATGCCCCCTTTTGTACAGTATGAAGTTAAATTGTATCTCTAAACTACATGGTTTTTCATCCCTTTAATGTATGTTGGAATAATTTTTAGATTCATTCGCAATAAACAATAAACTATGGTTATCCCTCCTAGGGATGTACCCACATTATGCAATATATCCTCTTTTTAGGATGCATCATGAGGATCCACCTCCCTGAGGTGTTCTGATCCAATCAGGAAACTAACTATGCTTAATCCCCACATAAATGAATATCCATAAAACCAAGAGTGTCCCTATTCTGATATGATTCTTACAATGCATAATCCCCCACATTTCTTCTGGTTTTTATACTTTGTGTACACCCTGATTTTCTACCCCTTTCCTAAACAACATGGAATTTGATCTATCCCATTTTGGGAAAGATATGTAGGAAGCCTCCTTAAGGTTCAATCCCATCACCCATGTCCCATCATGATTCTCCCATAAGACTTTGTGTTTTGGGAAGATCATTACCTATCCTAAAGGTTCCACTTTCTTTGGGTCCCATCCATGTTTCCATTCTCACGAACTGCCTTCTTAGGTGACTCATCACCCAATTTCCAGAACTACAAAAAAATTGATTCACTGCGATGCGAATATGTTGGAATCCTCCTTGAGGTACAAGCCCAACTCTGACATCTTCACATTTATTCTATCTCCATTCATCCTCATCCTTAGACAATTCCTACATATCCATCCAGATTTTACCTTTGGCTACCACATCCTTGTGAGATCATACCATTCACCTCGGTAGCTAACCATGTGTAACCCTAGATTACCCCTTTTAATTACGGTGATTTTTACCCCATTCATTTACATAGGTTATGTAGGAAGCCTCTCTGAGGTCCAATTCCCATTAATAGTAAGCCTTGGTGTCCAAATTTGTGAAGACCCATTCCCCTTTCAGATAAACCCTTTGTGGGGTCCAGATCTGCCTTCATGGTGTAAAATCATCCCTTTTTAGGGACACACCATCCCATATCCCTTTTCCCTGGGTGTTCTGATACATCAACCCGGTAAACCTTCCATGTGATATCCCCTATGAAAATACCTATTTGATCCACTCCAATTAGTGTTTCAATTAGTATGATCCATCTCCTCTAGATTTTAAACTCGTGTCATACCTTTTGTTAAACATATGAAGATGAAGAAAACCTTAGAGACATGCATCTAGAATAAAATTCCCTACTTTTGATGTGGGATAACTTAGGATTCCACACCATCTAGAATCCCTGTTACAATGAAAAATATAGATGTCACAGTGTACTGATTCCCAGACACACCAATGATTCCCAACATGACTACCCTCCTAACCGATGGAATTGCAATGACTTGGCCTCTTTCGAATGTATTGATAGAAGAAGCATAATTTACTATCATCCACAAAGATATGTAAACACGAAGAGTTTCATGAAAACATCTTAATCTTTAAAGGATACCTATACTAGGTGACAAATACTGAGGAGGAATCCATAGAAGGAGGGAATGACATCCCATTATCCCATTTAGATCAAGGAGAAAATATCTATACATAATTGACAGATGTCACCCACCTTTGGAAAGAGGGAATTCACGGTGATAGTTTCTCATCCTCACAGATGATGTGTGCCCCTTCTAAATCATTGGAAACAAAAATGGTGAACCCGATGTGAATTTATTCTCCTAAATATGGGGATCTGTAGAATTCAATAAATTAGTATATATTCATGTCACTGGATCCATCTATATGGTGACAGGTCTCACCAAGAAAATAGTGGTCCAAGTGTGAAACTCACAATGAATTGGGTAGTTAATCGTTGGGTATCCCAGTTTGTGATGTTTTCAGTGTAGATATTTCTATCCATCAATGGAAAATTGAATGTCACTGGGGAACTAGAAATTGCTTTCCAACTATCTGTACTGATGGTTGAATCGTCCTGCTTTGCAGGACCCAAGCTACATTTATACGATACAAATCATCTCCCAACCGCAAAGGTAGGGGAATGGGAATTACGAATACGGAAACCCTGCACATCTTCACCACTTCTGTGATAAATTCCATAACCACAACTACCGAGTTCCCACACCCCACATCACCCTCCGAATTTATTCAAAGAAGGGTGATTGATACTCTTTTCCATTGATAAGAATATAAGGGGGTCATCCCAATGATGGGTATGGATCACTATGATATAGAGGCCTCTATTCCCCACTATTACTACTTCCCCGAAGGGCTACATAGGGATCCATTGCTCCCTACTCCGATCTTCAATAATTTAAGGAGTCTCTGCCTGAAATTCTCTTATGACACACTCCCTTATGCGGAGGAGGTAAGGGATGTCTGAGTCATCCCAGAATTGACATTAGCTAAGGAACCACCAAGGATAGATCCCACCAGGACATGTTAGTGCCGCCAACTAGTCTCACTGGCCTAGGAGAAGGTGTTTCATGCCCCCGCATAATAATCTCTTATTCATCTAACCTGATGAAAACAATGAGTGCATGCCCATGTGGATTCTCACTAGGGGAAATTATCTTCTATAGCTTCTGTGTCCTAAGACACCACTATCACAAGCTATCAACTCCCTGTTACTATAGAGTAATGGAACCACTCTATTACAGAGCAAGGAACTTATATACCTTGTTAGGATTAAGACACCAACCATCCCATGGGATGGTTAGGGTCACTCTCCCGGTCATTGGTAGGATCAACATCCATCACGGGCTGACCCAAAATGATGACGTTCATTATGTATCATCCCTATATGAGCATCAGATAGAGTGGAGACCCTCCTAAATCCTACATCCTTCATGGAGTTCCTCCCCATGCCACCATCATCTATTCAAGTATAGGTTTTCCCCATCTTGTTGACACCTAGCAAGATGGTCCTCCTTGTGCTCAAGATCTCAGGTATGGAAATTTCCCCCATATACTAGGTTATCAATGTGAAGGTCCTCCTCACCCTGTTACCCACCAGCATGGAGGTCCTCTCCGCTTCATCGATGGTAAACATATACATATTCCTCATTTCTAATATGATCAATACGAAGTTTCTCCTCATACCACACCTATTAGAGATGGCTGACATGAAGTTCCTCCCTGTGCGACATATGTCCACCATGGATGTCCTCCACATTTGATTAGTAGCTCCAACGGAGGTCCTACCTACTCCAACACTCTCACTCACGATGGTCCTAATTGTCTTTTTGACATCTACTGAGGTCCTCCTCACACTTTATATTTTCTAGGTTGTAACACCCCGAGCTTCCACGATACGCTTCTCTTTCAATAATGCAATAGCTTTCATTGTATGCAAGTTCGAGATTCTAACACACCGTGTCCAATCAAAATAGCCATTATGAATAGTAATACCCACTTTTTGAAATTATATATATTTTATATTTCAAAATGGACTTCATTTTTGGATTCATAATATCAAAATTATCCTGAGTTGAATTTTTGGTATTTTTCTGAGAACTTCCAATTTTTTATAAATAGTGAAAAATACTTAAAAACAACTTTTTTAATCAAAATAATTTATAGTGATAAATTATACTATTTATTGGTTTTAATGTATAATTAGAATATATTTTTACCATTTTATCCAATGGTGTTCATTAGAATTAATTTCACTTTGAAATTGGACATAAACACTTGTTAATCTTTTGATATATATTATTTCTTAAAAACACGCTATTTGTTGTGACAGCGGGAATTAATTATAAAATTAATTAATGCAACTTATATGTTTGGAATTTTTTAAAATATACATCATTTTTGAATTTGGAATATCAATTACAGCTTAGGGTGTAATTTTGGAACTGTTCGAAAAAACTTCAATTTTTGATTAATAGTGAAACCACTAAGTGATAGTTAAAAAACCGATTTTTCCTTTAAATGAAACATTACCACTTCTGTGATTTGATTTTAAAAACTCCGACATACATGGTTTTCATTATGATGTAAAATGTGGTTCAATGGGATTAAAATAATTTTTGGTGAATAGTACCTTTTAAGTTTAATTAATCGCAATTAAAGGTAATTAGTGAAATTTAAGGAAGAAATGATATTATAAAAATATGAAAATACCTTTACACTTGTCCTACCCCTATTGGATTAGTCATGGACGACAAAGACAATCCATGGTTCAACTTGGGGACCCCATTAATCCACTTTTGTAGGAAAATGACATTAAAAACTTTTTATTTAATGTTAAAATAAAAATGCCAGAAACATGAGTTGTTTTTCTAAAAAAAAATTAAATGGGGTTATACAAGTCATGTTTTTTACTATAAATATTCATTAGAAATATAAATATATTTCCTACATCATGATATTTTTTTATAATTTTTATACATTAAATAAAGTAAATTATTTATGACACCATGATGATGCAGCGATTACCTCATTATTTAACGATTTTAATAAAATGAAAAGATAATGTAAAATATAAGACCTAAACATGTAAAAAACCTATTTTATGGGTGTATTTAGAACTATTATCACCTTATCCTCGAAATATATAATTTTTGGACCTTTAAAATCCGAAAATGATTTTTTAATAAAGTAACCTTTTATAACATTCCAAGAGTGCCCTCCTCTCCTCTTATAAAAGGCCCCCACCTCTACCACCTTATTCACACCATCAAAGCCATTTGGATCGGCCAAACTCTGCCCAAATACTCTCTCAAATTCCCTCTCGTACTCCTAGAATCCTTACTTTGGGCAGAAGACTTCCCAAGGAATCCTTTGCTTGAAATCGAAAAGAGTTACCCGATTTTAAGGAAATGTCTTCTCTAATGTTGTTTTGTTTTATTTTGCTTCTCCAACCCCTACACTCTTTTTATTCCTTTATTTTGTAATAAAAAAGTATCTTCAATATACTAGGATGTTTTTATGAGAAGCATTTGATTTGCACTTACACACACCTTCGTCTAATGGTTAAAGAACATATTGTTTCTGTGGTTGGCGAATTTCTGCCTCACGAAACGATGATTGTTCAATCTTCTTTTAACACCTCTCATGGTGGACATTATGATGACACTATTTTTATATATGATATATATTATGTTTTTGTTTTCTTTATGATTCTGTATTTTTCATTTATGGAATACCTTTATGATTTCCATTATGGGTAAACGCGATAATTTCATTTGAGGAGGTGCGGACTACCGCCCCCTCAAAGTGATTTGAATCGTTAAGGCCATATGTGGGACGTATAGAGGATGGAGTAAGTGATATTATATATTATATTATACTGGAATTATAATATAACTTTATATAATTATGTTTCATTCCATTAAAACACGAAATAGAAATTAAAGTAGCGTTCATGCGTACGTACGGCTTACCGTCTCCATGAATGGTGCATTTCATTTCTTACCTCTAAATGTTATATAATATTATAAATTCATGTATATTCTTGATATATATGATATATATGATATCTAAATAATGAATATAATTCTGTATATAATGGATATTTCACCACATGAACAACTTGTAATTATAAGAAGATTATTTTTGACTCAAGTACCAAAGATCGACAAAACGACCGTTATTAACATAAATAATTACATAATGTTCATAACAAGGTAATAAGTGATATAAAAGGAATAATAAACATGAAAAATGTTCTAAAGAAATTATAAATTAACTCTAGTTTATTATTCAGGAGGTTAAAGAATGGTCGAGTCAAGTCGGACACGAGGTAAGGGAAATTCTTAACCCAATTTCTGTTCTTTGGGTTAATCTCCTACATTCAAATTATGTCATGATATTATTATGTCATATCTTGTATTTGTACTTTATTTATGTGTAATTATAGTGAATACACATAATAGATCTATTTTATTTAAAAAATGATCTTTGTAAGGGAACTTCTTAACCCAATTTCCATTCTTTGGGTTAATCTCCTACTTTTAAATTATGGCATAATATTATTATGTCCTATCTTGTATTTTGAATTTCTTTATGTGTAATTATAGTGAATAAACATAATAGATCTATTATATTTAAAAAATGATCTTTGTAAGGACTTTGTCTCAATATTATTTCATTGAGGGTTATTTTGTTTTATACACAACTTTCTTTTATACGGTGTATAAACCCCTTTGACTTTTACTTTTATTCAAAAGGAATCTTTTTATACAAAGCGTTTTTACTAAAAAACAAAAGGAATGTTTTCTTATGTATGTGGTGAAAACGACTTCTCCTCTGCCATGACTATTATTTGAGTTTCGTCTTCCTCTATAATTCATAACTTTTTTTAAATGAAAAATAAATACCAAGATTTCATTTTCTTTTATTTTGGTATTGAAAATGGTTTTGAAAGTGTTTTTTTATTATATAAATGTGTTGTATTGATATATTGTGATTGAAATGTGGAAATTTTATGTTTCCTTTATGCATGTTTTATGTTATACGATTATGTTATTGTTTATGATATGTTTAGACCTGTTCATATGAGGAATGAATTGGACTTAATAAGTGATGGGTGGAGCCCGCTATAGCTCCTCGATGCATCAGTAGGTCTCATGAGACAAACTAGTGTCTTGGCACGAGGCCTTGACAAAATCTTATTGTAGACTTGGCACAAGGCCTTGGATACGTGGTTATGATAGTCTGGAATTATGCATTACATCATTATGAAAGTGGTTATTGATATTGCATGTGATTATACGACTAGTAGAATATCCATGTGAATAAGTAAATGGAATTATTAAATTTTATTTTTGCCATATTATGCTGAAGTTCAAGTTTAAAAAGGCTTTTGTTTTAGTTATACATTGCCTTAAATGTTAATGTTTATTTATGAAATCTTCCGCAATATTGTTATCCTTACTGAGCATCTGAGCTCACCCCTTTCAATGTTTTAATATTTTCCAGGATGTGATGAAGTATATTATGAATGACCTGTAGGGATAGTATGAGGGTATATGAAGACATGATGTTTTTTTAGTTTTTTTTACTTTATTATGTAATGTAAGACTTATGAATGTATCTACTGTTTCTAAGACTACTAAACTAATCGGTCTTTCGAGACTTGATCTTTTGTGATCATGCCATTGTTATGCAATAATGCACCGAATCTGGGTAACTGGGGTCGGGGCATTACAGTTGGTATCATAGGCAGTTTAGTACTAACCGTGGAAGCTATATTTAGATAAACTCTAATTAGAGAACATATCCCAAAGATAGACTTTGAGGATTAGTATAGAAGAACTTCTAGAATTTTGTTTTTGTAGATATTTTGTGAGTTTTCCGAGCAATACATCCCTATCTGGATATGAGCAGGTAAAGGCGGCTCTGGCACAGATGTACCTAGGAGTAAAACCCGAAAACACCGCTTTGAGCTTGACTCAAACGGGAACTGGTGCATGATAACGGGCCTTGCTGCACTCTTGCTTACGACACTCCCAAGGGAAATGCTTAAGATAATTCTCATTTTCTTTACAAACCATTATGAAGGGTTTATGAGTATATACTTCCTCAAAGAAGTTTTTTTTATGATTATGGATTATATCCATAAATTGTTCAATTTCTGTTAAGTGTTTTACAAGTATGGAATTATCTATTTTGATTCATAAACTAATCTAGTTTATGCTATTTTTTAGAAATGGCGCCCAGTGGAATGAATGGAAACCGTATCAATGCACGCACTCCATGTAGGGATTTCCCTCCTACTCAAGATAATTATAATGGAGCTGGTGATACAACTGGTGTTGATCAGCTTATCACCATACTGGGACAACTCACTCAGGCTATGAATAATAACCTTACTCGTATGGAGAACCCTGATCCGCAACTTGGAGGATCAATGTTAGATCGCTTAATGAGGCAAAAACCACCAACATTTAATGGGGGTACAAATCAATTAGTAGCTGAGAAATGGATAAACTCCTTAGAGAAAATATTCCATGCCTTGGGGAGTAGTGAAAGGGAAAAGGTTATCATGGAAGCTTACCGCCTCACTGGAGATGCTGATCAATGGTGGTCATTGATTCAAAATACAACGGAAGATGAAGAAATATAAAGTATGGAATGGAGAGAGTTCAAAGATCATTTCTTAGAAAAATACATTCCTCGTGACCATCAAGCAGATATGGAAAGGCAATTTCTGAGTCTGAGACAAAAGGAGGATGAGAATGTCATAAAGTATGAGGACAACTTTACTAGTTTAGTGAGGTATGCTGCTGATTATATACGTAAGCCAAGAAGTAAGATTGATCGTTTCTTTTATGGGTTAAAACCATTTCTCCGTCGAGCATTAGACTCACAAGCCTTCTCGTCGTATGAAGATATTGTCTCATGTGCTATCAAAATAGAAAAGGAATTCTCTAAATCTTATGACAATAAAGTAAAGAAAGATAAGAAGAGAATGGTGGAGCAAGAGACAGATAAAGGGAAAAAGGGAAAGAAGGATTTTCCATTATGTGATAATTGTGGGGAAAATCACCCTGGTACTTGCCTAAAAGGAATGAGCGTTTGTTATAAATGTGGAGAAAAAGGTCACCAGGCTCGTGATTGCAAGGGAAAGAAAGAGGATATCAATGTTGAATGCAAAAATTGTAGAGAAATGTGGAATTATGCAAATGAATGTCCTAAGCATTAGGTAAACATACCTCAGAAAAGGCCAAGGGATCAAGGCCAAGCTTATGCTGTTACTACGGATGAAGTTGAATAATTATTGTATTTTTGTTGTTGGACTCAAGAACTATATTATGGTTGTAAGAATAATGTGAAATATATATAAGGATTGTACTGTAGTACTTTTTGTTTTAATTAAGGTTTTAATATGATGAAGGTAATCATATTTTTGGTATGTGACAATAAGAGAAACTTTACTTTGTTTGGGGAATATGATGTTACAATTGATTTCGGAATTTAGAGTCCTTTTAGAAAAAGTCTGGACAGAGGTATTTTGGATAACTATAAATGTTGGAATGGATTAAGTTGAACCTTGGATAGTATTGATTAAGGTTAAAACATTTCTGAGGATTATTTTTGGAATATTATAATACTATAGTTTTAGGAAAAGGACAACTTGCAGGTTGGGGGATAACCCGTTGCATCGGACAAAGCTGTAGGAATCGAACCCACAACCATAGTGTGGCAGGCCTTTATTACCCACCACTAGCCTACAAGAATTCCTTGGTTATTACAAATAGTTTTCCTAATCTAAATGGTATGTGTTAATATTTGGAACCTTATACAATTAGGATAAATAGAATATTTTTGATATCGTTTACCATTTGGAGTGAAAGATTGGTTTGTGGTAAAAATTTATTAAACAATGAAAGTCTACATGACAAGTAAGTATATTTCCTTACATTCTTAGTAAATATCTTAAATAAATTCCTCAACTTTATGAAAGGTAACATAAAAAAAACGTTGTCGGTTAACTTTTCCAACTGGGGATTCAATGACCATTTAACCAATCACAAGTTTTTGATTTTCTTATGGTTAACTTCCTCCTAACCCAGTTTTCTACAACTCTCCATCAGACCTTGATGGTTTGTTTTTCCTCCATGTCCATATTTTCATAGAATCATAGTATGGGCTATCTTGGGCGACCTTTGTACTTCTCTTTCTTTCTTTTAATGTCATATTTTTATTAACCTTATTTCCGATGTGGGTTTTTGACAAAGGTATTTTCTATTTTCAACCTTTTATTTTCAAAGAAAATTTTCAAATTGCGAGGATGCAATTTATTGAAGGAGGGGAGAATGTAACGCCCTGAACTTACACGATATGCTTCTCTTTCAATAATTCAATAGCTTTCATTGTACGCAAGTTCGAGATTCTAACACACTATGACCAATCAAAATAGCCATTATAAATAGTAATACCCACTTTTTGAAATTATATATATTTTATATTTCAAAATGGACTTCATTTTTGGATTTAAAATATCGAAATTATCCTAAGTTGAATTTTTGGTATTTTTTTGAGAACTTTGAATTTTTTATGAATAGTGAAGAATACTTAAAAACAACTTTTTTAATCAAAATAATTTATAGTGATAAATTATACTATTAATTGGTTTTAAAGTATAATTAGAATATATTTTCACCGTTTTATCCAATGGTGTTCATTAGAATTAATTTCACTTTGAAATTGGACATAAACAATTGTCAATCTTTTGATATATATTGTTTCTTAAAAACACACTATTTGTTGTGACAGCGGGAATTAATTATAAAATAAATTAATGAAACTTATATGTTTGTAATTTTGTAAAATAGACATCATTTTTTAATTTGTAATATCAATTATAGCTTAGGGTGAAATTTTGGCATTGTTCTGAAAAACTTCAATTTTTGATGAATAGTGAAACCACTAAGTGATAGTTAAAAAACTGATTTTTCATTTAAATGAAACATTACCACTTCTGTGATTTGATTTTCAAAAATCCAACATACATGGTTTTCATTAGGATGTAAAATGTGGTTCAATGGGATTAAAATAATTTTTTGGTGAATATTAACTTTTATATTTAATTAATCGCGATGAAAGGTAATTAGTGAAATTTAAGGTAAAAATGATATTATAAAAATATGAAAATACCTTTACACTTGTCCTAATCCTATTGGATGAGTCATGGTCGACCAAGACAATCCATGGGTCAACTTGGGGACCCCATGGAGACACTTTGGTAGCAAAATGACATTATGAACTTTTTATTTAATGTTAAAATAAAAATGTCACAAACACGAGTTATTTTTCTAAAAAAAAATTAAATGGGATAATATAAGTCATATTTTTTACTATAAATATTCATCAGAAAGCTAAAACGATTTCCTAGATAATGATAATTTTTTTATAATTTTTAGACATTAAATAAATTAAATTATTTATGACACCATGATGATGCATCGATTACCTCATTATTTAACAATTTAAATAAAATGAAAAGATAATGTAACATTTAAGTCCTAAACATGTAAAAAACCTATTGGAGGGGTGTATTTCGAACTCTTATCACCTTATCATCTAAATATATAATTTTGGGACCTTTTAAATCCTAAAATCATTTTATAATAAAGTAACCTTTTATAACTTTCCAAGAGTGCCCTCCTCTCCTCTTATAAAAGGCCCCCACCTCTACCACCTTATTAACACCATCAAAGCCATTTGTCTCGGCCAAAATCTGCCAAAATAATCTCTAAAATTCCCTCTATTACTCCTAGAAGCCTCACTTTGGGCATAAGACTTCCCAAGGAAGCCTTTGGCTCAAATCAAAAAGAGTTACCCGATTTTAAGGTAATGTCTTCTCTAATGTTGTTTTGTTTTATTTTGCTTCTCCAACCCCCTAAACTCTTTTTATTCCATTATTTTGTAACAAAAAAAGTATCTTAAATATAATAGGATGTTTTTATGAGAAGTATTTTATTTACACTTACACACACCTTCGTCTAATGGTTAAAGAACATATTGTTTCTGTGGTTGGCGAATTTCTACCTCACGAAACGATGATTGTTCAATCTTCTTTTTACACCTCTCATGGTGGCCATTATGATGAAACTATTTTTATATATGATATATATTATGTTTTTGTTTTCCTTATAATTCTTTATTTTTCATTTATGGCATACCTTTATGATTTCCATTATGGGTAAACGCGATAATTTCATTTGAGGAAGTGCGGACTACCGTCCCCTCAAAGTGATTTGAATCGTTAATGCCATATGTGGGACGTATAAAGGATGGAGTAAGTGATATTATATATGATATTATACTATAATTATAATATAACTTTATATAATTATGTTTCATTCCATTAAAATATGAAATAGAAATGAAAGTAGCATTCATGCGTACGTACGGCTTACCGTCTCCATGAACGGTGCATTTCATTTCTTACCTATAAATGTTATATAATATTATAAATGCATGTATATACTGGATATATATTATATATATGATATCTACATAATTAATATAATTCTGGATATAATGGATATTTCACCACATGAACAACTTGTAATTATAAGAAGATTATTTTTGACTCAAGTACCAAAGATCGACAAAACGACCGTTATTAACTTAAATAATTACATAATGTTCATAACAAGGTAATAAGTGATATAAAAGGAATAATAAACATGAAAAATGTTCTAAAGAAATTATAAATTAACTCTAGTTTATTATTTAGGAGGTTAATGAACGGTCGAGTCAAGTCAGACACGAGGTAAGGGAAATTCTTAACCCAATTTCTGTTCTTTGGGTTAATCTCTTACATTCAAATTATTTCATGATATTATTATGTCATATCTTGTATTTGTACTTTATTTATGTGTAATTATATTTAATACACATAATAGATCTATTTTATTTAAAAAAATGATCTTTCTAAGGGAACTTCTTAACCCAATTTCCATTCTTTGGGTTAATCTCCTACTTTTAAATTATGGAATGATATTATTATGTCCTATCTTGTATTTTGAATTTCTTTATGTGTACTTATAGTGAATAAACATAATAGATCTATTGTATTTAAAAAATGATCTTTTTAAGGACTTCGTCTCAATCTTATTTCATTGAGTCATATTTTTTTTTTATACACAACTTTCTTTTATACGGTGTATAAACCCCTTTGACTTTGACTTTTATTCAAAAGGAATATTTTTTATACAAAGCGTTTTTACTAAACGAAAAAAGGAATGTTTTTCTTAAGTATGTGGCGATAATGAATTCTCTGCCACCGTGACTATTATTTGAGTTTCGGCTTTCTCTATAAGCCATAACTTTTTTTAAATGAAAAATAAATACCATGATTTCATTTTCTTTTATTTTGGTATTGAAAATGGTTTTGAAAGTGTTTTTTATTATATCAATGTGTTGTATTGATATCTTGTGATTGAAATGTGGAAATGTTATGTTTCCTTTATTCATGTTTTATGTTATACGATTATGTTATGGTTTATGATATGTTTAAACCTGTTCATATGAGGAATGCATTGAACTTAATAAGTGACGGGTGGAGCCCGCTATAGCTCTTTGATACATCGGTAGGTCTCATGAGACAAACTAGTGTCTTGGAACGAGTCCTTGACCAAATCTTATTGTAGACTTGGCATGAGACATTGGCTACGTGGTTATGATAGTCTGGAATTATGCATTCCATCATTATGAAAGTGGTTATTGATATTTCTTGTGATTATTCGACTAGTAGAATATCCATGTGAATAAGTAAATGGAATTATTTAAATTTATTTTTTCCATATTATGTTGAAGTTCAAGTTTAAAAAGGCTTTTGTTTTAGTTGTACATTGCCTTAAATGTTAATTATTATTTATGAATGCTTCTGTAATATTGTTATCCTTACTGAGCATCTGAGCTCACCCCTTTCAATGTTTTAATATTTTCCAGGATGTGATGAAATATATTATGAATGACCTGCAGGGATAGTATGAGGGGATATGAAGATAGGATTTTTTTTTAGTTTTGTTTTACTTTATGATGTAATGTAAGACTTATGAATGTATCTAGTTTTTCCAAGACTACTAAACTAATCGGTCTTTCGAGACTTGATCTTTTGTGATCATGCCATTGTTACGCAATAATGCATCGACTCTGGGTAACTGGGGTCGGGGCGTTACATAGGTGAAGGTCCTCCCCACTCTAACACCAACCCCCATGAAGGTTGCCCCGTGTCAAAAATCCACTTCTCACTAAATAACAACCCCAAGGAAGGAGGGATAATTGTAAACACCAAAAGAAGAATACTCAGAATCCCTAGATCGTACCCGTCTTCTTTTCAGATTCTGAAGCGGTGTGTGACTCGATGATAGAGCCCTCGCCCCAATCATCTCTATTAGGATATGGGGCCGAAAGCATGCATATCAGCTTCATACTCCCAAAAATTGAGGTGCACAAGATCCCTGAAGACCTCTATAGATACATACATGAGAAGAAAGACTTGGATCCTTTTCTGGGACACTCTGTACAATTCTATTTATCATCAACAAGATCATTCTCTACCTCTACAAGGGATCACAAGGAGTTATTCTGGGGTTCGATAGACAATGACCACCAGCTCGATCCACCACCAATGGAATTCACTATTTCATATGGAGTAGTGGTTAGTAGTGTATCTTATAGGGACGTGGTGGTATAATTAGGAAGGTCCTTGTGAGACAGCCCAGTATGACACATTTTGTTAGCTCGCACATAGAACTCTCCACTAACCACTCCACCATTTTATCAATCCATGTTAGTGTCATTACCAGTCCCTCTACTTCCCCTAGTCAATGAATGGGGAAACCCAGGTCCAGATCCCGAGTCATAGACGAGAATTTTGTTGGGACATTCTCATAGTGGACCATCTCCCTGAGTGTTCTGGCCAATTGCAACTGCACACTTCAACATTCCGGGGTCCCTCACCCGGGATGAGGTTATGTTCTTTTTCTGAACCTTAATTAAGAAAAAATTCCATATCCATCATCAATGGTTATTTTACCCCAAAATATGAGAACACTTTGATGGTATCATCTAGTGATGTGGCTTGGTTGAGTAGGTTGAGCTTCCTGTCACTTGACATCCTTCATCACCTTGTTAACATCAGACCCTCCCATTACGATGTGCCTAGAGATTCACTATGTTCCACAAAGTTATTCAGGAAGCTTCCCTACATGTCTGGATCTATGGATAGGGGTAGTACACTTCCATGCATTTCAATCCTGTCTGGTGTCAAATTGATTTACCCAACCATACCAAGGATATTCACCTGAGATTTGTTAGGATAAACATGGTCATTCTAAAGATATACCTTGAAGGGGCTATCAGCACAAGTTCTAGAGATAATGAAACATCGCATAGGGAAAAACATCTCGAAGAAGCTATTGGTGAACAAACTTTTCAAAATAGGAATAACCTTGGACTAGGAGACCATTTCAAGTCATTGCCTCTAGGTCGAGACCCGCTTAAAGGAAAACACACAAAGGAATTATTAAGACCTCTAATCCATCTGATTCATTATAGAAGATAGAAGAGGATACAAATAAGGCCACACTGCATCCGTAGCTCACTAAATACATAATAATTCTAGATGATCTCCTTTTTGAGTGTGTCACGGAATAACGAATAGATTACGATGACCCTAGACTGAGGAAGCAGTGAAAATCATAGCTTACTCCTAGTGATGGGCCTCCTGGTGATCATGAAATCCTTTCCCATCTAAAACAAGTACAGGTGGGAGTTTACAACAAGTGAGAATGGTACGAATCACCAAATCCACCTGAGAAGCATGAGAATCCTCCTCGGGACTCAGACCAGGTTCCTCCAGCCCCTCCATATGTCGTTCCTCCAGCATCCCATCAGGCCATTCCACAAGCTACTCCATGAGACACTGATCCAGCATACCATATTGATGAACCTAGAAACACACTGGTGGTCAAAAAACCCCACCATTATTGTAACCCACATCAAAATTATTGGATTTCTACTCTCACTGCCCATACCAAGGCTCTTGAAACCCAACAAGTAGATATTCCAACTGATGGAAATCCATATCCGACATGGGTGGATGATATGCTAGCACCCTCGAGCTTCATGAATCTTACCTTATCCTCTTTCAAAAGGACATGAAATCCATTTTAGAATAAGGACCATTTCATCTCAAGGTGTAAACCTATGCTAGGTACTCTAGAGTAATAGGAATCCGCCAAGATACAGTGTTTTGTACAAAAACTGGAAGGGCCCATGTTTTTATGGTACAACTAGTTACCCATCAGGTCCATAACTAGTTGGGAATAGTTTCATAGGAAATTCTTTTACCAGTTCAGTTCCACCTCACATAAGACTACTATTTCTGACCTCTTCTTGTGCAAACAAATTCTATATGGGAAAGTTATATACTTTATCGCTAGATGGAAGGGCCTCACATATTCACTCGATATTAGACTGGCATAGTAGTAGCTTCCAACTAGTGTGTGTGAATTTTTAAGATTGAATTTGTCACCTCTCCCATCACATAGAACATCCCATGTGGATCTTGGGATTTTTTTCAGAAGGCTCAATGCCGAGAAGATGCCTTGCAGTAAGCCAAGAAGGCATGACCATTGCCTCATGAAGCTCCTGTAAAATGATCCCGAAGGTTGAGATTTCTTTCATTTCATATGGAGAGGGTTACAGATAGCATTAATTTTTACTAATAGATCCACATACATAGTCTCTCCATGGGACACTGCCTCAGGCTAAACATCATTAACCTCAGAATCGGCAGGCACCACCGTGTAACATACCACCACTACCTAGGTGAGATAATCAGGTTCCACATCCTCATCAGGCTCCTCCAACCCATCATCAGGGCTAGGATCCCAAGGTCCCTTTCCTGAACTAGATAAACTGGAACTACTCATTCAATGAATATCAGGTCCCCAAATATTTCTAGAGTTCCCTACACTAGGTAATCCTTCTATTACTGGAATGGTGTAGGCCTGAAGAGGCAGATCTCATTGATCACCCAAACTATTTCCCTTATCACTGGTTCTTGGAAACACCCTCAAGAAGTTCTATGTGTTCACAAACTAGCTCGAGGTCTATGTGTAAGAAAATATAGTTAGGTTGGGTCCAGTCCCGAAAAAGGTCACATGTGGGTCTACAAAAGCCTGGTAGTGAGAGAGAGGGTTACTAGAATAAGGTCTCTATCTGCGGGTCTCGAAAGTATGATGACTAGATATCTCTCTAGGAGGTTTCTCACATCAATGGTATTATCTATTCCCATTTGAATTAGATCTATCCTCCATAAGTTTCTATGATACATCCAACTACTTTATTCACTTCAACATATCTTCCTTCATCCTCTCAGAAGAGAAAACATCGACGATTAAATGTGAAGAAAAGCCCTCAACCAATACCAAATCCATCACGTACTCTTGGTGATTTCATTCCCTTAGTGATGGGTATTTCCCCTATAATCCACCTAACAATGGAAGAATCATCTTTTGATGATTAAGAGTACACCTCAAAAAACACCATGGAGCTAGTAAACCCTTACCTTTTTCTTAAAAATGAGGATCCTTATACAGACCCTCCTAATGTCCCTAGTTGATGTTAGTGTCGATGAAACTATAGATATGTGAACCGTAAGAGTGCGCCTTCCCATGCTTCCAACCAAGATGTACATGCCACTGATACTACATAGCAATATTAGCGTAGGGCGCAGCATGTGCAGTCCTCTCACCCCATTTCATCAGATTCATTTCCTTGGACATTTGTGCTACTCAACCAGGCAGAGCCATCAAGACTATGGACAAATGAGTCTCGAACAAAGTAATATGATAGTCAAAAAGTAGTTATTTTGTGTGGATTGACTAATGGGCATCGTGTTGTCCTTATCACCAACTAGAATCAGCTGATTCAACCAACGATTCCCATCATACCTCTGACTTAATAGAAACTTTTTATTGGAAAACATGTGTGATTGGCATGAATGTATGATTTTCTCAAGAACATGTCAAAACATTATTTTGAAGCTCTTGATGCTTGAGGCTCCCATACTATCCCATGATATTCATGAATCCATTACAAGGGATTTAAAAATCCCCCTCCAATTTGAAATGGAGGTAGCCTCCATATAATCTTTCTACATCAAGGCATGAAAATATGTAGAATGTCAGGCCATTATCACATTCTCAATAGAGGATGAAGGCTCTCCCATATAAGTTCACATCTTCCTATTGTATATCACTGGTCATTTCAATGGTGTGTAATTTCACCATTTTCTTGTTGAAAAAAGGTTTTATGATTAATCTCATCCTGACCTAGATGCTCCAAAAAACTAGGACTATATGAGGCTGATCTGAGTTCATCTGAACTGAAAATTCAATGTTAGGATAAAACAGAGAAGACACACTCGACAATAACTACCTAAAGACCCAAATTTGGTAGCCTTATTTCTATAACGGAGTTCATTTTCATCACACAGGACACCACCTACAATGCGTTGATGGGTAGACCTTGGCTTTATCTGCATGCAGTAGTCCTATCCTTGTATCACCAGTGCCTCAAGTACTCCCATAATAGTCGAGTGGGTGTTCTCCCAGGTGATGTGTCTCCCTTTGCCTCATGTGAATCTCTCTACCTAAATGTCAAATTCTACATGATAAAAGACAAGAATGTTCAGGCCAATGAGGTTGAGCATCATACCAATTTTCTTACCTATGGATAGACTTGGATGATGCCTACATCCTATCAATTACCCAATTGGAGGTCATGAGCCCTGACATGGGGCAGTACTTTTTCATCTTTGGGAAAAGGGGAACTTTTTTCCCAAATACCAGGAATGTAGAAAGATCACTTTTTAATCCTACCCGAACAAGGGTCAAGTGTTCCCAGAACCCCTTACCCCTTTAAGGTATTGATATTTTCTCCCCATGGTAACAAAAATACTTCATACTTTCTTGTTTTTCCAAGTCAGGTTGAACTGAGTATATTTAACTCACCACTACTGATTTTATATTATCAAACATGGACCCTTGGGTCGAATCCCTGATGGGATCAGATTGAAAAAAATTCTCCACGGTTTCAACAGTATGGGAGCCATCTTGTAAAGATTATTCATCCGCTCAGGCTGGAACCATTATTCCATCATGGTCATCCAACTTAGCAAAATTACCCCATGTCAATGACCCTCTCACTGTGGATGATGAAGAGGATTTGGAAGATTCCCCTCCTGAATTTAATAATGGTGTCTCCACCACCATTGAAGAGTTGGTATAGGTGAACCTCAACACTGAGGAAGATCCGAAAACAACACTGATCATTTCACCCATTTACACAGAATAACAATATCATTATGTGGGTTTCTTAAAGTAGCATTGATATTTATTTTTCTAGAGATATGGAAGGATGTTGGGACTGGATCATAAGGTCGATGTATACCGCCTTGGTCTCCCGATAAACCATTGTAGGTTCAAAATGATTCCAAGAAAGATGCACCCCTCTCACGGTTCCATAGTCAAGGTCAATGTTGATAAAATCATCAAAGCCAACTTTTTCAAGGAAGTCTAGTACCCTAAATGGCTACCCAACATTAGTAATGTCAAGAAGAAGAATAGACAGATTAGAGTCTATATCGACTTCCGAGATCTCAACCGTCACAGTCTGAAGGATGATTTTACCCTTCCTATGATAGAGTTGTTGATCGATGCTACCACATGATTCCAAAATCTCTCTTTCATTGAAGGGTATTTCAGATACAATAAAATCAGAATGTCTCCACAAGTATGAAGATTATACCACCTTTAGAGCACCACAATGTAACTTTTATTACCAAGTAATTCCTTTAGGTCTGAAGAATGTAAGTGCCGCCTATCAGCATTCCATGAACCATATATTCAAGAAAATCCTTGAGATATAAGTTCAATGAAACATGGATGATTTGGTGGTAAAAAACCTATAGCGTCAGGACCATCTCATAGATCTTGAGAAAGTTTTTGGCTTCTTTCGCTCCCATCATATGAAGATGAACCCCTTGAAGTGTTCCTTCGGGGTTACATCAAGAATTTTTATTGGATTTTTCATCCAATATATAGGCATTGAGATTGATCTAGATAATATTAAGGACATTAGTCAGATTCCTCCTCTGAGAAACCTTTGGGAGCTCTGAAGTTTTCTAGGACATTTAGCTTACGTACATCGATTCATAGAAAATATTGCCAAAAAGTATAATCAATTTTCTTGGCTCATGAAGAAAGGCGCCACTACCGATGGGAGGAATAATGTAAAAAATCATTCAAGGTGATCACTCATTATCATGTACATGTAAAATGGAGATCAATGCATTAAAAAAACCCTCTCCAACATTCTGTAGAAGATGGGTGGTCAGAACAAAAGATGTTGGTTGGGCAAGATCCCCAATGATATATGGGCCTACCAGACGATGACTTGTAATTCTACCCAGGTGAATCCATATTCCCTAGTGTATGGAACAATGGCTGTTCTGCCCATTGAGATTCTTTTATCTTCACTCCGCAAAGCTGTATATGATCAACAGATGTCAAAAAGGGTAGTCGATGTCCTTCTGGCTAAATAAGAAGCTTTTGATGAGAACAAGCCTCGTTATTTTCACAACTTGAATAGGAATTATAATAAGAAATCTTGATCTTTCAATAAGAACGATCATCTCTAATCTTTCCTTCAAGGCGACATGGTATTTTCCCTTAGAATTCCAATGATACTCGGAAGGAAGCCACCAATATTGGAGCCCAAAATAGAGGTACATTATATCATTCATAAGGTTTACCGCAATGGTATATACTCCCTAGTAACCATGGATGGGGAGAGTATTAATCCTACCACCAATTCCAAATTCCTCAATAAATAATTTGCACAAGTAAGCCTCCATCCGACATGATGTTTAACATCTCATCTTCATCATGCATGATGTTAAATTGTAAAAGACAAATCATATTCATGGTCTAAGATCTACAAACCTAAACTAATAACTCTCTCATACTCATAGTATGATGTTAATGTACACAAATAGTTTGGAATATAAGATATAAAAACACCGTTTATCATCATCCTACATGATGCTAAACTACACAAGTGTCCCACATGACATTAAACTGTGAGTTCCATTTCTACCTCATCCTGCATGACGTTAAACTGCAGACAGAAAACACCCATACGGTCTGAGCTCTACAATCATAAAATAAGAACTTTGTCATCCAAACGATATAATATTAAACTATGATACCTCTTACTACATTAATTTAAAATGTTTCATGGTTTACCCATGATGTTAAAGTGCATGGGTTGGTCCTATCATATGACCTTAAACTACGAAACTATCATCCTAGCCACACGATGAAAAATACAACATCACATTGCGGTGACCTAGATTGAGAGGGAATCACATTTTCCATTGTTCATCCACCATCATATTTTTCAAAGACTACATATGGCTTGATTCCGACAGTGAAACCTAGAATCCTCATCATAGGTTTGTTGCTAAAAAAGGGAGAAAAATAAGATACATCCAATGAATCTTCTCTCTATACATGGTTCAGACCTACATGGAAGAAATTTTTGAAAACTATGTGTGGCTTGATTCTCATCCTTATGGGATATGTAGTGACACCATGATATGTGATCCTTCTTCCACCCACAAAGTTGTTTCACTTTTTACACAAATGTTCTTAACGTATGATGTTAAACTACACAACATTTCAAGAACTATGTGTGGCTTGATTCCCATCCTCATAGGATACCTAGGAATGCACGAACATCTTGTCTTTAGGTCCATCCCCATGATACATGAACATATCTTTCATTCTGCCTCATGGACCTGATACTTTTTGGATTACATGGTGTGAAATGAGGCTTCTTTGGTCTTCATTCACACCGAGTCTTCAGTATCTACACCATATACTCCCTCCTTAGGGTTTTACCCTTCATCTTCGTCGTTACTGCATAACGCTAAACTTAAGAGAATCTTGAGAACTATGTATGGATTTATTCCCATCATTATGGGATAAATAGTAATTCTTGGACATTTCATCTTCAGGTCCAGCCCCAAGTTCCATATTTTCATTCTTATGGTCTAATATTCCCATCCGGAGCATGTGGTGTGGTGCAATATTCTTTGGTTCTCATTCACACCAGGTTTGAAAAATTTTCACTATGTGTATCCATTAGGAATTCCTCCCTTCATCTTCTTCCTCACTGCATGATTCTGAACTACACGAAATATCAATAACTACATATAGGTTGATTCCCATTTTTATGGGATACATAGAAACGCCCATAAATTTGGTATTCATTCCATCCCGAGGTTCTATCAACCCTTTTTTCCGACCCCTTGTCTTGATTTCTCTCTGAGAATGGTGTTCATGGTGTGATTTGAAAATTCATTGTCTTCATTCACATTAGGTCATTTTGACACACCATACACACCCCCTTTGGGATACCTCTCTCTCTCACCACCCTTACCACATGATGTTAAGTTTCATGGAATTTCCAAAACTATGTATGACTTCATTGAAATCCTCATGGGATATATAGGAAAGACTAGACATTTTTTCTTTGGGCCCAAACCCAGGTTCATCAACACATTTTCCCCATTTCCTCCACTTATCTTCTCAAGTATCCACTCTTAACTAGACCCCTAAACCCTTTTTATGCCTCATAAATGTGCTCATATGCACTATAGTTTAGAAAACATAGTATTGGGTTCTTAATGAACATTATTTCATCCATTTCTATGCTTCATGTGTCCCTTTATTTGGGATTCCATCATCTTTCACATATGGAAGGACCCCCGAATGGTATGGATTCTCAGACTTATGGCATGCCTGCCATTTCGATCTAATTTCATGGAGGATTTCAAATGACATTTTGAGATATGTTCCATGTTTTGAATATGGTCTATGGTCAACCCTCAGATGTTTGTTCTCATTTCAAGTCACAAGATAGTGATGTTGTTATTCGAATATAGTCAATAGTTATCCTTCATCATTATTCCAATCGCATTATTCCATAAATATTGGTATCATAATTCACAAACCTTTCCAATTCATCATGTTCAGGTGGAACTTTAACACCCTTGTTATTATCCCTTCCTACACCTTTGCACATTGAGAGGAGAAATCAACATCATGGGGTTATCTTTTACTCCACACCATTTCCCCCTACTATGTATTCCATGTATTGTAAATATCTCCTCCTCCCTTGTTTCCCACACCAAGTATAGCTTATGTGGGATTAGGGATATGGGTATGGTTTGTGCCCGCATGGATGAATCTCACTTACCTTTACAGTTCGAGCACTTGGACCATAAAATAATATCTCTTACGTACTTATCCTATGACATTAAACTATGTCTTCTTCATACAGGCTGTGAGATGATAAATTACCCAACTATATGATGTCTTCACTTGAGAATACATTTCCACTCTAGCATGGGCCCTCTTCCATGCCACCTTCCAGAACTATGTGTGTCTTGATTCTCACCCATGTGAGATACATAGTGACACCTAGGTACATTTCTTCTGGGTCCAACCACAGAGTCATGATATTTCACCCCCCCCCTTCATGGTCTGGGTTTTCTTCTTTTTCACGATCTGAAATCTACGAACTTTAAAACAAGATTTTTCATGTCCTGGTCTGCATAAAATTAAATTGCATAACAGCTACGATTTTTTTCTCTTGAAAGGATATCACTCCTTTTGGAAGTCTCCATCTTCAATAACATCTTCAAGAACTACGCATGGCTTGATTCCCATTCTTATGAGATATGTAGTGACACTTAGACTTTCGGTTTATGGCCCAGCCACAACATCATTCTCCTTCATATCCACTTTAGGCTTCGGTTCACCCATAGGCACACGGGGTGATGCAAACTTCTTTAGTTCTCATTCACGTCAGTTTTATAATATCCACACCATGTACTTACATTAGGGTTACTCATCCTAGCACTAATCCATACCACATGGCGATTAGGTTGCTTGGGTATTTCTAATATTTGTGTTACCCATTATTTGGGTTTCCCTCATAATTCACATCTAAAGGGACCCCCTTATGGTATGGATGCTCAGCCTTATGTCTTGATAACCTTTTTAGGCCAATATCCCAAAGGACTTAGAACAAAATTTTGAGACAGTTTTTGCGTTTCGAATATGGTCAGCTGTCGACCCTCATTTGTTTGTTTCTATCCCAGGCCACATGATATGGATGTTGTGTTTTGAATATGGTGAATAGATATCCTCTATCATCAAACCACCATAAAACATCCCAAATATCATACCCTATGGTTATTATTCTTATTCCCCCTTTTTCCATGCAGATCATTGTCACTTTTTGTGTTACACCGTGCATTCACGCGCGTTGAGTAGGAATGTTAGAATGATTTAGATTTTCCCTCTTGAACTTCACATTTTCACTATTGTACACTCCCAAGTGATGGGGAAAGATTAACCTCAACCATTATTTCACACACTGAGCTTAGATCACATGGGCTTAGGGTTTTTGATAATCTTTATGCCCATAAGGGAGAGTTTCACTTTACGGTCTGAACTCTACGACCTTAAACTATGATATTTGGTTCCAATGTCTAACCATCATGACTCTAAATCATGTGTTTTCTCCCAGAATTATTTCATGTGGTGTGTACCTATTTTTCCTCATTCATGTCAGGTTTTCAATAACCACACCATGTACCATCTTTAATAGATCTCCATTTTTTGTCCGTACTTCATAACGATAAACTTCACGGACATGTCCCACACACATGACATTAAACCAGGCACTTTATAGTCTGATCTATAAAGCATTAGTCTAAGATTATTACCATCATTGTATTCATGATATTAAACTACACAATGGATACAATGTTACTTTATTGAGAGGATATCGCCCCATTTTGGTATTGGTCGCTCATCATGTCACCCTCAAGAACTACATATGGCTTGATTTCTTCCCCAGCAGGTTATGTAATGACATTCATAAGTCTCATCCCGGGACCAATCATGGAGCTGAAGACTCCCTGTTCTTAGACCTATTTTTGGATCCTACTCCCCTTTATAGAATGTGAGGTTGGTGTGGATTCCTTTATCCTCATTCAGGTCAGGTTATGTAACGCCCCAAACAATTATCTTATGGAGATGCCCATGTCCTAGCCGCATGACATTAAATTCCATTGCAAACCTCCATCCTTATCGCATGATGTTAAAATAAATGGAATCTTAAGTACTATAGTTGGATTGATTCCTATCTACATGGGATATGTAGCGACTCCCTCGATGGGCCTAGCCTAGGTCAATTAGCCTTCTAGGCCCTTTGCCTCTAACTATGGTACTAACTCTATAACCTTAAACTAGGGGTTCCCAGTCCATGTATCATGACTTAAAACTATTATCTAGGGCCCAATTATCATTAAATTAAAATGTTCACAGCATCCTAGTCATGTGACATTAAACTATTTCTCACATCTTCCTCACTGTATTGTGAAAAAACTACTTATATATTGTCCTTATTTGTATGAAAAAGCATTTCAAGCCATCTTAGGTCTTCACTATTGAGGCCCTATCTAGAAATAGGTTTGATCCTAATCATGTTTGACATGGTCGTACCGATGCACTTTGTCACAGAATCATAGTTTCATGAGTGTTAGAATCCTTTCGAGCATCCCATAACTCCATCTCCATGCTTTGCATGCCCTCCATTTGGATCTTTTTCTTCTTTTACATCCTAGGTAACACCCTAAAGGATTATTCCCATGACATTTTTTCTCAAATAATATTATATGCCAACATTCTATAAGGTATCAGAAATCATTTAGAGTTAGGCCTTGTGTTTTCGAATTCGTTCAGCGGTTGACCCTCATTTTTTATCCCCATTTCAGGTTAACGTAATATGGATGATGTGTTTTGAACATAGTAATTAGTTATCCTCTATAATCACTCCACCATCACTATGTTTCTAATTTTGGGTATCGTAATTCACACTTCCTATTCCCCCCTTTGTTATTATTTATTTTAATTTCCCTGGAATTATCCCTCCTATGCACTAAAACACGTTGAGAAAGACAAGTCGAATGTTCTAGGAACCTTAACCTCTAGTCACAACCTCTCTCCACTCAAATACTTTGATGGGTCAGTTAACAACCGTATACCCTGAGAATGATATGTTTATTTGGCACCCTCATACAAAAAGTTGATGATTATGTAGTCTTCCCATATTTCTCACACTGGGTATTAACCACAAGTGCTTAGGGATTTATTGTTGGTTACGTCATAGATATGATGAAGATTTACTAATTATAATAAGAAAGAAAAAATAATCCAAGCATGTAGACTAAATAATAAAATAAATAAAAGTGTTTTTATGTTCGATAGAATATACCCCCTACAAATTGTCCCCTTCGATGTACCATCTCAGATCCCCCACCCTTTGGCTGGTGGAATACATGATTTTCTATCATCTATCCATATCCCTTACTTCCTCATGGGCCATAGGGTGGGATTAATTAGATTTAATATGAACATGATCCACCTCAGCCCAGGTGTCAGCCATCTCCCTGGATTCTTTCTTCAGCTACTCCTTGGATTCTATCAGTTGAGTCTGCAGTCGGAAAATGAATTTCAATTGGTTTTTGATGAAAGTTTAGTGCTTGTTCATTTTCACCCCTAAGAAGCAGACCACATTTTCAGCTTCATGAAGTTTCTAAATATTGATAGATTCCCTTTGCTAAAAGATGAAACTGAGGCCATAGTCGTAATCCCGTATTTTCTCTTCCAGGTAATCCTTGATGAGAATGTAAAAATTTCAGAAATCTACTCCTCTAGTGAATAATTCACGTATTCGGGGGAGAAGTTTCCCCACTATTTTTTCACTCAAATAATGGGGTGTTATAGATAAAGTGCAGGATCAGTTTCCTGGACTGGCAGTCGAAAACCTTGCTATCCACTTCATTAGAAGCAGTCTCATCCTGATCCTCCCGATCTATAGGTTCATGTTCTAGGAAGGCCTCTAAGAGTTCAGCAACAGGATATTCCTCTAGTGTCTTGTCAGATGTGTTGAGCTCAATATCATGTGGTTGAACTTTATCACTAGATCCCACCTCTATGATTTTTGGTTCAGTATCTCTAGCAACCCCACCCATGGCCGGACCTGCCGTAATTTTTTTTACCTTTAGCATCTGATTCCACAAAAATTGGCGTTCCCCTTAGGAAAGAAGCGTTGGGAGCCCCATCCATTCTCACCAGTATGGACCACGCCATTTTAATAACTGTTCTAGTAGAAATTTAATATGTCATATGGTCAAGGTTGATAGAAAAAATTTACAAAATCAATGAAGGAGAGTACTAACAAAGGTGAAACAATTTATCCCTCCCTCAAGTATCTACTGTCGAAATACTGGGATGTCTCCCCCCATATATGGTCGGGAACTCCAAAAACTATGGGAGAACCACCCTGTGTGTCGCAACCCTACTAGAATCTGAAATCACAATCTTCCCGGGCACAATACATGAACCTGAACTCATGGACATGTGGGAAGGATCACTGCATATATATCTCTCCAGCATAATACAAGTGGTAGCTAAGAAACTAGGATGACCTGAGTTAGTGCCACAACTAAATGATTTAGAATCTACCTTATGAGTTTTGATAAAATCTCCCATATCCAAGTTCACAACTTCACATTCCTAAAAAGTGCTACCTCTGTTATTCTATTCTCCCAAGTAAGACCCATAGTATTATTTAGGTAAAGGGAAACTCTTCATCAGCACAGTAGTATATGGTTGGGGTGGGACTTTTTGATCGAGCAGTACTTTCACCCAGTCTATCATTGGACATGGAGTACCCTGAGAATGAACGATATACTCCCTATTAGTGATGTAGTTTTCCCCATATTTCTAAGACACCAGAAATCTAGCCTTGGCATGGCCGATCTTTGACAAGTCCATCCCTGGATGGTTTATGTGGTCCCACATCTGGGAAGGACAAATAAATTGTCTGTTGACTTCCAAATTATTTAAAGCCTTCAAAAAGAAACATCTTCCTTATTCATATCTATGTGCCACAACTGCTTCCCAGGATCTAGTTGGGTATCTTACAGAACCCTCTTGGTGGCCTCCCTCCCTCTTGGCTCTATCCAACTAGGGCCACCGGGTCCGCCGCTGCCACTTTACTTCGGCTCGACGCAGGCCCTAGATTTATTTCCCTTGCTACTTCTGCAACACCACCACCATGAAATGTTTCTTACGTTTTTTTACCCCATCCTCAAGGTAGATGGGGGACCCTATCTTCAGCATGGATATTTCGTTGCTTCAAAATCTCCTCAGAGTAGGCCTACTCAGAGTTCTTGGCATATTCCATGACTACCCTGAAAGTAGCAGCAAGTGGGGGAAGCTCATTCCGCATCTTTCCATCCCCACATTTAAGAATAATCCACATATACCTCATCACTCACAAATGATCCTCATAGAATACCCCGATGTAGACTTATGGGGTCAATCTACCCATGCACCGAAATTGCCTCTTGAAGTGGTGCATGGTATATGGCTCACAAATAGGCTCATGGACCACCCATGACACTAGAACTCTACCCTTAAAGGCTATAAGGTAGGACCGATACCCCTTAGTTCCCTAAAAATCATAAAAAAACATCCTTGTGGGTAGCAAGAATGGGTAGAAGTTGAATTCAACCTCCTTACAGATGTTGTTCAGCATTACCTGTAAAGTCAGATTGGATGGAAAACTCCCCACTACATTCAGGATGGTTGGTCAAAAATCTTACCACATAGAAGAAAGGGAGTTAGGATATTCATTGACCCTCATGTGTGCCGCTATCCATCCATATAAAAAATAGAGTGGTTTACCTACCAATTGTGGATTATTCCATTTTCTGATGTTCCACAACGCCTTGTATATTTTTTCCAGTACCAAGATCCCATGGTTGACATGATCCCCCATCGCCAGCATGGATGCCATAATGAATGTGATTGGTCGCACACAAATGTTTTTATGCCTAACTTGAAACATCCAACCACAAATAAGGGTTGAGATAAACCAATCTATATGAACCAGTAGTTGTTTCTCGGTGTTGACACTATTCCCCCATAACTTCCATTGGCTATCCTTGAAGATTAACAATTGGGAATTTTATTTGCTACCCTAATCTCTATTTTGACATGTGGGAGGACTTATTAGTTCTTTCATATGTTATTCCTTCCCTTAAGCAACATGGTTTGGTTGGAAGTTTATGAAATTTCCAAACCACAGTTTGAAATGGACTTCCCTCACAGAATGTTTGTCATCATCAAACACTAGGTCCATCAGTGCCTTCTCCAGCCACAACATCTGCTCTAGATCTTCCAGTACAATTTACCTATGGTGGAATTTGTCATACACCTTCCTCAGAATTAGGATCCCTAAAATCTGGTGGATATCCCAAAGTCTTTTTCGGGCCTCCCCATGGTGAAGGTGGAAAGTGTTGGTCCTAAATGAACATCTTCTTAGTAACTCTAGTATCATGCGCTATGGATGATAGATATAAAATTTGTAAGCCCAATGACACTATATAATCCTAACTGCTTCATATATTCCCTGAATTCATCACAAGATGCCCATACTTTTTAAGGTCATGCCTAATCATCAGTAAATTTTCCACCCTGGCACAGGTACCAATTGTCGGTCCACCCCTTCTCCAAGTTACATAAATCTACCTTCAGAATAGTACGGTATTTAGGAGGAGATACCTCTAGTTTCAATTCTTCCCAATCAACATTATTGACATGGTTATTAAGGTAGTTGGCATAAATAGGGGTGAAGTCCTTCCATGTATGGATTTTGACATCCTAGAACCACTAGCGCTGACATGACATACTCCTAAACCATTAATTTGGTTCATCCCTAACTACTCATGGGATAGAGACTTCATCCCTCATACCAGAGCCATAAAACGACAGTATTTTGTAAAGTGGATATTTATTTTCACCTTATTTTAGTAGATCTTCCAGGGACTCGTGATCCAAGTGGCTTCACATATATTATTTGATCCCCAGACTGTTCACCATATCTTCCATTCGAGCAACATCTACAAGGACCTCTTGAGTAGCTTCTTGGTTGTCTATTCCATCCCAAGATATTATTATTTTCCGTCCTATTACGAGAGCCCAGTCATAGAGATCAGTTATAGATTCCTCTCATATAGCTAGTTTGAAAAACATGACTCACGAAGCATGCAATCTCATAGCCTAAGGACTCGCTGCACGATGCAAAGTAACAAAGGACCTTGGTGCACCGGTTTGCTAAAAAAGTGTTTTCAAGGAAGAAATCCGTGAAACCCAGTTTGAAAATAACATTCGTGGGGGTACTGAGGCTTTACGATTTGAGAGCTCAAGAACCATATCATAGGTATATATGAAAAAAAAAATAAGGGTCACCATCCTCTATTTATAGGATACAACCCCCAATATTAGTAGTTTATTTGTCCGTAGTGAGGTTTGAGGCTCTCTCAAACAGTGCTTCACCTGCCCCTTCGTGAATCAACTTCACAATATACGTAGATTTGGTGATCTACCCTTAGAATCCGACAGTCATTTTCTCCTCATCTCACACTCTGAGGGAGGTAATTTTTTGGCTTTAAAATCCTTCCCTTTAAATAAAAAAACTTTGTCATAAAATAATTACCAAAAGGACCTCCTCACAAATTTCCTTCGCAAAGCCTACATCACCGTGATCACAAAAATGCATCATGGATTCCTTCTCTATGATTTTTGTGGAGGAAAGGAAGGATGCATCTACGAGTCTGAGGAACTTGACACAATCCACTATGACTGGTGGTGAGAAATGGACGGAAACCACTGTGAGTATGAGGAACTTGATGCAAGCCTCTGCGATCGCCATAACAGAATGGATGGATGCCTCTATGAGTCTAAGAAACATGACGAGAGCCTATAAAATTCCATAGAGTAGTGAAATACTCCTTTTAGACTCTAAAAAACTTGATGGATCTACCTCTGAATGTAAAGGATTAATCCCTTCGTGGTGTGCCCCCAAAACACCTCCCCTAATATCTATAGATACTCGGATCACCCCCACTCTAAAGGATCAACACATGGACCTTTTTCCTTCTGAACTCTCAAATCATGAAGCATCGTTTAATCAGAAAACTATTAGGAAAATGAATCATCCAAGGTACCTGAGTATTGAGGAACCCCTTAACCATTGTTAAAATTTACCTCCACATCATGAATGTATGCCCTTCATGAAGCCGTATGGCCATCATAAAGGTAGAAGTACCTTTTTGGTACTTAGGTCTCGTAAATGCATTCATCCTTCATGAATCACCCTCAAAGAACATGTTGACACCAAGCCTCTGCTGAGTCATCATGCTCAGTGATGCTCCTCCATTTATGGGGGTCCTTTTCACCATGCTTCGCAAGGCACTTTCCTTTTCAAATCCCTTCTTTGTGATCGCTTTAGCTATGTGAAGTCTTATCCTCTGTGATCCCTTTAGCTCTGCGAAGAACCCATAATTCACAAAGCCCTTATCTGAGATGCACCTGAGCTTAAAGAATCCACACTCTACAAGGCCTCTTTCTTCACAAACCCCTCTCCCATGCAGCCCTCCAGGCTTGTATGAAGATATTTCATGGTCTCTTGAGCAGTGATTCATGTTGTGTTACCCTTCCTAATGCTTCTTCATATTGGCACGATAATGGATATTCCTTCTTCTCATAACCATGCTAACGTGGACCCCTAAATAGATCACTCCACAACCCCTTATCACTAGAAATTGTTTGTGCCTTCCAATCCCCAAATTTGGGTTAGACCAAGTCTGGTAAGTCCAAGGGGTGAGAAGTAAGGAATATTCATATGAGCTGTAGGATGTTAAATGTCGAGCACCCACCTTACTAAGTACAAGATGTTAAATTTTGATTGGTGCATATGTGGATGGTCTGAAAGGATCAGAGAGGGGATATGAATTGGTGCCCTCCTTCTCTCTCTCTTCCAATTCAGGGTTTTCCTCCATGCATGCCTTGGTCAGCCCCCTTTCGTAAGCCTCAACACACTCTGATGGGGTGTTTTATGTACTAAGGAAATATCCACCTCATAGATCAAAAAACCCTCTCTCTCCATGGGTTTCCCTCCGTAGAGTAATTCCCAATATTCCTCTCCCAGGGCCGCTAACCACATGTAATCTCCTATTACCTCTTTGGGTCGCCAACCATGCATAAGACCCACACCACTTCTCATCGACATACCTTTAATGACATGATCTTCACATATGTTACAACCTCTTGCTTCTCACACTGAGCATGAATCATGTGGGGTTAGTGTAAGTAGTGACCCTAGAATTCTCCTTGGGATGCTAACCATGCATAATACCCAAGCCCCTAATTACTAAAATACGTGGAGTTTGATCCTTGTAATCTAAATAGGGTATGTAGGAAGAATATCTATGGTTCAATCCCATCACTTCCCACAATCCATTTGTTCAGACCATTTAATGTCGGTTCAATGCTCGTCCCGCATGACGTTAAACTGTATGCCCCCTTTTGTCCCACATGACATTAAATTGTACATCCAATCTAAGATTGGTTTGATCCCTTTGGAGTGCATAAGAAGCCTCTTTGTGGTTCAATACCAATCAATGTTAAATTATGGTGCTCCCTAACATGGATGTACCCTCCTGATGTGATATATTCCCTTTTTGGGATTAATATCCATGATATGCAACCTTGAGGTGTTTTGGTCCACTTGGGTAGCTAACCATGCATAAGCCCCACATAAATCCATATCCATCCCACCAAGAGTGACCCTCTTGTGACAAGATGCTAACCATGCATAAGTCCCCACTTTTCTTTGTGTTGTTTTCCTTTGTGTACACCCTAATTCTAATCCCCATTCCTAAACAACGTGGACTTTGATATTTTCCCCTTTGAGCAAGTTACATAGAAAGCCTCCCTAAGGTTCAAGCCTATAACCTATGTTACATATTGATTATACCTCAATCCTTTATGTTTTTGGAAGACCATTCCATAACAATGAGGTTACACTTCTTTTAGGTCTCATCCATGAATTTATTCTCACTTCCTACCTTCTCAGGTGACTCATCACTCCATTTATAGAACTACATGGACTTTGATTCGCTGCCATGCAGATATGTAAGAAACCTCCTTGAGGTTCAATCCCAACACTGAATTCTACACATCAATTATATCCACATTCATCCTTATCCTTCAACACTTCCTCCATATCCATCTTGATTTTACCTAGGCTGCCACATCCTAGATAGATCATGCCCTTCACCCAAGCAACTAACCACGTGTAATCCCCTGATTACCCCTTTGAAATATGTGGTTTTTGATCCCTTTATTTCACATAGGGTACATAAGAAGCCTCTCGGGGGTCCAATCACATACAATGGTAAATCTTGGTGTCCCCCTTTAAATGGAACCATTCCCCTTTCTAATCCACCATTTATATTTTCTAGATCAGCTTTCACGGTGTGAAATCTTACCTTTTTAGAGAACTTCCATCTCAGATCTATTCTCACTGGGTGTTCTAATCTATCCACCCTGTAAACCTTCTAGGTGATCGACCCTAGGGACATACCTATCTGATCCACTCCCATTAGTGTTCTGACCAGTCCGATATGTCTGTACAAGATATTAAAATCACAAAATACCCCATGTTAAACATCAGAAGCTGAGGAAATCCTCAGAAACATACCTCTGGAATACAATTCCCTACATTTGACGTGGGATGCCTCAGGCTTCCCTTCCCCCAAGTAGCACTCTGATAATTGAAAATATTGATGTTACAATTTTCCAGTACCCAAACACACCTACGATTCCCAACGTGACTACTCTCCTAACCGAAGGTCGCTAACCTGACATGAACCCTTTAGAATGTCTTGAAAATGGTAGTGTAATTAACCAACATCCAAAAAGATATTTCACCATGAAGAGTTTTGTAAACAACATCTTAATAATTAAGGGAGATGTGGGACTAGGTGAAAAATTCTAATTAGGAATCCACCGAATGGGGGACCGACATCGCATCATCCCATTTCGATCAAGGAGGAAACATCTCTGCTGAAGTGAGGAATCCTCCCTCCTTTGGAAAGAAGTAATTCCGAGCGATAAATGTGTGACCTCACAGACGATGTGTTTCCCAATGAAATCATCAAAAACAAGTTCCTGATGAGTAACCATAAAAATGGTTTTTGTCATGTTGTTATAGGGGTGTATGGTGATTGGATAAGCCTCTCCTGGTGATGAATTTTTCTCTAATTGACAGACAATTTTTTGGAAAAATTATGTAGAGCCTACTAGGGCATTATTTTAATAGTATAACAAAGGTTTCATCAAGACATTAACATATATTTATTATTTCTAGGTAATTTTTGAATGTTTTTATTTCTCAATACCATAGAGGGTGGCTTGTCAAGGGAATAATGTCGGAAAATTCAGAGGGAATCTTTATCAACACATGCCATGAATGGGAAATAACTCCTAAACAAATTTGGTCTATGTAAAGGATGGAATAATAATTGCGTAGTTTAATTTCATGTAACTAGGACAAGGAAAATGTAATTTAATTTATCTTAGTGAGGACATTCAAGGGATACAATTTCAGTCCACTTTTTTTTGACCGAGGGATAAATTATTCTCACTTATCATTGTAATCTATCTAAGAATGTTCCTAATCTTCATACATGAATGGAAATGGATGTATTGAGTAATATATAGGTCTCCAAACTTAAGAGGTGATATGGGAAAAAATTCCTTGAGGAAAAATGATGATAGAATATACCTCTCTTGGGGAAACATTTTCCTTTGGTTTATAGGACTTTTTCATGTGAAACTTTTGCAGAGACAACTAGGATATGTTTTACATAATCAAACAAACTATCCCCAGGAAACTAATACTCCATTTATGATTTTCATGGATGTTTATAGAGATAAATACTTCCCTAATAATAGATTCTGGTTTGTGAAAGGAATGTACCAGTGTATGAAAGGAACTTTTCATGTTGAAATGTTCTGAGAATGGGTAACAACATTTTCTTCACATGGGTCTGACCCATACATAGGAATGTTTTTTCCTTAACATGGATAGACTCAGAATTAAATATTTGGTCTTCACAACGTTTTCCATGAAAACATGAATCAATATATACAAAATTATTAGATGGTTTCCTCATACATCAATCAAATTATTGTGTGAGGAACCAACCTCTTCCTTCAAATATGGTCTCCCAAATATGGTTAGACATGTACTCAACCCTCCAATGAAAATTAAAATCATCTATACGAGGGAGAATAAATTGGGTCTTTGCAAATGTACTAATTAATAAGATATAGGTGTATCTATCTATCCCATCAAGCTGAGAATTAGAACATACATAGTTCTGGTAGGGTTCCCCATGGAGGGTGACCCGTGCATAGGGAGAGGGAATTTTTAACTTTTGTTGTTGTTGGGCCTAGGATTAGAGATTTTGGTATCCCAACATATCCTGTGAATGTAAGAATAAATCCAGACATTATTTTTGGACATTTTGTTGTTTAGTGACATTCAACTAGGATATCATTCATGCAGTTTAATATTGTATGGTTAGGAAAGTACGGGGTCCAGATGTTTTTAGGTAATACGAATTGGACCATGTATCATAGAAATGATAATTACTAGAAGGATCATCAACTAGAGATGACCTGAGATTCATTATACATGATGGAGGAAGAAAGTATAAACAATGATTCAAGGGGTTCTCAAATCAGGAGAAATGAGAAGGGGAATAAATGTTATTGGAGATTATGGGGATATAATAGGCCTCTATTGGGGATGAATTTTTATCTGATTGACATTCCTTTTGTTTAAGAGAATTATATAGAGTGGAATGAACCATATTATGCACAGTAAAACATAGGTTTACTATAGACACTGACCCCCCAATCTATAATGGCCCAGGGAAGATTGTGGAGATCCAAAATTTTTAGAGGCACAAAGTATGATGAATAAATGGAATGTGTCTGGGTATATAAGAAATATTTAGACCACAATTATATATTTAGTATGAAATTTCCAACTCATATATGACTCAAATATAAGAGGGTATGTTTTTATTTCCTTGATGGATCCCTAAATGAGGAACACAAATTTAGATATCCTGTATAGATCATTGTTTTTATAATAGGAGGTGGGAACACATCTATTTTCCATTAACCAATATATGAGACAAGGATATGAGTCCTATGAATCACTACGATTCTTGTCGGAAAGAGAATAAATCCAAACATAGTTCATAAGGTACCATGCAGTTTAATGTCATGGGTTGAGGACATATGGTGTGCCTTTTATGGTCTTTCTACCATGACCATGGTATCCTAGATGTGAATTGATATGCCCTAAGCATGGGGGGAATCTCTAACTGAATCTCCTAATCCCACGTGATGATTTTTGTGAGAAAAAATGGGAGGAAAAGGGTTATTATTCCACATTAAAGAAATAAAAGAAGATGATGTGATCATTCTGAATTTTTAGTAGATGGAATAGGTTGAAGAATAAATTTGTCACTATGTATCTCTTCAATGTGAGAATCAATCCATACATAGTTGTAGAACTGGTTCCATGTGAAGTTGTACATAGGGAGAAGGTATTTTCATTGGATTCATCTAGACTCAAGATTGGATATCCATGAATCACTATATATCCTATGTGGATAGTAATCATTCTACATGTATTTTTGAATGGGAACCCTCTACAAATGTTTGATCCATATACAGAGAGGGTCATTATTCATATTTATTGATTAATTGTTTCAATTGGTCCTAGTAATGAAGATATGTGAATCCTTGCATATCCTATGTGCAAATTAATCAAGTTATACATGGTGATGAACATGCTTCCCTACCTATATTTAAATCATGTGTGAAGATAAGAAGATTTACTTGAAATAGACATGTAACTAAGAGGACCCACTTCAGAGCCCCCTACATTGATTTTTTTATGTAGGGGACAGGAATTTACATTATTTCATGGTTGGGCCCATGTCATGAGGTTTAGTTTCCACTACATATACCATTTGAATGAGAATCAGTTCATACTTATTTCTTGAGGTATGATTCAATTTAAAATCTTGCGAAAAGGATGTTGGCTGTGTAGTTTTAATGTCACATGGTAAGGATGTGGGTCACTCAACATAAAATAAGTAGCATCATAGTTGGGCCCATGAATAGATATCATGGTGTCACTACATACCCTGTGAGGGTAGAAATCAAGCCACATGTAGTTCTTGAACAAAATATCCCTACATAGGAAAAACCCGCACCCAGGGAGGGGGTATTTTTTTACATTGGGTGATTGGACTAGGATAAAAAATCCATTCATCGCAACGTATTTCATTAGGATGGGAATCAATAAAAACATAGTTCTTAGACTATTTCCCTGTATAGGGGTGAACCATACACATGGAAGGTATTTCACATTTCTTATGCATGTATCTGTCTTTTATGTGGTTAATTTTTCAGCAAGTTGATTATTCTCACGTAGTTAAACATCATCTGGTAATGAAATTTGGGCCATGAAGTTTACCATCATGCGACATGGATGTTGTAACATTCAATTTACCAACATGCGATTACAATTACGGTGTCTTGTAGGTATAGTAAATAAGATTTGGTGGGCCAGTAAGGAACAACATCCCATCATAAAAAAAGCACCTTGAGTCCAATGGATGATTAAAATCATCTTATTAATGATGGAACATTTGTGGTTGGGATTGATGGGAGATGTCTAGGAATCACTACATTTTTCATAATTAAATAAATCCAACCAAATATAGTTCTTGAATATGTCATGATTGATGAATAATTTCTAGGTTTATGTCCTATATGGTGATAACATTATGGTGTTTTTTCTTAATATCATACAAAAAAGGACAATAGTGTCACACGGTTTATTTTCTTGCAATATGGATGGTGCGTAATGCTTGTTAAGGTCTTTGAAAAAATAACAACCACACATTTTATAAACATTAAACATAGATGATGTACCCTAAAGTTTAACATCGTGTCATCAGGATGATCTACCATTTATTTTAATGTCATTAAATCATGTTTATCTACCATACATTTTAACTTCATGCAATCAAGATGATCAACCATGAAATTTGACATAACGTGATCATGATTATCTACCATGTAGTCTAACATCATATGGTCAAGATGATGACCATGTTTTTACAATAAATACTTCTTCAAGGAACCTCACATCGGTGGGGTCCATGCTAAGTTACCCATCAAATATGATCAAAGAACAATCTATGGTGCAATAAACTTTGTGTATCACATAGGGTCCCTCTCACTTTGGATAAATCTTTGGGGGTTTCTTTATAGGTATCATTAGAGTCCTGAGGACCAACACCTTCTCTACTTCAAGGAAATATTAGATGAAAATATTTTTGTTGAAGGCCCATATAATCTAGTTTTGTTGAACTTTATAATGATGAAAGGTATTAAATCTATTATCTTCCAGTTCCACCACTTCATCCAGCTATTTTTGGGATTTATAAACCATATATAATTAATAAAATTTGAAGAAATAGAGTGAGGGTAGTTGAACATAAATGGTAACAACCACCTCTGTCCCATATACTAATGCATTTGGGGTCACCTGTGTGGCAGTCCAAGTCATAGTTTGGTAATCTCACAAGGTGTATATGAGATTTTGAAACCAAGAATTTTTATTCTTATCAAACATATACTGGAGTATATTCGGTAGGGTATTTTTGAAGGACCATATCTATCCATTATCCACCAAATTGTAGCAGTATGAATGGTAGGAATTGATTACAATCTCTTGATATAGGTTATCTAATACAGTAGAACTGAAAATGTTGTCGTTGTTCATTAGTATTTTTTAAGGGACACCATATCTGGTGATGAATATTGATTTCATGAAGCAGACAATGTTTCTTTCCCTAAACACTTTGGTGGGTATAACCTTTGAAAACTTGGAGAATATGTTAGTTTCTATGAGAATGTACTTGAATGTATTTTCCATAGTGGTATGATTTTTTCCCATGACGTCCACTCCCCAAATGAAAAATATCCTGGAGTATTTTTTGTTTGAATAAACTCAATGGGTCAGTGAATAAAGTTAGCGTGAACCTGGAAGGAATGACACGTTGGGTAAATTTTTCTGAAATCCAGTGTTAGAGAGTTCTAGTAGTACCCGATATATTGAGATTGGAGGGAAATATTGACTCATTATTGGTGGGAACTACATGCATTGGTGTGAAATTTATTCATGACAACAACAATTTCTTCTCCATCAATGAACATGAGGAGGAACCTATCAAGGATCTCCGTATATAATTCATTTTGATGATACATGTCATTATATAAAACAATTTGAATTTCTATTCTTTGGAATTTTTCTTTCTCGGATTTTTATGGTGGGAGTTATATATTTTAATGTTCTTCCACAATGGCTATTATTAAGACAGTGGTAGGAGTATATGGTTTAGATATGACACTAATATCATCGATCTCTTCCATGTTTACTTTAATTAATGGTGATACCATCTAGTATTGTGAAATGATGATGACTGTTCTATCCTGATCTGGATCTCCTAGAGATATAGCTTCATTTTTCGATCCATCGGCTAAGGAATTCTACGACAGTGTTATGTGAGTCAATGTCAGTTCTAAAGATAATTCCTTCAATAGTCCTTGGACATGTTTTAGTAGGGGATAAATCATATTTTTTGATTCCATAATCACCGTTGACCTACTTGATGACCAATTTCAAATATTCTTTTATTTTAGAGTGATTCACTTATACATGAAGTGAATTATCTTACCCTATAATGGGATCTTAATATTCTTCTTCATTGTTCGTGCACACTTCCATTAGTAAGAATGAGTAATGCCTGATTGTCTTTGTTGGATAGATGAGGATGACTCCCCACCCTAATTTTTTTATCTTGGGGTATTCCATTATCTTTCTCATGAGTCTTATAGATGCACTGTCAAAATATATCTTCCATATTTGAAGGCCCTCTTGAATAGAGAATGCATCTTTATTAGGTAGTTAAATATATAATGAATTAATTTTTATAGAGGGGTGCTCTGGTATAAAATTTTCTAATTCATGGCCTTTCATTTCATTATGAGGCATCAATTGAATGTCAAATTACAACAGGATGAACACCCACCATGACAAGAACCTGATTAATATTATATGGTTGAGAATATAATTTAGAGTTTTTCTATATGATACCATATATACCTTATGGTGTTGAAGGTAAGGCCATAGTTCTTGGACTACAATGATTATTTCTAGACAAATCTTCTCAATATCATATTAAGGACTCTCAACATCGATCGTGTTCCAATTGAGATAATAAAGTCTATTTGTGCTACCAGCAACATGTTTTGGGAATGTAAGGCACCCAATTATCATTCGACGATTGTAACATACAAAAAAAAGAATCCTTTCATCGAAAGGAGGCACAAATACTCGTATGATCTAGAGATATATCTTAAGGCTATTCAATTTTTACTTCAAATCATAAATCCTCTAATATGTAACCTCTTTTTTCATCATGCTAGTAATGGGAATACATTTTTCTATAGGGATGACTATGAAGAAACGAACATAGGTGAAGTGTCCTTGGAGACCTCACAAGTCTCTGTAATTTTGAGAAGTTCACTTGATAAATATGGAAATAGTCTTCTCAGGGTAAAAAATGATTCCATGATGGATTATAAGTAATATAATGAATTTTCTTTTGGTAAATCTGAAAGAACATTTCAATGGGTTTATTTGTAGGATGTGTTGTCATAGTTTGTTGAAGATGGTTTCAAGATCCTCCAGTGGTTAGAGAATTATTGATACTTAACAAATAGTACATCAATATATCATTCAAAAAACATTCCTAGGATGGGTTTAAATATGTGATACATGTCATGTTGGTATGTAGCATCGACATCCTTCAATACAAATGGGATTACCCCATAGATTAATACTACTTTGGGGGCCAAAAGGTAAAATATTCTTCATCTTCATTCACCATTAAAATTTTATTTTATCATAAATTTCCATCCATGAAGGATAGTACCTAATATTTTCTAGGAATATCAATCAGTTGTTCTATGATTGGGACTAGGAAATCATCTTTCAGAGAGTTCTGGTTGAGATCTCTAAAATCGATGCATACTACGATATAACAATTTTCATTTTTGGATGTGGACTATATTGGAAATAAATTTTGAATATCATACATCCAAAATGAAGTTAGGATTGATGATATTTTAATCATCAACCTTAATTATGGATGCATGTGTTGGGTGCATCATTATAGTTGCATGTTTATAGCCCTGGTGGTCCCCTATTAGGCCCAGGTGGTGAGTAGACACCTCTGGATTGAGGACCAATATTTCTAGGTATTTCTAGGAGAAAACATCCTAATTCAGGTTTAAGAAGGTGGTATATACATATTATTTCTTAGAAGATATGGATTCAATAAACAATGTGGGTTGTTGGACATTTCTATTCCTATATTTATTTCTATATGTTCATAAAACGGTGGTAGAGACACTCTCCTCAAATACTAGAGGGAATAGATAAGTTCATACTTCTCTTTTTTTCATCTTATTTATCTTCATCCTATTTCTATATAGTGGGATAAAGTAGTGGGATAATTTCCCCAGAGTTGGCATAATAACAAATGTCTAGGTGTTCGGAAGATAAAGTAACTTCCTCTAAGTCGGTTGACAATGCATGATTTCCTTCAAACATGATAGAGGATAGAGTGAGATATATAGAAGTATTGTCTTCTTCTTATTTGAGTGGTGATACAATATATCCAGTCTCAAATTGTGATGTAGCAATTTCTTGGAGCTCTTGGGGAGAAATGAGGGACTTTTTCGCTGATCTTTCACCAATTTCTAGGGAGTTAGTAGGCTTTTCAACACTATAAAACTGAGTTTTCATGAAAAAACCAAAAATATTGTTGAATATATGCCCGAAAATGGGAATATATACTCAAAATGATTAATGTAAAATAAATACACTTCACTGAGCTATTTGAATGGGTTGTATATGACCATTTCTATACCATTCAGGGTAGTGAACCAAGTTAAACCATCAACTAGAGGTTATTTGTATTCCCTATAATAGATTAATTCATTGATATAATGTGACTTGTAGGATTTGAGAAGTGAAATATTAGTTTGAAACATTATAATTTTTACATTAATGGTTTATTTTATGAATTGATGGTATTATGAAGTTATTGTCACATGTTTATGAAACTAGGGTCTTCCATGTATAATGTTGAAGGCCATGTTTTTCCAAACATCTATAAATTAATATTTTACTGCAAGGTCTCCAAAATAATCCTCACATTTATATAGAGAAATGGATTTTTCTAAATTTTTTCACAGCCCTGATGTGTTATTGAATAAGTTTCTAGGTTATGCTCATTGTGGCCTAACCAATCGTACTATAATGAGATTAACTCCAGATCTATTTTATATGAAATATTTTCAAACGTCACCACCATTTATCATGATCGATAGATACAAGGGATTAATGTGTCCATGTATAATGATATATTAATCTTCACCAATGAATGATATAACCATGAAAAACTCCACCTGATTGGTCTCTATCCGATAGACCTCAGTAGTGGAGACCTCAACATCAAACTTATGAGGACTTAGTAAGGCCTATATTAGTGATTTAAGGAGGACCTTTGACTTGTTCAGAGGATCCAGGATTATTAGATTGACTAGTACCAAGTTTAACTATTTCAATATGTCATAATTTTGGTATAAAGGAATGAAACTCACAGAGTGGGTATGGTCTTTCATAGGCATTTGGGGGTGTATTATTTGATTTAGATGGGTTTTCCCTATAAACAAGAGTATGTGTTACTCTTTTCATTTGTGAGTTCAGTCGGGAAGGTCTTCCCACATATCAAGGGTGATCTAACACCTCTAAATCCTCTGACTGATATTCCAAAGTGATAGGTTCTAGGTGGATTCTTGATGATACCATATGATATTCCTACTCCTAGTAAACACACAAAAGGGCTCTTCTGTGGGTTTTTTCAATAATAATAGTTTTTATAGGGATGAACTATATTTCTAGTTTCTACAATGAATGCACCTTCATCAGTATCCTTAGATCCTATAACCTCTTCCTCTGGTTCCCCTATCGGATATGAGGGTATCCGGTTCCTTTTTATGCTATTCATTATATTATTAATCCATTTAATGAATGAAATTAATGAATTAGAGGATTAAATCATCATCTAATGAGGACTTTGAAGGGCTGATTATTTTTTGTGGTTCCATTTGTAAAGGTGGTAGCCATTGTTTCAAATAAAAGGGAATAATGTCTGAGAGTTTTAAATAAAACTTTGGGCATGATTTAGATTCCTCATCCTCTACTCCCTCCCCACATTTCTAGTCTGGCCATTTTTTGAAATCTATATTGTGGAGGATTTTTTGGATGATGATGTCTATTATATTGAAGTGGAACTGGTTGAGGGATTATTTTTTTAAATGATCTTAGATAATAACATGAATTCAGTTTATTGAATAGAAAGTCATCCAACCATCAATCATATATTCCCTTAGACTAACAACTTATTTCCACTCACCTCCTTCCTCATGGGTAGTAGTAGAAACATACACCAATTCTATTGGTTGTTTTCCCAAATTTACTTAAACAGAGTCTAATATTATTTATACATGCTATATTTGACGAAAAATCAATAATAAATAGTGTTAACCAATTTCCATTGAAAGGGGAAATAACATGGATGGTCTTTGAGAGCTTTCTGCTTGAGCTAGTTAGTCTCTAGGAGGTGGAGTAATTACCCATAGAAGATACAAAGTATCTGCAAACTTTATCTTCTCAAGATGAGTAAAATTTGTTCCTTCGGTCCTAGAATTTAATTCACTTGGGTCCCCTATGATCATCCTAGGATGGTGGGAATTTCTATTGATTTCCATGGGATTTTTCATGATATTATTTAGGATTTAGTGATGGAATAAATGCAGAGGCTGACTTAAGTGAGATAGATTCTACTTCTTCATTTTCTGCTATTTTCCTCTGGATTTGTGGAGTTATTTTGTACGTAAGAATAGTACATTGTATGGAATATTTCTTTTTTGGGGAAATATATCACAAATGATGAACCCACCTGTATACATCACTAGGATGATAGGAATTTACAACTCATCATGAAGATTCTTTATACAAAAATAGTGAATGAATTCTTATATAAGAGGTAGTTTTAGGGAGTATATCAACCCCTTATATCTAGAAATGAAATATGAGACTCTCAGATTCTTCCTCTTTTTGAAATATGATAGGTCAATTGTTGTTTTAATTTTTAGGGTTAATCTTAACATAAATAGGAACTACTAATGAAGCTCTTCCCATCGTAGTATTGATTTAGCTGGAAAACAAGTATATCATATGTAGGTTAGCCCTTATAGTGTTAGATTGAAGAATATATGTTTCACTAATTATTTTTACTCAGTATTTCCCATTATAGGATCACAATTGGAAAAAAGTGTTTTCAATGTTGTTTTAGGTCTTCTGAGCTATTGAATATTTGAAATGTAAGACTCCCAAAACTTATCGGTTGTGGGGTGTCATACAACCATCAAGGGTATGTTTTTAACTCTGCACACACTAGTGTACGACTATTCTACCTTCCTTCCAATCAAGTGTCCAATAAATTTATGGTGTCGATAATCCCTTGATGAGTGTTCAGTTGAATAAGATATGGGATAGGTGCAACAATGGGAAGGATCTGAGATGACCATTCTACTATTATTTAGAGATGATGTCTGACTGGGGACATATTTTGGGGGTTTCTCGGATATTTTTTTGGTTGTCTTATTAATGGATGAAATTCTTGATATCCATCCATAACTAGGTCTATGTAAACTGATGTTCCATGATCCAAGTTTGGTGGATTTCATGACCATACTTCAATTCCCGAGATAAACCTGTTTTGTTGAGGTACAACTATTGGAAGTGAACGTTGAGGCTTTACTCATGAATAATATTTTGAGGGAATGATGACTCATAGAAACATGGTTCTGAGTCTCCTTAACACTTAATTTCTTCCTCCTAATAGGTGAATCACTCATTGAGCATAAGGATATCATCCTCGTCAAGGAGAGGAGGCAGGTTCTATGTGACCATGACTTTATTCATTTAACTAATATAGATTCAATAAGATGTTAGTAAAGGATTTATAGAGGGATAAACAAAGCTCAGGTTGATTCTCTTATTATGGGTATGAACACCTTCGCTTGTTTGTGTGTGGACTACATTCTAGATGGAACCATTAACTCCTTTGTCCTCTGTATTTGCATCATTTTCATTTTTATCAGTAAGACTGACTTCCCCGACATTCACTAATTCATATTTAATTATGGTAAAAATACTTTATATCAAATGATAAATGGATTCTTTCATACGTTTTGGATCTCTCCCAACATTTATAAGGTTTTAACCATGTTTTTTTGATGATGAGTGATTAAAAGGGAACCCCCCTAAAACCTGGTCTCATGCTTCCCTTATGGGGAAAAAAATCATGGTATAAAATGAACTTGGAGACCCCACTTATTATTACCCCTCCAAAATTATAAAATAATAATTTTCATCATGGTATAGTTGAGGTAAAAATTACCACATCCCTAGGAATAGGGTTTCCCCTGATCTCTTTTTGTTCTTCCTTAGGCCGAGTTTGTCACCTTTGGAGATGAATTATGACTTAAAAATTCCCCCAACACTATTGGATGGGGCTGATCTTGTAATGTAGTGGATTATAATTCAATCACAGTTCTCTTGATCTCATATATCCTTTTTTAGCATGAGCTAGATACATTTCTATTTATGCATGTGAACTGCATTCTTTTAAGGATATATGCAGTGCATGATGATTGGCTTCCCTTAAGATAGATGACTTATTAATGCTCTATGCTACCTATTTCATGAGTATTTATGGACTTTTCTCACCAGACCTAACACTTTAGAGACTTATCCATGTTCGATTATTTTTTAGTGTGTCATCATTCTGACGTTTTTTTAATATCCTCATTAGAGTAATGAAATTACATAATGTCATTTTTACTGGGTTCTGTTGAAAGGGGAGTGAGGTGATATGAAAACCATATGGTGAATCAATAATTAGATGATTCAACTCATGAAATACAATGAGGCAATCCAATTGAAGATCCTTCCATTGTTTCCCTACTTATGGTCACTGTATAAACTGAAGGGCTTCCAAGTCGATTTGATGATGTTTCTTAGATGAATATTTTGACATGGTTTGAATACCCAGTGTTTTCCAATAAAATATCTTGCAAGTTTTAGAGAGTTTTATAATGATTCAGATGGATTTTGGATATGAATTTTTTCTAAAAATGCCTTAGAAATGTCAAAATGAGAAGTGGCAGAGGTGAAAATTTGATGAGTATTTCATTCTTGTCCAATTTACTTCTCATAAGAAACATATCCTTCTATTCATCTACTAGAGACTCATCTACATGATCATCCCAAAAATGGTATCTTTATGACTATTTTTTTCGTAAGAAATAGGGCTAGTAGGGGTCTCATTCTCAAGAATATGGTTCTGAGGTGGTTGAGAGGATGACCATTCCCCTGATCCATTTTATGGATGAAAAATTATGTCACTTTCCATTTATATGGTATCTAGCATGTATTTCCCAATATTTCAAAGTGAATCCGAATGTGAGGGCTCTCTCATATTTGAAATAGTAAGGGAAGGATCTTTTAATAATGAAATTTTACCATGGGGTGGACCTTCATAGTATATTCCATCATGTATAGGACCACCATCATTGTTCAATGTCTGACAAAAGGGAAATTTTTTACAGCATATACCATGGGTAGGACCTCCATGTAGGACTATAGTAAGGGGAGGACCTTCTTGATGTTTGATCTTATAAACAAATAATGGCTACCTATACACTCATTAGGAGATAATATCTTAGGATCGATCATTTTCTCAAAAAAGAATCATTTATGGTTGATAGTATAGGGAGTAAATCCAGAGCTACTAGTAACAATATTGTGGGGAGCACCATCATAAATTTTACTGGCACTTTATAAAATTTCTAACCAATTTATAGGATCCTGGTCCAGAATAGATAGACTTCATATGGCCCTAAGAACAATAGCTTCCCGTATAGTAGTGTTATGAGTATTCTCTTCATTTTATAGTTTCGTTTAGCTTGATTTATTTTTATTCACTCTCTTGCGGGTGACTAGGACCTCTTTTTTAAAGTGAAGACATTTATATATTGTTTCTTATTAGAGTGGATCTCATGGTGCTTCTAGGATATGCAGTTAAGCTTTCAAAATTTTGGTAGGGATATATGTGTTTCCTAGAGTATCCATCAAAGTGGATTAGTGTCCCCCAATGGGAATGTGTATTTGCGCCCAATCTAGTAGTCCATTTAGCATGAAATATTACTAAAACCACTCTTCGATGAGATATGGGATGTATTTATGCTCCTATGTGACCTTCATGTCGTACAGATGATTAAACCCACATGAGGAGGTGGCGTTTTGGGATATAATCCTTGCTATTGCCTCTAACGTGATTGAATTTTGGAATGTATATAGGTTATGGTCAAGGATTTATTTTGAACCATCCATCATTGAAAAGATTTTCTAAGAGACATCCTTTGTGGGAATATGAATGTAATACCATTCTAGTGTGGGAGAAAGAATATGTTCTTACTATTGTCCTCATTTTCCTGCTTGTGAATACGGTTAGTCCTCCAATGAAGGGGAATAGATACAATGAATCCCCTAGTTAGAAACTAGGATAATCCAGCTTCATTCTCTAATATCCACTGTATTTTCATCGAGGGATTGACATGAATGAGAAGGAGTTTATTTAAGATCATAGTTTTCCATCTTATTTAGATTACAATCCTGATATTTATTGGTAGTAATTTTCATCCCCACATTTCATGCAACCATATTATATTGGTTGGATTATATAAACAAGAAGTAATTTTTATATGCTAATTGATTATTTTCATATTTTCCTAGAGGGCTTGATGTGAATTATAAGGGATATCTGTCTACTCATAGTTGGGTTCCATCTTATTTACATGGAAGGATTGATGTGAATTATCAAGGATACATGTCTTCTCAAATTTGGTTTCAACCTTATTTTCATGGAGGGATTGATTTAGAGTAGTATGGAAATGGATCGGATTATATTTAGTTGCCACCACATTTTCATGGTGGGATTGATATTTGTGAGTAAGAAATTGTAACCTCTCATTTAAAGTCATATTTTCATGAAATGATTCATATTGGTGAGTATGGATTTTCATATACTCATTTCTTTACACTGTATTTAATTGGTGGGGATATTCTATAAGAATAAGGATGATGGACTATTTTAGATTGTTTCATCATTTCCCTTTGTAAACCACCTGAGGGACCTGATCCTGAATGGATTAGGCTAGGGAACATGTGGTGGTATCCTCTGAATGGTGAGGATACTGAGAAAAATGGTGTTTATGGTGATGATTACCATAAGGGGCCATTGAGTGGGACCCCTATGCTGTTGGGACGATTTTTTTGGTGAAAACTTAATCAGCCTCCTTAGGGTAAGGGGTAGGTCATTATCCTATTCTAGGGATAGTAACTCCTGCCGCTTCTCCGCCTTGATCATGGAAGAAAGGAATTCCTCTCAGAATTCCTTCTCAAAGTCATCCCATGGAACCTCTTCCTCTATCCTCACTCCGAGGTAGAGCGTCCACCACTGTCACACTGCACCTCTTAGCTGAGTAACTACTAGGGGAACCCAATACTCCCTCGGAGCATGGATCAAGGTAAAAGCGATCCCTAGCTCCTCAAGATATCCCTCTGTCTCCGTATATGAAGTACTACCCTCATACTTCTTAAGGGTCTGCTGCTGGAAAGAATGGAGAGTCTTCTGCCACTGGCTATCTTCCTCCTCTCGGTCAATCCTCAGCTGATCGGCCGCCTGAATCTGCTGGGCCTCGGCCGTCTGAGCCACCCGGGGATGACGTCCAGGTGCCATAACTGTACGGTAAACAAGGATTGCCTAAGCCCAAGTAGTAAAGAAAAAATCAAGGTTTTATTTTATCATTTTATTTCAATTTCTTTCCCAGAACACCCAAATCATGTAAAACACAATCATTATGATGCATGTACCTTCCCTAGGGTCTCTACCCTGCAATCAATGTAGTTTCACTTGGTTGTTCGGTAGGCTCAGAGTCCTTGCATCGGATCACGGGGGGACCTAAAATCCCGTGTCCTAGCCGGTCTTCTCTGGCCTATGTCACACACCAAGATTGACTAACATTGTCACCCTACCATCCCATGCAATCCTCACTGTGCCTCACTCCAGACTCCATCCTATCTCTCAACCATCAGCTCTGATACCATTCTGTCATGACTCCCTCCCACCAAAGATTCCCCTCTTGAGCTGGCAATGGTGAAAGGGAGATAATGACCCCCCGAGTCCCACCTCCAGTAGGCCCCGGGGTGGCGACTAGCACCAAGGGTATCAATTTTCACAAATATGGGAGGCATTACCCTTTTTATTTATTTAGGATCAGGAAATAGGAAGATTCAACCACCAAAAAGGAAAAAGAACAAGTGTATATAAATAAACCCAAACCAAACCCACATGAATGTTTAAATAATTTTATAACAAGGTATAAGTAAAAGAAAGATCAAAATACAATACCAAAAGAAAACAAGAGAACAACAACTACAACAACTCCAACTGTCTGACTAGTAGGGTCCCGCACGACCCTGGTAGTCCTCCTGGAAACCTGAAAGTAAACGTAGGGTGAGAATACAAGTATACTCAGTAGGGAAAACTAAAGCTCTCGTGCCCAAGTGGGGAGACATCCTAATGTCCCGTGAGAACAATAGAAGAAACCTATCAAGGAATTCTATCCAACCAACCTCACCAGCCACACTCACCAAAACACAAGGACAATAGGTAGTAGTATATAAGAAACAAGAGTATTGGGTACCCGCACCATTTCCCTTTAGTTAGATGATCTTCCTAATGGAAGACGTCCTGACGCTGCCACACTCTCCCCGCCCGCACACACCTGGGCCTCACAACCACGTATCCCACTCGTGCACACCTAGGCCTCACAACTAGGTATCCCGCCCACACACACCTAGGCCTCACAACCACGTATCCCGCCTGCACACACCTGGGCCTCATAACCACATAACCCTCCTGCACACACCTGGGCCTCATCCCGAAGATTCTTGGGAAACAGTAGAACATGCCCGAAGATTCTTGGGCTAAAGCCACCCCAATCGAAACCTACCCTAAGAGTCTTAGGTGTAAGGTCTCCTCAAGCCATCGCAGGCTAGGGGGAGAAATAAGGAGCTAGTAACTAAGGGAAAACACCCTCTCCCATGAAATGGGAGTGTTCGACACTAAGTGCTCAACATGGGTGGGGTGAGATAAAACACAAAAGACACACACACACACACACACACACACACATATATATATATATCAACCACACAGCCCAACCTATGGCTTCTAAACAGAGAAACGGAGCACGTGCCTTGGCACTACTACTATGAAGCATGCATACAACAAACAACCCCAACCCCATTTAGGTTTTCACGTTTCAGCAGAATTAGCTTATTTAGTTCCTTAACTACTAGTCAACTATCCACAACCAACCACATCAATAATTCGTAAAACATATCCCTGCCAACCACAAATCAAGTTAGGAAAACACAAGCAACACAACCAATTCCTTCTTATCAACCAACCAACCCATTGATTATTAACTCCGTTTCATTACCACGCCCCACCATTCATTAACTCTTCCACTTTTATTTATTTAATCACAACCCATATTCTATTCACAAACAACCCATCCCATAGCCCCGCTGCCAACCACCATCACCACAACCGCACCGAAACCCGTATATCATTATCCCTTTAATACCATTTATTGCAGCTCCGCTGCCCATCACTAACACAACACTGACACCAACCCACAACCAAGTCAACTGCAAACCCACTACTCACCCTATCCACAATAACCCACAAAAAACCCCCATCACATGCCACGAAAACCAAGACAACACCTACATGTTCATTATTCCATTTTTATTTAACCAGGGTGATCACACAAGGGTCCCAGATTTTAAACAGTCAACTTTACGTGATTAACCAATTCCACATTCCACAAAGTTTCTATCCATAAGAAAATCCAGAAGGAGAGGGAAACATTTAATTGCGTATGCAAAGGCCCCCAACGACCATGATTTCAGTAGGTAAAATCTCATTCAATTAACAACATAATATCACAGGATATAAAGTAACAATAATCAAAAACTTCCCAAACCCGTTATTTAACCGGTTATTACCTTTATTTAATGGTTCAACTATTTCTTATGAAAACAGGAGGATACCCACCCCGCATGATGCACAAAAGAGAGAGAAAAAGGTAAGATCCCTACCTCGACAGGTTCTGATCACAGCGCTCCCCCGAATTAACTTTAGAAGAAGTCTGTTGGCGTCCGTCACTTCTGTCGGGTCCAGACAAAACCTCCTCGGGTGGAAGTAGGAAATGAAATGCTGAAGTAAAGACAACGAATCCAATCTCGTAAGTTCCGCCTCGTCGTTATGATCTCGTGGCCACTAACGGATCATAAATCGGAGCTAGGATGAAGATGTTATGGAAGAAAAGGAGCCTTCGAGTCTCTTGGGAGAGCTCTGCTCAGAGGAAAGGGGAGGAGAGGGGGTGAGTTGAAAGGAGGAGGGGACCCCTCCTTTTATAGGCGAGAAAAGGAAAAGTAAACGACATGTACTTCAGGGTACATGGTGTGTACTCAGTTATTTTACACGGTCTCCACGCGGCTTCCAACTCGGCTCTGCGGTCGTTGACTGGTCAACACACAGTTTGAGGGTAACGCATACGCGAGGAAAGACTACACGGTGTGTAGTTTAGACACACTACGTGTACTCATTTATTGCACATGGCAAGGACATGGCTCCAACACGGTACAAGGTCGTTGACTGGTAACGCATACGTGAGGAAGGACTACACGACGTGTAGAACTGGGCACACGGCGTGCACCCATCTTTTCACACAGCGAGGACACGGCCTGCAACACGGGGTATACTCGGAAATGGGGTACACGGCGTGTACTCAAACTACACAGCGTGTAGTTTCAAAATTCTGGAAAGTGTGGGAAAAGTCCATTTTACCCTCAAGAACACTTCGTGACCTTCTTTTTGACAAAGGAATGGGCTGGAGAGGTCCAGACCATTACACTACAAGAGACAGAGGATTGCGCATCAGTATTCTCAGGGAGACCATATCAACAGCAATAGTAGAAATACAACCAAAATAATATTGATTCACTGGCTCCAACACACAACCAAGGGTGGAAGGATCAATCATACATGAGGTATGGCTCTGGACAACAATAAAGGTCCCCTTTTCAACAAAACATCCAGTAGCCTCCCCCTTACCAGCAGGGTTTCCACCAACCCCAAAGAAGATTTGAAACCCAAGCATATAAAAGACAACAACAAGGGAATCCCCTATCCACGTTAGATTATAACACTGATGATCTTTTGAAACAAATTATTCTTAATCAACTGAATGATCTGAAGAGTCATGGTTCGGAGCTGAGCGATTTAAAGACTCAAATGAGGTAGATTGCCACTGACCTCCACAAATTGGTAAGTAATAATCTAGAAATCTACCATCCCAACATACTCCAAATAACAAGGGGAATTTCAGTGCCATCACATTGAGAAGAGGGAAGAAAATGAATGATAGATCTGTACCTAAAATTCCACCAGGATTCGCCTCAACTCCAGAAGAGCCCCATTCTACACCAATTGATGACCAATCCAAGGAGAAAGACAAAGGTAAGAAAAATATTGATGATATTCTTCATAAACCCCTTCCATTTAAAAATATATTTGTACAAACCAAGAAGATGGCTGAATAGGAAGTGAAAAAAAGAAGTTTTGGATACATTCAAGCATGTGGAGATCAACATCCCTTTACTTGAATACTTCTATCAAATCCCAAGGTATGTGAAATTCTTAAAAGAACTTTGTACCAATCCGAGAGGGATAAAGGGAAATGAGAGGATCAATCTTGGAGGGAATGTCTTAGCACTAATTACACCAACTCTAGAAATTACAAAAAAGTGAAAGGATCTAGGGACATTCACCATCCCATACACCATAGGGGAGTTTCACATTTCAGATGCACTTTGTGATTTGGGAGATTCCACAAATTTGATGCCTCACTCTGTATTCTCTTCTTTGCAGGTTGGTGAGTTGAATCCCATGAGAGTAGTGGTGCAGTTGGCGAATAGAGCTACAACATATCTTGGAGGAGTCCTTGAAGATGTACTTGTTCTAGTAAGAGACATGGTCTTTCAAGAATATTTCTATGTTCTTAACATGGAGGATGATCAAGTAAGTTCTCATTCCCCCATTATCTTAGGTAGACCCTTCCTCAAAACTAAAAAACAATCATAAATGTTAACGAGGGTACACTTTCCCTGGAATTTGGGGATGAAGTTGTGATATTTAATGTTATAGATTCCATGAAGTACCCCTAAGAGTATCATTCTACATTTGTTATCTCCCATTTTGAACAACCAAATAAAAACCCCATGGAATTTGATTGTTCTATTCTTTGGAAGATTATGAGTATTGGTTATAGTTAATTTCTAAGAGTACATCCACACCTATTTATAATGCACTAGACTCTCTTAGATTTGATTTTGAAATGGAATCATATTATGATTTTGATCATTTTAACTCTAATTATGACATGGATGTTGAGTATGCTGATGGATTTGATGCTTTATTCTCTGATTTTGATGATGTATATTTTGATACTGATGTTCATTGTGCACATATTTTAGTTTCTTATATGTCTCCATCCATACACCACCCCCTACACTTGAACTCAAGCCATTTCCACCAAATATCAAATACTCATAATTGTTAATTGGTGAGAAATTACCTGTTATCATCGCTAACAATCTTCCTTTTGAACATGAAGAAAATCTTTTGAATATTTTGAGGGAGAACATCAGGGAAATTGGGTGGACCTTGGCTGAAATATCAGGTATTAGCCCCTCTATTTTCATGCATAGGATTATTTTGGAGGATGTAGATAAACTAGTTAGACACCCATAAATGAGACTCAATCCAACACTTTTGGAGGTTGTTAATAAAGATGTTGAAAAATTGCTTGAGGCAGGTATAATCTATCCTATTTCAGATTCCCAGTGGGTGAGTCCTATTCAGGTTGTGCCTAAAAAATGTGGATTTATAGTTGTTAAAAATGATAAAGAGGATTTAGTTTCGATGAGGGTACAAAACAGTTGGCATGTGTGTATTGATTATAGGAAACTAAATCAGTCCACTCACAAAGACCATTTCCCACTCCCATTTATTGATCAGATGCTTGAGAGCCTAGCAGGGAAGACACACTATTGTTTCTTGGATGGATTTTCTAGATATTTTTAGGTTCCTATAACTCTGGATGATCAGGATAAGACTACATGAACCTGTCCCTTTGGCACGTTTGCCTACCGATGGATGCCATTTGGACTTTTCAATGCCCCAGGTGCCTTCAAGAGATGCATGATGAGTATTTTTTCTGATTTTATTTAGACCTACATTAAAGTATTCATGGATGATTTTACAGTGTATAAGTCTTAGTTTAATGATTTTATATGTAGTTTGGGAAAGGTGTTGAATCTTTGTATTGAGAAGAATCTGGTATTGAACTTTAAAAAGTGTAATTTCATGGTAGAGAATAGAATTGTCTTAGGGAATGTAGTGTCAAAACATGGGATAGTGGTTGATAGATCTAAGATAGACATTATTTCATCCTTACCATATCCTTCATGTGTGAGTGATGTTAGATCATTCCTAGGGAATGCATGATTTTATCGGCGCTTCATCCAAGATTTTAGTAAGATTTCTCATCCTATGTCACAATTACATCAAAAGGATTATGATTTTTTGTTTAATGATTCTTACAGGACTTACTTTGATAAGATAAATAAGTTTCTGGCCACTCCACAGATCATACACCCCCCACGGTGGGAGATTCTTTTTGAGCTTATGTGTGAAACCTCCAATTTCGCGGTTGGAGCTGTCTTATCTCAGAGGGTGGATAGACATTCACATGTGATTGCCTATAAATCAAGGACAATGGATTTAGCCCAATCAAACATAACAACCACAGAAAATTAGTTTCTTACTATTATATTCTCTTTAGATAAATTCCATTCATATTTATTGGGCTCTAAAGTAGTTGTTTTTCTGACCATACAGCTTTGAGGTACCCCATTATGAAGCCAAACGCAAATCCCAGGCTAATATGATGGATGATCCATCTTCAAAAATATGACCTTGAGATAGAGGACAAAAAGGGGTTAGAAAACTTGGTGGAGGACCACATGATTAGGCTTACTCACACACTAGAGAATGACACCTTTGAATAGGTACCACTTTAAGACACTTTCCTTGATGACCATATTTATTCCATCTCAGGTATGAATCCTTGGTATGTGGATTTATTGAACTACCTTGTTTCATCTGAAATCCCTACAAATTTAAAAGAAACATCAAATAAAAAAGTTAAAGAGTGAGCCTAGATTTTATGTGTGGGATGATCCCTACTTATGGCACATGTGTAGTGACCATGTTTTTAGGAGGTGTGTTCCTAATCATGAGTTTGAGTCTATTTTTAAATTCTCTCATACACTTGCTTATGGTGGACACTTTAGACCCCAATGGACAGCTATAAATATTTTGGACTCTGTATTATATTGTCTGATCTTATTCCATGATTCCCATTTGTTTTGTAAATCATGCTCATGTTTCCAACACACAGGAAAAATTTCTAGGAGACACGAGATTCCCCAACAAACCAAACTATTCTATTAAATTTTTGATATACGGGGAATTGATTCTATGGGTCTTTTTCCTAGTTCATTTTTTTTCCTATATATTTTGTTTTCTGATGATTATGTGAGCAAATGGGTGGAGGCTGAGGCCACCAAGACTGATAATTCTCATGTTGTTGTGGACTATGTCAAATAGTAGATTTTTTGCAGGTTTGTAGTACCGAATTCCATCATTAGTGACCAAGGGAAACACTTCTGCAATCTTAATTTGGCTTCCCTCCTTCAGAAGTATGGAGTGACACAAAAAAAACATCAACACCATACCACCCCCAAACAAATGGCCAGGATAAGGTTTCAAATCGTGAGTTGAAATATATTTTGGAGAAAATTGTGGAGCCAAATAGGAAGGATTGGAGAAAGCTCTTGGATGATGTGTTTTGGGCATATAGGATAGCATAAAAAACTCCCAACGATATGTCCCCATTTCAGACTGTTTTTGGGAAAGCATTCTATCTCCCTGTAGAAGTTGAGAAATGATCTTATTGGGCTATAAATAAATGCAACATGGATTTGGCCCAAGCTGGAATCCAAAGGAAGATGCAAATTCAAGAGCTTGAGGAGATTCAATTGTCTTCATATGAGAAATCATCGCTCTATAAGGAAATAACAAAAGTATCTCATGACAAAATTATCCAGAAAATAGAATTTCAAGTTGGAGAGAAAGTCTTGCTCTATAGTTCACGACTGAAGCTGATGCCTAGTAAGTTGCATTCCATGAGGTTAGGTCCTTATGTTGTGACTAATTTTTTTTATTATGGTGCAGTTAATATCACATAAGAGTACTCTAAAAGGATTTTTACAGTCAATGGGAAACGTTTGAAGAAATACATTTAGGGAATTCCTACTGATGTAGTGGATTTCAACACACTGCATGCCCCCATCATTACTTGAGCATATCAAGCTGTTCCCAACCCTTTCAATTTTTTATTCTTGGTCCAATTTAAAATTTTACATTTCATGTTCATATATCACCTAATGGGATCATATTGAGGAAAATTCAATATTTTACGTTTGGGGGAGGGGACCTTTTAGTTTAGTAATTTTAATTTTTTTCCTGTTTTTTAATTATTTTAAAAAAAATGTGTTTTTAAAATTTTGTGTGTTTATTTTTCAGTTTTTTGTGTGTTTTCAAAACTTTTGAGCTGAAATGATTCCAATAAGAATTTTTAAATTCATATCAATAAGTGAAACAATTTGTTCCATGAAATCGAGCTTAAATGAATGTTTAAAATAACCTTGTTTCAAGTTCAAAACTTTAGTAATTTCATGAGAAGTACTCTGAAATTTGAATCCCATGTCAAATATCACTATATTTATATTTTAAATCACTTTCATGTGAGGCTTCTGAACCATTTTTTTCATATCCTTAACATTCACCTCTCTTCTTGAGAGAACCAAACCATGCTTGATTTAACCAGAATTTGATTTATTCCTATCAAAACTTGAGGGTTTGAGGTACTTATGTTTTAAATTATTGAGGCATTTTTTTGGTAGTAAATACCCTATTTCAAAGAATCCTTTTTTTATAATGGCCTACATTGAACATTTAATCCTTTTATCCCTTAGAATCCATGAACATCCTATTAGGTTAGCCACATTACAAGCTAATTTTCCCTATCCAACCTACCCTTGAAGTGAAATTTCATAATCTAGTTCAACTTAAGTGTGGGGGAAGCTATTTTGTGTTGTGATAAAACATTTTTTGATACTTCTGGTGGAAAACTAAATTCTGAAGAGATGTTTTTTTTTTCTTATGAAAATCATTATATAGAATGTTGTGCCTTTTCTGGAGCTTTCATGATAACTGATGTTGTGCCTATCTAGAGCTTTCAAGAAAATCATTCTTGAGAAGATTGACATTTTTAATGCTTAAATGTTTATTAGTGTGAACATTTATTTATTTATCATGATAATGAACATGAATTTATGGTTTGGGGATTAAGGAGGAGACCATATTTAAGTGAAAATTATATTAAAGCGATTTTTCTTCAAAAAGAGCCAATCCCCCCTCATTCAGCCTCAAGATTTTTCACATCTAAATCTTACCAACCAAAAGCAACAGAATAACCCTGAAAAGTCCTCATGATAAACATATGTCCTTGACTAATATTGGGTGGTGATTTAGGAATTTATCAAGCCTATGGTGACCCTTGTATGAATTTGGATGAGAATGACATTGATAAAAAATTGACATTTGTGTGATAAGATAAAATTCTAGTGAGGTAAGTTTTTTGTGCATGGGAGGATAAATGAAGTGGAAATATATTGAATGATATAAATGGAGAACTTGAAATAATTTTTTTATGAGGCATGATATCTTTTGTTTCTTTGTGTGTAATTGTTGGATCTAAAGCATATTTTTAAAAAACAATTATTATGATTTGATATTGATGTTTACTTAATATGAGGTTTTGCCCAGTAGTGCTATAGGGTAAGTGTGGGGGAGTTGATAAAAAAATGTTTTTTGAATATTTTATTGATAATAAATGACATAATTTCCTCACATTTTTCTAAATATATTCATTTATGAAATATTTGGTATTAGATCATTCATTTGAAAATTTGATGAAAATTCCAGTTTTACCCTTTTAAAATGCACTGTAGTATTTTGCACATAAATATTTTAATATAACTTCTTTGAAATTATAATTTTGTAATAGTGTTCCTAAATTAAATTTCAACAACTTATATTCATGACACTAGAGATAAAGAGTGCATTTTTATAGAGTAAATGATCCATTAATTCAATGGTGGGATGGACTCACCAAAATGGACTTGAGTTCTGTATTTGGGTCATAATGTCTTCATAAGTGCTTGTATTAGGCCCAAATTTTGAAAGGTTTTCAAGGATTACATTTCACACAAATAATCCTTCTGTAAGGAGAGAGGATTCACACTTTTGTGTGGTCAAATGGGCGGTGCAAATTGGATTAAAATATTTGGCCAACATTCCCCATTCACACTTAAAACCACTTGCAACCTACCATCCCCTCTACTCTATAAATTAGTGTTTTTCTCTTTTGGAGGGGTTGGGACGTGAAATAGTAGATTGGAGCCAGAGGATAATTGGTTTCCCCCAAATTCTCCAACCATTTTAATAGGGGAATCTCATGAATCAAGGATCCCCTCATCGAAGCCTTCTTCTCTTTATCATGTTGTAATGTTTTCATTTGTGTAATAAACTTCTTTGTTCTTATATTATTTATTCTCTTTTATTCTGTTTTGTTCAAATTTATTCTTCACTTAATCTTATTAATTGGTTTGTAATAAAAAGTGGATAAGAGATTGGGTTATAACCTTTCAATCCTCTGCTCATGTAAAACGTCTCCATGATGACCACACCGCCCATGGAAGAGTAGTTTTCTAGTGATCGATCTATATTCTACCCTCTTCAATTAATTATTTTAAATCATTGAGCTACTGTAATTCAAATAATATGATCCATGAATTGTGTTCTTAAATTATAAGAAACTAATTAATCAACTTAACAATGAACACAAAAACACGCGAGGTCGAGTTTTTGTTTAAATTATGAGAGCACAAACTTAATCAGTAATACAAGACCACACAGGATAAGTTTTAGAGTTAAAATATATTCCCTAAAAACAATTCATCCCCATTATATAAAATGAAAATGTGCCTTAATTTACCACTGACCATAAGATAACCTTATAACATCAATCAATGCAGGGTGCTGCGATTGCATGTTTCGAAGTTAGCCAAGGGTTAAATTCACTTCATCTTTGTGGTAAAATTAATTCTCGTAGGGTTCAGGATTTAACAAATTAAGGGATCCTAATTAATTGAATGTTAATTTAAATGGTAATGATAAAAAATTTAGTTAATAGGTAGAGTTAGATCAATTATACCTTTTAAATATTTTCCAAAAAACATCTTTTTGTTGTGTATTTTTAATCAAACTTCATTTAAAAAAATGCATTCTTCTTCTGACAAACTTCTTCTAGTTTTATAAATGATAAAAAAACCCCATACTTATAAGTAGTGTTTTTAATATATTTTATTTTATTTTTATAATACCTTTAATAAGTTGTTATAATTTTCTATCTCGTTTTAGAGATGACCTTGGTCAGCAACTCTGCTGCACCTAAGTAACCTAAAATCGAACATCATTTGAAAGCACACAGGACAGCGCCTTTCAATAATTTAGGATGGGTAAATTGCAACTTTGGTCTATATATGATCAATTTTTTATATTCCACTCACAATATATTCTTATTAATTATTCTTATTCATTCATAAAAATAAAACTAAAAAACCTTGTTTTTTTATTTGATAAAAAATATAAGAAATTATTTATTGGATTTGTTCTTCCATTTATTTATAATAAACATATTTAATATTAAATATTATATCATCGTGAATTAGTAGAGAGTCTCCACTTTTATTTCTTCTCCTCAAAATATATATCCAATTTACCATGAAAATATGGTTCTCTAAAATTCTGTAAATGTTTCTCTATGAATCTCATAAAATGTCAGGCTTCATGTGACCATTTTTATTTCATATTTCATAATACTCATAACATAGTTTCTATAATTATTATTGTTGAAAGAAAATGGGATATAGTCCTTTAAAAACATGAATCTTATATTTTAAATCAATATGTTTACTAATTGTTTCCCTTAAATTTCTTCTATAAAAAATAGTTCACAAAATTAAAAAAAAATGAATGTGAAAAATTCATATATATGAGTTGGGGACAAACATAAGTAATTAATTGACCTTATTTATTTTTTATTTTCTATAATCAAGAAAGAGATAATATAGTTTAGATATTTTATCTTGAATTCATGAAAAATAATCATCATGTTGAATTATTCATATTACAAATAATTCTTTAAACTTTGATTTTACATCCAAAATAACATTAAGACTTCATATATCTTGGATCTAAAATTACATTTATGATTTTATACAACAAGTATGCATTAATTAGATTTAATGTGAGTCACAAGATATACTTGAAGTTATTAGATCGATATTGTGGATCGACCATGTTTCTATCTAGATCAACCATATGTATAAACGCAATTGGACACACAATTTTGATTGAATAAATGAAAAACATTTAAATCGATTTCTTGATTAACCATCAGATCAACTGCATGACCAAACTCAGTTCACTATTTGGGAAAGCTTGTGTATAGAGTCACTTTTTTGATGGTTACACAAGACAACCACAATGTAGAAAATTATTTTTGTAATGGTTACACAAGAAAAACTTCATGTATACAGTCTATCTTATAATGGTTACAGATGATGAATTCATGCATATGTAGTATGAGATGATTTTTACATACATGATGGTTATGTAGGTGATGTATATGCATATAATCATATCATTTTTACACAATAGAATGGATGTGTAAAAAGTTACTAATGAAGGTTCAATAGTGTAATTCCATTCTTATACAACATCAAACATGGACAATTTTTGAAATTTACATCAAATGAATTTTGGTTTTTCCTAACTAAACATCATCCTTCACAATAATTCATCCCAGAAATCATAAACATCATGTACATTATTCTATACCAAGAGTACTCCTTAGATGGAATATCATTATTTATCAGAATTTCAACCTCAACTGATTAACATAGAAAGTAATTAAAAAACATCACCAGTATTTAAACATGAATAAGAACACAAAAAATCCTCACACATTATTTCAACTACATCCATGTATGTTTTCACAAAGATGAAACACTTATTTAAATAAAATATGTTTAAACTAGATACACATGTGAAGAACCATGTAGCATTATCTTTAGAACATATTTTCCATCAAGTGAATGTTTATTTTTTAATCCAATGGTAGAAACTATAATACTATAAAAAATTATATCTATTAACATATTTATATGAAAATTCAATTTCTATACATTAGTTTTCATACAAATATGACAAAAACTAACAATTTATCCAAGTTTTGCATCTTGAATTTATATCTATTATTTATTTTTCAACAAACAGAGGTGTCTAGAAAAGGAAAAAATTCTTATCCACAGTGTGAACCATAGTATCACATGATTATTTACTTTTCATTTTCTTCATTATTAGTGGGGGTAGATTTTATCACTTCTAATATTCAAGGAATATTCCCAATACTCACTTTCACAAAACAAAGTGACACCTTTTTTGGGAACTACATTAACCTTCTTAATCGGAAAGGGTTATACACTATCCAAACATGATGACCTACTTCATCTCATATAGAAATAATTTCTCTTTCCTCAATTATTATAAAAAGTCAAATTATCTGTGGGTTCACCAATCCCCCTTTTTATTTTTTATTAGTACCAATTCTAGAAAACAGATTCTCATTATGTGAAATAATTTAATAATTATCTTTTCTCATATAATAATTAACTTATTTCATTTTATTCTATCTCTTTTTTATTGAAAATAATTACAAATAATATGACATATGGTGGTATCGCTTATTTCTTAAGAAATTTTCCATGAATAATTCCACTATCTGTCAACTTGAGAAATTCTCATCATCGAAAATAATAGGGTTCTATTTAGACAACATGTTGTTCCCTAATCAATATAATATGATATAGATACTTTTAATATTTTCTTCCTCAGGGTATATTCATATGTATCCAGATTGATAGTACTTTTTTATATCCATTATTTCAAATATATAGAAAAATATTAAAACCAAATTACTTACACTCACATAAAATATAGATTAATAAATTAAATTATAAATAAATGGTTTTGATTTCAAAAACCAATTGAAAACAACATGTTTCATAAAGTTATTTTCATTGATTAAAATAAATATATATCCCTTAATAACATAACCATTTATTTGATAAATAATTAGATAGTATACATTCATACATTTTCAATAAATATTTTCCAAGAACCTTCCTAAAATTTCATATTTATATTTATTATCACCTATGGTAGTATTTTAAGAAACATCCTTTTAAGGGATGAATTCTATATTCACATCAGTAAGAGTTATCTCATTATTAATTAATATTTATGATTCCATTTTTTGAGATATCCCAAATATTGACGAATGATTCATTTCATCATCTGGATAGATTCCCATATTTAAATATCATTAGAATTCATTTCATTCATGAAAATATGGATATATTTATCACTCCATTGTTTGATTTTGAAATAATTTTATCTTTTACTTGGGTTGAATGTTTCTCAAAATGTTATTTATAACACTATTTTAAAAATAATACAAATATTGCAAATTATTCTAATCTAGAATAGTAATTCAACCTTAATAATTTTCATTAGTTCTATATTTGAGAACTAACATTATATTAAATTCCCTACATTTGTAGTATAAAAATTCAACATAATTGATTTAGTGAATACATCGGAACTCATTTTTTATCATTTTGATAATTTTAGTTGAGAATTTTTTTCGCAGACATTTTCCTCCTTTCAATTTATTACCATGTTCAGATGGACTCTTCATGACTTCGTTATCATTTTCCAAATCATATTTTTCTTTAGGAAGCATGCGTTATTTATTTCTTTCACTATGCATGATTTCCCTTTTATCATGAAAAATAAGAAACCTGTATCACCTAGTTATTTTGTTATATTTTCCAAGGACCAATAGTTTTCTAGAAAAAATGTTACTCATTGAATTAAGTTTTTTTATACTTCTACAAAATTTCATATAGATACTCATGAGATATTAAATTATTACCTTTTGAATACTTCTGAAGAAATTTTATTTTTCCATTATATGGAATCTTCTTTTTCCCTTTAGATACATCCTTTTGGAATCAAAATATCATTATTTTTCAAAGTCATCTATCCATAAATCCAGACATACATTAGGAATATTCTATTATTTGGTTTTTTAACAAGGATTATTAAATGAACTATTCACCAACATAGTCCTTCAATTTTTCCCTTGGACTATTATTTAATTCTGTTCCAACATGTTCTTTTCTACTCTCACATTCATGGATTTTTTGTAAGTGTCTATCATGTGTCCTCTTTTTACATAAAATAAAAAACTTATCCTTTTTTATAAAGATTCCATTTTTGACTTATAGGGGTTGTTATGAATGGGAATATTTTTATCTACATTTTACTTAAGTATAACTCACCAATCATATTCATATAATTTTTGTGAATTTTATTTTCATCACTCTCTTTAGATTCATTCATAAGGATAGATTATCTAAATAATTTAACTTTTGTTATTATTTTATCATTTTTTTAATTGAGATATTAAATTATTTATAATTTCATGCCTCTACAATGTGACCACTCTCATTGTAAACACCAAATATATTTCCAATAATTATAAATTAATGAGTTGTAAAAAAATTCTTCTTTATTGTTTTTAGATGTTTTAACTTCTCATACTTTATCTACACCACTCTAGGCCTTACACTTAATACAGTGGTTAAAAAATTATGAAACAATTACATAACCATATTCCCAAACATATAGTAGAATGAATTGCATCCCATAATCATTGATTATTTCTGTGACAAGATATGACCATAATTACATGTATTTTAGTTTTTTTACATTATTATTCACTTTGTGGGATTCTTTAGGGGAACATCTCCATATAAAAATTTTATTAACAGTATTTTATGTTTTTTTAGTTACAAAACATATTTATTTTAACCTTTTTTGTACAAATTTATATGTTAAACACAAACTATGCATGAAAACAAATTTGATTGAAGTATTTGTTTTTTCAGGAGTGGAGGGTACCTTTATTTTTAGTGATTATATTTATTGATAATTAGAAGATATTAGAATGTTTTCTTTATTATATATAGGACTTTAAACATAATATTCTTTTATATTATTTTATATGACATTATATCTCCTTTGAACTTGTTTGGAAAACTTTTCTGAAACTGATTCAAAATGATTAATTTAATAAAATGATCCATGAATTTCTTATGGAGGAAACTTCTATCACCCCTACTGATTTTAGTTTTTTTTCAAAAGCTTTTGTTATATTTTATTTTTGATCTTTAGTTATTTTTATATTTTCTTATATAATATGGCCAATAACTATGATTATTTTGTCCCTGACCTCAAGTGGATAAATTCTAACTTATTGAGTCAATAAGGTTTTCCTTATAAATTTTCCATTCCTTCTTGTTTGGAAAATCACAAACACTTTATATTTAAGAAAATATGTTTTTACCCCTATTTTACTTCTATAAGTAAAATTTCCTTAAGGAAATTTACCTCTTTGTTGTTTTCATTGTTCATATAAACATTTTTCTTAAGTATAAAAATAGGATTCATATCTATATTCTCAGAATCGTATAATACATAGATATGAAGAATTCTGTTACAGGATCTGAATTCTCATTCTGAATTCTATAATGAATTTTGATTACAAATTCAGATGAAGAATTCCCATTACGAATTCTAATGTTGAATACTCATTACGAATTCTAATGAAGAATACTCAGTACGAATTCTGATGACGAATTCTCATTACAAATTCTGATGACGTATTCTCATTACAAATTCTGTGATGAATTCTCATTATGAATTCTATGATGAATTTTCATTATGAATTCTCTGATGAATTATCATTACGAATTTCAGTGCAGAATTCTCATTACGAATTCTAGTTGAGAATTCTAATTACGAATTACGGATATGAACTTTTATGAAATTCGACTCCGAATTATTCTGATAAACAGAATCCGAATATCCTTGTAATATAGACTCTGAATATAATTTTTGGTTAGACTCTGAACTTTTTAATTACACTCTGATTTGTTAAGTTTGTTATAAAATGATGTCATGCTTTCAGTTGAACATGTTTTGTTATAAAACAATGTCGTCCATTCTATTTTTAACTAACCATTGGTTGAGTGACACGTGTACAATTCCCTCCAAAATTTAAGGAAAATATGACCTTTGGAGGTGGGATATGATCGTTTCTATCGAGCCTATAAATAGGATCGCATTTGAAAGAGCTCAATAAGAATTTGATTACTCTAGAGACCACATGTTGTAAAAGTGATTTCTAGAGAGAGAAGTTTTTCATTCCTTGTGCGTACTTAACTGCTTGTTCAGATTGCTTAGTGCAACTCCAAATGTTGGTGATTACATTTGAGGGATTCTGGGGATAAGAAGACAGAGGTTCCAACTACCTTGAAGTTTGAGGGCTTCCTTGTTGAGGAAGGCAGAGGTTCCAACTACCTTGAAGTTGAGGGTTTGCGGGGATAGCAGGATAGAGACTCCGATCTTCGTATCGAGGGCTTACCCGGGTGTGGGTAAGACAGAATTTCTTGAAATTATAAATCAAGGGACCATTATCCAAGGTTTTTGGATACCCTTCTCTTTGGGTTAAAAGATTTATATCTTGTTACTTGTTTTGTTACAAGTGTATCTTTTCCGCTGCATTTTGTATGTTTAAGAAAGTATAACCATCTTATAATTCCTTACACTTGTGTACTCTGATTCAGTTAGATTCTATATTATTTAAGGTAGAATATCATATTTTAAACTTCGGTTAGGTTTCATTTTCCGGATCCATATTTCCAGAACCGGTTTTTCGGAATCACTTTCCAGATTTAAGCAAGTGTATAGAGCTAGAAGTTTGTAACTTCATACTTGGTCCCAATATTTCAATTGGTGTTAGAGGTGTTGTGAATTTTCTTAGTTTAACTTTTTTAAACTTAGATTTTTCCTTGTTTAAGGATATTTTTCATGTATATAATTCACCCCCCACCTCTTGTATATTGAGTATCTAAATAATTATTTAGATCCTACAATTGGTATCAGAGGATGTCTCTGAAATACTTATACTCACATATAATTTTTTCTTGCTCATTTTTTCAATGTTCTATATATTTTTCTTGCTTAGGAATATTCTACTTGAATCCGAACTTTTTTTATTAACAAGTTTTTGTGTAGAACAATTTTTTAAGATGGCAGGAATCAATGTTGGTTCCATCGACAACTTAAATCCTACAAGACTACAAATGTTTGATGGAAATTATTATGCATATTAGAGAGATCGAATGAAGAATTTTGTTATCAATACTAGAGTAGAAATTTTTTTTATGCTTACTGAATGTTATCAAATTCCGAATAAGGAAGTTAATACTTTCATAAACCAAGAGAAGCATGATTATCAATTAAACTATAATGGACACAATACTTTACTATATTCAATGACTAGGATTATATATAGCCAAATTTCTTCTTGTGAAGAAGCTAACTGTATATGGAACAAACTCGAAGTTACACATTTTGGTACATCCAAAGTGATTGAGACCAGAAGAGCTATGCTTAGAGATGAGTATCATGGTTTTAACTTTCCTTATGGAGAACTCATTTGTAAGGTGCAACAAAGGTTTATGACTATCATGAATAGCTTACAATCTATTGGAGAAAAAGGTCTATATGATGAAGCTCTTGTTGACAAGATCATTGATATTATTCCCAATGAGTGGGAATCTAAGAGAACAACAATTGATGAGAACATGAAGGTCACTCAAATTTATTTAGATGAGTTGTTTGGAACTCTTCTCCAACATGAATCAAGGATGAAGAGAGATGCTAACAACATCAAAAAGAAAAATGTGAATGGTACTGTTGATTTTACTACAACATCAAATGACATGAAATCTAAGACTCCTCAGAGAGTAACTATATCCAAATCTAAGAAGGTTGTTATCCAGTATGAATCTAGTGAGAGTGAATTCTTGGAGAATGAGTTAGAAAATCTTGCACAAAGGATGAACAAGATTGCTGGACAAAGAAATTTCCAATCCAAGTATAAGAAGAAGGAAAGGAAAGATAAGAAAGATTCAGAAGTCACATGCTATGAATGCTAGATGGCTAGACACATATGACCTGATTGTCCTTTTCTCAAGAATAAATTAAGAAAAGAGAGGCATTCTGAAAGGAATAAGAAGAAGTATTATAAAGATAATGCTAAGAAATTTCTGAAAGCTAATGATACTTGGAGTGCCAGTAGTGGCAAGTCTTCAGATGAATATTCGGATTATGAATCTTCTGGATAGAAGAATCTTGGTCTTATATCCAGATTACATATTAACAATCATGGATTTATGGCTAAGGTACACAATGCTGAATCATTGACCAATGTTTCCTTAAATTATAACAGTAAATCTTATAAATCATCAGATGAAGAATCATATTCTGATGAAGAAAATACTTTACCTACCTATGAATAAGTTTCTAGGTTTTCTGAACTTCTTGAGATTGAGAATTCAAAACTCAATAAAAAACATGATAAGTCAAATTCTAGGAATACTATTCTAACTAAGGAAATACCAGATCTTTCTAAAGATCGCGATAAGAAAAATTCTGATTTTATAAGTATTTCAAAAAGTCTTGAGGAAGTAAATTTTGAAAAGAATAAACGTTCTAAAGATCTAGAAAAATTAATTTCTAAGAAAAGTGTTTTTGATCCTAGCTCTAGTTACAAATATAATGATTTTGAAGATAAAAACTTGGTTATAAAAATAATTTCTGAAATATTATCCTTAAAGAAGTGTTTTTCAAAATTTACCTTAGGTAATGAAAATTATGATAAGATGTATCCACAAATATGACCTTTAAGAAAAAAGTCTGTATTTGGTTATACCCATGCTAAACCAATTTTTAGTAACAAATACTCTGTTCCGCAAAGTGCCCTATTTTGTACCCAGTGTCAATGTAGTGGTCACTGTGAAAATAATTGTTCTATAAACAAACCCCAATCTTTATGTTTTCATAAGGCTTACTTTTCTAAGAATATGTGGTCACCCAAAATTTTACTTTCTTAAATTTCCAGATCCAAGAAAGTCAGGATTCCGAAAACCGAAATTTTTCTTTTTTCAGGAAAATAGGGGATGTACCAATAGCAATACATGGTACATGGATAGTGGATGTTCCCGACATATGACTGGTAACAAAAACTATTCTGAAAAGATTATTAAGACAAAAGGAGGAAAAGTAACTTTCCAAGACAACGCTCATGGAGAAATTTTTGGTATAGGTAATATTGTTCTTCTTGGTAAAACATTGATTTCAAATGTTTTGTTTGTTAAGGATCTTAAGCACAACCTCATTAGCATAAGTCAATTATGTGATGAAGGATACCTTCTGAATTTTAGGAATGATAAGTTTTTAGTACACAATTCCAATGAAGACTTTATTCTCTCTGCTCATAGGCAATAGAATTCTTACACTTTGAACATAGAAGACCTTAGGAGCCAAGACATACCATGTCTAAGTGCAATGGAAGATCATTCTTGGTTATGGAATAGAAGACTATGTCACTTTAACTTTAGAAACTTATGTAAACTCTATTAGAATAAACTAGTTAAGGATCTACCAGAACATAGAATTGATTCTTTTAAAGTTTGTGATCTTTGTCAATATGGAAAAAACATAAATCTAGTTTTAAATCAATCGGTGAAGTATCAACAACTGATGTGTTATAGTTGGTGCACCTGGATCTTTTTGGTCCAACAAAAACTAGAATCATTGGAGGAAAATACTATGTGTTTGTTCTTTTTGACGATTACACTAGATTTACATGGGTCTATTTTCTAGAAAAGAAGTCTGAAGCTTTTTCTTATTTCAAAAGTTTTAGAGCTCAAGTTAAAAATGAGAAAAACATTCCACTGAAAACTATTCATAGTGATCATGGAGTAGAATTTCAAAATTATGATTTTGAAACTTTTTGTAGTAGAAAAGGTATTACTCACAACTTTTCAGCACCGATAACTCCTCAACAAAATGGTGTAGTTGAAAGAAGAAATAGAATTCTTCAAGAGATAAATAGAACCATGTTGAGTGAATATTATATAGCTAGACATTTCTAGGCTGAAGCTATAAGTACAACTTGTTATACTATAAATCGATTTTTGATTAGAACTTTTCTTAATAAAACAATTTATGAGTTATGGAATGGTAGAAAACCTAGACTTTCCTACTTCAAGGTTTTTGGTTGCAAGGTATTCATCCTGAATACTAAAGATAATCTCCACAAATTCGCACCAAAATCTGATGAAGGATTTTTCTTAGGCTACTCCACAACTTCTAAGGCTTATAATGTTTTCAATAAAAAAAATTGTACTGTGGATGAAACAGTACATATAAAATTTGATGAGTCTGGTCCTTTTGTTTTTAAACCATCCCAACCTACATCCTCGGATGTGTTTTCAAAAACTGATTATCAACCTTTGTTAGAAGATCATTGTGATAAGGAAAATGTTCAAGAAAATATTTCTAAAACATTTACCCCAAAACACTTTCTACCCTATGTTAATGAACAGGTTTTACAAAACCCAAGTCAGGTGTTTCTTAAGAATCACCCCAGTGATAGTATCATTGGTGATGTAAATCAACCTATAAGGACTAAAAGTTCCTTGAGGAATGAAGTAGAACATCTAGAATTTCTTTCCCAATTAGAACCAAAAATAACTGATGAATCTTTAGGTGATGATGATTGGATCAAATCCATGCAAGATGAGCTAAATTAATTTGAAAGGAATAAAGTTTGGACCTTGGTTGAAAGACCTAGGGAAACTTCTGTTATTGGAGTAAAGTGGGTCTTCAAAAATAAGTGTGATGAAAATGGAGTCATAGTTAGAAATAATGCTAGACTAGTTTCCAAAGGCTATAATCAATAAGTGGGAATAGACTATGAAGAAACATATGCTCCAGTAGCTAGACTTGAATCTATTCATATCTTACTTGCCTTTGTAGCATTATTCAATTACAAACTTTTTCAAATGGATGTGAAATGTGCTTTTCTTAATGGTTACATCCAAGAGGAAGTTTTTGTTGAACAACCTCCTGGCATTGAAGACACAAAATATCCGAATCATGTTTTTAGACTTACCAAAGCTTTATATGGTCTTAAACTAGCCCCTTGAGCTTGGTATGGTAGACTAACATAATTTTTGCTTCAAAATAACTTTGTTAAGGGAAATGCAGATCCAACTCTTTTTATAAAGAAAGATAAGAAAAATGTTTTGATTGTTCAAATATATGTTGATGACATCATATTTGGTTCAACTCAGCAATCATTAACTGATTCCTTTGCGGATCTAATGAAATCTGAGTTTCAAATGAGTATGATGGGTGAGTTAACATTTTTCCTTTGCTTTAAAATTACTCAAAAACCAGAAGGAATCTATATATCCCAACATAAGTATATTAAATATCTTCTTAAAAAGTATGGGTATGACAACACTAAGAGTATAAGTACTCCTATTGGTACCTCAAACACACTTGATCTTGATGAAGCTGGAAAACCAGTAGATCAAACATCTTTTAGAGGTATGATAGGAAGCCTACTATACTTGATAGCTAGTCGTCCAGACTTAATGTTTTCAGTTTTCTTATGTGTCAGATATCAATCAAATCCTAAGGAATCTCATTTAAAGGCAGTGAAATGAATTTTTTGCTACTTAAAGGGAACCATGGATCTAATATTATTTTATACTTCTGGAAATGATTTTATCTTAAAGAGTTTTTTAGATGCTGACTTTGGTGGGTATAGAATGGATAGAAAAAGTACATCCGGAACTTTTCATTTCTAAGGAGATTCGTTAGTTTTTTGGTCATGCAAGAAGCAACACTCAGTAGCACTTTCCACTGATAAAGATGAATTTGTAGCAGCTGTATGTTGTTGTGCTCAAGTGTTGTGGATGCAGCACACACTCACAGACTATGGCCTGAGTTTTACTAAGATTCAAATTTTGTGTGATAACACAAGTGCCATTGCGCTTAGTAAAAACCATGTACATTACTCCCATGCAAAGCACATAGAAATTAGGAATCACTTTCTTTGGGATCACACACTAAAAGAAGATATCATTCTTCAGTTTATCGGAACGCAAGATCAACTTGCTGATATTTTCACAAAATCATTACCTTCCAATAGATTTGAAAACATTAAAGAGAAGTTAGAAATGATAACCATAAGGTAATATTTCTTCATTAACATATTGTTGAAACAATCTCCTTAAAGTAATAAACTCCTTTTTCATAATGATCTTTTCAAATCTTTTGTAATAAAATTTTCGTAATGGAACTTTCATAATAAAATTTTCATATTGGAAATTTCGTAATGAAATTTTCGTACTAAGAATTTTTGTAATGAAATTTTCGTACTGAGAATTTTCGTAATGAAATTTTCATATTGATTTTTTTTTTGTAATGAAATTTTTCATACTCATGTTTTTTTGTACTAAGTTTTTTCATAGTAAGATTTTCATAGTCAAAGTTTCTTCAAGAATAATATCACCTATTACGAACAATCTTTCTAGAAAATCTGAATGGTATGATTTCCTTAAGTCTTTGTAATCATATTTTACTTTCTGGTATTTTCTTATGTGTTTTTAAATTTTTCGGATTCTAGATTTTTTAAATCAAAATTTTTTTCTTAAAAACTCAAATGATCGGAGTCAAGTTTTCCTTGCGGATTGTTTCTCAATTGTCAGATCAAATCTCAATGTTTCTCAACCATTCGATCAACCATGGAAGTTGAACTGTCACCTCAACACCAATATAAAGGGGACCCCCGAGGGTTGTCCCATATCGGATATCAAGCTTTTGTGTCTTGAAGCTATGTCCTTCTTACTTAAGGATGCTCTGATCTTTCCCAAGTCCGTTCTGATTTCTTCAGAAGCATTCAGTTCCAGATGTATTTAGAAGACACTTTTCAAGATATGTCAACTGCGAATCCCATTTCTGAGGGGTTAATTTATAGGGAGAGAATGGTGCATCCAAATTTCTACAAGTATGATTCTCTTATATCTAATAACATTAAGCTCAATGGCTGGGAGGACATATGCTTATCAAAGCCAGTGAATCTGGATCCAGTTTATTCAGATTTTCTTGTAGAATTTTATGAGTCTGTTTCCTTCTATGAAGAAGATGTCAGAGACAAATTGTCTTTCAAGTCTTACGGGAAGACATAAAAATTATCTTACACCAAGGATGCAAGCTTGGTGGGTCTATCATATGAAGGTGAAGCTGAATTTTTCTCACAAAAGCTGCCGGATGAGTAAGGAAGTTTCAATAATGTCAAGGCTAAGGAATGCCTTGGACTTAAAGATCTTAATACCACTAAGATTGATCATATCTCTTCGAAAAATTGGATTCTATAGCTATGGGTACAAGGTTCTTTCATATCAGGAAGGGGTGATAGGGATAACCTCAAGAAAAGTGACATTTATATCCTAGATTTCTTGGTAAATCTAAGGAATTTAAATTTGATGAGGCATGTTTTGATTACAGTTAAGAATATTAAAGAAGGTAATATGAAATCTCATATTATAATGTATCTGGCCTTGCTTTCCAAGCTTATTATCAGGTGTCTTGATTCATTTAAAATTTCTTGCACTTCCAAGACAATGAATTGCAAGGTAATTCTTGTTAGTGATGATACGTTGAAGAGGATGAAAATGGCCTTTTCTGTTGAATCCGGAGAATTCCATTCTTTACTAGAGGAAGAGGCTGAGCTAGCTTAGAAAGATAAAAAAAACTCTGAAACCATCAAAGAAAGCTGGGAAGAAAAGGAAATTGAAGGATGTGGAAGTTGCTGAGAAAACCCATAAGTCCAAAGAAACTCAATCCGCACCCCCTAAACCCAAGAAACAAAAGGCTTTTCCAGATGAGATAATTGCCAAGTGGAGGAAAGATAAAGAAAAAAGGAAAGAAAGGGAGCCTCAATTTGGATTGGACCCTACTGAGGCTAAAGCCTTGAAAGAGAAAGCGACTAATGAATTAGAAAAGAAAGCCAAAAAGAATAAGTTGAAAAAGAAGATGTTAGAGGTAGAGATTTTTCAATATCTTCTGAAGGCCACTGAAGTAGCATCTGAAAATTTACCCATTCTGAAATCCTTTTTGGTTGAAGGTTTTCTTGAAACTCTGGGTGAGAAGACTCTGGAAAATTCTAAAAAGAAGAAATCTAAGAAGGAATTGATGCTGAGAGTTCATCAAGTTGTGGAAGAAATATAGCAAGTAGAGAGCAGTGGTGGTGGTTCTAGTGATGTATTAAAACAAGTTGAAGACTATCATGAGAAGGATAGTGCTTCTGAGAAATTTTCACTCTGGACTTCCCAAGCCAGATCTTCAAAAATTATTACACCTAGAGAGGATGAGAAAGGTGAAGAGGAAGTGAAAAAGCTGTCTGAGGAAGAAAGTCACAATCATGACTTTATATAGCCTGAGGATGTTGAAGGTGGAGTAGAGAAAGAGAAAGTTGATAAAGATGAGCTTGTTCAACTTTCAGAAAGTGAGAAATAATCTCTTAATGAACGGTCTGTTCTGTAAGTTGATAAAGGCAAGAAAGTGGTTATTGACACTCAAACGAAAGATATTATAAGAAGGAAAGAAGTTGGAGGATCATCCAAAAGGAAGATGATACAATCAGAGGAAGAACCATCTCCAACCAGAATATCATATTCGGAGTCACCTATCTTTGGAAATGACATTGTTGAACAGTCCCTAAAGAAGCTGGTGGATATTATTCTGATTTTCCCATCAATAGAATCCCAATGCAAGATGATTCAAAATAGCATAAATCAAAATTCGGACTCTGTATCCATGGTGATGGATAGGTGTTCTAAGCTTGAGGCTGATCATAAAAACTTTCTTATCAATTATGATGCTCATAGATTTTCATAAAATAAGATAACCAAGTGGTCAAAGAAAGTTGTTCAAGAGATGGAATGGCTTGATCAATTCCATGTAGATGTTAAAGATGCTTTTGATACTGAAGACTATAAAATCAAGGATCTTACAAATTATTTTGAGAAGAATTTAACTCTTGATCAGGATGTTCGAATGCATGAGGTCAATAATCTGAATGGGAAACTAAGTTATGTTGTCCAATACTACAGGGAAGAAAAGGATCTCCAGACTCAGTTGGAAGGAATGGTTGTAAAGAAAGATGAAGCTCTTAAAGCACAGGCAGTGTCAATGGAGGCTCAAGATGCAAGAATCATTGCTTTAGAAAAGAAAGTGGAGGAGGACCATAAAGAAATGAAAAAGCAGAAGACAATTGTCAAAATTCTTATGCCCAAGGAAAAATAAACAAATAGACCACTCTGATCTTTTGTTGTACTGTTTTCCTTGTACTAGTTCTTTCCAATAGTAATAAAATTTTGGTTACTTTTCTTTTGGTTGGTTGCATGAACTAATATTGCAGGTACTTTATTATCTTTTCCATTCCCTCAATTATTTTTGAAAATCACAAAGGGAGAGAAAGAGAAATTACTCAAAAGGGGGAGAAGGAAGAATCTAAGTAAATAAAAACTATCCCTAAGTAAGGGGGAGATTATCTAAGGGGGAGCTTCTCATTACAAAGTTTTTCATTCTTATGATAATGAAAATTCCATTTCATAAAACTAGAATACGATCCTTAGAGTTCCAAAGCCTAAGGGGGAGTTAATCATATTCACTATCATTCATAAACAAAGGGAGATAAGCTTTAATTTCAAAGTATATAAATTTATTCTAAGCTCTTATATTCTATTTCGTAAGGATATTTGTGCATTCCAAAAAGGGGGATATTGTTGAGTCAATAAGGTTTTCCTTATGACTTTTCCATTCCTTCTTATTTTGAAAATAACAAACACCTTATCTTTAAGAAAATATGTTTTTACCCCTGATTTACTTCTATAAAGAAAATTTCCTTAAGTAAATTTACCTCTATCTTGTTTTCATTGTTCATATCAACATTTTTATTAAATATAAAAAACAGATTCATATCTATATTCTCGGAATCGTATAATACTTAGATATGAAAAATTCTGTTATAGGATCTGAATTCTCATTCTAAATTCTGTAATGAATTTTCATTATGAATTCTGATGACGAATTCCCATTACGAATTCTAATGCAGAATCCCCATTACGAATTCAAATGCAGAATACTCATTACGAATTATAATGATGAATTCTCATTATGAATTATAAAGACAAATTCTCATTACGAATTCTATGATGAATTCTCATTATGAATTCTGGGATGAATTCTCATTAAGAATTCTCTGACGAATTCTCATTACGAATTTCAGTGCATAATTCTCATTATGAATTCTGGTTGAGAATTATGATTATGAATTATAGATACGAACTTTTTTTGAAATTCGACTCCGAATTCTTCTAATAAACAGAATCCGAATATCCTTGTAATATAGACTTCAAATATAATTTTTGGTTAAACTCTGAACTTTTTACTTACACTCCTATTTCTTAAGTTTGTTATAAAACGATGTCGTGCTTTCAGTTACACATTTTTTGTTATAAAATGATGTCGTCCATTCTTTTTTTAACTAACCATTTGTTGAGTGACACATGTACAGGTTCCTCTAAAATTTAAGGAATATATGACCGTTGGAGGAGGGAGTCGACTGTTGCTACCGAGCCTATAAATAAAATCTCATTTAAAAGATCTCAATACGAAGTTGATCACTCTAGAGACCACACGCTGTCAAGGTGATTTCTAGAGAGAATATTTTCATGCCTTATGCGTATTGAACTGCTCGTTCAGATTTCTTCGAGTGACTATGAATGTTGGTGATTACATTTGAGGGCTTCTGGGGATAGGAAGACAGAGGTGAGGACTACCTTGATGTTTGAGGGATTCCTTGCTGAGGAAGACAGAGGTTCCAACTACCTTGAAGTTGAGGTCTTGTGGGGATAGCAAGACAGAGACTCCGATCTTCGTATCAAGGTCTTTCCTGGGTGTGGGTAAGATAGAATTTCTTGAAAGTATAAATCAAGGGACCTTTATCCAAGGTTGTTGGATACCCTTCTCTTTGGGTTAAAATATTTATATCTTGTTACCTATTTTTGTTACAAGTTTATCTTTTCTGCTGCATTTTTTATGTTTAAGAAAGTATAACCATCTTATACTTCCTTACACTTGTGTACTTTGATTCAGTTAGATTCTATACGCTTAAACGTATAATCTCATATTGTAAAATTTGGTTAAGTTTCATTTTCCGGATCCATATTTCTAGAACTAGTTTTTCGGAATCACATTCCAGAATTAAGCAAGTGTATAGAGTTAGAAGTTTGTAACATCATACTTTGTCCCAATATTTCAATTGGTGTTAGAGGTGTTGTGAATTTTCTTAGTTTAACTTTTTTAAACTTAGATCTTTCCTTGTTTAATTTTTTTTAAAGTATACAATTCGCCCCCTCTTGTATATTGAGCATCTACATCATTATTTCGATCCTACATAACTTTACCTACTTATTTATATGCATGTATTCATTCCTTGATTTTTTTTTTGATATATTCTTACATAACCTTTATTAAATTTATCATTTCATAATTAAATCTATATCATCATAATTCAAACATTGTATTCATTAATCTTGTGACTACAACTTGTTTGGATCACATAAAATAGATTTGTACTCATTTATTTAATGATTTATAATTTCATTCATTATCATTTTCATCATGAGTGATATGCTCATGTATACTTCTAAAAATTCCACAAATATATGATATGGTTTATTTTGATTTTTAGTACATGATATATTTTATAAATCAATTTGATTTATCTTTTGATTAATCTATATTAATATGTTACCCACTGATACAAGTTTCTTCAATAATGCAATTTTTAAAATATAGTTTTATTACCCCTTATACATGTAGATATGATAAACTATATGAGACATGGATATTGTCTAAATTATTGGATGTGGATTTAGTATCTAGATCATCATCTCCAATTCATGGTTTTTTATTATTGGTATTCTTGTATGGGGAAATTGATTTTTCTTCTTATTTGAATGGGATTTTGTTCTTCTTATCACTACCATATTTATGAGATAACTCATTAATTTTTATATTATATATACTCATAATTTAATTACCATAAAATAGTGTAGAGTCATATTTCCTAGATGATGTTTTTTTCAACAACTTCACTTACGCTTTCTTCATGTTCTTTATGGTATTAGAAGACATATCATCCATGGTTTCATTAAAAATAAATTAACAGTATTATTGAAATATATAATTCATAAATCATTTTTAAATATAAATATAACTCTTTCAAAAATATCAAATTTGAGAATCAAATACTATTGTGATCTAATTTGATGCCAATTGTAAGGATTAAATTGTGTTTTACTAAACGTTTCGGGGGTTAGGGTGGGTTTGATTAGTGTTAGTTTGATTTTGTTCCAATTTTAATTTTATCCCTTAATCACATCATTCATAATTCAATGAATTAATATGACTTTTTCACTATCTCATTTGGTCAAGAAATAGATATAACAACATAAAGAGACACAAAATAACATTAGGGTCTGATAATGAAATATATGTATATATGTATATCATATCATTAAAGTATCATTATAATGTTATATATATATCATATATTTTTACTAGAACTATCCTTAATACATTCCATGTAATTTTTGAATGAATTACATCGCTTTGAGGAGGTGGTAATCCACATATCCACAAAAGATGTTATCATATTTACAGAAGATGGAAAGTGTAAATGTATGCATAATAAAAGTATTAAAGAAGAATATATAAATACTATTTATAATATATATCAGATATAAACATAATTTACATCATAATTCTAAACCATGAATTGTGGTAAAGGAAAAAAATGAACAACATCATTTCGTGAGGTGGTTGTTCACATTACAAAATAACGGTAAGATTTTTACCCATTAGATGGATGTGTCTGTATTTTTATGTATATCCCTTAATATAAAAAAGTCTCAATATATTTTTGATACTTTTTTTATTTTATGAGAATGATATATTATAAATTTAGGTGGTGGATAATGAAAATAAAGGGAAGGATCTTGAGGAAGGATGTTACATATTCTTTTGGTTATTATATTTGGTTTTCACCAAAGGGCTTCCTTAGTTGGATTTTGACATAATGTGAGGATTCAATGATTAAGGTAGGGATGTTTGGAAGTGTATTGGATTTATAATTTCTAAAACATGGTGGTTTGAGTGGTGTGAATAAGGTGGATAGGTGATGACCTTCTATAAGTGAGGTAAAGGACACACATGGTATTTTTTAAAATTATTTTTGTCTTCCCAAATTATTATATATTACAAAAGTCTTAAAATGTAAAATCATATAACATTAGAGGGGTATTGGAAAAAAACTATTTCCATAAAATGGGTATTGGATAAGTGTAAGTCATTTTGGACGTTAATTTTATGGTTTTTTCTATTGTTAAGATTAATTTTACCTTAATCGATTTAATTAATTTTAACCACATTCCCTAAATTTTTTTTAAAAAAATTAATTAGATATTATTTGAATATAAAAAATATAATTATTACAACCTTTTAAATCCATTTTTTAAAATTGAATTCATAGAATCAGGAAAATTATGTTTAATGCTAATCTCGTAGACGTTGCGAGAAAGCCGTTTTTAAAGTGAGAATGTTCAAAAGTTCCTTAAGATTCTATATCTAAAATCAATATAAAAATTATCCCAATGACCTACACTACATTAATAGATGAATAATTGATATATTTTGGTATTAAAACTAACATAAAATATAATTTAACTATATAAATAAATTATATGAAAAATGAGTTTCAAAATAAAATTCAATATTTTTCAGTATCAATCACAAAAATGAAGCTTCTCGGAAAAAAAGTCACCCTAAGATAATATTGATATTATGAATTAAAAAATTATGTTTATTTAATAAAAATAAATATACAAATGTTTCTAATGTTATTTTTATGATAAAAATAAGTTCTTTTAAGAAAATATTATTTTCAAATATATAAATACATTTAAGAAATTTATTGGTCTTATTATCGATATGTTTTATAATATTTAAAATTTAGTTATTACTATTCAAATAACTATTTGTAATGGAATTTTATAACTACCACATTTAAATAATTATAAAAATAAAATGTTGTTTCATAGAAACTCTGTGTTGCGTGTAACACAATCCAAGTTGGTGTTGCATGTAGTGAAAGCTAAACATTATGTTCTGTGTAGTGTATGATTAACTTTTCATTTCCTATAACATAATCCAAAATTAGTTATTTTGTATAAGAAACCATATTTAGTGTTTCATGAAAATAAAAATATCAAAATTATTAAATTAATCCAAAAAAAACTCAAAAAAATTATGGTGTACATTCTACCCCTTATAAAATGATTTTTCCCTTGAAATTAATTTTGGTTATTAATATTTGAATACTTTAAGTTCACTTTCTTAGAAACCAATATCATAAAAATTAATAGTAACAATTCCATTAAAAAGGGATTTTTTAAAATGTAATTGTTACCCAAATTAACTCATTACCAGCTTTTCACATGAGAGAACCTAGGTGGAAAGTGAAAATATGGACTTATAAGAGAAATATATCTATTATATTCTAATATAAGATGATAAAGAAACATTACAAGAATTAGTGGGAGATAAACAAACCATAAATAATCAATGATCTAAGGGATCGTCTGATTCAAAATAAATAAATATTCTAGGATAAATATTATTAAACATCCTTTTTCTAGATTCATGGAATTATTTTACTCTCTAGGAACATAAGGAAATATATTTGCTTGATTGGAAATTACTTTTTTATTAAAAAGTAAAGTATATCATATTATTTAAATTAAGGAGGGAGGAAATTTTTTTGTCTTAGGGTATCCCCCTAATCAATTAGATTAAAATCATTAGGATGGGAACCGGTATAGAAATAAATTATGGGCGGATCTTCATGGTCTTCATTTCGTGACAAAGATTATGCACCGAAATTACCATCCCCCCATGTGTGAGTGACCATAGAGTTAGGCTCAAGGATAAATATACACTTCATAATTTGATATAGTAGGTTCCATGATGGACTCGTGTTTTTGAAGAAACTGAAAAATAACTTTAGATTCAGATTCTAAAACTATAATATTGATATTAAACAACTTACACGTGTGTAATCCTCTCACAATTTCCCTTGTTTCAGCTCTGACATAGTCACCCGACCCATAAAACGTACTTAATCTAAAGAGGACTAAGCCTTATATGTCCTTTATTATCCCTCCTCCTTTAATATTACCATATAGACAAGAAAAATTAACATTGAGTTTTCGACCACATGTAGGAGGTTTCCACATGACCCACATACTCATTTTATTCCTCTCACTATCATATACTTGCAAGACCACCCGGAGAATTAACATTTAGAGAGAGGAGGATTTATTATTCGATGAATAAGAACCCTGATTTTAGCCAGTACATAATTGATACTCATATTAAGGTAATGAAATTATTGAGGATATCATTTTCTTTCTCTATTTCTCACCACCTGATCGCATCACAATTCACTACATTATTTCACTCCTACATCACGGTTTTAAACTAGTTTTGTATTTAAAATTACAAATATTATATCAAATATAACATCCCATTTGATTCAATTATTAAATTTTTATCACTGTTAAAAAGGTAAATTATTCTTTTTTTGGCGATTTCTTGGTAGGAGGAGGTGATTTGGATGGTCAGAGATGATCTAGATGGGAAATGGGCCAAATTGCATGGAAGCTCAAAGACATCTGTACACTCTTTTACACATTTAGAAAACTAAGTAGATCTAAATGGGCTGAAATTTTGTGGTTATCTCCAAACCATAATGGGATACATTTCATAGGAATTAACTCGAGCCTCATTCGGCCTCTAAAATTCCCATCCGAACTGATATGTAAAGGGAATCAAATCTGCACAAGTCAAAAGCCGTGTTATGTATTTTATCAATATCTCCAACTTGGATGTTCCAAATGGAGACAAAAAATTTGATGAATATATTATTGATTTGGGGATACAACTTTATAGTTTTTAAGGGATATTCAACTATCTAGTAGCCTAATACTAAAATCCAGTGAGTTTTACACAATCTATGTGCTCAAAACCACCTTCCAATTTTCCTAGAAAAGAACACCTTTGGAACCTCATTTAGAAGTTTGGAAAAGGAGTGAAATGCTTCCATTTTGGAGTTATAGAATATTCATCTCACAACCTTAGAGGTTCTGTAACTCCTTATACTCATAGGTATATCTCTTGAAGCAATGATCCCTTCATCGAATCCTTCCTCTCTTTCTTGCTTTGTAATATTTATGTTTTCATAATAAAATTATTTATTCCTCTTATATTTATAATATTTTCTTCTATATTCACCTATTTTCATATATTTTATTCTTTCTTAATCTTCCTAATTGGCCTTTAATCAAGAGTATAAATGAGATAGGGTTTTACCCATTCTAAACCTTTGTACATGCAAAACGTTTCTACAATGAATATGCCACCCATGGAAGAGTTGTTCTTTTTAGTAATCAATTGGCCTCTATCCTTATTAATTCATTTATTTTTAATAAACAAGATACTGTAATTTACATATTATGATATATTAATTGAGTTTTTAATTTAAATGATACTAATAAAGAAATTGAATAGTTAACACAAGACACGGGAGGTCGGGAATTGTGTGAACTATGAGATCGCAACCTTAACAGGTAATTCAAAACCACATGAGATTAATTTGTAGAGTTAAAACATAATCCCTAAACTCAATTATTCCTTATTTTAAAAATTTATATGTTCCTTAGTTTACCACTAAACATAATCTATCCTTATAACATCAATCAAAATAGGGTGTTGCGATTACATGTTCTGAAAATAGCCTAGGGTTTAATTCACTTCATCTTCGTGGTAAGGTTAATTCTCATAGGGTTCAGGAATTAACAAGTTAGGGGGATCATAATTAAGTGGGTTTAAATTTAAATGATAATGATTAATAATTATATTAATAGGTATAGTTATATCAATTACAACTTTTAAAATATTTTCTAAGAAAAACATCTTCTTATAGCGTCCTTTTAATCAAACTTCATTTAAAAATTTAAAAAAAATGTAATATTCTTCCAGAATACATCTTCTAGTTTTATAATTTATAAAAAAACACCCATCCTTTCATATAGTGGTTTTATTATATTTTATTTTATCTTTATAATACCTTTAAGAAGTTGTTTTAATTTACATCCTCTATTGAGAAATAACCTTGGTCAACCACTCTACTGCACCCAAGTACCCAAGAAATCACACTCTATTTGAGAGAACCCATGACAGCGCCTTTGAAATTGGCACTGTTTCCAGGGAGGCAAGTAATCATTTCAAAAAATTATACATATTTATTTTATTTTACATTTTATTCTCTTCTTCTCTTCTTTTATTCTTCTTTACCAAATCTGTTTTTTTTTTCTCTTTCTTTCCTTCTTCTTCTTCTATTATTTTCTTCTTCATTTTAGACTATCAACTCCAACTTCTCATTTTTATTTTAATGTGGTCCACTTTCGTTAATTTAATTTGTATTTGATTTATGACATGAACTAATATCGAATATCTCTTAGATCTTGACCCTAAGATTGAACGCAGCCTTGGAGCTCGAATTAGACATTCTCAGTCCACAAGAAGTTTCAACATTCCACCAGTTATAGAATTCCTCCACTCCTAGAACATTGAAATTTTAAGCAATTCAAATTCAAACATAAAACAAGAACCAATGACTGAAAATAATGGAAATTAACTTAATGGAACCATTTGAGAATTGGTTTCACCTAATATTAACTATCATCTAAATTGTATTGCATACCCTAATATCGAATCGAACTTTGAAATGAAATCTGGGTAAATTCATCTTCTTCCAAAGATTCATGGATTATCTGTTGAGGATTCAAACAAAAATTTAAAAGAATTTAATGTGGTTTTCTAAACCTTAAAACAAACAAATATTTCTAAAGATCAAATAAATCCAAGATAATTCTCATTCTCACTTGAAGGAGCATCAAATAATTGGATGTATTATTTACAACCTGAATATGTAACTTGTTGGAATGATTTGAAACTCCTTTTCTTGCAGAGATTTTTTCCAGAATTAAGGACGACTTCCATTCAAAAAGAGATCTCAGGGATCAAGAAAGCACCAGGGGAGTAAATGTATGAGTATTGGGAGCAATTCAAGAAGCTATGTGCAAGCTTCCCACATCACCAAATCAGTGAGAAACTATTCATTCAGTACTTCTACGAATGACTCACACCTATAGAGAGAAGCATGGTGGATGCTGCTGCTGGACGGGCATTGGTGTACAAGACACCCGTAGATGCACATGCATTGATTTACAAGATGTCCCAAACATCCAACAATTTGGCGATCGAGGTACACCACATGTTCGTGGAGTACATCAGGTAAGTTTTTATTCTCTTGAATTTTTTTTGATTGATACTAAGTTATAAGAATTTACTACTATGGTGAGGCAGATTACATTGGATCAAAAGACACCCCAACCCCTTCCTTCAAGGCCATGTGGAATTTTTACTAAAACAGACCACCCAACTGACTGTTGCCCCTAACTAAAAGAAACAGAAGATTATGCAGCATTGTTTCTTGAGAGACCATATCAGCAGTCGCAACAACAACCATATCCCCAAAAGAAGTTTGATTCGTTTTTTCCAACATATATCCAAGGGTGGTAGGATCAAACAGACATGAGGTATGGCTCTGGATGACAAAAAAGTACACCTTTTCAACAAAAAATTCATCATCCTCTACCTTACCAACAAGGTTTCCAACTACCACAAAGGTGATTTGAAGCTCAAGAATCAACAAGTAAAAAACAAGGGAATTCTATCCCAAAGGTATATTCTATCACTGATGATATTTTGAAGAAAATTTTATTAATCAATAGAATGAGTTGAAGTGTCAATGTTCAGAGATGAGGGAGTTGAGGAATCAAATGATCGAGATCTCTACTTCACTTCATGAAATCGTATGTAAGAACTCTATAAATCTACCTTCCCAACCTACTCCAAATCCCAAGGGGAATTTCAGTGCCATCACATTGAGAAGTGGGAAGAAAACAACTGATACATCTTCACCTATCATTCCCCCGGGATTCAACTAAACTCCAGAGAAGCCCCATTCAAAACCGACTAATGAGCAACCCACACAGAAAGATAAATATAAGAAAAAGATTAATTATGTTCCTCCTAAACCCCTAAATTTTATAAATAGTGTTATTCAAACCAATAAGATGGCTGAAGAGGCAATGAAAATGGATTTTTTGGACACATTCAAGCATGTGGATATCATCATCCCTCTACTTGAAGCCATCAATCAAATCACAAGGTATGTGAAATTCATAAAATAACTTTGTACCAATCGAAGAGGGATCAAGAGAAATGAGAGGATAAATCTTGGAAGTAATGTTTCATCACTCATCACACCAACTCTATCCATGCCAAAAAAGTTCCAGGATATGGGGAAATTCACCATACTATGCACCATAGGGGAGTTGCGCATTTTGATGATCTTTGTGATTTGGGTGCTTCTATAAATGTGATGTCTCACTTTGTATTCTCTTCTTTACAAGTTGGTGAGTTGAATCCGATAAGAGTAGTAGTGAAGTTAGTGAATAGAGCTACAAAATATCCAGCGGGAGTGCTTGAGGATATACTTGTCTGGGTAAGAGACATGATCTTCCCAAAAGATTTCTATGTGCTTGACATTGTGGACAAGCAGGTAAGTTCACATGCTCCCATTATCTTAAGTAGACCCTCCCTCAAAAATGAAAAACTATCATAAATTTCAATGAGAGTACACTTTCCATGGATATTGGGGATGAAGTTGTGATATTTAATGCTATGGACTCCATGAATTACCCCTCAGAGGGCTATTCTTTATTTGTTATCTCTCATTTTGAACCAACAAAAAAACTCCCATGGAATTTTATTATCCTATTATTTGGGAGAATATGAGTATTGGTTCTAGTTTAGTGTCTAAGTGTACTTCCATGCCTGTTTCTAATGTAAAAGACTGTCTTAGATTTTATTTTTAAATGGATTCATATTCTAATTTTGATCACGTGAACTCTGATTATGACATGGTTGTTGAGTATTCTGATGGATTTGATGAATTTTTCGCAGATTTGGATGATGTATATTCTGATACTAATTCTCTTTGTGCACATATTTCAGTTACTTCACTATATTTGTCCATAAAACACACCTATATTGGAACTCAATCCATTTCCACCTAATCTCAAATACTCTTACTTTTTGAGTGGTAAAATATTACTTGTTATCATTACTAACAATATCTCTTTTGAACCTGAAGAAAAACTTTTGAATATTTTGAGGGAGAACATTAAGGAAATCAGATGGGCCTTGTATTATATATCAGGTATTAGCCCCTCTATTTTTATGAATAGGATTATTTTGTAGGATGGGGTCAAACTGGTTAGGAAGCCACAAAGGAGACTCAATCCCATAATTTTGGAGGTTGTTAAAAAAGAGGTTGAAAATTTTCTCCAGGATGGTATAATTTATCCCATTTCAGATTCCAAGTGGGTGAGTCTTATTCAGGTTGTGCCTAATAAAAGTGGGGTCAGTATTGTTAAAAATGAGGCAGATGAGTTAGTTCCAATGAGGGTACAAAACAGTTGGCATGTGTGTATTGATTATAGGAAACTAAATCAGTCCACCCTTAAGGACAATTTTCCCATCCCATTTAGTGATCAAATGCTTGAGATACTAGCTTGGAAAAAACACTATTGTTTCTTGGATAGATTTTCTGGATATTTTAGGTTCCTATTAATCTAGAGTATCAGGAGAAGAAAACTTTCACTTGTCCATTGGGTACGTTTGCCTATCGAAGGATGCCATTTGGACTTCACAATACCCCAGGTACCTTCCAACATGCATGGTGAGAATTTTTTCTAATTTTATCAAGACTTTAATGGCTGCATTTATGGATGATTTTATAGTGTATATATCCTCATTTGATGAATGTCTAAGTACATTGCGAATGGTATTGAATCATTGTATTGAGAATAATCTAGTCCTAAACTTTGAAAAGCATCATTTCATGGTAGAGCATGGCATTGTCTTAGGGTATGTAGTGTAAAAACATGGGATAAAGGTTGATTGATCTAATATAGACATTATTTCATCCTTACCATATCCTTCATGTGTGTGTGATATTAGGTATTTCCTAAGGAATACATGATTTTATCACCGCTTCATCAAATATTTTAGTAAGATTTCTCTTCCTATGTTACGATTACATCAAAAGGATTCTAATTTTATGTCTGACGATTATTACAGGACTTCATTTGATGAGATAAAGAAGTGTCTGACCACTCCACTGATCATATGGACCCCACGGTGGGAGCTTCCTTTTAAGCATATGTGTGAAGCCTCTAACATCGTAGTTGGAGCTATTATATCTCAGAGGGTGGAGGGATGTTCACATGTGATTTCCTATGCATCTAGGATAATGGATTCAACCCAATCAAACTACACAACCACGAAAAAGGAGTTTATTGATGTCATATTCGCTTTAGATAAATTCCATTCATATTTATTGGGCTCTAAAGTATTTGTTTTTTCTAACTATGCATCTCTAAGGTACCTCTTGATGAAGCCAGACGTAAAGCCTAGGCTAATCCAATGGATGTTCATTCTCCAAGAATTTGATATTGAGATAAAGGACAATAAGGGGTTAGAAAACATGGTGGAAAACCACATGAGTAGACTTACTCACACACTATAGGATTACACCTTGGACCAGGTACAACTTCGAGACAATTTCTCCAATGAGCATCTTTATTCCATCTCAGGTACACATCCTTGGTATGAAAATTTAGTTAACTACCTTGTTGCCTCACAAATCCTTGAAAATGTAAAGAAACCTCAAGTCCAAAGATTAAAGAGTGAGTAAATATTTTAGGTTTGGGATTATCCATACTTGTGGTGCATGTGTAGTGACCAAGTTATTAGGAGGTGTATTCCTGAACATGAGTTTGAGTATATTCTACAATTTTGTCATACACTTGCTTGGGGTGGACACTTTAGACCCCAATGGATATCTAGGAATGTTTTAGACTATATATTATATTGGCCTATCTAATTCCATTATGCTCATGTGTATTGTAAGTCATGGTCACATTTCCAACACACGGAAACATTTATAGGATACATGAGAAGCCTCAACAACCCATATTATTCTTTGAGTTTTTTAATGTGTGGGGAATTGATTTTATGGGTACTTTGCATAGTTCCTTTGGTTTTTTGTATATTTTAGTTTCTATTGATTATGTGAGAATATGGGTGGAGGATAAGGCCACTAGGACTAATGATTATCATGCTGCAGTGGAATTTTTCAAAGCACATATTTTTTGCAGGTTTGGAGTATCGAAGGACTTCATTAGTGACCAAGGGACACATTTCTGTAATTGAAAATTTTCTTCCCTCCTTCGGAAGTATGGGGTAACACACAAAACATCAACACCATACCACCCCCAAACAAATGGCCAGGCTGAGGATTCAAATCATGAGTTGAAATAAATTTTGGAGAAAAACATGCATCCAAATAGGAAGGATTGTAGAATGAACTTGGATAAGGCATTTTGGGATTATAGGACATAATACAATAAAAAATTATTATTTCCCCATTTCAGATTATTTTTGGGAAAGCGTTTTATCTCCTCGAGGAAGTTGAGCATCGAGCTTTTTGGGATATAAAGGAATGCAACATGGATTTGGACGAAGCTATAATCCAAAGGAAGCTGCTAATTTAAGAGCTTTAGGAGATTTTATTTTCTTCATATTAGAACACAAGGCTCTATAAGGAATGATCAAAAGCAGCTCACCAAAAAATGATCTAGAAAAGAGAATTTCAAGTTGGAGAGAAAGCCTTGCTCTATAGTTTATGACTGCAGCAGATTCCTGGTAAGTTGTATTCCAGTTGGTTAGGTCTTTATAATGTGACTAATATTTTTCCTTACGATTTAGTGGAAATCAAACAAGAGGACACAAGAAGGATCTTTATAGTCAATGGGAAACGGTTGAAGAGATACATTGAGGGACTTCCTACTGATGTAGTGGATTTCATCACACTGAATGACTCCATCATCACTTGAGCATATCAGGTAGTTCCTAACCCTTTCACTTTTTTATTCTTTGTCTTCATTAAAATTATACATCTCATGTACATATATAATCTAATTGGTTCACATTTAGTACAATGCAATATTTTATTTGTTGGGGAGGGAAAATGTTTTGTTTATGAATTTCAATTGTTTTCATATTTTTCAATGATTTTAAAAAAAATGTTTGTTTTTCAAATTTTGTGATTTGTTTTTCAATTTTTGGTTTGTTTTTGAAAATTTTGAGATGAAATGATTCTCATTACCATTTTGAAATTAATATCAATAAGTGAAACAATTTAACCCATGAAACCGAGCTTAAATGAATGCTGAAAATAAGTTTGTTTCAAGTTCAAATCTTTAGTAATTTCATCAAAGATACTTTGAATTTTGAATCCCATGACACATCTCACTGTCATTATATTTGAAATCACTTTCCTGTGAGGATTCTAAACAATTCTTTTCATATTCCTTAAATTTTCCACACTTCTTGAGGGAACCAAACCATTCTTGATTGGACCAAAATTTGATTTATTCATGTCAAACCCTAAGGGTTTGAGGTACTTATATTTAAATAATTGAGGTATTTCTTACGTATTAAAGCCCATATTTCAATGAATCCTTTATTATAATGGCCTACCATGAAAATTTAATCCTTGTATCCCTTAGAATCCATGAACAACCTATTAGGATTTCAATATTACAAGCCAATTTTCTCTATCCAACCAACTCTTGAAGTGAAATTTCATAATCAAGTTGAACTTAAGTGTGGGGGAAGATGTATTATGTTGTGATACCACATTCTATGATACATTGGGTGGAAAATTAAATTCTAAATAGTTGTGTTTGTTGATGAATAAATACATTATATCGAATGATGTGCCTTTTCTAGATCTTTTATGATAAGTGAATTTGTGCCTTTCTAGAGCTTTAAAGAAAATCATATTTGAGAAAATTGACATTTTTATTGCTGAAATGTTGAATGGTTGGAACATTCCTTTATTTTTCTGTACAATGAAGATTAATTGATTCTATGGGGATTGAGGAGGAGACCATATTTAAGTGAAAATTAGATTAATGCAATTATACTTCAAAAAGAGTCAAACCTTCCTCATTTAGCCTTAGAATGTTTCACATCTAAATCCAACCCAGTGAAAGCCACATAAAAAACCCGAATAGTCCTCATTATAAACATATATCATTGAATCACATCTGGTGGAGATATATGAATTTATCAAGTCTAGGGTGAGCCTTGTATGAGTTTTGATTAGAAAGTCATTGCTGAATAATTGTCATTTTTGTGATGAGAGAAAAAGAAAGCTAGGTAAGTGTTTTGTTTGCATGGGAGGAAAAATTAAGTGAAAATATATATTTAATATTATAAATGGAGAACTTTAAATAATGGATTTTATGAGGCATGATATCAGTTTTTTCTTGGTGTGGAATTATTGAATCTCAAGGATATGTGTTTTGAATTTTTTTTTGATATTTATGTTTACTTCTCACAATTTTTTTGGAATACGTGGTATGATTTTTTTCCATGGAGTGCAAAAGGGTAAGTGTGTGGGTGTGATTGAATCACAATTCACTACATTATTTCACCCCTACATCACTGTTTTAAACTAGTTTTGTATTTAAAATTACAAATATTATCTCAAATTTCACATCCCATTTGATTAACTTATTAAATTTTATCACTATTAAAAAGGGAAATTATTATTGTTTTGGTGATTTATTTGTAGGAGGAGGTGATTTGGAGGGTCAGATATGATCCAAAAGGGAAATGGGCCAAACTACATGGAATCCCAAAGAAATATGTCCACTGTTTTGCACATTTCCAAAAATCTGTGCCTCCAAATGGGATGAAATTTAGTGGTTCTCTCCACAACTTAATTGGATAAATTTTATATGAAGGAACAGAATCCTAATTCTGCCTCTAAAATTCCCATATGAACTTACCTCTCAAGGGAACCAAATCTTCACAAGTAAAAATTGGTGTTCTATATTTTATCAATAGCTCTGTCTGTGATTGTCCAAATGGATCCAACCATCCTGTGGAGGTAGTACTAATATAGGGCTATAGCTTTCTAGTTTTTTCTAATGGGAGATTATACTATCTAGTGGTCGAAAACTATGAGCCACGTGGTTTTACACAATCTTTGTGCTCAAAACAGCCTTCCAATTTTCCTATAAAAGAACACCTTGGTCACCTCATTTAGAAGTTCAGACAAAGAGTGATTTTCTTCCATTTTTTGAGATATAGAGGAGTCCTCTCCCCACATTAGAGTTTCTGGAACTCCATATACTCATAGGGGTTATATTGAAGCAAGGTTACCTTCATCAAAGCCTTCCTTTCTTTATTTCTTTATAATATTTATGTTGGCATAATAAAATTCTTTATTCCTATTCTATTTATTATATTTTATTCTCTATTCCCCTGTTTTTCTCTATTTCATTCTTCATTAATCTTCCTAATTGGAATATAATCAAGAGTATAAACAACATTGGGTTTTACCCTTTCTAAACCTTTGCACATGCAAAACATTTCTACGATGAGTACACCACCCATGGAAGAGTAGGTCTTTTTAGTAATCGATCAACCTATATCCTTATTAATTCATTTATTTTGAATCAATGAGCTACTATAATTCACATATTATCATATATTAATTGAGTTTTTAATTTAAATGAAACTAAGAAAGAAATGGAACAGTTAACACCAAACACGTGAGGTCGGGAATTGTGTGAATTGTGGGAGCGCAACCTTAACTGGTAATTCAAACCACAAAGGATTAATTTTTATTGTTCAAACACAATCGCTAAAATCAATTAGTCCTCATTTATATAATTTCTATGTGCCTTAATTTACCACTGACCATAAGCTATCTTTATAACATTAATCAAAGCAGGGTGCTGCGATTACATGTTCTGAAGACAGCCTAGGGTTTAAATCACTTGATCATTGTGGTAAGGATAATTCTCATAAAGTTCAGGGGTTAACAAGTCAAGTGATCATAATTTAGTGTATGTTAATTTAAATGATAATGATTAATAATTAAATTAAGTGGTAGAGTTAGATAGATTATACATTTTAAAATATTTTCTAAGAGAAACATCTTTTTGTCATGCCTTTTTAATTGAACTTCATTTCAAAATTAAAAACAAAAAATGAAATCTTCTTCTAGTAAACTTATTATAGTTTCATAAATGTTAAACAACCCCCATCCTTTCAAGTAGTGTTTTTTTCTCTTTTATTTTATCTTTAGAATACCTTTAAGAAGTTTTTTTAATTTACTTCCTCCATTGAGAGAAGACATTGGTCAGCCACTCTACTGCACCCAAGTACCCAAGAAATCACACTTCATTTGAGAGCTCCCACAACAACACCTTTCACCACCTAAAGGATCCAACATGTTGCAAAAAAACAGACAACACTCCATTCTTATGGGCCATTCCAATCAGCATCCTGTAACTAGGATTATAAAAATATATTGATTTCATCCCCATTAACATTGAGTTCTATGTTTGGGCCAAGAGTTCTCCAAATAAACCATGCCCAATCACCTTTGCAAAATAAGTTCTCAACTATTTATTTATTCGGTGAAGAACAACACCAGCAATAAGACATAAGATAAATCTATTTCCTCTTCCCTTTGTCTTTAGTAGTAATGAAATGATTTCTCATACTATATAATAGTTTGTTCAATTTTTGATAGTATATGATTGAACCAAATATTTTCTTCCCAAACATCATATCCACTATTGACATGCATGGATTTCAGGTTTTCCCTACTAAAAACCCACCCAATAGATGAACCCATGATGGTATAATGGTCAGGATCATCAACCGGAGATATGTTCTTGAAAATGGGTTTCTATTGATAATTGAGAGTACAGTTAATAATATTAGTAAATGAACAAGCCTCTTTTACGGAGATATCTGAGACTGGGCATCATAAAAAGAAAAGAGGGGAACCAACACAATTTTATTTCCAAAATTTAAGTTATCCATTACCTACCACCCAATGAGGAACATTTCCGAGGACATCCAGATGCACAATCATCACCCTGAGGATTCCCCAAGCTCTACTATACATGGTAGTGAATTCTCTTCTATTATCTCCAAAACTAATTCACATGAATGTTTCCCAAAGGGTCTTTCCTTTAATAATTTCTGAGGCTAATTTAACACACATATATTTCATGTCTTCAGAGACATTGAGAAAGATAATTCCACCTAAATCAATCATGTTGGCCATTATTTTCTAGCTATCCCAATGAAACATACCATTATGGATGGAATTCAAGATAAATCTGATCATGGTATTTTTTTACCTAATCGATATTCCATTTTGGTTATTTTATAATTGAAATAATTTTAATTGGGATGGATTTGATCACAAAATTAATAGGAGTGATTCTACACCCAATGGATAGGAACCTATTATTTTAGTTAGAAATATTACCAGTGATCTGATTAAAGATTCCTTCAAAAAGAGCCTTCTTCACCCACACATTTGATATAGGACCCCCCTAATTATTACATAGGGAGGTGCAATGTTTGTATACTAAGATTGTCACGGATAGTCTTTGTGTGATGAAACAAGCATTTGTTGGATATATATTCATTTCTATTAATTTGATTGAATATTTCCCACTCTGATCACCACATATTCCCATAATTTCTACGAATCCTTAAATGGATTTTATCCTTCCAATTATGAAAAATACGACGTCATAATTAAACATCAAATGATAAATTATAATATTCCCTAATTTATTTTTAATGGAATAATGGTCCCATTATCCAACCCACATTTTATATTCATATTCAGAGAATCTTGGGAAACAAGGAATCAGTTTAGAGAAATCTGGTCACCTTTCCATACACCCCACATTATTTGAAAAAAACCAAAACCCATCAATATAAAATAGACTAAGATCCAAGGTGGTGTGTAAAATCTAAAAATAATATCATTGAACTAACCAATAAACAAAAATCTCCCAAATAAAATGATGATAAAACTCCACTCAATCATTTCAAAGGCTTTATCAATATCAACCTTAGTGATGATGTTCGAGACGATTCACTTTTTATACAGGTCATTTTCCATTTCCTTTGAAATACCTACTTCCCCTTGGATGATTCTCTACTTAATAAAGCCATGGTTCTCCATGGAAATAATCCAATGAATGAAATGGATTATCCTACAATTTAAAATAATATAGAGAAAATTGTAAATAATGTATCAAAGGAAAATATAGAAATAATTTGTTATTGATATGGTATGGTGATCATTAATAATCATAACCACTCTTGAATCATAAACATCTCTTGTTAGTTATTCTACCTTGAAAAAGTATCCTAGATCCCCCTGAACATGATCTTTGATAATAACCATGTTTCCTTATAGAATGATCAATGAAAACTGTCTAGGCCAGCAACACTATCGTGGTTCATACTGAAAATCTCATATTGTGTTTCTTCCTCCCCTGGTATCACCTCTAACTCTTTATTTTCCTTTTCATCAATCAGCTATGGGATCCACTGAAAATGATTTTCGCTTATAAGAAATGAGTTCTATGAAAAATAGGACTACCTTGTCCTTCCAGCAGTTCCTTAAAATTATCCAAGTCCATTTTACATGTGATTTCAATATCCCCATTTATGAAACATCTAGTAACGTCAGATTAAACTTACCATAGGCCCTTTCTTCTTTGATGGATGACTAGAAAAAAATTTATTAAGACCCCCTGCAGCCACCAGATGAAAGACCATTCTTTGAAAGTAGATTTAACCTCTATCATTTTCTCTAAAAAATAAAATTGTTTGTCAAATAGTGTAATACAATTTTCACCATCCCAATTCTTTTTGTAGTATGAATTAAAGATTATAAATCTCCCTTTTAATGTATTCCAAGATATATGCCACATCTGTCCTAGGTGAGACCCACTCAAGAATATCATTCCTCAAGCGCCTTAGCTGCATTGAAAGCTGAAACTAAGGGTGGGTAGAAATATGATGGTTACACACGTCGCTAACCATCTGATGAAATTCCTCCATATTCGTCCAGTACATAGAGAAAACAAAATGATATAAATTTTTGTGATTATTCTATAGATTTAACAATAGGGGAGCATGGTATGAGAGGAATCAAGGAATATGGGAGATATTGGTCTAATAAATAGAGTCCAAACATTTTATATTGGATAAAAAGAGGTCAAGCCTACTCCATATATAATTATTAACCTTCTAATTATCATAACTATTATACTTTCTTCCTATGAAACCATGATCCAATAACTCATTGGAAGCCATGAAGTTTCAGAATTGGTGAATTGATTTCCAATAATAAACCCCCCATCAATATTCCCTAAAATTTTCGTGATGGTATTAAATTATCCGCCTACAAACCAAGAATTGTTCCCCATTTGGATGTCAGGTATAGCCTGAAATAATTTATTTAGATCACCTATGTAACATTTATCATAAAAAAAGGAAATGAAAGTGACAAGGTTCCATGAAGACACTTTCATTGTGATGAACTACTCCAAAGACTCCACAAAATCATCTAAAACATTTATATTCTTGAATACCAAAATATATTCATTACATGCATTAACACGCATGAATTCCAAAACCCCCAAATTATTTTAAAAATAGACCGTATGATCTACCCTTTATTTGGGTTCAATAATATAAATCATAGAAACCTGTAGACGAAGAGATTATTGAGATCCATAAATAGAATAATACATTATTTCTTCTTCCATTACATAATATCAAATAAAGATGGTTAGAATAGTTTAAGAAACTTGACTAAATACTCATATGGTTATATATTACATTAATATAAATAACATCATGTAATGAATAACATAATCCCTTCCATAAATGATAACCCTTGTAACTCTTCTGGAAGATAAAAATCCAAAAAATTATAAATATGGTTATATAATTAGGTTATCATTTTTCCATTATATATCATAAATTATCTCCATGTTTTCACATTCCAAACATGTCAATATCCTCATATTATATTCTCGTGAAACATGTTAATAACCTGAATTACTATAGATCATTTTTGAAAACATGCATGTTTCCTTATTCCAATGATTATTGGATTTATTCCTTAAATCCAAGATGTTTTAAACTTCATCTATGATGAAATATACTATATTTTCAAAAAATTCATAACTGGTTCTAATGTCATTGATACTATCCAATTTACTATACCCAAATCAATCTTATATATCTCCAAGATAAACACAATTTTCTCAACATATTGATCTGATTTAGGGATTCATTATCTTAAGAAAATATCTATTTTATATGTATTCATCACCATACATGATATAATTTTCAATCCTAAAAGAGAAACTTATACTGAAAATACTTATATATTTTGGGATTCATATAACATGATCATTTAATTTCAAAACATATACACTTCAATCCTCCAACTTTATTCATAAACCATTAGATAAGCTTAATCATCTTATTAAATAATTATTATTTACTAGAATATGAAATATGAATCATGTCAAATGGTTCCTCAACCTCAATATAATCATTCTTTTAACATTTAATGAAAATAATATTAGAAAAATTTCTCATATGATTCACATGTCGCCTGAGGAATCTTTATCATCCGTAGTATAACCAATACACATGGAACTTCATGATTCTATTTATGATATTTCCACAAAGATAAAATATTTTCATCATGAACATACATTTACATATAAAATATTCAATATTGCCTAGAAACTCCTAGTTCTATATATTTATTAAATTAGAAATCATTGAGTGAGAAACATTTATCCTAGCATAAAAACTCATAATCATAAAAAATCACTTAATGAATTTCTAAATAATGTAACCTAATCCTTTAATTTATGAAAAATAAGTATATATTTGATCATTTATAGTAATATTTATTTAAAACCTTAATGATGGTTCATAATGAGGTTTTCAATTCCTAAATCATATCCCCCAGGAGTTTCAAACAAAGTGCTCATTAAGGCCCATTGTTGTGTACCAAGTTACACTCATGTGAGGCCCAAAACACCTTGTGGGATTTTTTACTCCAAGATATATATATCCAAGAACCATGTCTACTTATAATGTCCAAACAAGGTTGTATTTCTTGGAAACTAATATCTCTATACTTTACTGACATTCCATGTAATTTTCCTATACTTTTCTTTATCTGTAGACATATATCTGTAGACATCCCAAGACATATCCTTGAAAAAATCCATAAGGATATCACCAAAGTATTTTCATGCTACTTTACAATAGTTAAATAAAATTTATCCTAGAAACATACAATAGTGACCCATTATTAATTCACATATATATTACATTACTTTTATAGAATACATAAAATGTTATATAAAAATTTGTCCAAATACCATATTAGTTTAGTTTCCTTGGAAGCTTGGAACAAAAAAATATAATCCTATGAAATATCATAAATGTTTCCCACAATGAACTTACCCCTTAGTAATTCTACTTAGAACGATTTCTTCATAACTTGGGTAAAGGAAACATAAAAAAGGGGTGAGCTTAAATTCATAGTAATCATAAATAAACTAAATGCAAAATCATATAATGAACATAAGGTTTTTAGAATGTGATCGTGATCATTAGAAGTTCATACCATGAATATCAATGAACATGGACTTGAATAAAGGCCTAAGGATTTGTATTCATAATACATGAATCACAAGGAAATAAATAGCATAATCCTTGAAATCATAACATAGGAATAACACATGTAATTGTGGCATACACACAAGTGTATAAAAACCTATGTTAAAGCAGTCAATTTAGATATTTTTAACAAATTAGGATTTTGTTAATCACCCATGAACTGACTTTTTTAATGGGTTCACCTCCCGTGTACCCACTTGTTTTAGTTTTTGGATTCCCTCCTATTTACCCTCTTGTTTCAGGATTGGTATTCCCTTCTATGTTTAATGATAATCCCAAAGACATAGTGAGAAAGCGGGGGTTTTAAGTGAGAATTTTCAAAAGTTCATTGATATTTTATATCTGAATTCAATATAAAAAATGATTATATAGAACCAAATTGGACTATTTTATCTAAAATTTATCTTTAGAGAGATTAAAACCAATATAAAATATAATTTAACTATATATATTAATTAGAGAAAAAGATAGTTTTGAAATAAAATTCAGTATTTTGTACTATTCATCCAAAAATGATGTTTCCCAGAAAAATCCAAAACATTCACCCTAATATAATTCCGATATTATAGATTAAATTTTTTAGTTTATTTAATCAAATTAAATTTATAAAATGTTGTAAAATAGATTTTACTACAAAGAGTTGTTCTTGTAAGAAAATAGTATTTTCAAACATACAATGATTTTAAAAAAAATTCATATGTTATTGCAAACATGTTTTATAATATTTTAAAATTATTTATTACTATTCACATCACAAATTTTTAAATATATTTTATATCTATCCCATTTAACTAATTATAGAAATAAAATGTTGTTCCATAGAATCTATGTGTCGCGTGTAGCGCAAGCCAAGTAGGCGGTGCGTATAGGCCATGATAAATTTTATGTTGCGAGTAGTTTAAGATTAAATTGGTGTCATGTATAACACAAGAAACTATTAGTTTATTATATAATAAAACTACACTTTTATTGAAAATAAAATCAATAAAAATAATAAATTAATATGAAAAATATAATTCTCAATATTTTGGGGTGTTACATCCCATCTTAGTGAATATGGATTTAATAAATAGAGAAAATTCTAATTAATTTCTATACCTTTTATTCATAGGTAATTAAACAAATATGTGATTCAATATGATGGATTTCCTTATGAAGTAGATATATGTGGGGATAATGGAGCTAGTGATATCAAAATATCCACTTCAACCCTATGATTTCCCTGTGAAGAACAAACATAGTGTACAAACATTTTTAGGACATATATCACTTAATGATAAAAAAAATAGAGTCCATCCATTTAGGATTGAGAATTTAAATAGATATTTAATATATCCATTATATAATAACCATATATATCTTCTATTTATTAGGATATACAAGGAGTAAATAATGAATGATATTCTCAATATTTTCCCTACCTCTATCTTTTGGGACATACGATTGAAGGACAATATGTCTTTAGAGATTAGATTTTTAGGAATATAAATAGTTTCAAAATATATTTAGAGGATCTTGAGACATATATGAGATGTATTTTAGTCTTTCTCACACCAATAAATACCTTTCTTTCCTAAAACCATCATATGATGAATAAAAGTCCCTTCCATAAGACTCTAAACTACATAGTGATTGTTACAGTTTTATAACCATATGATGTAATAAAAAATGTTCCTAGTTGTGATAACATAAATATAAATATGTATTTTATATCCAATTTAACCTTAAACTTCACTAAGTTGTTCATTCCATATTTTCTCAATTTATGAAATTCCCATTTACAAAGGAGCATGAACATTTGAAGAGTCATGGAAATGTTGTCTTACCTTAATTTCATGGTTCACATAATATATGATTTTGAAAATTCCCCATCTATAAAATTATGTTTATATTTATTCTAGTTATCATGGGATATATAGTGTTGTCTGTATATATTGTCTTTGAAATAACCATAGATTCTATTTTCATGACTATCTCTAACCTAGTAATAATACCATAACTAGTTTACATTTTGACATCTTGCATCCATGTTTTAGGATGAATATATCTCTTTTTATATTGGTAATGACAGCTATTTCCTATGAGGTTTAAACCCTTTTAAATATTAAGAAAATATTTTCATCACTACCATTTCTACTTATAATTTACTAGATCTATAATAATACTCTCCTACAAACGAGTTTAATATGTTAAACTATTACCCAAAACTAATCATGGATTGATTTATTTTTTACATGATAAATAGTAATGCATAGATATTCTACCCTAGGTAAAAACATCAGTCTTAGATTCATGAACTATATAATATACCATTATATATATTCCTTTAAATAAATACTATTTTTTATAGCATTCCGCACATGAAACCATCATATTAAATGAAACTTGAAATAATATTATTTAAATATAAATTTTTTGACCTATTTGTTGGGTTAGTGGGTGTGAATAAGAATAAATGAAATATGAAATATATATAGAACGTGAATCCTTAATAAAAATAATTAATTTAATTCAAAAAAAATTTAATTAATCTAATTTGTTATCTAGGAAATGTATGGTAATAAATCAATTTTATTCCATAAGAAGAAATTCAACATTAAAATGGGGTTTATGTGTTTTATGTGTGAATTTTTTGATTTATTTTATTTTATTTTTATAAATTGAAACTTTTTTAATAAAATAAAATGTTGATATTATGATTAAAAATTATATTTTGGTGATTTTTTTTTCATAAATAGTTTCTTTTTGGTTGAATAGTGAAGAAATATCGATTTTTGTTAAACTATCATTTATTTTTATTAAATAGTGTAATTTAAATGTAGCATATTTTATTAAATTTTAATTAATGTAATATAAGTATCATTTAATAATAAATAATATAATTAATTACATTTGATCCATAATTATACTTAATTTTGTTAACGATTGATTTTTTTCACAAAAACACATTTTCCTAAAAACTATTTTTCATGTGTTTTTATCCTTATAAATTAAAAATATTTATATTTTCTTTAATATTAAAAAAAATTATATAATATATACTCAATAAAATATATTAATATTAAAGAAATATTTTTCACAATGTATATAATTAATTTAAATACATCATTATTATTTAAATTCAACTTTCATAAAAATGATTTTCATTACCTTTTTTGCTTTTATTTTAAAGTGAATTTTGGAAATCACTGAAAATTAATATTTTAAAATGGAATAAAAAATTTTAATCATAATAATTAATATAATTTAATATGGTGAACATAATTTTTTTTCATAATGAAAAGTGAAATAGAATAATTTTTTTATAAGGGTTAAGGTTAAGATAAGTTTACCTAGGGTTAAATTAAGAAATACGGGTAATAATGAAACATAAAATTTTATAATTATTATTGGTTGAATATATTTAGATATTAAGTTACTTGACCATAAAATTCATGTTCATTTGGATCAAATTTTACAATAATTTAACAATATATTATTCAAAAAAATTAAGTAACTCCATTTTGTCCATCTCCTCACTTATAAAAGGACACCACTTCTCTTCCCTTATTCAAAAACTATGTGAACTATATATCTAATAACAACTACTAAAAACATACTTTATTCCACACTATAATTATTTATATTTTTTTATTCTGCTAAGAACATCATATACAGTATAATGTTTAAGACGAAGAAGGTCTCTAAAATAAGAAGTAATCATATATACCGATACTTTCAAAGTTGAATTACTCATATAATTCTTATAGACATGTTTTACACATATTAAATTAATAAATAAAATTTCACAAATATAATTATATTTTATTATTATTTTGAAATAACCATTTCCCCCTGTTTTTCATCATATTAAAATTGAATACATCGCTCGTGCGTACATATGACAAACCCACTTCACATAGAAGTGTAATTTGTTTTTCAAAGACAATATTATTGTATAGTAATGAAGATGTAAATAATAAATTTATGTGATATTTATAGAATAATTATGATTATATAAATATAATATGTCATTTATCATCTTACACTTACACCAATTAAAAAACTATAACATCTCTCATGCATAAGTTTGAACTACCAACTCCATGAAGCGATACAATTAATTTTCAATTTCTTCCTTAATTGAATTTTTATAAATATGTACACAATTAATATATATAATATTAATTTAATTTTTAAAATTATTGATATTATGGAAACAAGATCAATATGTAGGGACCATAACTACTAAATCATAAGTTATAAGAAAAATGAAACATTTAATACCCGAAATGAATATGGAAATGAATGATTTTTTGTTAACATGTTATGAAATTTTATAAGTGGATTATATATGATATTATATTTATTTTTATGGTTTTTATAGAATTATAATAAATCTAAATTTATTACATAGGAGGTTGAAATCACTTTTTTGAAAAGTAGAACACAAGGTAAGAGTTCATTTCACAATCTCATCCATAATTTTGATTGTTTATATAAATGTTTATTTTTGGTATAATTATATAATATTTATTTCTTAAACCCCATTTAATTTCTAATTAATTTTTTATTTTAATTTAAATTACATTTTTTCCATTCATTTTACTCATTCAATCTACTATTAAGTCTGATATAACATTTTTAAGAAAAATCTAACTTTGTTTTTCTATTTGGTCACCTTTGGTTTTCATTCATGCCTTTATTTTAAATTAAGTTATGTAAATAATGATTTAACTATTCTACAATAATTTATTAATGTAATTTGTCGCTTTATTGAATTTATATAAAAACTTTTAAAATTAATCTTTTATTCATTTTTGGAATAAGTTGATTTTTACCAAAGGTGTGAATGGAAGATTTGTTTTAACGGTTACCCTAAAAAATATTTTTCACATCATAATTACAATTGTTTTACATAAATATTAATTTATATTTTTCTGTGATTAATTTAAAATAATTTTCCCCTCATATTGTATAAATTTTAATATTTTAAAAAATGTTATTTCAAAATGGAAATTTTATTTCCCATAAGAAAATTTCGAGTGATATTTTTATGGTATTTCAAACTATTCCCATATCCATTGATTAATATTATAATATAAAGGGGATATAATCTATTAATATCATATGATATATTACTCTTTATGGATCATGATCTTGTTGATATATTTATTTACTGAAATAAATAATTACATTTCATATGCTAGTTTTTTAATAAAAATGTTAATGTTCATTATGTATTTATTTTTCATTAATTTATTACATATGATGAATTTATTAGACTTATTATGTGATGTGAGAGACCCATTTTATCCCCTCTAAGCATTGGTAGGTTTCATGGCACAGTCTAGTTTTGGTATTTGGAATAATCCCCTATTTAGGTATGATGTATTATCATGAGGAATTGATGGTGTTATTATGATGTCCAGAATTATGCATTTTATCATTATGAAACTATTAATTGTTATACATGTGATTAATTATTCTTCTATGTCATCCCTAGATTTATTCCCCTTTTATGATGTTAGTTTTATGAAATATTGATTATTTCTTATCTCTTCCATATTATCATGATTTATTTAATCAATTATATTTATTGATGATTAATTTCCCATATAAAGAATATGTAATCTCCCTTTATAATGATTTTCTTTCTATAGGGTTCCATAATGGTACCAATAAATGAATTATGTGATATACAAGAATAAATAATAATGTTTTCAAAAGAATTTTAAGTTATATTTTCTATTTTCTAGTGTAAATTTATAATCATTTATATATCTAGTCTCCCAAGACTATTAAACTATTCAATCCATTAAAAAATAATATCACGTATGTTGTTCCATTGTAGTGAAATAACCACAAAATCTATGTAACTATAGTCATGTTGTTAGAACCTTAGATGAAATTATCTAATTATTGAGGATATCTACATTAGAATTTGGTTCTACAATAATTTTGGGGGTTCCTTTCCCTTATTTCTATAAAGTTGGACATAGCTTTTAGGAAAATATACAGGTCCTTAAACTCCATTTACATGTATCTATTCCAAATTACATATCCATTTACTATAAATAAAAGTGAACCATAGTCTTCTCAGGTTGAAAGCCTGTAATGGGTGGCCTTATAAAAAGTGACGTATTGGATATTTGATTTATATCCTTAATGGATTTGGAAAGGCTAAATCTTATAATATATCTAAATAGAAACAATGTATTGAGAGGGTAAAATCACATAAATGGTTCCCTTGGAACTTTTTAATTTTCTAATCACTGATCTATTCCCTTTCAAATGTTTGGAAAATATTAGAGTACAATTTAAGAAATTAAAAATGATTTTATGAACTAATACTTGTAACTCAAAAAATGCAATCTATTCTCAATGGACCCATTGGTTTGGGGAAAAGTTAGGTCAAATATTCCTTCACCCCTAAAAGTGAAATTATGATATGAAATTAATATAGTTTCAATCACAGAAAGGTAACTTTCTCACAATGATAAGGAACACCCTTTTAGAAGATTGTGTACTCAATAAATGACATGTTATATCCCTTCACACTGATAATGTGTTATATACACAGTGGGGAAACATTCAATGTTCTTTAAACATTCTTGAATAATTAGTTCTCCATGAACATACTTCATTACTTTTTCTGATTTTATTATCACAAATTAAAATGTCTTGAGTCGATATGATCCTCCTAGAATTCCAAAACCTTGACTGTATCCTTCTAGTTTACCTATAAATAGTATTTGAAAACATGGTTATTGACTGATATGAATAAACAATCAAAAAATATATTTTAAATATAACAGTTTAATATAAGATACAAAGTTACCCATAAGGTATTTTTTGGTCCTATATATTAGGCCCCCTTAACCTCATGTGTCTTTTACTAATGGTGCAGTGATAGTCTCTCAATTACCATTGACTAACTTAATCACATGTTTCATTATCTCCCAATAACAAAAAAATTATTACATTATTATTTTCATTTTATACTAATTGACTATTATATTGTATTCTACTTCTCAATATGTTATAATTTTTTGTATAACGCCCATTTAAAATCATGGTTCTGACATCCTATTATTATAACTGTTCATTACCATTTAATAATTTTATCTGAATAAAAAAATTCCTTAAGTTGAAATAAATGTAAATTCCCTAACCCAAAAAAACCATAGATAGTGTCCACTACATTACACTAGAAAATTATACAAGGCATAACATCCTGAAGAACCAAATAGTTTAGTAGTCCCAGAAAACTAGATACATACTTGATTCCTATATTACATACGAGTAAACAAATTGAGATATGAGTTTTTTTAATATCATTATTAGTTATGGAATATCCTTGAATATCATTAATATTAAACATCTCAGAATCCTAGGAAAGTAAAAAAATAAGGGTGAGATCAAATGATTAGTAAGGGTTATGTATAGAGGCAACTGCCATTAATCAATAAGCATAATCAACATGGAAGGTTATATAACTGAAAAGATATTCCATTTAAATAATTGGATTATAATTATTTGATAAGGCATAATCAATATGGAAAGGTATATATATGATTAAATGTACCATTTTATAAATAACATTACTATCTTGATATGATATGGACGAATGAATTTGATAAGGTAGATAATTTAAAACACATGACATATAATAAATTAACTAAGAATGAAATTCATCCAAAGCTAATATCATTGGAAAAATATCATGGATAATAATTAATAAATTAATAATAATGAGAATTTTTAATTATTTTACATCATGATCTTAGGAATCATGAAACCACTACTTTCAAGAACTTTCATAATATAGTTTATAATTAATATGTAGGTATACACCAGAAACCTATTTACTTAGGGTTAGACAATTGATTCATCCCATGAGTCTACTAATGCACCGAGTGGCTATCCATAATCAGGATCCACCCAAATATGTTTATCCAAATAAATCATCATATATTTAATAATTGATTTAATTATTTATTCATATTCTTTGGAAACAAATTTCCATATCAAGTAAGGAAATTGAATTAATAATAATTCCCTCAGTCAGTCATATGACATTAAAAGTAAAATATCATATATTGAAATGACATTTTCTTTCTATAATATATATACCAGATAAATGATATGGAATTTATGGGTTGTCCAATTTCCAATGTTTAAAAAAATGAATATATTTATTGAAAGTTAATGATTAAAAAAATAAACCAAGACAGAGAATGAGAATAATTTACCATGTCTAATTGATCATAAAAAATTAAAATAGATAATATGTATGATATCAATAAAACATATCCTTATTTGATCATAATTACAATGATTTTTTGATGTTGTTGATTAATTGAAATACCATAAAGGTTTCATTAAAACATTAATTAGGAAAATAATCTTTTAAAGTAGAAAATCAATTTTAAAACAAAAATTTCACAAAGTAGTTTGGAATATTTTTATAATCAATTCAGTAATGTTTCACTATTTACGTCATAGAAAATATGAAAAACTAAACTCACTTGGCCAAACTCTCTACATTACCCCATCTACCATTTAAATAGGTATTGTTTCCATATAAACTCATAGATAAGTGTTAACTCTAAATTTAAATTCAATTCATATCATTTTTCAAATCAGAATTCTGTGCTCGAATATTTATTTATTTGAAAACCTTAAAACTAACTCAAAGATATGAGGCAAAAAATATTTTGTGAATGTTCCATAAATCATGGTGTTAATTTTCTTCATAAAAACATCATCAAGTATAGTCCAGAATTAATATCCTTCCTCCATGATAATAATACCATTGAATTCCCATCTCAGAAACACCATAATTAATGAATTTACAATATATTTTTAAATATATTCAACCCTCTATATGGTACTACTTCATTTTAAATTTTCTATATGATAGTACTATATTTGATATTCTCTATAAAGTTAATTTTTATTTTTATACATTCAGAATATCCCTCTATCATGTTATTTCATGCTCATCTTTTTATTAAAATTATGCATCTATAATATTCATTATCTTCCTCCATCTAGTTTATCTTTGTAGGATTTTTTTGTTTAAAAATATTCTATCTAGTATAATGATCATCAGTCATTGGTTAATTATCACATCCCATATTCTTCTTTATGATTCCTTCCCTTTTAATCCTTTAATTGAATCATCTATAATAAGAACATTCAATGTTATTTATTCACCTATAAATCGTATATCAGATATAACATTATTTTGTGACTACTGTATGATGCCTTGAATTGGAAACTTATGTCTAATGACTTCATTCAGAAACTTATATCTCATGGAATGGCCTCATAAATATCTTCATGATGCCTCTAATCGGAAAATATATTATAATGTATCCACACACATTATTCAATTAGGTAAACTAAAAAATTATCATCTATATTTCTTTTTTCCATTATATATTCATTCACCAACTTCATTGTTTATTTATTTGTCACATTATCATGTTTTCATCCATCTGATAGACTCTATATCAGACCCATTTTTTTATCAGATCATTCCACTAAGCTCATTTTGGTAGTTTTTTTGGAAACCATTGTTCGAAAACATTATCTTCACTAATTCCACCAACATCATCCATTAACCATATTTATCTCAAAAAAAAATTATAGAATTTTGGTGATGTTTAGTACTTTGAATATTAGAAAACCATTGACTAATTTTTCTTCACTCTATAAAAGATTTTCTTAATTTATATATTTGATTGAATAATATCCAAGAAGGGATGTAATTTTTAGTCAATGTGGAATACATCACTAATCATCATTTGATTTTTTATAATAATTATCTATTTGATGTAACTATGAATATTGTTATTAAAATAATTAGATCCACCCAATGTCCTTACATGTTAATCCATTCATCTTTGTTTTTTACATATATTCATCTCAAATATCTTCATCCATTCACAATAGCCCATTAAACTCATACATCTCCCTTTATCTAGAAGACTTAGTCTGGAAAATTTATTATGCTGCTAAAAATTGTTCTTATCCAAACATCATAATACATGTTGTTGAAATTATGTGAATCTCACCAGTAATCATATTTAAACTCAATATCTTTAAAAAAATTACCCTGAATAGAAAAAATATATGTCAAATATTTCAAATCCAAGAACACAAGTTACCTTCTTCCAATAATAAATTAATTGATCATTTATAATTTATTTCAACAAAATTGATCCATTATCATATTTTCAAAAAACATTGATTCTATATACTCACCATCTTTATTTGATGAAAAATCAATACCTTCTTCATTAACTAGAGTGGAAATATCAACAAACATTTCCTGGAAACTTTTATTTATAACCTCTTCAATATATTAACATCAATGAATTCCATGAAATTAATTAAAAATATCAAAAAATAAATATAACAGAAACAATGTGGTATATTAAAAAGAGTATTGTGAATTTAGAGGTATTTCATAATAAACCTTTTCAAAACATTAAAGGTAATTTATGCTTCCCAAACATTACTCATTAATAGTATTAAAAACATTAATTAGAATTTCAATTTTAAAAATCATTACCAATTTGTAAAAAATGGATTATGTGTAAAAATTTATCATGTTAAAAAACATCATTGAGAATTCTAGGGGTACCTGAATATTCTTAATTGAGTAATAATCATACCATGAGTAGGTTTTCATAGAAAAATATGTTATGGGAAATTTTGAGAAACACACAAAGGATTTGAGATGAATTTTTGTCAAATTGAGCTCAAAATACAATAATGTAGACGAATTAAATAAATATGAATCATTTATAATGGAAAAAGTTATTAGTGAATGATACTATCAGAGAACCATGAATCTCCTTGATGTTTGAAGATGACAATCCTTTTCATAATTTATATCTCTCTGTGAAACCCATATTATGTGAGGATAGTAATCCTTTGTGAAATATTTGTACCAATCTCTTCAGTGCATATAAATACCCCCTTAACCATACATTTAAGGTTTTCATGATATTTAGAAATACATGGAATTTTTTTTAATTCAAGTAACTTTTTCCTTCACAAGATAAAAGAACTAATGGATCACCGTAAGAATCCATATTTCAAGAGTGGGCTCCCACGAGACCCTATCACCATAAGACTATGGTATATATGGAAATAATAAATAATAAATCCTTCCATGATATTGGAAAATTTATCACACCTCATAGGTTGTACTAAAACCCCTATAATTCATTAATCCAACCCAATAAAAACCAGGGTTCCATCCCTATGAATTGTATTCATGTTTTGTGAATGACTCACATTTGTGAAAGACTTATGAAACGCACGGCCGATTGTCGCCTATCGACCGGTCAAAGTTCCGGTGCTCTGCTAATGTGTATAGCAGCACTCGGGTCGAATCCTCGACGATGATACTTTGTAATAGTCGTTTGTTTTTAGTAGATTGCATTTTGATTAGGGGGTTTGTTTGCAGAGCTTAATTGAAATGACTAATTGATTATGATTGATTTAACAAATTGATAATAATTGGGGTGAGTTCATTATTAGGGAGTTAAGCTTGTGATATCCTTGAGTTTTGCTTTATATTTCATTTAAATTAACACCCACTTCACAAGTTGACGTCGATTAGAATTCATAAGTATTAAAGCTTTAATCAAAGCCTTAACTTAACTAGGATTCTATACTCAATCAATACATGTTTATGGCAGTGTATTTATGGTTCCAACAATCCATGTAAACCACTTTCTAAACAAAAGATGTCATTAATCCATGGCATATTAAGTCCAACATACACAATGTTAATTTACAGAATATTCATCGAGCAGAAGCTCTCAATCACTTAACATACCTAAATTATAACTCACCCTAATGAGAGATTTACTCATCCATTTGGTTGTTTAATAATCTGGTTATAATGATTATGATTATAAATTAATAAGAGAAGAAAAAGAAAGGGATAAGAAAAGAGTGGTATGTCGACACACACACACGAACAATGATGATAATTAAAAACGAAATTTCGATTGAATGAGGAAGCTAAATAAGGGAAGGGGATTGAACTGAATTTAAACTATTTTAATAAAATTAATATTAAAATACAGAAGGTGGAGGAGAATAAGAGATATTGAAGAAGAAACTTTCATTAAAATAGAATTACAAAATAAAGAACTTACAAAATTACAAAAACGAAGGACACAAAAGTAAATGAAAACAAAGAGAGGAGGAAAGGTCTCTCAAATGAAAACTTGTGTATGGAAGGTCCTACCAAGACTTTGGAAAGTCTTTGGTCGTTCCAATATGATATCCTCTCTTCTGAAATGCCAACCCCTCTCACGGAGAGAAGTGGAGAGTATTTATAGCCCAAGGAGTGGACTATTTGCATTCCCAATCTGTCCATCCACTTGCATCGCCAATTTGGCTATTCAGACAGCAGAATCTTCACATATCACCTTCTTAAAAGTTGTAGAAAATAATGTTGGACGACTACTCTCAAAATATGGAGTCATTTGTAATTAAGGATCAAAAGTTATGTTGGGTTGAGTAAACAACGTTAAACTGTCCATTTCAATCCAGTCTTTTTGAATTCCATAATGTGAAAGGGTTTTTGAATATGAAGATGCCTTCAAATCTGAATGGTTTCTTCAAAAAAGTCTGCCACATATATCTCCTATTTAATACTGAAAAATATAAGCTCGATTTTATGCTTACATCATGAGAAATTTTATGCATACTATACTGATTTTAATTATCATCCATAATGGTGGGCTGGACATCAAAGTATATGTTGGGCCCCTTTTATTTGGATTTGGGACTTGAAATTTTTATCCAAGATGACATGGTCCCCAGAATTATGGTATAGAGTTAAGGTTTTTGGACTTCTGTATTGAGCCCAGTAAATCAATCTTCAAGGCTGGTTCAGTTTGTTCATAGATTCTTTGGTCTTGTTTCGGATGACCATATGACCCTTCAAATGGAAGAATTGGCTCATGGTACCTTCTAATTAAATGTTTTATATTGAAATTAGAATCCTAAAAAACATGAACCACACAATTTGGATCAGTATAGTGATAGTTATTATTAAAACATTAAACTGACTCAATTGGACTACTTCTAAAAATGCTCAAAAATTATACTTCATATTAAAACAGTAATATTTCACACAAATTATGCACAATTCATATAAAATCAGTAAAGGAGGAATATAATAAGTCATGAAAATATTAATAACATCAACTCCCCCACACTTATTTTTTTTCATGTCCTCATGTGCAACAAATATAAAAACATGACAAAATCATTTTTACTCACCAACAAATATTAAAATTTTGTTTTCTCCAATCAGGGAGGTTTTGACTATTTCACTCATCCATTTTTAATTCCACCACAAGTTGTTGCAGAAAAAATGTTCCAAAAATAATTCATTTTTTCATGCTCAAATTTAGAAATGGAAAATGTGGACACTCAAAACTCACACCTCTCAAGATGATAAAATTCATTTGTGGAAGTTCACTCTTTCACCAACCAAAAGTGAAAATCTTAGAGTTTCAAATGAGCTCTCAGCTTACAATCCCTATACAAAGTGAACAAGAATCAAGAGGTCTTTTAAGGGGTTTTTCTGTGGCTATGGGACAGTAGGAATATAATGTCCAAGAGAGAGAAGAAGAGGGTTAAAACACCAACATAGAAAAAGAAATGCACATTTTTTGAAATGAAACATGGAAGGAAATGAAAACACATATTTACAAGGTAATGATTGTGTGAAGAAAAACACAATAGAGGAAAAAATATAAAGGTACCGAGAAGATGAAATATTTACAAAACACAGAACTTCTCCCAATAGGAATATAATGCAAGTGTTCTTGTTTTTTTATTTTGCTTTTTTTTCTTTGTTTTTTCGAAAGTTGAACTTGGAATAGATCTCACACTCATAACCCAGCCCATGATTGATCTCCTCATGACACTAATTGTAATAGTTATAACAAGATCAAATGTTGAGGAACAGTGATTTTTGACCCACCCAAGACACAACCCTTTTTTTGATTGATTTTTTTTTTATTTTGATTTTTTGACTTTTTTTTGAATTTTTTTTGAACACTTTTCAATATCATTTGTACAATACATTCCCAAATACCAATTAATGACAACCCCCCCCCCCCCCACACTAAAATGGATGCTTGCCCTCAAGCATATGATAACACACCAGAAAGTAAGGAAATGATACCCAAAAATGAAATCCATTCCCCCCCCCACACTTAAATTTCAAAAACTTATGCAATGAAAATCCATGTTGATATTAGGTGGGATAAGGTATTGGGCTTGTAATGTGGTTATCAAAGAAAAGGTTTTCATAGGAATGAATGGGCTTTCAAAATGAGGATTAATGTAAGGGTAATGAGATTCTATTTGGCTATTGTGATTCTCATGTGGTTCAGAAAATGCCTCTATCATATTAATGCACGCTAAGGAAGGAAATTCATCTTGAAGGTCCACAAACTCAAGACTCACAAATGGGGGTGAAAACATAAATTTTGAAAAGATGGCCATAGGTGGCCTTGGCATGAAAGCAATTGTTTGTTCTCACAGTTTGGGAAAAGCATTTTCCAAATCAAAAAGTGAGCATTCAAAATTTGTTAATTTTGACACAAAATTCTTTATCCAAAGTCATGATAAAAATATCAAAATTTTTGAGATGAAAATATGTCTGTTAACTCCCCAAAATGGTTGGACAAAATTTCAAAACTCGATGGTGAGTAAGCATGACTCTTTTTTTTAATTTTTCAAGTAATTGTGTTTTTTGGTTTTTTTTAGTTTTTAAGTTTTTTTTTTAAAATACACACCCACACAAGAAAGAGAAAAAGAAAGGGTTTGATGAATAAAGTGGTAAAAAAATGAAAGAGGGAGGAAGAAGAAGAAAGAGGTAGAGAGAGGAAGAGATTGAGAGAGAGTTAAAGGGAAAGAGGAGCCCCCTGGTTTGGATTTGGCGGGTCGCCTTCTCCATCTAGTGGTGGGTCATCTAGAGAAGTTGGGGAGCCAGTGGAAGTTGATATTGTTCCAGGATTGCATGTCCTCTCATGGTGATGCTTTAACCGATGTCCATTAACCGTGAATGTCCTTTTGGAAGAGTGGTCTTAGACTTGCACTGCACCAAATGGGTAAACGTTAGTAATAACAAAAGGACCTTCCCAATGAGAATTAAGCTTACCTGGATGAAGATGAAATCGGGAATTGAAGAGCATTACCTTTTCACCTTCATGAAATACCTTTCTCAGGATGTGTCTGTCATGGAGTACCTTATCCTTCTCTTTGTACAGATTGGAATTCTCATAGGATTCAAGTCTAAGCTCCTCCAGTTCAGCCAATTGCAAAAATCTTTCTTCACCAGATTTTTCACAATCAAAATTACAGGTTTTCACAGCCAAAAAAGACTTATGTTGGATTTCAATAGTTAAGTGACACGCTTTACCAAAAACTATCCTAAAAGGAGACATCCCAATGGGTGTTTTATAGGCAGTTCGATAAGCCCAAAGGGCTTCACCAAGTCTCTCAGTCCAATCTTTTCTGGTGGGTTTTACAATTCTCTCAAGTACCCTTATCACTTCTCTATTAGAGAGTTCAGCCATGCCATTTGTTTGGGGGTGATATTTAGTTGAAGTTTTATGTACATCCCCATTCTTTTTCAGAAGAGATTCCATAGTTCTATTTAAAAAATGGGTTCCTAGGTCACTGATCAAGGAACATGGTGTGCCAAATCTTTGGAAGATGTGGGTCTTTAGGAACTCACTAACAGTATGAGAAACATCCTTCCTAGTGGGTTTGGCATCAACCCACCTTGAAACATAATAGACTGCAAGAAGAATGTATGAGAATCCATTGGAAGGGGGAAATGGTCCCATGAAATCGATACCCCAAACATAGAAGATCTCACAGAAAATTAAAGTCTTTTGGGTCATTTCAATTCTTTTGGATATTGTGAAGATCTTTTGGCAAGTGGGACATGATTTATAGAACTCATGTGAGTCCTTGAAGAGTGAAGGCCAGAAGAATCCAGAGTCTAGGACCTTTCGGTAGGTCCTTTGTGGTCCAAAGTGTCCACCTCCGGGAAGTGAGTGACAGAATTCTAAGATTGAAGAATGCTCATTTTCATCAACACATCTCCTAATTACCATGTTTGCCCCAGTTTTCCAAAGTTTATTTTCTTCCCAAAAATAGTATTTTGAATCACTTTTCAACTTCATTTTTTGTTCTTTTGAAAAAATTTCAAGAAAACACCAGAAACCAAGTAATTTACAATTGGGGCATACCATGGTAGTTTTGGAGTGAGAGATGAAAGGTACTCAATTGGAAATTCAGGATCAATGATTTCAAAATGAGGAGAATTAGGAATTCTACTCAAGTGATCATCCATGGGGTTTTCTTTTCCAGGTCTATCTTTGATTTCAAGGTCGAACTCTTGGAGAATTAGAATCCATCTTATTATCCTTGGTTTGGAATCACTTTTCTTGAGTAAGAACTTAATAGCAGAATGGTCTGTGAATATGATGATTTTGGCACCTAAGAGATAGGGCCGAAATTTATCTAAGGCATAAACCACAGCTAAAAGTTCGTTTTCTGTCAAAGTGTAGTGAGATTGAGTTTCATCCAATGTTTTTGAGGCATAATAGATGACATGAGGAATTTTTTCTCTTCTTTTACCAAGAACAGCCACAACAGCTCTATCAAAAGCATCACACATCAATTCAAAGGGTAATGACCAATCTGGGGGTTGGATTATCGGGGAAGATGTGATAGATGTTTTGAGTTCAATGAAGGCTCTCTTGAAAACCTCATCAAAATGGAATGTGACATCATTTTGGAGCAAACGAGTGAGTGTGAGGGAAATTTTACTGAAGTTATGGATGAATCTCCGATAGAAACCGGCATGACCGAGGAATTAACGGATGTCTCGAACAGAAGTGGGTGGAGGAAGTGATTGGATCACTTTAATTTTGGCAGGATCGACTTCAATACCATCTTTTGAAACTATGTTCCCTTGAACAATCCCATTTGAAACCATGAAGTGACATTTTTCAAAATTTAACACAAGGTTACACTTGACACACTTTTGAAGGACTAGAGAGAATGAATGCAAGAATGACTCAAATGACTCACCATAAATGGTGAAGTCATCCATGAAGACTTCCATGCAGTGTTCTATGAATTCTGAAAAGATACTCATCATACACCTCTGGAATGTTTCAGGAGCATTGCAAAGTCCAAAAGGCATTCTTCTATATGCATATGTTCCAAAGGGGCATGTGAAAGTAGTATTTTCTTGGTCCTGAGGTGAGATTGGGATTTGAAAATAGTCGATGTACCCATCAAGAAAGCAATAGTGTGACTTTCCGGCTAATCTTTCTAGCATTTGATCAAGTAATGGAAGAGGGTTGTGATCTTTTCATGTTTCAGCATTCAATTTTCGATAATCGATGCATACACGCCATTTGTTCTTCACTCGAGTTGTGACTACCTCTCTATGTTCATTTGTGACAACAGTTATCCCGCCCTTCTTAGGTACAACTTGAATTGGACTAACCCATTCACTATCAGAAATTGGGTAGATAATACCATCTTGAAGAAGCTCAGTGATCTCTTCCCTAACTACCTCAAGGATGAGTGGATTCAGTCTTCTTTGTGGTTGTCTAATTGGTTTGGATGATTCCTCAAGATGGATGTGATTCATGCAAAGGGCAGGGTTGATTCTTGGTATGTCATCTAGGGTCCAACCTAAGGCTTTTTTGTTTTCCTCCAACACTTGAACAAGTTTGGACTCCTCGGTTTCAGTAAGTGTAGAAGAGATAATGACAGGATATGAGTGATCATGGAAGAGGAATGCATATTTTAGGTGTGCAGGAAGAGGTTTCAAATCAGTCTAATCTTTCACTTTTGGGATAGACACCTCAGGGATAAAATAAGGGACTTCATTTGCTTCATATTAATTTTTCTTAATACTGTCCAAGGTGGATCAGTAGATATTAGAGTTGATGTGGGATTCAAGAGAGTTTTCAAGTTCTTCTAGATTTATGGAGTCTATGAATAAAATTTCCACGTCAACTTCACCATTTATGACTTTGTTAATCATGGTGCAGATTTCACAAGATCCTTTATCATTAGAACATGAAGAACATGGTGGATTGGGGTTCGATTGACTCTTAGAAGTGTCCTCAGAAGCATGGATTGAGAATGTAGAGTGATCCTCAGATGGGTATCGCATGGCTTGGAAAATGTTGAACGTGACCAGTTGGTCACCTAATTCCATGGATAAGATGCCTGAATGGACATCAATCTTGGTTATCGCAGTCATGAGGAATGGTCTTCCTAGAATTAGGGGAGATCGAGAAGAGTTCGTCTCAACTTCCATGTCAAGAACGTAGAAATCAGTAGGGAAGATAAGTTCATTGACTCGGACAAGGACATCCTCAATTATTCCCTCAGGACTAGCTGTGTTTCGATTGGCTAACTGAATGACAACACCCATTGGGTGCAGGGGTCCTAGACCAAGGTTGGAGAATATGGATCTGGGCATGACATTAATTAAGTCTTCTAGGTCTATGAGTGCATCATCAAAGTTGGAACTTCCAATTTGGCATGGGACTGTAAAGGTCCCTGGATCTTTGCACTTTATGGGAATAGACTGCTGGGTGTAAACATTTTCAAAGGTCCTAAGTTGCCTCTTGTGGGTACACAACTCCTTGAGAAACTTGGAATACTTAGGAATTTTTTTATGCATCTAAGAGGGGAATGTTGACTTCAACACGTCTAAACATGTCGAGTAATTCAGGATCAGGTTCAAAGGACTTCCTTGGTTTAGAAATAGCTTGTGGAAAAGGAATTAGGTTCCTAAGTGGAATGGAAGGAGGTGATGGAATAGATTCAGATTCCTTTTCAATTTAATTTTTCTTTTCATTTTCTAGGTCAACATTAAAAGGAGGGTTTGAGGATTTATCTTGAGGCATAGCAAGTTTCTTTCCTAATCTAAGTGCAATTGCACTTACATTACCCTTGGGGTTGGGTAATGGTTGAGCTGGGAGTTGGGAAGAATTTGATTGTTGTTGCTGGCTCAGGTGGGATGCAAGTTGACCTATTTGAGTTTCAATGTTTTTAAGGCTAGAACGGGTGAAGGAGGCATGATCTTCCCCTTCACTTTCCCATGGTTGCTTGGAAGAAGAGGCTTGTCCCGGATTGGTATTTCCTTGATTTTGGTTCTTGTTAAATTGATTGTATTGGTTTTAGAATTGGGAAGGCTCACTAGGATAATGGAATCCAGGAGGAGGATTGTTCCTTTGAGGTTGAGGAACAAAAGGATAAGGTTGATAGAAGTTACCACCACCTTGACCATATTGGAATTTGTTTGGGTTTTTAGGAGGGAATTGAGGGGGTGAGATATGGGATTACCATACCTAAGGCCTTGGTTATAGGAAGAAGAGAAGGGCTCGGAGTGAGGTTGGTTAAAGTTTCTAACAAACTGTCCTGATAGTTGAGGATTGGTGTTCCGCTGAGCATATGCTGCATTGAGCTCCATTGGTCCAGATGAATCGGGCTGATCCTCTTGAAGTTGTGGACATGTGTCTATTGGATGAGCTGGGGAGTTGCAAATTCCACAGTTTTTGACAGGTCTAGGAAACATTGATTGCGGATAAGACGAGGTTGGGGATTTGGTGGCCACAACTAGTTGTCGCACAAGACCTATAAGTTCACCCATCCACTCGGTCATCTTGTTCAGCTCAATTGATTGATTATCTTGGGCTTTTTTGACTTCAGCATGTGCTCGAGTATGGAATTGTTGTGTGTTTGCAGCCATGTTACTTATGAGATCTCTTGCAGCTGCGGGAGTTTTATCAACTAGAGAACCTCCACTTGCGGCATCAATGAGAGTTCTCTCCATAGCCAATAAACCCTCACATAAGTATTGGATCAAGAGTTGGTCAGGGATTTGATGATGTGGGTAGGTTGCAACAAGCTTTTTAAACCTCTCCCAGTACTCATGGAGTGATTCATTGGGGAATTGACGGATACCGCTTATTTCCTTTCGGATAGAAGCAGTACGAGAAGCAGGAAAGAATTTCTCTAAGAAAAGCCACTTCATGTCATTCCATGTGGTTATAGAACCAGGAGGTAGGTAGTAGAGCCATGACTTAGCAGTGTCAGCTAGGGAAAAGGGGAATTCTCGGAGTTTGATTTGTTCTTCAGAAACCCCTTGAGGCTTCATGGTAGAGCACACTACTTGGAACTCTTTAAGGTGGAGATGTGGATCCTCACCGGATAGCCCGTGGAAATGAGGAAGAAGATGAATCAAACTCAATTTGAGTTCGAAGTCAGCCTCTATGTTTGGATATTGAATACCAAGGGGTTGGTAGTTCATATCAGGGGCAGCGAGTTCTTTAAGGGTTTGTTCCCTAGGATTGGCCATTTCAAATTCAACTGGTTGGATGAGGACTGGTTCTTGAATAATTTGAGTATCTCTTATGTTCCTCCTAAGTTGGCGAAGTGTTCGCTCAATTTCAGGATCAAACAAATCCAAGGATTGTTTGGAAGGATACGGGGCATTCAGAGAGATTTTGGAAGAAAGAGGAAGTCGGGTTTTTCTTTGAATTTTTTCAGTTTATGATTTTTAAGAGGAAGACGGGTTTTTCTTTGTGATTTTTTTTCAATTTTTTTTAAAATTTTGTTTTTTTTTTGGTTTTTTATTACAATAACCAGAAACTAACGAATAATTAAAGCACCATCCCCAACAACGGTACCATTTGAAATTCACGGCCGATTGTCGCCAATCGACCGGTCAAAGTTCTGGTGCTCTGCTAATGTGTATAGCAGCACTCAGGTCAAATCCTCAGCGATGATACTTTGTAATAATCGTTTGTTTTTAGTTGATTGTATTTTGATTAGGGGTGTTTGTTTTCAAAGATTAATTGAAATGACTAAATGATTTAAAAAATTGATAATAATTGGGGTGAGTTCATTATTAGGGAGTTAATCCTGTGATATCCTTGAGTTTTTCTTTATATTGCATTTAAATTAACACCAACTTCACAAGTTGACGTCGATTAGAATTCATAAGTGTTAAATCTTTAATACAAGACTTAACTTAACTAGGATTCTAAACTCAATCATTACTTGTCTATGGTAGTGTATTTATGGTTCCAAAAATCCATGGAAACCACTTTCTAAACAAAAGATGTCATTAATCCATGACATATTAAGTCCAACATACACAATGTTAATTTAAAGAATATTCATCGAGCAGAAGCTCTCAATCACTTAACATACCTAAATTATAACTCTCCCCAATGAGATATTTACCCATCCATTTGGGTGTTTAATAATCTGGTTATAATGATTATGATTATAAATTAATAAGAGAAGAAAAAGAAAGGGATGAGAAAAGATTGGTACGTCGACACACACACACGAACAATGATGATAATTAAAAACGAACTTTCGATTGAATGAGGAAGCTAAAGAAGGGAAGGGGATTGAACTGAATTTAAACTATTTTAATAACATTAATATTAAAATACAGAAGGTGGAGGAGAATAAGAGATATTGAAGAAGAAACTTTCATTAAAACAGAATTACAAAATAAAGAACTTACAAAATTACAAAAACGAAGGACACAAAAGTAAGTGAAAACAAAGAGAGGAGGAAAGGTATCTCAATTGAAAACTTGAGTATGGCAGGTCCTCCCAAGCCTTTGGAAAGTCTTTGGTCGTTCCAATATGATATCTTCTCTTCTGAAATGCCAACCCTTCTCAAGGAGAGAAGGGGGGAGTATTTATAGCCTAAGGAGTGGACTGTTTGCATTCCCAATATGTCCCTCCAATTTTATCGCCAATTTGGCTATTCAGACAGCCGAATCTTCGAATATCTCCTTCTTCAAAGTTGTAGAAACTAATGTTTTCCGACTACTCTAAAACTTTGGAGTCATTTGGACTTAAGGATAAAAATTTATGTCCGGATGAGTAAACAAAGTTAAACTGTCCATTTCAATCTAGTCTTTTTGAAGTCCATAATGTGAAAGGGTTTTTGAATATAAATATGCCTTCAAATACGAATGGTTTCTTCAACAAAGTCAGCCATATATATCTCCTATTTCACACTGAAAAATCACAGCTCGATTTGATGCTTACATCATGATATATTTCATGCATACTATACTGATTTTAATTATATTCCAGAATGGTGGGCTGGAATTCAAAGCATATGTTGGGCCCCTTTTATTTGGAGTTGAGACTTGAAATTTTTATCCAAGATGACATGTAGTGTCTCCCAAATTATGGTGGAGATTAAAGGTTATTGGAATTCTGGATTGAGCCCAGTAAATCAATCTTCAAGGCTGGTTTAGTTTGTTCACAGATTCTTTGGTCTTGTTTGGGAGGACCATATGACCCTTCAAATGGAAGAATTGGCTCATGGTACCTTATAATGAAATGTTTTATATTGAAATGAGAATCCTAAAAAACAGGAACCACACAATTTGGATCAGTATAGGGATAGGTATTATTAAAACATTAAACTGACTCAATTGGACTACTTCTAAAAATGCTCAAAAATTATACTTAATATTAAAACATTAATATTTCACACAAATTATGCACAATTCATATAAAATAAGTAAATGGGGAATATAATAAGTCATGAAAATATTAATAACATCACCTTAAATTTTTGAATCCCGCCTCAAGGTTCCCTAAATGATTCCTCCTTTAAATAGATATATCCTTATGAAATATGAGTTCCTAGGGGACTTTTTCTTATCCAATGGAGTTTTTATTTATGCCTCAATCATCCTCAGAAACAATATCATCAACACTCATATCTAGGAAAATTTCTCTAAGAATGGATTAGAAAATGTTGATGTATGTTATTGATAAGCCTAGGTACCCTAATATCAAAACCCCTATGAGATTCTTGAAAATGGAAGCTTCTACACCTCATGGCCCCAAAAAACCTTCAAATTTGACACATAATCCTTGGGGGTAGAATAATATAGGGAAATAACTTATGTTTCCATTAAATGAGAGACTGTTTCCTATCCACCTCTCCTCTCACCCTAATAATAGATGGGATTCGTTGTGTGTAAGTCTCATCCAACATTTGAGCTATAAGTCATTAAACTATGTAACCCCATATATCCTTTTCATAAGATATTAAACTATACAATAACATCCTCAAAATATGATTTTAAATAGTACCCTTACTCTATTTTCCAAGCATTTGATTCCCTAGGCCATAATCCTAGAATGACTCATGTAATGAGAATGGGATACCATAAAAGAGAAGATTCCCTTACATATGGTCTGCTTATACAGGTGATCCTGACACCACCCATTTTTGTTACTACATTTTTGATATAACAATAATTACCACATGACATAAAATAGCAAGGATTGGTCCCAAAACATAAACCAAAACTTTTCACTCTAACTATGTGGTTTTTGTCCAAATCTTCCAATTGGGTACATATGAAATCTCTCTGCGGATCTGTAACGACACAAAATTTTGAATAATATTTTTTTCCGGAATTTGTGTCTTCTTTTATTGTGTTCTCAACAAAACTATATTCTTTTATTAATGATGTGAGTATAATTAAAATGAGACCAGTGTATTTTGACTGTTATATGATCATTGGTAAATATTACTATTGGAAACTATGCTCTTAACATTATGATTATTGTTTATAATTACAAATGACCATGGTTAATTAATACAAAAATAATAATCGATGGCCTCATCTAGTAGAATCGGGCCATACGAAGCCCATCAATTGGATCTTGGGAAAGAGGTAGCATCACTGGGCTTTACTCTGGACCAAGCCCGTGTAATTGCCTTTGGGAGAAGTTCTAGCGGACATAAATCACCACTCGGGCGATGTTGTCCAAGCTACCCCAAGATTCTATCATTATTTGACACCTTACTCTTAGATCATATGCATTTGTTATAAGGGGATATGTAACGAGGCCTTATTTACTATGTGTAATACTTTTGTATAAATAATATTGCTATTTCTTATTATGGTAAATTTTTTGAATTTCAAATATAAAAATAAATAGAGGATGAATTTTCAGAAGTTTCATATTATTGATGAATATTGAAAAAAATTGTATTTTAAAATATTTTTTATACTTTAAATAATTAATAGTTCGAAATAATTTTCAAAAAACGGACATATACAGTTGTGATCAGCAATAAATTTAGAGTTTGATAAGACAGACTTATTTTTTGGTGAATATAAAATTATGAATAGTAATATTACCCTTTTGAATAGTAATATGAACAATGGAATAATAACCTAAAATAATTAAATATAAATATAATTTAGGCATCTTGAATGGAAATGTGATATAATAGCATAAGTAAATAACTGTTTTAGAAATTAATAATTAAGTATTAGTATTTTTTCTGATAAATTGTATTTTTATTTAAAAATTAAATATCTCATATTTAGAAAATTATTTTTTATAAAATGGACTTTGTTTTTTAATTAAGAACATCAAAATTTGGTTAAAGTTAATTTATGAAATTTTTATAAAATGTTTTGTTTTCAGTGAATAGTAAAAATACATTTTTTGAGTGTTTGGTGTGCTTTATGACATCATAATGATGTAATATGTAATTTAAAATTCAGGTTGACTTTTTTGGATTAAAATATTATATGAGGTTTTCCAATTGGCTAAAACCATTGGCAAATACCATGGTTATTCCCTTGGGTTTTCTAATACCATTAATTATGTGTCCCATTGAAATTAATAAAATATTCCCTCAATTTTGTTATAAATACCAACCCATTCCTTCATTAATTTAATTAAAAACTCCTCCTCAGCTAGTATCTTGTATTTTTACCTCCCAATGAGTCTTACCAAGGTGCCCTAAATCCCCCTAATTTACCAACATTCATGTTTTTTAAGTTACTCATCATGTTATGGGAACCTTTCACCCACCTCTTTCAGCCAAAACGTCTTTTATGATATGTATTTTAATTTACATTTTTTGATGTTGGGGTATATTAAAATATATATTTATTTCTTCCCATTTTATGTACAAATTATTAGAGACACTTTTATCTCTCATCAATAGAGTTTCTGTATTTTTAAGCAACGACGTTTGGCTGCCAAATTTTCGTAAGGCAATTTACAACTTCTATTTTTCTTTCAAATTCACTTTTATGTTGTATGTCTTGAAAATTTACATACCATATTCTTATATCCATGTTATTATGTCTATATACTATATTATTACTCTTTTATGAATGGGTGAATTATGTCCCCTTTATTTTTAATTATTTTTAAAACCATGTTGCATAGTCGTTATGCTGTAGAAATTTCGTCTCAAAACCTCTCTCTTTTTTTCTCATTAAATAATCTTAATTTCTTTACGTGAATGAAAAAACCTATTTTTATTTCTAGTGTTATTAATAAAGACATAAAAATTATATATTTGATTCTATAATTGACATACATAAAACCCTCATTCTATTTCTGTGGGTTATGAATGATATAATGATCATGTTTTTAGTCACTTTTTAAAAAGTTGTGATTTTTATATGAAACCCATTTATTTTATTCATTTGGGTTATTTATTAAATGTTTGATTATTATATATGTGGATCAAATGAAAATAAATAAATATTATGGTTATTCCCTGATAGCACTCAAATGTATTGCGTAATGAAATTAATCTCTAGATATTACAAGTTTTATGATACCTTGGTGAATAACCTTTGTAATTTTTATGAAACCTTGGGGATGGACCTTGGTGATATGAATATTAAAGTATAAATTAAATTTTGTATCCGCATTTTCATTTTATTAATCATGTTGTTTTTATAATGATATGACTCTCTTTATATTTCTCATGTCATTATGTATTTCATCAAGTTATTATTGATATCACAAGTAAACAGATTCCCATGTTTACCCTTACTGGTCCTTCTTCTGGCCCTTTGCTTTGATGTTTGTCACCAGGTTATGATATGAAGTAATTGCACCTAGGATTAACTTTTCAAGAATAATTTCAATATTATTAAAATAATTTTATATGTTTTCCTGTGTTATGTACATTTTTTCATGGCACTGGACATTAAAGATCCACTATTTGTAAAATAAAATGAAAAGTTATTTAATAAAAAGGCGGGATGGAATAGTTTGTATCAAAGGATAGTTTATTTGTTTGTGGAAATTAGTGTATGAAAATTTAATTAATAACCCTATAAAAAAATTTAAATATAGGGAAAATTCCTAGTATTTTGGTGAAATATTAAGTAAGTGGTTTCAGAATAAATAAATCCTTATCTACATACGAAAAAGTAGATGTAGATCTTATACATTTGGATCTTGGGGTAAAACCTAAAAACACCTCTTTCATCTAGAATCGAACAAAAAATAGTGCACGAAAATGGGCCCTATTTCACACTTGTTTTGAAACTCTCATGGGATATTTTTTATTAATCACAAGATTTTTATGAATCATTATGAAGGATTTTTAGAGAAATGTAATTGTTGTTAAAGAATAATATGTTTAGGCATTATGTTTTAAGATATAAAAATCCTTTATAGATAAAAGAGTGTTAAATGAAATATGTATTTTACTGTGGTTTTATTCTTTTATAAAATGGTGGGAAATAGGAGGATCTATGAAAATGGTGACCACAATGGACCATGTGCTGATGGCCCTCCGATGGAAGCCAGAATGGAAAATTTCCTAAGAATGATGACCTAACTGACTCAAGTTATGGGAAATAACATGAATACAAATGAGAGACTAAAATCACCCAAAAGGTAATAACATTATGTTTAGTCCTTTATACAACAATGACCACCAACCCTTAGTGGATCTACCAACCCTTTGATTTCTAAATAGTGGAACGGATCTATCGAGGAGATCTTTTCTATGATTTACTATTTAGAACAACAGAAGGTCACCCTAGTTGTTTACCACTTAGAGGGAGAATATGAACAGTGGTGGAAACTGATTAAAAACATAATTCTAAGAGTTTATGTTGAATATATGGAGTGGGAAGAGTTCATAGGGATCTTTTAAATTAATTATTTCCCTTGTTTGATGAGAAAAAAATGGGGAAGGAAGTTCTCGAGCAAAAGCAGAAGTGGAATTAATCTGTTTGAAGCTACGAGATGAAATTCACCAGACATTCTCATTACACCCAATATTTATAATGGATACTAATTGGAAGGTATATATATTCTTTGTTGGACTACGTCCTCAACTTTAGAATAATATATCCAACCGAGACTATTATAGCTATGAGGATATTGTGTGGAGTGTTATGAAAATCGAACAAGAGTTCGGTGAGATGCAGTCATCTCATAAATCCAATGATAAGAAGAGATCAATGGATCCAAGATTAGTTAGGATATTTGATCAGAGAATATGAGGTAAGAAATTGAAACATACCACATTTAATAAATGTTGGAATATGCATTCAAGGAACTGCTTGCTCGGGAGTGAGAAGTGCTACAAGTGTGGAGGAGATGGCCATATCGTGCAGAATTACCATTGTGAGGTGAAACCTAAACTTCCCAAAACTAATGTCAAAGTTAAAATGCTTCATTACCTACCTAAATTCTAATTCTATAAGTGTGGAAAAATGGGTTCTTTTCTAATGACATTCTAAATTTGAGGGTAGTGGAGGGGAATGACCATCGGCCTCAGCATAGGCCAAGGGAGAGAGGTAATGCTTTTTCAATCATGAAAGATAATTTTGAAGCTCCAAATTATGTGGTGGAAGGTACTCTTATTGTTCTCTAAAAGCTATAAAATACAATGTTTGATTTTGGTTCTACTTATTCCTTTATTTCCCCTATGTTTGTAAGGAATTTAGAATCAACCCTTGAATTTGTAAAAGTAGTGTTCTTAGTCAATACTCTTGGTTGGGTTATCCAAGAATCATTAGTGTTTAGAAATTATATTATTTACATTAGAGAGAAAAATATTATCACAAATCTAGTAGTCAATCCCATGCTAGAATTCAACATTATACTCGGGATGGACTAGCTCTCAGTGTATAATGCTAAGTTTAAATGAAGAAGTAAGGAAATCTCACTAGTCTTGAATGGGAAACCTATAGTTATCTTACAAGGAGAGATATATCAACCTAATATTTGTCTAGAAGAACCTCTTTTATACTTCTCTATTTAGTTTATCAGTTAATAGAAATAAATAAATGAGTGTATAAGGATAGAAAATGTCCCCATCGTCCATGAATACATTGACGTATTCCATGAGGAGTCACCTGAAACTCCCCCAGAAAGAGAGGTAGAGTTATACATTTAAATCATACCTAGATCTCTTCCTATTTCAAAGACCCCATATAGGATGGAGAATGGGGAGCTGAAGGTATTAAAGAAGTAACTACAAAATATTTTGGAGAATGTTTTTATCCAGCCAAGTGTGTCTCCTTGGGGATCACTTGCTCTCTTTGTGAAGAAGAAGGATGGATCAATGTGGATATGCATTTATTATAGAGAACTGAATGAGATAAAAATGAATAAAAAATACCCACTTCCAAGAATTTATGACTTATTTGACCAACTTTGTGGGGCTCAATTCTCATATAACATTGATCTTCAATCTGGTTATCATCAATTGAGGGTTAAGAAAGAAGATATTCCAGAAACTGCTTTCCGATAAAGATATGGGAATTATGAGTTTGTGGTTATGACATTTGGATCGAAAGATGCTCATTCTATTGTTATAGATTTGATGAATATAGTATTTAATGACTACCTTGATAACTTTTTGGTAGTTTTTATTGAATATATTATGATATATTCCAAAATTCAGAAGGACCATTAAGATAATCTAAGGGTTATTTTTCAAACTTACAGAAGGAGAAGATTTTTGTAAAGTTCATCAATGTGAAATTTTGTAAAAAAAGTTTCTTTATTGGGGAACATTATATCCAATGAAGGAATCAAATATGACCCTACAAAGATAATGGTTGTGGTGGAATGGTCTCACCCTACAAAAATAACTAAGATTCGCAGTTTCATTGGATTATTGGGATATTATAGTAGGTTCATTAAAAAAATTTCATGAATTTCTAATCAAATAACCAAGTTAACTCAAAAATGTGTTAAATTCATCTGGATAAATGAGTGCGAGGAAAATTTCCAAGAGCTGAAGAAGATATTGATTACTAAAACCATGCTAACTCTGCCCTCTATAAGATAAGGATTCGATATTCTTTAGTGATGCGTCTATTAAAGGGATTGGGTGCGTCCTTATGAAAAATGTCTAGGTGATTATTTATTCATCTTAACATTTGAAGACACATGAGAAGAAGTATCACACACATGATGTTGATCTGGATGTAGTTGTTTTTAGTATGAAGATATGGAGGCACTGTCTTTATAGGGAGAAATGTGACATATTCAAAGAACATTAATTTTTGAATTATATTTTCACACAAAAGTAATTGAACACGAGACATAAGAGATGGTTTGAACTTCTTAAAGATTATGAATGTTCAATTCATTATCATCCAGAAGAGAAAACAAAGTCATTGATATATTAAGTAGGAAAGACCCAGTGGTTCTATCCATGATGATGATTCAAATATTTCATTTTATCAATGACCTAGTAAAGATAGACATGGGTATTGTAAGGGAAGGGACATCATCAACCCTAACCCAAATTATTTCTCAAATTTCATTACTAGAGAGGGTCAAGAAATATCAGAAAAAATATCCTTTATTATAGATGAAGTTTGAGGATGTAAAGGATGGGAAGTTTCTTGATTTCAATATTGATCAAGAAGGTGTACTGACATTTCATACCAGACCATGTGTTCAATCTATTGTATAAATAAATAAGGATCTGATGGATGAATCTCATATCTATACTTTTTATATAAGTATTGTAATAATAAAAATGTATAGGGACTTTCGTGGTCATTTTTTGTGGGATAATATTTAAGGGTAGATTGGTGACTACACTATAAGGTTCTTAGTAGTCATTATGTTAAGGAAGAGAGACAAATTCCTAAAGGTATATTACAAACACTACCCATAACCGAATGGAAGTGGGACAATATCACTATGGACTTTGTCACTAGTCGCCTAAGAAATTCCAAAAGAAACAATGTGACATGGGTTATAGTGGACCATCCCACCAAGACTACCCATTTTTTCTCTACTTGAGAAGTTTTTTATCATGATCAACTTGCCTTGATTTACGTGATAGAAGTGGTAAGGCTTCATAGAGTTCCACTTTATATCGTATCTGATCGTGATCCAAGATTCAAATCAAAATTCTAGATAATTCTTCAACTTTCTCTGAGTACCAAATTGAATTTCAGTATGGAATATCACCTTCAAACTGATGTCCAATCTAAAAGGACTATTCAAACACTTGAGGACATGTTGAGAACATTTTGAATAGAATTTAAAGGTAAATGGGATCAACATCTCCCATTAGTTTATTTCTCTTACAATAGTAGCTTCCACTCAAGAATTCAAATGGAAACTTATGAAAATATATATGGGAAGCGATGCAGAACTTCTATGTGAGGCGATGCAGCTGGTGAGGGAAAGATTATTGGGCCTGATCTTGTTCAAGTGATGATAGAAAAGGTTCATTCCATCCAGCAACACGTTAAGGATGCCTAGAGTCGGCCAAAGAGCTATGCCAAAAATTGTTGAAGGGACATGGAGTTTGATTATGGTGACATGTTCTTTCTTAAAATTCACCCTTAAAAGATACTCATGATGTTTGGGAAGAAAGGGAAGCTCATCACTAAGTACATTGGACCCTATAAAATCCTTGATAACATAGAAGCATTGGCCTATTTTCCTGCACATCCTTCAAATATAGCACAAGTTCATGATGTATTCCATGTATACCTCTTGAAGAAGTACATACTTGACCCTTCACATGTACGAAATATAGAGGTGGCACATTTGGAACATTACTTCTCTTATGAGGAGGAGCCAGTGGATATCTTGGATCGTAGAGACAAGTATCTATGCAACAAGACTACCCACCTTGTTAAAGTGTTTTGGAGGAACCAAAAAAGTGAACAAGGCACATGGGAACTAGAGGAGTCTATGAGGAAGAAGTAACCCCACTATTTATCTTCTAAGGTATGCGTTGAAATTTCAGGGATTAAATTTATTAAGGGGAAGAATTTAATGACCCGATATTTTGAATAATATTTATTTCCTGAATTTGTGTGTTATTTTTTACTCAAAAAAAACTATATCCTTTTATTAATGAAGTGAGTAAAATTTAAATGACATCATTGGTTTTTTACTATTATATGAATGTTGGTCAATATTATCATTGGAAAATGTACTATCACCGTTATGATTATTGTTTATAAATACAAATGATCATGGTTAATTATTATAGAAAGAATAGTCGATTGCCTCATCCATTAGAATCGGGCCATACAAATCCCAACAATTGGAGATTGGGAAGGAGGTAGGATCACTGGGCTTTCTTCTGGACCAAGCCCAAGACGATATTCAAAATATAATCATGAACATAATCACCTTCAGGAGAAGTTCAAGCTGATAGAAATCACCACTTCAGTAATGTTGTCCGAGCCGCCCAAAGATTCTATCACCATTTCACAACTTACTCCTAGGTCCTATGTAGGTGTTATAAGGGGCTATGTAATTAGGCCTTAATTACTTTATGAAACCCTTTTATATAAATATAAATTTTATTTCTTATTATGGTAATTTTTTGAATTTAAAATCTAAAAATAAATCTGGATGATTTTTTAGAAGTTTTATATTATTGACGAATTTTGAAAAAAGTACATTTTAGAATATTTTTTATACTTTAAATAATTAATAATATGAAATGATTTTCAAAATATAGACATATACAGTTGTGATCAGTAAGAAATTTAAAGTATGATAAAATAAACATAATTTTTGGTGAATAGTAAATTATGAATAGTAATATTACCCTTATGAATAGTTATATGACCAATGGAATAGTAAACTCACTTAATTATGTATAAATATAATTTAGGAATCTTGAATGGTAATGTGATATAATAGCACAAGTGAATAACTATTTCTTATGGACAGTTAAGAGGTATTCTGTCACGAAAATATTTGTGGGTGGCACTCAATCGCCTCTAAAATTGTTAGTTTCTATATCCTGGAATCCCTTAGAAACCCAATTATATCCACAAGAAGATTCATAGGGTTTAAATAATGACACTCTAGGGAAATAAATACCCTAATAGAAGTTGTTATCACCAGATTTTTTTAGTCCTAGGAGCCTCACAGGGCTTCAACAGATCTTGCAAGAGGCATTTCACAATGATTAGATGAAAGGATTGAAAGATAAACTACCTTCTAATTCTGACCTCCTTTATAGAGAAGGTGTGGGAGTTATAAATATCCACCCAATAATGGTTAACAATCATCTCCAATGCCTACCATAATGAATGTATTCATAATCAACCCCCCATGAAATCAATGAAATCAGGTAGGTGACACATGAAATAATAGTGAGAATCCACCACATCGATTTATACAAAATTAGGAAGATCCTATAATAGGTATCCCTACTAGATAGTAGAGATGAACATTGGGCCTCAGAATACATATAATGGGGTTCTACCACCATCCTGTAAAAATATTGACAATGGAAATGGGATTTCTAAAATAGTCATCATGCGTAAGACCTCTCTGAAAACTAAGGTAGATTCAAGACTGGCCACATTACTGTAGGGTATTGGGGGCTAGAAGAGGATCATTGTCAACCTCCTCACGAAATGGTGACCTTAGAAATAAAATTTGATCAGGGATCACATATATACACTAACTAAACATCTAGTCATTCTTATCCATGTACCCAGGGTCAATGTAGCTGGTACTATACATAACATTAGTGTGGAGGCCGGTAGGACATTAAAAAGATTGAGATATGTCATGTATACCCTACATAATTAGCACAAATATTTACCTTGTGACTAAAAGTATTTTACCTATTAGTCTATATAGTAGATCAAATAATTTATGAATAATATCCCTTACAAATATAATGTGATTTCTACTCTCACTTCTCATATTATGGATATGGAGAAACAAAAACCGCATACTTCTAGATACGAATCTGTATCCATCATGGGTAGGTCATGTTCTCCCAACATTATAATTCAATAATCCATTCTTCAACAGTTTAAAGGAATGATAAATCTACTACTACATATATCGCATTTCACCTCATGGTGTGGAATGATGTTAAGAAATATGGATAAAAATAAATTTCAATGATCAAGTGTTTCATCCAATCTCTAGAGGGAACCTCTTTCACATGGTAAAATTATCTGGCCCTACGTTCCATTTATAGCATATAATTTCATAGTTAGAAGTCTCTATATAGTTTTATCTCCACTGTATTGAAGAAAATCATCGTTTTACTCTTTAAATTATAGTATAGGTATGATGATCAAGTTCCTATCTTCATTTCCCAATGGAGAGTTATGACATACTACCTTTATGAGAATATTTCATAGGATCATCAATTAGGGATGTCTATGGAGAAAGTCCAAGATGAGTTGGTACCAACCATAATATCCCTAAGATATCTATGTGGATTTCTAGAATTATACAACAGAACTCAACTTTTGAAGGAATATTTGAAGTAGAACAAGAATAGGTTGTGCACATTACATTTTCCATAACATGTATGAAATCTTATAAAGTATGAAATAACTATTTTGACACTATCTCAGGCCCCATAGTTTTCCCCCATTTTGTAACATCTGCAAGAAAGGACACACTAAGAATAGCCTCACCATGAGACTACCACTCAATACATTAATCAGGTATAGGAACCTATAATTCCCTTGGTGGATCATAAGGACAAGGTATACTCCATTAAAGTATGTTCATATCCCAGGGTTTATCATTTGTTCCCTAGAAAATATTACCCCAATTTTTTCTGAATCCAATAGGCTCGAAGTGTCTAGACTCAATAATCATGAAAACTAATACCTATACCACATGGTCTATGGAAAAAACATCAAAGAGTGATTCTTCTTCAATGATTGGCTATAGGACCATGTATAGAATCACCTAGTCAAGTTGTTATATGTACCATTATAGGTGAAGTATATTTATACCACCCCTAATAGCATTGATGAGGACTTAAATAATTGGAAAAAATCCATGGATAGTGTAAGTATAATTAAATTGACTTTTTTTCTCATAAAATGGTTTGTCACACCCATAAAATTATCTATTCCCCTTTGTACAGAAAGTAACCTCTTATAGTCACCGCGTCCTCTCTAGCCATCCCATTTTCATCAAAACCATCCAAATTTAAAAATTATCGGATCTGAAAACCCTAGGGAAATTAGATTCCCCCACCAGTATCAAAACCAATCTCTATTTTTTGTGATGTCATCCCCACCCCTGATTTGAGAGAGGCCCCTAGAATTTGTCTCATCACAGAATATTCTTCTAATGAAAAACTAGAGTATGATTGTTTTTATTTATATCAGGATTTTTTTATCTTTTCTTAGTACCCAATGGTAAATAATTTTATGTAGCCACTATAGGAACCTCTAGGTATAAACATCAGAGGATGGGAATGATCCATTCTAGTATGCAATATATCTGATCTAGTAGTTCAGAATGGAGAATTCACATAATTGAAACTGAACATCAATACTTGCTTAGGGATCTGTAGGAACTATCATATCAGGACACTCGATCAGGTTCACCTATGAAACCAACTATATTTCTTAATAATGTATCTCAAACATAGAATCCATGTTCTTATACATGTCCACCAAATTCCGAATCTCAGTTTCCTACTACACAACCTTTGCTGTCAGATCAATAGTGAAACACTATGATCACCGGACTGGTATCGAAACCTCTTTAAATGGTACAAACTACACTCAAAATTAAAATGAGACCCATGGAAGGTGAAAATATTCACTAAAAATGTGTGATTTTATGAATCTCCTAATCAGTATACAAGATATTGTGGATCCATGATGCACTCCTCCAATCAAAAAATATTTGTGAGGATTCACTGAGGTCCTAAAGCACCCTCTCTAGTTAGAGACTATGGTATCTACCATAAATTTCTATCACATAAAGGAATATGATGATTAATAATTTCATTAAATCATTTGATTATCCAAAGAGGATTCTACTGCAATAATTTAGGAGAACATACACCCATAATGTGTTATAGACCTGTTTAATGGCATGGAAATCTATTAATATCATGTGGATACTAGCTCTAGGATCAATATAATCAATACCTAGACACTTCATAAGATGGGGATTCATTAGAGTATATTTGAATCTATTAAAACTGAAAAACATTGGGTTATGATTATACTGAGAAGAATCCACACAGAAGGATCCACCTATAGACTATATTTGGTGACCTGGTAGCAAGCACTGAGTTCATGATTCTCTCACAAGAAATTGCCTACAACACCCTATTATAATGGTTCTATCTCCATCTAATCATATAATTTTAATATTTGTGACACCAGTTACTTTAATAATACCTATGTGGTTTATTACGGTTACTTAATGGTGATTTTTATCCCTTTGACACTAGTGATTCCTACTACTTTGATGCTAGGTGTTAAAAAAGTAATGGAATGTAGATCCACAACGATAGAGTAGAGTGTATAACTGATGAAAATTATTTGGGTACAACCTCAATAGATCATTGGGAGTAATTGAATGCTCCCTTCATGATCATGTTGTCGGGAATGTAAAATTAGATGTTGTTTTGATAGAATTTCTATAGTATAGCAGGAATCCTAGGTCGTCTCTTGATGGATCCATAGATCATTAATTTTAAAAAGGTTTTTGATTATATTTTTATGAAATAGAAGATGGGATGATGTTTTTTTTGGTGGTTTATGATTTTATATCATAAATTGAAACTATAATAGCATGTGATAGAAACTGGTCTTAGAAATCATGATCAGCCCAGGAAAGTGTCCCTTAATGCTTAATCCATAATCTAACTCAAGGGAAATGGGAAGGATCATTGATTCCTTGATATATACACAATAGAACTAATACGTTACATGATTTATCAGAAGGCTAACACCTAGGACTTGATTAATCAATGATTTTGGTTACTCGAAACTGATCAAATTCCACAAAGTAGCATCGATGTAAGAACCAAACTCAATCAAGGTATCACATAAATAATGTGATGAGAAACCCATATTTGTGTCAATGAAAAAAAATCCACAAAAAAATAACATGAATAATTATGGGTTCAAAATTTATATTTAATCAACCGACATAATCTATCAACACATTCATGAAATAAAAGGGGTGAGAAATGAGATGAACATGCTCAAATCATCATTAGATCTTGGTTATTCATGAAATAATGAGGATTATAATTCTTTTTATTTTTATATGATCATACCAAAATAAAAACAATTCAAAATTCTGAAATTTAGAAAAATAGATAACAAACCAAAAATTTAAAATACCTTCTAATGATTGCAATCATGGAGCTCGAGATTACAACAATGAACACCCTAAAATTTCTCACCAGGAGGTTTTGAAGTACATGATGTAAAATATTTTGAAAATGGATGAATAATGATCTCAAATTGGACTCAACCTTACCTATAGTCATTCCAATATTTTCAATGATTTGTTGAGTGATTTTAAATGGAAATTTGGCATGTTCGATCCAAGAAATGTCATTTGTCTATTGGTGTAGGAAATATGTTAATGAGATATTTTTCCACCTTTTTGATTTGGTAAGTTGTGTAACATACAGTGTTTAAGATTTTATTTATTAGTATATTAATATAAAAATTCATTCAATATCAGAAATAAGAATATTAATAAGTCAAATTGAAATGAATATTAAATAATCAATTAACAATGTAAATAAATAAAAAATTTCCAGTTTTCAATCTTATTTATAATTTATTGAAATGAATTATTGTTTTCAAGAAATAAGATTGGAAATTTAAATTAATATATCAAATTTCAAAATATATTTTTTTCATATAAATATGGTGTTATTTTGTTTAAAATAATTTATAAATATAAATACATTTGTTTGATTATATATATGTGTGTGTGTGTGTGTGTGGTTTAATATTATTTTCTTTGAATCTAAAATGTTTATCACTAATCACTGTTGGTGAACATAAAATTTTATAAACATATTTGTACTGAATAATTGAAACATTAAATTAATTTTTTTATAATTTATTTATTAAATATAATTTAAAATATAAAAAAAGTAATAATATTGTCTTTTTTATAATTATAGATTCTCAAAAAAATAAATTATTGAATCAAGTAATAAATTATTCTAATATATATTTAACAAATATATATTTATAATGTTTATGTATTATGAATATTATGAATATATATATATATATAATTATGAATTAAATGAAATATATTAAAAATTAATGTAAACAAAAAAATATTATTAAATTAGTAAATCAAAAATATGAAATTCGAAAATAAAAAATGAGAACGCATAAAATAATAGAACAAATGATGATTAAATATAAATGGAAATGAGATAAAAATATTGAAAAGAAATAAAGAGATCTGAGGTGTCAATTTTGGAAAGGGGAGGGGAAATCGACATTTTTTGAGGAGTCAAGCTGAGAACAATGGGGGTGGAGCACTAATTATTGGTTCGACATTGGTCATTAGGATCTATTTTGGAGAGGGAATAAAATAAGTTAGGTTAGATGATCATAGATGAAAGTTAAACATAATAGATGGATCAAATTGAGCATGGATCAAGTGAAGTTGGGTTTCAAACACTGAATGGGTATGACAAAACTCTTCTTTGTCTTATTATTCTCTTATAATAACATTTTTAGAATATCAATGGTACATATTTTAATTGTATTATGTGTCTGAATCTACTCAACGATCCTATTTCTCAGATCATTTTTTGCTCAATTAATATCATGCTTGTTGTCACCTTGATTTTTCTTCATTCATTTTGAAATAGTGTGGATTTTAATACTTTTTTTAATCAAAATATAATATGTGAATAATTTTCAATCCATTGTACCCTATATTCATACATACATACATATATATATATTGCTCAATTTTTCTTTTTTTTTATGAATCAATGACATAAATATTGGACAAATCATGAATCTCCATGATGAATCATCCACCAAATCAATTTAAACAACCTATAAATTTTGGCATTCTATATCTATTGTATTTCAATATTCTTCAATTTACTTCTTAAATTTAAAAATGTAAGCATCATTTAAATATAAAAAATACATGATTTCTTGACAATAATTACTAGCAGATCATTATTTAAAATCATTATTTGTTTCCTTCATTAATATAATATATATATTGTTCATCATTGTATCTGAACAGTGATTAATATGGATATAAAACCCTCATATCAATCTGAATATGTAAATTTGAAACCAATTTTTATTCTGGAGAGAGAATGAGAGAGAGGGAATCTGATGAAACAGAATGAGGTCTTCGGTTTTTTCTAGAAATAAAATAAGGGTTTATGTTTTTCATTTTATCTATTTTACATAAGAATTTTAATATTAATAATTTATGATTTTGTTCTGAATTATAGGGGTATTATATATATATACTATACCTATAGAAAATACATATAAAGGGATTTTGTTTTATTTTTATTTTTAAATCCATCAAATTATGTTTTATTATGAATTTATGATAATTCTTATATAATGTGTGTTTTTTTATTTTTATTCAAATTCTATCAAAAATATTCTTTATTATGAATTTATGTTTTTTCATTAAAAATAAATTATGATTTTATGTAATGAAATATTTTAAATAAATATAATTTATTTATAAAAAACATACCTATTTTTATATGTTTTAAATAAATAAATAAATTGTTTTTTTCAGGTATTTGATATTATTGAAATTTCAATGTTAATATTTTTAATTATAATGGTTGTTATTTTATATGATCTTAAAATCAATTGACATTAGAACTTTTGATTATCAATTACTATTATAAAATAATTGTGACCATACTCTATGAATGATCTCAATATCTCATATGATTTTATGCAAGTAATTTCTTTAATTATAATTTGATCATGTTTAAGTCCATTAAATGTAAGTACCTCATGTGTAATGTTGGATTTCACCTAAACTTTTAAGAAAATTGAGCTTTTTTAATGAAAAAATGTGAGGAATATGTATCCTACTTTGAAAACAATTTATGTGTTCTTTTAAAATGTTTTTGTGTTATGAAAGAGAAAGGGAGAACCTCGAAAATGATTTCTTAAAATTCGACACATGAGTATTGAAGGATATTATATGGTATGGGGAGTAAACTAATGACCTCAAGGGGATTCTATCACATATGTGATACTACTTGTGGCCACATGTTTTTATTTAGGTCTAATGGGTATCAGGATTAATCTAAAATAATTTATAATATTTAAAAAAAATTAAAAGGATAAATAAAAATTTTATATAAAATAATTAGTTTTTTTTGAAATTCAATGGCTTCGGACATAAAATAATTTTCTTCCATTTTTTGAATATACCACAATATGGTTTAGTGGGAACCTCACAATACTGGACTCCAAATATCAATCACCACAATGATTAATAACCTAAAAGCATTGAATATTTGAGATATATATTTCTATGTTAAGTATTTATTTTATCAAATATTTTATTTGATACAATTTTTTCAAAGTAGATTTATTGTATTCATATAACTGGGAATAATAATGGTCAAATTTTATTTTTATATAATTTTTATTGTTTTTGTAGAAATTTAAATGATTTTTGTTTTATATAAGGAGGTAACACAAATTAATAAAGTTCTATAAATTTTTATATATTTCCTATAATTTGTATGTTGTTTATAATTCTACAAAACCTAGATAGAAAAAGGTCCTACAATGAAAAATTTTCTTTGTATTTTTAATTTATCTTTTAGTAATAAAATACAATTCATTTTTAGTACAGAATCCTAAAGTGCGGGTTTGGGGATTTATAATTGGTATTAAATAAAGGGTCTAGATAACATTTGAGATTAGACGTTTTCATTGAGTAAAATCTATGTTGTAGAATATAGAGGTCCACCTATTTTAATTCTAAATGTGGAAATTTTTATTTTCTTTATTCTAATGAATGAATTGTGAGGGATAAATTCATTTAATGGTGAAATAGTTTAACCTATCATGATTTAAGAATTATTTTATTTTTTGTATTGATATAAAAACTTATTCAATATTATCCATAATAATATTAGTAAAACATTCTCTAATGAATATTAAATTATCTATTATGGAAGTAAATAAATGAAAGATTTATAGTTTTCAATATTATGTTATAATACTTTTGAATAAATTATTTTTTTCAATAAATAATATTTTAAATTTAAATTAATATTCCTATATATAAAAAAATATTATATTTCATATAATTTTTTTATTATTTTTATTAAAATAACATATTGAAATAAATACATTACTTTCATTATTATATATATAGGATTTAATATAATTTGTTTGGAACTAAAATGTTTTTTATCATTGTTTTTAAAATATAATTTTATAAAAATAAGTTTATTGAATTATTGAATCATGGAATTATATTGTGTTTTAATAAAATAATATATTATAATTTTAACAGTTTAAAAAAAGTAATAATAAATTACTTAAAATTATAAATACAAAAATAAATAAATTATTGAATCATGAAATAAATTATTGCAATATAGTTTTAACTTTTATATTTTTATAATGATTTATGGATTATTAATACTATTAATATATATATATGAAATTATAAATTAATAGAAATATATTATAAAATATTAAAGATAAATTAAATATTATTAAATTATAAAATCCAGAATATGAAAATATAAAATAAGGAAAAAGAGAAAAAAATTTATAAGAAAAAAATGAATATTAAATAAAAAATGAGAACGAGTTAAGAATAATAAAACACAATGAAAATTTTTTGAAGTGTATCGATTTAAAAATGGGAAATGGGCACCCAAGGGAGTTTTAGGAGCTGAGATGATGATGATGGGGTTGAGCATTGATGGTTGGTTCTACTGAGGCTATAATGACCAATTACCGTTAGGGTGTCAAATCATTTTAGGTGGTCGATCATAGATGGAAGTCAAATATCAAATATGGATCAACTCATTATCAGATTGAGGGAAGTATGGGTTTGAATGCCAAAGGGGTATGAGAAAACTATTCTTCATATTCATATCCTCTTCTAATATAATTTTATCAAAGCATAAGTATGTATTTTAATTGTTTTGGGTGTTCGTGTCTACTCAATGATCCTATTTCTTGGATCATTCTTACTCTATTAAAACCATGTTTATCATCACTTTGATTTTTTATTCATCCCCTTTTTAATCAGTGTTGATTTTAATATAAGTTTTTAAATAATAAAATGATATGTGAATCATTTTCATTATGTTTTCTTCTCTATATATTTTATTACATCTCGATTTGTCTTTGGTTTTGGATCAATGACATGCCAATTAGATGATGGCAGAAGCTTCATGATGAAGCATCCACCAAATAAATTTAAAAATCATATAAAATTATCAAATTCATATTTCTTCTATTTGGGTTTTATTTTTCTTACATCTTAAATTCAAATACATAAACATCATTAAAATTATAAAAATACATGTTTTCTTGACAAGAATTTCACTCAGATCATTCTTTTAAATAAAGATTTATTTTCTTCATTAATATAATATGTATATCTTTAATCAGTATATCTAATTAGTAATGAATATGGATATAAAGGCCTTATATCAACATTAATATTTATATTTCAAAAAAAAAATTAGTCTAAAGATAGAGTGAGATAGATATTATGAAGTAACAAAAAGTGGTCGTTAGTTTTTTCTACAAATCATATAAAGGTTAATGTTTTTAAAAAAATCGAAATTTTAATTTCAATAGTTAAGGACATTATTTTGACATATAAGGGTGTTATATATATATATATATATTATTGAAAATCCATATCAAGGGATTGTTTTTATTTTTATATTAAAATCTATTAGATTATTCTTTATTATGATATTATGATAATACTTCTATAAGGGATTGTTTTTGTTTTTATTTTAAATCTATCAAATTATTTTTTTTGTTAATTCTTCTATAAGGGTTTTGTTTTAATTTTTATTCTACATCTATCAAAATATTCTTCATTATGAATTTATGTTATTTCACAAAAAATAATGTATGACTTTATATAATAAAATATTTGAAATTCAAAACTTTTATGTATCAAAAACATATATATTTACCAATGTTGAAAATAAATACCCTGAACTTTCTTTTTTAGGGTCTTTGATATTATTAAAGTTTCTATGATAACATTTTTAATTTAAAATTCTATTATTTTATGTGATCTTAAAATCAATGGATGTTGGCATTTTTTATTGTCAATGAATGTCATCAAATAGATGTGGTCATAGTCTATAAATGGTATCGACATGCCATATGATTTTATAGAAGTAATTTCTATAATTATAAGGTGATCAAGTTTATGCACATTATATTTTATTACTTAATGTGTAATGGTGAATTTTTATAACAATTTTATGAAAATTGAGCTTATTCCCTGTAAATATTTGATGAGAATATTTTATTTTATGAAAATGATTTATCAATAATGTGGTTGTTGGTAAAGTTATATCACAATACTTGTGTTGAATTTTGATTTTGAGTTGCCCTAATTTAATGTGAAGGGAGACTATAAGATATTAATAAATCATATCAATGGGGATTATGTCACTAGGATGAAATTACACATCCCCTTACTGGAGTAGAATCCTGATTTGATGATCACGTTCCCTTCTTATCCAATGGTGAATCACTTTACCTAATCAGATAATGGCATAACTTGTGCCTTGTAATGTTTGGTTTCATCCATTTCAGAGCCAATCCATGGTCACTTGGTCATTCATGTGGCACATTAGAGGTTCACCCCCCCCCCATATCACTTCTAATGAAGTTTACCAGTATGTAAATTAGTTGTCCCCCAACACATATATAGAAGGACCTTCAAATTCAAAGGAAGTCATAGAATGGTGCATTAGGATAACTTCCTTAATTTAGTAACTCCAACTTGGGACTCTTCTCATAGAACGAATCATGTGTGAGAAAATCCTTCATCACACAGTGAAATACTCCCTCTAGGTTATCATCAACATAGATAAAGTCCTCTATATGCATGAGTTTAGTGGAATAATTCATTATTTCATCCTTGGGAAGGACTTCCCTCAGTTTATACCAGTGGTCCAAGATGGTCCATGTGGGGACCATCAAGAATGATTCAATATCACTAACTAGATCCAAAGATTAGTGTATTTTTGTCCCATAATGTTTCATGATTTAATTGAGTTAATCCATATGTTTCATGCATTCAAGAACTATTCAAACATTATGCATCATCCCCTATATTTTTTCAAAGAAAATAAATACTCTTGGCCCTTTTCAATATGGGAACATGATGTCATGGGACTCTACCCATCAACAACCCCTCAATAGTTCAAGTTAATTATGACTTCCACTAATTTAATATCAATGTGGAAAGAATAAATTCCACTCAAAAAATTCAATACATATCCTATGATTTATTCTTTTATGTCCCACATTATAAAATGATTCCAGATCCCTCGCAACATTCTCATAGACACCAAAACCATTTTTTATTATTTTGAGATGAATATGTTGTTTGATAAGTAAAACATATGGTATAACCACACCAACCTCTCTCATGGGTCGATTAATGGAAATATTTAGGTGTTTAAAAACAACTATGTAATCTCATATAGAATTTGGTGGGGGTTGAAAAATAATATGGTTTCCAGCAATCTAACTAATTCCCTCTAAGAATATTAGTTTATTACTCAGAATTCCACCTAGGTGACTCCATACTCCTTGGTTTAAGGTATATAAGTAGTTTTACATGATGAGGTTCATATACCATCTCATCAAATGTCTATTTATGATTTAATGTTTCTATGTTTGAGAGTTGAAATCCATCTCACAAGTTGTTATGGTATTTTCTCTAAGTAAATAGGAGATACATAGGATTAAACCTATAATGATGGAACCCAAATGGGAAGGATCATATATCATTAGCAAGGACTACTCCGATGGTGTATACCAACTGATCATAATGAATGGATATCGTATCAAACCTCCCATAAATTCTAGGTTACTAATATGGTACTTCCTATGAATATTTATACATTCATCCTACATTCATTATCAATACTCGACAACAACACCATAGTGATGTTACATAAATCTACATGATGTCATCTCATTCACATGAAGATAAAATATAGGACAACATCTTAGTCACATGAGGTTAAAATTTATAGCACCATGGTTAATGCTATATGATGTTAAATGGTAGAAACTTTAACCCTCACATATGATGTTAAAATTAATTTCCAAGAACCATTCTAAAATATATTAAAATGAATGGAACATATCCCCATCACATTTTGTAAAAACTTCTGACACTATAAACCCTCACTCGATAATGGTTTCCCCCTTTCATTGTTGGTCTTCTAGAGCACTGCATTGAATAACTATGTAAAACAAGATTATCAATTCTAATGGGATTTGTGGAATTTACTATATCTCATATCCAACTCCCAACCTATCTACAAACCTATTTCAAGGACTCCCATTTGGTAACTTGTTCGATTCTCACATTCTAATATTTACATCCATCTTATTTGAGTGTTGGAGTAATATCTCCCAATGTGGATAACTCCCCCATGAACATCCAATAATCTTCAATTACACAATTCAAGCCTTATTTATTTTGGATACCCATCATCATCCAATTTTGAAATAAATCCCTTAATAGTGAATGTTTCCAACAAAACTGGATCACCTCCCATATGGGGAAGATGCCTTGAAGGATCTTTGGCGATAGATGGCGGTTCTCATGTGTTGATCATTTTAAATGATCAATCTAATATTTTCTCTCACAATCCTTTATTGATGAATTGGGGAAACACTATTTCAAACATGGTTAGTAGTAATCCCTTACGTATTAGTCACCCCTTTAATTTTACAAATATTATAAATGATGGTTTAACTCTTTTAAATCTCCATTTTATTCAATAGTGTTTTAACACCCTTAGTGTTATTTCCTTATCAAATCATCCACACTGATCATGTCTGTCATCATTGTTGGAATTTTCTCCAAACTACTTATTGTATCCCCTATCATGATCTCCCTTACTATAAGGGGAACATATCACTGATTTTTGTTTTTCACTAAAATAATAGAGCACATGGGATTATGATTCATAGTAGAATCTACCTGACTATGCTTGAGAGGAACATTAGTTCTATAATGGAATATCAACCACTATTTAGTACAATCTCCTTAACCATAAACTAGAGGAAACACTCTTTAGTCTAACCATAATTACCATAAATTATTTTTGACATGTCTTAGTGATGTTTTTTTGGGTGAAATTCTTCCTTATCAGACTCTTCACATTGGGTTTCAATCCTTTTCCACTACTCAAATATCCCAGGAATAGATAGCCTGCATGGTCTAAGCTCTATGATTGTAAACTAGTTGCAACACCAACGTTCCATGCTCTATGACCTTAATCTATGTGAAAATTATTGTTTAATGGTATATAAACATAAATTTTAGCACCCAAATCCCTAGTCACATGACATAGAACTGCGATACATCATCTTAGTTGCAGAAATCAAATTTATAGTTCGTCACCCTTGTCACAAGGTGTTAAACTATGTGAAGACCATGGTTCAATCTACATGAACTTAAAATAAATAGTTAGAGTCATCCTGTATTAAATTTTAAACTATAGAATCATATTATATTCCCTATAAAATGATATGCCCGTCCACATCTGATGTTGGTAATATATTTTGCCCTATTTTAGAACTATGTGTGTCATGATATCTATCCCCATGGGATATGTAGTGATTCCAAAACCCACAATCCCACCCCAGTTTCAAATTCCCCCACTTGTTGATTCCATAATCTCTTGTATTATTTTCCCCAATAATCTATTCATGAAATTTTCCTTGATACTATTATGTAAATCCAACTCACTATATCCTTAATACATGAATAATGACCTTAAACTATGTGTAACTCACCCACGAGATATTGATTTCACACAGGGGATACTTGTACCTCTCTTCATGTTAAGATTTAAAATATTTATCACTACAAAAACCCTTAAGGAATAAAACTACTTCATTAAAATATCTATGACATTAAATTAGAAGAAACTATTTTTGGTCCATGCATTGTGGCCTTAAATTGTGTTCATATAGCCCCCTATATCCCTCTGTTTGAATTTGGTCTACACCACCTCTACTGTGTCAGTAGACATAATTTCAAATTTTGGTTCATCATTACTCAAGATGACTACACCCATTTAGTGGTGATCTTTTACATCACTATTCTACAGAACTACATGTTGATTAATTCCTCATATGTTGGATATGCAGAACTTCCTATATCATGTATCGTGGGTCAATCCTTAATCCTTCTTATCACAAAATCCTTGTTTTGTAACCCACTTATACAATAATAAATCAAATTTACTTTATGCATACCAATGTGGTGTGACTCTCCGATAGAGGTGGTCTATAAATTTTGACCTTATAGAATGTACAACCTTGTGGGGTACTATGTGGATTTTGGGACCTCTCTTCACATCATGATTATAATACAATATTTTCCACACAATCTTTTCCAAATGTTCCAAGAATTAAGACACTAAAATATTTAAAAAATAATTAAGTTTGTTTAGTGAGATAAAACTTTGTCCCTCCATTCAAAATGGTTTATTTCCTCCACCCATATCCCCAAAACCTCTCCAAAATACCCCTTTCTTGGTTCCAAGATCCATGGCCTTAATCCAATAGCCTTGGGTCAACAACTATTTCCTTAAAATATGTGAAATATTACACCCATGAGACCATAAATTTTTACCCATTTGGCTTGATTAGAAATGAACTAAATGGCCCAAGGAAAGTGATATAAATACCCATCATGTTGAAACCCCACAAATGGAAACCTAAGAAAACATTAGGAATTATCCATCCAATTCACCCCTAAAACTTGAGTAAATAGTTAGAGAATGAGTGAAAAAAGAACAAATCCTAGTGGGACCCACTAATAGGATCCAGAAAAACATAGAATCCCTCTTTGGACCCACCAGTTCAGAAGAAAGTGAGATCCATACCATACCTCCAATTTTTTACCCTTAAATTAGTGCTCCATGAGGTATGAACATTTTTGTTCTAATTTCAGAAAACCCACTATATTAATAAAGTGGATGTTATTTTCATCTATTCACACATCCTAGACATATGATTCTAAACATTTCTACATAAGTCCTGGGCACATGAAAATAAAATGTGTGATTCATTTCCCTCAAGGTCTGATGTTAAAATACTTTTTCTACATCCTTATTATCGGAAAGTGAAGTTTACACTTTTGGTACTCATTACATGAGTTAATACTAAAAGAACATTTAAGAATATCCTGAGAGGATCACGTACCACATTCAGTGTTGGTCACCTATCATACCACTTCTGTTTCATGACTGGTTTCATGACACCGAAGATGATACTTACCTTGGGAGGTAGATATGATTCTCACTCATGCTGATATTCCCAATCAATGTGCTCAGATCCATGGTGGTGTGATTCTTGTAGCATCAAACTCTACCCAAATATTTCCTCAGTTTTCCCCCACACATCATGTATTCCTTTATTTTGATCCCCAATATTTTACACATTTGAAAGGCCCCATAATTGAGATGGTTTCTAGAAAAACTATCTCACCTCCCATACTTTCCAAATACCATGAATGAATTATGAAAATGGACTTTTGAGTCCTAGGTTTCCATTATGGCCAGTGATCAACCCTCATTTGTATCTCCCTACTCTTGATAGTGTGGTTGTAGAACCTAAATTTTGAATACGATCAATAGTCATCCTCATTTATCATATCTCTTTTCCTCGCATTCCGAGTCCCACAAGTCTCGATTCACATCCCCCATCATCCAATTTATTTAGGTATAATTAAACACCCCTAGAATTACCCCACTCAATCTATTGAACACCTTAGTAAATCTTCTATGATGTGAAAATTTTCTATCTCCAACTACTGTATTCCTATCCTGAAGACTTCTAATTATATATAGATTATTCTGACCCGAATATTCCATTCTCTATTTCAAACTCTCATATAAGAAAGTGATCTTCTATTTATATTTTTTTAAGACAGAATATTACTCATATAAGACTATAAGATTATAATGTATCCACTTAATAATGTGGTTGAGATGTGACAAAAAATACATATCAGGATTTTAAACAAATAATTTTTAATTTTAATTGACTATAAGAGCTATACATTTATTAGAAACTCATTTTATATAATAATAACCATAATGAATCTTTATGGGAAAATTATATCCTATATTAGTCAACAGTTTATTATTAAACTTAAGGTTTTACAATATCCAGATGAGTTATATTATCTACTCCTTAGTCGTAGGGTATACCTCACTAGCATAGAGTTTCACCCAACCCGATGTGGCCCTAAATGCTAAATCCATGGATGATACTCCTATTAATTCAAACTCAAACATATCTAAAAATTATTTTAGTTACCTAGTGATCTCCCCTTTATTAGTGACAACAACCTCATGTTGTTCAGACTATCCCTCTAGCAAAGTGAGGTCTTGTTCAGCCACCAATGATGTTTGGTACCTTTTATAGTATTCTAATACAATGTGGACTTGGATTCCTTACATTTTTTAGGAATAATATAAAATATTAAATCTAGATCCATCACATGGAGGCATCAGGAATCCACCTCACTAGCCCCAAACTAACCCAGTACTGGTTTTCAAACCCTATACATAATATCAATTCATTATATGGGTTTCATCTGAAATTTGTTTGGATGCTCCTCTTTGCCCTACATCACACAACCTATTTCTCATTAGAAACTCCAATGTAAAATTATTTAAATCATCATGGGGTGTAAGATTATACTTAGGTAAGGTTGTAATAATGTCGACAGTGGGATCTGACTCAAGAATCCTCTATGATGGATAAATATCTATTTTCAGTGAGAGATCATCTTCACATGGGATAGAAGAATCAGTAGCCTGATGTGACTAGTCAGGGGTAGGATTGATTGTTATGGACTTATAATCCACCACTATTGAGGTCAAAAACCCTGTTTTTATACATCAGATACTAGATGCATTAGTTCTAAAATTACAACAACTGAGTGGGTCACCAACATAGAAAAAATTCCATTTAAATATGATTTTATTGAATCCCAACATATGATATGAAAGGAAAAAAGATAAGAATAAATATGGAGAAGACTTATGGTCATTGTAATGGGTAACCAATAGATCATAGATGTTCATGAATTTCTATTCTAGTGATTTAATCTCCATGGAAACTGATGTCTCGGGCCTATGACATTCCCTCACATCTAGATTTTCTTTTTCCCATTAATGGAAAAAAGTATGATTTAAGAAATAATCATGAAATTTTTTAAAATATAAATAGAAAATGATAAAATTAAATGTCACCGGGTGGCCTATGGGGTATTGAATAACCGCTCTATCCATAGGAAGTATCAAAATTATGGGTTCCATGATGCTTGTGACTATACAGTCAAGAGAGAGGTGTCACTCTGACCACTTTAAGGGGTGAGGGTCTCTCTTCATAACCAATATATATTTAAGAATTCTCTCTCACCTATTTGTATACCTATCCCTGAAAAATATAACAGGGTTATTAATAAATAATACAGATTATAAAGAGTCTCGAAGATGAAATTTTTATTGACTTACCTAATAAAAAGTATAATCTTATTCATCAGAGAATTCTAGAACAAAAATAATACCCTAATAATCCTTGATTAATCCCTATTGTTTGGCTACTTCGTCAGCCTATTGAACCCCTAGAAGGTCACCTTAAGATGAAATTTCTAGCAACATTTTCACCCAATCGGTCTTGTTCCATTTCATGCTAGGAGAGAGGACCACATCCTCCAAATCATGTAATAACTAAACCTCCAATAAATTTAGATCCAAGGAGCGATGTTTTATATTTCTTAGATTGGAAAGGAAGATCCCCTCACTTTGTATGTTAATCCACACCACTCAAAGAGAGTTAAACATTCAGAAAATCTCCAAATGACTACATGATTTGTGGAAGTCTATGTCTTCAAGTACATAATCCATGCATTGGTACTTCCATGATTCCTTAATAGATGTTCGTATATCCACATTGAAAAATTATCCCTTTAACTATAGAAACAGTCATGGGTGTCTTGGGGACCCAGTTTTGATGCCCTCAAGACCTAAACCCTATGTAGGGAAGGGTAAAGTTGGAGATGTTGACACTACTCCATTATATGGTACGAATCATCCTTCTCAAAGTATTGTCCCTGCTACAGTATTCACCTTAGACTTGTATTTGTATCTTCTCCTTAGAGTCTTTATATATGACCAACTACTTCATCATTTCCCCATGTTATGAACTTCCCTATATTCACACATAATTGTGGAATCACATGTAGGGATCTTCACCTAGTGTATGCTATGTCCTTCCATTGATACCATATTTTACATACATCAGAAAAAACTGGAATAAAAGAATTAGGTTGAAATAAAAGTACACCTGAGTATAATCCTTTGGTTTTATCCACTGGAGGCACCATAATTGGTTGATGAATTTTTATAGAGCATAGAATTCACATACCACCTTGAATTCCGCCTGAACCACTGTTACCCACCTCAAAAGGAATGAAGTTAAAACTACTACCCAATGATCCCTACAATGTCATCCATGATGGTCCCTATTGTAAGGATAAATGGATGAAAACTTAATTATTTAAGAAACCCAATTATTTACAACTCTTCATCCTTCTCTATTTATAGAGGTTTGCTCTCGAAAATTGGCAGCATCAATGGTCGGAAGTTGGTAATAGTAGGGTTGATGGGATTCTGATACTTCTATCCCCCTCTATGTTTATACACCTAGAAATAAAGAAAATGGAATGGACCGAACACACATAAATGGTTATTACTCTTTTTTATGTGATGTATAACCTTGTACATATTCACTTGTATTGGAACCTCCTGATTATTTCACTTCCCTATATCCTACATTGCATCCATGAAAAATTTTCTTAGTGAAAAACCCATGTTTTAATCACAAATATTATATCCATACATATAGAATTAATAGGTTAAACCATATCAAAATAACTCCCGAGGAGAGGTCCTTCACCGTATAACCCCATAACAGAAACATTATCACCTCCAAGATCACCTTGTATAATTTCCATTTCTCATATTGCGACACCATTATGAGCTGATGGGGTATCCCTAGTAGCCTCTAAGAGGTTTTATTGATGAAATAACCAAATTTATTTTTGAATAGTATTCCTTTTATTCAATCCTTTGGTATTCTTCCTCCCTACACCATTTCATGTAGATCCTTCAATAATACATTTATCTTTTCTTAATCACTCTAGAAATTATCAATAAATAATAACTCTTTATATATCTCCCCTTGATTCATGATCCCACCAACATGGTAAATATCTCATAGGATGATACTAAACTCCTTGTGGTCTAATTGAAACCAGTTAGTCCCCAGTGATTATATTCTTAGAAATTCACACAAGATAATTGGGTGTTGTAAACATGGATATGGGAGGTCTACACATCCTTATACACCCTATTTTTTAGCTCTATATAAATTTCATCACATGAATGGAATAACTAGTAAACCCACACCCACTCACCCATGAAATTACGACCATGAAAAAGGCCCCACTCCTCAGTCCATCACTAGTGGTGGTCTTCTATACCCCTTGATTATACTTTCTTATTGTATGGGGGAATTGTTTCTTCAACTAGATAGACCTTATTTATCATCTTCATGGGATTACATGGAGAGATATTGTTGATTGATTAATAGTCCTTGATATATTGAACAGCTCTAGATATGTTCCATTGATATCAAACTGGAGATATTTTGAACCAATAAATATGGGGGGATCTGATTCACACTTGGGATTTCCGCATTATCTATTATCCCAATGCCATACAACAATAGTCATTAATATAGAGGGAAATTATTTTGGTCTTAATAGAACAAATATATGAAGTTTTCATAATCTCACATGATTCAAAATCTCTACACTGTCATAACATTCCAAACAATATTTTATCATTGAGATGTAGTTGCTTCAACACCTTCAAGATCCATGTGAGCAACCTTGAAAATTCTTAAAATATGGTTCATGAATAATTTTTTGCAAGGCTTTGACCTTTTTGAGATATTTAGAAAAAAAGGAATTACAATATTGAATAGTTAAAGGAATATTAAATCATGTCAATGGGATAGTATTGAGGGTGTAGAGGATTTTTATCACAAAATGATAATGAAATATTTCAATTTCACAAACATAGAGGATCAATAAATTATTATTAAGAATAAAATTTTCCACTCTGGACCCATCCCCCTATAAATAAGAAAACATTGGTAAATTTTTCATGAACTAGGAAACCCATAGTGCTAGATATCACTGTTATAGCCTCAAAATTTGATCATCCTCCCCCGCATCAGCTCTAATTTGGAAGGGGGTTTGCTGATGTAAAAAACACATATTATGCGAAATTTTGAGAATAACATTGATAAATACAGTAAAATTATAGTCAAATAAGGTAAAAAAATATACCAAGGGGGATGGATTCATTAATGATGAATCCTTTTCAAAATAAAAGGGTTTTTTTAAATGATATTGCTATAGTTTTGTGAAGAACCATGATATGTGAAGACAATAATCCTTCATGTAATTTATATCCCACCATAAAACCCCATAAAAATCAAGATATTAATACATAACAAATAATATAACCCAACCATAATAGAAACTCTAAATTTCCCCCTTCACCCTTAATTTAATAGGGAAACAAACTTTATACATCCTTAAGAATCTCTGAATTGATGAAACTCCATACTTCCTAAGACAAATCAAAAAATGATTTCACATAGGTGTCTATATTTCACATGTATCCTCCTATGAGTACCTTATCACATAATACAACTATATAACTAAAATTTATAAAGGATAACTTCTTGAAAATTATAGGAATAGGCCGCATGCCTCATAAGGTTTTAGGAATCCTCTATATTTTATAAAAGACACACAAAAAGATCTGGGACACCACCCCTCAGTAGAGAATAAATGTTTTGTGAAAGTATCTTATTCAAAATAAACATTAACATTTACAGTTACTCCTAAAGAGTCCCAATATAATGAATCCATTATGTATACATAACATCATGAATTTTTATTGTGCATGGTCCTTGTTCCAATCCAACCCATTTTTATTTTCTCCTTAATAACTCGCACGATCTGTACCATCAACTCCAATGTCCAGGTCCCTAACTCCAATCATTGAGGAAAAATATCATTCATATTCATAATAAGAATAGGTAACCTAAACTCATCACCACTACACACCATATTATTGTGTAGGTGTCTACTCCTTGTTCCGCACAAAAGAACATTTGATATTAACATGTATTTTTTAGGGTAGCATAATCAAGGGATACCACTTTACTTTTTTCCTTTGATGAGGGATAGTGTCATGTCCAACTCTCCTACTCCCCTAATTAGTGATGGGAATCCCTTTTTGTAAGTACCACCCAATATCATTGTTGTAATACTTTAAACTATATAACACCAATATAAGAGAACCACAATGTTAAATAATAAGGCAACATACTCAAAACATGATGTTAAACGAAAACCTTAAATCATTCCTGAAGAATATGATGACCTAGGGAATGAGTCTAGGAATCATTATCTAATGAGAATGATATTCCATATATAATATGATTCACCAAAATCTAGTTAGCTTTTATGCATAGTCCCTACACTATCCCCAATTGTCTCCACCTCTGAGGCACAAGCATCCATACTGCATGATGATAAATAATATACACTAGTCCTTCTACATGACCTTAAACTATACACTCGAAATATGTGTGTTTTGATCCCTATATCCAACCATGGTGTGTAGGAAACCAACCAAATGTTTTTTCAGTCACCCTCAAAAAACATCATGACATCCCCCATAAGAGGTGCTAACCATGACGTGTGACTCTCCACCCTAAGGATATTCTTACCATCCAAATACCATATCCAAACAAGACTCTAAACATGATACCACCTCCCCATAAGATTTAAAACTACGAGAGAATCACCAAAACAGTTTAAACCTATGAGAACATCCCCCTAATACTCTAAACCTAAAACCAGATCCCAGAAAGAATCTATAAGCATGAACCTTTCTCTAAAAGACTAAAAATATGACCATGCCCCCAGAAGTCTCTAAAACTGTGACCACAAAAACAAAAGACTCAAATTTTTTGATCAAATTCCCACATGAAACCAAACATTAATAAATTACATAATTCAAAAAAATCTACCCCATTTCTTAAGAATTAAATTCCCTAGGAAATTAGTCTTAGATTCCTTATACCATATGGGTACGTTACCCCATAGTGGACACTTGATTCCTTGGGTCTTAAACCTAAGGTGCCTCATATATGAGAATCCCTTGACATCAAAAATGTATAATTATATAGGTAACCAACATACCCAATATCCATAGAAGTCTCGACATTCCCAATGTCACCATATGACTAGATTATAGGTTATATCCCTATTGTGATAATAATAAGAATTATTAATATGTTTCTACCTTGATACGGTGATGGGAATGATATTTATTAACATCTCTAAAATCTATTAGGGAGCCCCAAACTATGTAATGTACTCCAAGGAGGAATCCAAAGAAGTAGGAATCAATATCCCATCATTATGTTCCAATCAAGTATCCAACATCATTAACCATTGTAGTAGAGGAATCCCACCTTTATAAAGAGTTATTTTACGGAATCCAAACCACCTGAATTTAGACTAGTACAAGGAAATAGACCATTATAGGCAAGTGAATAAAATCAAATTATAATCTTAATGTGTTCCCTGATGGATGAATCTAAAAATATATACATCCTCCTCTTGTTCATGAAAATTAAAAGGACACTAATAATAAATTGTTTTCTCTATACCTTTGGGTGTCGAATATAGTGGTAACAATTAGAACTAAAATAAAATATAATATTTTCAATATTTGGATCTTATATAATTTGAATTCCCTAGAGTCATTAAAATGACATTTTCTACCAGCATATAATATATCATTGAAACATTGAAACCATCAATATCACCCTCTTGAGTTGCATCAATAGTATTATATAGAATCATTGATATATAAAAAATTATAAAATTATAAATCCTCCCAAAATGAAGATAGAAATACTCGGGCAAGAAAATGCACCATAAGTGTCGCAATATACTTATAGAATTCCTTGAATACACATGATAAGATATATTTTTAATATATACCTGATTTTTTTAAAAATAAGTTTTTTGTTTAATATAATAATCCATTCCATTGAATTGGTCATTATAGTATCTAAAACCACATTATTTTAGTACAGAAAATGTCACAATAGCTTCAATAAATGTTAAAATATTAGCATTGGTGGTTTTCAATTGATTATGGGAAGACCTTAAATTAAGAATATATTTTCAGAATAGAAAACATAAAGAAATTTTTTTCTAATTTTAGAAGTGAATGTAGACCCTAGATATGATCTCAACTACATATACTACATCAAAAAGAGAATACAATTATGTTTTTTTGGGTTTTAAGGTACTTATAACCTCCTCTAATTTGTTTCTAAATGTTTTTTAAAATTCCCTTGAAATATTCAGTCATTAAATAATTACTTTTGGTTTTATTTGTTGTGAAATAGTTTTATTTTTGTCTAATGAAGTTAATTATTAATTGGAATTTTTTTATTTAGCGGTTGATTTTCATTTTGAGAAATTTAGTAATTGTTTTTTCATTAGTAGTAGTTTTTATGCTATTTTTTGGATATGGTAATTTGATTAACATAGGATTTCCTTGAATAAAAAATTTACACGAGGTTGAAATCCAAACTAAATATAGAAATTTACATTATTTATTAGTGGTTGAAACCATAAATTTTTTATCCAATGTGGTTAAAGATTATTCTAAATATATAATAGAGGTTAAAAATGTAGCTAGTTCTGTAGTTTTAGAAACCACAAGATAAATTACTCTATGATCCATGAAGAACAAGTTCACAAATAATATATACAAAAAACATGAAATCAATATAGTATAACAAAATTATAAAATCCATACATTAAGAAACATTTCCTTACATATAATAAAACCACATTAAATTACATCATAGTTAACTAAATGTCTTGTTTCAAAATATCCCATCACAAACATGATTCTTGGAAACCCTACTGAGATATATTCCCCAGACCCTCCATTAATTAGTCAATATACATCCCATTACCTCCTTCCCCAATTCCTGCCTCTGGTTAATTCATTTAAATTATTTAATCACACATTAATAATGAGCATATTCAATGAATAATAAATGAAATATAATTCAAACATTATATTATTTTATTTAAATATAGTTTAAGTAATGGTTTAATAACAAAATGAATAATTCATTTGCATAAAAATTCCCAAAATTATAATAAAAAATAATTTTCATAGTTGATCTAGAAGATACATTACTTGATATATTATGTAAAATTGGTATTGTATAATCGTAACATAAAATAGCCTCAATTGAGTTCTATATCATCTACCTTTGGTACTATATATTGTTTTTTTTAAAATATAATTAATTAAAACTAATATATTTATTTAGTATTATATCTTGAATACCCTAAACACTATGTGAAACTTTCCATAATAGTTTTTCATTATAGTAACCATCAGAACAATTAATTATAGCCATGATGTTAATTTGGTCATTGACCAAACCCAACTCACAAACATGACCTTTAGATTCTCAAAATGGCATTTTATTATTATTTAATTAATTTAAAAGATCAATAAAAAATATTATTTCAATTATCTAAAGGAAAAAAATATTCCAAATCATGAACATCTTATTAATTATAGTCATTTTATCATATAATATTAAAATTAAAAACATAAAATCTGCAGTGTAATTAAAACCAATAAATTATGTCTTCAAATTATTCCAATTTCATAGCCTCAAAAAATATTCCTAAATATATTTTTCTATCAATGAAAAATCAAATAATTTTATCAAAATTAATTAAAATTATAAAAATTTAAATTATTCCCTGAAAAAATTATTGTCTTTGGAACAACTATCTCATTTACCACTTTTTTTAACCTAACTAATATTTATACTCTAGTATTTGAAGAATTATTGCATGAATACACTGTGTATTATTCAGATAATTGATGAAATATTTTTTTGGGATATACTAATTATATATTTAAAGTAATTTTACTCAGAATATTTTCTAAAAAATTAATACTAAAATGATGAATATGAGTTTAAATTTATGGAATTTAATGATCATTATGTGTCTGGTCTCATTCATCAACACCATCAGTATAAGTCATACATATATATGAAATAATATTTGGGATAGATGAATTTGTATGATGATTTTTTTAAGGTATATGATGAATTTCACTTTTTATCATAGAATGATAATGAGAACCATGTGATCTAGAGTTAATACTGCCACGAAACTACTCCTAGGGTGACATACCTATGAAAAAAAAATCGTTGAAATTATTAAAATAAAAGTTTATCCCTTTCATTTATTAATGTCATAAAAACATTAATTTCATTTAATAATATAAAAAATTTACAAATTCTATTCCTGGTTGGTCATGTTTTTTTATGTTCCTTATTAAACATTATTTCTTCTTCTTCTTTTGTTCATTTTTATTCTTCCTCACTCTCCCTCACAATACATAAATTTTAAAAATAATTAGGTATATAAAATATAGATAACCAAACCCTTTAGACATATTTATACCTTATTTTTAAAATAAAAATTCATTAATTACATATAAATTATCTTGAGTTCTAGTGTCTTTTGGAAGACTGTATACCTGACACATCAAAATAAACTAAAAGATAACATCAATTTTTTTATTCTCCTTAGTTATCTCCTAAATCACTATGATCTCCTAAAACAGCATAGGATAACTAGGTTAAAATCATTCACAAATGGGGTGATCTAAAAAACCTAGTAAAGGAATAATCATTATAAGTAAGCATAACATGTTATTGAAAGGCTTAATAAGATATCATAAAAGAGAAGCCTCATGGGTAATCACATAGAAGGATAACATATAAATATGATTTAAAAAGGTAATATAGTGATAATAAATACAAAATAATCAAGTAATATGACATAAACATGATTCATGGCTAATTTCCTAGAAAATATAATTGGGTGTGCAATGTCCCATAATAGATTAGGTTTAATGCATAATCCCACACATGATGTTTCATGAGACTAAAAACATTACCCAATTAAAAGGTGTGATATCAAAAAACACCCATAATAAAAATTTCATGATTATGTCTTCGACAAAAAATGGAATTCTTCATAAGTAATACACATCATAATTTCCTATGGAATGAAAATAGTTGCATAATCTGGTCTCATATCATAATCTAAAAGAAATTTCAAAATTAATTTATTTGATATATGGACATAGAGTATGTATTACACCATTAATGTAAGGGGCATAAGATAGGAATATATGTGACAGAAATATATATAAAAAATTTAGAATCAATATATACCATCAATATTTTTCATCATTGATTAAAATATTTATAAAATATAACATGAAATATTTTTTTTAGAAAAATTACCTCTTCAATTTTGAAATCACTTATTAAATATTTTACAAAATAATCAAAAATATTGTAGAAAATATTGTATTTAATAATAAATATGAAATCTTAAAAGGTAATTTTGAAAGATATGAGTGTACATGATTGAGGTTAATTTATTACATCTCTTATAAGTTAAATTAAACATTCCTTTCCACTATTGTAACTCAGTAAAGTAGTTCCTGATTTAGAAAATCACAAGATAAATCCATTGAAACCATTTCTAAAAAATTAAAATTTCTAAAAAATTAATTTAAACAATTATAGAATATATTTTGAAAATTTTCAATACATTTTAATAAAATCATGTCCATTGAGTATAAAGTGGTTTCGACCAAAGTTAAAAATAAAGTTTATTTTCCTCAAAAACATTTACTCAGTCATTATAAGTGTCAATGTGAGGAAAATGGAACTATCGCTTGAAAAGTTAATTAATAACTATAGGATAATAAAATTTAATATTTTTATTTTACAAAGATAATATAATTTCCTTTAATGGAAATCCAAGTATAAACAATCATGAAAAAATGATATTGAAACATAAACCCTTATCGCCTTTGTAACTTTTGAATCATAAACCTCTAGAAAGATGTAAGTGAATTGTAAATTAAAATAAAATTAATTATTAATTATTTATTTTATAATTTTTAAATGATATGTATATACAGAATATAAAATTAATTAGGTTTATAAAAGAAACTTTGTCCCTTGGAAGGATTTCTTAGATGGAAACTCCTGCCTCAAGTCTAGACATTTTCACATATTTATATTATATCCTATATAATAAACATATATAAACAATATTATTCCCTATGGAAATTTACATGGTTTAATCCCTTGTAAATAATCAATTTACATTATTTAGTTTAATTGGTTATTCAATTACTTAATTTTTTATACCCACATAGTGTGTTTTGATGATGCTCAGTTCATAATCTCAAAATGACATTTGTGCGTCAAAGTAGGTCAAAGTGGTAATTATTTAATCATATAAAGATTAATAAACACAAACTAATTATAATTTTAATACCTAAATTTTAATTTTGAAACCAAACATTAAATATTGTTATGAAAAATAAACATTGTTACAATCATGAATTTGGTTGGGCGTACATACACATGAATATCATTGGCATTTTTTAAAGATCATTATGGAAATAAGATAAGAGTTATTTTTTCATTATATAATTATAATTATATCATAAATATCATATTAATTATTAAGTACACCTACATATATTATCTATGTGATGCAATAATAAAATGATAGAATCACATCGCTTCATGATGTTGTAGTCCGCCATACACACTAACGATGTTATTATTTTCAATGGTTGGTAACATAATAAGGTTTGTGCTATATTAATTTTACATAATATTTTATATTTCATTATGAAAATATTTAAAAATTAATTCCATCATAATGAATATATGTGAGAGGCGATGATGGAAAACGAGTTACAATAGTTTGTGAGGCAGTAGTTCGTCGTACACACGAATGATGGTTTCGTTTAAAATTTTATGGAAGTTGAGGTAGATTTATGTTATATAATTAACATAATAACTTATTATTAAGTATTATATTATTATATTATTATATCATCAAGATGGAAAAATATTTTATGGATGTGGGTGATGAAATAAAATAATGAGGCTTGGTTAAGAACGATGCCTCTTCTTCAGACCACCTCATTAGGATTAAACCTAAAGCATCCCTAGATTGTATTTATGGTCACAAAAGGCATATAGAATTTCATTATGAGATTAATGAATATATTTTGGTATGTATTTTCAAAACTAATTATTGTTGGAGGTGTGTAATGGAAAGGATAAGAAATTCCCTTTCATAAGGGATGAGGAGTGACATTCTTCAAATTACCAAAAACTATTTAATAATGGGAATTTAATCTCATTAAAATATCTTATAAATATAAAATATAAATATGTGGATGAGATATAAATCCAATAAACACATATGTTATGATTAAGCATATTTTCAAATTGTTATTTTGTTACCGTTTTTAACATTAATTAAGACCAATAATAAGTTAACCTTATTATAAAAAATTATTTTTTATTATTATAGATATTTAAACCATTTTATAAAATTAAATTCATATAATTGTAAAAATTTAATTTAATATAAAACCCATATACGTGTTGAAAAAATAGATATTCTATAAATGAATTTTTCAATCATAAAATGATATTATAAAAATGATGTGGAATGTAATTATAAATGAAGAAAATTTAATTCATATTTATAAATATATAATATAAATATTTAATTTAAATAATTTATCATTAGGTTATATTTTAATTATATAAAATAGAGAAACATAATACACTTTAAAACACTTTTCAACAAAATATTTGGTTTAAGCCTAAATATAAATTAATTGGATGATCATGTATAAAGATGATTAAAATATAATTTATTACATTAAATATGTCTATATAATAATTAAGTTACTTTTAAATCAAATCACAATAATAATGTGACATATTAATTACTCTTTTATTAAAATAAATGAAAATTTACAAAAAATCTATATTTTTCATTATTCATTGAAAAATCAATATTTTCCAAAAACTCCAAAAAAATAACTGTCAGAAAAAAATATATGTTTATTAAAAAACCTATTTTTATTTTTTAAAATAAAATTTATAAAAGCTCTAAAAGATTATTATAACATTTTATCACCAAAAAATAAAATAAAAAACATTACTTAGGGGACCATATTTTATTGTACAATAAAGTCTTATTATTAATTATTAATTATTAAAAAAATCAATAAATTTATATTTAGTAGGACATTTATAAATATTTCATAAATTTTTGATAGGATCTATACCATCTAATATAATGGCTAGGTTATGCTGTTCACCATTAAATAATAATATTTTAATATTTTAATGTTATACAATGGTTTTTTAAACTTAGTGTTGCATTTTGAATGACCTATCGAACATAATGTTCTTTTTAAATAATGGGTTTTCACATTCTTCCCACTCAAATATTTGTTTTCAGTGAAATTTCAAATTTTTCCCAGTAATCAATGGTTTTACATTTGAAAAATCATTTGTGGAAAAATAGCATCTTAAAAGGTTAAATGATACATCTATATAAAAAGAGGGAAAGGGAAATATGAACATCATTATATGACTGGGCTTTCACATTGGATAAAATTAGTGGGATGTTAAAAAATATGTTTGAAAATAACATCCATTTTGGAGAAAATTTTATACCTTTCTTTAAAGAGAGAAGTGACCGCAAATGTATCAAAAATGAATAACACTTTTACATAAAGTTATTTTTTTAATGTTGAGGGAACCTATTTATATATAAAATATTAAAATAAGGAAATATAATCTATTAATAAGAATAATATCATAATGTTTTCATTTTTCACCCCAAATATCATCTATTAGTCCAAATGATGAATATTCAAGATGGATTTTGATTATAACCAAAAAATTAAAATTAACTTCTAAGGAATGATTTGACCCCAAAAAATTATATCATTATATTCTAATTGTATTGAGACATTATCCAAAACCAAATAAGTTTAGACCAAGGAAAGATAATTCCCAATAAGAATACACCTTATTATTCCCCAAATCCAACGTTCATGTAAAATCATTCCACAACTAAAGAACTGTACCTCCAAAATAATCTTAGCATTTAATGATTTAATTATTTTCCTCCTAAATAGTATTTCATCTTAAATAAATTTCTCTACATAAGGGTTACATAAACCTAATCCTAATGAAACATTTCCCAAAATAACATCAATCACCCAAAATCATAAAATTTAAAAACATATTTCATCCTAAAACATGTTTATAAAAATTAAAATAATATTTATCAATAAAAGAAATTTACAAAAATCAATTTTATACTAAACAATACAAAATTTAGACCAGTGGTATGAAATAGACCCTTTTCACCCTCCTGCTATGAGTTCAAGCCTCACTACCTCACCATATGTGATGGTTTCTCTCTAGGTAAACATGTTATCCTTTTTCTAAAACCATATTTATATAATTATGAAAACATTAAAAAAATATGATCAATATCCTCCAAAAATATTTAATAATAATAATATCTATTTTTAAACACTAAATTACTCTATAAATATTTTTTTTACAAAATAAAATAATATTTAATGACTATAATTACATCAACATCATATATAAATAAATTATTATCTTTCAAAGAATCATGTGTTTTTTCATAAAATATTGCCTTACCATTCAATTAATTTTCTAGTTTATATTTATAACACAAAAAGCTCTTGAGAATGCTTAAAACTACTATAGAACATCCCTTATATGTTTCATGAAACAATTAAGAAAAACACTTCAATAACATGAAACTCAAATTCTAAAACCTAAAAAATTAATTATTCCCACCTCAATTATTTTCAAAACATATTCACTTAATAATTAATACATTATTTAGGTAAATGACATGTCTAATAAACAAGTTACCCACGTCTATAAAATTGAACTATTAATGGTTACTTAGGTTAAAATTTATTTCCATATGTTTTTCAACCATAATCATCATTTCTCTTCCACAATTTGATACATTATGCCGTCTTTTCACACATATAAATCATATTAATGTTCCTTTAGTCCATTTTATATGGTTCCGATTCCCACATTTATGACATTTAAAAAATTTAATATTTATTTATCAATCATCTATAATATTTGAACTTCCATGAGAATACATCATTCTCTTAATTTGGGTGTTTCAAAATTAAATTCTGTTCTACTTATAAATCGTAATATGAGATAGATCATTTGGAATTATCACTTGATGTTTAACTAAAATTCCCATTATGTTAGAAATATGGTTAGATAAATCATTAAATTTACCATCACATTTGTTGTATGGAGTAGTTCTCATATTTTCCACCATTAACTAAAATAAGAAAATACTTTGAGAATATATTGACTAATGAACATTCAAATGGGAAGCGTAAAAATATGGGAGGAAGAAGTTATAAATGAAAAGTATATCCCAACTTATGAGCCTCTAGGATATAATAGATTTTATCTAATGTGATGCTTCATCGTAGGTTTTATAACCTAAATATTTGTCCATGTCATTTAAAATAGTTCATAATGTGTTTTGTGGATCTCTAAATCATAACCCCTAGTAATTTAAAAAAATATTTGCAGCAAGGCCCATTTTCCTACACTTAATGATGATAGATTTTAGCTCAATGTTACCTTTTGGGGTTCTTAAACCTATGTATAACTATGACAGATCCATATTTCCATTTAGTATCTAGATCGGGATATAATTTCTAGGAAACAACTCCCTCTATCCTTCACCAAAATTAAAGGATATTTTCCTATACTTAGAATTATCCATAAAAATTACCCTATGTTTATCACTAAATATTTCTCATCCTACATTAAAAAAGATAAGTAAATATTATATATAATCCAAATATAGTGAAAAAAATACTTTTATACATATTTTGGCATGATTATTGACATAAACATAAATTAATTACACTTAATTAAACTTGATACCTATCGTGTTTGGAATATTAGGTACATTAAAAAAGAAACGAAAACATAACTTCTTTATTATGATTTTTATTCTTCATAGTGAGATTGTAAATCCCTATAATCACCTAAAACTACATAAAATTACCCGGGGAAAATACACATACATAAGGGTTGAACTAAAAAACGTGTAAGGGAATAAACATTATAAAGAGGAATAGATTTTAAGTCAAACGCATTACATGATATCATAAATGAGAAGAATCACGAGTGATCACATGGAATAATAACATATAGATCCTGGTATTAGAAGATTATTGAATCATATGAAATATGGATACAATATATAAATAATACATAAACCTGAATCAAGGATAAATACCTTTTTAATATTCCATAGTGGAAAATGTCTCATAATAGATTATTTCCACTCTCCAAAACTATACATAAAGTTTCATGAGACTAAAAACATTAACCAATGCATTTGAGTTCTAATAGGGTGATCCAATCATAACATTCTCAGGATTAAGTGTTTGAAAAAAATTAAATCAATAATAATTAATAGACATAATAATTACCCATGTAAATAAATGGGATGAATAACCACTTCTCATATAATAAAATAAATTTCATAATGATGGAAATTAATAGTTGAAAATAATTAATGCATTACACAACTAATGTAATGTAGAATCTGCTAGGAATATATGTGTGAGATATATATATTTATATATAATTTAAAAACAATCCATATTGTGAAAGGTTATCATCATTGATGATTTTTTATAAGATTATGTCGAATATTTTGTTGAGAAAAATTCCATTTTCACTTTCAATAAAATTTTTCCAAATTTAAAATAATTACAACATATTATAGAAACAAATTACATTAAAAATAACTTTAGAATATTATAAAAGAATTTTAAATGATTTTAGTGGTTGTGATGGTGGTAATTCCATACATGCAGTATAAGTGGAAAGAAACATTCCTTCTACACTGTTGTAAAAGTATTCAAAAAGTTATTCATTCTGAAAATTAAAATAACATTCCTTTTAAAAAAATTGAAAAATTAATAATGGAAAAAAAATCACTTCAAAAAATATATTAAAAATGCTAAAACATTTTAATGAAACAATATACAATTAAGATAAAGGTTTTTAGATAGAAGATATAAATATATTCAATTTTCTTTAAAGACATTTACTCAATCATTCTATGTGCCAACAAGATGAGATTGGTACTATTACATGAAAAGTATATGAATATCTAGAGGATAATAAAATTAATGAGTTTTATTTGTAAATTTTCAATTAATTTCCATTATTGGTTATTCAATCATAAATAATATTGATGAAAATGAAACTGCAGCATAAAACCTTACCACTATAGTAACTATTGAATCATAGACACCTTGAATGAACTAATCGAATTTTAACTTAAAATACAATAATTTAAGAAGTATTTATGATATAATATATATAATTGTTCAGTATATACACTATATAAATTAAATTTGGTGTGTAAAATAACATGTGTCTAGAAGAAAGAAGTTTTGTGACAGAAACCCTTACCTCGAGTACATAATTTTTGGTGTATGTATTTTATCTCATATATAATAAAATTATATCAATTAATATTATTATTAATAAAATTTTAATTTTTTAATAACTACACTTAATCAATTTACATAATTTATTTTAATGACATATTTAATCATTGGTCTAGTTATGGAAAAGTCGTGTATTTTGAAGATGCTCAGTTCATAACTTCAAAATGACATCGATGTGTTGACCGCTGTCAAATGGGTCATTATTAAATAATCTATCAAATAATAATAATGAAACATTTTTTTATACATCAATTATACTTTTTACACAAAACATTAAATATGTTTATGAAAAAAAAGTACATTACAATCATGGAGATGGTAGGTTATACATACGAATGATTAATGCTTCTATTTTTCAAATATCATGGCCGAAATAAGGTAAGTGTTAATTAATACTAAAATAATGATAAATATATAATAAATATAATAATATTTATTTACATACACCTACATATACTATCCATATAATGAATTAATTTGAAAAGTGAGTCACATCACTCTGTAAAGCGGTAGTAATCCGTACACACGCATGATGATATGATTTTAAAATTTGATGGTAAGGAGAGAAATTATATGATATATGAAATTTTAATTTTTATTAATATTTAATTATTAACATACTTAAAATTCAGTCGATTATCATTAACATTTTTGAGAAGTGATGATAGAAAATGAGTTACATTATTTCTTGAGGTGGTACTCCATCCTACACAATAATGATTGTTTCTTTTCCCATTTGATGGTAATGGGGATTGATTTATGTTATAAAATTAACAAAACAAATAATTATTATATAGGAGATACTTATTTTATGATATCAAAATGATTTAGTAGTATTTTATGTAGGTGTAATGAGAACTAAATGAAAGGTTCTTGGTTATGAACGATACATCTTTTTCAGACCACCAATTTAGGATTATACCTAAATCCTCTTACATTAGGTTTCTGATGATGTAAGGCCTCTATGAACTTTTTAGGGAATTTTTTAAGTGATATGAGTAAGTATTGGTAAAAAAAATGTTTTGGATGTTTTTAAAGTAGAGGATAGTGGGTTTCCTTTTATAATGGATGAGGAGTGGCGTTCTTCTAAATACCCAAAACTATTCAATAATGGGATGCCAATCTCTAGGGAAGTGCCCAAAAAATAATTTTTTGGATAAATAATCTTGATAATAACCTATAAAATTTATATTAACCATGTTTTAATCATTTATCCTCTTTGCCCTAGAGTTTACTCAATTTTACCCTTTTATTTTTTTACTGTAGAAACTATATTTTTTACTCTTTTTACTATTTATTATGACCCAAAAAGAAGAATAATTTATTATATAAGATTAATTATTAAGTTTCAAAATTTTTAATCCACATTGTCAAATTTAATTCACAGAAATGAAACAATTAAACATAATTTCAAACCAAAAGATGTATTGAAAAAAGGTTTTTCATGAAATGCATTTTCAAGCATAAAATGATCTTATAATAATTATAAGAAAAATAATCATAATTAAATTAATTTAAATTAATACCTCATGATAAATAATTCATAAATTTAATTAATATTATTCTTAATTAGTGTTAATTTTAATAAGATAAAATGAAGACACATTATGCACTTGAAAATAGTTTTCAGAATAAAATATATTTTAAAGTATAAAAGTAAAAAGGTACTAGAATCCAATGTAAATATGATTTAAATATAATTATTTGGGTTAAATATAACTAATTAATACTTATCATACTTTTAATGTCAAATTAAAATAATATTGATACTTTTAAATTACTGAATTTACTAAAAAGAAATGCGAGTCTTACCAAAAAATGGTATTTTTCACTATTAACTGAAAATTTAATATTTTCTGAAAAATCACTCAATTTCAACAAAAGTTAATATTGAGATGCTGATTTAAAAAAATTCTTTATAAAATAAAAATTTAAATAATTCCTAAAAATTAATTAAAATATTTTATAAAATCATAATAAGAATCATTTTCGAAAGAAAACATATTTTTTATAGAATAAAATATATTTATTATAAGTGGATTATTATTTAATAAGAATATGTAAATAAGTTTTTATTTGTTATGATGTTTTATTATATTTCATATCTCTATTAATATTATTTATACCATCCAATTTAATGGCTTGGTTATATTGGTCACATTTAAGTAAAAATATTTTAATATTACAATGTGGTTCATTTTGTCTAAATGTATCATATTGAAAATACTACGAGAAACAGTGTTGTTTTAAAATGGTGGGGTGTTACAAACTATTAAATCTCTTTTTAATGGGATTATCTACCACAAATTACTTTTCATTCATCACCCATTTCTTTCATGCCTCTCAGTTTCATTTGGAAAATGACACTCCACCAATCATCCGCTATATTATCAATATTATATACCATTTTTTCATGGAATGTAATAATATATAGATCTTGTTATTATTTCTCACCAGTATCAATAAAATTAGGGAAATTGACACAAGTAAATTTTAATGAGTCCTTCTTTATATCCCTATTAATATTGACCCATTTTAATTTAAATAACACAATTGAAAATATTGCATGATAATTTAACTCCATAATATCAACCAAATTTGAATATTATCCTTGATATAAAACTGCAAATGTAGCACTATTTTTTTCAATATTTCCTAAAAATAAAATATATAAAACATTAAATCACTAATATTTTTAGAATTTAATTTCATAGTATGCTTCAAAGTAACAAGAGATAAAAACATCATATAATTACACACTTCATCTAAATTATCAACATTCATTACTTAAATTAGTTGATATAAAACTTTGTTACATAATTTAGAAAGTTTTCAATATATTAAATATACGTACTAGATTAATAAATTACCAAACCCGGAAACCATTCAAAAATTTCTTTGGTTATAATTTTTGTTATCTATATATAATTCCATGTTTCTATCCAAAGGAAAAAAATTTATTGTATATTTAATTTTTCAACATTGTGATAAAAAAATATCAGTATTAAGTAGAAAATAATTGTGGTCTTGCCATAATATCAGATTCTTCAAAAAAATTATGTGATTCTTCCAATGTCTAAACCCAATGTTAGACACATTGACAGGTCATTATTATCCCATAATAGACATGTATTATCATCAACACATCTTGCTCGATGTAAATCTATATAAAATTGAGATACCTTGAAAATAAGGTTAAACCCTCTTTATAAATGTATCCTTCCATACTAGAACCTTCAAGATGAGGTTGTTTTCACATTAGACATTAATTATCCATGTTACCCAATGATAAAATCTATGGAATTAATAACTTATGTTTTTAAATAATGAATAAAAAAATTATAATTTTTAATGAAAACTATATTATAATGAAATATCACTCCATGGTATATATCCATAAAAAATTTATGTGAACACCAATTTTAGTTTCTTGGGAAAAAATGTTATTAGATGAATTATCACATAAAAAAGTGATTTGGGAACAAACATATCTAAATGGATTAGCATCTATACATTTATTTAATTAATTATAACATAATCACTGGGGTTTATTGTATTCATACAATTTTATTTAAAGAAAGTTAAAAATTCAATTAGATCAACATTTTTTTCAGGTATCAAATTATGATTTCCAAAATGTATAAACTGCTATATCAATGAATGTGAGTCATGAATTTTAAATCCTAGAATCTTAGGGATATTCATGTCAAAAAATAATTATTTTTTTATAATAACCATTAGTCACATGAATTATTTTTAATAATTTAAGGAAAACATCTTTCTAATGGTCTTTTATTATTAAAAAAGATGTTGGGTGTTTACTATTCTTATTTAGAAATAGATCACATTTGATATTTATTTCATAGATTTTCTTATAGGAAGTTGAATGATCCTTTTATTTTCCATTATTATTAAAAAAGTTAAACAAAACAATATCACACACACTATTCTCAATATGAATAAAACCACTATAATGACAGACAAAATTAAATTCTCAAAATGGAAGTTTGAACAATAGGCCATATTTTCCATTATCGTGATCCAACTATAATTGATGGTGTTCTAAAAAAATTTTCACATATATTATGCTGAAAATATTTCCCAGACTATATATAAATATTTGATAATTTTCTCATTTTCTCTGATACCAATACTAATATTGGTGGAATTGAAAAATTAGTTATTCCATTAAAACATGACATGTTGAAACAAAATCTATGAGATATATCAAGGAAGAAATGATGAAACATGAACACCACTTCATGATATAAAGTATACGATGAGAGTTGAAATCAATGTTACGAATTATACAAAATAACTCAATGCATATGTTCCATCCAAAATAATTTCCAAACCAAAGAATGGTTCTAATTTTCCACATTTGGACTTTATGGATTTTGAAAAATTTTACGGTATATGCATCATATGTTTCGACACCCTTGTTCTATAACTCTAGTAATTAAGGAATAAGATCATTATAGTAGACATCAATATCATTTAAAAGAATTATATTTATAGGAACAATCACTAATATGATGATTGATGTATATTTCATACTTATCATGGGAAGTAGATTGTAAGGGATCTAACTGGACAAGTATTATAACGGATACTTAAAGAAAAAAAGGAATTAATCAATAACCAAGACTAAATGTATATTTATATGTGAAGAAGAGGAATTTGGATATAATTAATTGAATGTCTTCCACATTTTTGAATATTTTAGATGTTGAATGAAATCATCATCATTATTATGCAAAGAATTCCACTTCATATGTTTATCCATTTTATTTGCAAAAAAATCATTGCAATCATGGTTTTAATGGAAATTACCACAAAAACATAATGATTTTTTTCAATTTCATTATGGTAGTAAATAGATTCAAATGAATATAATCATTTGACCATTTACTTCTTAAAGTTCAATATCTTTTTCACTTTTTTATTTTTTATTTTAAAAAAGGTTGGGGTCGAAGCCTCATTTTATTTTTAATGAAAATGCCTTTTTTATCTGGGTAGAAAGATACCCATTACATATCCTGAAGGAATTATCTACAACAAATTTTAAAAATATGAATTTCTTATCTGTTGAGTATTCCCCTATGTTTATTTACCCATCATCATCCATTAATATTTTATCATCTTGATTGCACTATCCTACCTTATTAAAAGAATCATTTATACCTTCAAGATCAACAACTAAATCAACATGTGTGGTACATTTTTTATGGTGTTTTCTTACCATGTGGAAAAAATCATTTATCATGTTTTGAGTTTCAATATGCACTAGCGTATAATTTATCTTCATTTTTACTATAAACATAACTTCTCCAACATTCTATAGTTTTTTATTATACTTGTCAAATCCAACACATATAATGAGAAGTAAAGTGTTTCAATATTGTGATATCAAATAATTCATGTCACTTTAAACATCATCTTAATTTTCAATTAGGACATGTTAATTTGATTATTTAATCCATGGATCAATTTTTAAATGAAAAAATCCAAAAACATGTTCAAACCCATACCATATGGAGATGTTCTCCAAGGTAAGGAAATACAACATTTATCCCCAAGTAATTGAATTTATACACTATCAAATATAACATATTTTTATATTATTTTAATTAAAAATAAAAAATATATAATTTTAAAAGATAATAATTTTTTAAACTTTTTAAATTTTTATAAATATATTATGTCACATAACTTATTAATTAAGATGCAATGTAATTTAGAAATGTATATTAAAATATTACATAACTAATAGAACATGAAATAAAAATATTTTTAGAATTTATACACAAAAGTTATACCTAAAAATCATTTCATGATTTATTTCTCTATTTTTAACAATACACCACACTATAACATAACCAAATATGACTAAAAAATAATTCAATCATGAAAAAATATATAATTAATTCTCCTAATAATTAATAAATAAATTTAATGATTGATTTCACCATTTAACCAATTAAACATATAAATTACTTGTAATTTAACAATCCTTTCCAAAAAAATTCATATATAATTTTTACCACTTCTGAATTCCTATAATATAATCCTCAATAAATTTCAATCAATTGACAAATAATTAAGTTCAAATAAAAATTCAAACAATAGAACATTTCATATTTTGTATAAAATAATTAAAAAAAATATCATAGTGTCCAAGAGGTTTCTAATCTTATACTAGAAAAAACACTAATAATAAATCCAAAAATAACCCCAAAACACAAGTAATGAATAAATATACTAAACTACATTCAATTAAAGATAATTAAAATTGGTAAATTACCAAACCAAGATCTACTATATAATTATTCCTTAGAATAGATCATAAAATAAAAATTATGTGATTAATAAAACAATATAGGAACTAATTACCTAAATCATTGTGATTTTCTATTAGCAAGATGAAGAGGGGGAATCGGATAGTGGGATCATGTGTCTATGCTAAGAGGGAAGGTGGTCCGGTGTTAACTAACATATGGGTGGGTTGAGAGGGGTTCTATCATCGAGCAGTGATGAGGGGAAGTATGAGAGGGGTCCGATGTTGAGTGGTCATGAGAGGGATTCTAAGGTAGGTCTAGAATCCTCAAACTAGTTTTAAATAGTGGTGAGGGTGGGGCTTAGGACAAGAGTCTAGGAATATAGTTACAATAGTGATAGAGGCTAAGAGGGAATAGGTTGGGGGTTATGTAATAGTGTTTTTTTAATGTTGTAGTTTTTCAATAAAAATCCACAAAATACATTTTAAAATTATTTATAATTTGTCTTAAACAATACATTCACTAAATACTAATACTTTATGAAAGAATTTTTAAAAAGGGGCTAAAAACCCAATATTTACTACATTTCTTATAGTGATTAATCTAATTTCAGAATGATAATCCTAATTAAAGAACCTATGTGAGATAAATGAACATCAATAAATACAACAATATATATGTTTATTATTACCCAAATAAAGTTAAAATACATGATAATAATGTCATTTGAGGGTCAATTAAAACAAAAGTTCATAACCAATATAGCCCAAAGGTTGGAATTCCATTAATTTAATGAGGGGCATAAGGAAAATTTTGAATTTATAGATTACAAGGTTGGGATAAGGAGTTATTTAAAATGGTAAAATGATTGAATTTAAGAAAAGGTAGTTATCAAATATTGATTCAAATATTGGCCTATATTTTTTAAAGAAATAGGTTGTAAAGAAACTTTTATATCCCACTAGGGTTCCATTACCACTACTCGGCTTGAATACTTCTCCAAAAATTAATATGAAATATATGTTTTTAGAAAAGGTTAATATTTTACTATTATTAAATAATTATATATACATTGAATACAAAAAATAGAGTTTTTTATTCAATATAAATTCCATTAATAATTTTTGATAATCAAGAAGAAAATAATTTTCAGAGAGTCAATATCAAATATTAATATTTTTTTCAAAATCCTTGTAAAAAAATTTCTCACTGATTAGTAAGTTATATTATTTAAAAACATTTACAAATGTGTCATGATTCTTATTAATATTTATTGTTTATTTATTTTAAATTTATTTAATACAATGTATTAATAGAATTGAAAAGAAAATAAAAATTATAGAGGGGTCTCTAATGAAAATTTCAAAGAAGTTGGAAGTTTAAAATTTTATCCCATTAGAAATTATTCATTCAAAAATATATAATTGTTAATATCATAGTATAATATTAAATATAATGAGAAAACTTGATGGAATTGTTATTATATGTTCTTCAAAATGATAAATACTATAGAATTTAGTTGAATGTTGTTATGGCCCAGCCTTCCTCAGGCTAGGAACCTAGTCATTTGACCCCATGGGTCTCATGTAAGACCTTGGTCTCCTTCCCATCACACTACATGATATTATTCACTAGGTTAAATTATAATATAATGATTTTCCACATAGTCCAACACATATTTTTATTGTGTATTTTTTCTTCACTCACACACACCCTTTCGAACATCATAGAAGGTTACTCATCCTAATCACTACACCATGACAAGCACACTTAACTATGGAGCTGTAGTCAGGAAGAAGCACGAAAGTAAAGGTAAACTTTATCAAATAAGAAGTAAAATTTATCCTTTTAAGTCTCACTTATTAAGGTGTGTTACACTCTCCATTCCATTAAATAATAATGACCTCATATAGGGACTCAAAACATAAACCTAGGATGTGAATATGCACTTAGGGATATCTATTGGCTCAAATACCATTTATTGCGACCCGATCTTTCCCAAGCTATTAAACTCATCATCAGACCCCATCTATCTTCTTTAATATCTTAGTTTCATTCCCATAACACCATCGGATATTACTCATTGTGGTTTCTTATTAGACTAATCACTTTTCCCATATTCCAAAACATGTTGGTTCAGTGTGTTTTGTACTCATTGACACACCTTGGGTAAATTCCTAGAAGATCACCCATCCTGACCACTACTCTAGTCTAAGCATGCTTAATTATTGAGTTATACACTAAAATTCTCCTAAAATGAAAGGTTCTCCTTACTAATATGTGTAGTAACATCTAAATTTTTAAGCATCGCTATTTCAGGGGTGTGACAAAGATCATGTAGAAGGTGTTGACACAAATAGAGGGAAACACATTGAAAGATCATACTTTCACAAATATTTGATTATTTATTATGAATGAAATATTGATTTAAAAAGTTCTTATAAATTTTAAGGTCAATAATTTATTTATCATTTAATAGTTTTAAAAATTATGTTATATAATTCATAAATTCATAAATCCTTGAATAAAAAAATAAAGATGGATATATTCTAAATTATATGATAAAATAAAAAAATATAGTAATTTTTTTGATTATAGAAGTTTTAATGAGAAAAAAAATAAAGTCCCAAATGTGAAAACAATGTGTACAAATTCATATCTTATCCCAACATATTAGTATTTATTGTGTTTTAGAAATTTATACATGGAAAATTTTAAAGATAATAAATCATGATCCACTGTTTAGTTCGGTTAGGTTATAGAATATTCAATATGTCATATTGAGTTTTATCCTATAAAGAAAGTATCATTTAAAATTATATTTAAATATAGAAACAAAAAATGGGGAAATATCTCAAAACTTCATCCCCAATATATTTGACAAAGATCAAATACATAGATTAAATTACTATAATGGAGGTCGAAGAAAGAAATATAACCTTCATCACTTCATCTTCAAGTTAATTTATTATCACTCCACTCAATTTAATTATTTATATTATATTTTTAATTACAATCATATTAATCATAAATAAAAATCGCTACCATTGGAGATATAATAATTTAATTCGAAAATTACTAATTAATGGTAAATGGTTTAAGGTCAACATGAATAGATGAAGACAGTTAATAAGATTTTATTACTATAAAAAAGAATAATTTTATATTAAATAATATATATTTCATTTTTTAACATTTTGGAAGGTTTTAAAATAATAATATGTATTTTATTATAAGAATAGTTATTTTATTTTATCCTTTATAAGAAAATGTGGTGTGATGTATTACCTCATATCCTTTAAATTTATAGAATATTATTCAGAAGTGGTATTAGAGTGATTTTAATTTTATTAAATGGTTTTAGAGTTGTATCACGTACTATTGCAATTGATATAAGGTATTCCTTCATAATTGGTATAAAATATTATCACAATTAGTATCAAAGATTTACTGGGATAATTATAAAATTATTGGTTTTGATTCATGAAAATGTGTCACAAAATTTATAATTGGTGGTTATGGAGAACATAATGAGAATATTTAAGTGTTATTTCTAAAATAAAAATGAATTAATCAAGATCTTATTTAAAATATAACATAAATAGTTTTCAATTAAATAATATTATTAAATAAGTAATGATTTTTTCATGTCATTTATTTAAAATATTACAGTATTTAATAACACCAATAACATATTTCCATTATAATTAATCTCAAAATATATTTGAATCCATGAGATGAATTATCATGTACTATGGGAAATCCATTTCATATTATATAGTATTCACATTAGTAGTAAGATATTAACTTATGATATCAGAAATATTATCCATTTAATTAATAGTTAATATTAAAATTCCTAGGATTTTTCAAAAAAATGTCGAGAATAATCAATATATCATACATGACACCCAATAATTGTATCAAAATGGAACATATAATTTCAAATCCAATACACTTATTATATAAAATAAAACATCAATTATTGAATTTAAATGTAATTTCTAAATACAATCCAAAAAAACACAACACAAGCTATAAAAAACATTACATAATAGGAATAGTAGCAAATAGATATACTATAATATAAAATAATGGTATCCAATCATAATTAATTAAACCTGATCATAACATAAATAAATATTTCATTATTTTAGATGAATATTCTATACATTTTTAATTAATAAAATCACCATAACTACACTAGTAAGATGTATTTCGAGACTAGCTACATAATAATCAAATTTGAGGAAATATTTTCAAAATATCTATAAAATAACTTCTCTAATAATACCCTAATTATTCATTTTCTACATATTACCTTTCTTCATAACTGGGGGAAATAAAAACATAAGAATGTGTGATCTCATATGCTATGTAAGGTTAAACATGAGAGATATCAATTTATGATCATATGTTTCAAAAGATAGGTGTAATGGTATTATATAATTATCATAAAATATTAAGTTCATACTCAATCATTCATAGATCATAGATCATGATTCATAATATAAATCATGATCATTTCAAAATACCAGAAATATATGAGTGAGGAGTCATTATTAATAAATCATAATTAATTATAGAATATAATAAAAATAATAATAAGTAATAGGAATTGTGGTGTAATCATAATTATATAAAATCATTTCATTATTCAAGGTTTACTTTAATGACTATCATAGTTTAAAATGTATCCTAGTGGATTATTTAACTCTACATACTATCATTTTGTTAGACATGGTTTACTACCAAGACTATCAAAGTTGATAGAGTCCCAAATTGAATATAGTCTACTCCACATTACAATCTATATTATCTCAAGATACATTAATTATTTCCTAATTCATTATAGTCATTTAATGGAACTTCTCAAAACATAATGTAAACTATACATATGTGTTCTATAAGATGATAAAAAAATCTACCCATTCATCATAGCATAACCCATGGAAAAGACAAATGTTTCCTTAATATTTCTTCATCAAATAATCATAATCCTTAAAAATAAATAAAATGGATTATATAATTATATCATAACCAAAATTAATCATAAGAAACTCCTATATATTTTGATATAAATAAAAAATATCTTTATAAGATCATTTGAACATTTCTTTGAAAATAGAGGAAAATGAAAATTTTCTTCAATTAATTTAAAAAAGAAAATATACAAAAAATTGGGAAAAATATGTTCTCTTAAAATATATATTAAATAATGTAAATAAATATTTAAATAAAACAATATTCATGAAATTATCCATATAGGCTCATGATTTAAATGTTAAAATAATGGTTTCCTTAATACTTTTGGTAATAGGTTCAAAAGAACCTATTTCAGAAACTAAAATGAATAACACTTTTAGAAAAATGATAAATATTAAAATATAGTTTAAAATGTGTTTAAATAATCATTATATCATAGAAAAATAATTCTTGAAAAAAATTTAATGAACACGGATAAGGAAGAAAATATATTTCTACCAATGAGTAAATATGGTTAGCTCTTCGAAATACATTTTCTCGATCATATTAAGTTCCAATAAGGTTAAAATGATACTAATAAAATAAAATTTAAAAAATAAATATATAATATAGAGTTTAATGTATAAAAAATATGTAATTCCCCTAAATATAAATTTACATTTGACAACCACAAAAAATAAAAGAGATTGTAACATAAAATCTTACCTTAATCCCTATTATTCTTCATTCATGTTCTTAGGATCATGTATAATTAATTCATATTTATAAAAAATCTATAAATGGAAAAAATCCATACACTCTATAAAATAAAAAATTCTTCCATAATTTCCAATAATATATTTATTTACATTTTTCCATTAAAAACAACATTCGGGAGAAAGCATGTCTATTTTACATGCATGTTTTGGTTTAGTGGTTCTGGAACATGCACCTTGGTCATGGTTTTATCATATAAAAAATTATAATCATTTTATGTAACATCCCAGGTAAATAAAGAATAAATAATTTTCATATTTATTAATATTTACTAATTAAATATTAATTTTACTTTAAAGGGGTTGCTATGATCGATAGCGTACCCGATACGCAACGATGAGTTCCTTTGAAAACTTACGTTGCACACTAGTAATAAAATAATATTATTTTAAATGTTAGTGAAAACGTAGCCGTTGTACTAGCGATAATGGATATAAATTACTAAAATATGATTATATATGTTTGTTAAATGTTTTTACATTTATCTAATAAAGGATAAAGGCTTAAAATTCGAAAAGAATTCAATTTTAGGCTTATATACTCTAATTTTCACGAAAGGTCCACTTATCACCTTTTGACGGTGAACCATCATTAAATATAGTTTTGATAAATCTTATAAATTCTATTGGACCAAATATAACTCTTCTTTAGAATTGGGACATCAAAATTTACTTTGTGTAAATTTTTGGTATCTTTCCGATAAAGTTCATTTTTTTAATGAATAGTGTAAAATGTTGTATTTTAATTCAAAACCTCTTTTTAATATAAATTTTTTATGATTATTAGATTATATTTTGAATTGGTTTTAAAGTAAAATTAGAATATTTTTTTACCATTAAATCCAATAGTGGTCGTTGGAATTAATTTCACATTGAAATCGGACTTAAACTAGTGTCAATCTTTTGATACTTATTGTTTCATAAAAACACGCTATTTGCTCTGACAGCGGAAATTAATTATTAAATTAATTAATTCAACTTATATGTTGTGAATTTTGTAAAATTGAATTCATTTTTGAATTCGGAATATCAAATATAGCTTAGGGTGAAGTTTTGGTATTTTTCTGAAAAACTTCAATTTTTGATGAATAGTGAAACCGCTAAGTGGTACTTATAAAAACTGATTTTTCTTTTAAATGAAAATTTACCACTTCTGTGTTTTGAATTTAAAAAATCTGACATACATGGTTGTTATGAAGAAGTAAAATGTGGTTCAATGATATTAAAATATTTTTTTGGTGAATAGTAACTTTTATGTTCTTAATCACGATTAGAGGTAATTAGTGCAATTTAAGGCAAAAATGATATTATAATAAAATGAAAATACCTTAACACATATCCTAACCTTATTGGATGTGTCATGTCCGACCAATAAAGGCCATGGGTAAGCTTGGGGACCCCGTGGAGCCACTTTGGTTTGGAAATGACATAAATAACTTTTTATTTAATGTTAAAGTAAAAATGACACACACATGAGGTGTTTTACTAAAACAATTTTTACATGGGGTTATACAAGTCATATTTTTTACTATAAATATTCATTAGAAATATAAAAATATTTTCTACATCATGATATTTTTTTTATAATTTTTAGACATTAAATAAATTAAATTATTTATGACATCATGATGATGCTGTGATGACTTCATTATTTAACGATTTCACTAAAATGGAAAGATAATGTAAAATATATGACCTACACATGGCCATAACCTATTGGATGGGTGGATTTCAAACCCTTATCACCTTATCCTCGAAACACATCAATGTGGGACCTCTTAAATCTGAATACCATTTTAAAATAAAGTGACTTTTCTTTACCTTCCAAGAGTGCCCCTCCTCTCCTCTTATAAAAGGCCCCCACCTCTACCTCCTTACCCACACTCCCAAAGCCTTTTTCTCGGCCAACACCTGCCCATTTTGGCTCTCCACATCCCTATATTACTCCTTGAAGCCTCAATTTGGGAATAATTCTTCCCAAGGAAGCCTTTGAGCTCAAATATAAGAGAGTTACCTGATTTTAAGGTAATGTCTTCTTTTGAGTCCTTTTGTTTTATTTTGCTTCTACAACCCCCTAAACTCTTTTTATTATTTTCTTTTGTAACAAATCCAGTATCCTCAATATACTAGGATATTTTTATAAGAAGTATTCGAGCTACACTTACACACACCTACATCTAATGGTTAAAGAACATACTGTTTCCGTAGATGGCGAATTTCTGCCTCCCGAAACGATGATTGTTCAACATTCTTTTAACACCTTCAAAGGTGGCAATTAAGATGACACTATATTTATATATGATATATAATATGTTTATGTTTTCCTTAAGCTTCTGTATTTTTTATTTTGGGCATACCTTTATGGTTTCCATTATGGGTAAACGCGATATCTTCATTTAAGGAAGTGCGGACTACCGCCCCCTCAAAGTGATGTGATTCGTTAATTCCATATGTGGGACGTATAAAGGATGTATTTAAAGTTATTATATATGATTTTATACTGGAATTATAATATACCTCTATATCATTATTATTTCTTTCCATTAAAGTATGAGATAGAAATGAAAGTAGCGTTCATGCGTACGTACGTCTTACCGTCTCCATGAACGGTGCATTTCATTTCTTATCCCCAAATGTAATGTACTATTAAAAGTACATGTATATAATGGATATATATAATTAATGATACATCTAAATGATGAATATAATTCTGGAATTAAAATATACATACCTATCATTTAGTTTTAATTCCATTAACATGACAAGGAAATGAAAGTAGCATTCATGCGTACGTACGGCTTACCGTCTCCATGAACGGTGCATTTCATTTCTTACCTCTAAATGATTATGTAATATTATAAATACATATATATTCTGTATATATATGATATATATTCTATCCAAATCAGGAATTTCATTCTGGATATAAAGAACTTTTGACCACACGAACAACATGTAATTGTAAGAAGTCCACTTTCGACTTAAGAACCAAATATCGACAAAAAAACATTATTAACTTAAATGATTACATAATGTTTATAACATGGAAATAAGTGATATAAAAGGAATAATGAACTTTTAAAAGTTTCTTAATCAAGTAGAAATTAACTCAAGTTTATTATTCAGGACGTTAAAGAACGATCGAGTCAAGTCGGACCCGAGGTAAGGGACTTCATCTCAATCTCCTTTCATTAAGGCATATTTCGTTTTATACACAACTTTATTTTATACGGTGTATAAACCCCTTTGAATTTTACTTTTATACAAAAGGAATCTTTTTCTACGAAGCGTTTTACAAAACGACAAAAAGGAATGTTTCTTTTAACGTACGCGGTGACAACGACTTTTTCCGCCGCCGCGAGTATTATTTGGTCTTTGGCTTCCTCAACAAGCCATAATGTCTTTAAAATGAAATAAATACCATATACTCTTTTATGTATTTTGGTATTGAAAATGGTTTTTATAATGTATTTCTTATGTCAATATATTTGAGTGATATATTGTGATCAAAGTGTGGAAATGTTTTCTTTCCATTATGTTTGTTTTATGTCTTATGATTTTATAATGGTACTTGGACATTTGACGGGTGGTTACGTGATAAACCATATGACAGGTGGTGCCGTGAATACCAGGACGGGTGGTTACGTTATAACCTCCAATTCATTGGGTATGGAAGTCGACCGTATGGCTATTCCATTAAGTATGTATGGAAGTTGGCTGAATGGCTATTCCATTAAGTGATATGTGTGGAAGTCGACCGTATGGTTATTCCACTTAAGTATGTTTATGTCCCAAGTTACCTTTATATGTTATGTGTTCTTTATATGGGTTTTATGGTAATCCTTTGGTTACACAAGGGTAAGTAATGATATTTTATTCGGTGAATAGTTTTTACTACTTCATGAAGGTGAAGGTATTACTTTGATAATGTATACGTGGTTTACTTGATGTTTGAAAAACTAACAGTTTTCATTCTTTGTGTATCGCTTACTGAGCTTTTTATGCTCACCCCAAGTTTTTTGAAATGTTTTTCACAGGACTTAATGTGGAATAGGGTCAAGGATGGGATCAAGGGAAAGTCATGCTATATAAAACATAGAACTAGACATGTTTCTTTTTCAGAGTTTTTTATTCTATGGAAACTCAGTAGAAGTGTCTACTTTGTAATCTTTTGAGATGAAACAGTTATGTCCTAATTCTCTAAAACTCTAAACCTAAAAAGATCCTCAATGTGAATTATTCATTTAATTCAATATTAAGTAATGTTTGAGGTCGGGGCCTTATATTTTATAAATATAATTTTAACCCATTATAAATTATTTTATAACCTTTCTTATAATAAGGTGTTGAAAAATGCATTATATCACTTTTTAGAGATAATAGTGTGTACATACGCATGGGTGATGTTTCCATTTTTCAGTGAATATAAATATGGAAATATAAATATTAATATATCATTCAAAAATAATTGTAATATCATATATATCATATATATTAATTAAAACCATCAAAATTTCTAGAAATTTATTATAGATAAGAAAAAATAATCACATCTCTTCATGGAGGTAGTAGTCCACAAGTATGCATGATGCTGTAATCATTTATCAAAGAATGGAAAAGAGGTAAAAGTTTTTGTAACATTAATATAGAAAAAATAATTATTTTAATGATACATATTTCATTATGTTATTATTCTTATATAATAGTTGTATGTGTAAGAAGATTAAATAAAATTAAAAGTATTCAATGAAGATGATTACCTCCTCTTTGAGAAACCTTCTTTTTTGTATCTTATTATGGATAATTAGGATGGTCGTTTGAAAATAAAATAAAGTATAAAAAATTATGGAAAATTTTTATAAGGACCCAGCCTTAAAATATTACATAATCTTGAATTAAATGAATAATTCACATTGAGGATCTTTTCAGGTTTAGAGTTTTAGATAATTGGGACATAACTATTACATCTCAATGATTACAAAGTAGAGACATCTACTCAGTTTCCATTTTTTTCACAAAATAAAACCTCTTGAACAAAAGGGTCATGTCTAGTTCCACGTTTTAGACAGCATGTCATTTCCTTGATCCCATCCTTGACCATATTCCACTTTATGTCATGTGAAAAACATTTCAAAAACATGGGATGAGCATAAAAATCTTAGTAAGGGATACACAAAGAAAGAAAACATTAGATCATAAATATATACATAACATAAGCTTTTTAACATACCTCATGAAATCATAATATTTGTGACATACACATAGAAATCATAAAACATAAAGGTAACTTGAGGCATTCATAACATTCTTATGTAGGGAGTAACCCTCATGGTTATGTTTGGAATACCCATCATAGTATATTCCCTAAATCTTTTCGGAGAAACCTTAGCATTTAACTCCTTCGTGTTACCCAATGAATTGGAGATCTATCTCGGGCTCACCTTCCCAAATTTTTTCACGGAACCACCCAACTTCATAAACAATGCCCAAGAACCATAACATATTCGTATCACATAAAACATCCATAAAAGAAACATAAAATTTCCACATTTCAATCACAAGATACGAATACAACACATTGATATAATCAAAACATTATCAAAACCATTTTCAATTCCAAAATAAAAGAAAAGTAAAACATGGTATTTATTTTTCATTTAAAAAATGTTATGTCTTGTAGAGGAATCCGAAACTCAAATAATGGTCATGGCGGTGGAGAAGTCGTTGTCGCCGCATACGTAAGACAAAAAAACATTCATTTTGTCATTTAGTAAAACGCTTCGTGTAAAAAGATTCATTTTGATTGAAATTAAAATTCAAAAGGGTTTTATACACCGTATAAAATAAAGTCATGTAGAAATAAAAAGATTCCTCAATGAAAGGAGATTGAGACGAAGTCCCGTACAAAGACAGTATCCTTAGATTAAGGATAAATCAATTACATAATTATGTGTAAAAAATATAAATACACACAATATAAGTATATATTAAGTGTAAAAAGTAAGATTTCATCCACACATATTCATAGCAGGACATAATCAAGAAGTATAGGTTTAACCCAAATAATTCAAATTGGGTTAATAAGTTCCATTACAGAAATTCGACAGCCTAACCGCGTCACTTTAAAATTTAGAAAATGAGTTGATGAGAGATAAAAAGGTTATCTCAACACTTGGACATAAAATTTACAGAAATATAGATATATAAGAACATATCCCAACATAAGAAGATGTAAATTAAAAGACCTCACAAAAAGAAGTCTTTTAAAAAGAGGAGGGTGAAAGGTTCCCTTACCGATTTGGGTAACTCTCAAAATGTACACCCCCTGAAAGAAGGAATATACAATGTAAATACCCATAAACGAAAGTATTTAACACAAATAGTAGAATAATGGGTTGTACATACACCACTCAAAGGAGATAGTGGAAAATATAGAATAAATCTCACAGGAATAAAAAAGTGAGATAAAAACCCCTTACATCATTGTAATAAATCGAGTCATATGAACAAAAGATAATAAACACAAAATGAATCACATAATACCATGAATATAAATATAATCTTGATAATATATATTAAATTTCAGTACGCAATACACCACATGAAACAAATAAGTGGCGAACAATGGAAATCTCACGGAATTAAAATTGAGATAAGAAATCTCCTTACCTCAAGTCCGACTTGTCTTGTTCGTTTCTTTATATTCCTGAATAATAAACTTCGGTCAATTTATAATTTCTTAAGGACTTCCTTTAAGTTTTATTATTCAATTCATATCACATATTATCATGTTATAATAATTAGTTAATTGTGTGAGTTCATATCATATGTTTTGTCGATGTTCGGTACATGAGTCAATAATGAACTTGTTTGAAAAGAATTTCCCATGTAGTCATAAGTACATCATCTCTATAATTGTGTTCATGATTTAAATATCATATATATCCAGTATATATGTATTTAATAATATTCCATAATGTTTTGAGATAAGAAATGAAATGTACCATTCATGGAGACAGTAAGCCGTACGTACACATAAACGCTACTTTCATTTTTTTGTCATATTAATGGACTTTAAAAATAAATTATACATAGATATATTATAATTACAGTATAATATATATGTTATATACGTAACATAATTTCATTAATTACATTCTTTATAAATTCTATGTTTGGCATGAACGAGTCATATCACTTGAGAGGGCGGTAGTCCACACCTCCTCATATGAAATTATCGCATTTGCACAACATGAAAAGCATAAAGGTATGTTTTAAATATAAAATACCGAAGCATAGATAGGAAATAAATATAATAAATATAATATATAAATATAGTTCCATCATAATTTCCTCCATGAAAGGTGTTAAAAGAAGATTGAACAATCATTATTTCGTGATGCAGTAATTCGCCACCCACAGAAACAGTTTGTTCTTTAACCATTAGACGGGGGTGTGTCTAAGTGTAGATATAATCCTTATCATAAAAACATCCTAGTATATTGAGGATAATTTTTTATTATGGGATCAAAAAATAAGAAGATATTGGTGAGTGAAGAAGGAAAATAAAAGAAATAAACTCGAGAGAAGACATTACCTCTAAATCGGGTAACTCTTTTTGATTTGAGCCAAAGGCTTCCTTGGAAAGACTTTTGCCCAAAGTTAGGCTTATATAAGTAATAGAGGGATGTGTAGAGACAATATGAGCATATTTTATATGATAAAAGGTATTTATAGGTGTGGGAAAGGGGGTAGAGGTGGGGGAATTTTATAAGAGGGAGGAGGGTCACTTTTGGAATGTCTTGAAATGTTACTTTATTATAAAATGGTTTTCAGATTTTAAAAGTTCCACAATGATATATTTAGATGATAAGGTAATAAGGGTTCTAAATCCACCCATCCAATAGTTTTTAGACATTTTTAAGTCTTAGATGTTACCTTATCTTTTCATTTTATTTAAATCATTCATTAATGAGCTAATCACAGCATCATCATGGTGTCATAAATAACATTATTTATTTAATGTCTAAAAATTATAAAAAAAATACCATGATGTAGGAAATATTTTTAGATTTACAATTAATATTTATAGTCTATGAGATCATTTATTTAAACAAAATTAAAATCGTTTTACTTAGTATATACAAACCTTTGTTATATTTCTCTTCTTTTTAAAAAAATGTCATAAATGTCAATATTACACCCATGTGACTTCATGGGCCCTCAAGTTCGGTAAAAAGCTTCCCATGGTCAGAAATGACTCAAAAAAGAGTATTTGGACACATTTTGGGGTCATTATATATTATTATGATATTATTTTATTACCCTTAACTACATGATTACTAATTAATCACGATAATTAAAGATAATTACCATCATTACTATTCATAATGTCCAAAAAAGAGTCTTAATTACATAATTTGGACCTTATAATTCTAAATATGGAATCCATTTTACCAAATTATAAAAATATAAATTGAAATAATTAATTTAAAAATAATTCACGTTGTCACAACCATAGACGGGTTCTTAAGAAGTAAAATTTATCAAAAAATTGACTTATTTTTACATCCAATCGAAAAGTGAAATTATTTCCAATGAACAACATTGTATTAAGTGATAAAAATATAATTCAATTAAACTTTTAAACCAATTAAAAGGACAATATGTCCATATAATTAAATTAGATGAAAAGGCAGTTTTGAAGTAAAATGCCGTATTTTCACTATTCATTAAAAATGAACATTTGTCATAAAAATACCAAAAAATTATCCAAACTATATTTGATATTAAAAATTAAAAAATTATTTCCATTTTACCAAATTCAAAAAATATAAGTTTCATTAATTAATTTTACAATTAATTCCCGCTGTCAAAACAAATAGCGTGTTTTTAAGAAACGTTATCTATCAAAAGATTGACACTTGTTTATGTCCAATTTAAAAGTAAAATTAATTCCAATGACCACCATTGGATTAAATGGTAAATATATATTTTAACTACACTTTAAACCAAATTAAAAATATAATATAACTACATAAATAAATTATATTTAAAGGAGGTTCTAAATTAAAATACTGCATTTTCACTATTCATTAAAAATGGACTTTATTGAAAAAATAAAAAAAAGTACACAAAGTAAATTTTTATGTCCCAATTCTTAAGAAGGATTTTATTTTTTCAAATATAACATTAAAAATTGAAAAAAAAAGTAGTTTTAAAAAGGGTTCACCATCAAAAGGTGGTTAATCAACCTTTTAAAGAACATTAGAATATTTATGCTTAAAATTGGATTCATTCGCATTTTATGCCTCTATCATTTATTGGGTAAATGTAAAAATATTTAAAAAACATATATAATCATTTTGTAGTCAGTTTTTTTCATTCACACCATTACAATGGCTAGGCCTTAACAACCATTTAAAATAATAATATTATATTATTAGTGTGCAATGTAATATTTCAAAGAAACTCATTGTTGCGTATTGGGTACGCCATCGAAAATAGAATTCCCTTTAAAGTAATATTGACATTTTATTCAAAAATATTAATAAATATGAAAATGTCATTTTATTTATTAACATGGGATGTTATATCCTTTCCCCTTTTTGGTAATTGCATCCTCGCAATTTTAAAATTGTGCTCAGAAACTTCATTGAAATTCTCACATAGAAAAAGGAGTAAATTAAACTATCACTTTAAAGGAAAGAAAGAAAAGTACAAATGTCACCCAAGACAACAGATACTAGGATTCCATGAAAACATGGATATATAAGTGAAAACAAAGGGTCAAGTTCTGATGGAGAGTGATAGAAAACGTGTCTACGAGAAAGTTAACCACCATAAAATCACAAACTTGTGATGTGTTAAACAGTATTTGATTTCCCAGTAGGAAAAGTTAATAGACCACGTTTTTGTTTTAAGTTACTTTTTATTGAGGAATTTATTTATGAGCTTAACTAAAACATAAGGAAACATACTTACTTGTCATGTAGACTTTCATCTCTTACTATATTTCTTACACAAACTCATATTTTCTCCAAAAGATGAGTATTTAGGATGACTTATTCACATTAAGAGCGTTATAATCAACTTCTTGAGAAACACCTAATCTAAAAAAGATGAACTATATATTTCCCATGTCTTTATACCATAACCAAAACCAAAATTGTTAGTACAATATTAGATAATCCCCAAAAGGATAATCTTTTGCAAAAATAAAAACTACTCTTAATCTCCAAAATTTGTCCAACAAAACCCAAAGTTCATCAAAGACCATTCAATAAACAGTTGTCCATAAAATTCTTCAATGTAATTCAAACTATGATTGAATCCAAAAACTCATAAGAATTTTATCACATAGTCTCCCACGATACATTATTACATTTATCTCCAAATAACATTAGATACTCTTAAAGTCTCATATTGAAAAGTAATAAAAATAATCACATATCCTCCCTGATAGGTTAATCATTTCCATAGGTAACCCAAAATTAGATTATACTTGATTCATACATTCATCTAACTAAAAATAATTAGTCATAAAAACTAGGGACTTCACATAGCCTAGTGGTAGGTGATAAATACCATTCGCACCTTTGGTTGTGGGTTCGATTCTCGTAGCTTCGTCCAACGTGATGGGTTATCACACGGTTTGCGTGTTATCTCATTTCAAAAACTACATAATTTTATAACATTCCCAAAAAGAGATAAATTCATCAAAAATAACCATAACATATTTTAACCACAAAGGTTATCTAATAAATTTCGTTTTTCATCCCAAAATGTATTAACCAATAATTACCTCAAATTCAAGGATCATATAAACCAAAATGGTTCTTTATAACTATGTCCACAAAAGAAAAGATAATTATTCCATGAATAAAATTTTCATATATCAAACATCAGGGTTACACATACTATATAAAGTCTTCTAATGTAATCTCATCATCAAAAGAGCCTTAATACTTTTAAGAATTTCACCATCCTAAAATATACCATAACACTTTAATCCCTTATATATTGACTTTTTAATCATTCAACATTCTTCATGATCCACTAACCATTCCTTTCCAACTTATTCTGAAATACTTATTTCTTACAAACAAAATCATGAATCATATCCTAAGATTCAATAATATTAAAACATATGTTAAGAAATAATCCATACCTTTCAATGGTAATTTTCAGTTTCTACATCCTCATTCGGAATGGAATTAGGTATTGGTAAATGAATATTTATATGATCCTTTTGATCCCATTCCTGAAACGTTTTCGTAGGACATGTGTTCTCATGATGACCATGCACACCACATTTAAAGCATTCAATTGATCCTTCAGAAATAAATTATTTCCCTTTCCTAGAGTCAACTAGATGCTTCCTTTTTCCATGGTAGGTTCTTGCTTTATGACCTTCATTTCCACATCTATAGCATCTTTCTGTCCCTTTGAACCATTTTTCTATGTCTTTCTTTACAAATATTTGACACATAGGTTTTTGAACATTATTACCTTTATGATTATTACCTGAACTTCCATAGGGATTTTTTTCTCACATATATTATGCCTTATAAAAATCACTAAGGTTCAGGTGGTCAATCATGACACCAGATAGTTGGTTGAGAATAACCACAAGAATTCTGAATTCAATACACCCTAGTTGATCTAGTATATTTTTTAAAAACCAATATCTTTGAGGAACCAACTTATATACCCTCACTTTTAATTATGTGAACTATGAATGATACTTTATACTTACATAATAAACATTTTCTAAATTCATCATACAACTTATCTTTCCCCAAGGTCTTGAGAATAATACTCAAATAGCATCCATGATCTTCTTTCAATTGAAATATTTAATAATATTATCTATAAATATTACCACAAACTAATAAACGTAATCATTAAATAATTTATTAATTATTTCAATGAAGATGACATGTGCATTGGTATATACAAATAGAATCACTATAAAGTATAGTTTCCATACAATGTTTTAATGGTTGTCTTGGATATGTACTCTATTTTGAACCACATATGATGATATCCAAACTAGATCCAAATCATTGAAATGTATTGATATCCTCATAGTTGATAAAAATCATCAATATGAGGAGGGTCTTAATATTTACTGATATTAATCATGTAATTTTCCAAATAACCAATTAAAAAATGTGTTAAACCATATTTATTCTCAAAAAAAGTACATCCCATGGTGAATCACTTGTCCAAAAGAGTCCCATAGGAAACTTATCCTAGATTTTATTCTTTAAATCCTATAAATCAATATAGTACATTCTATAAAGTTTCTTTAATATAGGGGTACACTAGTACCGAGTTCTATTGAAAATGTAACTTCACAATTTGGTGGAAGACTAAACAAATCTGTAGGAAATAAATCACCATATTAATGTATAATAGGTAAATATTTAATGATAAGTTTATCCCAAAAAATTTGAGATAAATACCCCTCATCAATATATTGTAAGACCCATACAATTGAATTAATTTCAGGTGATGCGCAATAAAATTTTTGGGATTTCTTTGGATCCTCGCCAGATGCGGGGTTCTTCCTCCCTGAAATCGAAGTCTCGCCGAAGGTACCTGGTAGCGTTTCAGGTCAACCTATTGTTCCAGTTTTAGTGAAGGAATTCCACGAAGCCTCAGTGTTACTCTCCTCAGCTCTGATCGTGAGGTTTTCAAGGCGGCGACCTCTTGTGGAACTTTTCGACAAAGAGGTCAATACAGATTGGGGTTTGAAGCACCGAGCATTGGTAAGTATTTTGGGTCCGCGTCAGTTTCTAATATTGTTTGCTGATGAGGAGGATTTGGGTAGAGCCTAGTCGAGGAAGAGAAAACCCTTCTGTGGCCTCCCGTTTCACTTACATCGCTGGTCCTTTGAGGCGCATATGAACCGTGACTCCCCTTACATGGAAATTTGGATTCAGTTTCCTGGACTACCTTTTCCATTTCAGAACATTGGGTTGCTGAGGTCAATCAGTAATTTGATAGGGCATTTTATATGTAGCGATCGAAGAACAGCTTCTATGTCCCATCCATTTTCGGCTAGAATTTGTGTTGAAATGGATCTTTCAAGGTTGCCGCCGGAGCTTGTCTGGATTGTAGTGGAAGAAGAATACAGGTATGCACAGTCGATTGTCTATGAATCATGGAACCCTTTTTGTTCATTTTGTTACAGATAGGGGCATGATGGACACGGCTGCCGAAGGAGGCCCAGGGGTGTCCAAATCTTTGAGGTTCCAGCTGTATCAGTGGAGGTCCCCTCGAGAGAGGGTGCGGCCACCACTAGAGCTGTGCAAGGCAGTGAGCAGATTTCACCTGCAGGCCTTCCTCAGGATGGTCATGCTCCTTCAAGGTTAGATGGGGTCACTAACATGATGGTTCAGGGGGTATCTTCAGGGGAGGTAGAGGATACTTTGCCAACTATTGTTCTAGAAGTTCAGAAACAGAGCTCTGTCAACCCGTGTACAGACTTGGGAGTGTAGGTGGAAGTGAATGAGACCAGGAGGAAGAAGGCCATGGCTGGAGTGGTGGTGGCTACCCCTCCAAGGGAACCTGGTATAATCAACTGGGAAAATGGTAATTCCAATGGACCGAACCATGATTCTCCAATTACTAGTCATGGCCGGGACATTGATAGGGCCAATACTTTCCAGTTTATGGGCAGGGGACTCGAGAACCATCGGGATTATGGTGAGCTTGAGTTCCTAGGTCAGAACACTTCACCCAGTTTGAGTAAGTTCAAAGTGGATGTGGCTATCCCTTTCTCCTCAAACCGGTTTGCTACTATGGATGTTTCAGAGGTTGGAACGTCTCATTTGAGGGAAGATGAACAAACCCCTTGCCATCAATTTACAAAAGGTGACATACCAAATATTATTGGTTGTTCTAAAATGATAGGTGGACAGTCTGGTGGTGGTGAGGCCGACCAGGAGGGAGTCAGCATGATCTCTTTGGATCAGGTGACTGAAGAGGCTCCTCAAATGAACAATGTGAGTTGCAAAAAGAGGAGGGGGAAGAAAGACTACTCCTTGCTTCCCCCACCTTTAGAGACCCGTTCTGGGAAGAAATTATCGGTACCTCTCCCCAACGCGGTGAAAGAGGATCCCCAGGCCACAACCATGGGGAATGTCAATGACATGAAATGTTATGCTAGGAATATAAGGACTAGAAAGGAACCCATACTTTGTTCTGAGGAGGTTATGGTCGAGGAATTTCTATATGTTGATATTCCACAAGAAGAGGCTGACATGATGGGAAGAGCTGTTAGAGTGGAGGTCGACCATGAACAAGCAAAGTGTATTGACAAGAAAGATTTGATTTTAATGAGAGGATTCAACGACAAGAAAATCAGCAAAGAAGAGTATATCCGAACTTGGGATAAAATGGAGAACCATTTGGAAGATGTTATTGGAGAAGATACTAAGGCTGAGGTATGGTTAATGCATTGGAGTCTCTACAGGTAAGAAAACAATAAAAGGCTAAAGCTGTGTTTTGGTAACATATCTTTTTCCTATGATGCCTCACCCCCGGTCTGATTTGGGAAGTGCAGGTTGGACCCCCTCATCGGGCTGGAGCACTCCACCATTTCCTTTGCAGGTCACTTGGGATATGGCTGTTTTTGAGGGATGGCAACATCGGGAGGGACCATGCTTGCATGGGATCGCCGAGTGTCCAGCTTAGGGATGGCAGCTGTTGTTGTTGCGTGTATGTGGTAGTTCCTGTTCCTTCCAGTCTTTGATTGGGTTTGTTTGGTTATTTTGTTGGACCTTCTGGGTTTCTCACTTTTTTCCATAAAAGTGTTTCCTTAATAAAAAAATATATTTCTTATATAGAGTGATCATATCAAGACCCAGAGTCATATAAAATTCCACTAGTGGAAGATAAAAAGGATTTTTAGGAATAAAATTTCCACAAACTACCATCAGAGAGGATCCATAGACATGAGATGATAACATTGTACCATTTTCATTTTCAATAAATAGTTCAAGAAATAATCATTGAGGTGGTGATTTGATATCCATATAAAATTAATTTCATATAAAATTTAGGTATGGACATTAATAAAATAAGAAATTTTTAGTTATAGAGTGGATGATATGTTCACCATTCACCACTATGTTCTCATGTATCAAGTTTTATTTTCAATCCCATGAGAATTTCCATTATCTCTTGGATTAGGAGGTTATTGATGATTATTGTCTTCTCTAACCCTATTCTTCATGAACTGTATGGAATAATTCCAATAATATTTATAGGTTTATCATTGGAGTTAATGTGGTTTATTAAATTAATATTTATCCTAATTAATTTCATTGTATTACCACTTTACATCTCTTCATATGTCACTTAATCAGCATCATTCCATTCCAAAATTAAGACATTTAATATTTCCTTAGTGGAGATTTTTCCCATGCTTCATCCCATAAATATATCAAAGGAAGATTTATTTTATTTCATATACTAGTTTTATTATAATAATCTACACATGAAATTATCTTTCTATTCTTATCAGAAACTAGGAGAATGATATGAATATGCACTCTCTATTTATATATGGAGAGACCATCATATGATTAATTAATATCTACTAAATTCAATTCTGGAAAATTCATTTTAGAGACTTGGTTTTATGAAACTAAAGAACTGGTCAATTTTTCGGTTGTGATCATTGATAATAATAGAAGCATACCTCAAAAGGATTGTAATTTTTGAATCATAAAAATCAATAGATTTAATATACTTCATTATGATCTCAAGTAAATTACATTCAATTTTCTTATAATGTGTTTGAGGAAATTACATAATTAAAAATTCCCTCTTAAACTTGTCACATTCCATTGAGTAAATTTTCTCCTCATCTGTTGTATTCTTAATAAGATTCTACAACTTTTCTTAATCTCTTTCCAAATGATACAACCCTAGAAAATCATTTTCATGGTTAGTGCTCTAGAGAATGAAAAACGTATTTTCAGTGGTAATGATCTCCCACAAAGACACTAGTGGATCTGAAGAACCACTAAAAGTAGTTGGATGTTGCCTCATGAAATAAGTAATGGTCTATTGGTTCATCATTTTATCATTTGTAATCTCATCAAGATTTATTTATTGAGATAGTTTCATGAGCATATCAATAATTTCTTTTCAATCCATGTCTCATGTCATTTAGTTACAGAAGAATAAAATCATTACACTATCTACAACATTTTTTGTTGACATGGCTCCTTCTAGTTCCATCCATTATCTAAATAAAAAAATAGTGTAATAATAAAAATATAATAATCAGATTGAGTAATCATATAATAATGAAAATCAATCATGACATGTCCTTAATTATGAATACTTTTATCAAAATAGGACACATTTAGGTTCACTATATATAAATATTAATTATTTATAAATTTTGAGAAGTAATATCATCATATTAATCATAAAATATTTAAGAAAATTAAACAAACACTGATATAATACCAATTAAGGCGACCTTGGCATAACATATATAAATATTATATCACTTTTGAAAAACATTAAAGTCATATAATAATAATACACTCCCCAAAACTACAAATACATAGTGTTTTTATAGACTAGACACATAATCTACTAATTTCATGATTGATATTTAACATGTACCATAATATTATTCTCTCATAGTACCCTTCTTAGGTACATCCTTCTTAAAATCATTCCTCGTAGCCTGAGGAAAATGGAAACATAATAAGACGTGGGATCAAATGACTATTTAGGGTAAATATGGGGGATATCAATTAATGATTATATACAAGAAAAATATAAGATTAAAGGTAATGTAAAATGATTATAAATTAAAATATTCATTCCAAATAAGTCAAAGATAAAATGTAATGAGTCATGGAATAATGCTTCATCATCTCAAATGAAATGAATCATAAGAGTGTGGAATCATTATTAATAAATCATGATACATGATAGTTTGTCAAAATCCATAGAATATGTTATATGAATTTTTCCAAACTAATAAAAATTGAAAAAAAAATCATTAGTTTTGGTTCTCTACCATGAATATCAAAGTGAAAAAATTCAAATAATAGAATAATTTCACTCCCCATAACATTATATCCTCTGTCAAGGTTCACACCCAATACTATCATCGTAGAAAGGGTCTCATGCTAAAAAATCTTCACTCCCCATTAAAATCCATATTATATGATGATATATCAATCATTATCAAATAAAATTGATGAATTTAATATTCATATCCATCATATAATGGAAACCATATATATTTGTTCCATAAGATCATAACAACATTCTTAAATTCATCATTCCATAACTTGTGTAAAAGAAATGGGTTTCATAAATATATCATCATCACATAATCCTTATAAATATAAAATAATAACATGGATGGTATAATTATATCATATCCCCAAGTCATCTTAAGAAACATAAACATATGTTGATATAAATGAAAAAATACTTGGAGAAGAGAATATGTTCACTAATTATAAAATATGTGAAATGTCTTTTTAATTTAATGTCATTAAAACAAAAAATTTACATAACATTTAGAAAATAATTCTTTGAAATACACATGGAAACATATAAAGTTTTCTTCAATGAAAATAATAGTATTGGATATTGGAATAAGTGTTCATGTGGTAAATGTTAAAAGATATATTATTTTCACAATAGTTTGTAAAATTAAACAATTACTACATTTAGAAAATGACAAAAAGATTCATCATAGAATTTTTTTAAAAAAATATATTGTTCAAATTAATTTAAATAATCATTTGATCATATAAAATAACTTTCATAAAAGCCTTTCAAACAAAAATTACATGGGTGAAAATATCTATCAACCAAAGGGGAAATAAGGTTGGATTTTCTAAAAACATTCTCTAAGTAATTTCTGGTAACAAAGAGGAAAAAATGATACTGATACTTGAAAATTATAAAAATTTCCATTGGATATGAAAATATATATTGTTTAAGGATAATGATCGTATAATTTTTTTAATGGAATTTAATATGGATACCCGCATAAAGAAATGACATTATAACATAAACACTTTCCATGGGTCTTGTATTTCTTCATACAATTTCTTATACTCCTCTATAAAAGTAATTTGACCTTTTATATATCAATAAAATTATCATATTCATAATTTTCATAAAATATTGAATTTCTTTACAATTTATAATTTTCAATTTTTTAATAATTTTTCATTAAATAAATATTTGGGTAAAAACTATTTTATTTTCAATGAATGTTTTAGATTAATGTTTTGGGACATTAAAATTATTTCATGGTTTAATCATCTAAAAATCATAATAATTATATGAGTATCATATTTTTTCACTATATACACCATTATATCCATTCATATTAGGTGTTTATGAAATATAAATTTTATCACTTCGTGGATATGGTTGTCTATATATACACACAATTAATATTTTCATTGTTCAAAAAATGGAAATAAATAAATATAAAAAATAATGAATAATTAATTAATGATAAAAATATCATAAATTCCATATATATTAATTCATATTATCCATACCTTCATCCATGTATAGATGAAATTAAAAATTAATAATATCACTTTGTGGAGGTTTTAGTCCTCATATACACATGAAATATGGTATCATTTCTCATAGGATTGAAAAAAGGTAGAAAATGTATATATCCTTAACATAAATTTTCTTTATCATAGTAATGAATGTAATTTCAAATTTTTAATCTGGTTATAGAATTTTTGGAAATGATATTAGAATATATAAACATAAAACTACATTGTGGGGATGATTCCTACTTCTTTGAGAAACATCATTTGGATACATTCTTAAAGACTGTTGGGTTGTTGTTATAAAACTAAAGAACCTATTGAATGTAAATATTGAGAATTACAAGTTATTTTTCAGGGCTTTTTCAATATAAATGGATCAATAAGTATTAATGAATATAAGAAACGCGGTTACCTGTTATAAGTGAGGTGGGTGGATAACATACAAATACATAAAACATTAATATATTATAAATTTATATTTAATTAAAAGTGGAACCAAGGAAATAAAAAATAGAATATAATATAAGATAATTTCAATATATATTCAACCAATCAAATTTATAAACGTTTAGCTGATATTTTAATCCTTATCTTTTAGTTAAATACCCTAGGAAACAATTTTTAACCTTTTTCAAGGTGGTTTTTTTATCAGGGTTAATAATAATTAGGAAAAACTGATAGTTTCATCCTAAAAAAATTAAAACTTTGGAATCCAAATTTGTGTGCATGAAAAGTTATGAAACACATTGTATTTATTAAATATTAAATAAATTATAAAATATTTGGGATTTACATAATGTGAATAAAAAATGCTTAATGATACATCATATTACATGGATGAACTTTCAACATGAAAAAACTCGAGATATAAAGCTATAATATCAACATTTAAAAAATATGTTTTACCAAAAAAAATTAGAAACCATATCGTCTGTATGCATAAGGGGTATACAAAATAACTCAATAGGATTTATCCCTTATCCATAAATCTTTGATGTTATTGGGATAAATGTGGACATCTATGAAAGTTCATGTTGTATGGTAAAAAATCTCACCCCATCATGTGATAATGAATAAATAACTATATGGATGAAAAATTAAATTAAATTAACATTTAACAAAATACTAAGAATTACCTAGTCCCTTTCCCAATCCCTTACAAACTCACTAATGCATTTTCATCTATTCCAAACCTATACTTAAAGAGTAATGTTTTAACCATAATGGAATATATCTACTCTAAGGACATCACTCAAAATAAAATAAATGAGAGAACCTCCCTCACATATAGTAATACATGAGAAAAATAATTAAACCCAACTCGACTATCAACAAATTTATAACAATAAAAATAAAAAAAATCTAACAATAAGTTTCTACTATATTACCATGATTTATTTCATGTTAAAAAAAGAAACTATATATTCAATGAAAAAAATAAAAAATAAACTGAAAATACCTTACACTACCTAGTGTATTACATATACCACCCATAGTTGTAACACTTACTGAATTCATGGTGGTCTCTAGAAACACTATTTATATTAAAAATGAAATTTATAAGGTTGTTGTCTTACATTGGTAAATCCCTTTATAAAATAAACCATTTATAGGATCAGTATGACCAATAAATAAAATAAACATATGATTGTTGACCTTAATCACATTATAGAACCCACTAAACATCATGGATTCAGGCCCTGACCACACACTAGGTTAAGCTAATGGTACATAGATATAAAATAAGTTGGGAAATAATATCCAAATATATTAAATTCAACAATAAAATAATATAATATGACTTAAAAAATTATGTTTTCATGTACAAGCCATAAAAATGGTCAAAAAATAACCTCCCCTATTCCACAAGTTTGTCAAATGAAGGTATCCCCACATAAGGCTTATGTAAATAACACACTCACTAAAATAATGCAACCCAATTCATCATAACTTATTGAAAGGTAAATAACCATTCAAATTTAAAGATACACATTAAAACATCACAAAAATTCCCATAAAATTATTTTACCAATATCAAAGATACTAGGTTTCAGAAAAAGTAAAATATAGAAAAATATATGATTATATGGATATGGTGTACAATTTAATAACCATGTACCTACCGACACAATAAAAATTTCCCAAATTCCCCTCCCCTTGTATGGTTTTCAAACTATGTAGGTTATCCATTTCATGGAAATGTATTTTTTAAATTAGTTTAAAAATTCCTTGTTGATGATCAAATTTTTTAATTCACCAATAAAATTCCTAGGATAATGTTTAAACACATAAATTGACCTAAAATATAGTATTTTATTCCATAAAAATTAATATAAACACTAATTCATACACCATACAACCTTATTTTAAAATATATAGTTAATTATCAAAATAATAACCAATAGTTGACATAATTCAACATTTCTTTTTTCTAGTAACCCTAATTATATTTTACCATACCCAAAATACAACCCTAAATATATTGAGTGTTTCCAATGTGATCTATCTAACCCAAGTATACATTTACCCATCTAAGGGTATTTCATTAAATACAAAGTAAAATATAATGGTCTAACCATTCATGAACTACCATGACAAGAATTACAAATTTATTACTAGTAAAATTAACTAAAACCCCTATTTAATTATCCCAAACACGCACAAAACTAACACATATTAGAAAAACAATTAATTTCGCTCCTATAAAATTTATGAAATTATAAGAAAGTATAGAAAAGGAATGCGACAAATTTATTTAGAAACCAAAACATCAAATGTTTAATAAAAATAAGTTTCTTTTTAATTTAATTTCACTATAACAAATAATTAATTCCTTTCAACTTATTCCCCAATCAAAACCCATTTTTTAAAAATATCTATGTTTTAAATAAAAAATTACAATTTTAAAATTTCATTTTAAAATGTTTAAAACCATATAACAAAAATTAAAATTTTAAAACAATGGATTGGAAAAAAATTATATCACCCAAAATCATTCAATATGAATACTACCACAAAATTTGGTCATATATTTAGCCATCAATTTTCCTCACCAAATGAACGGATTATTGAATAAAAAATATATTAATTTTCAGTAAATTTTAATTATCCTATACCACTATTAATTTATAATACTATGATACCAGATGTGGTCATATTGAAAATTATTCTAAAATTATAACTATTCCACTAAGAAACCCTTATAATTAGCCTTTTAACAAAAACACATTGATATGTGTAGGAAACATATAATGAACCACCTACACATGTTAATTAATCCTATTATTATCTATCAATTGAATCATATAAAAATTTATAATCCAAAAGTGATGAAATTTATCATTCGATACACTTACTATAATTTCATAAAAGAAAATAAAGAAACACTCACTAAGAGATATTACAATATAAATTAGACTTTTAATTCCATGTGTTCAACATTAACTACACTTCCCATAACTCCATGCATGAAAATTTCCATATCTCAAAAGGTATTTTCAACTCACTAGTGAAACGATACATAAAAAATCCTATGAATATAAAACAATAAAAACAATGAAGGAGAAAAAGTGGGAAAATGAACCAAATTTTTTTACTTCTATATGCATAAATAATCGTCTAATAACATTAGGGAAATGAATGAGAAATATAGGTAAACCCATCTAGTGTAATGAATAGTCCATGAGAGGAATAAGAAAATGAAATTAGGGAGAGGGTATAAATCTCAAAAATATAAAAACCTGGTTTTTGATTGTATCATGGTTTTCCTACATTTCTTATAAACCATTCAACCAAACCCAGTTCATTCGTGTCCTAAAGGATTCCTCATTGAACATTTTATGGATTGTGAACCCCCACAATGAATGGTTTTATTCATATATTTTCATTTAATTTTTATTTATAAAATTTCCAATTAATTATTTCTTTTCAAAATATCTACCCATAATATCATTTTATAAATCCTATACTACCAAATTCATTTAAAATATTTCATGTATAACTTTATAAAAAGAGTTTATAGATATTCTCTATATTTTACCCTCATATATATATTTTAAATATTAAATGAAGAAATATTTAAATTATAAAAATTTTGGTGTTAAATTTATCCCCAACATATACTCTTTTAAAAGTAAAAATGAAACCAAATTAGAACATTCAATCACTTGGACATTCCTAGTCATGTTTAAATCCAAAATCATACTTTCACATTCACTTAAAGAATACCAATTATCTCAACAACTATGAACCAATATTACCCATACTTTTTCCACCATAAAACACTCATAATGAACCCATGAATCATATTCATAATATTATATTATCAATAACTACACCTTAAGTAACTTTTACCCAAAATTAATTACATAACATAAAAATTACTTGGAAATATTTGTAAATACCTGACCCGACCTTCTCAAACGATAACTGAATATGGTTACTCTATAACCTTAGTCACAACATATCATATTTTAGAGGCTAATAACTAGTGGTGATGGGATGATGTAGTTATGCATAAATTATTCCCTTCAGTTATATATTATAAGTTTAATTCCCATATCCATAATAAAGTTATATTGACTCATTTGTATAATGGATATACCCAAAACCAATATACATAACACTTGGAGCTAATAGTTTGACCCATATTATATAATATAAATGTAAAAAATATATACGATTAATAACCTATAACAATTTAGTATATACAAAAATATATATATAAATCATCATGAAAATAAACAAAGAGTGGGCCCCTTAGATGATATATATTCATTATAATTAATGACATGAATATACAATGGCTTCTAACACAACTAACCTAAACAAATTCTATTGAATCATATACATCCATAACACTGATTATTTAGATCCATACTTATAGTTCCAAGATGATACAAAAACCTATGATGAAATAGTATATATTACCACACATATCAAAACCAATGGAATTTAAGAAAGTTGGAGTTGAGTCTAATAACCCTACTAGATTCCCCAACACACCGTGAAACTTTGAGTTCTAGTGATTAATTGGATGCATGTGCGTGTATGTGTTTCTTGAAATTCTATGGTGAGTGAAAATTTACCCACCTTAAATTATATGTAATAAATTATCATGAAAATAAATAAACTCCTTCCATCATAGCTAAAGGACAAACACACACCCAAATAATATCACTGTAGATAACCAAATTAATCCATGGCCAACTTTTCTATCAGGAATTCATCATATAAACTCATATAAAAATGAAATATATGACATTGTCACTCTCATATCATTAAAATATATCCAAAATATGTCTCACCCTATTCAAAAATACTCACTCATATGAGTCCCATCATCTATCACACTATATATCATGTAACAAAACTAAAAATATCAACCAATATAATGATCAAATCAATAAATTATCAACATTAAAATAATGAGGTACCAACCATAAATAAAAATAAATAAATGATAAGAAACCAAATGGGTTGTTAAAGAGGTCTCAATTCCCCAAAAAATAATTAATCCATAATCCCATGATAAAATAAATAGGAAAAACAATTAAAAGGACCCATGTATATGAAAAGTAATTTCAACACTCACATCCTACACCACATCATCTCACCAAACCTAAAAATATATATCTAGTATACTACCTATAGATTTCCTCTAACACTGTAACATAACTATTAATCATCACAGTGGTGGATCCCAAAGATTGATATTAAAACTCTACTATGTAAACTAATCCTTAAAAATATACATTTACATCACCAAACTAATCCATTTGATCATGTATGAATCAACAGTATTAACAAGGATTGATCCATTCATGATATGGTACTGATATATCACAAGAATCCAATAACACCTCTCATACACTATGTACAATCTCTCGTAAATCATCATTATCCACCATATCAGGGTTAGACCATCAATGAAGATTAAACCACTAGATAGATCATAATATAAAATGGAAAATGAATCATCACATGGGAAATAAAAAATTAAAACCAATAATGATCCTCATGGGATCTCAATCCATATGTCAATCCTAGATGTCATCTTTTATAAGAGTTATATCATGAGCAAGGAGTTTTTTCAAACAATAATTCTTATTCATTGGATACTTTCCCGGTCACTCTATCTTATACTATCCTAATACGAAATCACATAGGGGATACTCACTATCTTTTTATTATAATACCAATGAGGGAACCTACTCACATATTAATATTATATCTGGATCCATACTAAGCATCATCAAAACACTGGGAATATATCATGGTAATCCAACATTTGTTGTTAATAAAAACAATACGAGTCCTATATCATATTAAAAATACTATTTTCAATCAATGGGGAACTCTATAAAGAGTTAAGGAGGACAAAATACATAATAATTTTCAAATAATGGTTAAACGTATCACCCACAACTTGACCAATGTTAACATGTCCCACAACATAAAAATTCTATCCCATGAAATAATCAAAACCCATATGTGATTACTCAAATAGTTTCTTACTAGAAATAATTACACATTATATTTATTTGGGGTTACTAAAGAGGTTTAGACTAAATAACCATGCCAAAGGGTACATCACATGGTCCCTTAAATAGTTAAAAATAAATATCTCACATGAACCCTAATACTAGTATAAATAAACCACAATAAAATGAAACTTTTCCCTCATTTTATATGTTATATCATATATCATAATGAAATAAGTGATATCAAACATGGAAACCATATTAAATAATCTTACATAAGCATATAATGTTTGAAAAAGAGGGTTTCTTCTATATAAGGTCAATATGAGAAAACCATTTTTAAAATAAATTACACTTACTTATATTTCAAAAATGAATCTATAACCACTTTTACAAATAATTAAAAAGGTATAAATTTTTTGATTTATTCATAAAAGGTAATATCCAAATCATTGGAACACCCCCTTTTTAAAACATATCATTTCCATTTTAAAATATTATATCAAAATAAATCTTCTCAAATACATATCTCTATCTAAAATTCCATTACAAATCCACTTAAATTTTTCAAATATAATATCAAAATATATAAATTGTTTTCCATTATAAATACAAGTTGAAAGCTAACTTAGAAACACTGATGTATATGGAATATCTTACAAGAAGTTATTTGATCAGAGAACCTCAGATAAACCATTAAGAAAACTATATGTTTCCTTATTTACTATTAGGTGGAATTAAACACATCATATTTATGGATTAATGAAATATCACATAATCATTTGATCATTTATAATAATAATCAAAAAATATAAAATCTACCAGACAAGTAATCATAGGATAGATGATAAACTATTAATTATGGGTAAAGTACATCTACCTAATTCATTCATCCATTAATTTAATAAAACTTTTTTACATAAAGTCTATAAATATTTGAGAACATTTATTATAAATGAAAATATATATCATAATCACTAAAAAAATTAATTAGAAATTCTAAAACTTCCCTAAATATGATATAACTAAAATAATGGTGATTATATGGGGAAACCATGAGCAAAGGGGTGTATTTTACTCACGACACACAACCTAATCCTATGATATAAAAAATGAATAAATTTATTATTCCTAAAAACAAAAAATAACATCCCAAATACCTAAATTCCATATAGCCACTCACCATCCAATATACCTCCATAAAAAGGATGTAAAATAGTGGAAATCAATCCTTCTTTAGAAATGAATAAAAACTGCTCATAGAAGCCCCAATATAAAAATTTTATTCCACCATTATCTAATTGAATCATACTCTATTCCTGAATCTGACCATCAAATTTTATTCAAAAGTGGGTAATTAATAAAGAGATTAGGCAAGACAAATTCATCCATGTTATTCATACGAGACACCTTTAGATTGACCATTAGTCGAAGGATAACTAGAAGGAAACTTAAGGGTGAAGAATAGTGGGATATACCATCCAAAATATCCACCATGAAGCCCCTAATATGAATTATAAGATGGGGAACCACTATAAAATTTAAATAATAATCCATTAAAAATAAGGAGGTGAACACTCAATGAAATCATGGTGTGACTCCACCCGTCACGTCCCGTCCTTGGGGCCCGTGTCGTGACTACCCCAAGCCCGCCTTCCATAGGCCAGGGGCTGGAGACTAGCACCAAGTCGTAAATCCCAGTAAAAAGGGAAGGCATTGCCTTGTAAAGTAAACAAGTACCACAGAGTAAGCAAGCAGAAAAGTAAACACTAAGTAAAAACAGAGTACAACTGAAAGTGCAGAAAAGTAAAAGGGGTCGGAAATACAAGCCCAACTGTAAAGTACAACTCGAAAGGGAAAATAGCAACTGAAAAGTAAAGACGCTACACCATGCTGTCCACTGGAGATCCCACCTGAAGGGTGGGTACAGATAGCTCCACTGCTCCTCGGGTCCCGCCGTCCGGTCCGAGTACGTCACGCCCAGTGGTCCACCTACAGGTACCATCCTGCTCTGCACGCCTCAACCACGATCAACGTTGTCCGTCGTCTGCAACCAACACAACGTAGTGCGGGCATAGCCCGTGCAGGGGTGAGTATAAGCTACTCCGTAGGGACCCCGAGACCCCTGAAGGTCTCCCAAAATCCACAAAGGATAAACCACAAAGGAAAAGATACAATCACGAAGTAACAACCGAAACTGCTTAGGTATATGCCCATACATATACCTAACTCATCATTTCAATACGCTCCAACCTCCGAGCCCAATTACAACTCAGTCCAAACAGGAAAGTATACGTATTCCACACAGTAAAGAAAAACGTAATCCACACAGGATAGCACAACTCAATACACACAGGAAGGTAAACAAGATTCAGCTCACACAAGTATACTTCTTCAGTAGATGATAGAGATGATCACTGATCCATCTAAGTTGTCGGACCCACAAAGGATCGATAGGTACTAACCCCCACAAAAACCCACACAGGATCAGACCCACACAGGATCTATAGGCGCTGGTTCACACAGGACCGCTGAGCGCTTACCCACACAGGATCGGACCCACACAGGATCGGTAGCACTGATCCACACAGAATCGCTGAGTGCTGTAGTCGTCGTCGTCGAATCCACTGAGGATCTCTGCACAGTCATCGTCACAGTCACAGTAGCAGTCGCAGCCAGCTCTAGGGTTCCCGCACACAGCAAGCTCGTTCAGGAGGGTCCGCTCCACGAGCCGAGAAGCTGATACATCAATTGTCACAAAGTCAAGATTTGATGTATCCAAAAGTTCCGTATCGTCAACAGGAATACAACGTCGCACACGGCGCGTCGATCTGACGCCCAGTCTAAGAGTTATTGGATTTTTCGTCTCAGGGGCCCGGTTGGTTTTTAAGGCAAAACCAACCCGACCGTACTCCACTTGCATCCAAACCTCGGGAGGAGTATGCCAAAAGATCTGTCTCACTAAGAGGAACTCAACAAAGCTGACGGCACGTCAATTGGACATCTGTAGCTCAAGATATGAGCGTTTCCGCTCCGAGGGCCTGGTTGGTTCCCTGTACGAACCAACCCAGCCGAACTCAAAGTATTCTAAAACCTTGAGTGCGATATACCAAAATGACAGCCTCGATCCAAGGATCTCATCTCTGCTGATGGCGCGTCGTTTGGAGGTCTGTAGCCCGAGTTATGGGCATTTGAACCTAAATAATTCGGTATCGGGGGTTTCGGGCCCGGGCCGACCCGGCACGAGACCCCCCGGCTGGCCCGAACCGGGTCGACCCGCCCCGGACAGGTTCGGCCCGGCCCGGCACGGTCCGGCCCGGCTGGACGCGGCCCGGCGCGGCCTGGCGGACCGGCCAGGCGCCGGTTCGGCTCAAGGCAGCGCACTGGGCGCGCTGCCAGCTCGGCCTTCGACCGAGCTGATTGAGAAAACGGGGGGCGCCTTCCCCCCTTTGTAACCGCACCCCCCCCCCCTCATAATGGGGGGTCGTTCCGCTGGCCGGGGGAATTAAATTCCCTCGGATTTCTCCATTACGGCCGGCCCGACTTGGCCGGCCGGCTCCCTCTCAACGGGACCGGCAAAGGTCGTTCCCCTTCCGGCTTCCAACACCGGCAGCCCGGCTGGCCGCTGGTCACCTTGTCCCGCCGCGGCCCGGAACCGGCCGCGGCCTTTGTCGTCCAGTGCGGTGCGACGGCACCACGCCCCTCCGCCGCGGCCCTCCTCCGGCCGCGGTGCCTTTGATTTCCTTTGACACGGTGCGAAGGCGTCGCGTTCTTGAAATTTCTTTCCACGGTGCGGCATGACGGCGCCGCGCGTATGTTCCGCAAAATACCGCGTGGTGCGACGACACCAAGCCATATCGTTCCATCCGCAAGAAACAATCATTAACAAAGGAGGGGGGTTTCGGCCGTGTTTGTGCGGTCCGGCCCCCTCTCGTTAAATTATAGCATTTATTCGATTATCCACGAAGTTCGACATGCTAGAATCAAGAACAGAATAATTAAATAAATAAAAAAATTCCCCTACCTCGGTTTCAAGAGCGGAGCACGCCAACAAGACACGAAAGACAAGCGTCGCGGAGGTCGGGCGTCGCGGTAATAGAACGTTGATTCCGTTGACGTCAAGGTGCGTCCGAAGTGGTATCGTCGCTGGAGAAGCTTCGTAAGCTGATGAAGAAAGTATGAGGAGGAAGCGGCGTCTCCTTTCATTGACACGGAAAGAAGATCGAAAGAAGAGGCGCCGTCGATCTTCAGAAACACACCAGCTGCGAAGAAGAGAAGAGACGGCACGTCTTTCTCTTCTTATGGTGATGGCGTTCTTCGTCGAAGCCTAAGTGTTCTTCGTGTTCTTCGTCGTGGTTGAAGAAGATGAAGAATGCTTCCCAAATTCTCTCAAGGTAGAAAAAGAAAACTAACCAAAATAAAATAAGCTTAAGCCTTATTTTATTTACACAACTTCACCTCTTTGAATTTCAAAAGTTTGAAAAACAATAACTCATCTCAATTAAAACTCAAGTTATCAAAATTAAATTGAGTGGAGTTATTGGGTGTTTAAAGGGGAGTTGAGGAGTTAGGGTTCTTGTGGGCCCCACCACACTTAATCCTCTCAAGGGAGGTTAAGTGGATATGGGTCCCACCTCTAACTCCCTTTGGGAGGATATAACCAACATGGTTTAAAATAAATTATGTTTCCACAATTTATTTAACTTCATTTAAATTCACCCCAAACTAACTCTCAACCCACATAAAACGCAACCTCGGAAAAGGTCTCCTTAAGCGAATATCGGCGCTGCGAGTTCATCGGTGCCCTCGGAATTCGATTCCGGGCACCGGTTCAAAAGTTAGAAATTCCCGCTCGTTCGTTCACTGAACGTACCCGAGCCAAACTTCGGAAATTAATTCCGGGCACACCGAGCCTCAGAATCAGGTGCCGTCAGAAACCGCGCTCTTGTAAAATTCTAAAGAAAATTAAGAAAAAATTTCCCTTGAATTTTACGGGTCTTTACATTACTCCCACCTCAGGGATTTACGTCCCCGTAAAGATACATCAAAACTAGGGAAACAAATGAGGGTACTGAGCACGCATCTGAGCCTCCCACTCCCAAGTGCTCTCCTGGAGATTCTCGTGCTGCCATCTGATGTGCACTAGAGGAATCGACCATCCACATAGGACCCGCTCCTGTCGATCCTCGATCTCCACCATGACCTCCGTAAAAGTCTCCCCATCTTCAACGTCAAGCTCCCCATGGTCAATGATTTGCGTCAGTTCGTGCACGTATCTCCTCAGCTGAGACACGTGGAAGACGTCGTGCACCCAGTGCAACTGAGGTGGTAGAGCCAGGCGATAAGCCACCTCGCCAATCCTGCTGAGGACCTAGAAGGGTCTGATGAAGTGCGGAGATAACTTGTCGTCTCGGCCAAATCTCCGTATACCACGTCGAGGTGAGACCCTCAAGAACATGTTGTCACCATCCTCGAACTCTATTGGCCTCTGCCTCCTATCAGCGTATGACTTCTGTCGGCTCAGAGTTGTCCTCATCCGCTCCTGGATGACCTGGACCTTCTCTGTCATGGCCTAGACCATCTCTGGTCCCACAAGTGCTGACTCCCCAGGGTCTGTCCAGCACAAAGGAGATCTAAAAGGTCGTCCGTACAACGCCTTGTACGGTGTCATCTCGATGGTGGAGTGGTAGCTGTTGTTGTACGCAAACTCCACCAAGGGTAGGTGGTCCTCCCAGCTACGACCAAAGTCGAGGACACATGCGCGGAGCATGTCCTCGAGAGTCTGAATGGTCCTCTCCGTCTGACCATCCGTCTGAGGGTGAAAGGTTGTGCTCAGACGTAGCTGCGTCCCGAATGCCTCCTGCAACCCCTTCCAAATCCGGGAAGTAAATCAAGCATCTCGATCAGAGACAATAGAAGATGGCACACCGTGAAGCCGTACAATCTCCTGAACGTAAAGTCGTCCCAAGCTCTCCACTGAGCCCTACTCTCTGATGGGTAAGAAGTGAGCCGACTTGGTGAGTCATTCGACAATCACCCAGATAGAGTCGTGACCTCTGGAAGTGCGTGGAAGTCCAGTCACGAAGTCCATAGATATGTCGTACCACTTCCACTCAGGAACCTCCAAGGGCTTTACCATGCCTTCTGGTACCTGGTGCTCAGCCTTCACCTGCTGGCAGGTGAGGCATCGAGAAACGAACTCTGCCACATCCTTCTTCATGCCCGGCCACCAGTGCTATCGTCTGAGGTCCTGGTACATCTTCGCCACTCCAGGATGTACCGCCAAAGGAGAAGTGTGAAACTCTCTCAGCACCTCCTCCCGTAAAGCGACTGGTACCAAGGTACGTCCTCTGAAAAGGATGTCGTGCTCTGCTCCAAAGGAGAAACCATCAGGTGCCTGTCCTGAGGATATCTGTGCACGCCGCGTCTCACAGTCAGCGTCCCCACGTTGTGCCTCTCTGACTCGCTGCAGTAGTGGAGGAGTGACTGTGAGAGACTGAAGGAAGGCTGCTCCATCTCTATCCACAAAGGATATCTGCAAAGTGGCTAGCTGCTCCGTCGCCTCCTCGAGTAGTTGAATGCCCGTCCTCCTGCTGAGGGAATCGGCTACTACGTTCCCCTTCCTAGGAGTATAGACTATCTCAAAGTCATAGTCCTGGAGGAACTCGATCCATCGCCACTGTCTCAGGTTCAGGTCCTTCTATGAGAAGATATACCTGAGACTCTGGTGATCAGAAAAGACTGTAAAGTGCTCGCCCATCAGATAGTGTCACCATGTCTTCAGAGCGAAGACCACTGCTGCTAACTCCAGGTCATGGGTAGCGTAGTTTTGCTCATGCGGCCTCAACTGACATGATCCATAGGCGATCATTGCCCGCTCCTGCATCAGGACACATCCAAGTTCAGTCCCTGATGCATCGTAGTACACTACGTACCCTACTCCCTCCTCAGGCAACCTCAAGATAGGGGTGCTGGTCAATCTCTGTCTCATCTCCTGGAAGATCTGCTGACATCTGTCTGACCACACGAAGGGTTTCCCCTTCTTTGTCAAAGCTGAGAGTGGTGCCGCAACTCTAGAGAAGTCTGGCACGAATCTCCGATAGTATCCGGCTAGTCCCAAGAAACTCCGAACCTCTGTCACGCTCTAAGGTGGCTCCCAAGCTAACACTGCCACGATCTTCACAGGATCCACTGCAACTCCCGCCTCATAGATGACGTGTCCCAATAATTGGCCCTCACGTATCCAGAACTGGCACTTTGAGAGCTTACCATAAAGTTGGTTCTCTCGGAGTGTGTCTAGTACAACCCGTAAGTGGTAGGTGTGCTCCTCCTCAGTCGTCGAGTATATCAAAATGTCGTAGATGAAGACCACGACAAATCGATCGAGGTATGGCTAAAAGATCCTGTTCATGAGGGCCATGAACACTGTTGGATAATTGGTTATGTCGAAGGGAATAACCAAGAACTCATAGTGGCCATACTGACATCTGAAGGCCATCTTCTGTACGTCCTCGTCTCTAACTCTGAGCTGATGATAGCCTGACCTGAGGTCTATCTTCGAGAACCACCATGCTCCCTTGAGCTGATCAAAGAGTTCATCAATCCTCGATATCGGATAATTGTTCCTCACTGTCACCTGGTTCAGGTGACGATAGTCGACACAAAGTCGCAAGCTCCCGTCCACCTTCTTGGCGAACAATATCGGGGAAGCCCGGGGTGAAACACTGGGTCGGATGAACCCCTTGCCCTGCAAGTCCTCCAACTGTACCTGTAGCTCTCGAAGCTCGGCGGGGGCCATCCGATATGCTGGAGTCGATATCGGGGATGTCCCGGGGTATAGGTCAATATAAAACTATACCTCTCTGCGAGGAGGTAACCCTGGAACGTCGTCGGGGAAAACGTTAGCAAACTGATCCACCACTGTAGGGAAACCAGGACTCCGCACGTCAACTGCTCCTAGGATGAGGCTAGCCAACTGATGAGTGATTGGTTGTCCTCTTCTCCGTGGAAGTCCATCATGTGCTGCAAAGGCTCCCTTCTCGCCGGTGAAGGTGAACCTGCTCCCGTCGGTGCGTACACATCGCACCTTGCGCCTAAAACAGTCAATTTGTGCATGGACCGTAGATAACCAATCCATGCCCAAGATGACGTCATAAGGCCTCGACGCTGCTACAAGAAGATCCTAGCCGAAGCTCTCGCCTCCTAGAGTAAGCTCACACTGCCGACACCAGTGTGTAATCGTCGAGTCTACTCCCGTAGGAGTCTCTAGCCGTAAGGATCGAGCCAACGGCTCTGTCGGAATCTCCGAGCTCCGAACAAGGGCAGCGGCTATGAAAGAGTGACTCTCTCCTGTGTCTATAAGAACTGCAGCAAGGGTGGAATAGACACAGATAGTACCTCGAATCATCTCGGGCGCGCCGTGGTCGTAGGTCTCTACTGCCTGGAAGGGTTCCTGTCTCTGCCCGCCAGCTCCCTGTGGTCAGGGTGGACCTCCTGGTGGTGGTGGTGGTATATCCTCAAAGCATCGCCCACCACCTGTTGCTCGGCCAGCTCCTCTACCTCATCCGCCTCCTCCCTGTGCACCGCCACGGTCGACCCTATGCCTCTGCCTCGGTGGTTCCTCAACCGTCTGCTGCTCCTCGGCATGGCGGGTCGGGCAGTCACGAGCCATGTGGCCCTGCCCGCCACACGAGTAGCACTGTCTGCCTCTCGAAAGACTGGCTCCGCGCTGTGTGCCCCAAACTGCTGAGCCAGTGCCTTGAGGTCATCTTCCTGAAGGTCTGGTATGCCTGGACCCCTGAGTCATCCGTCGACTGCCAGCTGCAGAAGACTCTGCCACGTGCCGCCCTGCGGTGGGTCTCAGCGCTGGTGTAGACTCAGCAAGAAAGCTCTCGATCAAAAGGGCACGCTCCAGTACTCCCTTCTGAGTCGAAATGCTGAGGGAGATCAGCGATGCCCTGATATCGTTTCTCAACCCCTGCTCTAAGGTCTGGTCCCGGAAGAATGGGTCCTGTACCATGTCGGTCGAGTAGCGCGAGTGATCGGTAAATCTCGCCGAGTACTAAGCGACCATCATGCTGCCCTGCCGCAGCTGAAGAAGCTCCTGAATGCGCACCGCACGGAGGGTGGATAGGACGAACTCCGAGCGGAAGAGGCTCTCAAAGTCCGTCCAAAGTAGAGATGCCTCATCGTGCACCTGGAGCATCAAGCTCCACCATCGGCCCGCTGCTGCGTGTAGTAGGCTCGCAACGAGGATCACCATGAGGTTTGCTGGTGTCCTCACTAGCCTGAAAAATCATACGATTGCCTCCAGCCAGTCCTCGGCTGCCTGGGGGTCCATCTCAACACGAAACCTGGGCGATTGCTGGCACTGAAACTCATGCAGTGCGCTGAGGCGACATGCATCGTCAGAGGCTGGTGCTGGAAGTATCGGTGGCTCGGCGGGTAGCGCTACCGCCGGTGCCACTGCTGACAAAGGGCCCTGCACCGAGGCCTCGTCGCTCGGTGGGATTTCGTCACGCTTGACTTTCGGAACCCTAGCTGGCTGCCATCGTGGGGCCATCCTGAAAGGGAAACAGGTGCGCCATGGTCAGAAAAGTATACCTGGTGAGCTGATATAAAGTAATCACAAAGAAAACTTGAAACACACACGCAATCAATGTTTTTGTGCATTAAGTCAGAAATCAGAAGTCAGGGTCCTGGTGTACGGATACATCGGCCACCGCACCAACACTGGACTCCATGGACTGATAACCACACTCAATACGCTAAACATTATTGCTTCACATAGAAAAGATCAGATTTAGCAGTAGAACTGAATCTCCCTCTGATACCAATTTGTCACGTCCCGTCCTCGGGGCTCGTGCCGTGACTACCCCAAGCCCTCCTTCCATAGGCCAGGGGCTGGCAACTAGCACCAAGGCGTAAATCCTGGTAAAAAGGGAAGGTGTTGCCTTGTAAAGTAAACAAGTACCATAGAGTAAGCAAGCGGAAAAGTAAACACTAAGTAAAAATAGAGTACAACTGAAAGTGAGGAAAATTAAAAGGGGCCGGAAATACAAGCCCAACTGTAAGGTACAACTCTAAAGGGCAAACAGAAACTGAAAATTAAAGCCGCTACACCGCGATGTCCACTAGAGATCCCACCATAAGGGTGGGTACAGATAGCTCCACTGCTCCACGGGTCCCGCCGTCCGCTCCGAGTACGTCCCGCCCAGTGGTCCACCTCCAGGTACCGTCCTGCTCTGCACGCCTCAACCACGATCAACGCTTTCCGTCGTCTGCAACCAACACAACGTAGTGCGGGCATAGCCCGTATAGGGGTGAGTATAAGCTACTTAGTAGGGACCCCGAGACCCCTGAAGGTCTCCCAAAATCCACAAAGGAAAAGATACAATCACGAAGTAACAACCGACACTGCTTAGGTATATGACCATACATATACCTAAGTCATCATTTCAATACGCTCCATACTCCGAGCCCAAGTACAACTCAGTCAACACAGGAAATTATATGTATTACACACAGGAAAGAAAAATGTAATCCACACAAGATAGCACAACTCAATCCACACAGGAAGGTAAACAGGATTCTTCTCACACATGTATACTTCTTCGGTAGACGATAGAGATGATCACTGATCCATCTAAGTCGTCGGACCCACAAAGTATCGATAGGTACTAACCCCCGCAAAGACCCACATAGGATCTGTAGGCGCTGGTTCACACAGGACCGCTGAGCGCTGACCCACACTGGATCGGACCCACACAGGATCAGTAGCACTGATCCACACATGATCGTTGCGTGCTGTAGTCGTCGTCGTCGAATCCACTGAGGATCTCTGCACAGTCGTCGTCGCAGTCACAGTAGCAGTCGCAGCCAGCTCTAGGGTTCCCGCACACAGCAATCTCGTTCAAGAGGGTCCGCTCCACGAGCTGAGAATCTGATACATCAACTGTCACAAAGCCTAGAGTTGATATATCCAAAAGTTCCATATCGTCAACAGGAACACAACGTCGCAGACAGCGCGTCGATCGAACGGCCGGTCTGAGAGTTATTGGCTTTTTCGTCCCAGGGGCCCGGTTGGTTTTTAAGGAAAAACCAACCCGACCATACTCCACCTGCGTCCAAACCTCGGGCGGAGTATTCCAAAAGATCCGTCTCACTAAGAGGAACTCAAAAAAGCTGACGGCACGTCAATCGGACGTCCGTAGCTCAAGATATGAGTGCTTCCGCTCCGAGGGCCCGGTTGGTTTCTGTTGGGCAAAAATCCCTCAAGGTAACATTGCAGCATTTTTGGGTTGATTGTGTTTGTTGACAAAGCAGGTTTCCATGGAGAATTGTCGAGTTCCCGAGAAGTTGTTGACATTCCATGTTGACAAAGAACTATGAAAAAGGAAAGGACAATCTGGAGGCGGTACAAAAGAGCAGTACAAGGTGGCGCCGTTTTCCAGTGTTTGCCAAATTTTTGGGGTCCAAAATTTGGAGTTTGGTGAGCATCGCGAAAAGAGGATTTCAATGAAGAGCACAATTTAATATGGCAAAGGCATGAATTTCGCGAAGATAGGATGCATGGTTTGGAAATCGCGAAGACCAGAAGAATGGAGGCGGTGATGCTTCGCGATTACGTCAAGCTTCGCGAACGGCAGAGGCTGAAGCGCATCGCGGCGGAGAAGGGCTTTGCGAGAGAACATCGCGGCGAAGGCGCGAAGGAATGTTGGGCTTCGCGAGGGAGCTTCGCGGCGAAGGCGCGATCCGCGAAGGTAAGTTGACGGTGATTCATCGCGACTACGTCAAGCTCCGCGAACGGAAGATTGCGGTGGAGCTTCGCGATTTGGACAGAATTCTGACAGAAACTTTGGAGCATCGCGATTTGAGATGACGTGGCGTTGACTTCGTGCGGAAAGGATGAGGGTCGGTGGAATCGCCTATAAATAGAGGCCGACCCCTTCAGGCGAAGTAGAGAGAATTTTCAGAGAAAATACTTTGCTCTCGATTTGCGAAGGTGGTTCGCGGAGCCAGTGTGCTTCGCGAAAGAGGTGCTTCGCGGCGGCTATTGTAGCTCCGCGAAACCTGCGAGCTCCGCGTTGGCTTACTTAGCTTCGCGAGGGTCGTTGCTTTGCGACGGCTTGAGCATCGCGAGAGTGCTTCGCGAAGGAGCTTCGCGAGTGAGCTTCGCGAAAAGGCAGGAGCTTCGCGAAGGCTAGTTTGAGCTTCGCGAAATTGGGAGCCTCGCATTGTAGGGTGCTTTGCGAAGGTCTTTCCAAAGGTTGTTTGCCCAGTGTTTAGAGGCAAAGAGGTATTCATCTACGGGTGAAAGTTGAACATCAACAGAGCATCTACATACAGAGAAAGATGCATTCCTTAATGGAAATGAAGAGACCTACAGGTCTATAAACTGTGAGTTAATCCCTTCCAAGAGCAGTGAGCTTAGGAAGAGGAAGAAGGTGATCCTCTCCACCGACAGTGAGCCAGAGAGAGAGAAACAGGGAGTGACCCTTGGGAAAGCAGTGAGCTGACCCTAAACCTTGTATAGGCAGTGAGCCTGGGCATAGAAGTGATCTAGCCCGAACATTGTAAACCACAGCTAGTGAAGTTAGTGGATCTTGGTACGAACCGGCAACTTGTCGGCGTATGCTCCTTGGACGTAGCCCTTAGTGGTGAACCAAGTAAAAATCGTTGTGTCTGCCTGGTCACTTCTCTGCATTGCACTCAAAGCATTATCATCAGATAAACTTGAAAAGAAATGAGCATAGTATACACACAAGAGCAAACAAAGTGACCCTTGTAACAAAGAGGTCAAGATCCAGTGGGGCAGGAAGTATTTTGAAAAGAATATCCATACCCTGATTCACCCCCCCTCTCAGGGTACATAGGCCCCTATTGGCCCTAACAGTTTCGTGTACAAACCAACCCGGCTGAACTCAAAGTATTCCAAAACCTTAAGTGTGATATACCGAAAATATCGTCTCGATCCAAGGATCGCATCTCCGCTTACGGCGCGTCGTTTGGAGGTCCGTAGCCCAAGTTATGGACATTTGAACCTAAATAGTTTGGTATCGGGGGTTTGGGCCCGGGCCGACCCGGCCCGAGACCCCCTAGCTGGCCCGAACCGGGTCGACCCACCCCGGACAGGGTCGGCCCGACCCGGCTGGGCGCGGCCCGGCCCGGCGCTGGTCCGGCTCAAGGCAGCGCGCTGGGCGCACTGCCAGCTCGGCCTTCGGCCGAGCTGATTGAGAAAACGGGGGGCGCTTGCCCCCCTTTGTAACTGTGCCCCCCCCTCATAATGGGGGGCCATTCCGATGGCCGGGGGAATTAAATTACCCCGGGTTTCTCCATTCCGGTCGGCCCGACTTGGCCGGCCGGCTCCCTCTCAATGAGACCGGTAAAGGCCGGTCCCCTTCCGGCTTCCAACACCGGCGGCCCGGCTGGCCGCCGGTCACCTTGTTCCGCCGCGGCCCGGAACCGGCCGTGGCCTTTTTCGTCCGGTGCGGTGCGACGGCACTGCACCCCTCTGCCGCGGCCCTGCTCCGGCTGCGGCGCTTTTGATTTCCTTCGACGCGGCGCGACGGCGTCGCGTTCTTGAAATTTCTTTCCATGGTGCGGTGCGACGGCGCCGCGCGTATCTTTTGCAAAATATCGTGTGGTGCGACGGCACCACTCCATCTCGTTCCATCCGCAAGAAACAATCATGAACAAAGGAGGGGGGTTTTGGCCGTTTTTGTGCGGTCCGGCCCCCTCTCGTTAAATGATAGCATTTATTCGATTATCCACGAAGTTCAACATGCTAGAATCAAGAACGGAATAATTAAATAAATAACAAAATTCCCCTACCTCGGTTTCAAGAGCGGAGCATTCCAACAAGCCGCGGAAGACAAGAGTCACGGAGGTCGGGCATCGCGGTAATCGAACGTCGATTCCGTTGACGTCAAGGTGCGTCCGAAGAGGTATCGTCGCTGGAGAAGCTTCGTAAGCTGACGAAGAAAGTCCGAGGAGGAAGCGGCGTCTCCTTTCATTGACACGGAAAGAAGATCGAAAGAAGCGGCGTCGTCGATCTTCGGAAATACACCGGCTAAGAAGAAGAGAAGAGACGGCACGTCTTTCTCTTCTTATGGTGACGACGTTCTTCATCGGAGCCTAAGTGTTCTTCATGTTCTTCGTCGTGGTTGAAGAAGATGAAGAATTCTTCCCAAATTCTCTCAAGGTGGTAAGAGAAAACTAACCAAAATAAAATAAGCTTAAGCCATATTTTATTTACACAACTTCACCTCTTTGAATTTCAAAAGTTTGAAAAACAATAACTCATCTCAATTAAAACTCAAGTTGTCAAAATTAAATTGAGTGGAGTTATTGGGAGTTTAAAGGGGAGTTGAGGAGTTAGGGTTTGTGTGGGCCCCACCACACTTAATCCTCTCAAGGGAGGTTAAGTGGATGTGGGTCCCACCTCTAACTCCCTTTGGGAGGATATAACCAACATGGTTTAAAATAAATTGTGTTTCCACAATTTATTTAACTTCATTTAAATTCCCCAAAACTAACTCTCAACCCGCATAAAACGCAACCTCGGAAAAGGTCTCCTTAAGCGAATATCAGCGCTGCGAGTTCATCAGTGCCCTCGGAATTTGATTCCGGGCACTGGTTCAAAAGATAGAAATTCTCGCTCATTCGTTCACTGAACGTACCCGATCCAAACTTCGGAAATTAATTCCGGGCACACCGGGCCTCAGAATCAGGTGCCTTCAGAAACCGCGCTCTTGTAAAATTCTAAAGAAAATTAAGAAAAAATTTCCCTTGAATTTTATGGGTCTTTACACCACCAGGACTCCGGTTGGTCAAACATTTCCTTGTATCATACTACTTTCTATCTTATTAAACTCATTTAGATACTATGAATTGTGTTCCAGAAACTTCTGCACAAAACATTCGTAACCGGGCTAGAAAGGTTTGTTGTGTGACTCTGAATTTTTCATGGGGGTCAGCGATGATAGCAAATAAACCGTGATGAAGGGACAAGACCATATCCCCTCACTAATCCCAAGAAGGGGTGTTAGGGTGCATCCCTTATGGTATGGAGCAACTATTTCACCCAAGTCCCTTTTGACACTCCATTCAATCATATTGATGAATAAGTGACAAACATAAATGCCTTGGAAAAAGGAGGATGAAATATATGGAGAATATAAATATTTGAAATGACTCAAAATTTGGTTAGCCTAAGGTAGTCTGAATCTACGACATAACACAATAACTTTCACACCACCTAAATTTCTCACCACCACATCACTAATTCTCCACGTCAATATCACTTAGGGTACCATATTTTCCATTGAATAGACCATTGGGGCCTTCATTTGTATGAAAAAATTTCCCTGAAGACTGGTTGTTGCTCTGGTCTCCCTAGTGATTTTCCCACGTCCTCTAAAACCTACAAGGTATTTCTTCAACACCTAAAGATATTAAATTAAAGGGTAATAGTTAGACTTAGGTTATTAAATTGTTAAAATTAATAACACTTGTGTGATTAAATCTCCTGAACCCTCTGACTGAAGAAGACTAGCGCACCCTCGATTTTTGAAACAATAACATGTGAACTGCACTTCCAAGAATACCTATGAAGACTCTTGAAGGATTTATCCATTTATCTCACATGTGTAGTAATCCATATTATTTGTCACTTAAGGTGACATCATTTTTCCCCAGCCTACTTGATCTCCCATACCTGCACGCCACTTACATGAGTTATCTTCCAAGATCTTCACCCTACCATTCAGCCTGCTCTAGCCATCCATTAGGCCTATGTCCAAGCCATTAATGGAATGTCCTTTTCTTCCCTAGATCTCTTGTCTGAAATTTTCCATGACAAAACCTCCACCAAGACCTCATGATTACAAATTAATATGGAAAGGCACACCGGTGTGTCCCCCATTTGGATTTGTATTTATTCGGTCAGAAGTTTCCACCACAATTCCAACCAAAGGGTCAAGATCCTCAGGATGTCTAGAGATTTTTACATCAATAGTCACCTAGACCCTTACCCTTGGGACAACATTGAGGAGTTCCTAGTCTCAGATTCTGGGGATAGGAATCCATCCCACCTTCTCATCTCTAAGACTCAGAGCATTCAGTACCTGGTAGGTCGGTTAAGGATCACACTTCCATTTTTTTAGAAAAAGGATAAGTCCACCTTCCCACTATAAGTCCCATTTTAGGAATCCATTTGGGTTTAAGCCAATAGCCTTTTACGTATGATCTTTCATTCTTACTCTTATCAACACCCTTCACCTTCTTCCCTTCCTTACCATGGTCCCTCGTCCAATGTAAAGAGAATAGAGTAAAGTGGCATAGCCCCAGCCTCTTTTTCCATATCCCCTTCATCTTCCATCATTGAAAGAAGGAATGTGTGTGGTTTTCTTAATCTTTCACATCCTCATGTTTCTCACATAGAGTATGACTCATGTCGGTTCAAAGAATTGTAATGATTAAAACATTCTCACAACCCAGTTGAAGGAATGAACGACGAGAACTTTAATTCCCACCATAACTAGGATACGTAGGAATCCTTTATCTAGGGCCCGATCTCACTGGACATCCTCCTTGAGATTCCAATCATAATTCCCCTAATCAGGGAATCCTCCTTAGGAGTATGACTCAAGTTTTTCACCCGTAAATCTCTAGTTGGTAAGAAATATCTCATGAACCATGTTACAAGGGAATCCTCTTGAAGAGTAATCCCCATCCTATATCACTAAATGGGCCATACTCCCCTCTGAGACTTACCAAACTACATGGATTTTAATTCCCATCCAAATGGGATATGTAGGAAGCTTCCCTAAGGATCAAACCCAACACCACAAATCAACCATGTTATCTCTAGGCCATATTCCAAGTAGGATATAGTTCAACATGGAATTTTATATCCATTCCACGATCCTTGGTTTGTTTCAACATAATCCCTACACTAATATTTGACTAGGAACCTTACACATAGATTTCCTTACCACACAACATTAAACTGTAATGTTAGGTACTCATCACTTGACATTAAAAGGTAATGTGTGTCCATTTAAGTGGATCTAAATTATATGAGTTCTAATTCCTTTTATGAGGATACATAGGTATCCCATCTATAAGTTTGATCCCAACATCAATACAAATTTTTTTTGTGTAGTTGATGATAAAATCTAAAGTATCCTCTATGTACCTAGATGAAAATAATCTCAAGATTAAATTTCCATCTCCCTAGATGACGATAAATTCTAGAGTAAATATTTCTACCTGTATGACTATAAAATTTCAGAGTGCCCCATTGAGTGGCTTAAACACAACTACATCATGATAATGACCAAAGAATCAATATGTAGTATACAAGAGGATACCATCAATAGAGAGCCTCGAATAGACACAGATATCTATATTTGTGGAGAACCTCAAATACATATGGATGATTTTGAATTCCAAAAATTCTAATAATTGATTTAAAATTTCAAGGGAAACCTACATTACACTTGGAAAATTAATAAGGATTCATGAACATATCTTAAATCTATAAGAGATTCCAAAAGTAGGAAATAATTCCCCTAAAAAGGGAGTGATGAGAACAAACTACCATCCTCTTGATCAATGTGAGTTCTTAGCATCATGGGTTAAAATCCTTAATGAGCTCCAACCATTGGAAAGTAGGTCCCTTTGAATATAGAACTGTTGGATGTTTCTAGTTCCATAAACAAATACATTGGAAACCATTCAGAAATAGTTATTCCTAACCAGATAACACGTTCTAAGGGAATCAAAAAAATTATAAACCCAACATGAATCCTTAATGAAGATGATAGTGTAAACTATCTGTTAAACCCCTATAAATTGATAAAAGAGGGCCAGACATGGAAATCAATCAAGCATGTGTTCATCCAAAATATTCTCCTTTACCGGATTTCATTCTTTATATTTTTCATTTATAAAGGAACTTTCTTCCATGAGATCCCTTCATTTCAAATGGTTTCCTTCAAATTTACACCTTTTAATTCCCCATCTACTACTCAAGATGGATCCTCATACACTCAAAGGATGTCATCATCGACTCAAACTCTTAACAACTAGGTCTCTAAAGCACTAGTTCAAGAGTACCATCAACATGGTACCATTCCAACTATAGAGGATACCCAAAATTCCCTCTAGATCAAGAGAAATTCACGATAATTTGACCATTGATGACCAATAGTCCAAAATTAGATCATTCCAACTACTATCTTCAACCGTTTCAAGAGATTATCACTGGAGCACAATCCCCAATCCCTCTCATATTCAAGGGAGGTCGACCAAGATACCACCTATGACCTCATCTCGAAGACACATGGGTACTTCTCAAGGGATCCTTCCAAAAATCGACGCCTCCAACACCATACAGATGTAATCCCTCAACATGAAGAGTGTGACGCCTTTAGCTATCTGGCCTCGGTCCTTTAGACCCAGGCATAAAATATGTCCCACTATGGAAAATAACTGGATAATTGGGAGAAAATTTATACCTCTTCTCCCATTGTATAATCCCACCATCCTAGTTTGGTGGAATATAGGGAGCGGGTACATACACACATCCACATTTATTCCATCAGCCAATAGACTCCTCTAGCAGCACCCAACGAATCCTGTCATTCAAATTAAGTGGAGTAACATGATCAAGAACATACAATTGCTTAAAATTATCATGAATTCCATCAGAATCATTTAGTAGTGTTCATGGAATCCCACCAACACAATTCGGCAGCAACATTGAAGGAGGAACATACAACTGCCTGTAGTAATCAAGTCTACTAATAGCCTTATTTGGAATCACCTAGAGAAGTTATTTGGAAGGCTACGATGAAAATAAGAGGGTATAATCAAATATATTCCCCAAAACATGAGTAATTCTAGTGTCTAATGATAAGAAATAGAGGATATGAGTATGTACATACACCTACTCCAGATAAGGAATAAATGTATATTCTCGTCCCGGTCGCTGAAGTCACCAAGAACATCTTAGAAATGATGAAAGGGATGATTCAAATTATTTCCCATATCATAGATACATTCTAAGATATCATCATGGTGATAAAATCAATACCTGAGAGATAGAAACATATCTATATGCCCACAAGTAGGGTGGCTCATCAATATGTCACCTTATATCAGATACATACCTCTATTCCCATCAAAGACGGTCATAGTGAATAATACCCCATATCATAAAAAAAACTAGATCAGGAACATACACCCATTCCAATTGAAAATAATCAACCAATTATGATTGCCAATCCAATCTAGGAACATACACCTACCTATGATAACCACATTTCCCAGTAATTGGCACCAACTTCTTATAAGAAGGCATCAAAAAATAAGTTTGATCAAACATAGTTGAAAAATCAAGAGCCAATTTGTTATTTGTCTCCATGTAATGCTGGAGTTATTGAATCCCTCAAATATTTATATGTTGCATCTCAAGATCCTACTCACCCATTAACAAATAAAGGGAGTAGTAGCAGTAACTCTCAATGTTTTTATCTAACACTTCCTCATAATGGTTTTATTCCTGACAATTAGGTCAATATCGAGACCCTATCTCTGGATGAGTGCCACAGTAACCCTCCATGTGTATAGAAGACCAAGGAGAAAGATAATTAACCATTTCTACAATCCTGCATAGTGGTCCTCCCCATGATGGAATTTGCAGCGAAAGTTCTCTCTATAGTAGTGATTTGCATTGTAATGTGAATTCTCTAACTGAAAATCCAGTGATGAGAAACCCCTATTATCTTGAGGCACATGAAAATACAAGGCCAGTAATGTCTGATGCCTTGATACTGGTGGGTGAAATTCATTCTCAACCAAAAGGCATCCCAAGGTAACGATCATTCTCTGAACAACCCTTGAGACATTTATCTTCCAATGCAACAGAGGAACTCTCTACCGATCTTTCTAATACTGATAAAGGGGTAGTAAAACACCAAATTTGGCCCAATCAAGTATATAAGCATCTAGAAAGAGTAAAATATGATATATTGAACATGAGGAAACAACTTTCTATGGGTGAAATAGAATCCTTATTTTGGCCTTTGTCTACCTCTCAATACTACATTCCAGAGATGTTGGAAGAATATTGTATTCATGATATCCGACTCAACATATGGAAGACTCTTTTTCATCTAAAATCCAAATTATTACCATATGAAAAATATCAAAGTCATGTCTAAGTAATAGAAGGGTTGCACCACCAAATTGGCTTGTCATCTATCCTAGCATCCTAACATCAAAAGATTGATAAACAATAAAGATCCCTTCAACTTGAATGTATTAATTCATTAATGAGGTTGTGAAGACTCATCATAGTTATACCATTGAATGTTAATATCAAAGGATGGGGTGTACATAGGGAATTTCATTTCACTACGCTCCAAAGCTGGTAAATCCCACCAAAAGTGGTCTCATGTAATGTTATTTACATAAACCTACTCCAATATGAAAATTCAGTTCATGATCAATGAGATGCTCAACGAGAACATTCCTTGACTGAATTCCACCAAATTCATACCCAAAGAGATAAATATATTGAGATACCTTGCATAATGTTTCTGAAAACATTGAAAAGGAATCCCACATAGAGGAAGTCAGCCATCAGATTACGTAAATGTCTAAAATAACCCAATGTTCATCCGAAGCAGGAGGATTAAGTGACTGTCGAATAATTTACCCAACAAATATTCAGACCAGATTCTATAAAATCAGAAGAGTGGTTGTGCTAATATTAGGCATATAAATTCATAAGACACTCCAACCCACGAGGTTGGGTATATTTTTTCCCATCCCTCAGATCCAAAAAATAGATCCCAAAGGGTGGAGATAGAAGAACATGAACAACCCCAGCTTGCAAGGTTGGGGGATTTTTCACATTCACAATCCCCAACATAAATAAAGTTAGTTTTCATTAGATTTAGGAAGAATCCACAAAAATGAATGAACAACTGAATTATCTATGGATTCCCTTAAAATTATAATCTTCCAAACAGTTCTAAGAGAACTAGAGAATAGGAGAACAAAGTCTCATGGGGGACGAATAAGAAGGTGATCTCAACAAGACACCAAAAAAATGATAGAAATTAATTATAAGTCAGTGAATGACATTAATTCCATCATGGAAGATCCTATAGAAAATCAGTCTAGTTCATGGAAGTTAGAGGATGAATTTCTTGTTCATAATACAATCCACACATAATCAAATGAAAGATGTGCGTGTACCCAAAACCATAGGCTTTCCCAGAACCAAGGTGTCCCCTCAAATAATCCACTTCCACCATTTCAAAAGGTACCTAATAGGGAAAAATTAAATGTTCATACTACATCTCACCTTATCCATGGATAGATCCAATCCCTTTTGTTGGAATAAGGATTTTTTAAATAGTAGGAAGAAATGAATGAGTTAAGAAGACTCTTTGTAGATTTACTCCAAGTTATCCCACCTACCAAATATGATCCACAAGAAGATACTCACCTTTCAATTCTAGTAGGAGCACCTCATAAAAGAGGATTTTCTACAAATACTAATGCAGATAATAGATTCCCACTATTCAATGCACAACTATAATTGGGTCAAGCATAAACTTATAGGCCTTTCCACATGGTTTGTCTGAGGAAAATACCAGTACTTCCACCACCAGTTGTCCTACCAGTTGTTGCACTGGTTCAGCCTCCATCTGCCACATGTATTCAAGTCCCAACAAAACCAAATGTTCATCTAATTCTCATGAATATCATTGAGTCACTAACGGCTTGATTAGAATCTATGGATGAACAGTACACACCAATACAACCAGAAAAGAAGGTTCATCCCAAATGGGTGGATCCAAACCCCCCTCTACCAAATATTGGGAATCCAAAATTTCCAATCTTTAATGTCTCGGGATATATGAATAAGCACTTGAAACATTTCATCTCTAAGTGTGATCCTTTGATGGGGACCATAGAGAAATAGGAAGAAGTGAAATTGGATGCTTTGTACAATCATTTTAGGGGATATACTTTGTATGGTACAAAAGTTTGCATCCTCAATCAATCACTAGATGGGATGATCTCCACCAGAATTTCCTTTTCCAGTTTATATCAATGCTATATAAGGTAACAATATTTAATCTCACAATCTTAAAGAAAATGGAGAATCGAAGAGTTTTATATTTCATTTTTCAGTTGAAATGAATAACATACTCCTTAAATATACCACTCCCTTAAGAAGAATTACTACCAATTTTTATTTCAAATCATCGTGATGAGTTTCGCACACCATTAATCCCTATGAAATACATAGGTGGGTCTTAGGATCTTTCCTAAATTTCTCAACTGGTGGAAAACATCATAACATATACTAGAGCCATATTCCAAGTAATCCCCTTAACTATGGGAAGAAGAGTAGGAACATAATAGGTTGATACAGTCACACTAATGTAGGCCTCTATACCCAAACCTACTTCAATTCCCTCATCATACCATAAGGTTCTCCCTCCCAAGAATTAGTGAAAATGACCAACTCATAAATATGGTCAAAAAGATCCATGGTGGAGACAGTTTTAAGAGTTAAATGTTTTTTTATTATTTTCAAAATGAATAAGTCTCTGACCACTTTATCTTCACTTTTGAAAACAATTCATTTCAATTTCCAAGGAAAAATAAACCTATCAAAGATGGATAGGAGGACCTACCAAACTATTTCCCCTTCCATAAAACATTGGGCACCCCATCCATGACTATTTTGTTTTGAAGGCTCTCCTATAAAATATGGATGACTCCTGCAAAGTGATGTTGAAACAATCACCAACCTAGGTATCATGTGTTACTACTACCGATCTAGAGTAAAAAGACAAGTGGAAGGAAGTAAAAAAGTATGAATTCATAGAAATTTGATGATTGGGTTTTTAAGAAAAAAAATCAATTTAACTCATACCATTCTATGAGCACAATTGAAACAAAAAAAAACTATGTCTCCTTCCAGTTCTGTTACACCAAATTCGTTTTCATTAAAATCACAGTCTTCGAAAGTCGAGTCCTCAAAGAAGAAACATGAATGAAAGAATAATGAGGAAGAGGAAGAATATGATTTTGTGTTTTGGATAATATTTTCCTTGAACTAAGTGGATTTTATGCCCATAATCTCAAAAGTAGGGGCACCACCCCACTAAACAGAACAACAATAATCAACCTATAAGGATGAATATTCATTAGATGGGTAGTTGATATTTGGTTACATTAATGTTATCCATATAACATATCCCTATAAAAATTATTATTCTGATTATGAACCATAGTACCCCAAAATTGATTGGAGAACTAGGGGAAGAGGTTATAAAGTTCAAGGACATAGGGGAAGACATGGATATGTTAGGTGACACTACTCTAAAAATAACCCCGATCGAACTGTTTATGCATCAGAAACTCATGGGAGATCCCTCTAGTGGGAATATAAAGAACAAGGAAATTCTCCCACACATGATAGGGTCTTCCCTAATGTTATTATCTTTGAAGATCAATTAGATGATATACCACCACCTTCTCGGTGAGTGGGCAGACCTGGCCAGCCTAATTCACCAAGAGAAGAATTATTTACAGCTTATTTCATGAAAAATAGTCCATCCACATCTGAAGAATCAACTTCCAAGTCACCTGCAAATGATCATCTCTATACTGAATAAAAGAAACCTCTAGATCAAAAGTATGATTTGTTGAAGAAACTGGCCAATGCACTGGCCAAGCTATCAATCCTAGATGCTCTGAATCTGTTAAGAGATCTTCTGGAAGAACTTATTGAGGAATTTTCAAGAACTAAAGAGTTTGAACCCAATGTTGCTACCATGGAGGTTTACCATATAGATAATTACCCAACAGAATTCCATGTAGTCATATCTTTCATGAACAAGGATAAAGATGTTGTAAAACATGGACACATAAAACCCCTGTATCTATCCAGAAAAGATCAATGATACTGATATCCAATGTGCCTTTATTGATAATGGACCGGGATCCATCCTCATTATCATTCAGAAACTTCACTGATTGGGCCCCACTAAATCCCATTTGTCTCCCTCCACTTTAATTTTATAGGGTTACGATAAGAATGAGAAAGAACCTCTTGGATAGATTAGACTCATAACTCAGTTTGGGGATCTCATATCGGGTTTAGAGTTCATGGTTGTATAGTAGTACATAAATTTCAACATTATGTTGGGGAGGACTTGGATATATTATCATCCTTTTATTCCTTAATTGTACCACCAATGTCTCAAATATTGTGTCAATGATAAAATTGGTACATTTCATGGTTATAAAGCTCCATTCAAAAAATTATATTACAGATGAACTCATAGAAATAAATCAGTGTACAGAGAATTACCTAGACCCCACTCTGATTAGCAAGGTCATTATTTTTGAAGAGAAAGAGGGGTATACTTCCTTTTTAAAACAACATCAGGATGTGTTTTCTTGGAATTACACAGAGATACCAAGACATCATCCCAAAATGTTCATCCATCATTTTGGGTTTCTAGGAGAGCATTAGGTACAAAAGTAGAAAGAAAGATGAATGAACCCGATTCACACCTCCAAAACTAAAGCTAAAGCCGAAAAGATTATCAGAGATGATTTCATCTGAGAGGTTCAATATCCAAAGTGGTTATCCAATATTGTACCGTTAAAAAATAAGAATGGTAAAATCATAGTTTTCATTGGTTTTAGAAATATCATATATCATTCTCCCAATAGTCACAATGTTAGAACTCTTTATTGATGCAACAACTTTCTATGAAGCTTTATCTTTCATGGATGGATACTCAAGGTATAACCAAATCTAGATGGCACCAGAAGATGAGGTATATACATCCTTCAGATCCCCTTAGGGTTTATTTTTATATTAGATAATTCCCTTTGGATTGAAGAATGCTGGTGAAACCTATGAACATGCAATGCACCATATCATTAAACGCTTATTGTTGTTTTTTAATTCTATGTAGATGATCTAGTGGTCAACTAGAAGCAACATTTTGATCACTTAACTGACTTAGAGACCATATTCAACATTATTAGTATAATATGAAGATGAATCCCTTGAAATGTGTTTATGAGGTATCCTAGGGAAAATTTATTGGTTTTTTTGTATTCCATAGAAGCATCGAAGTTGATCATGAGAATACTAAAGCTATCCTTGGCATTTCACCTCCTTGAAACATGAAAGAGGTTATAGGACTTTTAGGAAAGTTATCCTACATCTGGTGCTTCATTGTTAATCTGAAAGGAAAGTGTTTTCCCTTCACCAAATTGATGAAGAAGGGGGTTACATATCAATGGGCCAATGACTACTAAGGGGAATTTAATACCATAAAGAAATACATCATGTTCTCACCAGTATGTATTCCATCTGTTGAGGGAAAACTAATCAACCATTATGATACAAGCTTGGAGAGGCCATTGGGAACCATCCTTGCTGAAAAGAATGATGTAGGGAATGAAAATAGAATTTACAATCTTAGTTGAACCATGGTCGACACATAAACTTGATATTCAGTTATTTAAATGTTCTTCCTATCATTAATCTTTCTAGTTCACCTATTGAGGCACTACCTATAGCATCCTGAGGTCTACTTGGTCTCTCAAAATAACCTGATCAAATTTATCCTCATTATTCCTATGTTTAAAGGTTGTCTGGAATGGGGGAAAGTCATTATTTAGGAGTTTGATATATAAGTTGTTCCGAATAAAGAAGTTGAAGGACAATCCTTAGCCAACTTCCTTGATGGACACCCATCTTTAGAAGAAACATTATCGAATACTAAGGTAGATGATGAATAAATATTCTCTATTTAGGATGGACTGAAAATATGGGAGATGTATTTTGATGGTCCTTCCATAATTCCAATAGGTAATATAATGGAATTTCCTTAACTCAATAAATTTGTGTTAGTAATTGTAATTATCTCCCCAGAAAAGGAATTGTTTACATATTTCTTCCTTTTATTGGATAGCAGTACCGATGATGAGGTAGAATATTAGGATCTCATTGTAGACTAGAATTGATACTCTAAATACTATAAAATCACTAACAATTGAATGGTGATTTATAATTTCTAATCAACAAAATAAATGGGGATTACACCATCAGAAGGAAAAAATAATACCACAGTGTAATTATGTCTAAGGGTTAAAAGAATAATTTCCCTCTGATATGAAATTTTCTTATATCATACAGTCACAAAATTACTAAGATGATGCATCGTAAAATGCAGTAACAACCCTGGAAGATCTGAACTAGGATGAAACAGTCATCAACATTTCTCATCAACATGTGGATTCACCTTTTGTTCAAATACGGATAGAGGAAATAAATTGAAAAATTACCATTCCCAAACCATTTGATCCTACCATGGGATGGATGACACCCATCATAGAATATCTCCAATACAGATTACTTCCATCGGATAGTGCTGGAAAAGAGTAAGTCTCATGAAGATTAGTTAATTTCACTCTTTATGATGGACCAAATCACCAAAAGATCTTCTATAGATTATTCTTTAATGGAATTCTCCTCAGATGCATTGATGGGGATGAAACTATAGCTTTCATGAAAGAATTACATGAAGGATCCTTTGGTTCCCACCAGTATTGGTACAATATTTCTGATTAATCCAAAGGATTTGATACTTTTTTCCTTTTATGATGCATGATTAGACAAATTTCACTACTATGTTTCATCCCTACCATGTTCATTCCTAATTCATTCATAACCCCCAGAGTTTCAACATATAGATAAATACTTGGGGACATTTTCTATATGGGTAAAGGATATAGAAGGACATTATCCTCTATATACGGCTAAGCAGTTCAAGTACATCCTTACTGCTGCCAATTTATTCTCTGAATGGGCTGAGGAAGTACCTGTCAAATAGGTCAAGGCTAAAAGCATTGTTATCATCGTTAAATCCAATGTAATCACTAGATTTGGTGTCCCTCATTCCATATTGATGAACAATGACACAAATTTATATTCTGCTAAGGGTGGGATGTTTTATCAGGAATAAAATATCAAATACAACAATTCATCATGCTATCATGTAGTGGCATATGGAATGATAGAGACTTTCAACAAAACCATGTCTAGAAAAATCCAAAAAAAGTGAATAAAGATAAGATGACTTGCACCGATAAACTGTTTCATTCCTTATGGGATTATAGGAATACTACCCATATTACAACATGGTCAACTTTGTACTCATTGGTATAAAGAATAGAAGTAGTATTTCCTATCAAAGTTCAATTGACTTCAATCCGAGTTGCTGTTTGTGATCAGTTATCTACGGATTAGTAGTCTAAGAAGTGACTAGATGAGACGAAGTGATTGGATGAAAAGATATTACATACCTTGCATCACATGGAAGTCTATCAGAACTAAATAGCATGAACTTTCAACAAGAATGTTCTCCTTCGTTCATTCCTCCAAGGAGAATTGGTATTGGTCCTTAGGACTCCAATGATACTAGGAAAGTAGCCTCCAAAAATTGATCCTCTGTGGGATGGACCTTAATCCATACATAAGGTCTACTCTCATTGATCTTATTCCTTAATATCAATAGATGTAGAACTCACAACAACTCCAACCAATGAATTGTTCCTAAATAAATACATTGTCTAATCTTAAAGAGTATGTCCTAGTTTCATGACATTAAACTACATAATAGCCCACTTCCTAGTTGCATGTAATTAAACTACATAGAACCATATAAATCTATACATTATAAAGTTGTACTTCATAGAATCTTCTTTCGTATCACACGATGTTAAACAACATGGAATGAGTTCCTAGTCGAATATCCTGAAACTACAAAATAGTTTTCTTCTTCACCACATGAGATTAAACTATACATTTAATGACTCCTTCATTTGATGTTAATAAATCTCTCAAGATACCACAAATTGAAATTATTTGTGTTCCCTTAAAAGATGAGTATCCTTCATGCGTAATCATTACTCACATCAATGCTACTTCCTAGTGGCACATGTACCCCATTTCTCCCTATGTTTGAATCAGACCTGCATAGGGACCACTATTTAAGAACAAAGTGTTGCTTGATTTTAATTCCAATGAGATACGTAGTGACACCAATATCTATTATCATGGGCCCAACTAAAACCATAAAAGAAAAAATTTCCCCTTTTCTTTTATAGGAGTTAATTCAATACTAGGAACCCTTCTAGAAAATACAGCTTGATTATCATACCATCTTGTATTTTGGGCCCAACCATTATTCTGGAAAGTATTAAAGCCCCTGTTTATCAAATCAACATTAATTTATTGTGGAGAACCATCCTTAATAACTACATGTGGCTTGATTCATTCCACAAAAAGATATGTAGTGATGCTTGGATCTATAATCTTGGGTCCAATCGCAATGTTGAAAAAGTTTGTTCACCCCCTATGCATACAAATCAAACCTGTAGTGGGAGCACCTTCAAGAACTATTTGTGGCTTGATTCTATCCTCAGTAAGATATGTAGTGACACCCATATCTTCAATACTAGTTCCAACTGTGATTAATCATTAAGACCTTTTACTTCCCATGTATGAATCAGTTCTACATTGGAAACCCATCAAACCCCATGTGAGGATTGATTCTTTCCCTAGTAAGATACTTTGTGATTCCCATAATGTCATTCTTAGGTTTAACCGCGATCTATCAATCACATCAGGTCATCCACATCCTTTTTTTCATGATGATAAATTCCATAGAAATAACTATGTATGTCTTGATTATCATTCTAATGATATATATAGGGACATCCATAAATGAAATCTCAAGCCCAACTATGACTGAAAAAACCATCCTTGCGTCAATGTACTGTTGGTGTGATGATTCATAATAAAAAAATATCCTTCACTCCCTGTGTGCATGAGTGAAACATGCATAGGGATTATTTCCTCAAGAACTATGGGTGGCTTGATTCTTATCCCAATGATATATGTAATGATGCACATATCTTTAAACCTGGACTTAACCATGATTTTATAAGATAAAACCCCTTTCTTTTCCACCCTAAAAGAGACAGATCTTCATGTTGATCTCCTCCAGGACTTGTGAGTTTATTCTTATTACAATGTGATATATGGTGATTCCTAGAATTACTAGTTTAGATCCAACCATAATCCTAAAAATTATAATATGTCATCTTCACCATTTCAAAACCTAATTGATATGGGGATCAAATTCATGTACTACGTGTGGCTTGATTCTTTCTCCAGCAAGATACATTGTAACTCCTAGGTACTATACCTTTTTTCAGCTACCATTTAATCATCATACCCATATCCTTCCCCTATGATACCATTGTGTTGCAGAAGAAACCCTTCACGATCCTTGTTTCTCACATCATGAATAAATCATGTGGGATTAGTAATTGAGTAAAATAATTTTCTACATAAATAAGGTGTCTCAATTCCTATTAGGGTTATCAATGGTCCATGCTATAATCCTATAAATGGAACACTATATTTCCTTAGTGCATGACGATAAACTACATAGAATTTCATTCAATAACTGCATGTGGCTTGATTATCCAACTATGAGATATGTAGTGATGTGTAGATTTTCAATCTTGAGATTAAATGTATCATATGAAAAAAAACATAAAAAATCATCCAGGATCCAGTGTATGAGTCTGATTTACATGAGAAATTCCAATATGAGTACTGAATTTACACATGGACATGTATCTATTAAGACTATATGTGGCTTCATTCTTGCTTTAAAAAGATATATAGTGATTCTTAGACCCTATACCCTTTTAGAGGCATTTTATTTTAACATTTCATGTCAGGACACCTGAGTCCTTACCAAAAATGCTAAATTTCATGGCTAATGTTGTTACCTCCTAACATAAAGCTACACAGAACCATCATTTCCTTTCATGTCAGGTAAACAATTATCCTTATTTCCTGACATTATACTACAAGGTATTCAAATAACTATTTATGGATTGATTCTCATCCAATTTGAGATACATAGTGAAATATATGCCTCATATCTTAGTCACATCCATGGGATAAATAAAAATAAACCCTATCTTGCATACTACCAAAATCTATATAGGATCTTTAATTTTGGTCCCTATCCTTAGATAATCCATCAAGGAAACAATAGATGTGCCTTATGAGTCATATCTAAGTATGAGACTCCATACCCATCAATTGTATTGGTCCAAACCCTCCCTTTATTCATTGAACAATTACCCTTTCACAAATCATACTTCTAATCATGAAATAATTTTAGATCATAATAATATTTATTGGGTATCTTGTGGAAGAATATATGATACCTGAGAGATCCTTAGCCTAAAAATGTAGCACATTCCCTAGTTGTCCTTTCATAAAATTCACCTATTTAACGGGCATGTCAGCCAAAGGATTCCACTATTTGGGTATGCAACAAATTTCTTTGTTGGACCTTCATAATATTTCCCCCATAACAGGTTTTTCAAATAGCGGTAACTTCGTTCTTGGGAGAACCCTCTTCAATCCATTTAAGATTTAATGATGGATTGCAGTAACCCATAATTTAAAGTGGTGATCCAATGTGAATTTTTATTATATCTTTTATCCCAACCTAGAAGGCTCCAAGACCGTGGTTTACATTTTCCTTATCTATATGTTCAAATAATATTTAAATGTCCATGGTACATTCAACCACATATCCTCAATTGCTTCCATAATATTATGGTCCTAGTAATATGAACTAAAACTGCATGCACCATACGTACTATGTTTGGGTCAGACCTTCATAGAAAGCCTATTTATCTAATTCATTGGAAACCACGACTAGAAGTACCCTTTTTCTATTCAATTACTTTTCTCCATAAAATAAAATATATACTTGGGAAGATCTAAATATTTATAAATATTCATTTTCTTTTAGTAAATAGGGTGATAGAATTTTTGAGATCTCATTTACCTGACTATGTAGTATGTTCCACTATTGGCCTTGCATAAAATTCACCTACATAATGGTCCTGTCAGTCTAAGGATTCCACTATTTGTATATACAGTATATTCCCTAGTTGGCCTTACATAATAAATCCCCCATAACTAGGTATTAAAATAGAGATAGCATTTTTCTTGGAACAGAAGTCCTCTTAATTCTATTATCACTCTTCCCATGTCATTCATCATATTCAGAAATCCCTAAATCCTAGTTTACAATTCTCCATTTCCATACATCAATATGATATCAAATTTCCATACAAATTACCAAGAATTGGAAAACCAAAAAATCTTAGGTCAGAGATAAAGACTAAAAATTAATGAAACATATTTTTCTTATTGTATGACATTAAACTGCATATACCCATAATGTACTTGCTTCATGACTTTAAATTGAACAACCCCCTAATTTCCTTGATGCATGACTTGAAATTTCACAACATTCCATGATCCTAACAAAAAGACTTTAAAATGAATAGATAGATATAAAAAAGATCCATTAATGTCATTACTGTATGTCTTGAAACTACATATCTTGTTATAAAAAATCCTTTTAATGTTCTTACTACATGACATGAAACTACACATCACAATGTCCTTTCTGTGTGACTTTAAACTGCATAGAAAAAAATAAGAATGCACCTTTTGGGAAAAAAAATATACCCTCCTTCATACACTATATCTGTGTCAGAGTGGTTCCTCATTCATGACCTATATAGGCAGAGATGGTTCTCCTTATTTCAAAACTCCTTCCCATTGAAAATCCACCCAATGTGGTCTTGACACATCTAATTCCAAAAACTCTTTCTCTATCTGTAATATAATGTCAAAATTTCTAAAATCTCTTTTACTTGAATATGAAGTATGTTTCCCCAATTTTCCTTGCATAATTTCCCCCGCATAATGGGAATGTCATCCTAAGGATACCACTACTTCACTATTCAATACTTTCACAGTTTGGCCTTGTATAAAGAAGAACCTATAATGGGTTTGTTAATTAGAGGTAACTTCTTTCTCAAGAGATAACTCCTCTATATATACTTATTGTTTTGGATTTGGTGACCATAAAAATCATGAATGAAGATTTCCCTTGGAAGTTTCTAAAGAATATTGGGACCTTCATAGCCATTTTTCCTTATTTGGGTTTTAACCTAGAAATTCATAGACAAATTTGTTCGACCTAAACTACTAGCCTTATTATTCCAAGAAGCATGACATTAAACTACCAAAAAAAAGAGACATATTATTCACCAGGATGAAAACCCGTAAAGGTCACTCTTGAAAATAGTCAAGTCTCAACTCGCTAGACCTATGAATTTTACAATTTAGGAAATATTGAGTAATAAAATGTAAAAATGAAAAACTTATTTGGATAAAAACATTAAAAGGGAAACCAAACAAAAAGAAATGTTTTACCTGCTAAGTACCATTCATATTGGGCTTCGGAAAATATTAGGGTAATGAAATAAAAAGACACAAATTTTATTTTGTATTCCATATAACCCTAGGAAAAGTCTAACTATGCTCACTGGGCCCCATTTCTTTGGGAATAACATCCTTCCAAACATAATGTAGCTTCAAAACCTATATATGATTTTGGAATGTGTCAAAGTTCCCTACTTTTACCTTAGAACTGTATTATTTTCATTGTGAATGTATTTAATTCTAAGGGGGTATTGTATTGATAACATGATATTTGTTCTATGAACATCTCCATGAAACACCCTGAACTAGGATCAAAATGTTCATGGTGTGAGCTTACATTGTTCATGGGGGTCAGTGATGGTAGAAAAGGAACCAGCCCGAAGGGCCGATACTATATCCCAAAACTGCTCCTAAGCTAGGGTGCAGCAGTGCACCACCATGGTATATAGTAGTTTTTTTTACTAAGTCACTTTTGACACGACATTACCTCACATTGATGAAAACATGACAAAGGTAAATTCCTTGGAAAATGAGGAAAAATATATGGAGAATATGAAGATTTTAAAAGTCTCAAAATTTGGTTCACCAAATGTAACCCAAATTAACGGCGGCACACAAACACTTCCACACCACCTCACTTACGCACCACCTCATCACTTGCACACCAAGTCACCATTGATTAGGGTAACACATTTTCATATAAATAGGCCCTTGTGGACTTCATTTATATATTAGAATTTCTATGAATCTCGATTGCTGCTCTGGTCACCCTAATACCTTTCCCAAGTCCACCAAAACCTCTATGGTGGTTCCTTAACACCTAAAGTGAGGGAATTAAAGAGAAATAATGAGACTTTGGTTCTTAAAGTGTTAAAATTGACATCTTTTTTGCGATTCAATCACCAAAAACCCCATGACTGAAGTAAATTAGAAATTCCTCAATTCCTCAAATAGGAACTTATTCTCCCCACTTCTGGGAATACTTGTGAAGAATCTTGAAGGCTTGATTGAAGTCACGCATATGTTTAGTAATCCAATTTTTTCATCATATAAGGTGAAATTAGTTTTCCCAATCCTACTTGAACACCACATATATTTCTTCCACTTACTTGAGCACCATTTATTGATGTTCACCCTACCTTTCAGCATACTTGTGCCATCCATTAGACATCTCTAAAATCCATTCATGGAAAGGCCTTTTCTTCTCATGCACTCTTGTCTTAAAGAGACAATGTTAAAACATACACCAAGACCTCATGGTTTTCCAAATCATAGGTAAATACACACTAGCATGTCACCCATTTGATTTAATATTTTTATGGTAAGAAGTTTCCCACACATTTCCTACCAATGGTTCAAGATTATTTAGAGATCTGTAGATATATATATCTATAGTCAAATGGACCCTTACCCTTGGGACAATGTTGAGGAGTTCCTAGTTTTAGATTCTAGGGATAAGACTCATTTTCCCCTTCTTATCTCAAAGACTTGGAGCCTCTAGAACCTAGTAGAGAGGGTAAGGATAATGCTTCTATTTCCTTTTGGAAAAATAGGATTATCCATTCCCACTACGAGACCCATTTTAGGGAATCCATTTTGGTGTAAGCCCCTAGCCTTTCACGTAGGAGTTTGTTGTCTAGCTCCTCTCTACACCATTCACCTTTATCCCTTTATAACCTTAGAACCATGTCCAACGTAAAGAGAATAGAGTGAAGTTTCATAGCTCTGGCCTCTTCGGCCATAGCCCCTTCCCATTACATCATCTAAGGAAGGAAAGTGTGTGTTTTGTTAAATATTTCACATCCTCTTGTCTTTAACACTGAGGATGACTCATGTGGTTTTATAGGTTTGTAATAATAACAACACCCACACAACCCACCTGATCGAATGAACTACAATAAATCTGATTTCCACCATAACTGGGATACGTAAGAAGTCATCGCCAAGGGTCTGATCTCATTGGACATCCTCATTAGGAGTCAAATCCTAATTCCCTTAATCCGGAAATCCTTTTTAAGAGTAAGCCTCGAATTAAGCCCCCCTAAATCTAAATGAGTTACAAAATATCTCATGGACCCTACTACTAGTTCATCAACTTTAGTATTAATCCCCAAACTATTTATCTTAAAGGGTAATACCCCCTACAAGACATACCAAACTACATGGGATTTGATTCCCATCCAAATGGGATATGTAGGATTCCCCCATGAGGTTCAAAACCAATACCAAAAATCAACCATGTTCTATCTAGGAAACATTGAGATATAATTAAATATGGAGTGTAATATCTGTTCCTAATTCCTTGGTTTGTTTCAACATAAGTTCTACACCATGATTTGACTAGTAACCTTCCTCTTATATGTACTTATGATATGATATTAAACTTTATGGTCAAGTACTCATCAAATGACCTTAAAAGGTATGATGTGTCTCATTAAGTAGCACAAAACTACGTGGGTTTGGATTCATTTCATGAGGATACATAGGTAGAACATCTATGTGTTTGATCTCAACATCAAAAAAATTCTCTCTCCACAGATGATGATAATCTACAGAGTAACCAATATCTACCTAGATGACAATAAACTCCAGAGTAAATTTCCATCTCCCTAGATGAGGATAAATTCCATAGTAAATTTGTCTTCTTGGATGACCATAAGATTATAGAGTTCCCCACTGTGTGGCTTAAAAACTAGCTTCATCGTGGTAATTACCAAAGAATCTATAAGTATTATATAAGTGGATATGATCAATATAGAACCTTGGATACACATAGATTTCTCTATTGATGAAGAACCTCAAATACATATGGATGATTCTGAATTCCACATTTGATAACAACTAAATGATAGTTTTAATGGAACCCAACATTATAATTGATAAATTAGTAATGATTCATGAACATATATTAAGTCTATAAAATACTCTCTAAGTAGGAAATAATTCCCCTAAAAAGGGTGTGATAATCCCATCCTGCCATCCTCTCAACCAATGTGATTTCTTAAGCATAATGGGTTAAAATTCTATACAGGAATTTACCTTGGGAAAAGAGGTCCCTTTAGATATATAACCATTGGGTGGTTTTGGTACCATATAAATTTTTTTTGGGAACACTTTAAAAATAGTGATTCCTAACTAGAACAAACATTCCAAGGGAAATAACTTCCAATGGGATTCCAAAAACAATTTTATTGAGGACTGAATCCACTAAATGTGTCACAAGATCTCTTATTCAATATCAATTCCCTTATATGTACTTATCTATAAGGAATTCAAAATCTATAACTTCTATTTGTTTTCCAAAATGAACCAAAATAAACTCCAAATATTTTAAATTCAAAAATATAAAATTCACCCTAATACAAAATTAATATATGTTTAACCTTATTTTGTTTGACTGGAAGGAGAATTTTTGGATCAGTACGATATGAACATAAAATCCCCAATACATTTAGTATAGAAATAAAAATCTGTCATGGTCCCTTGATCATCAATCAAAATAAAGTTCTTAAAAACAAGGGACATCATATTCATAAGACATCGAAATCATAATTCATGGTTTTTAGATCCGTAAATTAATAATTTAAAAATATATTAAAATTTTTTCTATACACTATAAAATAAATAAATTTGTTTTAAAATATAATTTTTCATTACACATATTTTTAGAAAAAGTCACCCCATTGAATTCTAGGAAAATTATAAGAAATTAAAAAAAATTATCTCAAAAGACTAATTAAAAAATTTTCCTAGGCTTAAATAAAGTAATAAAAATATAACTTCACATAGATTTAAAATTTTTAAAATACTCAGTCTTTTCATCCTTTTAAATCTAACAAAAACCCTTAACATATATTAAATTATACTTCATAAACTCCGTTTTTAAATCATAGTTTCTTATTTTTTAAATTTAATTACACTATTTTTGGAAAAATAAACATATTTAATAGTTTTAATTGAATTGAATTTTCTCTCTATATTTTTCCATAGGATTAAAAATTATTTAAATTTTTAAACCATTAAATAAATTCTTTTTTTCCAAGAAAACACTCACAATATAACATGAAAAATCCTTATACTCTAATATTCAACTAAATGATGCATGATCAAAATTTAATACCTGACTCATAATAGATCCATATAACTCTTTATTAAGTTATGTTTTATCCAATATTTAGTATTTTTAAAACAATATCTCACAAACACTAAATTACACACTCTAAAAAATAAGGTCATAATATAAACATGTATTTCCACTATGACAATTATGACTATACATGCATGTGTATACCTCCTATGTCAAAAAACATATCTTATACTCATAATTTCTCAATTTTAAAAATCCTAAATTTGATCAAATATCATTTCATAATGAATGAACTAATAAATATTTATTGATTCATAGGTCTGATCATCACAATCCTCATACACACCTTCTCATTTTCCATAGGATTATAACTAATATTAATGGATTAACCATAAATATTTAGTGATTACACCCTAATAAATAACCAAATTTATTCATGTTCATAGTTATTTATATTTCATAGTAACCTAACTCTATGTCTATCATGAAACCCAATATGAAAATAAAATGTGTCCCATTATTTTTGGTGTCACATTATTAGATTATAAAATAAAATTATTGAAATTATTTATTTGAAATAAATTAAGTCATACAAAATAACATAACACAAAAAATATATACAAAATTTTTCTAGAGAATTAAATAGATCATAACATATAATAAATACTTTGGTCTAATATAACAGTATAACCCATGTCGATAGACTGACATCTACGACATTGATCAAAATAAACGAAAAAATCCACTTGTGGGGTTACAACCTATACTTTCAAAAAAATATAAAGTATAAAAATACACAAATAAATTCATACCAAGTGTATAGATATAGTTTATTACCAGTGGATGAGTTCAATTTCCCAATTGTTATCAAATTCATTATGTTCATGTGATAGTAAAAGTGCACTCGTTTTAATGATTCTATCATGGGATACTAAAAACAATCCATTTTGAGAGAGGAATGAATGAATAAAAAATATAAATAAAAAATAAAATAAACATGACATTCACTAGAACCATATGAATTAAATATGCGTACTCCATATCTCTAATGGATTTATGCAAATATTCTTTCATTTCCCGCATTTCTCTTTCAAAAGGTATGAAACCCCGGAAACAAAATGATATGATTTCTCATCTTTCGTCTGTTTGGGGTTTCTCAGATTTCAAATGCATTTCACTTGGCATTGGTTTCTTCCATGTTCTTTTCCCCTCTATGTAGTTGAAGGGAAGATCATGGAGTGTGGTTTTAGTGAATTTGAGACCAGGGATATTGAGAATCCATAATTGGAGTTCGAACCTTAACTTGAATGAACTTGAGGAAACTTATGCCCATGTTTGGGTTAAAATTTATGGTTTAAACTGGGTTATTTGGAACCCTGATATAATGTTTGTCATTAATAAACCAATAGGAGTCCCCATTAGAATGGATCTATCTACGGAGAGGGTGAGTTTTGGACATTACGCTTGAGTACCGGTTGAAATTGACCTCAATACTTCTCTCATTCATAAGGTGATTCTTTTCATGCATCATGATGAAGTATGTTTACAAATTGAATATGAAAATATCCCCCCCCTTCTATGAATCATGTGGTATAGTGGGTCACTCTATTGAGGTTTTTAAGGTCAGGATTATCGGCTCCAATTGTGATAATAATGGCCATGAATCAACTCGCTGTCAAAGGAAACCAAAGAATGAAAATTATCTGCTTGCAGCAGTTTTTTCCAAGGACCAAAGGGTCGTTGCTCCATCTTTGACTCTAACCCAGCCCCCTCAGTTAGAGACAAAGACTGAATTGGAAACCTTAAAAAAGAAGTTTAACCCTTTTTATAAAACTACACCTGAGGATACTACCCTCCACCAAGTAGAGGACAGATTGGAGGAATGCCCTGTAACCAAAAAGACAAGGGAAGATTTGGTTGATGAAGATAACAAGACTTGTATAATTGTATCCTTTAGATATGATTTATATAAAGGACTTGTGAATGAGTATTATGAGGTGTATTCTATTCACAGTCAGGCTGAAAAATAGGTATTGGTTTAGGATGAAGTGGATTTAAACTTGTGGTAGGAAAGGAAAGTGGTTGATTCCAAAGATCGGAAAGGGAAGTCAAATAAACTCATAGATAACTTGGTTAAACATGTTCCCATAAGGACCTCATCTTCATGTGAGAAGACTCTTGATGAGAAAGAAATAGGTGACCCATGTAACAGAATCCTGCCATGTGTTTCTTCTACTAAACCAAACAGTGGTATTAATCCAGTTACAATTTCCCTTCAAGATCCATATTTGGCTGCTATTTCTGAGTAGGGTGAGGGGCTTGGAGATGCTGTCTCTTATGGTGAAATATTTCCCCAAATGTTTAACAGTAAAAACGCCTCAATGGATTCAGCTTCCAAGTAGGGAAGGGGTCTATTGATATTCTAGACCCTGCTGCTGATGGAGAAAAGACCCCTGTTCATCGTGGAAGGACTTATACTCTCCACCAGGTTCAACAAATCTCTTCTTCTAGACATCAACAAGGTATGAAGGTTCTCAGTCCTACTGTCACTTTCCAATCTAAAGAGGAAGGATATGGCCATCCTGCTCCTGGTAGATCTTATATCCAATCTAGGGACAAAGTTCACTCTAAAGTGAATACTTGCAACTCATTTTATTTTCTTTCCTCTTAAATCATTCATAAATAAGAACAAAAATATGAAAGTACACTCGCTAAGAAAGAAAGGATGATATTCAATGATGATGAACTCTTAGATGATGGAGGTGGACCATAGTTGATGACCAAAACTAGGATAAGAGGAAGACCACCTCGTGGCCGAGGTGGGAGACTCCCTCACCACAGTATAAGCACCAGATCACAAGTAACTTGAGCCCCTCACCCCTTATTGTGTTTTGGAATGTTATTTCTTTGTATGTCCCTCTTCCACTTTTTAACTTTCTTTAATAAAGAGGCCCTTGAGCCTCAACATTATTGAAAAAATCCAATGTTAAAACACTTAAAATATATTTTCATTTTAAGCTAAGATAACTGAAAATCAAATTACCTATATCTATCAAAATATTCACAAAGAACACTGATAGATCTAGCTCGAAATGGATGTGTGATCATATCTATAAACTTCACATGTATGATAAATTTAATTTTTATGGTCATAGATATGAATCACTGAATAAACTAGAATAATACACCATATGTAGTATTAATATTAATAATATAAGAAATTCATATATGAGTGATGAATAATCACACCTTTTAGAGCATTCTGACCATTACTATAGTACATCAAGAACAAATATGAAGTTGATCCCCTAGTATAAGGAAATAAAATAAAAAGGGACATACAAACAAATAATATCAAATTTTTTGATTTCATTAAGCAATGTTTCCCTAAACCAAATATATTGATCATTCATGGACCATCATAAATAAAATATTCTTTAACATAAAATTTTAACACTCTAGATAATTAAAACAAATATATCAAATCCCATAATTATTTAGCTAACATGCAACTCCAAACGACTAAATTTAAGGAATCCCTACCTTTCCAATGGTAAAAAATCATCTCTAGGGAAACAGAATCATTAAAGAAGTCCTTTAAAATCAGTAAAAATCAATACCTAATCTATAATAGTTTATATTTATAAAAAATAATAAAATAAAAAACAAATGATTGCATTAATAGGATTCAAATATTCAAAAATATGTAACAAGAACATCCCAATCCCCCAATATGATTGGTTTATAAACCATAACATCCCAGAACCCCCACTCCTAGATCATATTTTAGAAACATATTTTTTATATTAATATCATTTCAACTGATAAATTTGACCCAATATTTTCCATACAAAACATATAACATCTAATGGAAATTTTGAATCACTTACGTACCCAATGAACATTTTGGTGTGGAGTTTTATGTAATTAGGAAATCTCTTATATAAAAATAATCATGTCTTTTTGTGATAATTTTTATCGCTGTACCCAAAATTTTTTATTCCACAATAAATATTCAACATCTCCCATTAAAATTAATCACTCCTAAAATGTTTATACACATAATTTATTAAAAAATAATTATTCATAAAAAGGTTAAATTAAAATATGTATAAGGGTTAGCTAAAATGATTTTTAAGGGTAAAAATAAGTATAAAAACTGAATTCTACAAATGGGACTAAGATGAGATTATAGGTATGTTGGAAACAACACTATGGATGTGAAACAATAATAGTATTTATAACCATAAAAATATGGATCATAAATCCTTATACATGGGGTTAATCGTTTACATAAGATAATCTTCATATAATTTAACAATATTGAGCTATGTGAAAACAATCCATGAGAAAAGGATCCATTATAACTCCTAGAAAGAATTGAGAGACTGTATAGTTAACTTGGAATAGAAAACATTAATCATAGAAACACAAAACTGAATAATTCCCATATCACATAGAATTATTATATAAACATTAAAATCCTTCCTATCATTGGAGTAACATATAAAAAATTAACTCCTTCCTCTCTTATGAGTATCTTCCATCTAGTTAACTCAATCTCAGTATACAATACATTGGAGGTCTATAATGGCCCCACCCATCATATACTAGAAAAATAAAATATTGATTTGGGTTTGCTAAAAAATCCCAATTTCATCAATAATATTCATGTTCGATATTAATCATACCAACACATTAATTCATTTATTTCATTAAAACTATTATACCTTGATTTACCCATGAAAAAGAGAGAGGTTTCCAAAAATATATCATTAAAACATCATAAAAAACCATCCTGATACTGTAATTGAATGGTACTATAAAATAATATACCCATTTAAACATAATAATCATTAATGGATGTTGACATATATGAAAATACCTTTCAATGAACATATAAAATATATCTTTGAAAAAAGGGTATATTCTATTTCCATTCAGTACATTTAAAAACTATAGAATCCCAAAATATTGAAAAAACTTAATTATTTGAAAATATTCATGTATAATTGTAATATATTATTGAAAACATATAGTAGTTATTATCGAGTGAAAATCCAATCATGTTTTAAATGTTATAAATAATAATTATTTTCAGTCTTTTTAAGAGAGTAAAATGTGTCAAGTGTGGAAAAAATTCGGAAATATTATTTTCAAATTTTTTAAAAAGATTGTCAAATATCATGGAATATAAAACTATGAAATAATTTATGTTTGGAAAAGAAAATAATTTAATATAATATGAATAAAATGAAGGAATATTTTGGGAAAAATTCATTATAACCTCAAAAGCAATGTTTTTAAACAAAAATCATTTACAACCTTTTAAAACCCCAAACTATTTCAATGTAAGTACATAACATTGAACCAAAAATGAAATGAGTATAAACTATGTATTTATATTTTATTTAAATATTCAACATATAACCTATATAAATTAATATTGGATTAACAATCAAAACATGTCTCAAAGAAGGAAGTATGCTATGAGAAACTCTTGAAACATTTGGGAGTACTTCAATCAAAAGGTCATTACATGAAGGAACATATCATGACTCTACAAAACCCATAATTTCATTGATAATATTTAACAAAATACATACTTGGGGTATTAATCACACCATATGAAATAAATATTGGAATATAACAAGAATTGTGTCTTAAATAATTGAAATTAGAGCTTTAAAGACCCTTTCAAATTTTTTTACATTTGAATCAATATCTCATGAAATTGAGAATTTAAAAAGGAAACTTAAATATCATAATAAAATATTCATTCATGATATAAGATATAATTTTTTAGAATATAAACCTTATAAAATAAATCCCTTTCATTACACAAGAAATGTCTCAAATAAACAATATTGAGATGAATAATATTTACAATGATCGTATCATAGAAGTTTGAATTTAATCATGGAATTGATATTTTGTGAAAATAATAAAACAAAAAAAGGAAATAAAACATAATAAATTAATTTGATATTTTAAAAATAATCATTCCATTACATATTTAATGAAGTTGATTTATAACCCCATAAATGGAAATTGAGTTAAGAAACCCTTTACCTTTTGTGCAGACTTTCAATGTATGTCATTTAAATCTAGTATAAAAACCTATAATAATAATATAACTGTTTTATAACATTTTATGGGTTTAATAAATTATCATTAAACAATTTATTTCATTTATTTCAATGATAAATTTAATTACATGATCATTTAATTTCATGTTGAGTGTTTTGAGGTTGTTTGGTTAAAAACTGCAAAATGACTTCGGAATGTAGACTAAGGTAAAATATTTTATCATTTCATCATATATTGAATAATAATAAATAAATAAATATAAATATCATGTAGTAATAGAAATATTATAACCATCCTTGAATAGAGTACATGAAAAATGAATCACTTAACTTTGTGAAGGTGGTAATCAAGACATACACACGGACGATGTCCCCATTTTCTAGCTAATAGATGGGTAAGAAAAAAATATGATATATTGATATTAAAAAATGAAATTTATTTAATTCATATAATATAAATACATTAAATCCATAATTAAAAACACTCATAAGAGTTGTTGAGATAAAATGAAACACATCACTCAGTTGAGGTGGTAGTCCACATATATGTGTGAATGATGTCTTCATTGTCCATATGATGGGAAAGGAGATGAATAAGTTTTTAAAATTAACATAATAGAATATTATATTATGTTAGATAATTATTCTATTATTTTGTAATATTTTGGAAAATTTTAATGTGGTTTCAGAAGAAGTAAAATAAAAATCGTATGTTAAAACGATTGCGTCATATTTGATTAACCTCCATTGAATCTCTCCTAAAGGACCCCACGGATGGTATTTTAAGTATACTAGTGCCTATATAACGCATGTATGGATGTTCAAAAGACTTTTCTGTGAGTAGTTTTCTATAAAAATTTAATACTATGTGTAAGGAAGAGAGGAGAGGTGGTTTCTGTGTATTAGAGAGGATTGGGTCCCCTTAGAATTTGTTAATGTATTAAATTAATATTAATTAATTTTTAAGTTTATGTTTCTAAAAGATGATATATTTACTATATAGTATGTATGTATGTATAAATAATATAATATAATAAACATTGTAATTGTTTAGGTGGTGTTCTAACCCCTACCTCTTAGTTTTAACCCTTGTTAACCCTTTTTATTATCACCATGATATCTGTTTTGTTACTATTTTGGATTCAAGAAAGTTACAATTAAAGTAAAATTGATCTTTAATGGGTCAATGGTTTCCATTATATAACATAGAAAATTCAATTTTATGAATATAATATTATGAATAATTTATAATCATTTAATGAAATTTATTTTATCTAAAATACCATTAACGTAATTTCCTGGACCATTCACATATTTTAGCATTAAAAATTATCAATGTAATAATATAACTTGAATATATTATTTTGAAATCTCACTTATACATTATATATATTCAAAAAAATTGGAACACCATAAATTACCAAAAAAAATATTACATTTTATGTTTATAAATCATTTACCTAAATTGTTTATTGATTTAACAAGAACTGTATTTTTGTTTCAAATGTATTTAAGGTGTTTATTCAAACAAGAAAAAAATAAAAAAAAATTATTTTATTATTTAATATAAATATTAATAACTGGAAATAAAATCTTTGTATCCCTATGAAAATATCTTAGTGTTATTAAAACAAAGAGAGTAGAATTTTGGATATACTCTTTACATAAAATAATATTAATGTCATTATCATAGGAAAATCGAATCAAGGTTCTATATCCTAGAATATTAAATGATTATTTTAAAAATAATAATATAAAATATAAATAAGTTAGGTGGTATATTGATTTTATAAAGAAATATCAAATTTCATTTAACCTCAATTACTCAATTTTCCCTTGTCAGGGTGAGAAATATTTACCCTAATTACTATTTAGAGTGAACAAAATATGGTTAACCCTGTTACAAAATTTATAAATTATAGTTACAAATATTTTATAAATATTATAACATTAAATATAAATTATTTTTATAAATTAATTCTAAAAAAATTTCTCAAAACACGATGATAAATAGTTTTTCTAAACAAATGAACTTTTTAGTACAAAAATGTTTTTACATCTCAGTTAATAATAATGAGGAATATAATTTCATTAATTGAATTATATTTAATAGATAAATTGAAATTTAAAATAAATTGAATAAAAAAATGTACCATGTAAATAATTTAATGGAAAATATATTATTTTTAAAAATATTAATTTTCACTATTCACTCAAAAAATTAACTTTTCAGAAAAAATTCAAAAAAATAAAATTATGTTAATTCTTACATGAAGAATTAAAAAATTATATCACCTTTATAAACTATAATTTCTTAAAATCTATTTATTTTAATTATAATATTCATTCACAAAAAAAAATCAAAAAATTATATTTTGAAGAAATCATATTTTGGAATCATAAAATGACATTACTATAGAATGATTTATTATTTATTATTAATTAATGAAAAAATTTCCTTATATAAAAAATTTATACATATATTAAATAGTGTTGTTAGTACTATTTATATCTTCCAATTTAATGGATAGGTTATGTAGACACATTTAATAATTAATATTTTTTATAGCATATTGTAATTCACTTAAAGCTAAATGTTATGTATTAAACTAACTATCGTACATAGTATTATTTTAAACTATTTTGATTTCATTTTAAATTAAATACCTATTAAATAAATATCATTCTAAAAACATTAACTCATTTTTACTAAAAATGGTTTAAACATTGTTTAAAATAAACTCAAGGGAGTGGGAGATAGAAATATGATCATGAAAGGGAATGAATTTAATATTTAGAAATATATTTTTTGATATACCACATTATAAAATTAATAATAAAAAATTCCTATGAAGTTAGTCAATGGGAAAAATAATATTAACTTGAAGTAACACATAATGGGATCCCATATATGGAGAACATTGGTGAAAAGTGAAAATATAGATATATAGGATAAAGAATAAAATATAAGAAATAAGAAAGAGTGGTAGAGAACATGTTTATAAGAAATTAATGAACATAAAAACATAAGTCTATAAGGGATTGTGAATAACATAAATTCAACAAAGTTAAGCTGAAAAGAAAATATGTTTATTTTTTGATCATTTTCCTAGAGTTTTGGAATACCTTTATCATCTATACTAAAAACATAAAAAAATATACTTACACGATCTTTTTTCAAATCCATAATTTAAATTTCATCCTTTGGTTGTTTGTTTCAATCAGTTTCCAGATTTATATCATCTATTACTCAAAATGATGAGAATGAATATTTAATGCCTAAATTACTATAATACACTTCTAATTAACCCTAAATTATATAAAAGGACTGATATTTATTCATTATATCCTTACTAAAACTAATTGTTTTAACATATATTAAGATAATGCCAAAATAGAAAATTATATAAAGATAAAGAACATTAATCCCCAATACATAAATAATAATGCCTATGTTTTAAAATAGATTATTCCATAAACTTCTAAATCATATAAATAATAAATATATTTTCCCCAAAATAACTCGAATCACTAAAACATATTTTAATGTAGTTAACTTGAAAAAAATAATAAGAACCAAATATATATACTAACCTAAAATGTTATCCTTATCATGATCATATATATATCCAAAATTATTACCTTACAAAAAATCACTTGACAACCATCATGGTTAACCCAATATCCAGTATAAAATAATTATTTCAATGGTGTATCTTTCCTAAACCCCAATAAGAAATTCAAATCACCATATGTTATAATGACTTCTAACATTAAAAAAGTAATTTTATTCACTAAAAATATGATTGAACTTAAACTTATAATTCATTTATAGTATATCCCCTATGAAAAAATTATATAAAAACGTATTAATCTATAAACTAATCTAAACTTTAATATGATACCAACATTAACATCCCTAAACACACACTCCTAAATCCAATGCTATAAACATAATATTTACATTTCTGGCTATGATAATAAGAAATGTGACCCAATGATATCCATAACAAATACAACATCATGTAGAAATACTAATTCCATTATATACCCAAGGACCTTATAGGTTTATTGTATTAGATAATTTGTAAAATGCCTTATATAACAATAACTATATCTTCATGTGTTCATTTTTCTTATTGTACTCAAATTTTATTTTTTTTTAAATCATTTCTTCAAAAACTCATATAAAATTCTTGTCACATGAATCCTTTATAACCATAATTTGTTTAACATCATGCTTCATAACTTGGTAAAATATAAAAAATAATAAGGTTTTTCTCAAACCATCATTAATGTTAAACATAGACATTAACATTTGAATTTCATCGGTGAACATATGATTAGAATAAGGATATGTTGAAATAAACAATTGCATGAGAAAAAAATTACAGAATTTTTACCTATAATAATGTATATAATAAATCAGCATACATGGAATAAACATTTAACATATTACAAGATACACATAATTCAATCTTCGTGAGCCACATGAATACAATCCTTTAGAAAAGGACCCATTAGAGCTCATAAAAAGAAATAAAAAACATTGTAGGTATCTTGAAACATCAAACATTCATCATGGAATAACCAAACCTGATATTTATCACATCTCTTTGTATAAAAATATAATAGGTAAATACCCTCATCTCTTAATGAAAACAATCAATCAGTTAAATTTTTCCTCTCATATTAATAACATAACTCTTTTTTCTCTAATGAGTAACTTTCATCCAGGTAAATATTTCTCACTTCTTAATGAATTATAGTGATATAATAGATCCACCCATCATATATTATAAAAATGAATTTATGATATAGGCTTACTCCCCAATTCTAATTTCAATAATAATATAATACCACCATATGCATGAATCAAACCACATTAATTTTTTATTTCCTCAAAACTATCATATCTTGATTTATCTATAAAAATTAAATGGGTTTCCTTAAAATATCATTTAAACAACATCAAAACCCATTCAAATAATTTAATTTATTAGTATAATAAGTTTTTACCCCTAGTCAAGGATATTGATCATTAAATAATGTTGACATAGGTGAAAACTTACTTTAAAATAATAGTTAAAATATTTCTTGAAATATAAGTGAAAATATACATTTCCTTAGTACCTACAAAAAATAAAAATGACTAAAATAATTATAATTGAAATTAATATAAAATATTAATTGAGAAATATAAATAATATCAAAAATAGAGAATAGTTAGGATAGTGAGAAAATATATTCCGGTTGTAAATGATAAAAATATATATTCTTTTCAAACATTTATAAAGAGGGCCAAAAGATAAATGTGTGGAAAAAATTAAGAAATTTAAGTTTCAAAAAAAATTCCCTGAAGATCATAGATATTGAAAAATAACTTTAGAAAATAAATCATGATTATAAAAGAATTTTTTTTAAAATAAGATAGATAAAATTCAATAATAGTTTGGTAAAAATTCTATAAAACCATTAAAGAAACATTTTTAATGAAAACCCATTTACTACCATTTAAAAGAAAAAATCATTTGAAAGTTAGAAAAAAGGTGAAACATAAAATAACATCATTATAAATTATTCATCATATTATTTTTCAAGATACATTATAAAAACTATAAAAATTAATATAGACCATCAATCAAAATCTGTCTCAATAAAGGAATTCGAAGTCAAGAAACCCTTGCAACTTCGGTGATACATGAATAAAAATTCCATTAAATGAAGGAACATTACATGACTATATAAAACAAAAAATTTCCATGAAATAATATGTTAAAACACATTAATGGGTAAGTAAGTAAAAAATATAAAAAATCACAATGAAAAACACAAATTATTTCTTAATGAATTTAAATAGATACCATAAAAGACCATAAATTTTTCATAAAATATGAATCAATATCTCATGAAAAAGAAAACTTCAAAGAAACATTAAATATAATTATAAAATATTCTTTCATTATATAATATCTCAGTTAGTAAGATATACACATTAAAAAATTAATTACTTACATGACACTAGATATGACTCAAAGAAAACAATATTGATGCATAAACATTAGAAAGATCATTAAACTGAATTTTGAATTTAATCAATGAAGTAATTTTGCATAACAATTTCCAAACCATGAAATATGGAAATATATAATAACACAATTAGAGGAAATTTCACACACATTATTGGCATTAAATAGTCAAAAAAATATAATTATAACCCAATGAATGGAAATTGTGTTAAGAAACCCATTTCTAAGAGTTTAGACATAATAAGTATGTCCTTTAATTCCAATATTATAAAATTATATTAATTATTTATGTTTTTAAGAATAATTTCCATTTTTAATCCATAATAATTAAACCATTAATTTCATTTAGTTTAATTAAATGTTTTATTAAATAATCAGTTCAGTTTATGTTAGAATTTTTGGGGACGTTTACTTCATAATTAAGATTTTAATTTGGAAGGATGTCTAACCAAATCATATTTTCATTCATATTTTTTTAAAAAATATAATATAATTAATATTTTTTTATCAGTATAACCTTATAAATGATTCATTATAGAAAATTTTTTATATTTTAGTTAAATATAAAAAATATATTAAAATGTGGGATTTTATTAATTTATTTCATTGATGATTATTTTATCAAATTTTGATATGTGAGTTAATGATTTTATGACAAAAAATGGAGAAAACAATTTGGACCTAAACCCTAAGGGTGCTGAAAGCCTCATGAAATGATTGTGATGACTGGTTAGCCAAGCCAATCCCAAGGGGGGAATGTCTTGTGGAAGATGGAACGAGCTGCAAGAGGGACCAAGGCCATGTAGTGTGTGGCTTGTGGGGAGGAACTAGTGGGTGAAGAAGTTTCCGTAGGCCTATACAACCCATTCATGTCAACACAAGCCATGTGAGTGTGTCTAAATGTACTAACAGCCAACCTCAAAGCTAGTTTGTGATAAAAAGATGTCACACATTGATTAATAAACATGTTTGGTCTCCACCAACACTTCCAACGTGAGACGCGCTCCACAAGGTAAAGTTTATCATAATCAAAAAATCCAAATCAGACTTTAACAATATGACTCACAGACATGGAAATTCGAGGTCTTCCCCCACCTCCATCACCACCACTCTGCATCACTGGTCCCCTAGCCCACTAATCAAGAAAAATCAATTTCTACAAACTAGAAGCTCCAAACTCATGCTGGTGACCAATAGCGCAACTCTAAACCACTTGGGATCACCTATGGGACCCCAAAAAATCACTTTGGGGACTATTTCAATGAATCTATCCACTATAATGTCTGTATGATTTAGATAAGTTTTCTTTTTCTGATTTTGTTCCAACTGAAGTGATTCCATTCTCCAATGACACCACAAAACATCTATGTAGCCAATGCAGAATACTGTCTATATTCCCCTGACTCTAAACATACAAAATAGTATTTATGAACAATTTATATCACCATGTGTTTCCAAGTCACCACCCCAATTCTTGGGGATGATAAATATTAAAAATAAAATATTAATATACTAATGGAGAGGAAGGTTTGGAATGATTTTTTTATATATGGAAGAAGATTGGATTATACCTTATATAAACATGATGGTATAACCACTTTCAAATGGAGTTTGAAACTGATATGGAGGCAATCTTATTAGATCTTGATGTTGTAACTATTTTTATTCTTTTATTCATTTTTTTTTCTATTTTAATTTAATTTATATCATTCAAATTGTATCTTATAATGTTTTTTATAAATCAAAGTCTTATCACCATATTTCTTCTTCTTCTTCTTCTTCTTCAACATCATTTTATTAGTATGTGTTTTCTTGTAATTTGTTTTTATTTTATTTATCTTTCAATTTTATTCTCTATCCTTAGACTTTTTATTCTCATTTTATTCTCATTATTTAATTGTCTTATTTTTAAATTTTATTAATATTATTATTCTCTTATTATCATTCTCACCATTGTAAAATCTTACTTCTAATAATGAGAGGATGACCCGATGCTTGGCTTTATGGTATGACCAGGTTATTCTAAATTATACTATTAAATTTGAAATATTATATATATATTTTTTGTGAGTAAAAATTGTGTGTGTGGGTGTGGATATTTTCTACTATGAAATATATCTCGAACCCAATTATACTTTTTTTTATAACATTTATCTACCTTTTATTGAATAAAATCTATTTATACAATGAAGATGATTCCTTCAAAGTATTAAATGACATATGATTGAGCTTTGTCTTGGAAGGTTCTACACTCTCGATTGAGGAATTTTATAAACCATGATTTAATGAGGAGATAGAATTGAATTTTATTTTCCACTCAATATTTTAAAACTATTAAATAAATCAATAACAATTGAACTATGAAGTTTTATAAATTAATTATCATATTAAAATTTTAACCATTAATCAATAATAACAATGTAACTATAAACCAAACCCAATGTTGATGTACTTTCTTCATTATTCTGGTCATTTTTTGGTAATTTAATATTTGATGTAATTTTTTTCATTTTGTAAAATGTTGGAATACAAAAAATAACTTTTTTATAAAAATAAGAAAAAAACAATATATCTTAGGATAATTACAATAATTAGGTGAACAATTTTATGCTCCTCAAGTGAGATGGCCCAGGTCATCCTTTGTGATTCCCAAGGAAACAATTTCAAATGTGATTTTGCCATGCCTTGTGGGAGGTGTGAATAAAAACTAGTGCTTTTATCAGGGATCCAATCAATAGTTTTATTTCTAATTATACATTCACAATATAGAATGTTTTGGATTTTTTTCATCAAATAAAATAAAAAATATTCCTTCAATGAGGTTTTTATTTTTTTTCAATTGATTAAACATTTACCCGTAGGTGCAGCACCATTAGTAAGTGGTTCACAATGTTAAAGAAGTGTTATCATGAAGGGATGGAAATTTCAATGTTTTGGTCATAAATATTTTAATAGTAAATGAGGGAAGACATTAACATCAATAATTTAATGACATGTAAAATCAAGTCTAAAATGAATAACAAAGACTATAGTCCACAAGGTACGTACCATTGGTCTTTCCCAATTTTAATTGTGAAACCCAATAACTTGAGCACAAAATTGAGAAGTATCTTAATCCAAACTATTTTAAGAGCTAGATCCAAGACTTCCAAGAACTTGTAGAGATTGATAATGATGACTCACTAGTTGATGAGAACATGAGAGTTCAACATCGGCATGATAAATTTAGAAGGAACTGGGAAGATAAGGGAATGAAAAGTGATATCCCCACCTATAAAGAATAATTACCAGAATCATGTACTAAAATTTGTCCATGGAATGTGATGAATTAACCCAAGTGTGTTAGTTTGATGAGAATATGGAGGATCTTGACTATCTACCCCTATCCACTAAAATCCAACATCAATAGGTAATGACCACTGCAGAAGATATTCAAGATGAACCTATATATTGCGCTTAACCATTCATAAACTCTATCCCTTATTAATTTATTCAATCTGAATTAAGTATCACAACCCTCTATTTTTAATTATCACATATATTTTATCCATACCTTTCCTTAGATAAATATGATTCAACAACAACTAAACCTATACAGGATCACATAAGGGTCCCTTATTTTGATGAACAAACATTATAGGAATCCCATGATAATTTCTATGTAAATAATACTAAGATTACCAAGACACATAAATTTTACATTGAAATGGATATTTTTAATTTTGATTCAAATTGTTTAAAATTTGTTCATGTGAAATTACCTACACCCTTTCTTTTTTAAATTACAATTCATGAATCCCACATTGGTCAAACACTGGACAAGAAAGAGGATGTTTCACAAGTTGAACTAATAATAAGGGTGATCTATACTTCATCATACCCCCAACATGAATTATATAACATATTGAGAAGGGGTTGGATTGGATGTACTATATCCTTAGATTACTCTTCAAACTCGATGAAGAAGTGGAATGTGGGAAAATAAAAATGTGCTGGTTCAAATACATAAAGATCCACTCACTATATAATTATCGATAATAATAGTATTTCCCTTTTGAAGGTAATAAAATTAAGTAGACGCCACTTGGGGGATCATACCAAGATTTATCTTTCTTCATTCTTTTTATTAATTTATATTTCAATTTACTCCTTATTAATTTGATATAACCCACTCCCTCTATCATTATGATATTCAATGACATGGTCATCGATTTTGAATGATTGATTATCCTTTTGAGGTCCATGCTGGCATAAGGAATCCCACAAACTATGAAGGAAGAGGAATAAGAATTCATGATAAAATGGTGTTCTATCTTAATTTTATATTTTAGAATCCCTATATTTTTGTCTAAAATATTTTTTCGAGATTTAATCTAAAAATTACATTCCCATGTTTGAATTATTTATTTTCTTTACTCATCATGGAGACAATATTTTCTTAGGAACTAAGTGATTCCATGTTTTATATTTCAATGATATTGATATATAATGATTAAGATATATAATTGAATTATTGGATCGAATTAATAATATTTAAATTTTTACACATGATTTGAGGGAATAAGTTGATTCATGAAAATTAAATTTCACTAACATTTCAACTGCATTGAATTTCTGAAAATTATGTAAATCGATTTATTATTATTAGCCATTTGATGAGTTATTATCTAATATAATATGTATCATTATTGAGATGATTTCTAGACCAAATATTTTCCTATTTTAACTTGGGAATATTTTTGAGTTATATTGTGGTATGCAACTTACAAGAACATGAATTGAATCATTTCAATGTTATGAATATGAAAAGGGAATTGAAAATGACTGATGAATCTTTTTATAATACATTATCCAAGATACCTCATAACAGATTAATCCTCATTTAACCCATAAATACCATGACTGTCCTTTATAGGAATGAGCTATGTTTCAATAAATTTATCCATTCCTACCCCCCTCTTTATATTTTCAAGATATATTAAAGTTCAAGTGCGGGTATGGAGGAATTTTGGGTGGAAGGATTAACTATATTACAAGTAAAACGTGTGATGGTTATAAATTGGGTTATTGAGAATGTTTATTAATTCATACATTTCAATCATTATTTTATTCCCATTATGAATTAAAAAAAACTAGTATTGAATTAGTTGAATAAAAAATCACCATTACTAGATAATTTATTTGTGTCATTTTTGGTAAAGATTTGTATATTAGGTTTAATCCAAGAAAAAATTTCTAAAATGTAAAAAAATGAAAAATTTGATTGAAACAAATAATCAGTAAATAATTAAATAAGGGTAATACCATTCATTATTATAGCATATGTTTTTAACTTTAATTTTAACATGGGAGATTAGTGTTGTCAAATTTTCTAGGGTATATGTTTATTACACATTTAATTTTAATATCATGATTTACACATTAGAGATTAACCTCCTCCTTTGAGCATTAATTTTGAACATCAATTCCTACCAAACATTAGACTAAAATTTATTTGAACCTTGATTGGAAAGTCCTCATGATTTTCTCTGACTTTTATATTTACAGTGTGGTAAAATTAGTTCCCTTACAAATCTATATAAAAGGATCATGTAATCATGATATTATCATTACTATAATTTAATTTGAATCATGAGTAATGAGTTATAAGATTCAAAGCGAGGTAAATCATCATTTTTTATGTTTAAAAGTAATAAATTAAGGTTCTTGAATAGATGAAAGGAGAAGTAAAATCATTTTAAATTAGATAATATAAAATAAAATGATTTTTTTTCTTTCATTTATTATATTTCAAATTGATATTTCATGTGGAAATTGAAAATTTGGTCTATCATTATTAATGGTTATATATTATTAATTTGAAATTTAAATATTGGTATCATTGTTACCCTCTTGAATTCAATGTTGAGAATTAATTCTTGAGAACAAGAATTGTTTATGAGTGGGGTTATTTGACACACTCATATTTTCATGAATATTTTTAAATAATTTCTATTAATTTTGATAGGGTTTTAATCAATATACCCTTATAATTGATTTATTATTGAAAATTTGAAAAATTTCAATTAAATAATTAAAATGGACTATAAGAAAGTATTTTAGTAATTTTATTAATTAAATAGTATTTTTTTTTTATATTTAATATGTGTGTTAATGATTTTCTAATAAAAAAATAGGACACTGAAAGGACCCTCAAGATCAAGTACCCAAAAATAATCATGGTCAGCCCGAAAGGGCCAATCATTCAAGATGAGCACAAGGGAGGGAATTTCTAGTTGAATATGGAAAGATACACATAGGGGAAAAAATCTTGTACAACTTTTATATCATGGGGAGGAACCCATAGGTAAATAGTGGGGCCTAAGCCTATATGGAATGTTTGTGTTGGAATGGGCCATTTTTATGTGTGTATGTTTATCAGGGACCCAACCTGAAGTTATCATGATAAGATAATTATGTTCTTTGATTAATAAATAATCACATCCTACACCATATCTTTGGATGTGGGACATGCTCCATGTGGTACTATTCTACATAACTAATATGATATCCTCCATATTCAATTATACCACTACCACCCTCAAACATTCAAGATATTACCCTCACCACCATTTCTGCCTATTTTCACACAAAAAAACAATTCTCACCAAGAAACACCATTGATGCACCCCCAAAATCATGAAACACTATCTACTGACCACTTTCACTACTCCAAACCTCCTCGAATAACATCTGGGACTCTAGAATATCACCATGAGTACCATTTCATGTCATCCAACCATTATGAAGGGCGAATGACTCGAACCAGGTTTCCTTCTTTGATTCCCCTCCCACCGAAGTGATGTTACACCTTCACATCATCATGAAACATATATTCATCCCATAAAAGAGGATTTTCCATATCCACACCACCATTCAAAAATATATTGGTATTTTTGAACACTTGATTTCTTCGGATGATTTGAAATCATCACCTTGAGTATTGGGAATCATAAATCATTAAAAAATGAGATATAACAATGAATAAGAACATATGAAAATATTTTTTTATTGATGAAAAAATATGGAGGATTTTTCCCTCTATAAATATGAGGGCATTTTCACTGCTGAAGGGACTTCAACACTGGGATACAGGCCATCTAATGGGATCTTAGTTTCGCTACTTTTTTATTATTATTTTCATTATATATTGGTGTTTAGTTATCTTTTATTTAAACACATTATTTTTAATTTTATTTATATTTCCTATTCTTAATTCAAATTTTATTCACCACTTTTATACTTCTTATTCTTCTTATTCTTCATTTTATTCTAATTATATTTTTTATTCTTCTATGTTTTATATTATTTATATCTTACTTTTAAAATATCTCATCATTATTCTTATATTTATTTTATTCTCATTGTTACATTGTTTTGTTATTTTACTTTATTATTATTCATATTTTGGTCTTCTAATTTTCACCATTCTAACATCTTAATCCAAGTAATGGGAGGATGAAATGAGGCTTAGTATTAGGGGAGTATCGAGTGCTCCTGAATTCCATTATTTAGTTTTTAAATTTTCATTTTATTTTTATGCTGAGTAAGAGTGATGTGTAAGAGTTTAACGATTTTTGAGTATGACATAGATCTCGAACACATTTAAAATATTTTTGTTAAAACTTTTCCCTTTCCTTCAATTGAATATAAGCTCTTTACATGATGGAGTTGATTTGTTCAAATTATAAAATAACATATAATATAGATGGGTCATAGAAGGATTCAATATCTTGATTCAATTTTTTCATAAACCATGATTGTTGGAAGAAACAGAAATTATTTTTATTTGGTATCCATTATTTCACAACTAATAAATTAAGGAATAATAATTATAGTGTAATATTTCATAACTGAATTATCAAACTAGAATTTAAAAAAGTAGAGTATAATATTGATGGAACCTTAAACCAAGCCCAAAGACCATATAATTTCGTTATTTACATTTAAATTTCATGATATTTTTGAATTTCATGTCATTTTATCAATTTAAAAATAAATAAATTCCAAAAAAGAATTGTTTTACGAAAATAACAAAAATAAAAATAAAATACACCTCTTAAGGGAATAACAATAACTAGGTGAACAATTATAAATATTCTCATATGATAAAACCTTCATCATCCATTGTACTATACTAGGAATCATTTTGAAAGTTTTCTTTTTTCATGCCTGGTGATAAGCATACCTTAAAACTGGTGTTGATACCATTGATCTAATTAATAGTTTTCTTTATGATTCTATTATCACATTTTAAAAAGTTTTTTATTGTTTTATTATAATAAAAACCCAAAAAATAATTTATAATTATGGTTTCAAAGGATTGTATTTTCAATTCATGCAAAAATTACCCATAGGTGCTTGACCAAGATGAAGTGGTTCAAAATGATGTATATGACATAACTAGAAGAGATTATGATCTCATAGTTATGGTCAATAAGTTTTCATTTGTGTTTTCTATTCAAAATTAACCTTATGACTTTAAATACATGGTAAATAATTTCAAAAATAACTATCAAATAATGAAGGCTATAAAGGAGGTACCATTTGCCTTTCCCAATTTCACTAAAGAAATCCAAGATGTTGATCCCAAATACACATTGTGCCCATAACCCATCCATTTTAAGAGATAGATCTGAGCCTACCATGAAGATCTAGAGAGTAATGATGAGGACTTACATGTTGATGTAAACATGAGATATCAACAAGATCATGATAAAGTATAGATAATGTAGAAATACGATTTAATGAAAAAATTTCTCCCCAATATCAAAACATAATCATTGGAACCTCTATACCAATATATATCCATGAAAGAGATGGAATCCGCCCAAGTGGGGTAGTTTCAATAAATGATAGAGGATTCTGAAAATCTACCTCCATCCACTAAAATACAGCTTCCAGGGGAACTTACCAAAAAATAAGAGATTTAATCCAAAGATATACATGTATTTTAACATAGGTTAACTATATATATTATAATTTTCTTTAATATTATTTTAGTATCACTCCTAATTATTTTGAATTTTGAGTTTCATTTATTCTTTTATTTTCCTTATAGAATGATGAAGAAAAGAAACGTGTACCTATTGAGGAAAATATGGAGCCTCATGATCTTTTTGAGAAAACATTTGAGGAATCCGATGAGGTTTTCTAATATGATTATCATGAGTAAACCAAGACATTTACTACTCACTTTTAAATGGTTAATTTAAAATTTTATTGTATAATTTTAATATTTTTTCATGTTAAATTACCTGCTCACTTTTCTTTTGAAATTAAAATTCATGCAGCCCATATTGAGATATCATTGTACAAGAAAATTGTGGTTACACAAGTAGAAACCAATAAAGAGTATGATCCATACATCATACTACCCCATAAATGAATGATATATCATATTGTGAAAGGGATGGATCTTTTTTACTTTTTCCATGAAATACTCCTCAATAACAAATAGTGATTTAAAGCAATAAAAATCCATATGTGGAGGGTAAAATCCAAGAATATTCAACCAACATCTAATTATGTATAACATATTGAAAATCTATTCTAGAGGTAGTAATAACACCAAGGCCCGCATGGGGGATCATAAAAAGATTTATCTTTACACTTTATTTATAAAAATTTAGGTTTCAAATTTATTCTTATGAATTATATATATCCCAATCCTTTTATCATTTCAATCTTCCATGAAATGATCCTTGAGTTTTAATGATTTACTATATTTTATCGGTCCATTATGGCCCAATGGATTCCCCAAATAGTGGAGAAAGATGACTAAACTTAATGTGTAAATACATTCCACTTTTAATTTTTATCTTTTAGACTTCGTATATTTTTTACTAAAAATATGTTTTTAACTTTGTACTAATAATTGTATGCTCGTGATTGTATTATTGAATTACATTACATATCTTTCGGACATGAGTTTCCTAGGAACCCTATGATGACATGTTTTATATATAAATTATATCAAGATTAATGAGTAAGGTGGGGAATACAACTGTTATAGTGAAGCATGTATATTAAAAATATAACTCCTAATTTTAGGGAATCAGATGATTTAGCTAAATGAAATCTTCCTTCCACCCATTTTTCATTATTTGATTTTTTTAAAATTTATTTAACTTGATTGTCGATTATTAATCAAGACATTGTATATTTTCCAATATCATATGCCCCATTCCCAAGAGTATTTCTTGTTCAAATATTTCCTATTTTTTCTTGAACATATTTCTTGATTTATCTTATGGAATCCCACCACTTATAATTTTCATTTAAACTTTTTAGTGATATAAATATGAAAGAAACATTTAAAATTATTGATTGGTCTTTTGATATGACCATATACATGATACCAATATATAAATTAATCCAAATTTAACCCATAAAAAACATGAATGGCCTTATAATGAGTGATCTATTTTTTAAGAGATTTTTATTCATTACTACTATAATGTTATTATTTGTGTGATAATTTAAATTTAATGTGTGGGGTGTAGGAATTCATAGTTGAATATAATATCCTTAATCTAGATTCCACTCAATAGTGCCCCATGCCTAGTAGTCTAAATGCCATCAAACACATCACCCCAAAGGCCAAAGGCTGCTAACAGGAAGTCAGGGCCTAGGGTGTGTCCATGGGGAGACTATTCCCTCATTAAAAGTTCGTAAAACTGTAGAATATCAGTAAAAGTAAATAGTAGAAGTAGTATAATAGTCATAAATTTGATAAAAACATGAATAAAAAAATCAAAAAGGATCTTTGAATATTTAATGATGATGATACAAGAAATGTCTTTACAAAGAATCCAAAAATGTGTACATGGAATCAATATAATACATGTAACAAAATACAAAAAAGACCAGAAAGAGTAACCCAAATAGAATTAGGATCCTCTTCTTAGTCTTGTGCACCCATGTTCCTAAGCATGTAAAAATGTCAAGCACCTAACTATGGACATTTTCCTTGATCCCTACTTGCATCCAAATAGTCTATCTGGGTACCCAATAGTGGATGAAATAGGTTTTTTGATACAATCCTTGTATGTAACCCCAAATAGCATATAACAATTCCTGGTTGAAAAATATAATAAGATAAAGTAGTGTCTAATACATATCAAAGTTAATCATCAATAAAAGGAGAGTTCCATGGAATGTATACCATGGAGTATTTCATAATTAATAACCCCATAAGGATCCATGTAACCATAAGTCATCTCCTAAAACATGGTATCCACAATAATACAGAAATAAATAACATTTCCCCTCTATACTTCTATACATATCATGTCAACCATGACCATTCCATATAACTATAAGTTTAATATCAACCATTACCATGTCGTATAACTAAGAATATCACATTTACTATAGTCATGCCATATAATCATAGTTTCATACCCCAAAAGGTCGATTCCAATGTATAATAGACCATGGAATCCTCATCAAGTCCTATGATCATCTCATTGAAAACTTAATTAGTATTAAATTGGAGTCCAAGGAGCATGTCACCAGACTATGTCAACTACTATCCATAATAAACTAGATCTAAGGGGTAGAAAGGCCCAAGAGATCCCATAGAACAAAGACCAAATGATAAATATCACACAAGGAATCCACTACAACTATTAATATCCATAGAGTAACATCCAAGGAATTCGATGGAGTTAGTATCCATGGTATACCCACCACAAATTCCACTACTATCATAATTCATCTCACCGAATATTCAATCCCCATGAGTATGCCCACTCATATAGAAATCTATATTTAAAAGAAACCATTTATTTCAACCACTCACAAACCATATCACAATTCAACAACTAAATAATTAAAAATTATGATTTACATGGAAAAGGATGTATAACATCTGTTAATCTAGTATTTTGATTAAAATATTTTATATAATGGATTCCTATAACTAGAAAAGCATAAACACTCACCCTATGGGTTGTTTAACAAAGGAAATATCAAAGTCACACCCCATGGGTGACATTGGTTGGGTTAAAAACCTCTGACATGTATCAAGGGAATTAAGGGAATCCCTAAAAGGTTTCATTTCAATTAATTAAATTGATCAATTCCTTTTTGGGGTTGTTCTAGAATTTTTAGTGGGTGGAACAATGAAAAATATCCATATAATGCACCAAAATATTAGAAAAAAGTATATAACACATACTCTAGGTCCTTAATAGAGTGACTGCCCAATATTAGCAACTGATTCAACTCAAAATAGAAGAAAAATGAACAACAAAACAGAACATAAAAATAAGTAAAAATATATTTCACCAAAATAACATCATCTTTACAAAAAATAACAAATAATTACATAAAAAGAATTTATTACCCACTAGAATGGATCTAAAATGATGAACAGATATCGATTCAGTGTCTTTATGGTGAAGGTCTCCCAAATACTAGTTTACACATCAAAATGGAGCTCACAAATTTCCACAACTTCCAAAGTATGAAGAATGAAAATGAGGTTTATGGTTATAAATTAAGTAAGGTTGATTTTGTAATTTCACACAATAATATTGTGTTGTGTGTTTATCCAAATAAAGTTCCAACTGTGAACCCACTATATATGGTGGGTCACCTCACATGGTAAATACTCACAATTGGAATAACAGTGTGAAAACCATGAAATTTGAATCTATAAGAAATTGAATGTGCCTCACTTGGGTGTGTGACTCCATCTGAATGGTTTGACCAATAGTGTGGAATGTAGCTCCCCAATGTCCATCGTTACATGGTTGTAAAAACTATGTGACCTACCCTACACAGCTTCTACTAATGATGAGCCCAATCCTTTTCTTCCAAAATCATAGATCCAGAATCTGATAAATTCCCAAAACACCCTCGATACATCCATTCCCTCAAAGGTTAATCACATTAGTTCGTAAACGAGAATTTAATAAAAAAAATATCTACACCTCATTAGAAAACCCAAGATCTTACAATATTCCCCCTTAAATCAATTTTTCCCCAAATTCCTCTCTCAAGGGTGGTCAAGAATTTCATTAGAATAAATCCATCCACTAAGGACGTACATCCACCCCATATCCCATGTATCATCCTATAAATAGTAGTGTTTTCATAGAACCCATACTAGAGGAACTAACAAGACTCGGAGGACCTTCACACTCCTCTGAACTATATAAATCAGATGATCCTCAAAGGATGCATATACTTGTAACTCAACCACCTTGGGATGAAAAGAATGAGACAGGTCTGAATGGTAATGGCACATCTAAGATACATGGAAGATGTCTTTCATAGACTGGAACCTTTGAGGTGATTGAAACTGATATGCTACTGGAATGACACTCTACATAATTTCAAATGACCTGAGGGATCATGGTGAATGCTTAAATTGTCTCATGATTTGTCTCTATCCCAGACTCAGTGAAACATGTAATAACTCCTGATCCCCAACCTTGAACTCTAGAGGTCACCTATGACAATAGTCCTAATATTTATGTAGAGAACTTATAGCATCCATCTATTTTTAATCAACTAAAATGACTCATAATTCTCATAAAAAAGATTCAATCTCAGTAAATCTACCTCACATGCCTCTAATCAGTATAGGGTCGATTGGCTAAGCCTACATAACAGGTCCTAAAATGGTACAATATGTATTTTCACCTAATAACTATTAATGTAGGAGAACTGAATCAGGGGAATATGTCTCTTGATATAACTTATGTATCATTGCCTCTGCCACAACCACCACCACCTCAACCTAATTGATAGGTAATGCTCCAGCTCCATACCTAGTGTAGATCCGTGAAACCTATTCCTGAACCTGGTGTCAGATATAACCCTATAACACATACTATTGGTGAGTAGGTCCTTTAGAAACATTTTACAAGGACCATCCTATGACAATATAATCACCCAAGTGAGTCGGTTTCTCACTAGTTCCTCATGTTTCCCTATCTTCCACACTGATGAAATAAAATTTCACTACCTTCACTAGCACCCTGGTTAGTTGTCATCTCATGAGAATCCTCGAAATGGAACTTCCTACCCATGGATGTCAAAATAATGGGTCAAAAGACTACACTACTCGACTCTACCACACTATCTTCCATTAGGGTTCAGTCTATAATTATAAAATTATTTACAACATTAGTATTATAGGTCAATATAAACACATTCACTTGAGATCAAATAGTAATTTTGAGACCTTAATCGAACCATATCTCCCTGGATTGCATATCAGAAATGTACATGAGGGAAAAATGTTGCAACTATTTAAAGCATGTTTATTACTCCTTAATCATCATATCAACCAACTACAGATGCATGACCTCACTATCCTAATTGACCTTAGAGTCTCGTAGTGAAATTCTTTGTAGAATCTAGTTTTTAAATCATCCCAATCCATTTCTCGTAGCCAATCATACTGGTTTAGAATATCCCACTAGCACTTTGCTGCTCCTCTAAGCATATAAGTTGTGAGATTCACTATATTATCAGGAGGTGTCTGCAGATGATTAAAGAAATACATATTAGTATCAAGATAAATATTATAATCCTATAACCCATCGTCCTCCAAAAACATGTGAGGATGTTATTGCTATAACACACGCATCAGTTCAACCATAGACAAGGGAGGTTGTGGTGCTCCCTGAGAAGTATACATGAAGCGATCAAACCTTCATGGAACTGTGCCTCAACACCCTTGTTTTTAAAAAATATTGTTGCCACATATGGAACTAAATAAGGATCCACTGGTATCCCATGGACCACATCCTCCAGAGCATGGTTGTTTCCATTATCGTTGTGTATGGATAGAGTTCCTCCAGGTTCCATGCCTCTATAATTCAAAACATGCATCTCAGAAAAGGAATATATCAATGTTATACACTCAAAAGTGTAGGATAGATCAAAACATGCCTATAAATAGGTCATAATAAACTACCTAATCCTAATGTAAGGTTTTAAGAAATAAATAGTCACAAAATTCGCTAGAGATACTACCTCTTTCCCACTAAAATTCCAAGCGTAGGCCTACTTATCTATTTATAATTTAAATTTACATTTTAATTTCATATCCATTTCACATTTTGATTTAAATGGTTTAAACAAATGGCGTGTCTCATATGATCCATAAGGTCACATACTCCTCCTGAACTAAAATATGGAGTCCACCTAATACACAACATAGCACATTCCAGTCCATGAGACTAATGGTTCATGACTCAACATGCCACAATTGAAAGCATAGTGTGTATTTTGTAGACTAATTAAGAAAAAAAATCTTAGGTTATTGTACTCAATATAAGTAGCAATCATGTCTCCCATTTTTTTAACAAAAAGTCTATCAAAATAGCAAGTATATATTTCATGACACCTAACACAACATCATGAAAATAGGAAATAAATTTAACATGGAACAGAATAATGCATGGAATTTGAATCATTTGAAGTGACTAAAATGATACAGAAGATAGAATTAAAACATATTATAATGTTGAAACAAAATAGAACCTTCCATTATATCAACAATAACATCACAATTGTAATGAATCGCCAAAATGTGGAATCAAATAAACTATAATCTGAAAAATTCTGAAAATGACAATTTCCATTCAAGGAAATTTGGGTTTTTCCTTATACATGGATTAACTGTTTGAAGACACAGGTCATTATCAAATTCCAATTCATTCCAATATTGTACTATGGTCTCCAAATAATACACCCGAATAATAAAAATAACATTCTTTGATATCACATTGTAACACCTCGAACCTGAATGGTACTCAACAGTTCTTTAAGAAAGGTTGGGTATATGGGCTCAAGTGAATATCCCTAAATTAAAGGGGAATATGACTAGTAGTGAGGGCCAAGGGTGTTTTATTTGGGATAATTTACCCTCATTACTAGTTTGAATCATAGTATAACTCCAATTATGGTCAATAGAACAATAATTATAATAGTTAGATAATATTTAAATAATAGGAATATATAAAAAAGCCAAAGAAAACTCATATATTTATAATGATGATGATACATTACATATCTTTATAAATATTAAAAAATAAGTGTATGTGGAATCAATACAATATATGTAACAATATACCAAAATAACCAAAATGATATATACCAACTAGAATTACAAGCCTCATCATAGTCCCATGCTCACTTCTCCTAATCATGGAACACATTCACACATCAAACCATAGGTTCTTACCTAGTCCCAACATTCATTCAAATAGTCTGTCTGGTACCCAATGTGGTCAGAATATGGTGTGGGATACAATCCAATTATTTTACCACCCAATGTTCTACAACAATTTCTGGATGTGAAATAAAACAATCTAAAGCATTGTAAGATGCATATCACAAGTAAGTAGTAATAAAAATAAACTTCCCATGGAATGTATACTATAGAACACATGATACTAGATATCCAAATAAGGCTCTCTTCAAACATGGGTTAGATCTAATAAAAAGGAAGATGCAACAATGCATATATAACTAGAATGGCCTCATAATATACCCATATATATCATTTCAACCACAACCTTTCTTTATACCAAGAAGTTTCATATCAATGACAACCATTCATGAAAACCAAACATTTCAAATTTATAATGGTATTTCCTGATAATCATAATTCAAGATAGCTAAAGGCTGGATCTAAGGTATACTAGACCATCAAATCCTTATCAATTCAAATTATAATCTCAGTGTACACTTGGATAGTCTTGAATTCGGATTCAGGGAGCATGTCATTCGACTATACCCACTATAAACCTGAAAAATACAGATCCAAGGGCTAGAAAGGACCAAGTAATCCCATGGAATCAATACCCAAGGAGCAATCTCATTCATGGAATCCATTATGGCTATAAATATCTATGTAGTAACATCTAAAGTATCCAATGGAGTTAGGATCTAATTTATACCCACCATGAAATCCACTACAATATAAATTCATCTCATCAAACATTCTTACCCCAAGAGTATATGAGATCATATAGAAATTTACAATAAAAAGAAACCAATGAGGTTACCCTCTCATATAACATATCAAAATTAAACAATTCAACAATTCAACGTCATTTATCACATGGAAGAGGAGGAAGAACATCTCTTAATCATGAAATTCAATTAAAATAAATTATATAAAGGATTCATTTAACTAAGAAAGAAAAAAAATACCCCCATGGATGGTTTAACAAAAGGAAAAATCATAGGCACACTCCATGGGGACCTTGATTAGGAAAAAACCCTCCAATAAGTCTTAAGGGAACTAATGTTCAACCCTAACAGGTTCCACATTAGAAAATACAGTTGATAATTTCATTTTTAGGCATGTTCCAAAGTGTATGTTTGGGTGCATAATAAAAAATAGACCTATAAAGTTCCAAACCAATTGGGAAAAGTATATACCACCTTCTATAGATCCGTAGCAGATTTCTCATCCAGTATCGTCTTCTCATTCAACGCAGATCAGAATAAAAACAATAAAAATAAAGAACCTAAAAATATGGAAAATTATCTTTTACCCAAATAACTCTGTTGACACCAATAAAAACAAAGAATGACTCAAAGGGAATTGATTACTCACTAGTGTAGATCCAAAAAGAAAAATGACACTCAATTCAGATTGAATATAGAAAATATCTCTCAAATATAATTTATGCATCGAAGGATAGCTCTCAAATTTTCACAGATTCCAACAAATGAAGAGTGGAAATTAGTTTTAAAGATATAAATTCATTAATGGTCATTTTTTAATTTCACCCAAAAAAATTAGGCTGCATGGTTTGGTTGTAGGGTTATTCAGACCATGAACCATCCATGGGCCCACGACTGTGAGGAGGGGCACCTTACATGGTCACTACGCATAATTTGATTGAACATGAACAGATGAAATTTTTTTCTATGCTAAAACATACAGGTTCCCTATATAGTTGTGTGCATCTATCAACATGATTTTAAAAACAATGCAACATATAGATCCCCATTGTCCTACCTTTCACTATTAGTTGTAACCTTATTACCTACCACACATAGTTTCTATTAACCGTGTGGCCTATCCTTTTATTTGAAAAATATAGGATTTGGGATTTGAAAAATCACTGAACACCCCTAATACACTCATGACCTTAAATTTTATTCACATTTGTCCTTAAAAAATAATTTAATAAAAAAAATATTTGTACCTCATATGAAAACCCAAGATCATAAATGGAAGGATGATCTAAATTTTAAGGAAGAGGTATAAGGGTGTTAATTGTGTGTATTCAAAAAGGTTATTGATTCATACATTTTACTCATTATTATTTTTCCATTCCTTAATTAAGAAAAATAAAAATAATGTGGTTTGAATTGTAATAATAAAAAATCACAATTACTAGACCAATGATTTGTATAATATGTGGTTGGGAAAGTGATATGAGGATTATTACAAGCATTGATTTTGAAAAAGTAAAAAAATTAAAATATAGTTTGTGAAAAAAAGGAAATTAAAAAAATTAATAAGGAGAAAATAATTCAGTATGATTTCATATTTCATGACCATTACATTGATATTAGGAATTAGGGTTTTTCATAATTCTAAGGGGAATATTTTATTGAAATTTTTCTTTTGATATCATACATTATACTATAGAGCTAAAAATCCATAATTGATCCTTATTTTTGAACATCAGTTCTTACCAACATTAATCATCAGAGTCATCTAAAATGTGATTGTAATTTACATATGATATTATATTCTTTTTTTATATACAATGTGGATAATTTAATTCATTTACTAGACTATGTAAATGGAGAATGTAATTATCATATTAATATAAATCTTACTAGTTTTTTATCATGAGTGATGAGTGAAAATATTCAAAATGAGGTAAATCATTATTTTATAGCTTTAATAAAAATTCTGTAAGGATATTTAATAGAAGAAAGAATAATTTACATAATTTTCAATGGGATAAACTAAAATAAAAATATTGTTTATTTCTTCAATGATTGAGAATTTAAATTTATATTTTATGCGGAACATGAAAGTTTCGTTTATCATTGATATTATCTTATATTATTAATTTTAAATTTAAATATGGGTATAATTTTTTCCCTCATTAATTCAATGTTGATATTTAATTCTTGAGGAAATTAATAGATTTTGTGTGGGGGTATTTTACATACTCGTATTTTCATCAATATTTTTAAAAAATACCTAATATTTTTGAGAGGTTTTTAATCAATATACCATTATAATATATTGATTAATGAAAATGTGCGAAATTGAAATTAGATAAATATGGATTAAAATGTGTTATTTTAGTAATTAATTTCATTGAATAATCTTTTTTGAAATTTTAATTTGTGTTTTAATGATTTTTAGATAAATAAAGGGGCCACCCAGGTCGGCCCTCAACCTCAAGGGCCCAAAAATTGTCATAGATAGCCATGAGGTCTAGAAAATCATGCAAATACCAAGTGAGAGACTACAAAGTGGTAGGAAATAATCCAGATAGGGGGACTAAGCCCATGTATTGTCCTACTCATGGGGAGAAACCCATAGGCGCGTAGGTGGACCTAAGCCCATGCGACCCATTTGTGCTAGCATATTCCATGTGAGTGCATGTATGTGCTCCAAAATCCAACCATTAAGTGGGTTTTTTTCTGAATAGATGTTGTTCTTTGATTAATAATCAAAGAAAACCTCCACCCTCACATCTGATGTGGTATTCACTCCAAATGGTACTATTAACCATAACCAAAAGGACTTCATTAAACTTCAATTGTATGACCCTCATGATTGAATAGTTGATACCTGCCCCTCACCGCTGTTTTCCCTACTCTACATCATTATAAAACTACACCACTCATTGGGAAACACCATTTCTATACCCCAAAAAATGTAATCTTGAGCTAGTGACCACTACTGCGACACTAAACCACTCGGTATCACCTATTGGACCCTAAACAATCACCATGGGGGCTATTTGGAATTATCTGACCACTCTAAAGGACAAATGACATTTAGGATGATTCATTCACTACTTCCATGCCCACTGAAGTGATTCCACACTACCTAATCACCATAAAAAATCCATCCGACCCATGAAGGGGGTTTCTATACATCCATAAAACTGTGCACATACACTATAGTATTTTTGAAAACCTGATATCTTCGAGAGTTTTTAATAATTATCCCAAGTATCTGGGATGATAAATATTAAAAATAATAAATAGAAATGTTTTCGGAGAGAAAAATATTGATTTTTTTCAATGGAATAAGAGATTATTTATCCCTCTATAAATATGATGGTCATTCTACTACTAATGTGAGTTCATCACTGAGAGGGATTCCAAACACTAGGATCACAATGATCATACTATATTATTTTTATTATCATTTTGTTTTAGTTTTGTTGGGTAAAAATCCCTTAAGGAATCATTACAGCATTTTTGGGTTGGTTGTGTTTGTTGATATGGCAGGTTTCCAATGTGAGTTGTTGTGTTATAAAGATATTATCAAAAAACCATGTTGACAAAGAATCATGAAAAGGTAAAATAAGATCTGCAAATAGAACAGAAAGAATAGATTCAAGGTGACAACGTTTTCCAGTGTTTTCTAAATTTTTGTGGCCAAAAATTTGGAGTTTTCCTAGAATCGTGGAATGTGTATTTCTTTGAATATCTCTTAAAAATATAGAAAAGGTGTGAATTTAGTGAATATGGAATTCATGAAGTGGATTTTGAAAAGAATAAAATAATGATGATGGTGTCCTCTGCAATTATGACAAGCTTTGAAAATGGAAGAGGCCAAGAGCATTGAGAGTGAGAATCATGGAGGAACAAAGTTATTGACAAAAGGATCTTTGATTAAGATGATATTTGAAAACCAAGAAAATTATCATGGATATTTGAAAACCAAATACAATTTTAGCAGAAATTTTGGAGCTTTGTGAAATGGGCATATGTGGCGCAGACATGGCACAAAAGGTTCTAGAGTTGGTCAAAAAAGAAATAAATAGGGATCAACCCCCTTCATAAGAGAATATATTTTTCCTAAAAATAATAAGTCTCTAGGTTCATAAATAGGGATCTAAAGGTGGGTTCTAAAGTTGCTTCCCAGTGGCTGGGTTTATCATTGTAAAAGTAAATAGAATTCTTAAAGTCTTGATGATCTCTGCGAAAGGAAGGAGCTTCATGGTAGCTAAGTTGAGATATACGAAATAGGTTATCTTCACAAAGGTATAGTTGATCTTTACAAAAATTAGGTACTTCATGAAGGCTTGTCTATGCTTTTCAAAATAGGGTGCTTTGTGAAGTAGTGAGAATTGTGAAATTAGGATCTTCGGGAAGCAGTTTTCTTTGAAAAAGTGTTATAAAATGTATTTCTCATTCAGTAGAAAAGTGGTATCCATTAGTGGATTAAGGTGGGACATCAATAAAGAATCTTTATATAGTATATTATGTATTCATTATAGATAATGAAAGGAACTACAAGTCTATAAAATGTGAGAGGATCTTCTAAAGAAGTAGTGAGAAAATTTTAGTTGAGAGAGTAGTGATATTTCAAATTTTGATTGGTTGTAAACCAAGAGGGATAGTGAGTACATTCCAAACTTTTTAAATAGTAGTGCACTTTTAGTGGATTTGGTACATCATCACATTGCCATTGTATAATCCTTGGACGTAGCCCATTGAGGGTGAACCATGTAAATATTGTTGTTTCTCATGCATGATTTAATTTCTATTAATACTTTGATATGAGAAAGAGAGATAAGAGATTTTTTTTAACAATAAAACAATATCAAAATGGCCAGTTGTTTTAATCTATCATACCCTGATTCACCCCACTCTCAGGTTATTTGACCTAGTGGACCTAACAAATTTTAATCTCTCTTTTAATATAATTTCATTCTTTTTCATTGTAATTTCTACATTATGTTCCTAATTTAATGTGTTTTCACTATTTTTTCATGTTATTCTTATTATTATTTTTATCCTTATTTTTTCATCATATGTGTTTTTATTTTATTTATTTATCACTTTCATTCTATATCCTCCTGATTCTTATTTTAATTTTATTATTATTATTCCACTCTTATTTTATATTATTTTATTCTTCTTCTTCTCTACTTCTCATTCTCACTATTGTGGAATCTTGCTCCAAATAATGGGAGGCTTAATTATCGCTTGGCCTTAGTGGAGGATCAGGTACACTAAAATTGTTCTCATTAATTTTAAAATATTATTTTATGTTTTTGGTGAGTAAGAGTTATGTATATGGGTGTGGTGATTATCCACTACAACATAGAGCTCAAAACCATGTCTATTCTATTGTTTAACAATTCCACCCTCCTTCCATTGAACATAAAATATTTAAATGATGGAGTTGATACATTAAAAGGATGAAACAACATATTATTGAGCTGGTTCTTGGAAGTTATGACACTCTTGATTGAGGTGTATCATCAACCTTGATTATAGGAGGAGGTGGAATTGACCACACTTTTGCAATAAATATTTCACAACTACTAAATAAATTCAAGTGGGATATTTCATAAATAAATTATTAAAACAAAATTAAAACCAATACCAAATAATAATTATATAATTAAAACCAAACCCAAAGTCCAAGTAATTTCTTCATTCATTTTAGCATTACATTGTCATTTAGAATTACATATCATTTCATCATTTTAGAAAATAAATAAACCCAAAAATATTATTGTTTTATGAAAATAATAAAAACAAAAAATTGGTCATAGGTGAAGTAGAATAAATAGGTAAAAATTTGTGTTGCTACTCAAGTGAGACGACCTTGGTCAGCCTCCACACTACATTGGGAACCAATTAGATATTTTCTTCTTCTATGAAATATTACATGAATAAATCAATGAAAATGGTTAAATATTAGTGGTTCCATCATTTAATGAATAATAATAATGGATTAATTATCATTTTTGTCCATTAAATAAAATTTTATTACCATTCGTGAAATTTATTCCTGATAAACAAATCACATAAATTCATAGAGGTGGTAATGCACACTTCTACATGAACAAACTTACCATTCTCAAACAAATGGAATGGTGAAAAATAGATGATATGTTATCTTTAAATAATGAAAATTATTTCCTGAATATTATTTATAGAAATTAAATCCATCATCATAAATAAACATGATAGGTGGTGATATAAAATTAAACACAACACATAGTGGTGGTGGTGGTCCATATGTTCTCTAAAATGCTTTTTTCATTCTCCATAGGATGGAAAAAGAGATAAATATTGTTATTAAATTATCATAATTAAATATCATTACATGGTAGTGAATAATTTTCTTATATATTAATTTTTATGATAAAATTGAATGATGTTGAAGAATAAGTAAACTGAAGATGTTTGGTTAAAATGATTACATCTTCTTGGATGAAGCCCATTTGTATCTCTCCTCAATGACCCTAAGTATGGTCTATTAAGAATATAAAAAAAAATATAATGTAGATAATGATTATAATAGGAGTGTTGGGTATGATTTGGTGAATATTAGTGACTTAGGATGTTTAAGGAAGAGAGGGTATGTGGTACTCGTATATAATAGAAAAGAGGTGTTCCCATGGAAGCACTTAAAGTATTAAATGAATATAAATTATTTCTAATGTTATAGTGTCTAAAAATGGTATATTTCAAATATAGGATTCTTATATGTTTAAATTATCTCATCCAATAATATTTAGTAACATTTAGTTGATTTTTTGACCCTTTTATCTTATTTTTAACTACCCCTCTCTCCATCATTAACCCTTTTGATGATTACCACAATATTAATGTTTTATACCCTTTAGGGGTAATTTAATTTTACTATAAAAAAAGAAACCTTGACCCTATTTGTATAAGGGTAGAACTGATAGACCATATCCCATTTAATTAGAGAAATATAATATTTTTATGAATTTTAAATCATTTCATAATGTTCTATTTAACATAAAATACTATTAAATACGTTTTCTGGAATATTCACATAATGTGACTTTAAGAAATAAAAAAAACAATAGTGTAATTTGAATATAATCTTTTAACACATCAAAATCCATTATATTTATACATAAAATTCATTTAAGACCATAAATCACCCAAAAAAATTAATTTTATGTTTTTCAAAGAATTTACATTATTTTTCTACTTCTTACACAAACACTTTTTCGACCTTGCGTAATAATTAGTGATACTTTTATAGTCACTAAAATATAAAAAAAATCATTAATATAAAAAAATATTCTATATTTCACATAACCAGTTTTAGTCAAAAATAATATCATTTTATCTTTATTAAAGAAATATTATATTCAAAAAAATAAAGAGAGACACTACTTGAATTTAAGGTTATACTGATGGTTCAAAACCATTTGTATAGGCTGGAGAAACATTGGTATAGATTATACCAATAGTTCTCCAGTCTATTAGCTATAGTGCTATTTAGAATGGCCTATAACAGCAGTTATTTGGAATCCATTTGAAAAATGTGGTTGGAATTTCATTTTAACCAATGATTCATAATGAACCATTAGTATACCTCTATACCTATAGTTATAAAACCATTGGTAAATACTCCCCCCCCCCAAATTGAAAATACAGAAGAATCCCCACCCTCTAACAAAACCTTCAAATAGAAATAAAAACAACAGCAATGTAATGAAAGAAAAAACTTAAATAAAAATAAATTCAACCAATAGAACCTACAAAAAATTGATAACAAAGGAAAAATCTTGTAATGCAACCAACAAAACCTCCTCTCTAAAAAAAACCAAAACAAAACCTTCGAATAATGAAAATAGAACACCCAAAAAAATAGAACCTGCCTTGAAACCAATGTAGCATCCTCAAAGATCCACAAACCAATATATAAATAATGATAACACGATAATTCAATTCATGAATTTAACCAGTGATAACTAACAGAAAAAACATCACATATATTCATTCATAACAAATAATCAAACATCAAATGTCATAAATATAAGTAAAAAATATAAAGTATAAATCATTCCCTGATCACGATCACTATCGTTAACCCCATCCTCAGCCTCATCCTCGTCCTCAGCCTCATCCTAAACCTTGGCCTTATCCCAATCCTCAAACTCATACTCACCAACTCCCTCACCCTATTCCTCACTATCTTCCTCTCCAGCATCAAAACCATCTCCAGTAACATCATCATCCTTACCACCACTAGTACTACTTCTTGGTGCACTATATAATGTATTAATCATAAACATATATGCTTCACAATACACAAAGGTATCTACTGGATATTATGGAGATAAGACTTCCATCAGTTTCATAAATTCAGTGTTTTCCATTTGATTCTGTTCTCCAGCCAGTATAACCCCTTTTACAGCCTTTTCATTCTTATACTAAGCCTGTACTACCCCTGAATTCTCATTTTAAAACATGGTTCTACTAGAACTGGTACCTGAACTGGGACAATACATCATTGGTACAATCCTCTTCCATGGTCAACAACATAATCTAGCATGGTTCTCATCTCCCAAAACATGATTTTAGTGATATTTTAGCCCAAATTTGTCAGCTTCCTGGGCATCATGGTCCTCTAATGATCACTGGTACAAATATAGATTGAATATTATGATACAAAATAGATATTAAAATTTTATACCAAAATATTTAAACTTACAATCTACTATTTTCGTTTCATTTAACACATATCCATCTTTTTTATTTCTGCTTGAGAAAAAAAAATTCTCGAGGCACACATACTTCAATATTAAAAAAAACCTTCTCCAATAGAATTTAATTTATAAAATCATAATTTAAAATATATTAATAATAAGGAATTTCATAAATTAAATCAAATTTATTTTAATTTGAAATCAATACGAAAAGAAAAACATATGTTAGATGAATTATAACTCAGTATCAATGAATGGGTTATTAATATATATAACATATATATATATAAATAAGTGAATTGGTCCTCACAATAATCAATAATACAGTGGATGTGTGACTACTATAATTAATGATAAGATAAAAAGATATTGTAATAATAGTTCTCAACTGCTATACAAAAAATAATGAAAATGTAGAAAAATTACAATATAATAATATTCATTTTTTTAATTATCATTTTAAATAGCATGAAAATTTATATTATTTTATTTTATTTATTCATTAATAATTTCATGTAAGGACACAATTTTTTTAATTAAGGATAAACTATGGTTAATTCAGGGTCAACGAATGTTATGGGTAAAAAGATTGTTAAGTAATGTAAAAAATTATGTAAGGTTAAAACAAAGTTAAAACATTATAAACCAATGAAATTTAATGGTGAAATAAAGTTATATAAGGTTAGACTGAAGTTATGTAAGGGTGAACTGAATTTAGGTAATAGAGAACGAAGATAAGTAGAGTAGGAAAAAAAGTTAAGGAAAAGAAAATAATGTTATGTAAGGGAATAACAAAATTAAGTAAGGGTAAAGAAAACCCAAGTAAAGGTAAACTAAAATTAAGTATGTGTAAACTAAAGGTATTTAAGGGTAAAATAAAACTATGTAAGGGTAAAATAATGTAATTTAATATTAAAAAATTTATATATGGTTAAGTTACTGCTAACTAAGGGTAAACTAAGGTTATGTAAGGACCAACTAAAGTTAAGTATTAGTAAAGAAAAGTTATGTAAGAGTAAAACAATGGTAGGTAATGGTAAAATAAATCTATGGAAGGGTAAACTAATATATGTAAGGGTAAACTAAAGGTAAGGGGTAAAAAAAATAAGTTAGGGTAAAAAAATTTAAGGGTAATCTATAGTTAAGTAAAGGTAACCAAAAGATATGTAAGGTTGAACTAGAGTTAAATAAGTGTGAAACAAAGTTATTAAGGGTAAAATAAAGTTAATTAAAGGTAAACCAAAGGACATTTAAGGGTTTAATAAAGTTATGTAGGGGAAAAATAATGGTCAATAATGGTAAACTAAAGTTGATTAAGGGTAAAATAGGGGGTCAACTATATAGAATCATATATTACAGAAGATATGTAGATTGTTTTAAAGGGTTGGGATATATAAAATCTTGATTTATATTATATAATTATTCAATGATTCTTAATATGTGGGATATGTGTTCTTCAAAAATCAGTATTATTTATCCAGGATTATTACTATGGGAAGTGATTTTTGTAAAGATTAGAATTATATCGATAAAATATATAGTGGTTTAAGTATATTTTCCTTAAAATTATTATATATTAATGTGTGATATTTGGTGGTTTTCAATAACATATGACTAATTTTGTGTTTCTATTAGTCTAGACCCCATAGATCACAGTTTCAATGTCATGATATAACATGTTGTGATTGAAACCGGTTAAGATGGACATAGATTTTAGTTTTAAATCTAAATTTGATTAATTTTTTGATGTTTATTAATTATAATGTTTCTCATAAACATGATTTTTGTTTCAAAATTCATGTGATTGATGTAGTATATCATTTTTTATGGTATTCTCAACATTCAATACTACGTATTTTTCTTTTTTGAAATTTAATTTTTATAAGTTAATATTTATATAATATGTCAGTATAATTTCATGGATTTTGATTCACACCCTAAGGCATTAATGATTCTATCCCGAAACCTTTTAAATGGATGTGGCCCTAGTTTTACAGTTCCATTTTGTATATAATTAATGGAAATTAAATAAAATGATTAGTGGTTGGATAGTTTATGAAATAATCACAAAGAAAACAATATTAACCCTAAATGTGAATACACTATAAATTATTTCAATAATAAACTAAATAATACATGATAATATATCTGGATAAATTATAAGTGTAATGAAATATGGAGTAAACAAAAGAAATCACATGTCCTAAAGAAGAATTATAAATCAGTGTCGTATCTTCTTCCTCTCATGGTCTGGAATCATAGTTTCCCACAGAGTGTGGAGGTATTTCATAGAATCCTTGTTCTTTATTTATTCATGATGACACCTAAAATATAATTTCCTATTTAAAATAATATAGCATTAATTAAAATCATGGTAATTTTCATTTAAATACATAAAATTTACTTAATACCTTGAACTCAGTGCTCTTCCAATGAGAAATAATTTCTGGCCAATATTCTACTAGACAATCATTGATGATAGGAGTGGCCTCTATATTTGTGACAAATTTATAACACCTTTCATTGTATAACTCGTTCTTATAGACTCCCCACATGTCACCTAACTCCATGATTCATGATGTCCTCACAACATCACCATCGGGAAAATTAAAATAAATATCTCACCAAAAAATTAATTCATGTAAATAAAATAATAATATAACATTAAATCTAAATAATATTTTTACCCATATTTGTTCCCAAATTTTATCATTTACTTTTTTTACAGGTGTTTCCAAGACAGTGTCTTGACAGAAATTTTTTCATAGTATTTGAAAATCATTGCAAAAAATGATTATATTCCTACACAGTTTTTACTATAATTTAGTTATCTTCATTATACTCTACCATATGCTTAGTGAGGCAGTTCCACACCACACACAAGAATGTACTCCCATTCCTCTTATTAAATGATTCAACTATTAAATAAATAAAACAAATATTATATCAATAACTCTTTTAATGAAAATAAATTTGGGTAAAAAAATTATTGTGGTTATTTTAATATACTCGAGTAAATCTAAGTAGTCGAAACCGCTATATCTAAAGGATCTAATAGAACATAAATCTATATAGATTTATTAGATCTCACTATATTCCCAACGGGTTTAGAATGTATCAGCATAGGAGTTGAAGAAGAATAAATGTAGAATCTTAAGGAGAAGTAAGTAGAAGGAAAATAAGATGGAATATATGGCTATGAAAATTCATAATATGTATGACTTTTATTACTCATCATAGGATAAATAAAATATAGGTGAATAGGAATAGATGTAAATTTTAGTGAAAACATCAACGCCCTAAATATCTTGGGTGTCTCTAATGACACCGCATGGGCAGAAGGTGTAGTAGATTATATGTTAGTGGGAGGGATGGGGTGTGATCATATACAACAACTAGAGAGCCTAGCTCTAGTACCATCCCCGCAAAAATCATCAACATGAGTACATAGACCACATGACTCTTTGGATAATAATCGGAACCTATGGGTGGATCCTGAAAAAAAAGTTAAAAAAAATTAATCACATGAAATTATATGTTATTAATATATACATTTGAAATGACATACTCATAGTGGGTACCAGAGGTGGGACACCCATCTCAATCATTTTATGATTGTTTCATTTTATCCTATTTCTCCATATCTCCTCAATTTTTTTCATTTACTTATTCTGAAACATTATTTAATTAATTATAGATAAATAACTAATGTGTAACCCAAACAAGAAATAATATGAGAGATGATTTAATTAAGAAATACCACTTCTCAAACCAAATACATGATACATTTTTATATAATTTTTTTAATATTTAGTTGGACGAATATACATACATAATACATGTCATAAAAAATAAGTTTGAATTAGTATATTTATCATGGGTATGATATAGTTTTCTTCTATTTTAAATTATATCCAATTAAATTTTGGTTAGGTCATTTGGTTCATTTTGATCAATTGATTTGCCTATTTTTTTCTTTTTTCTTTTTTTTATGTCATATAGTTCATTTTAGTTAATTGATTATGTGATATTTCCCTTTTTATTTTTCTTAGTTAATTTGGTTCATATTTTAGGTTAGGTCTTTTTTCATTTTTTTGGTTATGTGATTATAATCATTCAAGTTGACTTTCATATCAATTAGTTTAATATGTAAAATTCAAATAATCTTGTTTTTTGTTCAATTTTAATTGTTTTAGTTTTTTTTGTACGACTGAATATAGTTCAATTCAATATTAGAAAATTAAAGGCAATGAAAAATACAAAAAATTAATATTGAGAATTTATATTAAGTTAAAGTAGGATTCAAAATATTTGTAATCAATAGTAAGTAAATTTTTATAGAACCAAAATCAACAACCCATGTTGAGCTAATCCAAAATAACTGAGAACAAAATTTTATGATTCTATATATTTCCCACCACAAATTCAAGTTCAAAATAAATTCAAACAATTGAAGTGTTTCATTAATGATAAGTAATAAATGGATCATGATCAATGGGATAAGGGATTATGTTAACTTTATTAACACCATTATCAAATTTGTTTTGGATATTACTTCAAAAATGACACCAAATTCAGGTTGAAGATGATATTTCACATAAAAAATTGTTTCACCATTAATTCCAATCCATATCATTCATCGATATGAAGAGTGTGAGTCATTTCATTCAAAATCTATAGTCATCAATTAATGTTCCATGTTTCTTCACCGAATCAAACCATTGGAATTTCATCATAGTGACTTGAATATGATATCAATAATACAAATTTAGTAATTTTTCAACAACTCCATAATAAGATGTATTTTCAAATTGAGGTATACTATCTGATTCATTAGATTACTAGTCTATTATGGAAGTTTCCATAATAAAATCATTTTTTGATCTCATTTTCTTTTCTAATTAGGTGATAATAAATTTCTACACATTTATCACAGTGGATTTGCATTTATGAATAACAAAATTAGAACTAAAAGCTAAATGTATCATTTACTCAGAGACAGAGTCAGTAGGAAAACTCAAAACCTAAAATAAAAAAAAAGTATATTAATATTAATGAAATATTTATTTTATTAATTTATTATAGTAATATTTCTACCTTAAATTTCAACCATGAAGAAACTTATTTTCTATGAAAATTATCTCACTTTCTAAAAGATAAAGAATGATTCTTTCCATTTTTCATTTCATTATGTTCCCTGAAAAAAATAGAAATATTTTAACCGATATATAATATTTCATAAGAAGAGATAAGATATACATGTTCAATTTACTAAATTTATGTAGTCATAAAACAAATAAAATTAAACAAAATGGTGTAATGAGACATATCCCCCTCTTCAAGGATTAATATGGTAAATGTATATGATCCATGAATTCTGCCTCTTTGGAAAAGTGATGGAAAACTAGGTTCAAATTTCTCAAACTATTCTTCTTTATTTCTCACTGATATGTTCCATATCCTAGTATAATCAGACAGATATATTAATCATAATGTTGGAACCATGTCTATTCTATGCATCAATTGGAGTATGGTTTGTGTTTTTTGTCGATCCTCATTGGAAGTTCAGAATGTTTGCATTAAAGTGATCATATAGTTCAAGCAGACAACAGTATTGAAGGTGACATCGTTTCCTAGTGTTTGCCAAATTTTTGGGTCTCAAAATCGGAAAATGAAGACATGGATTGTTGGTAAAATTAGGTGCACGCAAAGAGTAAGTGGTGTGTGAAAAAGGAGGGATGTGCGCGGAATATTTGGGTTGGGTGTGAAAAAAAAAGTGGTGAGAAAAATAGCAGATCGAAGTTTTTCATAAAAATAGTGTTTCGAAATCAGAACGTTGAAAAATGGAAAAGGCATGGGTTGTGTGAAAAATCAGAAGATGAGCGCAAAAAATGGTACCTACGTGAAATATTACGCACCAAATGAGAGTTTTTTTACACCATAGGGGGTTTTTCACACGGGAGTCTGAGAAACCTATAAATAAGAGTTGAACCCCTTATTCCAGATGGTTGAAGACATAGAGAAGATCTGAGTACGGATGTGCGTAAAATGTTTGTGTAAACAGAGTTGCGCGAAAAAGGCTGGGTTGCATGAAAAAGGCCGAATTGTGTGAAAAAAAATCTGAGCTGCGTGAAAAGGGCCAAGCTGCACAGAAAAAATTATTGCGCGTAAATCTGCGTGAAAATGTGGTTTTTGCGCGAAATATTTTCCACGTGAAAATCAAGTATTTCGTGCAAAAGTGAGATATTTCATGCAAAGGGTAAGAGTTGTGCGAAATCTTCCGTATAACATGTTTGTGTGTTTCTGATTATCTGGTTCAGTGGTTCAGTGCATTCAATTGCATCTTTTCCAGACTTTAATGCAAGAAGAGGCTCATTCTAAGTAGAGGCAAAGACTTCAATGAAAATCTATTGAGGAGACCCTCAGTCTTATAAACTGATTGAGACTTTACCAAAGGCAGTGAGCCAGGGGGAGTCAAGAGGAGTGACCAGAGGGATGTAGTGGGCTATCCTTGAACATTTTTAAAGGCAGTGAGCCTGGAAAAAAAGTGAATATTTCTAAACCTTTGTAATCCACAACTAGTGAAGTTTAGTATAATTAGGTACGACCGATAACCTATCGGTGTATGCTCCTTGGATGTATCCCTTTTTGGTGAACTAAGTAAAAGTGATTTGTCAACTTCCTACTTTCATTTGTTTGACAGGTTTAACAAGTTCTTACCAATAGGGGAACAAGATCCACAACTTTAAAAATAAAAAGTTGACACCCTTATTCACCCCTCCCCTCTTAGGGTGTTCTGGGGTCCTTCAAGTGGTATCATAGGGAGGTTAAATGGTGTTTGATCTGCCATATTTTGTTATAGACAATTCATCCAATGTTATAGGAGTCCCTCTCTTCGATGGAAGTAATTTCCAGATCTTGAAGAACAAAATGAGATCTCATCTAAGATCTATTGGAATGGAAGTCCTTTTTTCTGCTGTCCAAGGAATACAAGTCACTGATCCAACAGTCACGACTATGACTGACACAGACAGGAGAATTTGTGATGCAGATGCTAAAGCACAAAATTCTCTCATCGCGGCCCTTTTTGATCAGATCTATCTAAAGATAAAGATTTTCACCTCAGCAAAATCCATGTGGGATAAACTTGAAAATATTTATGAAGGAGATAGAAAACTGAAGGAGGTAAAACTACATGTCTTACACAATAGGTTTGATGATCTGAAGATGCATCCGGATGAGAATGTAGACTCAATATTCAATCGAATTACTGAAGTGGTTGCAGCTGTTCGGGGTTTAGGTGATGAAATCAAATACATTGATATTGTAAATAAAATATTAAGAATACTTCCACCCCTGTAAAATGAAAAGGTGTTGTCCCTTGAAGAAATGGATCATTCTAAACTTTCAATGGATGACCTTCTGAGATGTTTGGTGGAATATGAGATGAGAGTCAACCAGAAGATGCTATGACTCAAGTGAGCAATGAAATGGTGTTCAAAGCCATTGAGAAATTGAAAATCTCAAAATATAGTAGTGGTGAAGATGATGAGGAAAAATGTATTCTTTCTCTCATTTCAAAGAAGTTCCAGAAGGTAAAAGGTAAATTCAAAGGGAAGTTACCACTTTATTTCTTTCATTGTGGCCAAGTTGGTCACATTGCCTCTCAGTGATTAAGAAAGATTGATAATGATAATAACGATGCTAAAAACATTGAGAAGCCTTAGAAAAGGTTTTTCAAAAATGGAGACTTAAAATCTAGAAAGAAAGTACCAAAGAGGAGTTTTGTCTGTGAAGAGGAAGAATATGATAATGAATTCTATGATGAAGAAGAACAAGAATTTAAAACTGGAAACCATGCTTCCATAATGTCCACTGATGAAAATTTAGAAGATACTGGTGGAGAAAATTAGTTGACAACTAGTGTCAATCCTGAGTTTCAACTTAGGGATGCTTTTAGTAAGATTAAGATTAAATGTAAGAGTTTCAATAAGTGTAAATCAATTGTATAAGAATTAAGTGAATATGTAGATCAACATGAAGCTGAAATTGAACGATTGGAAGAATTGGTGAAAGTACAGTCTAAAATACTTGAATGTAATGATGATGTAGTGGATCTGAAGTTGAGAATTGAAGAGAAGGAAAAGTTCACCAATGACCTCACCTCCAGACTAGAAGAAATGTCCAGGACTATTGAGTGTCTTGAGGAGGAAGTTGTTACTATTTTAAGTAAACTTAAAAGAGATTCAATTTTAAAATAATAAAGGAAAAAAATATAGTTTGGAAGTTTCTCAGATTCTGAGATGTTGGAGAGAGAAAAACATGGATCTAATGGAGTTGAAAATATTTTAAATGATCAAAGACCTGCCTACATGGGAAATAGTGGAATTGGTTGTGAGTTAGAGTCTTCAAATGCTACAAATAAAGGTAACCAAAATAAAGGCAAGATGAAAGTGGGTGATGTGGAAAAGTCATCTGAAGTGTTGAAAAAGAAACCCCCAATTCAATCTAAAAGAAGAAAACAAGATTATACTCGAGCCTCCTGTAAAAAGGATCCCTCAAACTATTATCCCACCAAAGAAGGAATGAGGATAAATAGAAGTGAGCAGACATTTCCTCTCATCAAGTGTCAGTTCTGGGGATATTTGGTCCATACCATGTCTTATTGTGAAGAGGAAAGAAGTTATCTGAATGGAGAAGATATCGGAGTTAAATAGAAGAGAAACAATTATTAACCTAATTATTTTAGAAGAAAACATTTCTATGGATATTGTTTTCGTTGTTCTAACTTTGGTCATAAGGCTATTAATTACAGGCAGAGAAGGGACATGGACACCTTATACCGAAGTTTGAGACTAGTCAAATCTCATAAACAAGATAGTGTTTCTCTTAAAAACAGTTTTTTTACTCTCGAAGAAGACTACGACTATGAATAACCAATGTACATGGATGAGATAATTGAAAGTCCATCAGTGCTCTATATTCAATCCAATGTCTCAAGGAAATAAAGGAAGAAAATTGAGAAATCCAACCTTATAGAGGTGGCCATCAAAGCTACGAAAAGAAATAGTACCTGGATTCTGGATAGCATTTTTTCATCTCATATGACATGTAATGTAGGCCTGTTAACGGATATCAAAAGGAGGGTCAATAGAACAGTACAGTTTGGTAATGATGGAGCTATGAAAATCAAAGGCAGTGGAAGTACTGAACTTGCTAATGGTGAGATAAAGAAAACTGAAGTCCTGTATGTAGATGGACTACGTCATACTATCCTCAACGTGAGTCAAATCTATGACTTGGGACTTATAGTTACTTTTAATCATAAAGGTTGCACTATCAAGGGAAAGACATGAAATTAACTTATGAAGGTATGCAGAACAGGATGCAACTTCTATCAGGTTGATAGTAAAGAAAATGTTTGTTATAAGACTGTTGAAGAAGAAAAAAAAATTTGGCATCAGAGACAGGGGAACATCAATCAAAAATACATGGATAAAATATCAAAATTAAGGATTGTCATGGACATTCGCAACCTAAAGTGTGAACGTGAAAAATCATGTGATTCTTGCATTCGTGGGAAGAAAGTCTGTAGTTAATATCTGCCAAAGAAGAAAATGTAATCACATATACTTGATCTCATTCATACAGATGTATGTGGCCCGATAAATGTTGTCAGAACTCATGGAGAAAGGTACTTCGTCCTTTTCATAAATGATTATAATATAATGTCATGTGTAATGGTTATACATAGGAAGAGAAAAGTACTTGAATACATGAAAAAATATCATCGAATTGCTGAGAATGATATTGGACGAACAATCAAAGTGTTGCGATCAGACAATGGAGGGGAATACACGACCATTAAATTTGAAAACTACCTGGAGAATCATGGGATACAACATGAGGTAGCAGTAATGAGAACTCCACAAAAAAAATGGATTTTTTGAACACAGGAATCGATAGGTGAACAACATGGAACGAACTATGCTAATTGAGATCCGTATTCCATGACATTACTAGAAAGAGGTTGTTCAAGCTGCAGTGTATATTCAAAATCGGACAGGACTTTATATGGGTGAGACCAAGACACCATATGAATTGTGTAATGGAAGGAAGCCCTCTTTGAAATATTTTTGTGTTTTTTGGAAGTAAATTCTTCATCAGGAACCAAGAAAGAAATCGAGGGAAGTATGGTGACAATGCAGATGAAGGAATTTTCCTTGGATACTCAATGAACAGCAAAGCCTTCAAGTGTTTCAACAAGAAATTATGAAGGATTGTGGAAAGCATTGATGTTAAGATCATTGAAGAGAAAACCACAAACACATCAAGGATTTCATATGCTGATATAATAGAATGTGAGGAAGAATGTGAACATAGAGTAAATACAAATACAGAAATAGAAGAAGGTGTACAAAACACTCAGGAGTCATATCATGATGTTGACTCAGAAGAAGAATCTAAAGAGGAAACCATGGCTGGAGAGAATGAGACTGAACCTCACAGAAGAGATCGAAGAGCTGATATTGATCCATCTAACATAATTGGGGACAAGAGTGCACCCACACAATCAAGGAGGATGAGGAATAACACACAATCTGCATTTTTTTCAGTTTCGAAGCCATCCTCACTTGAAGAAGCTGCAAAGGATGAATCTTGGGTGAAATCCACGAATGAAGATATAGATCAAATTCACAAGAACTAGACTTGGGATATAGTCAAGAGACCTAAAGGTCACAATGTGATTGGTACAAAATGGATCTTTAAGAACAAGTTTGATGAGCATGGAAGTGTTATTAGAAACAAGGCAGGCATGGTATGTAAAGGATATTCCCAGATTGAAGGTGTTGATGTAGAAGAAACCTTTTCACCAGTGGATAGACTAGAGTTAATCAGGCTTTTCCTTGACATGGAACTCCAAAGAGTATATAAAGTGTATCAAATGGATGTCAAGACAGCATTCTTGAATGGTGTACTCGAAGAAGAAGTCTACATTGAACAACCAATGGGTTTTCTTCTTGGTACTGATTAAATAAAGGTTTGAAAACTAAAGAAGGATCTTTTGTAGAGGCCCGAATCTTAATGTACATGGACATTACATTACTTTAGCGGAATAACAAAAACAGACACACAAGGATCGTAATAGTTTAGTGTCTTTGGAAACTCGGAATATAATCTTCTAATCGTGGTGAAATATCTTCAACATCTCCCATAAGATCTTTCCCTTTTTGTTTTCTTACCTAAAACCTTTCTTTAAATCCTGGGGAAAAGAAAACATATAAATGGTGAGCTCAAATGCTCAGTAAGGGTAAGCATGGATAAAATAAAACAAATCATATACATTTGAACTTCAAAACATGAACATAATATTTAAACATCATAATCTTGAGCAATGACATAAATCATGGAAGTACGTAAGGCATAGATCATAAAGAAACATTTATCATGATAAAATATCATGGGAATTAAAAATGTAATTGTGGAAAACCATTAAGCACATGATATTATTTCCATAGCAGCCAAGGCATTGCCGCCAAGACCATCTTAGTGGACAAAGTCCCTTTCTGAATCGAGTTCACTCCTCGTTCCAGTCCTGTATTACTGAACCAGTTTAACTTGTCGTTACAGCCATGTCTATCTCATGAGATATAAATCTTTACCCAATGCATTGGAGGAAGATATAGGTCCCACCCATATCATAATGAAATCATTCTTACTTGTGCCACAAAATAAACATACATCATTCATAATAACCCAACAAATAAAATGGGTTTTATAAACATCATCCCATCATCACATAATTCATATAAAAGAAATGGATATCATTTCATAATCATAAAAGTGAAACCATGTAAATCATAGAGACATTATATATGAAACATACACATATGAAATAATTTCATCTTAGATAGAAAATGGTTTTTATAAAACACTTGAAATGAATTCTTGAGGAAAATATCCTTTCTTCTTCAAAATCATTTTCCTTTCACAAAATTTCATGCAATTTTAAAAGAAAAAGGATTTTTTTGAAAATAGTTATAAAATCTTTTGGAGGATTCTTCATGAAAATAAGGCTTTATAAAACCGTAAAAATCCTTTCATTCCATATACGTTGAAAAAACATTCTTCTCGTACTTTTGTCGGAAAAGTCAAAAAAGTACCTTGTAGGGTAAATTAAAGAAGATTCCTTCCATACCAAGGGGTAAAATTCAAAATGGGTAAAAAAGAATTTAAACATACATGAATACATTTTTATAAAACATGTACATGGATGATAGTAATAACCCCAGTAAATACTTATGAATAAGCAATCTCGGATAAAAATGAGATTGTGAGATTTTCCCTTACCTTAGGTCCGATATTCTTCATACGTATCTGAACCTCCTGTATAATGATTTAAATAATGTAATTGACTTGTTACAGAATCATATTCATTGTTATGATATCATATATGTTTCACTTATGACTTTATAGTACCCGTTCTTTTGTAAATTCCATGTTAAAGTAGCGTTTTAGGTAAAATCATTTCATTTATCGTATGTGTTTCGACTTGTCATTCTTGATATTATTACATATATCCTGATTTACATAATTTCAGAATGAAATCATTATTTATATATAATATATATTCATCATATACATATATATATTATAGATCGATAAAAGGAATGAAATACACCGTTCATGGAGACGGTAGGCCGTACGTATGCATGAATGCTGTTTTCGTTTCCTTATTGAATTGAATGAAACTAAATAGATTCCATAAATATATATAAATACATAAATCTAGTAGCATTATTATTTCATATATTTCATTATTATTCATTATATAAACTTTATGATCATTCATGTATGGTTAACATGGAGAATGAATCTCATCGCGTTGTGGAGACGGTAGTCCGTACGTACGCACGAGCGATGATATCATTACCATAATTATTGAATAGAATTGGAGTGGATGGTATAATATATCAAAATCAGTATGATGTTATAATAACCATATATAGTTATTCTTTACACCATTATACTCATCCATGTAAGGTGTTGGTGGAAAAACAGATTTCACCACGGCGTGGAGACGGTATTCTGTACGTACGGACGCATGGTGATTTTGTTTTCCATAGGATGTATAGATGGTGAAATAGGGTTTTTTAATACTTAAAATAAAATATCAGTATATTAGTTATACTTATGTTATTACTTCATAATGAAACAACTAAATAAGAAGAAGTATAAGAAGAAATAAAGTTGAAAGAATCGGTAAGAGACATTACCTCTTCTTTGAAGCGCCTCTTTGAGACCTCCTCTTAGGGCACTAAAATTGGTCTTTGAAGAAGACCAGAACCTCTAGGATGTTTCTATGGAAGTGTAGAAGATAATTTGGTAGGGTTTGGCCAAGCCTGAAGGCTCAAAGTGGTGTGAGGAAGAGAGGGAGGAGGTTCCCTTTTATAATGGACGAGAGGGGAACCTTTGGAAAAACTAAAAATATTGTTTTATTATAAAGTCATATTCGGTTTTTAATAGCTCCAAATTGATTTATTTAGAAGATAAGGTGGGTTTGGTTCTAAATCCTCTCATCCAATAGACTTTTTACAGGTTTAGGTTACTATTTTAACCTTATCATTTAGATTTAATATTAAGTTAAATAATTTTACTTTTACCGTGTCTTCTTGTTTTCTTACACTATAAGGTTAATAAACTTACTATAACAAGACAAAAGAACCCAAAGTGGTTCATTATTAATATATATATCCATATCTAAGTCATTTTTCCGAGCCTTAGATTTTTAGGAATAAAATAACAATTAATAATATAATATTTTGTTTAAAAACTATTTTATGTCAATTTTGACACTATTTGGTACTTGATTTTTGTGAAAATAATAACAGCATGATTAGTTCGAAAAAAGTTACGTAAATAAATAATGACATGTAATATTAACCTATAAAATTAGTGGAATTCATAAAAAGTCTCAAATTGCATTTATTTGGGTATTTATAACATTAATTATATCAATATTTCATTAATAAGATAATTACTTCATCATCATTGTGTCATATATAAATTAAATTATTTAATGTATAAAAATTATAAATAAAATACCATTATGTAGGAAATATTTTTATATTTATAATAAATATTTATAGTCTAATTTATCTTATGTATAACCTTATATTAAAAAAATTAGTTATTAAACTTGGATTTTAACTATTTTAACCCTTCTTTAAATAAATTAATAATAAATGTCCTAATCTAATCCAAGTGGGCCTAAATGGTCATATTTTATTCCTAATGTTGTTTTTGGTCGAATTAAACTTATCCAATAGAATTATAACATGTGTTAAGGTAATAATAATATCATTTTTACCCTTAATTACCCTATTTGCTTTTAACCGTGGTAAATAAAAGTAAAAAAGTTAATATTCACCAAAAATTATTTTCATCTCATTGAACCAAATTTTACTTACTAACATCAACTGTGCCTCTCGTATTTTTGAAATTCCACTCACAGAAGCGGTAAAATTAAGTTTTATGTGAATTTGGAAATTCTCCTAGGAGGTGGGTAAAAGACGGTGAAAAGTTCAACAAAATTTTTATATATCTAAAATTATTATAAAATGACTCCAATGAATTACATTGAAATTATATAGGTATTATGTATCAATTTTTACCTAAAATAAATTTAAATAAAATAAATAATTATTTAAATAAAAAGTCGGTTTTTAAATAGAAACCCAGTGTCTTCACTATTCATCAAAAATTGAAAGTTTTCATAAAAATACCAAATTTTCTCCCTAGGCTAATTTCGATATTCTGAATCCAAAAATGAAGTCCATTTTGAAAAATAAAATTTACAAAATTTCAAAAAGTGGGTATTACTATTCATAACAGGTAGTTTTAATAATATAGCATATCGTTGTTTAGTGAAACTCGGTATTGTGTACAACACAAGCTATCGAGGAAGGACGCAGTTGCGTGTAAAGCAAGCCAAGATAGTGTTGTGTGTAGTGAAAGATTCCTTTTATGATGTATATAACATAAAAAACAAAATATTTATCATAAAAGTCTCGGGTGTTACATTCTACCCCCCTTAAAATGAATTTCGCCCTCGATATTCGTCGGGGTTATAAATGGTTTACTGCTCAAAAGTTTCTTTAATAGAAACCCACATTGTAAAAAGGAATACCAAAACTTGACTTTAAAAACTAAAGTATGAAATGTAATGGTTACCCAAATTAACTAATCATTGTGTTTCCACATAGGAGAACATAGGTGAAAATATGGATATGGAAGAGAAGTCTAACCATCATGTTCTGATGGAGAGTGGAAGAGAACATGGCTATGAAAAAATCCAACAATCACAAAGCCATAAATTTGCGATGATCTAGGGTACCATCTGATTCATCAGATATAAGGGCACTAGAAAAACATTTTTGGTTTTCAAGATCACTTCCCTAAAGTTGAATAATTTGAATTAGAATAAATACTTACTTTATTTTGGTATAATCTCACCGTTGTTCGTGCCTTGAACAATTTCCACTTCATCTCTTTAAGAAATGAAGTTGAATTTGTCTTTCGCGAAGTTTTAGCAAATCATGTGATAGAATGATAGGTCATTCCATCTATCTCAAACATAAATTAGAAAAAGTTATATACATAATTCCATCTATGTGGAGATTAATCATATATGGTTCCAAAATGGACTTATACTTCATCTATCATCCTGTATAATAAAATAAAAATAATTTCTACTAACTAGGGACTTCCTGTAGGCCAGTGGTAGGAAATAAAGGCATGTCACACTTCGGTTGTGGGTTCGATTCCCATAACCTTGTCCGACATGATGGGTTTTCGCTCGTTCTGCAAGTTGTCCTATTTTTTTTCTAAAAATACAATACTAACTTATGTCTAACATAATCCATTCCAATCATTAGGTTTGTCCAAAATACTACTGTCCAATCTCATATTATAGTGAAAACGATTACCAGAGAGTTTATATAACAAGCATGTTAATACCATCGTTGATCCCTATATATCATAAGATATGTCATTTTGGTCACATTCCAAACATTCGAAGGCCTTAATCATGTATTCTCTTGAAAAATGAATACCCATTGAACCTTAGTGAAAACATGAGTGTTGTCAAAAGTTAACTCTTTACACATACCAAAATCCCAAAATTCTGTATTCTCAAACCATGATATCACTTAGTCCTTATAACAATCATGAGCTCATGAATACTATTAAACAATTTATTTTCTCCTTATCCCTTCATTATGCACATATCATCTTCTTTACAAAAATATCTCAATCACTTTCCATGGTTAAAGGTACCATAAAATTATTGAAAACCACAATAGACCAATACAAAAATATTCCAATATTCCACGATACTATATACAACATTAATTTGGAATCCTATTACATAAACACTTAATCATTCCACCACATCGTTTTCATATTCAACATCTCCAATAGTGATCGCATGTGACTTCCCTTTTTCCTTTTCCTTAAGTGGTTGCTTATGTTGATCATAATTAACCCTTGGATTAGGGCATTGATTAGCATAATTCCCCATTTCATTGCACTTGAAGCATTGAAGTGTTGGTGGTGCATTCTCTGAAGTCTTCTCTTTATTCACATCATTATCAACCCTTTTTTCATTACTTTGACACTCAGTTGCTCGATGACCTTCTTTTCCACACTTAAAACATTTTCTTGTCCCTTTAAGAAAATCTCCACCATGCTTCTTTCCACACTTTGAGAATAAGGAAACATTCATCTTCTTTTCATCATTATTCTGAGATTTCTCCTTGAACTCCATCATTCGTTTCTTGTCAAAACCATGCGATGGATATGTTACACCAACTTCCAGCTCTACCTTGATAGCACAACGCACAATTTCTTCATAGCTAATGAAGTCTCTTATAGATAATGCCCTTCGAAGATTTGGTTTTAAGCCACTGAAGAATCGATCAACTTTACTTTCAGGTTGGATGATAAAGCCAGATGCATACCTTGCCAGCCTTGTAAAATTCTCTCCTTATATACCAACAGATTCATCATCCTTTTGCTTTAGATCAAGAAACTCATTCTCCATCCTTGTTCGAATAATTCTAGGGAAGTAATTATTGAAAAATAAGTTCTTGAACTCGTCCCATTCCATGGACTCAATTTCATCTCTTGGCCTCGTATTCTTGATAAGATTCCACTATTGATCAGCTTCACCTTCCAAACGATATACTGTTAAGATGACTTTATCATGTTCAGAACATTGAATAACTGAAAATATCTTTTCAGTGGTACTGATCCATTGTTCAGCAACAAGTGGATCAGAAGACCCACTTAAAGAAGGTGGATGATGCCTCATGAAGGACTCAATAGAATATTGTTCCCTTCTCTGCTCATTTGGAAGTCCAGAATGATTCATAGCTTGTGTAAGTATAGAAATAAGATTTTTCACTCCATCTCCCATAACATTTGTTTGTTCAGGAGTGCAATCATTGTATTTTCCATTGTATTGATCAACACGGTTCCTTCGGGTTCCATCCATCATCTAAAACCCAAAAAGAATAGTGTGAGACGCAAAAATCATGATAGGGAAAACAACATAATAAAGGGGGGGTACCTTCAATATCTAACATCTTAGGTTTAATTCTAAGATATTTAGCACAATTCTAGGACTATAAGCTATACATATACATAACCTTAGGGACATCCCTAGACATACCTTAGAAATGTATCTAGGGATCTCACTAAATTTTTCACATCCTTGTTTCCAAAGGTTAACTAGACCTTTCCTCTGATACCAACTGTAGAGGACAGAAGCTTGATGTACATGGACATTACATTACTTTAGCGGAATAAAAAAAACAGACACACAAGGATCGTAATAGTTTAGTGTCTTTGGAAACTCAGAATATAATCTTCTAATCGTGGTGAAAGATCTTCAACATCTCCCATAAGATATTCCCCTTTTTGGTTTCTTACCTAAAACTTTTCTTTAAATCCTGGGGAAAAGAAAACATATAAAGGGTGAGCTCAAATTCTCAGTAAGGGTAGGCATGGATAAAATAAAACAAATCATATACATTTGAACTTCAAAACATGAACATAATATTTAAACATCAGAATCTTGAGTAATGACATAAATCATGGAAGTACGTAAGACATAGATCATAATGAAACATTTATCATGATAAAATAGCATGGGAATTAAACATGTAATTGTGGAAAACCATTAAGAACATGATATGATTTCCATAGTAGCCAAGGCATTTCTGCTAAGACCATCTTAGTGGAAAAAGTCCCTTTCTGAATCGAGTTCACTCCTCGTTCCAGTCCTGTATTACTGAACCGGTTTAACTTTCCGTTCCAACCATGTCTATCTCATGAGATATAAATCTTTACCCAATGCATTAGAGGGAGATATAGGTCCCACCCATCTCATAATAAAATCATTCTTACTTGTGCCACAAACTAAACATACATCATTCATAATAACCCAACAAATAAAATGGGTTTCATAAACATCATCACATCATTACATAATTCATATAAAAGAAATGGATATAATTTCATAATCATAAAAGTGAAACCATGTAAATCATAGATACATTATACATGAAACATACACATATGAAATAATGTCATCTTAGATGGAAAATGGTTTTGATAAAACACTTGAAATGAATTCTTGAGGAAAATATCCTTTCCTCTTCAAAATCATTTTCTTTTCACAAAATGTCATGCAATTTTAAAAGAAAAGGATTTTGTTGAAAATAGTCATAAAATCTTTTGGAGGAAGCTTCATGAAAATAAGGCTTTATAAAACTGTAAAAATCATTTCATGCCTTATACGTTAAAAAAACATTCTTCTCGTACTTTTGTCGGAAAAGTCAAAAAAGTACCTTGTAGGGTAAATAAAAGAAGATTCCTTCCATACCAAGGGGTAAAAGTAAAAATGGGTAAAAAGGAATTTAAACATACATGAATAAATTTTTATAAAACATGTACATGTATGATAGCAATAACCCCAGTAAATACTTACGAATAAGCAATCTCGGATAAAAATGAGATTGTGAGATTTTCCCTTACCTTAGGTCTGATATGCTTCGTACGTATCTGAACCTCCTGTATAATGATTTAAATAATGTCATTGACTTATTACAGAATCATATTCATTGTTATGATATCATATATGTTTCACTTATGACTTTATATTACCCATTCTTTTGTAAATTCCATGTTAAAGCAGCGTTTTGGGTAAAATCATTTCATTTATCGTATGTGTTTTGACTTGTCGTTCTTGATATTATTACTTATATCCTGATTTACATAATTCCATAATTAAAGCATGATTTATATATAATATATATTCATCATATACATATATATATTATAGATCTATAAAAGGAATGGAATACATCGTTCATGGAGACGGTAGGCCGTACGTATGCATGAACGCTGTTTTCGTTTCCTTATTGAATTGAATGAAACTAAATAGATTCCATACATATATATATATATATATAAATAAATCCAGTAGGATTAGTATTTCATATATTTCATTATTATTCATTATATAAACTTTATGATCATTCATGTATGGTTAACATGGAGAATGAATCTCATCGCGTCGTGGAGACGGTAGTCCAAACGTACGCACGAGCGATGATATCGTTCCCATAATTATTGAATAGAATTGGAGTGGATGGTATAATATATCAGAATCAGTATGATGTTATAATAACCATATATATTTATTCTTTACACCATTATACACATCCACGTAAGGTGTTTGTGGAAAAATAGATTTCACCGCAGCGTGGAGACGGTATTCCGTACGTACACACGCATGGTGATTTCGTTTTTCGTAGGATGGATAGATGTTGAAATAGGGTTGTTTCATACTTATAATAAAATATCATTATATGAGTTATATTGATGTTATTACTTTATAATGAAACAACTAAATAATAAGAAGTAGAAGAGGAAATAAAGTTGAAAGAATCGGTAACGGACATTACCTCTTCTTTGAAGCGCCTCTTTGAGACCTCCTCTTAGGGCACTAAAATTGCTATTTGAAGAATACCAGAACCTCTATGATGTTTCTATGGAAGTGTAGAAGATAATTTGGTAGGTTTTGGCCGTGATTGAAGGCTCAAAGTGGTGTGAGGAAGAGAGGGAGGAGGTGCCCTTTTATAAGGGAGGAGAGGGGCACCTTTGGAAAAAATAAAAATATTATTTTATTATAAAGTCATATTCGGTTTTTAATAGCTCAAAATTGACTTATTTCGAAGATAAGGTGGGTTTGGGTCGCAATACTCTCATCCAATAGAATTTGGACAAGTTTAGGTTACTATTTTAACCTTATCATTTAGATTTAACATTAAGTTAAATAATTTTACTTTTACTGTGTCTTCTTGTTTTCTTATACTATAAGGTTAATAAACTTACTATAACAAGCCAAACTAAACCCAAGTGGTTCATTATTAATATATATATCATTATCTAAGTCATTTTTCTGAACCTTAGATTTTTAGGAATAAAATAACAATTAATAATATAATATTTGTTTTAAAAACTATTTTATGTCAATTTTGACACTATTTGGTACTTGATTTTTTTGAAACTCATAAAAACATGATTCGTTTGAAAACAGTTACTTAAATAAATAATAACATTTCATATTAACCTATAAAATTAGTGGAATTCATAAAAAAACTAAAATTTAATTTATTTGGGTATTTATAACATCAATTATGTCAATGTTTCATTAATAAGATAATCACTACATCATCATTGTGTCATAAATAAATTAAATTATTTAATGTCTAAAAATTATAAATAAAATATCATTATGTAAGAAATATTTTTATATTTCTAATGAATATTTATAGTCTAATGTATCTTATGTATAACCCTATATTAAAAATGTTTTAGTTATTAAACATTGATTTTGACTATTTTAACCCTTCTTTAAATAAATTAATAATAAATGTGCTAATCTAATCCAAGTGGGCCTAAATGGTCATATTTTATTCCTAAGGTTGTTTTTGGTCGAATTACACTTATCCAGTAAAATTATGACATGTGTTAGGGTAATAATAATATCATTGTTACCCTTAATTACCCTATTTACTTTTAATCGTGGTAAATAAAAGTAAAAAGTTATTATTCACCAAAAATTATTTTCATCTCATTGAACCACATTTTACTTACTGACATCAACCGTGTCTCTCGGATTTTTAAAATTCCACTCACAGAAGTGGTAAAATTAAGTTTTATGTGAATTTGGAAATTCTCCTAGGAGGTGGGTAAAAGACGGTGAAAAGTTCGATAAAATTTTTATATATCAAAAATTATTATAAAATGACTCCAATTAATTACATTGAAATTATATAGGTATTATGTATCAATTTTTACCTAAAATAAATTTAAATAAAATAAATAATTATTTAAATAAAAAGTCGGTTTTTAAATAGTAACCTAGTGTTTTCACTATTCATCAAAAATTGAACGTTTTCAGAAAAATACCAAAATTTCACCCTAGGATAATTTTGATATTCCGAATCCAAAAATGAAGTCCATTTTGAAAAATAAAATTTAAAAAATTTCAAAAAGTGGGTATTACTATTCATAATAGGTAGTTTTAATAATATAGCATATCGTTGTTTAGTGAAACTCGGTATTGCGTACAACGCAAGCTATCGAGGAAGACCGTGGTTGCGTGTAAAGAAAGTCAAGCTAGTATTGTGTGTAGTGAAAGATTCCATTGATGATGTATATAACATAAAAAACAAAATACTTCTCATAAAAGTCTCGGGTGTTACATCTTTATGGTTTGAAACATGCTCCGCGAGCATGGTATTCCCGGCTGGACTATTATCTCAAGAAGCTAGAATTCCAAAGAGGAGGAGTAGATCACAATATATATGTAAATAATTCTCTAAAAGATCAGTTCATGGTTCTAGTCTATGTTGATGACATTATATATTGTGGTAGCAGGTAGAAATCAGTGGATAAATTTTCCAATCACATGAAATCAGAATTTGAAATGTCAATGATTGGGGTGCTCACATATTTTTTGGGGCTGCAGGTGACTCAAAAGAAATATTACATGTTCATCTCTTAGGAAAAGTGTGCAAGAGAGTTGCTGAAGAAATTTAATATGCATGACTCCAAACCAATGTCAACACCGATTACAGTTGGAACCAAACTTGGAAAGCATGAGGATGGGACCTCTTTAGATCCCACAATGTACATGAGGATCATTAGAAGCTTACTGTACCTAACAACGACACGACCAAATATTGTCTTCGAAACATGTCTAGTGGCCCTCTTTCAGAGTAATACAAAGGAGGAACATATGGTGGTAGTAAAAATAATCATGAGGTACATTCAAGGTACTCATAACTTTGGGTTATACTTTGCTGCAGGCAGGGATAGTGAACTATCAGTGTTTTCTAATTTTGACTGGGCTGGAGATGTAGTTGACAGAAATTCCACCAGTGGTGGAGCATTCTATATTGGGAATAAATGTGTTGGCTGGTTGAGTAAGAAACAAGAAAGTACTTGTCTTAGTACTGCTAAAGCTGAGTATATATCTGCTATAAAGTAATGCACTAAACTACTGTGGACGAAGCAACAACTAACAAATATTAGTGATGAGGTGAAGAAAACAATGGTAATTTACTATGATAACAGGAGTGCAATTGATCTTACAAAGAATCATGTTCAGAATTCTCATACAAAACATTTTGAAATCGGGTATCACTTTATCAATGAAAAATTTGAGCAAGGCATGATTAGAATGGATCATGTGGAAACTGATGAGCAATTAGACGATATCCTGACCAAGCCACTGTCAGCGACTATGTTTGAGAATCATTGGTTCAACCTTGATGTTCAGACACCTCCCAGTGCATAATTAGGTTACCCAATAACCATCTCCCTAGTTATGTTAACTGCTTCTAATATTTTTATGGATGTGATGCAGGTTTGTGGGGGATACACTATCCAGGGGGGGTATATTTTGAGATGAACAATGAAAAATTACTTTTCTTTGAGTTTATTTACAACCAGTGAGAAAGGAATAAATTTAGGTATAAATTTCGGCTTGTCACTATACGAGATTTACTTGGGCATCAATGTAAATTTAAGAATAAATTCAGGCTTTTCATGGACATGTAATACTTATGTGACACTTTACGAGATTTAATTGGGCATCATTGAGAATTCCAAAACATGGGAACTCAATTCAAGCATCCTCTCTTGTTTTCTACACCGAGCATTTCTCACATAGACTTAGAGTGTTGGCTGATTTGATTCTTGCTTTTTTGGTTTTCATGTGGATGGGGATCTATTGAATTTATTTAGTGATTTCCAACAAACACAAAGTGGAAGATTTTTGGAACCATGGCTATTCTATGCATGAATTGGATTATGGTTTGTGTTTGTTGTCAATCCGCAGTGGAAGTTCAGAATGTGTGCCGTAAAGTGATCAAACAGTTCAAGCAGACAATAGTATTGATGGTGGTTCTATTTCCCAGTGTTTGCCAAATTTTTGGGACTCAAAATCGGGAAATGAAACATGGATTATTGGTAAAAGGATGTGCGTGAAAAGAGGAAGTGGTGCACGAAAAAGGAGGGATGTGCGTGGAATATTTGGGTTGGGTGCAAAAAATAGTGTGGTGTGCAAAATAGTAGATCGAGGTATTTCTCACAAATAGTGTTTCAGAATCAGAATCTAGAAAAATGGAAAAGGCATGGGTTGTGCGAAACATTTGGAGAAGTGCATGAAAAACGATACCTGTGTGAAATATTACGCATCAAATGAGAGTTTTTTCACGCCACATGGGGTTTTTCACGCAGGAGTCTGAGATGCCTATAAATAATAGGTGACCCCCCTCATTCTGGACGGTTGAAGACTTAGAGAATATTCGAGTGATGATGTGCGTAAAATGTTTGTGTAAATGGAGTTGCGTGAAAAAGGCTGGGTTGCGCGAAAAAGTCTGAGTTACGCGAAAAAAATCTGAGCTGTGTGAAAAGGGAAAAGATGTGCGGAAAAAAGTGTTGCGTGTAAAGATGTGTGAAAAGGTGGTTTTTCCACAAAATATTTTCCATGCGAAAATTATGTATTTTGCACAAAAGTGAGATATTTCATACAAAGGGTAGGAGTTGCGTGAAATCTTCAGTATAACCTGTTTGTGGGTTTCTAATTATCTTGTTTAGTCGTTCAATACATTCAAGTGCATTTTTTCCAGACATTGATGCAAGCAGAGTCTCATGCTAAGAAGAGGAAAAGACTTCAATGCAAATCTATTGAGGAGGACCTCATGTCTATAAACTGATTGAGACTTCCCCAAAGGTAGTGAGCCAGGGGGAGTCAACGGGAGTGACCTGAGGGACGTAGTGGGCTATCCCTGAACATTTACAAAGGTAGTGAGCCTGGGACATAGTGACTATTTTTGAACCTTTGTAATCCACAACTAGTAAAGTTTAGTGGAATTAGGTAAGACTAACAACCTGTCAGTGTATGCTCCTTGGATGTAGTCCTTTGTGGTGAACTAAGTAAAATTGTTGTGTCAACTTCTGGCATTCATTTGTTTGATCGGTTTAATAAGTTCTTACCAACATGGGGAAAATATCCAAAACTTTAAAAAGAAAAATTCAACACCCTAATTCACCCCTCCCCTCTCTAGGTGTTCTGGGGTCCTTCACATAAATCCATACATTCTTGATCTAGGTAACCTTTCACGAAAGAAACTTCATGTTGATATATTTTCCAAACATAAGACTTCAATGTGTAAATTTTTATTTCATTTTCATACATCCAATAAAAATAAGTACTCTGAGATGTATTTTGTTTTGAAGATAGACAATTAGATGCGACAATAATGTGAAAAATGATGGATTAAATATTTTCTCTAACTCAAACCAAATTAATGGTGCCTCTACAAACATTTTTTATAAAAAAATATTTTGATAACTTCATAGAATTAATATTTTTATAAAAATGGGATAGATGAATAACTAACACCCTTACATTATTGGAATGAATATGGTTGATTGCTATTGGAATCATCTCATACAGAAGGGTGTGATAATCACGATTATTCAAATATTTCATCTTTAACTCCCTTTTATTGACCCAGTTTGATTTGTTTCTTGAATAACAATTAGAATGATTAATAGTCTCAAGTACTTCCAGAGACTAGTTCTTTTTTTAAGGTGTCATCACATAAGAAGCCCACATAACTTTCCTTATATTTTCACTGATACCCAATGATGAAATTAAATTCTGATGACCCAATCTGCCAAGTCACTCCATGTTCATAAATCATCTTTTTTTCCTTTACCTTTACATTTAGAAGAATTGAAATCAATATTTCACATAAACTCTTTTAAATATTCTTTTCATCTAATAAATGAAGTAAAAACTTGGTTGACTAATAAGAAAAATCAAAGGAGATACTTATCTTCTTCCAAGTAAAACTGTTTTTAGTGGAAACTTTCCTTCTAATTCTAGATTTCATATAACCCTTCTAGAATGAAAAATTGAAATCTTTCAATTCATTAGGCACAATAATTATAGATATAGAATAATTTAGATTTTCTATCTCCATAGTAATTTCAAAACATCAACGCTTATTCCTATATAGATGGTCCATTTATAGTAACCATTGATTTTCTATAAAACTAAAATTATAATGATATTTAAGTATTTTTTATTGTGTATTTTTTATAAAAATAGGACATGATAGATTTCCTTTCATGACCTATGCAGACATCATTTCATAAGTAGGAAAATAATTGATCATCCACATAAACCCAAAACAGATCTGAAATATGTCTTTCGAATATGCATTGTATGTGCGCACACCAACATTCCAAAAATTTATTCAACTATTTTATTAAAGGATATAGGTGTACATATATATACATTCTATGATAATAATTTCTACAAATCAGTATTCTCATGAATGTGAATGATTTTTACATACACATCCATTGAGGAAGGTTATAAATGTGTATGAAAACTGGTCATGTGTTGTGTGAAGTATAAATGTTCCCAAATTGATTAAAATAATAACTTTAATAATCCAAACTCACATTAAATATGTTTTCCTAAAAATCGGGATATCAAGAATCAAATATATTCCATGAAAATCCATCTGCATGGTGAACAAACTCATTAATATTATTTTTTCTCTCGGTATCATGCTATCACATTTTTACTGATATTTCATAATACATGAAATGATTATGTAGTATGTGGATCAATGGAAAGTGAAAAATTACTTTTTGTGGCACAAATTATGGTATCTGGTCATATTTTGGCTTCCATCAGGATTTTTCACATTTTATAAAATCATTCTATTAAGTTTTTTTTACCCAGAATAAGCTATAATCGTTCAATAAAGCATGAATTGTTTTTATTAGATTCTATTTTCCTTGACTAACTTCCATTCCATATAATGGTTTGAGGTAATATCAGTGTCCTATGTAAGTAAGTCCTTAAAAATGGTAATAATTTAATCAATATAAGTATTAGAAATCCCATACATGGTTTTCCCATGGGACAATCAGATTAAAACTTATAGATTTTTCCTTTTACCATATTACTAATATACTGGAGTTGTGTCAGCATCACTCAAGTTTTTCACCCTTTCGACATCATTATATTCATTAGATACATCATGTATGATCATATTAATGTTTTCTCGGGCCATTATACATTCCTCCTCATGATAATGAATAAACTTAAATTTGTCATCTAATAAATTCTTCAATATAGTCCTCTCCTTTGGATCATGTGAAATTTGATATTTCTTTTTCTCCCCTTTTTGATACCACACATAGTACTTGGATTGAAAAGCATATTTTGTTGTATAATAAAAAACTTTTTCTTGGATCAATCATGATATTCCAACATAATTATATCATAAGAAATGTTTGTGAACACTATCTGAAGCACTGTCAGATGAAAAATATAAAAATTTCTCCAACTTGTCTATAAAATCTCTTTGAGATCCAATTGGTTTCATACATCTAACTTCTATAAATTTTGTAAAAAAATTATATTCCATTTTTTAAAATAAATTAAATAATATTGAAGATTAATCAATAATATATTTAAGGAAATGGGAACTGTTAACTTTATATAAAACCATAATTAACACACTAGTCTATTTTAGAATTATAATATGAAATAAAAAACATTATATATAAAACAAAATAATATGAATAGGAAACCATGGTGTTGAATTCAATTATATCAATGAGTAATAACTATACATAATTCTATGAAAAATTGTGTTTATAATTTGTATTTTTATTTTTCTTCTTATTCAAGTCACTTTTTAGCCAATGTTATACTTATTTAACAAAATCGTGAATAAAATAATACTACTTATAGGTAAACATCCTCAATTTGATTTGGATCAGTTTTTCTTCGTACTCTTGGTTTTTGAATAATTTAGTTCTGGTCGACTTAGTTTTATTGGGTTTAGTTTTTTATTTGTATTTGGTCAGATCAAACCTATTAGGGTTTTATTAAATATTGTTAAATATAGTTAATTTTTAATCATTAGTATAGAATTTATTTTAGTTAGGTTAAATTTAGTTGATTTAATTTTATGTTAGTTAATTTTAATGAAATTCTGTGTAGTTACAATCTACTAATGTATATTTGGGTTAGATCAAGTCATTTCAATCCAATTCATTTGGTTTGGTAAAGTCGGCTCGGTTATGATATAGGTATGATTTTTTAGTTTAATTAGGTTTCAAAGAATAAAGGTATGAAATGTTTGGTTCATTTATTTTCAATCCTAGTTAGGTTGGTGTGGTATAATTTAGTTTTCTTCAGTTCTGGTAAATTCATTTCAATTTAGTTTATTTTAGGGTTCATCATAACAAGGAATAAATTGGGAACATATGTGAAACATAGTGGATATAGTGGAAAATCACTGTATTAAGAATCGTCTCTCAAGGATAATTATGGAATAACTTTTGTGATTAAGTCTAAATTTATGGAGATCATTGAATTAAATAATTAATGATACTAATAATCATTGGTGACCCCAGTGTAAAAATATTTTTTTACTATATGGAATCAATGTTTTAGTATGGGCGATCAATGATTTCATAGAAGGGTATTTTGGGGATAAAAATCTTATCATAGTATGGTGTATATGTTAAATAGTTTATACACCATTGAAAATGATATTTTTTATAAGGTATGTTTTTTAAGAGAACCATCTTGGAAAAAGTCATCTTTTGTCGATTACTATTTATCATTTTTTATTCTACAGATTGTTAATGAATTTCATGGGACTTGTATGGTTTTATATAGGATTATAATTGAGTTTGAATTCTTCTATAGATTAGTATTATGATAATCTATGATATCTTATAATATGTGAAAACAATACCCTTAATTCAATATTCACTAACTATTAAGGCTAATCCAATAACATGTCAGTGATTCCCATATTGTTATACACTTCAATCATTAAGATTATTCATGGAATTTCCCTCTTAAGACACTCTCCAAATTTTGAGGTGTGTAAAATACAATATATAATACCCCTTCCAATGTATTTTTTTAATGTAAAATGATTATTCAATATGCTATTATGATTTATCCTATTGATATATAATTATTTTGTATCACAAGGGGTAATTTTATGTAACATTATATGAATATAAAATAATTTTCTATCACCTCCTGAAGTAATATTTAAATTTTAAATATTTAATAAAATATTAATGAAGCTAGTGTAGATGGGGAGTAGGTGTATAATATCTTTAATGGTCAAGGAATTGAGACAAAAGACCATATTCATGGATTATATCCTTAGATCCAAGCTATGAAACATTCCCTATTAACACAATATTTCTTCTAAATCGTTTCACAATAAAAGAGAAAATGTAATAACATGTATTAAAAATAATATTATTTATATTTATCATATACTATAGATAATGGCGTTTTAAATCTTCATTAAAATAATCATATAGCTTGTATAAATCTTTAAATATACTAGCATTCATTAAATTAAAATCACAAAAATTATAGGTTCATGTTATATTTATATAGAAGTATAGAGTAACTAAATAAAAAAATAAATCACACACAATAATATTTATTATGAAATTTAATAAAAACAATTAAAATAACCCTTGGTTTAATGAATCTATAATCTGACAAAAAAACATGGTTAATATTGCATAAAATAAATTAAAATGATGGTTGTTTGAATAGATGAAGTATTTATAACACACTAATTTTATATTAAATAATAATTGAATGATGAACCTAAGGTGTGAGTGAATCATTTGGATAGATCATGAAACTAAATTTAGAAGATAAAAATTCAAAATAAGTCTAGGCATAAGATATAACCAATTTCGAACACATCGATTTGATGTGGTAGAAACCGAATGAAGGAATGAAAGCATGGATCACTAGCTGGGGAAGAATGGAGAACGGGGAAGGGAAAATGAGAATCGACTCAAAAATGAGGAGGTCTTGGTGGTTTGAATATTTGGTGGAACACTATCCAAACAGGTTTTTAATATCGTTGGGATATCCTTCACTAACCCAATTGTATTTAAAACCATTTGGATATCCCTAACATACGTTATGATTTTTAAAACTGTTGGGATATCCTTCACTAAAATGGAATATCTTGATAGTTATACTAGTCCATTAGGATATAACACTATATACCAATGATTTTTAAAAACCATTGGTATAGGGGAGATGATATTGCCTCTCATTCCAGTAGTGAGTAACATTTTGAATTTATTATTTTCCTAATATTACAAATATTTAAAACAATTGAATAGAATTTTCACTACCATGAAATATTGGATAATTTTTTTAAAAAAATAATTTAATAGAAATAATGATGTTCTTATACATATTTTTAAAAATATAGAATATTGTTTCTAACCTTCATTTCAAGATTTACCCTTATCGAGGTGACACTTATTTACCAGGGTTTTATTTCATAATGACAACAAATAAAATTAAAATAGTTTATATATTTATTAATGATGATTTAATATATTTAATATATTTTATAAATTTTAATCACTATAATTGGAAGAAATTACATTTGAAAATTCAAAAAACACGATAAAAAACATTTTTCAAAACCAATTCAATTTTAAGTATAAAAATGATTTTACATGAAAATTAAGCATAATGTAGATTGAAAAAACATTAAAGATATTATGTTTAATCAAATTGAACAAATAATATTTTAAAATCATTTTAAAATAATGTGAGTCTTTATAAATACTTGAATGGAAAATGAAGTTTTCTTGAAAATTAGTATTTTTCACTCTCCATTGAAAAATTAATCTTTTAAGAAAACACTAAAAACATCACCCTAATATAATTTTGATAATTTTTTTCAAATATTCTATAATTTTTATAAAATAATATTTTCAAAAGTGATAGAAATTATTTATTATATTCTCTCGCAAAAAGAAATAAAACACATATATGAGAAAATTATATTTTTGAAGTTTAAAGTGAAATATTAGAAAATTAATTATAGATTTATTTTTAATTAATAAATATGTTTTTATTATATAAAATATGAAATATTTTTTCATTTATATTTATTACTATTCATACCTTTGAATTTAATGACTAGGTTATAACAAACCCATTTAAATTAAAAAATTATTATTTTATATCACACATTAGATAATGATTTGTGGTTTTTATTGAAAATAAACCAATTATATTCTTCTTTTAAACTAAATTATTGTGGTGTTATAAAAGCAATGTAGTTTACCAATGTCATAGTACTATAAAGTATGCATCGATTGAAAAAATGAACTTTTGATGATCAATTTATGTAATAATTCTCTAAAAATAATTATAAAAATTACCAATTATTTAATATACTTAAAATAAATGATTTTCCCCTATAAAAATAAATTTAAACATTATTTATAAGGTTATCACCCTGATATAAAAATATATTTTTCATACTTCACATAATCAGTCTTCACCCACCTAATTTTCTCGGTGGCCATTCCTCACACCCAAATTCTATTTACATACTCCTCAAATACCACTGAAAATATATTAAATGTTTATAATGATATAAAACCATCAAAATATTTATAAACACATTACTCCATCTAAGATAATATATTTAAAAACATTAATAAAAATTATTTTAAACCATCCAAAACCACCACTTTAAAGATTTACAATTTTTAATAAAATAATGAAATATAAACCCTATGTAATAACTTTAGGAATTTTTAAAATCCAACCTATTCTTATTCATGTTTTATAGGTTATCCCTTGACTATAAAAAAATTATAGTCAATGAAAACCATGGAATATGAACATTTTATATAGAAATAAAAAAGTTCAAAGTTAATAAAAAAATCATTTTAATTTAAATCAACCACACTAGGTAAATAATTAATTTATGTTAATCCCCTAACAAAATGTATCTTTATTATGATGAAACACATTTAACAAATTTTGTTTTAAAAAATATCATTTATAAACACCTTAATCCCTTTCAAAAATGATATATATTTTAAAATAATGTTTTTAATTAATCTGATCACTCGTAATCATCAGATATCACACAATAACTGAAATATTTTACTAACATGTATATATTTAATCAACCAACCACATAAATAAACCATTTAAATATTTATATGGATATTTGTGGAATTTAATTGGATCACATCCCTTTAACATGATTTATCTACAATACAACATGAAATTGTAATTAAAATAATTCTAAAACAATAATTTAATGAAATTATTAATTATAACCATCATTATTTATCAAAAAAATATAGTATTTTATTCAAAATATGATTAATTATTTACATTATAAAATACACCATCCTGCACATTATATAGATCGTTTTTTAAATAATTCATATGTTGAATACTTGAATATTTAGTTAATATAATAACTAAAAATTCATAAAAATTTAAAAACACATTCACTAAAAAATGTTCCATTATTGATAAAATTTCTCAATTGAATTATTTCAACAAAAATCAAGCCTGTATTTTATATTTTTTTTAAATGATATGATGAAATATTCTAACCAAAATCCCTAGAAAAGAAGTTGGATTACTATAAGAACAAAGAGAATGGAATTAAAAGTATAAAAGAGGCGAAATCGGGATATTTACCTTATATTATTATAATTAATGGTCTATTGACACCTTAAAAATATTGTAGGGATATAATTAAATCCCAAATTTATCATCCACAAATCAATAATGTATAAAAAGTAAATGGAGTGGGGGAAATTTGAAAATTAAAAATCTAATATTTTTGTCATTTCATTATTTTACATCATGGTTTGAAAATTGTTTTGATAAACCACATACAAAATTTAATCCTAAATAGTTTAGGGACCACAAACCCTAACCATTTATGCCCTCAAACTACCATTTATTTCATTTTTCTCTTCCATACTAACCATTAAAAAATTCCTTACAAAATATAAATCCTTTTGGATAATTTATCCATTTCTAAATTGTAAACTCTATTTCAATAATGAATAATATACCACTAAAACAAATAAATAACATTTTTATATAAATTTTATTATTTTAATGACATTTAAAATATAATAAATTAAATTATAATAAAATTCTTAAATTTTTTTTGTTAAATTCATTTATCAATCAAGAATTAATGAAATATTTATAATTTGGGAGATTCCTTCCTTAATTATAGTATTGAAGAAGGTTTTGACCCATTTCATGTTGGTACAAGTCTATGAAATCACATAATGGTTGAATATATCTCTCAATTTCCTTTCTTCATTATATTTTATGGGTTATATTGTTACTTGAAGAGAGCGGAAATCCAATGGAAGTTTTGTTATACCATTAAATGTTTGACTGACTGTGGAGGTAATAGACTTTAATTATTGTTATGAAAACATTATTAAAAAAATTGAGGTACAATAAATATTTTTGTTAAATTGATGATTTATCCTTTATTTATTGATAAATTCACCTCAAACAATTTCAAACAAAGTTGGAATGTATTTCTTTTATATATAATATATTGAGAAACATTAGAGACCCTAAATAAAATACAAGCATACAAAAAATCTTTTATATATAAATTATTATTATTAAATAAATTTATGATAAATTATCCAATGATTAAGGATACTATAGTGACGAATGATATGAAAAAACACTCATGAATTAAATTTAACAATGGGGGAGATGAGATAATTTAAATCGATACTTTATTACTATTATATTGATTTGTATTCTAAGGGTTAGAGAACTAATAAAATATCCTTCTATCTGATAGTTTAATATTTATGTTTCTCTAAAATTTCAGACCATAATACGAATATTTTTCTTAAGATGATTCATTCAGGACTTTTTGATGATGTTGTCATTTTTTATTTATTATCAACATGCTCATAGCTATGTTAGTGGATGATGGTAGTTGAGTTGGTTATAAATTAATTTAATTATCGTGAGGATTAAAAATGAATGAAAATATATATTTTGGTTTAGTTGTTCTATTATACTACTATATTACTATTTAATCATCTACAAGAATCATAGTGCACTGCTAGAATAGGATTTGTGCGTACTGATGGAGTTTTGGAATTTTTTGATAGAGAATATTATTGGTATTTTCTCACCATAAAATACGATGTTTGATGATGTAATAGTTTATTTAAAACCACAATATACCGTTTATATAATATTGATATCACTGTTTGAATTTATAGACACAAGATTAAGGTTAGATTTTATTAACCATGACATAATGTTATTGCTAGAAAATTGACTAAATTATTGACACTCATTTTTTTCCTTTTTATTTGGATTTAACAACCATATTATATATCTTTATATTTATTTCTTATTAATAATAGGATAAGTGCATGGGTAGTGAGAGTGAAACCATTCAACACTGAGAATTATCCTGTCGATAAAAGGAGTGAGTTAACACTGTAAAAAATGTAATGTTTAATGTATATTCCTTCTTGTTCTTTATCACTCTTCATTAATACTTTTTTTCTTAATTTATTCTATGATTTAACTGAAAATGGAATAATTTTTATGAAATATGGGTTTTTGGTTACCATTAATTCAAAAACCATCTCATGGATCACAAATATTTCACAATGATCTCAAAATTACAATCAATATAGGATGCTACTTTCAATAGGTATTATAAGGAGTCTTCCGTGTAAATTATTATAGTATAATTTATTAGTATTCCTTTTCATTTGAGTTGTTTTTACATATTTTGTTTATCATAATTGATTTTTTATGAGGATTATGAATTTCATCAACAACAAGGGTGGTACCATTTTTTATGGAATGTGATTTAATTTTTAGAAAGGGAAGATAGTTCCATATCTAATATCTATTTTCATGGAAATTATTTATAGTTTCATGAATGGTTTTCAATTAATAATAGTTGTTAAAACTTGTAATTTATATAAAATTAAGACTAATGAAGTTTATGGTAGAGAATATAATGTATTTCTTTATAAAATAGTTAATAGAAATTTCATAAATAATTAAGATAATTAGAAATTATATAATATTGTAAAGGATTTATGGATATAATATTTTTTTTCCACAATTGGTGGATATTTTTTTATAGAAGACGAATTTGTGGATGAGTTATTTATTTGGGTGAAAAAAATAGCATCGTTATAAATTATGTGAAAATTCATTAGGAATATTCCATGGTAAATAATTTTATCATAATTCTAAGATAAAAATTCGAAAAATAAATTCCTACCTTAGAGGATCAAGACAAGGGTGTGTTCAATATTGAAAATATCACTAATATACTGATATCCAATGATATAAAGATGTGAAATCATTATAGAATAATATAATGTCATAAAAGGATATTTCTATCAATGGTTCCAAAGGATTAATGAATATTTAGTCTATAAGGTATCATTTGAATGGATCGAAATTTTAGGATGATATCATGGATTATAATGAGTTTGTATAGTTTTTATTTAAATTTATGTAGTACGAAAGATTAATTATTCCATAAAATATAATTTTAAGTTTTTTGATTATTATAATAATGTAAAATATTCAATTATAATCCATAATAAGGATCAATAAGGGGATGATCGATTAAAAATATCATCAAGAAGATATAAGGCAACAAATGCTCGATGTAGAGGTAAATTTTATAAAGGAAATGAAATGGTAAATTATATAAAGAAACAATATTTTTTTATCAAAACATGATATATAATCTCATGATGAGAAATGTGAAATAGAATAATTTTATTGTTACTAGATTTTAGACAAGGAATTTTGGCTAAATCAATATAGTTTTATCATATTTTTATAAAGGCGGATAGAATTAATGAAGAGGAGGGTATAGATTGATATTTTAGGGGAATAATAGAAGTGATTTGGAATATTCTCAATAATTTTTTATTTTTTTCTTCAGATAAATCATATGGATATGATTAACACAACCCTATAATATTTTTAGGAGAGGATATTTTCACATATAATTTATATTTAATTTATATAAAGAAGATTTACCTTTTCTTGAAATTTATTCTCAGTTATTTTATAAGTTAACCATTTGTATTCCGCTATTTTTTTGAGGAAGTATCTAATGATAAAATCAATCGTGTACTATCCACATAGGCTCCAATAATATAAAAACATCATTTTATGAGGATTGATTCCTTCTATTATTGTGGGTGTTCTTAAGAAAGTTCTATCTTGGGATTGAAGAATTATCTTGAGAAGTTTTTATCCACATAATTTAGTAATGTCTTCTAAAATTATATATGTGGTTTTATATTTCTATTTTAGAGAATAATATATTATATAATTTCCCTTAACTAATATCTTAATCCTAAATAAAACTGCATGTCAGAAAATAATACTAATATTAATATTTCCTTAACTTGTGTTATCCCACATGTGTTTATGTATCTCATCTTAAATAAATAAATAAATATTTATTTCCATGATATCAAAGAATATATCATTTTTATCTGAACCCTAAAATCTTTTAAAAATCCAAAAAATGTATCAAACATTTAAAAATAAATATTTTTTTCAGAAATAATTATTACATATTATTCATTCAATAAATATTTATGTGGTCAATAAAACTGGAATAATAATAATTCATAGGAACATGAGAATAATATTTTTTCAAATATTAAATAAAAATAGAAACTAATTTTGTTTCTAGAAATATTTATTGTTTGAAATTGTATGGCTATTTAATATTGGAATTAAACTAACTGTCCTAATGTCAAATATCTATATCTGGATCCACACCAAGGCACCCATAGAGAAAAACGTGAATGATGCAATGAAAACAACATCATATGAATGATCATTGCGTTATACAATAGATTTTTTTTAATATTTTATCATGAAGTTTATATATCTGTGTCATTAACAAAAATGATTGAATTTTTTTTACTTTCCTACAATGAACTTGTTGATAAAACTTTCATAGTCATGGACCAAATTAGATTGTTAAATTCAAATAAAAGGGGATAAGATATTTACATCCATTAACTCAAAAAGGAAAATAATTTCTGGAATTCTTCACCTATTTCTTATCACTTATAAAACACCCAACATATCCTACCCCACCATGAGCATATATCGTCAACATATCACCCAAAATTTTTAAATAATAACTATGATTAATAATGTATATGACATGAAACACTAAGCCCAAACGAACTACATTTATTTATGACTATCCAAACATAGATATTAAATGAGATGGTTGAAATTGTATAAAATATTATATGAAATATTAATAAATTACTTAATTAATATATATTTATATAATGATAAATTCCTAGAAAATAAGAACTCCATTTTTAATGAATATATTTTTTTCTTCAAAAATTAATTTCTTCAGAAAACATGATTTTCATTGAATTTTGTGAAAAAATAATAAAATTATTATTTCCAAATCAATTTTTTTAAAACAATTAATTTTATATTTGAAATAACTATTTCAAAATAATTTTAAGATGGTTTTTTTTTTTGAATTTTGGGAAACGATTGTGTTTTCAAGGAACCAGGAAAATGACTAATTTTTAATAAAAACCACATTTTTGTAATGTATTTAAAAATTTATACATTTTTTAAAATGGTTTTAAAGTAAAATTTGATCAATTATTTTATTATTAATTCTCATTAGTTCAATAGAATCTATTTTATTATGAATATTCATATATAAAAAATTATTCTTATAGAAACATTTTATTAGAAATCCATTTTTTCATCACCTCTACATATTAAATTTTAAATTAAATTATTTCACATAGATTAATTGAATTTGTAAAAATATATTTTTTATTTGGAATAAGAATAATTAATAATATATAATATATTTAACTTATATTTTTTTAATTAGTAGTAAAACTTAGAAAAAATAATTGCAGCGGTTACAATTAAAATGAGTTTACTGAGGGGTCAATTAAAAATATAAGGGTCAAATTAAGGTAAAAACATATACAATTAACCGTGTCTAGAAGTATATCTACCATATATCATATAAGGTTTTATAATATACCATTTTAATCTTTTTTTAATGTGTAAAACGTGGGTCTATTGTTTCTTTTCAAAAAAATCCAATTGGGTCCTTTCCCCCACCAAAAAATGGAAACCCGCACTCCTATCCTCATAACACTTCCAATTTGTTTTAATTTTTATATTACATACCCAAATAACTTCCTCAATTCATTACCCATGTTATATAATCCTTTTTTTATCATAAATACAATATATGGATGCATTAGGTATAATCTAAAAGAGGCGGTACGAAGAAGAGGTATTGTTTTTAAGAGAGCATTTTTGTTTTTTTCTTCACCGACCACATTGAAATGTTATTAAAAATAATTGATATAATAACATATATATTTAATATATATTTATATATCATCATGGTCATAACATGACCTTCATCCATCTCCTATTACATCAAATGGGAAATAAAACAATCAATCCTACGTACAATTGACTTCCATCTCACGAACGGATGTAATTATTTTTCCATTATCACATAACATGTATTTTATGGTTGATGGATTTAATATTTATATATTTTATTAATTAAATATTAATTATTCTATAAAATTAACCTATTATATACCTTTTTACCTTACAATACATTTAAAAAATGATAAAATCATCCTTGTGTATCATGAAGCGATGTGATTCATTCTATATTACCAAATCCCATTCATGGTATATGTATGTATATTTAAAGAAATAATATGATATTTAAGATATAATTATCATTATCTAAAGATAAAATTACACTTACCTTCTTTCCATCATCGTGATTGAAAAATGGAAACGTTTCTCATGCGTATGTATGACTTACAATCACCATGATTCTAATGTAGTTCATCATTCATAGCCATATTTAATTGTTGGTTTTAAAATTATAATTGATATATAAAAATAAAAAATATTCCATGATTATTTTCATTTGATGATGGAAAAATTAACCCTTTTACCATGTTCAACACACAGATCTCATTTTGTAATTATGAATTGAGAATCCTCAAAACACCCGATATGAACATAACTGCATAAGTAATCAAATATTATATAAAAATAAATAATGTAAATGTTTTATATATAATTTATTAAAACTAACAAATTTCTTTAATAAATGTAATAATTTTAGAAGTATATTATATAAGAGAAAAATGGAAAACCAAACAAGTTTGGAGTTAATATAAATTATTTCTCATCCCACTTTTATATTAGTGAGACATATTCCATATTCAACACTTATTTATTTGTGTTGTATATAATGCCTCTTTGAATTTCATATCATGAATAGATTTATATCAATTATATTTAATGTTTCAATTTTATTTTCTTATTTCAATTCTGATAGTATTCAAACTTTACCAATTTCGTATTGGTTTACTATAGAATCTCATCCTAATTCAGGATTTATTATTTTTAAGCCTCTCTTGGAGGAATTATTTTATATTTATATAATAAACTCGATATAATTTCATCTCTTATGGATATTAATGAAATTGTATACTAATAGTTTCATTTATCTCTCATTGGTACTTAATGTTAATTATAAAAATTTTATAATAAAAGAAAACTCTATTCCTCTTTTTGGTCAAAAATGATTTTTCTTTCACATCCATGTTTTCTAAAAAACATTTTCAATGTTTTTTTTAATATTATTCTATTATTTCTAAAATTAATTTTTTCCCATTATTTAATTTTTAAGAAAATATTTTAATGATATATTCCTATTATTTTCCCAAAAATTTACTTTTTAAAATTTTACTGAAAAAGTGAAACAACTCTTAATTTTAACATACTCGTCATCAATGAAATTTCCATCCATCATGAAAACTCATTTCATTGAATTTTAATTTACATTTAAAAATGATTATTTTAAAATTAAATATTTTTACAAATATTTTTAATTATTTTAAAATATATTTTCATTATAAAAAGTGTATTTTCCTAAAAAATATTCTATTTGATTTTTTAAATGCATTTTCATAAATGAAAACAACCATTGATGTCATGGATTTATTATAAATTATGTGCATATTTATCTCACATATTTTAATATCATATTTACCTATAAATTTATAGGGTAATACATTCCTCATGATCGCCTATCAAATTTAGTCATTATTAAATTTCATTTTATTATGATATATTACAAGATTTTGAAACCCAGATCATTCAATGTGTAATTATAATGTTTATTCCATATGCTTGATTTTAGTTTGTGGAACACATAATCCTAAACATGTTATGGTGGTTGTTCCTAGATACTTATCCAATGCATTGGATAAATATTTTTTCCTCGTGAGGTATTAGAGTGTAAACCAATTTCATTATGGTACTTTGTTTACAATGTGATATTTTCAAGGTTGTCAATCTTCAATCATGTTTATTTCATGTTATATACTGCTACCATATTTCCTATTATGTCATGATATAATGATACCATGACCTTAAGATACCAAATTTTTTACGTTATCCTCCCATGTAAAAACATTTGATCCTTCTCATTTATGTTATCATGTTACACCTTTACATCACAAGTTATGCTTCATTATCTTGTTTTTTCCTTCCATAATATTTTTATCTCACCCCCTTTTTATATATATTCTTGATGTTATATTGTACATTTTTAGGATATTAGAATTATTTATGATATCATTATGAAGAATAAAATAATGAAGTTTTATTTTCATCTCACTTTGATGTATTATGAAACTGGTGTTCTAAATTGATTAGACCTCAGGATATTTTGGTTTTAATTAATGTATGTTTATGTTAAAAATTATGGAATAATATGTCTAAATAGACTGGGTCGCTGTATTTTTTATTAGACAAATGCATTGTTATTTTTGAATACTATGACTATAATAGTTTTTAGGACCCTGGGGATAAGTATAATGATATGACTATGCATAGGAAAATATCCTGGTAGTTTGGTACTGTATAGAATTAGTGGGTTCCATCCAATTACATCCTAGTCTGGATACTAAAAGTGGATGTGGATCTTGAACATTTGAACCAAGGGTTAACAAATCTAAAAGTGTGTATTTTTATGGACTCAATCATCTCCTTGTATATTGTAGTTGCATTGATACACATGAGGTTTGACACTTCTAGAGGATATGTTTTTTAAAATATCATACTCTTTATGAACCATTATAAAGGACTTGAACAAATTATTATCTTATAAGACATAATGTGGAAATTACTATAGATAACCTAGATTAAAACCTAGAAACTCAAGATTTGGCATATTCATATCAATTTTTATTTATCGCTTATATTTTTATATGTTTCTCAATTATATGTTAATGCATTCTCATCTTAATAATTTTATAATTTTTATTTGATTGTGGTAAATATGGAAAGAATGCTAAAAACCTATGCGATGGGAAACACAATGATTTCCCTAATAAGAAGCATAACCAAATGTCAAATAAAGTTATAAATATTATGAACATTACAAATTATTTATCATGAATTATTATTATCAACTAGAACATAGCTGAATTTATAAACACAAAAAATAAAAGAAGGATGGTGTCTCATGAAATTTCAAGTGTTAAATATGAAAATGAAAATAATATTCAACTTACTACATGTAATTTTTTAGAAGAGATGACTTGGTAATTTCCTCAATGAAAATGGAATATACTTTATGTATGTAAAAGAAGGAAAAAGGTTGCTAATTTTTTAAGATAATTGAATAGTTTGTTTAATTATATGTTGGGAAATAATGTTCATCCTAAGGCACCACCAATAATTTAAGGTTATAGATGTGGGTAACTTGCTTATTAACTGATTCTACTCCTTAATACAAGGGTAAATTCATAATGTCATATTTTATGACAATTATTAAAGTTTTTATATATTGGAAGCCCATAATATGGTTGTGGAAGTATTTTTATCAACTAGATTCTCATTATAAGAATCAAGAAACATAGAAGGATTCATTATCAATAGTTTATCATTATGTATTTTCAGGAATATGTTGAATGGTACTAATAAATAATATAGTTTATTTAATGGTGAGGTGATATTATATAGAAAACACCTGATTAAGGAAAATATAAATTTTAATATGTTTTTTATATCAAGGTAATTATATTCAATTAAAATTATTTTATTTTTTGGTAAATAATGACATGGATGGAAACACATAGAGGTTTTAAAATAGATTTATTGAATAATGTTTTCTTAAATTGTTCATAATGTTCATGAGAATTTTATATGACCATGGTGAATTATGAATATGATTAGAACGTTTTTTCTAATTGTTTTTAAAAATTTATATTCCATAATTCATATGATAACCTGTTGCATATGAAAAGGCTATAGGGATTGAAACCACAACTGAAGGGAAATAAGGGTGAAATTCCTACCACTGGACTATCTGATATATCGGTTAGTATGAAATCATTTAATTTAGTGATTTATTGGAAAATTATTATATTGAATTTACAAAATATATTATAGCATAAAATAATTTTTTTATTTTTAGGATTTTGAGGTGATGAATGAAATTTTGGGAAAGTTTCATTAGGTCGAGGAATGTGTAACCCTTAGGTCTAAAATATTATTTATTGGGGAATATTATTTTTTAATAACACAATTAAATAATTAAATGTTGTGATTATTTAGTATGTACATATTTTTATTTATGCAATAATTTAACTTGAACATTAGATTTGAAGATTAATATAATGGTTTATACATTTTTCTTGTTATCTTTCCTTATGGTAATATTTTTAGTTTTGGATAATTTTTATAGATATGAGGAATACAGTTTTGTCTTTTTATGAATATGTGATATATTATAATATTATTTTAGTGCTTCATGCATGAAAGAAACATATTTAATATTCATTTTTTTGGAGAAAGATGTGAGACTGTAGTGAAAAATTATTAATGGATGAAATTATACTTTCCAAGTATGTATATTATCTTATGTTCTTAGTCTATATTTTAAAAGGTACACCAAAATTTAAGAAAAAGAAATTTGAATAAAACTTTTATTCATTTTTGTTAAATTTATTGTTTATTCTCTCAAAAAATAGTATAATGCCATCTCATAAATGGATCTTGTTTTAAAATTAATTTTTTCACATCCATAAAATTTTCTCCTAATGTGGATCCCTAGTTTTCTTACATGATCTTTGTATATGAAATTCCCTCATTTCAAGAAGATGTTTTCTTAAACATTTTTATTATGTAGGTTTCCCATAAAAAAAATTCAAATGTCAGGCCGATGATTAATAGGAACATGTTTAAATTGAAATGAAAAAATTTATTTAAGGGGGAATAACGTAACATCCTGAGGTTTTAAATAATGAAATATATGTTTGATAGCTTATATGACACACAAAATCACTTATAAACAAACTATTATTATTTATCTCCATTATAACATAGACATTAATTTTGTGGGTATGAATACTATTAAGTAATATTTGAAAAAAAATACGTGTACAAATCTATATAAATGAATTGTTAAATTCCTAGGAAATAGGAGTTTGTTTTTTAGGAATTAAATTTATCCTTTGAAAATACAGTTTTTCTCAAAAATTATTTTCATTTAATTTTATGAATAATTAATAATATTATTATTTTACTATTTAAGAATTTATTTGGAAAAACTAACTTTTTTTGTAAACATTTCAAAATTTTCTTTAGAGTATTTTATGAGAATTTTCAGAAATGATTAATTCTTTGATGAATTGTAAAAAATACAGATTTTCATTAAAGACAATATTTTGATTTAAAGTATTTATAAGTTACATGTTGTTTCATAATTTCTCAAATGTGAAATTAAGTCAATTATATTATTAATAATCTAATATATTTCATTTGAATCAATTTCATATTTTATTTTTATATGAATACTTTTTATACATATGAAAATTTTTCTTTCAATTTTTTCATCACATCAGCAAAATTAATTTTAAAATAAATTATTAAAATAATATGAATTTAATTTGTAAAATGGATTTAAATTTTAATCATCATAATGAAGATTATCATGGTTTAACATAATTTTTGGTCCTAATGAATCTTAAACACACAAAAAATTAATTACCATGGTGAAGATTATGACTGGTTTACTGTGGGGTTAATCTAAATATATATGGCATAAAATGAACTCAAATATGTAAAATTCATCTTTTAAGGCCATATATACACCATATATCATCTAAGGTTTGATAATGATCCGTTTATGGATCCTTTTTTCATTTGTAAAGAATGGGTATATATTCTTCTTGTAAACAATTTCAAGTGTGTCCTCTCCCCCACTAATAAAAGGTCACACCAATTCCCATACTATTAAGACATAAAAAACTTTTTATTCATCCAATACCCTCAAAAATCCCATCCATTATTACCTCCCCTCATACTATAGTCATTTTTTAATCATATAGAGAATATAGGGAGGCTTTAGAAATAATCCTAGAGTGTTGGTCTAAATAAGTTGTATCTTTCTTAATTGGGTGTTTTTATTTTGTTTTTTATTCAACCTCCTTCAAGTATTATTAAACCATGATGATATAATAACATAAGTAACTCTAATATAATTATATTATACTATGTTAATTATATAATAGTCATTCATCTCATCTTCCATCAAATGAGAAGCAAAAATGTGATTCGTCTGTATGGAGGACTATCGCCTAACGAACTGGAGTAATTCATTTTCCATCATTTCATCTTAAAAATATTCATGTTTATTTAATTAATGATTATATACATTTGAAATTAAGGATATATTAACAATTTATAAAAATTACCATATCATATACAGTCATACCTTATCATCCATTGAAAAATGATAACAATGTTCGTGTTTACAGAAGACTACCACCTTATGAAGCAATGTGATTCATTTTTTATTACCGTATAAAGTGGATGATATATGTATGTGTCATTAAATAAATAATATGATATTTATGATACAATTATAATTTCTAAACATAAAGTAACAATTACCTTCTTTCCATCATTATCATTGAAAAATTGAAATGTTACTCAGGCATTAGTACGACCTATCTCTCCAGGATTATAATGGGTATCATTTTTTAAAACCATATTTCAGGGTTTTTATTGGAATAATTTTTTGTGTAAAAAATAAGAATTATATTATTGTTATTATTTAATATATTTTGGAAAAATGAATCCTTTGACCACAGTCAACACACTGATTCCATTTTGAAATTATGAAATGAGCATCCTCAAAACACCCCACATGAACATAACAAATTAATTTATTAAAAATGTCATTAAATTAATTAAAATGAATGGAATAAGTATATAATATTAAAAATGTAAAAGGATCTTATAAATATATATATACTAGGAAATTTCGGGATCCGAGTATACTCGGTCCCAAAAATTTATTAAGAAAATTAAAGCAGATACAACGATATAGGAATGTGGCACAAGTGCCCCCAAACACAAATTGGCAGTCCAACACCACCCATAAGAAACCAGAGAAAAATCCCAAACAAAATAAAACATTCAAAGACCCAAGTGGTCCAAATACCCACAATAATCAACAACCTAATAAAATAAAAGACCCTAAGGCCCAAGACCTATTTTCTCAAGGCCAATGCCATGCTGGAAAACCATAGTAGGCCCCATCACGGCCAACATATGACCAAACCCATACCCAATTATGCACTGTCCAGGGGAGAATCAAACCAAATCCCCCCAAAAGTCAAGTCCAGCCAGTGCAATCGCTTTCCACCCCACATCCCAAGGTCAAACCTCCACCTCCCGAAGTCGTGTCGAACCCCGAAATTATTGCCCACAATTGTCTATCGTCGGCCTTCTCTGCAAGCGAGGTCATCACCAGTCACCACCGACCAACCGCTCGAGGTCACCCAAACCAATCATGAGGATCCCAAGGTCCTCCTCGCATCTCCAAGATTCCATCCAAAATCCGTCCATCCACCAAAGTCCGGCCGCACCGCAATTTTCGCCAACAGCAACACCGTCTTGGATAAACCCAGAAGCCGCCCTCAAAACCGATGCCAGTCCCATCCATCCAACTCTGAGAGTCGCTCCACAACCGTCAAACATTCTCCATCACCCAACCACAATCACTGATCACCTCTATTGAACGGTCAAGCGCCTCTACTAGCCTGCGCAACACACTAGACTGCTCCGCAGCCCCGGGATCCCAGATCTGTCACAATGCCGTCACCTTGAAACTCCAAGCCCAAGCACCTAGACCATCCTTTGAGGCACACCCGGATCCCAAATCCATCACCACCCTGGATATTCCCTGCATCCCTTGCGTCGTCCCCCTCACCAACCAATGCCCTGTAAAATGCAGAAAAAACAGATATTTGCAGTGGTGCGTGTCTTCCGCCACCACCTTAAAGTCACCATCGCTTATCTAAATTTCTTTCTCCAATGAGCCGCCTTCGCCAGAGGCAACCATCCAGACACCATTCTTGAGATTTGAGTAGATTTCTTCCCCCTTAATTCCATCATCAAAACCATTACTTGTTTTGTCACATGCAGAAATCATTTGAAACTGACTAACAATAGAATCATCCGTACATATTAACAATATATATATATATATATATAAGATTATTATACAATAGATAAAGGACATACACCACAAATATGGATTCGATGTAATGAATATATCATCTCACCTATACATCTGTGAGACATAAATCATACTCAACACTAATTAAATTAATAGGATGTATATACTACACCTTTTTATGTTATATAGTTAATCTCTTTATCTTCATGGTGTTTAATTTTTAATTTTAAATTACTTGTTTCTTGTGGGTTATGATTGAAAAGTTACAAAATTTGTAAGTAATTATTTCACAATCTATTCATTATTCGAGATTGATTATGTTTATTTCTACCATGGTTAAATTTTTTGATATTTTTGTATTAAACCTACTATATTTTCTTCTCCTCTATTTATTCATTATATTTTCATGTAATATTTCCATTTTCCTCTCTTTGGTACTTAAAATGATATATAAAATATTTTTACGAATATAAAACATTCTTCCTCTTTTCCTAAAAATTGATTTTCTTTCCATATCTATGTTTTCTAAAATTGATTTCAAATTTTTTTTCACTATTTTTATAGGGTTGTTAAAAGTAATTTGTAACCATTACTATATTTCCAAAACATGTTTAAAAAAGAATATATTTTTTATTTTTCTGAAGAAGGTACTATTTAACTTTTCTAAAAAATGTGAAATGAATCTGTGTCTTATAATACTTAGCATGAATATAATTTTCCACCACCATGACCACTCATTTATATAAAGATTCATTTAAATGTTTATATTATAATTTTCAATGAAAATTACTTTCAAAATATTTTTCATCTTTATAGTTTATAAATGTTATTTTTTCATGTGAAAAAGTTAAATTCCTCAATAATTATTCCATATAATATTTTAAATGTATTTTCATCAACGATGAAAACCTTTGATGCTATAGACTGATTATATATTATTTTTATATTCCTCTAACATTTATACCTATATTATTTTCCCTAAATTTTATGGGGTAATACATTCCTTAGGACAATATCTCAAATATATTAACAATGAAATTTCCATTGATTATGATTTGAGACAATATTGTGTAACCCATAACATTTCCGGGGAACTCTTATGTTTTTGACTTTCGAGTGATTTCTTTTTTCAAATAAATAATTAGGAACATGTTATGATGGGTTTTCTCAAATAGACCTCCAATGCATTGGGTATAACTTTAGTCTCATGAGGTGTCACGTATGGGGTTATGGTGTAAACCCAATCAATTATTATACTTTTCCCACCATGTAATATTTTCTATAAAGTTATTACTCACTCTTGTATATATCATGTTATATGTTGCATCCACATTTCTTATCATTCATTGATCTTATGATACCATGTTATTTTTTGGTTTCATCAAATTTTATTACTCTTACGCATTATATTTTATGTTATTAATTCATACCTTTGACTCAAAATTTATCATTCGTTATCATTTTTATTCTATGATTGGTATTTTTAATTCACCAATTTTTTCAATGTATTCTCATAAGTTATCTCATGCCGTTTTGGTATATTAAAAGTATTTATGTGAACATTATGGATAATTAAATATGGAATTTTTATTTCGTTATGAAATTGATGTATTAAAAAACTAATCTTCCAAATACACTAGGCCTCTAGATCTTTGAGTTTTAATTAATGCATGTTTATGTTAAAAATCATGTAATAATATGTATAAAAGGCCTAGTTTTCTATATTCACAGCTTTTGTTAATATGTTAATGTTTTTAATTCATGATATACATCAATAAGAATCTCAATTCAAGGTACCAATACACACATCTACAAATTGATATATCCAATGAAAAATAAATTATTTGGAATTCTCATTGGTATGTCTATTCTCATATTCTCCTCTAGTATAGATTAAAAAGTGTGGACTTTATGAGAAGAATTCTTATATTCTGATGAACCCCAAGACCTAATTTCTTGCATCATCTATTTCCTATCAGAAAGATTTCATTCATAAATAATACATATATTTAAGAATCTTATCATGGTACTTCAAGGTTATCATCATAATTAGGAATATCTAAGACCATTATCTATGACATAATCTCTAAGGATATTATCAGATTATGTAGAAGAACACACATCCTTTTATAATATATTTAAAAATATTTATGATTTATAACATAAATATAATTGATATTTGAAATTAGTTTGTTGCAGAGAACCAACTCCAATAGACTTGCACATAAAATAAATCCATCTTCTAATAACATTCAGTCCATTAACTCACACACGAAAATCATTTTTATAGTAAAAAGGATATTTTTCAATGGGTAAACCAAGTTTCCCTTCTTGAAAACCCTTCTTATTGTGACATAACCCCTTTGAGAAAAATATATCTATAGGTGATACTTATAAATTATATTCATAATTAATTTATGTGACTGTGGATATTTAGTGGGGGGAAATGATGTAGTATTTTCACAATACAATTTGAAAATAGTATTATTACTAGGAACAACATCAATATTTTAGAAAATGTTACATATACACAATTCTTATTTAGCTTCATCATACGCTATATTATGCATGGAAGCAGCTATTAAATTAGCAACCACTAGATGCATTGAACTCTTGCAACTCACAAATCAACCATTAATATAGAAAACATACCCCAACAATGATTTCATAACATTATGATCTATCTAGATACTAAAATATATATATCCCATGATGATTATATTTTTATCTATTATATAATCAAGGTGAATATCCTTAGTACACAACAAATTGTTTAGGATATACTTTTCATATCATCTTGATAACATTTTATGATTCTCTAAGTGAAGGAAACATCAAGAATAGTATATAAAATGCAATACATGACAAAGAAAACCACATAAACATAATGTATTCTACTAATTATCTCTCTTTCCTCATCTCTTTAAAGATAAATTTTCTTGGAAAATTGTATACCATCTAAAAATGAAACCAATTCTCTATTTTATTATTCCATAATGAACGTATTGAGGATATCATTAATGCACATACCGTGTCTTTGTGTGAGAATCCACTTATATATATCACACATGATATTGATCAACAAAATATAAGTTTATTCACCTAAATCATTTTTGGGGAATATCTTTTTCAATAGCATATTTATTGATTTTATTTCTATTATCTCATTTCTAATCAATAATATTTCCTCAACATTTACTTCTATGAAAACAACTACACTTCCGATAAACCATTTATAGACACAAGGATCACATTCATTCATTATGAAACCAAATTCTCTTATGGATTCATCATGGTGAATGTTTTATGATCTTGATGAATGATTTAACCCATAATTTGATATCTGCAACTCTCAAAAATCCTTAGAAACACATGGAATCACCAAACTTTATGGTTTTTTCATATTGATATCCTTCATAAGTTTCCCATTAATGAAACCTATTCTAAAATCAATTTTACTAATATCATTATAATTAAAAGATATTATATAAAGAAGAATCCTAAAGGAATTTATTATTGAAAATTCTAAAAAGGATTCATCATAATATATTTTTTAATGTTTCTTGAACCCCTTAATAACCAATCATGTTTTATAGGTACTAAATTTACCTTACATGTAAAATTTATTCTTGAATACCCTTTTCACCCAATAGTTTCCACCATTATTTTACGATATACCAAATCCCATACATAGTTATAATACGTGGAATCTGTCTCAAAATTCATGGATTCATACCCCTGTGGAATTTGTTCACGTTCCATCTTTTGGGTAACTTGAGCATCAACATCATCAAAGTCGATATTTTTCCCACTATATATTTTAGATGTGTTCTCCCTCTCAAAAAAATACTTCTTGTATTAAAACTATTACATAATTTTATGAGGGGTATAATAGATTATATCCCCTTATATCATAGTTATATCATAATATAATATACAACATGCCTTTGGATTATATTTTGTTTCTAGATATAGTCATTTTTAATTCTCTAAAACCTCATAAATGACTGTGTGAAAAAATAGGTTTCTATCAACATCAAAAATCAGAATTAATCATATTTGACACTATATTTGGGACATGTTTAGTGTATGTTCCAAAATTTTTAATTCATATTATCAAAAGGATAATAAATGGTATTTATGATACATCATTGATCTCACCTTATCTAATAAGGTGGGGTTCATTTGTAAACTAAAACCTTTCCACTATTGTGTTTTGGGAGGTCTGAGTTGTGATAAAATTTTAAACTCCCTTATACATTGAATTTACTATTGGTTTATATATTCTCTACCACAATATGATCTATGTTTCTTTATCTTCTTACCATGATGATTCACTACATCATTTATTTATTCCATAAATTTCTCAAAGGAATCATAATTATAAAAAATTATGTAGAAAAATATGCATCTACTAGTCACTGATAAAAGTATGGAATTATGAAGATATGCCTCTAAAATTTTCTAAAAAGGTATGCACATGTCTGTGTAATCTAGTTTAATGATCTCTATGTCCCTTTAAACATTTCCATTTAATAGTGGTTTGGTCATTTCACCTTGTAAACAACCATGGAACATACTAATTGGTTTAGTTAAAAATAATCTAAAATCCCATATTGTTATTTTTTTTCTAGAACATCTGATTTACATGATGAAACCATTGATGCCACAAATTAGTGTAAAATTATTCAAGTGAACTTCATTCTTTGTCTATTTAAATAAATTGGTTATCATATTATATTCTATACCTACTATTATTGAAAAGTGTCCTACCATAAAAATGTAATCTTTATTAAAGTAATATGTTTTATTCCCAAACATGAATATAAACTTATTTTTTTATAAACTAGGAATAGAAAAAAGATTTTTTGTAACACTACTAACATAATTAAATATCATTAAAACTAAAATCAATCTCATTAGAAAAGTAAGTTTAGAGTATTTTATAAATAGTATAACCAGTCACACTCTATTTACAGCTCAATATCCCATGTCACATCTTAAAATATTCCTAAATATACTTGGGGCCCATATTTGAAAAAATGTGATCACTAAAAGTGAAATAAAATACCAACCTGGTTGAAATGAAGTGGTTTCATTTGATAATAAACATGTCTAAAGATTCCACTTACATCTTCAATGAGATTCATATCTTTATCCAATGTCCCTTCATGACACATGAATAACATTGTACATCTTTTTCCATATCCAAACATAGAATATTCATTATCATGGTTGGGTGATGCATAAAATACTTACATTTAGTTAGCCACTCGGACCTTTTTATTTCCCATAATTTTATTCACTATAAGGACTATAGGATTTTTATGACTCATTTCCTTATCCACTAGGAGAATCGTACTATAGGTTTCCAGGAGAGAATTTTCAATATTTTCCATAACACAATTTGTAATAAAAACAGAGAATCTATGATGAATTAAAGAAATAATAAGGTCAGTGTTATAATCATTGGGTAGCTTGAAACCCATGATTTTCAAATTCTCAGAATATCCAATCTTCTAGACTACAAATGGCTTGGATGGTACATCATACACAATATTTCCTCAGATATATGAATTAGATATCTCATAATTATTTTATCTATATTTCCCCTGATAAAGATCATGATGATGGGATAACATGGTATAGGCATCCATGTCATCCTTAATCTTCTATATCTCACTAGACATGGAAGATTAAAAGAGGAATTATACCTCTAATGAATCATCTAAATTTTTCTAGAAGGAAGTATAATAATCCTCAACAGCCTCTAAGAGAGATATTTATTAGGAAAAATGGTCTTCACTACATGGAATTTCTACACTTATCATAATATGATGTTAAATATCCTATACAAATCCAATAAATTTATTATCACAAACCAAACCAGAGTTCCCTGGAACCCAATTTTTGACCAGGATCATGGCATGGCCAAAAGGGTGTTCTTGATCCCCACAGCTTAGTAACTAGTTTTTTGGGTATCAATAACATACATTGGGAATGATTTAACCCATTATATAAACCTGAACATATACCAAAATAATCCACACAATGATTAATGACTAAATCCAAACAAGGAACAATGAAATTCCAATTCCATGTTTACAAATTTTTAATAAAATCAAATTTACAATAATAGAAAGGAAAATGATAAAATACCACAAGACACCCATATGAAAATAGGGAGATCATTCTCAGGACACCGTCACTAAAACCCGCACAAGAGGAACTATAGAAACCTGAAACACCATCATCGTACACCTTTCCTTTAACCGATTCAAACATAAAAAAATCCACATACACCCAAAGTTGTATTTAGGGAGTGAGCCAAATCCCAGTAGTATGTCACACAAGAAGAAGGCTTCCATGCTATAACATCAAAAGACAATTTAACAAGATAATTTCTATAAAATTATTTGAAACATTTCTAATAAAAAATCTAAATAATAACTATTTTTATCGTATAAATTTTAGGGAAATCATTTTTTAAGGTAACATTTTAAAGGAAAAATTTATTAATATAAAATTTATTTTAGATAAAATTCACTCTAGGTCCACCTTATGTCGATAGATAGAACCAATTTTCTTAAGTCATAAGAGAATACCATGGGTAAATCTGACTAATAATTATTATTTTTATTATAAGATAAGATAAACCCCATTTTAGGGGTAAGGGGGAACCCAAAAGACCTCAAAAACATAAAGACAATCAAAATCCACAGACCAATGTCCCATAACCAAAGAACATACGATTCAAATCTGCAAAGACGGTCCCCTCCCCAGCATCAAAATCACTGTGATGAGCCTCCACCTTCACATCCCTACATGGTAAGCAGTCCCGTGCAAAAATGCACGGGCACAGAAACGATAGAAAATTTTATACCCTCTCAAACATCCAATTTCGAAAATCCATGATCCGTGAAAGATCTTTTCTCTGAACCTCTTCTGAAGCCATCCTTTGAGAAGAATCAGATTCCTTGATCCAAGACAGTAGACCGTAGCACCACAAAACAATCTTACCAAGAGAATATTCAAACTACAGATTCAATGATTCAACCAACTCAACCAGTCACCCGATATAAAAAACCCGCATGCCAAATCCAAACTCTCGGCGCCACCTCTGAGACCCCACTCGAATCCCACAGCGAACCTCTCAATGCACCAGCAGCCACGAAAGCAACCCATAGACACAAAACCCTGCCCCCGAACCTTCACCGCACAGCCTTGAAAATCCCTATCAAATTCAGGGATAGGGCAAGGAGGCAGGCCAACAACGGTGGAATCGGCGGAAGAGGAGTCCCAATGTCGTAAGCCTCACCCTGGTTTACCGAGCCGGAATGAGGGAGGGTGCCACCAGACAGAGCCGGAGAAGATGGGGGTGGCGGAAGGAGAAAACCCTAGCAGGGGTGCCCCTTACGGGCTCATATTTTTTTGAATCAAACCAGCCACCACTCACCATTTCAATAGATCCACCATCAAACAGATCCACCAATCCAACGCAAACAATATAGAACATGAAAATCACCAAAATCAAACCTACTGAAGAACCAAAATCAAACCCACTGAAGAATCATATGAATGCCAAAAGTAAAACCAAGACCCCCCCCCCCCCCCCCCCCACGCCACTCCGAGGTCGACTCCAATCTAAGAACCAATGACGAGATGCACTAAGACCTCGCCTGAGGCTTCACCGATCCGACGCACCAGGGATGAAGAATCCTGAACCTCACAAGCCTGCACCGAACTGAGATGAAGCCGAAAACTCGCAAGGGCCTTCACCAAGACAATTCAAAGATAGAACCATGCTTGTGCAGTCAAATCTGGAAGACGCCACCCCATACCACGCTGACGTTGAGCTGAAGGATGCGGATGCCAAGCCACACGAGCCACGGCGGAGGAGGGAAGGGTGGTATAGTAACCACAATAACATCTTTCTAATGAATGATCTAATAGGAGGGGACACCCCATGGACCTAGTGGTCTCCAAACATAATCCTAGGTTAGTAATCATTGTAAGTGTCAATCATTTTATGTGAAACTAGGACAAGCCACTTTTGAATCACTAGCATAATCGATCTTTCTAGCCCACTAGATATCTGGAAATCCATTGTGCTCAAATTCATGTTCACGTGTTACACATCTCACCACTTTCACAAATCAATTCCATACATTCCAAGGAAATAATCAATTACATAAATAACTATGTGGAAACCACATTTTTCAATAAATAACCCACATTCAATTTAAACATGAAAAAACTATTTAAAATCGCTTTTTACACTACTTGAACATTCCAGGAAACCCATTTGACAACATCACAAGGAAGACACATTGTCAATTAATCCCTTTACCTAGTTGGATCGCCTTTTCAAATCAAGCATAAATGAATTTCACATTAAAACATGATTCACAGCATTATAAAATTGACATGTCAAATTAATTATGCACAACATAGAAGCCAAAATTCCTTAAAAATATATTTATTTTTGAACAACTCACTTCCACATACATTTTCACTTCATGTTCCTTTGAAAACGTGATTTTCATCTTTTAAACAACCTATGAACTAGTTCCACCAAACCCACCAATAAGGAATACACGAAAACATATCCATTTTCCAATATAAAATCTTTTTTCATCACATAGTCTTACCAAACCCATTAAAAATACATTTTCACCATATAAAAAAATTATAGAGCATGTAATCATTATCCATGAAAACATATCAAATCATCCAAAAATGTTAGATCATGGAACCACCTACCTCAAGTGTAGAAAACAACCCAAAATTAGTGTGAAACTGAAATTTCACAACAACATGACCCTGAAAAGGTAGGATCCATCTAAAACATCAATATAAAACCCTAATAATTAAAATTAAACCAAAAAGAGACTACTAAACCTGTTATCTATATAAAACCCTAAAGGGAAAGAGAAGAAAACCTAGAAATGAGGGACAAACAAGAGGAATTACCACTTACATTGAGATTCCTTGATGAATCGGGGCCAAATCCACCTAAGGAGAGGTGTCGAAAGAGTCTATGAGAGAATGGAAGAGGCTCCCATGGATGAAAATATCATGTAGGTTGAGTGGGAGGGGGATTAGTGTTAAATATTGAAATTACACAACCAGTATTTTGAAATTTTTAATGACTTGGTTAGGCTCATGGTTAGCCCATAGGGTTTTTCAAACCATGCGATGATCGTGAATACCTCTCTTCCTAAGAGGTACCTACCACACGATTATCCTACATGGCTTGACTATCCATGTTCAAGTCGTGTGGTATCTTCTATCTAACAACTCCAACCTAACGCAAGGTTACCAGGTTTGGGGCTCACAGTTCCCATTAACCATGAGCCAACTATGTGTCTCATGCTATTTTCCCCAAATTCCCGCATTATTCTCTGAAACTCAATATGGAACCAAGTGTCGTGAGCTACACCAAAGATAAATGGAATGGATACCTTAAAAATTTACACCCATCAGGTTGGGTTCCCATGAGAAAAATTTAGTTCCAACAAATAACCAGATCCAAAAGTGAAAGAAAAACCCCATGTGTAACAATTCTCCCCACAATAACAGTTTCCACCCCCAGAAATACACAATAAGGTTTGACCAAAACACAATAAACTAACACTACATAGATCAAGGAGGTTCCCACCAAACATCACACGAGAAGGAAAAAAAGAACACCATAAACCAAAACATAGGTTCACAAGTTTTAACTTGGGAGGCCAAAATGGGCCCCCATCATATATCTTTTTCCCCTATAAGACCACAACACCTCCGGATGATTGATCAAGAGGAAATGAAACATAAAAATGAATCATACAACCTCTCAAATAAAAAATACATCTGACATTACCAAGTGAAACTCAAACCACATCTAGATGAATACTTCCACAATTTTACTTCAACAATATTTCTGGGCACACTCCAGCCCCAATGTTTACTCAAAGAAGGAACATGAAATTAGATAGCTCTGAGCATGACTACCCACTTCCAAGATAACATGAGAAATGAACTTGTATTATCAACATGGGGAATACTGAATATATTCCCCAAAATTTTCATCAAACTATCTCTATTTTACCTGATAATAATTTATTGGAAAGATCTATGGTGGGTCTCCAACTACAAGAACCAACCAGAAAAAAATGACATAAAAAATATGACATGGGATTATTTTGGGACTTCCCAAAGAGACCAAACTCCCACAAAAAAAGGTTCCTAGAAAAAGCAACTCCAAATAAAATATAAAAATCTATGAAATTACCCATTCTCTTAGGATAAAAACACTCTTAGATCAGAACAATAAAAACAAAATCTAGTCTACATGGTTGACCACAAAAGGATAAGCGTGCATCCTTATGACCAATGAAGAATTTTCAAACTGTAAGGGTCACAATAGAGAAACTATTTCACAATACCCTTTTAGAAAAGTGGAACATTCCATAGTGAATAAAGAACCACATGGAACAAAAAATTTCTATATTCAATAGTGGAGAAATTTCTAGACCAGGTTCCCCCACACCCCACACGATTTTTAACTACACTCATGCTTCACTCTGGGACCTATGGATAGAGCCCTGATGTTTATATCATCTCCTACCTCACATTAAGGCATCAAAGATCTCTATCCAAAACACTTTATTTTTTTCATGAGTGACCACACAACATTCCAGGAAGAGGCAATGGAACACAACACCCCCACGAGTCTCACTTTACTCTAATATGACATTTTATCCAAGAAAATGACATAGAAAATTCACATGCATAATACCTTGTTCACCAAGAATGAGAAAAAAATAAAAATAAGAACACATGGAACAAATTATATTTAAAAGGTATAAATTCATAAATCCTGAATGAAGAACATGTTTATGTTAAAACCAAAGTTCTTGAAAGACTACAAAACCTCCACCTCTTCAATTGAAGGAGAACACGACACCTAAAAATGACACCAAAAATGAACTTTATTAACAAATAATAATTACCATTATAGGGAATTTAAACTGATCCCCAAACATCACATTACTTTTGTAAATGGGCATGATGACTTCTTATAACTAGATTCTTCACACTGATGGCACATCATGGTCACTTTCTTAGAAGAAACTGATGATGGTCTAAAGGCCTTTTAACACCACAACCAACACTATCAGTCTCAGGAAAAATTTTAATATCCTCACTAGAATTACCTTCACCACATCCAGAAAATACCTTCATGTATAAAGATGGATAACTTCTCCTTTATGACTCAGATAACTCATGAAAACTGAGGTTTCTTCAACATCCCCACATACACTCCTCCGTATTGAGAGGATCCACTTAACTGAAAAGAGAGGTGGATTCAATCTCCAAAACTCAAGAATAAATTATTTAAGTTGATCAACAACAGGGTCTTCCAAAGGTGAACTAACCTTGGATACACTTCAAATATGCATTGAACATTATGGAGGAATATACTAGCTAACAAGGAAATTGAGGATCCAATCATGGTAATCAATTGGATATAAATCACTACAAATAAACCTTTTACACATAAGATGGAACCAAATAAAAGGCTTCCCAAAACATTACTCAAAAGAAAGCATAAACCATTATCTCAAAGACAACCTATCAACAAGGACTCATAAGTAAAACACCAATTAAACACAAATAGTATTCAAATTCAAGATATATTACAAGATACATTCCCAAATCACAATGAGACACACCACAAAACTAGTAGTTATAACAAAATCACTTTTCCTCTTAAAATGTATATTGAAAAGAAAAAAAACTTGGTGGGTTTCACACTCACTAATGGTATCCCATGGAGTCTCACACATGCATGTTTTCATGCCAAACTGGGCACCCTTCCACTTATATCCATGCATGTGGTCACTCAAGTATAAACCAAAGGTCAAAAAAACATCCACACCTTTCCAAAAAAATAATCAAACCACATATTTAACATTTCAGTTTTTTTACTTCCTATTTCAAAAATGAATGGAAAGTTACAAAAGTTCACTAACCACAAAATTGAAAACCATTTTCTAGCTCCACAAATCATTCCATTCCATTTCCTCTGAAAATAAAAAAACCCTACTTTTCATTAATAACTCATTTCATCCAATTTAAAACAAGTTTACAAAATTCACATTAAAATATTTAATTTTTTCCAAACAATTAATTTTGAAAAATCACTAGTTTCAATTATAAAAACATAATTTTCAATAAACTCATTCCATCTTCAACTAGAAATTCCTTTATTAAAAATAAACTTTTCCCAAATCTTCCTTAAAAATAATTCTGAAAATTTATTTCACATCATTCCAAAAACCAATCCATTACTCTTAAAAAACTAGTTGTTCACAATTCCAGAATAAGGGTTTTTAAAAAAATTTGAAGAAGTCAAGAAGAAACAAAACAATTTATAAATGAATCTACTATTAGCAGGTGACTTGGCCATTTTGTTGGAATCCATATTCCAATAACACTACCATCATGGAGAGTATTTGTGGACTATGTCCCCACCACTACATGGCTTACGAGGCCTTGAAATCTCACAAATGCCATTAACCCAACTCTATTTTAATTTCCTAACACAAACAACCCAAGAGAACCAAAAGAAACTTGAATTTATATAGAAACTCAAGTCTCATCACAAGGTATGTTTTCCAGACACCCTACTCATAAATAGAACATAAATCCCCAAAATTCCTAACTGTAGTATACCCTGAATCTTCCCCATATAACATAACCCAAAAATAGTGTGACATCCTTTGATAAATTTTTCCTTAACCAAGATAGAGAGCTATAGAACCTAACACATAACTCGTCTCATGGAATGGGACTAATAGTGTTATTGATCCCCACAGGATTGAAACTAGTTCCTGAGTTTGAATAATATACCTTGGTAATTATTTCACCCATTATATAAACATTAAAATTTAACACAAATAAAAAACACAATGATAAATAAACCAATCCCAATATGGAAAAACAATTTTCAAATTCAAATTTTACAAATTAAAAAAACCAAAATAAAAAAATGAAATGTGAAATTATAAAATAATCCAAGACCTACATATGACCAAAGGGATATAACCCTTAAGCCGCCTACACCAAAACCTATATGAGAGGAACTTTAACAACCTGAACCACCATCATGTTACACATTTCCTTTACATGATTCAACTGTAAATAAATCTACATAAACCTAAAGGTGTACATAGGGTGTGAGAAAAATCCCAATATGATGCCACCCAAGAAGAAAGATTCCATGACATAAAATCAAAAGACAATTTAAAAATCTCATTTATGTAAAATCATTTGAAATAATTCCAAGAAAACATTTTAATGGAAACCCATTTTCATCATAACAATTTTAAGGAAATCACTTTTTTAAGGTGACATTTAAAAGGAAGCATTTATTAAGATAAAATTTCAATGAGATAAAATGCACTAAAGGTCCACTGAATGCCAATAGATGGAACCAAATTTCATAAGTCTCAAGAGATCACCATGGCTAAATACCTAAGAGTAATCTTTATCGAGTGGTACACTAGAAACACGTACATCGGTGAAGGGTGGAATAGTAACCACAATAACATCTTTCTCATGAAATAGCCACTTGGAGGAGATATCCCATGGGTCTAGTGGTCTCCAAACATCCTCATAATTAAATTAGTATTGTATGTGTCATTTAAGATAAGTAAAATTATGATAAGAAACATTTTGAGTCACTAGTATACAATATATATCCACCCCACCTGGATACCTAAGATCCCCTTGTTCTCAAATTCACGTTCAAATGTTACACATATCACCACTTTCACAAATAAATTAATAGAATTCCAAGGAAATATAAAATTTAATAAATCATCATGTAGAAACTCTCATTTTCTATAAACAACCCACTCTCATAATACACACAAGAAATCTATATAAAAAAGATTTTCATACTACTTTCACATTTGAAAAAACCCATTCGAAAACATATGGGTGGATCCCCTTTTAAAATCACAAAAAAAATCAATTTTACTTTAAAACATGATTCACAACATTATACAATTCAAAAGTATAATTAATGTGCACAAAATAGAAGACAACATGCCAAAAAATCTATTTAATTTTAAAAAACTCACATCGAAATACATTTTTGATTTAAGTGCCTTTGAAAACATGATTCATACATTTCAAACAACCCACAAACCACTTACACCAAACACCTAAATAAGGCACACACAAAAAAGTAGTGATTTTATTTTATAAAATCAATTTCCATCACATAATCTAACAAAACCAATCCAAAAAAAAAATTCACACCACAAAAATAAATCATAGAAAATGTAAAAATTAACCAATCAACCATATTAAATCATCCAAAAAATGTTGGACCATGGAACCAGCTATATCAAGTGTATAAAAATCCATAAATTGGTTTGAAACCACAACCACACCACCATATGACCCTAGAAAAGAATGATCTGACCAAAAAAATAAAATCAAACCCTAATAATTAATATTCATCCCAAAAGAGACCACCCTACCCACTGGCCATATGGAACCCCCAAGGAGATGAGAAGAAACCCTAGAAATGAAGGATGCATGAGAGTACAAACCACTTACCTAGAGATTCCATGATGAATCAGGGACAAATGAACCCAAGGAGAGGTGCCCAAGGTGCCAAGGAGATCTAGAAGGAAGCTCCCATGGCTGAAAATACCTTAAGGGTCGAGTAGGAGTGGGATTAGGATTAAATACCTAAAAAAATTGTTATTTGGAAAATATTAATGACCTGGTCAAGCGAATGGTTAGCCCACACATATTTTCAAACCATGCGTCAACTATGGAAACCTATCTACCGAAGAAATGCCTACCACAGAATTTTCATGCATGACCTGACTAGCCGTGTGCAATCTGTGTAGTGGATTCTATCTGAAAACTCTAACTTATCGCATGGTTACCTTGGCTCGGGTGCAGAATTTTCTACTAATGATGCGCCAACTGTGCTTCTCATTATATTCACTGAAGATTTTATATTTTTTATCCAAAACTCAAATGGTACCCTTGGGGAAAATTATAGAAAAAATATAAATAGAAGGAATACCTCAAAAAATCAGACCCATCACACCCGATTTCTAAGAAAAAATTTGACTCCCAACAACAAACTAGATCCAAAAGTAAAAAACAATACCCCATGTGTGAAATTCATGTAGGTGAAGAGGTTATATTTATTTAATATCAATATCAAGGATAATTCTGAGGTTGTGTGACTTTCAATTTTCTATAATGAAAATAAAATTACATTTTTGAAAAATATATTGATGATAAAAAATGTGGTGTAACAAATTTTATTTTATTCATCTCCCAATCTTTTATAAAATCACAATATCCCTCACCATTGTATTTGAAATATTATTTCATGTGTATATTCTAGTGGAAAATATCTATATTTCTCTTCTTATAATGTACATTTTGGCCTAAAATATTATTCAATGGTATTTAGGTAGGTGGAATTTCCAACAACAATAACTCATAGTTCCTTAATTAGTTAAGTGGACTCCCTTATCATGAAATCATAAACTCGAATCTCATCAAAAATACTCACCATGATATACCAATTACTTATTGTATTGTAAAACCTTGATGATACCATCATAAATTCAACCATTTTTTTAATTAAAATTCATTGATAATTGAAATCACATTAACATGGGATGAACAAACATTTTAAACTATGGTTTCATATTAACTAAAATAATGAAAGTATTTATATATATAATATTTTATTTGATGGGTTTTTATCTTCATATATAACATATATTTATTTCAAATGTTTATATTCTTTTAAATGTTATGTTTATTTTAAATAATTATTAACCATTTACTGATAAAATAACTAATCATAATCCAATTATTTAGTTCCATCTTGTAAGCTTATTAATTAATTTACTTTATGTGATCGAAAATACACATAAATACATTAAATTAAAAATTATCCAAGAGATGTACATAAATAAAATAAATATTTTTGAATTATCAAAATCATTACAATTTGTTAATTTATCAAGTCATACCTAAAACAAGTCTTAACACTAGGTGAATAACTCCTTGAACTGAGATTGGTTGGAGTTATAATATTTCACTTCTTCAATTTTGAACCTCATTGGTTGGTTTTACCTCAAGTCCATATTGAATCATCCCATCTCACATGAGATATCTTCTGTTACATATTCAAACTAACACATAGGTGAGGGGATCTTGGCATATGAGGTTACATAAGGAAACTATGGACATGTTGGCTTGTATATAACAAGTAGGGGATGATATTAACATCATAATTTTAATTTAATAATAATTCACATAAAAACCAATGCAATAATAATTAATTAAAATAAAACAAAAAAAATATGTTGTTGAAGCTCATAATCATCAACACATTAAATGGATTTATATTTAAATAAAATTATATTATTCATTTCAATGTGATATTCATTAAAAAATCAATGAATTAATAAATTTATTATCTTATTAATTAGTTCATTAATTTATCTTTATTATACATACAAATAGTCTTTAAGATTACTAAACACTCTAATATTCAATAAATTAAATAAAATAATTTAAGTTTAATTTATTTCAGTACATGGAATATACTAGAAGAAATAAAACATGTTCCCTTCTTCTTCTGGCTTAAACATGTTCCTATAGATTAACTATTACATGGAATGTTCTATAACATGACACAACATCTATATAACACATTCTTTTGTCATTATCATTTAATATTTTGTTAGATGACATGTTTCATATATAGTATGTTTGGATATACAACACATGTTATTTTAGGAGACAATCTATGCAGCCTTCATAAGATTAATGACTATATCGCATGTCTACAATATAAACTGTGTGTACCACTAGAAATTTCAAATGAAGTAAACAATTTATAGGATGACCATACACATTAGGTAATGGTAAAATTATAGGGAAAATATTAATAATGAATTTTAATACTATACATATCCTACTGAAATACTCATTGTGTAATATGTTTCGTAAAACCCTATCACACAACATGTACTTACGAAACATTCAATGTAGTTCCGTTTCATTAATTAATTCTCTCTCTGATTTAAATGAAATTATACTCCTAGGTACTCAATGTGTTTTCCACATGGGTAATAAATAAGTAAAACACGTATATAGATTACTAAAATCCACATACATCACAAATTATTGTGTTCCTTAATTTGTAGTAATTACATGGAATATACTATTTACCTACACCATACACTTACCACATGGTTTCTGTGATTCACATGATGATATCCAATCTGGGGTTATATGGTCGGTGTTCAAAATACACTCCATGTAACCTATTAAGACATGTACCTTCTAGCCTAGTCAATATGCAACATTTAATGGAATAGTGTACTATTATCCCTTATGAAATTGCACAATTTGTGTAACTCATTCGGTTGAAATGATCATGGGTACATGGATTGTAGTATTTAGTTCCATTTCATATATCGGTGTTATTCTAAAATAATCTTTGGAACCTCTGAATGGGATCTTCATTAATTATTTATTTATACCTCGCATGTTTTTGGTAATATGAAAGTGAATGATAATGATATATTGACTTTTGTATTAAAGAATCAGAAATATAAAAATTAAAAAAATTAATAATTAAATGATTGTATTTATAAATTATTAATATTTATTTATAAATTAATAAATGACCAATCTAATAAAACATGAATTTTATGAGGTGTAGTGAATTTGGTTCATCTGGTTCATAACAATGGGTTTTCATCAATTTATTTAGATATATCATTAGAACGTGATGAACATAACCCAAACTGATCTAAAGAAAATGATATTTTCACACACAATTTATAATTAATATATATAAATAATATTTTAATTTTCATGAAATTATTTATTCAATTTCAGGTCGGTTTTAATTTCATTCCATATTAGTTTTGTGATGTATGATCTAAATATAGAATCTCTATAGAGGAATCCACACATGATCCTCGAACCATAGATCATCATCATTAGATCTATGAGAGTTAAAACAGATGAAATAAATTTATTTCATCATTCATCATATATCCCAACAAGAATTACTTATGGAAATAATGGGGTTATTCTTTTTATCTTGAGTATGTGAGAGGTAGGTGGAGGATTGTTAATCTCATTTATTGATTTATTTCTGAATAATTTTAAATCTGGGGATTTAGAGATATCTCTAGTGAATGTGCTATTCAAAAAATTCATTATTTTTTTATAGTATGATATAAGTTGGTTTATACATCTATTTCATAGAATCATTCATTTCACAAAGTCATTTAACTACTCTATTACATGTTAATAAAACTATAATATGACAAATAAAAATACTATTATTATTTCATTGATGTTTAAATGAGGTTCTGAATACACAAAGTGTGTGTCCCTCTAGGACTATTTCTCATCTTCATTATACAATTTATCTTAAAGTACAAGATTAGAATCTATAAAAACATCATGATTCCTAGAGATAAATTCATTATAGTTTCAATTAAAAAAAACCTCCTGTGTATGATCACTATAAAATATTATACATTTTTTTCAATATCACATCAACCATATTCCATACTTTCATTATCAAGTTATATGCATCGTATATCTTTCTTTGACATTATAGAAAGAAACTCGTCAATAATATATATATAACCATAAACTTAATCCGACAACTCCATTCCAATTAATGGTCTTAAGATTGATACTTTTATTGACTCAGAAGGGATAAAATATCTTCTCAATTTATTCAATAATTCCATGTAACTCATGATACACCCAACATATTCTAAATATATAAGAGTATATTTCATTTAATATTTCATCAATAAATAAACATACATTATTTTTTGTACATATTAATAGTAATTTTAAATCTAACCTGAAGACAAAAATATTATGTCTAATTCTAAGAGGAGGGTTTGTTCTCATTACCCCCTCTCTTGGATATTACCATGTAATATCATTATGAAGGGAAGTATCAATGTCTTATCAACCCCTAAACCTAATACAATTCTTCAACTATGTCTTATAAAATAGATTTCTTTTATACATAGAAAATATATTTATTAATATCACCATATCACATCATGGTTCTCAATATAGAGGGGGACTACTATGATGTTTTGATGTGATATATTTTCTATGGACTCTATCGCATCATGACTATTATGAAAAACAATAATCATTTGATAAGGTATTTATTAATATCCAATACATTGAATATAATTGTAATTGAATTTAAATATTATTTGGTTTTATGTCACCATCTCCAATAATGATGGAAAATATCCAAAAGGGTTCTAATTGATAATGGAATGTATAGTTTTTTTAAAAAATAAGAATAATAAATGGTATAAAAAATTATGAAAAGTGATATTTTTTTATTAGAAAAATGATATATTAAACTATAAGTAATTAATGAGATGGAATTTTATTTTTCCAAAATTATGGGTGATTTCAATAAAATCCAGAAATTGAGATACAAGATTCTCGAAGGAAATATAGAAAATTTTCATAAAATGACTTATGAGGTGAAATATAATGAGAAAATGTTGGTTGAAGAGGAATGTTCTTTAAAAAAATTAGTTTGAGTATAAAAGTTATAACATTAATATTGTAGAATCGTCCAAATCAGTAGAGAAGGTGGTTTATGCGACTAAAATATATATTTTATTATCCAATAGATCCATGAACAATAATATTGTAGAAAAAATATTACAATAAATATTATTTTTTATTAAGAAGGTAAATATTGTATTTACATAAAGAAACAAACACCATGATCCTGTTATGACATAATTTTCATATGGTAAAAATGATTAGGTTTAGATGAGCAATAATTTTGAGGATATTATTTACAAAAACAATAAGGTAAAGGAGACTACTCTTAAGTGGGTGGATTTTTTTTATAATTTATTAGATTTAAAATAAAAAGAATATGAGAATATATAAAGGATTTGTTTTCCAACTGAGGACATTTTTGTTTGATGGATGATGTTATTTTTAAAGGATGCATGAAGAAAAATTATATGTGTTTTGAAAAAACATGTAACTACCTCACTAAAATAGAGGTCGTGAATTCAGGGTAATCAAGTCTTTATGAAAAATAGTTTAACTGATACAAAATCTAAAAGATAATGTAAAATTTCACAATATATTTGATTCCTTTGAGTAAACGTTTCTAAGGTGTTATTGAACATGATATACTTCCAGAAAGTGTCTCACCATGATACTAACATAGTTAAAAATTAATAAAAACCATAAATATATAAATATAATTACTAAAGAAAAACATATAGTGGTTTAGGTGTCTTATAAAAATCTAAAACAAGAAGTTCCATAGATATTGAACAACAGTTAATGGTCTCTCATAATAAAAAAATAAATATCTTCTAAGGAATACATACGCATGATAAAGTATACGTCACTATTAAAAACAATGAATCACATAATGTTTAATAATTTTTAAGTGAAAAAAGTCATTGAAAATAGTTTCAAACAACTAATATACTCTTTTTTAATTTGTTAAGGCACACTCTCTTAAGAGAATATAGGATTTATGATAATAGGAATTTGATGATTTTATAATTTAATCCATGTTCAATTAGGAATAATAATGTTGAACCAGTCATTATGGATGGACAATAATAAATTTTTAGTTTGTTATATATTTTTATTGATTTAAAAAAAATGTTTCTTTAAAATTAAATAAGTGAATGAGATTTGGTATATAATACATGTCTATTTGGGGTAGAAGAACAAAATAATCCTATCAGGTATATAGATGGGATAAATCTATTAATGATAAATCATGAAACAATAAAACCTTGTGATATGTTTCTAAGGTAAATATAGGGAACAATTGTCACCAGATTACAATGATCTAAGTAAATATTCCTTTTAAATTAGAACACTCAAATGTGTGTGTTCCGATGAGATTGATGTCAAAAAATGGGGATAAATATTTTATTCTATTTGAGGATTATTTCAATCATATAAATTATATTTACTTACTATTAAGTAAATAAAAAACAATCAAGTGGTTTAAATGATTTATGCAATAGGCCTAAAATCAAAGAGTAAGTGGTTCTAAAAGTTTTTTATCCAACAATAGATATAAATTCAATAATGATGAATTATAAGAATATTTTTATTAATTTATTATTTAATACTGTAATATATTTCCCCATAAAAACAAAAAAAAATTGAGTCATAAGGAAGGGATAACCATTGTTTAGTGTACATTGGATGAATCCTGTTATCATAGCATGGAACTCAAAAAATACATTTAGAGAAAAGAAATAATAGAAAATTCCTATATTTTCAACAACTTACAAATATAAATAAATTCATTGAACACATATTATGAAATTTGGTTTGAAAATAATCCAATTTATAATTGTTTTAAGGTATTATTCATCCCTTGTTACATCAATATTAAGCAAATTCATATAGGGAAATTTAATTAGTGAGCTGATGATGTGATATTTCTTAGATACATACCATACAATAGGACCTAGAAATGTCATAATAATAATTTTATATTTTTTTATTGTTATGGATGATCATGTTACTAAAAGAATATAATTTCCCATTAATTGTGATATAGAATAATCATTTATATAACATGATGGAATACATGGGACTGATTTGAATGAAACATTTTAATTAAAAAAATATCATATTGATTCGATATTTTACATGATATAAAAAGACCAAATCATAGTGTTAATTAACATTAAATTAATAAAAAAAAACTTGAGAATATAGAAAATATCCTTTGATATAGTAGTAAGGGTCTTCCAAATTGGATATGTTTGAGAAATTATAATCATACTAGATTGATTATGAAAATAAAAATAATATGTGTTGATAAAACATTAATGAATGAAGATCAGAACAAAGAAATTGAGGAAGAGATAAGATAGAATGGAAAGAATGAATATTGGGAGTTCATGTATTATCCCAAAAATAGGAATTTAATTGGAAAAAATGGTACATTCGTAATAAACATAATTATAATAGAGAAAAATGAAGGAATAAAATTCATTTTGTCTACAAATTCTACATTCAATTTGAGGTCATAGACTTTGATATGATATATCTCTAGTCATAAGGTATGAAATGATTTTTATTTTCCTTTCAATTCGTGATAAATGAAATTATAATGTTTTCTAAAATTATGTGATTTCAGTATTCATGGACTCAAAACATGAGTATGTGGTCTACACAAAACAAGTAGAATGTTTTATCATTAATTTTGTTAGTTTTCAAGTCTGAAAACTAAAAAAATAATTATATCATCTTGAATAATAACCACTATTATTTTATATGAATCCATATAAAAACATAAAGAACCTCAAATTAAATAATTAAAATGTAAATATATATATATAGGTTGATGATAGAAACTCACACAATATGATTTGGTATGTCGATGAAACTATTTTATTCAATAAATGAAGTGAATATATTTCAAAAAGTTAACACTAAAAAATTATTTTGAATAGTTAATTGATTTAGGACATAAAATTATTTATTTTTTCTAATTTATATACATATTAAGTTCTATCATTCCCTCACATTAAATATATTCCCCAGATTTTTTAAAGAGATTCAATATGGTGGAATAAAGAATGACCTCAAATACTATAGAACATAGGGGTATGTTATCCAAGGATCATGAACTAAAGAGAGTGGATTAAATTTAGTTTCAAATCTTGATCAAATAAGTACTTTATTTGATAGTTTTAGGACCAAATATTATGGTTCTTATGACTCCTTGAGTAAGAACCCAAATTAATTCCCTAGAATTACATATTCGAGCATTGAAATGGATAATAATTTACATAAAATGAACTATAAATTATGGATATGGTATTATGAAGACTCATATTTATAGATTTATTGATTTTAGGATACTTATTAGGAAAATTATTTTTGAAATCATAATTTAATGTCTGGAGATGCATTCTTTATTAGAGGAAGTTGATTAGCTTGTAACTATAAGAAAATAAAATAGTCCGATAAAGAAAAATAGGAATTTATAATTTTGTATCATCACAAGACACGACCCAAATAATATGGATGTAGTAAATACTTGAATCCATTAAGTTGGATGAATCATACCAATTGATTATTGAGTATGATTATCAATGTCCCATAAATTTTTCAACGAATATAGTGAAATGTTTGAGGTCAAATAATATTAAAATAAAGTAAAAACTGATTGAAGGGAAGATGGAATTTTGAGATATTAAATTCAGATATATTATCAAAAAGTATAAATTTAATTATATATTAATTAATACTCTAGTAAAGGATTAATTCCATCACTTTAGAGTGATGGTGGGAGTGAATTCGCTAACAAAATCCCTCTGATTTCATTGCTGTATTTTTTCGTATTTCATTTCTTTTCATTTTTTAATAAAATGGGAGAATATTTTTGGAGATATTATCACAAATTGTTAAAGACTATTATTTATTTAGGAGTCAATTAAGGGGTTAAATAGATGAGATGTTTCCTTATATTTTTTGTATGAGGTGTTTTTAGGTGATGTTCTGGAAAATATCTCACATTTTATTATCCATGTTGTGAAAAACTTCCAAAAGTATGATTAAAGATACCTTAATGATGGGGTTTATTGATTAACCCTCATGGATTGATGAATATTAAGGTGTATTTTAGTTGATCCCTATTGATACTAAATCAATATAAAAATTATATTTTCTCTAATTCTTGGAGAAATCTAAAAAAATCATTCTATCAAATGGTGTGGTGTTTAGATAACCCTCAAATATGAAATCATTTATTGGGATGAATTATTCATGATTTTTGAAAATATATACCAAATGTATTACTTATAAAAAAACTCATGGATGAGTTATAGTTTGATTAGAGTTGATTTTTTTTCAAAGGAGTGATTTTTTTCTGAAGATTAAAAAATTAAGCTACAATAGAAAATATATTTTCAGTTCTTTTCTATTGGAACACTACAATTTAATCACACCCAAGAATAATTTCAAAACACTTGATAAAGACATATGTAATATAATATAGTATAGTTATTTCACAAAACTATCCAATATATGATGATATTCATCCCCCAATATAAAGGACTAAACTATAATGATGGATTTCACACCAAAATCTATAAGCCACAAAAATTTAATATAATTATATGAAATTTTGGTTATAGGATCAAACCATATTTTCAATATTTACATCAAATATTTGGGATTGATATTTTATGGAAAATTAAGGATTAAGAATAATTATTTTATATTAATTAGCATGATAATTTAAATTCAGAAATGGTAAATGTTTTATAAATATAATTAATGTTTTTATGCGTGTTTAAATATTATTAGATCCTTAATTTTTATATCTAATTAAATCTATTAGATTAAACTAAAAAACATGGTGTCGTAACATGATTTATAATGGTCTTAAAATTTTTGAGATTCACTTGGAAAATTCTATTTAGAGTTAGTGATAGTAGAAAGACCACATGAAATAATTTTATGGAGGAGTTTTTTCCAACATAGAGTAGAATAAAAAAGGTACACATATGATCCAACCATGAAATAACTTTAAAATAAATCTAAAATATTTATTGAATTATTGACATTCATTTTGATCATTCTTATAAATGGTGTTTAGGTACGTATTTTTTCCCCATTCCTTTACTCTTTATTTATCAAAAAATAAGGATATGGGTATCAAGATCTCTATACTTGAATACCAATTATTTTTTAGTTGATAAAAATATTGATTGGAACCTATAAAAATAATATTATTACATATGTCATATTTCTATATATATCTCTATCAGTAATCATTAATAAATGGTTTCATTTGTTGATAATATTCTTTAACCGACACTAGGATAATTATTTCAAAAGGTGGATTTTTTAGAGACCACAGACTCACCCCCTCCTCTTAGTAGTTGTACATTTTTCACTTCATCCTTACAATGAATTTTTTATATTTATGACAATAATTTTTATATAATTAATTAAAAGGAAACATAATATATTCATATCATACTATATATTGTAATATATCATATAATACATTCCCATTATATTACATTATATGATATAAGTATTTTTATAACAATTATTTCCATTTATAAATTTCAATTATGTGTCAATTACTTCATTAAAATGTCATAATATTTAATATCACATATAATATGTTATAAAACACTATAAAATATCTTTTTTAGATAAGTATAAACTATTTTCAAGATTTATCATATATTTTTTCTTTTTAATTTTTAAAATAAATTTATACCAAAACAAATCACCACTCAAAAAAACTTATGTGTTTCCCTATATAACTTTATAGCATTGAATGTGATCAATAATTCCTAACACAAAATCATAATAAAAGAAACCCCTCCAAAAAATCATTAATGTTACTTAACCGACAAAGTGATATAGTGTGATATTTATCAAAAAATGGTATCTCTATGAAACATTATCTGATATGTGAATGTTGATACATCATGAATACTCATGTAATACCTTTACCCAATACACTTATTATAAAAAAAATTATTAATATCAATCACATATAGGAAAGATCATATATTCTTGATTTTTTGACTAAACACACTAAATTAAGATAAATATATCATTATTAAATCATATAAATATATGATCACATCAAATGATATTAAAATAGGTATATACATTTAATTATTTAATCTTACTCAATTAAGGCCCCATACACCATTCCCATCATGTCTGGGTTAATCAGCAAAAAAATCTCTAGTTAATGTTTGTTTGGTTTTGGTGTGAGAATTATTAAATAATTGGGTGTTAGAACTTTTATAGGTTAACTATTAGGAACAAATATTAGTAAAAATATAATGGATACATAACCACCTACACAATTATTTAAATATTCAATTCAGTATAAACAGGACATTAGATGAATTTTTTCCGATGTAACTAAATGGTAACAGTTCAAAGGAAGTTGTTCAGTAAAACCTGCCATAACTACCAGGTGTGGTATTGAGTAAGGTGTATTTTTAGATCCACATGCCCAGGAAATCCATGTTTCATTGGATGAAGTGATTCATATGAGAGGGAAATTACAGTTAGTGTGGTTGTTTTAGAGGGAGGGTATGAACTGTGAAAGTTATGATATATGTAAAAGTTATCTGATGATGATACATGATGACATTCTAGGTGGTTTTAAAAAAAAATAAGATACTTAATAAGGATTATAAGGATACATTAGAGTAACATTCACTATTCATTGGAATATATAAATTGGGGATGGACTTTCTTTAGGATTTTAGAGATTATTGTGCTCAATGGAGAGTCCCTCACAAATTCTATATGGAGAACGAGATATGTTGACATATTTTTCCTCACTATAATGTGTGAAGACATTAAATTTATATATAATGTGTCACTAATGACCTAGAGGACCAATTTCCTAGAGTATTAGGTACCAAACATTAGTTGTAATACTCTGGAAGTGTGGTAGACCGAAATGAGAAGCAGAGGGAAATAGGTCTGTGTGTGTGGTCACATCCCAACACTCATGGGAATCATAGTAGAGGATAATTCAAAAGTAGTTTTTCAATGAAAACAGTCATATAATTTTTTTTGTTGATATATGAAGAGTTCAAGAAATTGGTTCCCTTATAATTGTAAAAAATTTTCCTTGAATTAAAAATGTAGTTGTTATACTGTGGTTATATGACAAAAATTTGAACCACATGTTCTTGTTGTTGTTGTTTTCAAGTTTCTACTTCATTCATAAGAAATTTTTCATTATTTTTTTATTATAGTTTTAGTATTATTATATCGAATAAATATATAGTAAACTAGAACTATAATGTGGCATATTAGTGTTATGGATGGGTTATAAAGTCTTTTAATTCTAGATGTTAAGTATATAGGGAGTATGATGAGGATCAAAACTTCTAGTTAGACTTGTTCCCATTTATAGGCCCATAAGATTACATTAGGTATTAGGAATTGTGTGATTATAAATAATAAGATATGGTTTTTTAACTTCTATATGTCTGTGTAGAAATGGTTTTCTCATAATTAGTGGTGTTGTAGAAATATTTTTTTTCCATATGGTGAGAAATTTATCATGAGTCAGATATAGAACAAGGTTTGAAGAATGATTCGTTACTCTATTAAAGTGTTTTAAAAAGTTTCCATAATGATTTTATGAATAATATAGCAACATTATGAGGTTTTCTGGGCTTCCTAAAATACTTTAATGACTTTTTGGTCTAGTTAAAAAGTTCATTTTTCATGGAATAATTTCCTGACTATTGAAAAATATCACAATACTTTATTTATCCCTCAGAATTTTTAGATTCAATGGGAGATAAATTTTAATAATATGTTACTGTTATAAAAAAGTTATAGATTGATTTTTGGATAATGGAAGATTTGTAATTTGTTTTATGTTTGTTTTATATTCTAGGATCGTTCAAAATTTATATAGAATTATTATTCATCAAGAATATTAGTTTTTTAGAATATTTAATATTCATGACATTAGGAATTGGAATTATTGGAGAAGGTATATCTTGGGAAGATGGTGCATGACTCATTAGAAGAATTCGAAGGTAGATTTAATGGAAATTAATTTTTCTCTATTTCAAGTTATTGATTTTTTTTATTAAATAATTTTTATATAAGATAATATGATCTATTTTGAAAATAAATTTAGAGAGGTTTCACATATTATATTGTTGATATGTGGTGTTTTTTATATAAAGTGTGAATCAACCCACTTGAGTCAAGAAAAATATCACTCATGTTCTTACACTCAATAACAGAAAAAAAAGAGTAAGTGTTTGTTCCAAAAGTTCTTGGAGGAGGATCACCCATGACCATTGGATAAGTGGTGATTTTATCTAGACTAGGAATGGATTAATGGAGTATTTCATAGTTCTAGATTAGGTGAATGTTTAGTTATAGTGTGGTATTAATGTGTGGGGATTCATGGCTATATGAAACATATAAAGGGGAGATCATTGTTTTTTGGATCAAGACATGTGGAAGTAGAATTAAATATAGGTGTTAAAAAGTTTTAGAAGATAGAGGATCTGATATGGGTATATCAATGACATGAATATGAGAAGGGGATGGGGTAAAAACACATAGTATCATGAAATATATCTAGAATTTAGATGAAATGTGTACATAACCTTTCAGTAGTGTCTTCCTCAGAAGCAACATGAGGATTTCTTTTTCTGGAAGGTGGAGGCCCCAATGAGTTAGAGGATTAGTAAACTATGCTTTTCTATAAGGCTATTTTACATTCCTCCTTCATTGATAATTCAGTACAACTGTGTGTGTGTTGATTCCTAATATATATATTTTATATGTTTTAGAACCATAATTATAAAAATTCATTGTGGAATAAACTAGATCATGTGATGGAATTGTGGAAGAAATTTAAAAAAATAATATATTGTTTTTTAAGATAAAATGGTGAAAATTTATTTTGGGTTCACATAAAATAAATTAAAAACAAAAAACATTAATAGAGTGGATGTTCTAAAATTGAATAGTAAATCTAGAAGCATGAAAATTATCAATGGATAATTTATTTCATGAAAAGTCCACCTTAGGAGGTGTCATGATGTGTGTTCCAAAGATGACGGTACATGATTTTTTGGACCAATTTTAACATGATGATTATCTTGTGGACATAGATAATTCCATAATTATTTAGGGAATTATCTTCTTGAGATACTCAAATAATGAAATTATGGATGTTTTTATTCTATCATCAGAAAAGTCATCAGGATGTCAACTATGATTATTTCAACTTAGGAAGAGGGATAACCCCAAGTCTCAGGTGTGTTTCTTTACAAAACGTTGAGATAAATAATTTGACACTTCGAAATTTATGAAAATAATATTTATACATTCATAAAAATTTTGGAAGGTCTAATTTGATAAAATGTTGATTTTTAGAGGAGGATATTTAGTCTAGAATGTAGTGGTTATAACAACTCATATCTTTAATAAACCATAATTTTGCAGTTATTACATAAAGACACTCATAATAAAATACCAAAATATAAAAATTCATAGTTAATTTGGGAAATTAGATACATTATTCCATTACATGAAATTAGGATATAAATAAATTATTTAAAAACTTCTAAAAATTCCTTAAAACCCCATCGCTCTTCTAAAACTACATGGGATAACCAAGGGACATACATAAGAAAGTGATGAGCTATAAATCCAATTAAGGGAATAATTAAATCATAACATTGTGAAAGTAAAACATGTGAGTCAAGATGCATGTCAAGGTGTCATAAAATGGGTGAGAATCATAAAATTGAACGTCATTTGACGATATGAGAAGATAACATCAAGATAACATAGGAATTTGAAATGACATATAACATGACATCATAAGCATAAGTGAAGGCTTACCTATAATTCATCATAACATAGTGTGATTAAGTAAACTTTGATGAAACATATATGGTGTATTATGAGATAAAATCATTAATGAATTTATACTATGGTTATATAATTATGGTCCCACTGGTTACATTTATATCATATACATGATTTTTTTCCACATAGATCAAACAACATAAGAGTTTATTTCATCACTTTTTCTCACATGAATGATGGATGTGGTTTTAATACATTGAATACCCATTAAATTAGGAATAATTTCATCTAGGTTAATAACCTTGAGTAAAAATGTGGTTTAGTATTCACTACATATATTTCAAGTATAGAAACACATGGGATCAGTTTAACATTACAACAAGCGTACATAACATTTCATGGAATAGATTAACGAGAGTGAAAAGTGGTATCCCATTACATGGGAAAATAATAATATTAAAGGTATTTCTAAAAACATATACTGATGTGAAAATTTGGAAATAAAAAGACAATATATAGAGAAGGAACTTTAATAAACAGGAGAAGGAAGAGAGTTCATTTCCTTGATAGGGAACTTCTACAAGTATGAGAGGATCTTCTTAACATATTGGTAAAAATATAATAGGTAATTATAGAGTGAGATGGATATTAAATTCATACTCAATGTGTTTTTATTATTGAGGAGTGGATGGTTGGGTGGGTACTTATAGGTAAAGAGAGGTTAATCCATTCTTTCTATAGAAACATAGGTTTTTTTTATCTCTGTGATAAAATAAAAAAAACTAAACAATTTTTTCTCATGGTTTACACAAAATAGGGTTGGTTTAAAATATTATATTATTAAAACAACTATACATACTAAACTAATAACATTAGTGATTTAAAAGTGAGTTATTTTCATAAAGAAATGATTTCAAAACCTTAAAATATAAATAGATTTTGGTGGATTTGTTAAATATTCATAAAGTTTATATAATACTTAAGAAATACATCATTTTAAAATTTAAACCTATATTTAGTCAAATATTCTTTTAATATAATTATTTACATTACTTTTTGGCTATTATTATGTCATAATACAGTTCGTATATTGATAACATATTAAAATTTTACCCAAATATTCTATTTTATTAGAAAATTATAAAACAAATAAACATTGGCTATTTTTGATGTGGTGACATTAAAAAAATTAATTTTTTTTCAAAATAACTTTCTAAATATGATATTTTCACTTTTAAATAATAAATAAATATTAAATGAAAAATAATTTCTTTTACGACACTAACAAATTTATGACCATTATAAATTACATTGAGATTCATTAAACTATAGTATAATTTATATTTAAATTAAAATTATTACATAAGATATTTTTATTAAGATATTTTTTTAAAAAAATCATGAAATCCTCAAAACAATGTCTTAATTGAGACTGATATATTTTCCAAAAAATAAATTTCGATTTCAAAGAATTAAAATCTAATTTATATTAAACTAACTGTATCACATTTTGTAAAATATTAAAAAAATAATCAATATTTTATTAAAAATAAAATATATAAATTCATATTACTAGGGTCTATATACATATCCCCTTATTAAACCAATGCAATCTTTAAGGGTAAGGTGTGTGATGGTGTTTCTTTCATATGGTGGTTTGATTAATATGGTTTGGACAGTGATCTCAATAAGCTTGATCTTCTATGATAAAATGTTTCACTAGAGAATTATTTATTGAACCTTGTTTTGGGATTAGTCAATGGAAAATCCTAGTAATGTCACCTCCCTTGAATTCTTTGATAAATGGGATTCATAGGGTAATATCCTACCAATCAACACCATCACTAGTTTTTTTGGTGTAAATTAAACATTATAATAAAACTTAATATATAATAATCTAAGCTCTCATTTTATAACAGAAAAATTATCCATGGTTAATATGGTCAATGGAATTTTAAATTTGAGAAGATATATTTTATTACTAAAAACTAACCACATTAGTGTATGTGTATTTTATAACTATATTACATAATAAGGAATTTATTAATTTATAAAGAGAATATCATACTTAAAATATCAAGTTGTTACATTCCTCCCCACTTCATAAATTTCACCCTCAGAATTTCATTTGGTACACTAAAACTGATGTGGGTACTTCTGTTTCATTGCTTCTTTTAATTATCACGTTTCTTCCTCAAACTAGTGATTTTTCCAGAGTACTTTGATCATGTGTGTTGTCTTGTTTCATCTAAAATTGTCTCTATTATCTATGATATTTAAAATCTTATCATTTTTTCAATGATAATTAGCCTATTTTACCAAATTTGGATTCAATATATTTTATGGTTCTATTATGAACTTCCACAAGAGGGATACATGGAACACATCACGTACTTGAGATATGTTGGGTGGGAGTGATAGTAGATAGGCCATATCTCTGAAATAGCCAATGATATCAAAGGGGATGATGTATCTAGGAAAAATCATTCCCTTATTCCTAAACATCATGAATTTCTTCAATGGACAGATATGAAGAAACACCTTATCTCTAACCTCAACATCATGGTCTATAAATTAATGATTTTATATTGTTTCTATCGACATTTTTTGGATTTCATGTGATTTTAAATAGTTTAAATTTATCTATCTTAAATATTTTAAGATCAAGTATCATATGCCCCCACTCACCAACATTATCCATTTATTTTTCAGTTTGACACATATTTATATATAAAGCCTCATAATTTTCCATTTGAATACTATAATGGAAAAAAGTTCTTATATGAGAACTACACTATAGAATGGTGCTGATAAAAACATCCATGGAAATTCATTGAACATAATCTGAACATATACTATATAATTTTAATAGTTATAATAGATAGAGCATAGGTCTGTGGGAGATAATCAATACTAAAACTAATCCCTATATACAATTCTTGCTGATTCCTTCTCCAGAATGTCAGGGTAAACCTCAAATATAGATTAGATGTGTTGGAGAGTGGTACTACATGTAATCATTCCACTTCCCTTATATATATCCTAGAAAATTGGTCATGAGATATATCTTCAATCATTGAAATGAAATGTTCCACCTTTGTAAGGAAATCATATACAAATAAGATGGAGTTATTTCCTTTATATGCCATGGGGAGACCTATGTTGAATACCATGGCAATGTTTAACCATTTACATACTGGTATGGGTAATGGTTGAATCATATTTTTAGACCTATTTTGTTCATCCTTGACTTGTTGGTATTCTAATAATCGAGATAAAAATTCTACAATCTTCCCCTTCATTATATTCCATTAGAATCATGGCTTCAAATACATATACATATTATCAATTCCATGATGAATAGATAAGGGTGAACAATGTGAATCATTGAGAAACCTTCCTCTTTATATCAGATTTAAATGGGACACATATCTACATTTCTATCCATATAACTATATCTTAAAAAAAATTATATCCATAATATTTTATTCTATTTTCTATATATCCACATTGTGTTTTTAGTTCCCCTTTATCTTCTCAACAATACATGGTTGAACAGTTATTTGATAATGATATGATATCATTCCTTTTATGATTTCCATTTCCATCCATTTAATGTATAAGGATATTTGATTCCATTAAATGCTCATTTAGGATAAAGTTTCATGTTCCTTTATACTCAGATTGTAATGACTAGGGATTTTCATAAATGTGATTCATCTTAATATATGAATATACAATAAATTCCATAAATAAATTCCCAATAAACTCCAAATATTAGTGTTTTGGAGACTAGATACACAATCATGTTATTTTGTGAAAGTAATTAAACATCACCCATAAATATCTTCCCATTTAATACACTATGTAAACATTTATTCATAATCTATGGGAAAAGAAACATAATAATGTGTGAGATCATATTCTTAGTAAGGGTAAACATGAAAGATATCATTACAAGATCATATGAAAGAATAATATTAGAAGATGGTAATGATATTATGAATATAATTTAAAAAGATCATACCAAATCTATCATGGATTGTAAACATGGGTCAAAAGAAAAACCATTACCATATTAAATGTCATGAACCATAAGAGTGATAAATCATCCTTAATTAATCATGAACCATAATTTCATGTCATTCAATCATGAAACGTAATTTAATGTCATATAAGTGTGGAACCATTATAAATATAGAAACCAATTCACATTTCATGGTTAAAAAATTATACCATTAAATAAAAATGTATCAGGAACCAATACATATTTCATATTTCATAGCAGCTCAAGAATCATCACCTATTATAAGTAGTGGATCCATCACATCATCTTGTTTCCAATAGAAGATCAATAAATTAGGCTTATTTCCAAACATTATCACTTGAGGTATAAAATTCACCCAATACTCTTTAGTGATATATAGGTCAAACCCATTAAATAATCCATAAATTACCTATCCAAAAATATTAAAAATTTACTAAAATAATAACCCATGAATATAAATGGGTTTTATAAACATTTCATCACATCATAACCTCTGTAAAAGAAACCGGTTTTATAAAATTTTCATAATTTCATCATAGCATATCCTTTTGAAAATGAAGATGTATCATAATCATATTTTGATATAAAAAATAATCCATTGAGATAAATAATAATTTTGGTAACATTTAATCACATCCCTAATAAATCTTAGGTAACACCAAATGATATCATCATGGATGTGAAATGCTTTTGAAAGACTACTTGAAACATCTTTTGAGGAAAATATCCTTTCAACCTTGAAATAACTTCTTTATAATATAAAATTTTAATAAATATTAAAGAGAATATTTTTTTTAATATAAACTTGAAAAAATGTATGGGATGATTCGAATTATGAAGTGTTAATGAATGTATAAAATTTCATTCATGTTGTACTAAAATTTTATTCCTTTAATATTTTTTGGAGAAAGAAAAAACCACCTAATTATGAATATAAAAAGAATATTTATTTTAAACCATTTTTTAAAAAAAATTAAAAAAATTGAAATATTCATTAAAAAACATTATAGAATAGTTAAAACATTATATAAATAATTTTTATAAAACATATACAGTGAAGAAAAATTATTTCTACTAAACAAAGAAATAAAATAAACTTTTAATAAAAATGTTCTTTTGGTATCATTAATTATTAAAGAGATAAAAAAATAATGGAAAAATATGTTTTTCAAGTAATAACTGGATTATTAGAAACTTTTTTATTTCCATGATATGTAGATCATAATATATAATCATCGATGTCACTATAATAAATTATCCTAATAAATAATGGCATTGTCACATAAAAACCTTAACCACATTAGAAAATTTTAAATCATAAAGATTGTGAAATAATGAAAAATATATGTATATTGAAATATAAATAAAATTAATAATAATTTTAATAAAATACAGTCATGGTCATTATATATACCACATAAATAAAATTGGAGGTCAATATGGCATGTGCCTCGCAGAGATAAAAGTGATATGAAACTCGCATATGTTAAGTTTTAACTTCCTTCAGATAGAGTACAAAATCATGTATAATAAATATTTAGTTATTAAATATATATTATAGAAGCATAAAAATTTATATCATACCATATATGATTTACATATGACATTTTATTGCTTTTTTATTAACAATTCCAAGCTAAAATCTTGTATCCATTAATAACAGCTTCATTTTTCATGTTTGTTGTTGTTTAGTATTTTCAAACATTTAATTTATATTATGAAACAAAAAAAATAAATAATTTTAACCATGATATAAATATAATATATAATAATTATATAATTATTTATATTAATCAATAAATGTTACCTATTGAAAATGAATTAACTCATTTATTAAGACGGTAGGTCATACATATAAATGAATAATGTTGCAGTTTTCTGAATGTAATGAAGAAAGGAAAAGTAAATGATAAATAACCTTTAAATTAAAATTATGATTTCAAATATATCACATATATTCATTAACTTTATATTTATTTCCTTAAATGTAAATAGTAAGTGAAAAATGAGCCGCATCACTACGTGAGGCGGTAGTCCATCATACACACGAATGATGTTATCATATTCCAATGTAATAGAAAAATTACGGGACATGTTATATTATAATTAATGAATTATAATAATTTCACAAATATCATATCATATATATATATACTTTAAACTCATCTTTATATCCTCAATTTATAGTCGTGATAGAAAACAAGTTACACCAGTTCATGAGGCGGTGGTCCTCCAAACACTTGATCGACTATTTCATTTCCCATTTGATAGATGTGGATGTGAATTTCAGCCATTAAATTAACTTAATAAAATATAATTATATTTTATAAACTTATGTTAATATATCAGTTTAATTTAATAATATTTTAATTGGAGGGAAGAAGAAATAAAACTAAAATGATTGGTTGAGAACGCTACTTCTTCTTCAGAAAGACTCCTTAGGTTTCCACAAAAATCCTAAAACGACACAAAGTTTCATTAATGTAAAATCCCTCTTGATCTTATTAAATGTCTCTTTATATAAAATATTTTTATAAAATTTCAAATTCATTGGTTTTATGATATGAATTGTGGTCGTTACTTTTATAGTCATTGATCAGTGATCACATGATTAGTATAAATATAGGGCTTTAACACATCCAATTTTACTTAGACAAAGGAAGCGATGGCCTCATCCAGTAGAATTGCCTCATACGAATCCCATTTATCGAAGCTCGGAAAATAGGTGGCGTCCTTGGGATTCTCTCTTGACCAAGCCCAAGCTGAGCTTCACCATGTCAAGCTTGAACGAGACTGTCAACAGGATAAGTGGAAGTTGATAGAAATTACCACTCGAGCGATGTTATCTGAGCCTCCCCAAGAGTCTGTCACCATCGCATACCTTACCCTTAGGTCTTATGCGGCTGTTTTAAGGGGTTATGTAACTAATATATAGTACTATGTTCATGTAAATTATTTTTTTACATAATAATGAATATAATTTCTTGTCATTATTCATACATTGTAAATAGTTTTTAAAGTACAAACGGTGTTTTAAGTTATTATTTAATTAAGAAATCTATTTTATTAAATTAAGGTATTTTTTAATTAAATAATATTTTAATAAAATATTATTATTATTATTAGATTAATTTTATTATATATAAATGACCATGTAATTGTATGAATGCAATTATAATTTTTATTAAGGTTTGAAAGCCATTTTTTTCAAAACCAGTGAAATTTTGATAAATGTCGATTTTTATTTTAAAAGTGAAAATTAAAATATTTATAAAATTATTTAGATAAAATAAATGTTATTTTTGGAATCAATATGTTGAAATTTTCCAACGGTTAATTTTTCATAATTTTCTGAGACAGTCAAATTTTTGAGTAAAAATTAAAAATAATTTAAATATATAATGTGTTTTATGACATCATAATGACCCAATAGTGATGTAATAAAATACTATAATCTTTATGTTCGGCCAATATATTTTTTACCATTAAAATAATGCGATTTTGGGTTTGTTTGGCTTACTTTTCAAAGCATTAATGGACCACTCAAGACTTATTAAACACCTTGTCTTTTCAAGTTAATTTCCATGGGAGTGTGACTCACCTCCACATAAGCAACCCTATTATTTTAAGAAGTTAGGACCTTGGCCTTATAAAATATTATTTTTATCTTCCCTTTTCCAAAAACCATGATCAAAAACCACGGTATGGTTTGTGGTTTGGATTAATTTAATATAAGGGGTCCCAAACCTAAACAACAAAGAATTCCCTCACCTTTCCTATATAAACCCACCCAAGATCCCACTTCCTCCTGACTCAAAGCCTTTAGAGTTCGTAAAACCTCTTCCCTACTCTCTCTAGAATCCTCCCAAGGTACCCCAATCTCCCAAGAAGCCTCTCACAAGCCACTCTCTAGCCTATGGAAGTACACTTCCAAGGAAGGATTTTTTCTTCCTTTCTCAATTTTGTCCAATTTTCATTAAGTTGTTTTGCCCTTTTAATTTAAATTATGAATGTTGGGGTATGGTTTTGCACCTCCCTCGTACTTCCCTCTTTATTTTTGAATGATGTTAGACCACTTTATCTCTCATTAAATTCCTCCCATGTACACCTGTTAGTATGCCGAAATTCCGAAAGGAACTTCTCTCTCCTCTTTTACATTCAAGCAATACTTTTGTATCATGAATCTAAGTTCCACTATAATTGTTGGGACATGTATATATATGACCTTTTTACTGTCCATTACATTTAAATATTATGAGAAACCCCTTTATCTCTAATCAACTATTTTTATGAATTTTTATGTCACGCCGTTACGCTGCCAAAATCGCATCGATTTTCTAAGCCAATGTCATTGTGTAGTGAATACCATGACCATTCCTCCATCAAGGGTATTCACCTTTATTAACATTTAATTATTGATTATAAAGTTTCATGTTTTAATTCCACATTCCTTTATCATGGAATAAATGATTATGTTTTATGAATCCATGTTTTATGATCCATGTGGCACACTTATGCATGAAATGAAATGTTTAAGAAGGGTGCGCCCTTATAGCGCTCCAATGCATTGGGTAAAGTATAGTATCATGATACGTCATGTTCAATGAGTGTTGACTCATGCTAATTAAAGTGAAACAATGGTTTACTCGTGCTTTATGTGCAATGAGGATTTACTCATGCTCCATGTGCAATGAGCCTTGGCTCATGCTAATTCCATGTTAAGTGTTGTTGCCACATTTCCATGTTATGATTATCATGATTTATCATTCCTTTATGTTCATGTTTTTCTTATGCTCTATTTATATTCCTATTTTCTAACATGTATTGTACTCCTCATGTTATTCCATGTGTACTCCCTTACTGGGCTTTATAGCTCACCCTTTTCTTATGCATGTCCTCAGGTTATCCCATGCAATGCTAAGTACAAAGGAATGTAGTGGTCATGTAAAGGAAGTTTTCAATAAAGATGTTGTATTTCATGTTTTAAGTTTTTATGTAATGATCCTAAGCCCCAAAGACACTAAACCTCTCGATCTTCTTTGTTGTATCAAGTGAAGTTTTATGTAATAAATCATGTTTAAGTTGTAATAAAAAGTTGGGTTGTCATAGTTGGTATCAGAGGATAGGTTTGGTTATTTTTGGGATTAGGATTAGAAAACCCTAGTAAAGCCTTAGATACAAGACTAAGTACAATAAAAACATCCCTAAGTTTTGGTGAGTATTGAGTAAGTGGGTTATCAATCAAATATATCCCTGTCTGGATACGAGCAGGTAAAGGCGGCTCTGGCACAGATGTATCCTAGGGGTAAAACCCGAAAACACCCCTTTGAGCTATACTCGAACGAGAACTGGTGCACGACAACGGGCCTTGCTGCACTCTTGGTTACGACACTCCCGAGGGATATTCTTTGGTAAATTCACAAGCTTAGTATGAACCCTTATTAATGTAATTAAAAAAATACCCCTAAGAATATATGTTAGAAAGTAGATCATGAAAAGCCTAGATTGAAGCCTATAGACTCATGAGTTAAGGAAATGAAAGTTTATTTATAAGTCATCAACTTTTGTCTTTGGATTACCCTTTATGTTTTACCCCTAACAGTCCTTTTATTCCATCCAATGGCTGGTAATAGGAGGACTCGGGCTAACAACCGATGTGAAGATCAGTGTGATGACTGTACTAATGGGATGCCCAATCCAATGGGAGCGGGAATCGCGAACTTTGTCACGCTTCTCTCTCAGCTAACTCAAGCATTGAATAGAAAAACAGGTCAAGAGGAACATCCAAACCCCCCTAAGAAAGAACAAGTCGCTATCGAGAGCTTCATGAGACAAAGGACTCCTACTTTTAGTGGATCATCTGATCCCATGATCACTGAACAATGGATCAACTCCATTGAAAAGATCTTCTCCATCCTTCAATGTTCTGAACAAGAGAAGGTTCTCCTGACAACTTATCATATGGAGGGTGAAGCTGATCAATGGTGGACGTTGATCAAAAATACGAAGCCTGAGGAGGAGATCGAGGTGTTGGAATGGAAGGATTTCCGGAAGATTTTTTTTGATAAATATTTTCCACGCACCCTCCGGCTTAAGATGGAAAGGGACTTCCTTTCCCTCAAGCAAAAAGATGAAGAATTTGTTGAAGCGTATGAGGAAAACTTCACAAGGCTTTCACGATACGCTTTCGGCTTTGTCGTTACCCCCGAATGCAAGGTTTACCGCTTCTTTGGCGGGCTGAAGCCTAGCATGTGGAAATCATTAGTGATCTGTGACTTCGACAGCTATGAGGAAATTGTCTGATGTTCCCTCAAGGTCGAAATGGAGATAGGAGAATCACAAGGGTATCATGGGAATAAGAAGCGTAAGGTGGACTTGAATGTTGGTGGGATGATGGATAAATCCAATGATGCTAAGAAGATCCAGAACCCCACTTGCCAAAAGTACGGAAAGAAGCACCCTGGAAATTGCCTTAAGGGGACAAGGAAATGCTTCAGGTGTGGAAGAGAAGGGCACCTAGATATTAACTATCAGCAAGAAAGACCCGCGGCTGCGACAGAGGAGAGGAATGCTCTGTTCGAACCTCAACGCGTTGTTCAATGATACAAATGCAAAGAACCGGGTCATTTTGCAAATATTTTCCCTAATCCAAGGGTTTTTGGAGATAACCAATAACCTCCAAGGCAGCAAGGAAGATATTTTTCCATCACTTCTGCCGAAGTGAACCCCGAAAACAAAGTGGTGACAGGTACGCTAGTTATTCATTCAAGAATAGTGAACGTACTTTTTTATTCAGGTTCTACGCATTCTTTTATATCTCGAAATTTTAGTAGAACAATCCCAGCACCACCACAAATCATGGAAGTGAAGATGTCGGTGAGTACGGAAAATGGGGCAATCATTACATCCCATGAATATAAGTCCTCCCCTATTATAATATGTGGATTTAATTTCCCAGCGAACCTCTTCATACTCCCTCTGGTTGAATTTGATGCAATTCTTGGCATGGATTGGCTTTCCTTATATAGAGCCAACATAAATTGTCGGGAGAGGGAAATCACACTCCATATGGAGAATCAACCCCCGATTCTTTACAAGTGTAAGGAGGAAGATGAATCTCCTTTAGATCCATCATCTCAAGCATGGATATTACTGCCTTATGAGCATGCATATCTGGCTCAGATGATTGAGTCCAAGGAAGAAACCATCCTTGAATAAATTCCTATTCTTAGGTAATTCGCTGAAGTGTTTCCCGAGGAACTGCCTAGTCTTCCTCCTAGAAGGCATGTTGAATTATTAATTGAACTTATACCCGGGGCTTTACCAATATCCAAGACTCCATATAGAATAGGTGTTGTAGATCTTGAAAAGATGAAGAAACAACTATAGGAGAATCTGGATAAAGGGTTTATACACCCAAGTGCTTCACCATGGAATGCACCAGTCCTCTTTGTCAAGAAGAAGGATGGGTCAATGTGGCTTTGCATCGATTATTGTGAACTTAACAAAATCACGATAAAGAACAAGTATCCTCTCCCAAGAATTGATGACTTGTTCGATCAGCTACGTGGAGTACAATTCTTCTCCAAGGTATATTTTCTGTCTGGATATTATCAAGTAAGGGTGGATAAGGAAGATGTCCCCAAGACTGCTTTTCTTACAAGATACGTGAACTATGAATTCATAGTAATGCCTTTCAAACTCACCAATGCTCCATAAATCTTCATGGACTTGATGAATAGAGTCTTTAGAGATTACCTAGAAAAATTTGTGGTAGTCTTTATAGATGATATTCTAATATACTCCAAAACCAAGGAGGATCATGAGGAGCATTTAAGAACTATACTAGAGACTTTGCGCAAGGAGAAGCTCTTTGAAAAGTACAGAAAGTGTGAGTTCTGGTTGAAGGAGGTCTCATTCTTGGGCCATATCATCACAAGAAATGGGATATATGTGGATCCCTCCAAAACATATGCAATTGAGGGATGGTTGAGGCCAACATTGGTAATAGATATCCATAGCTTCTTGGAGTTAGCTGGATATTATCGATGATTTGTGAGAAATTTCTCATGATTGTCCAACCCTCTTACCAAGCTAACTCGAAAGGGAGTAAATTTTTCTTGGAGTGATGAATGCGAAGAAATCTTCAAGGAGTTGAAAAGGAGGCTTATCACTGCGATCGTGCTCACTTTACCCACAAGTGGGGAGCTTTTTGTGGTATTCAGTGATGCTTCGAAGAAGGGATTAGGATGTGTGTGGAGGCATAATAATAAAGTAATATCCTATGCCTCAAGGAAGTTGAAAATCCATGAGCGAAACTATCCAACACATGATCTAGAGTTGGAGGCGGTGACCTTTTCCTTCAAAATCTGGCGGCATTATCTCTATGGAGAGAAATGTGTGATATATACTGACCACAAGAGTCTTAAATATATATTCACACAGAAAGAGATTAATATGCGCCAGAGAATATGGATAGAGCTCATCAAGGATTATGACTATTCAATCCATTACCACCCTGAGAAAGAAAACAAGGTGGCAGATGCCCTAAGTAGAAAGGATCCAGAGATTCTATCAATGATGAGAATTGAGAAGGATTCATTCTTCTTAGACTTGATAAATATGGACATGGGAATCATAGAGAAGGGAACATCATCAATCCTTTCACAAATTATTTCTCAACCATCTCTTTTGGAAAGGTTAAAGGATGCTCAAAAGGATGATGTGGGAATTCAAGAAAAAGTGGGAGCTATCGAAAAAGGTAAATCCTCAAAGTTTAATGTTAATGAATAAGGAATTGTGCGGTTTGGGAAAAGACTATGTGTTCCATCAAGTCCGGAGCTGAAGAATGAACTTTTGGATGATGCACATAGTTCAAATTTCTCTATTCACCCAGGGAACACAAAGATTTATCGAGATCTCCGAGAAAACTTTTGGTGGGATAATATGAAGAAGGAGATTTATAAATATACATAAAAGTGCCTGGTGTGTCAGTAAGTGAAGACAGAGAGGCAGAAGTCTAAGGGGATGATGAAACCATTGCCCATACTAGAATAGAAATGGGAAAACATCACCATGGAATTTGTCATTAGACTTCCGAGGACATCCAAAGGAAACAATACAATATGGGTTTTTGTGGATTGTCTTACAAAGACTGCACACTTCATTACTATTCAGGATGATTTCTCATTGGATCAACTAGCACGAATATATATCAGGGAAGTGGTAAGGTTGCATAGAGTACCACAATCTATTGTGTCTGACCGAGATCCAAGATTCACCTCTAAGTTTTGGAAAAGTCTTCAACATGATTTGAATACTGAACTAAACTTTAGTACGGCCTATCATCCTCAAACTGATGGCCAATCTGAGCGGACTATCCAAACACTTGAGGATATGTTGAGAGCGTACTCAATGGACTTTAAAGGAGGATGGGATCAACATCTTCCTCTGGTTGAGTTCTCTTATAATAACAGTTTCCACTCGAGCATCCAAATGGCACCATATGAAGCCCTGTATGGGAAAAGGTGCATAACACCGGCATGTTGGGATGAGGTCGGTGAACGTAAGCTTCTTGGACCAGAAATGGTCAAGGAAATGGTGGAGAAGTTGAAAACTATTCAGCAGCATATCAAGGCATCCCAGAGTCGATAGAAGAGTTATGTATATAATCATCAACGAGACCTTGAGTTTAAAGTTGGAGACATGGTTTTTCTACGCATATCTCTGTGGAAGAAGGTCATGAGGTTTGGAAAGAAATGGAAGTTAAGTCCAAAGTACATCATCCCCTTCGAGATTCTTGATCGTGTCGGGGTTGTGGCCTATTGACTAGCACTTCTACCTACTATGGCCAAATTACATGATGTATTTCATGTATTCCTCTTAAGGAAGTACATACAGGACCCTTCACATGTACTCTCTTCTGATGTGGTACAATTGGAAGACGATCTTTCTTATGAGGAGAAACCAGTGAAGATCTTAGATCATAGAGAAAAAGTTCTATGAAATAAGACAATGCCCCCCCCCCCCCGTCAAGGTGTTGTGGAGAAACCACAAGTTTGAAGAAGCAACTTGGGAATAAGAGGAAGTGATGAAGCTAAGTTACCCACATCTGTTTTAGTGTGGGAAAAAGGAAAATTTTGAGGGCGAAATTTCTTAAGGGGGGAATATTGTAACAACCCAAAGTTTCATTAATGGAAAATACCTCTTGATCTTATTAAATGTCTCTTTATATAAAATGTTTTTAGAAAATTTCAACTTCATTGGTTTTATGATATGAATTGTGACCGTTAATTTTATAGCCATTGAGCAGTGATCACATGATTAGTATAAATATAGGGCTTTAACACATCCAATTTTACTTAGAAAAAGGAAGTGATGGCCTCATCCAGTAGAATTTCCCCATACGAAGCCCATTTATCGGATCTCGGAAAAGAGGTGGCGTCCTTGGGCTTTGATCTTGACCAAGCCCAAGCTGAGCTTCACCATGTCAAGCTCGAAGGAGACCGTCTATGGGAGAAGTGGAAGTTGATAGAAATTACCACTCGATCGATGTTATCCGAGCCACCCCAAGAGTTTGTCACCATCACACACCTTACCCTTAGGTCTTATGCGGTTGTTTTAAGGGGTTATGTAACTAATAAATAGTACTATGTTCATGTACATTATTTTTTTATATAATAATGAATATAATTTCTTGTCATTATTGATACATTGTAAATAGTTTTTAAAGTAAAAATGGTGTTTTTAGTTATTATTTAATTAAGAAATCTATTTTATTAAATTAAAGGATTTTTGAAATAAATAATATTTTAATAAAAAATTGTTATTATTATTTTTATTAGATTAATTTTATTAAATATAAATGATCATGTAATTGTATGAATGCAATTATAATTTTTATTAAGGTTTGAAATCCATTTTTGTCAAAACCCGTGAGTTTTTTATAAATATCAGTTTTTATTTTAAAAGTGAAAATTAACATATTTAGAAAATTATTTAGATAAAATAAATGTTATTTTTGGAATTCGGACATCGAAATTATCCAACGGTGAATTTTTCATAATTTTCTGAGATAGTCAAATTTTTGAGTAAAAATTAAATCCTTTTAAATATATAATGTGTTTTATGTCATCATAATGACCCAATAGTGATGTAATAAAATACTATAATCTTTATTTTAGGCCAATATATGTTTTACCATTAAAATAATGTGAGTTTGGGTTTGTTTGGCTTACTTTTCAAAGCATTAATGGACCCCTCAAGACTTATTAAACACCTTGTCTTTTGAAATTAATTTCCATGGGAGTGTGACTCACCTCCACATAGGCAACCCTAATACTTTAAGAATTTAGAACCTTTTCCTTATAAAATATTATTTTCCTCTTCCTTTTTCTAAAAAACATGGGAAAAAACCATGGGATGGTTTGTGGTTTGGATTAATTTAATATAAGGGGTCCCAAACCTAAATTATAAAGAATTCTCTCACCTTTCCTATATAAACCCACCCAAGATCCAACTTCCTCCTCACTCAAAGCCTTTGGAGTTCATCCAACCTCTGACCTAATCTCTATATAATCCTCCCAAGGTGCCCCAATCTCCCAAGAATCCTCTCACAAGCCTCTCTCTAGCCTTTGGAAGCACACTTCCAAGTAAGGATTTTTTTCTTCCTTTCTCATTTTTGTCCAATTTTATTTAAGTTGTTTTTCACTTTTAGTTTCAATTATGAATGTTGGGGTATGGTTTTGTACCCCCCCCCCCCCCCCTCATACTTCCCTCTTTATGTTTGAATGATGGGATACCCCTTTATCTATCATTAAATTCCTCTCATGTACACCTGTTACTATGCTGAAATTCTGAAAGGAACTTCTCTCTCCTCTTACATTCAAGCAATACTTTTGTATCATGAATCTAAGTTCCACTAAAATTGTTGGGACATGTATCTATATGACCTCATTATTGTCCATTACATGTAAATATGATGAGGAACCCCTTTCTCTCTCATCAACCATATTTATGAATTCTTATGTCACGCCGTTACGCTGTCAAAATCGCACCGATTTTCTAAGCCAATGTCATTGTGTAGTGAATACCATGCCAATTTCTCCATCAAGGGTATTCACCTTTATTCACATTTACTTATTGATTATAAAGTTTCATGTGTGAATTCCATATTCATTTATCGTGGAATAAATGATTATGTTTTATAAATCCATGTTTTATGATCCATGTGGCACACTTATGCATGAAATGAAATTTTTAAGAAGGGTGTGCCCTTATAGCGCTCCAATGCATTGGGTAAAGTATAGTATCATGATACATCATGTTCAATGAGTTTTGAATCATTCTAATTCAACTGAAATGAGGGTTTACTCGTTCTTTATGTTCAATGAGGATTTACTCATGCTCCATGTGCAATGAGCCTTGGCTCATGCTAATTCTATGTTAAGTGTTGTTGCCACATTTCCATGTTATGATTATCATGCATTATCATGCCTTTATGTTCATGTTTTTATTATGATCTATTGATATACCTATTGTCTAACATGTATTGTAATCCTTATGTTATTCCATGTTTACTCCCTTACTGGGCTTTATAGCTCACCCTTTTCTTATGCATGTCCTCAAGTTATCCCATGCAATGCTAAGTATGAAGGAATGTAGTGGTCATATAAAGGAAGTTTTCAATAAAGATGTTGTATTTCATGTTTTAAGTTTTTATTTAATGATCCTAAGCCCCAAAGACACTAAACCTCTCGATCTTCTTTGTTGTATCAAGTGAAGTTTTATGTAATAAATCATGTTTAAGTTGTAATAAAAAGCAGGATTGTCATAAATCCTTCCTAGGATGGATTCATTATCAAAAGGGACAATAAAATGTGATAATTTAATTAAGTAAAGTATTTGGGTAGGAATTTTCTAAACCAATATGTATTAGAAGTCTGAATCGTAGATTATATGGCATACAGTTTTGTAAGTAGGGGAGAGGACACACTAGGAATTTTTGAAATGAAAAAGATTTTACCATATTTTAAACATGAAGAAGTAACCAAAATGGCACATTAGAGAACATTAGACGAGTTAAGGTTTATATATGGTCATAAAATAGGATTTATACATGTTTTTAGGTAATTTCACCCCTTATCTTTTTAGCTTAACCCCCTGTAATCCTATTCTAACCTCAACTATGGTAATTTAATTTTAATATTTTTATAATTCATTTTCAAAAAAATTAAGTTTTAATTATTAAAAAAATTATTTATGCGTTTTAAAAATATGTAATATATTTTTTTAAATTACATTCACAAAATTGTCAAAATTTAATTTAAAATTATACTCATAGATGCAGTGAAAATTGGTTTTCAAAGAGATGATTTTATTTAGTATATAATGTTTTAATATCAAAATTCATCATGAATTATGTTAAAATAACCTAAATTGTTTTACTAATAACATAATTAAACTAATTTAACTTTTAAAAAATTATTAAAATAATATGTAACATTATAAATTATTTAAATTAATGGTTAGTTTTTAATAAGAATTTGTATTTTTACTATTCAAAAAAAAATAAACATTTAAAAAGTTATCAAAAATCACTCGAATATAATCCTGACATTTAGATATAAAAATGAATTTTATTGTTTCAAATAAATTTTTTAAACTGGAAAAAATTAATTTTATTATTTCAAAAAATATGCATTGATAAAATTTTATTTTCAAAAAAAATATTGAACTTAAAAAAAATGAAGTACGATTTTATCAATATGATTTATATATATATAACCAATATAAATAAGTATTAAAATTTAGTTATTCCTATATACTAACACATGTTTAATATATATGTTATAATGTTCATATTTAAATAATGATATTTATATTATATTTCCATTCTTTAAAACTCGGGGTTGTGTGTAATGCATGAAATTGAATAAATTAAATTCATTCAAAACAAATTTATTTCATAAAATCTTTGGGGGGAGGTTACACTCTGCCCCCATTAAAATGGATTTCAACTTCAAAATTCTTTACTCTAATGTTAAAAAATTATGATAAATCTACCTAATAATATCCCTAGTTTTCTATGTAGATAATTCAAATTGGCGGTTTTTCCAAATAATGTTGACAATGTGAGTCATCTTATTACATTGTAATTTCTCTCTATTATCTATAATATCCACTTGTTTTTTCTTATATAAAAGATCATTATTCATTTATACAAACTCAAATTTCAATACCTGTTAAGGGTTTGGTATGTACTTCCTCAACAAAGGTACATGGAACTCATTGTGGTCCTGAGAATGGTTTGATATAAGAACCAATTGATAAACTATCATCCTGATAAGATCAAAATTTCCAAGAGACTGATATAACTAATGATTATATTTCTATTATTTTGGAATATTATAACCTTCATCTGTAGATATATTCTTATAAAAACCTCATAACCAACTTCAAATTCTAGACCACATCCAAGACTGTCATCATAACATTTATGCATACTATTTTATAACCTTATGTGTTATTTAATGGGTTTAATAATATTCACTATTTCTTTAGCTATATTTTCCCCAATAGTATTATTTCTCCAGCTTTATCCTAGAAAATTGGAGTTCTATACTTATTCCCATAGGGGGGTTCCTAAAGATCCATCTGAATGATCTATTGAAATCTATTGTTGCCAGAAAACTCCACTAGAAGAAAATGTTGATCACAACCACTTATGAAAATTGTAGAAAAATATCACAAAAGATCCTCTTAGGGTTGAATTATTATCTCAAACTGACCATTTCATTGAAGGTGTATAGTTGTTATGAAGCACAACTCTATATCCAAATCCCATTGGAGACATCACAATAAAAATCAAGGTAATCATCAGATCCCCATCACATAAAATAGAATGTGGTACTCCATTCACCATTACAACATCCTTAATGTATATTATATAAAGTTGTTCTAGAGAGAAATCATATATTGTAGTGATGAAGTGTGTATAATTTTTAAAGAGATAAACTACATACCATTAACATTATACATGTTAGATGTTTGTCAAAGTATAAAGGCAAAATACTTGGTGACGTTTTCCCATTTCTATTCTGGTATAGGTAGTGGTTGTAACACCCCCTTATACATTTGTCATTGATCATGATCCTTTTGAAATACCAAGCACTGAGATGAAAAATCTTGGATATCTAACTTCATGATATTCATATATAAATACAATTTTAAATACATTTACATATTTTTACTTCCAGGGTTAATATAGAAGGATTAACAATGATCCACTTCTAACAAATCATTTATATTTGGTATGGAAAGAACTCATACATGATTCATGTACCTTATCATTCCATCACAAAGAAGGTTAAAATCGTGAATATTTTTCTCCTTCTTCAGAAAATCTGAATCATCATCACATTCATCTTCAATCATCACTTTCATAGATGGTTTAACAATCATTTGAGAAAGATAAGATTTACCCTCTTCCTTTTGGATTTCCAAATAATTCCTTTAAAAATCTAGAAATTTTGAATCTTTTTGTGATCATCAACATTAATAAGATGGCATGGTCAATTAAAATCAAATCATCTGACACCCTATTAACTTTCCCATGTTGAAAATGTATTGACTATCATAATCTTTAATCATCTCTAACCTTCTTCTCTAGAGAATTTTAATCTTTTTATATGTGAATATAAACTTTAAACATCTCTTATCAGAATATGTATCAACATTTTATCTATAAAGATAATTCCAATATATGATTAATGCAATAATTACCACATCTAACTCTAAATCATGAGTTGGTACTTCTAATCATGAACCTTCAATTTACAAGATGAATAAACTATAACCATGTAATTCTTCATGATAACACATCCAAACACCTTCTTGGATGCATGACCACAGATTAATAACCTTTCAATATTCTATATAAATTTTAGAACTAGTGAACCGAGTAATCAACTCTCTAGTTATTTGAAATTTTACTCAAATTCATCCCTCTAGAGTAAATTATCCTCCTTATTTATTAACATGGTTATTAGGTCTGATATTCATGAGAAACTATCTATAACCCATTGATAATATCAAACCCAACCAAGAAAATAATGAATCTTAGTTATCGTGGATGGTCTTGGGAAACATTCAATAGCCTCCATCATCAATGGATACACTAATATAACTTTTACTAAGATAATATGAACCAAAAATAAAACCTTTTATAGTCCAAATTCACATTTTTTTAATTTTTTATATATTATCTCCTTCTTTTGGGTCTTCAGTAAAATTATCAAGTGATCAACAGGTTCTGAATTGATCATTGAATGTATCAGAATATCTTCTATAAATAATACCAAAAACTTATCAAGATAATCAATAATGATATTATTCATTAAAAACATAAATTTATATATGGGGAATTAGTATGCCAAAATGGAATCACTATATACTCATAATTTCTATATGTTATACAAATCATTTTATTATTTATATACTCCTTCTTGACCCTTAATTAATGATTCTGATAATGAATTTCGATCTTGGAAAATTATTTAAATTCATCCAGATGAATAAACAAGTCATAAATATATGGTATAGGGTACTTGTTCCTGATTTGTATCTTATTTATCTCCAAATAATCAATGCAGATTCACATCGATCCATATTTCTTTTTATCAAATATAATAAATCCACCTGATGATGACACAATTGTCCAAATTAATCCCTTTTAAAGGTCATACTAGACTTACATCTTCAATTCCTTCAACTCAATGTAATCAATTCTATTTTAAAAACGTGTACAAAAATTATGTGTTCTATTGAGAACTCAAATTCACTTTTTGGTGAAGGACATGGAAATTTTCTTTGGGATATATCAAAAAATACCACACAATAGGCATACCATTGATGTTGTGTTTCTCTCCAACCATAAGGGATAAACACCCTTTTAATGGAAATCATTCTCCTTAAAATGGATGTGACATGCATCGTATGTGCATATCTATCATTTCACAAATAGATAATCATAGGTTAGTTATTAATATAAAATTAGAATTCCCATCATTAAGAATTGATGAGTTATTTATGTGGAGGAGTCTAATATATTTCCAAAATAACTTCAAATAAAACTATTTGTAGAATAAAAGTGTTTTCAAGAATCCCATTGCTGCAAACTTGAATCAGATAATAATCATTGTCCGGATATGGGATCATCATTCTATTAATGATTTTCACTGATAATTCAACATCTAATAATTGGGGATATGAATTATAATTCCTTTAGGACTTCCTTGATACAAAGTAATTCATATAACTATGCTCAAATGTGTTATTTCAATATTTTTTCATACTTATTACCACCCCACATTTATCATTCTATAAACATAATGGTTATCATGTACATCGGGAATCCCTGCTCATACTGAAAAATCTTGAAAAATAATTCATAGGATGTCTATATCACAACACCTTATTTTCAATATATGACACCTTAGTTATAACCTGTGATATTCTTTGTCATTTTTCAAATCCTTAATAATGGTTCATAACAAGTTTTTTAATTCAAGAAAACATATCACTTGGGAGTGTCAAACTAGTTTTACATCATGGTTAACTTTTATGCATTATGTGAGGATTGAGTCTTGATCAATGTGACGTTTTTTGAGTTATTACACCTTGGTACAACTATTCTAGAGACATATCGACTATTATTTTCTAATCTGGGATGTAATTTCTTGGAAATCACTCATTTTGTACTTCACTAAATGTCTAGGATATTTTTATATACTTATAATTATCATTATTGTTCTTACTAATTTTTTCTCATTCTAGTTTAAAATGGTTTACTAAACCTTTTATCTGATATAAACTGTAATGAAATTTGATTTCATAAATAGATACTCCATATTAATAGATTAATATTCAATAAATTTCCCAAATTAATTCCTAAGGTTCATAAAAGTTTATTATCATTGGATACTATATAAACCATCATCATATTCTATGAAATAACTTCAACATCTAACATAAATATCTTCCAATTCAATAAAAATCATAAAAATAAATTATTTAAATGTTTCTTCATATCCTCAGGGAATGGAAACATAAAAAAGTGTGAGTTTAGATGCCTGGTAAGGGTGAATATAAAATATGTCAATCCAAGATCATATAATAGCATAATATAGGCATATGGGTATAACAATATGAATTTAACATAAAACTTTTATACCAAAACTATCATGCATCATAACCATTATTCATGAAATAAAACATTATCATTTCAAAATTCATTAACCATAATAGCGAGAAATCATTAAAAATCAATCATGAAACCTAATTTCATATCATATAATTATGGAGAAATTATATATATAATAAAAATTTCATATATCATGTGTATTAACTAAGGCCATCAAATCATAATGGGTCAGTCAACAATACATGTTTCCCATTTCATAAAAGATCATGCATAATAAATTGTTTCTCATTGTTGATCAATCACTCTAACTTGATTCTCATAGCATGTCAATCACATCAGCTTATATAGCATCATTATCTCAAGAGATATAAAACATTACCAAATTAATTTGATAGAGATATAGGTCCCACATGTCACATAATCCAAACATTTTAGTTCCAAAAATTCATAAAACACTAATCATATCATAACCTATGAAAATAAATTGGTTTTATAAACATTTCATTATGGTATAACCCATGGAAAAGAAAGATGTTTTATACACATTTCAGGATTTCATCATAGAATAACCCATGGAAAGGAATGGGTCTCATAAAAATCATGTAATAATAAATAAAAACTTATCCATACAAATAAAAATGGTGATATTATTTGATAATATCAAATGTAAATCAAAAGTAACATCAAATGATTTCATCTTTTATAGAAAATTATTTTTAAATATCACTTGGATCGTATTTTGAGGAAAATATCTTTTCCACTTTGAAATCAGTTCTTTATAATCTAAATGTTTTAAAAATATAAAATAGATCATTTTCTTTGAATTATCCCTGATAAATTGTAATGGAAACAAAAAATTATTGGTTTTTCATGATGGCGGAAAATGTTGTTTATGCCATACATTTTAAAACAATGATTCCTTTAATATTTTTGGTAAAAAGTAAAATGCACCACATTTAGAAAATGATGAAAAGATTCAATTTAAACCACTAAATAAAAAGTAAAACCATGGTAACATTTTATTTTAAAATCATTAAAAAACCAAAAAATTATTTGGATCATTTTTATAAAGCATTTATAAGGATAAAAAGGGATTTCAATCAAGGAGGTAAATAAAGTCTATTTTTATTAAAAATGTTAATCTAGTATCGTTAGATCAAAAAGAGAGTAAAATTAAATAAATATATGTATTTTACAATAATTAACATAATATAATAATATTCATGTTTTTTTAGAGGTAGATCATAACATTTCATCATCTGAAGTATAATAATAAACAATCCCAATTTACATTCAGATTGTAAGAAAAAACCTTTACAACATTTGTAACTTTTGAATATAAAACCCATGAATGAAATAAAAATATATTGATACGTAAATAAAAATAATATTCATAATAGGAATCATAAAATATATTCAGGGGCACTATATACACAATACAAAGGAAACAAGTATAGAATATTGTATCTACCTCATAGAGATAAAAGTAAAATAGAAATCCCTTACCTTAGGTCTTGAATTAATTCATACTCACTTGATCCTCATGTATAATAAATATATGTTTCTAATATATATATATATATATATATATTATAGAACCATAATAATATATATTATACCATATATTATTTACTTGTGACATTTTATTAGTAGTTTGTTTGTAATTCCTAGTTAAATCGTGTTTTGGGTAATAACTACTTTGTTTTTCATCGATGTTTTGGTTTGGTATTTCAGGTCCATTTTTTTGATCATGATGCCACCATATAAAGAATTTTAAAAACCTAGATATATCATATTTATTAATTATATATGAATTTTTACTCATTGATAAATGTTAAATATTTAAATTAATTACACCACTCATGGAGACGGGAGGTTGTACATATGCATGAATGATGTTTCCATTTTATGGATGGACATAATGATAGAATGGTAAATAATACTTCACATATCAGGAATCATTATCATTTCTCATATATCACATATATTAATTAGATTTATCCTTATTAGCTATTATGTAAAGTGTATGTTAAAAATGAATCACATCATTTGTGTGACAGTAGTCTTCCACACACAAGTGAAACATTTTCATATTCCCAAAAAATAAATTGTATTAATATATATGTTTTATAATAATTAAAAATTTATAATAATTTCAAACATAACAAACATACACTTTAAATTATTCATTATCCATCATTGATATGTGGTGATGGGAAAAAAATTACATCAGTTCACGAGGTGATAGTCCACCGTACACATGATCAATGGTTTCATTGCACCTTTGATAGAAGATTAGGTGAATATTTTTAATGAAATTAACATATTAACATCACCGTATATGGGATACACCTATTTTATTATATCATAATAATTTAATAATATATGAAGGTGGGGGAAGAAAAAATAAAATCGAAATTCGCAGTTGAGAATGATATCTTTTCATCAAATATCCTCATTAGGTTTTCCCCAAAAACCTTCATAGGATGGATTATTGATAAAAATGGACAAAAGGATTTTAGGAGAGATTTAAGGAATTTTTTTGGAATTTTTTTGGATATGAAAAGAGTTATTAGAAGTTTGAAGAGGATAGGAGTGGTGGTTCCCTTTTATAGGTACGAGAGTGGACATACTTGGAATGTTTAAAAAGAAAACAATGTAATCATATTTTTTAAATTAAAAATGAATTAAAATGACTCATTATCAAACATTAGGAAATTTAGAATCTAAATATGGAAAATAAATGGGAGTTGGACATTTTTTTGGTAATTTTACCTATTATCTTTTTATTTTAACCCTCGGTAGACCCATTTTATCCTAAACCGAGATAATTAATTCTTAATATTTTTAATAATCATATTTAATAAAAAATAATTTGTACTTATTATATAGTATTAATTATTACTATTACAAATATTGAAACTATTTTTCTAAATTCTATTAAAAAAATTGGAAAAATTTAATTTAATATTAAACCTGAAGATGAGATGACAAAACTATTTTCGAAATAGAAAAAAAAAATTGTATAGAATTATTTTATATCAAAAGATAAAATGAATTTGGTTACAATGACTTAAATTGGTTAATTAATAGCATAATTAAACTAATATTACTTTTAAAATATTTTTAAAAAATATATAACATTTTAATTTCTATAAAAGAAAGGATAGATTTTAATAGAAACATGTATTTTCCAATATTCACTGAAGAATTAATATTTTTAGATAATTATTAAAAAAATAACTCAAAAATAATTTTGAAATGTATATTTAATAAATGAATTCAGTATTTTCAAATTAAATTTCATATTTTTTCAAAATTACTTTTATTATTTTTTCAAAAAATTAAATAAAAACATTTTGTTAGAATGTAGTATTTTCATAACATATAATTTAGTTACAAAAAAAAATATGTAAATCTTTTAAAAAATATGATTTATTTATATAAAACCATTAAAAATAATTTTTAAAATGTGGTTATCCCTATTAATTTCTAAATGTTTAATAACTATCTTATATTGTTCTTGTTTAAATTGTGATATTAATAATGTATTGTGGTTAGTTAAAACTAAGTGTTACTTGTAATGAAATATTTCAATGAAATTATATTTCTTTGAAAAAATTAATTTTGTAAAAACTTGGGGTGTTACATAGACGATCTAGACCTTTTTTATAATCCCAAGATGGTAATGGATTGAAAAATCATAATCCTTAATAATATTTTACCACCTTCATTGGCACATAATTCTCTCTTTTTTTTGTGAATATATACCTATGAATTTTATAATCTATATATTTCAAACACGTCTCCCCATGGAGATAATGTTTCAAAATATTCAACAAGAATATCACTTCATCCAATTTAATTTCACACAATGTTTAATTATACATATGGATCTATAATTGGTGGGAAGCATAGAATATTACTTTTTCATCTAGAATGAGTACACAACCCAAGGATTTTTAGATGCATCATTATAGATCATAAATACTTCCCCAATAGTTGCTAATGTGAGCATAGGTGTAGGGATTAGACTCTTATTTAACTCATTAATTCTCTAATCACATTTAATAGTCTAGAAAAAGTTTACTCCCATATTAGTTATGTTTATTAGTGGGATTGAAAATCATGAGAAGTTTCTCACAAGTAGATGATAATACCCAGCTAATCCGAAGAAACTAAGGATATTTGTTACAATGTTTAGTATGTTCCATCATTAAATTGCCTCATTCACTAAAGAAACTATAACTATCCCTTTTTGGGGATGGAATTCCCCTAAGAAATTTAATTACTAAATCCAAAAGTCTCATTCAGTACTGGAAAAATGGATTATTTCGATAGGTTATTTGTGACGGGATCACATTGCAAATATTCTTTTCTGACAAGACCCTATTGCAAAGGAACCATTGTGGAAAACAGCATCGCAAATGTTATGCTTTGTAATGGACCTTCTCAAAAACCTATTATTTAGAACAGGCATTAGCACCGTAGAAAAAAAAATTCATCAATTTTTTTAAGAAACTATTTACGACGCGCCAGTGACCCATCATAAATAGTTTCCTGTTTTTTAATTTTTTGCGACAGATTATCGTAATTACTTCTGGAAATATAAAAAAATAAAACTTTTTATGACGGGATCATCGCAAATGGTTGAAAAATATAAGAAAAATAAATAAAATAAAAAAATATTAATAATAATATAATATTGAAATAAATAAAACCATAATATTAATATTAATAAAATAAAAGTATTTAACAAAATAATAAAATTTATATTAGTAATATAATAAAAACTTGAGTATTCACTAAAATATAAAAATATATTAATTAATAAAATAATAAATTTAATAAAAATTTAAATAAATAATAAAAAAACAATAATATTCGAGATAATATAAAACACACACTATTTAAAATGTTAAATATATAATATTACAAAAAAAAATACATTCAAATGCTTCATCATAAAATAAAAATAAATCACTAAATTGGAGGGTAATCTTGAAAAGCTAGAGAAGATGGTAGAGGAAACTCCATCCCTAAACTGTGAGTCAGGCATCCCATGTACTCCATCTACCCCTACTCCTACTCCTGCCTCTATTAACGCATCTCATCTTGCATATGTTACTGCTACTACTATCGTATGAACTCTTCCTACTATTTCTTCTGCCACTAACACTTCTCCTCCTGCTCCCTACGTATAGTCTCTATAAGCTCACTTTGAGCTCATAAATTCTTCTGATACTGTGCATGAGATGATGATGACTCTCTGTGACCTCCTCTCAAGCTGGACATCGATATCTCAGAGGTGCAATAATAACCCCCCAGGGGTCACTCGAGAGTCGATTCCAATAACTCAGCCTTTCTTGAAGCCAAACTAGGTCGCATGCATCCATGTCTCCTCATCAAATTGGGGGGAACTGTTCTTACCATTAGTATCAGCTTGAATCTCAACATATTTCTCAAACAACATGGCCTCATATAACTCCTTTGATTTGAATTTAAAATTAAAGTAGTTAAAATATTATTTGTAGTTAAATTTAAAACACATAAAAAACTTATACTAACCACAAACTGACATTGGTGAGCACCCCTAATCTCCCCAATGGCTGTATCATTGTACATCATTCTATAAATGTCACACTCCATAATATTAGGTTGTGAGACTTCCTATATGAATATAAAATAAATCGTTTACGTTTAAAGTTATATACAACATTTAAAAAAATTCCTTACAATATTCTCCCTATGCGTACTGAATATATGACTACCAGCTTGATGTTTCACCTCCTATATTGTAGATACCCAAAGCTTGATATACATGAAAATTACATTACTTTTTCAGAATACTTAATACATAACAAAAACAAATACACAAGGACCGTAATAGTTTAGTGTCTTTGGAAACTCGGAACATAATCTTCTAATCGTGGTGAAAGATCTTCAACATCTCCCATAAAGATCTTTCTGTTTTGTTTTCTCACCTAAAACCTTTCTTTATATCCTGGGAAAAATAAAACATATAAATGGTGAGCTCAAATTCTCAGTAAGGTTAATCATGGAGAAAATAAAACAAACCATATACATTTAAACTTCAAAACATGAACATAAAGTTTACACATCAAAATCTTGAATTGTGAAATAAATCTTGGCAATACATAAGGAATAGATCATAAAAGAAATTTAATAAAGATAAAATATCATGAGAATAAGATATTTAATTGTTTAAAACCATTAATCACATGATATTATTTCCATAGTAGCCAAGGCATTTCTGCCAAGACCATCTTAGTAGACAAAGTCCCTTTCTGAATAGAGTTCACTCCTCATTCCAGTCCCGTATCACGGAACCGGATTAGCTTTTCATTCCAGACATGTATATCTCATGAGATATAAATATTTACCCAATTCATTTTAGGGAGATATAGTTCTCACCCATCTCATATTGAAATCATTCTTACTTGTGCCACAAAATAAACATAAACCATTCCTCATAACCCAAAGAGTAAAATGGGTTTCATAAACATCATCCCATCATAACATAATCCATATAAAACAAATGGATATCATTTCTTCATAATAAAACTGAAACCATGTAAATCATTGAGACATTATACTTGAAACATACACATATGAAATAATGTCATCTTATATGGAAAATGGTTTTGATAAAACACTTGAAATGAATTCTTGAGGAAAATATACTCTCTTCTTCAAATTCATTTTCTTTTCACAAAATGGAATGCAATTTTAAATGAAAAGTATTTTTTTGAAAATATTCATGAAATATTGTAGAGTAATATTCATAAAAATAATGTGTTATGAAACCATAAAAATCCATTTATGCCATATAAGTTAAAAAAACATTCTTCTCATACTTTTGCCGGAAAAGTCAAAAGTACCTCATATGGTAAACAGAAGAAAGATTCCTTACATGAAATGTATTAAAATTCAAAATGGTTAAAAAGGAAATTAAAAATACATGAAACCATTTTTAGAAAATAGGTACATGGATGATAAATATAACCCCAGTAAATATTTACGAATAAACAATCTCGGATAAAAACGAGATTGGAAAAGTTATCCCTTACCTTATGTCCAATTTCTTCCATATGTGTCCGAGACTCCTGTATAGTGGGTTTAAATATATTATTAACTTGTAATAGAACCATAATAATATTTATGATATCATATATTATTCACTTACGACTTTATATTATCCATTCATTTGTCAATTCCATGTTAAAGCAGCGTTTTGGGTAAAATCATTTCATTTATCATCCGTGTTTTGACTTGTAATTATTAATATGATTACTTAGATCATTATTACTTAATTCCAAAATATAAAACATGATTTATATATAATATATATTCATAATATACATATATATAATATATCTATAAATGGAAAGAAATACACCGCTCATGGAGACGGTAGGTCGTACGTACGCATGAACGCTGTTTTTCGTTTCCTTATTGCATTGAATGGAATTAAGTAGATGACATACATATATATAAATACATAAATCCCATAGCATTATTATGTCATATATTTCATGGTTACTTATTATATATACTTTATAATCATTCTTGAATTGTTAACATGGAAAATGAATCTCATCGCGTCGTGGAGACAGTAATCCGTACGTACGTACGAGCGATGATATCATTCCCATATTTATTGAATGGAATTGTAGTGGATGATATAATATCTTAGAATCCGTATGATGTTATAATAATCATATATAGTTATTCTTTACACAATTATACCCATCCAAGCAAAGTGGTGGTGAAAAAATTGATTACACCACGGCGTAGAGATGGTATTCCGTACGTACGCGCGCGCGGTGATTTCATTTTCCATAGGATGGATAAAAGGTGTAATAGGGTTGTTTAATATTTATAATAACATATCAGTATATAAGTAATACTTATTTTATTACTTTATAATGAAACAACTAAAGAATATAAAGTATACGAAGAAAGAAACTTGAAAGAGTCGGTAGAAGAGATTACCTATTCCTCGACGCACCTCATTTAAACTTCTTCTTAGGGCGCTAGAGTTGGTTTTTTGAGAAGACCAGAACCTATATGATATAACTATAGAGGTTGAGAAGAGTTATTTTCAGGGTTGGCCGAGCTTCAAGTCTCAAAAGTGTGTGAAGAGAAGAGGGAAGGGGTGCCCATTTTATAAGGGAGGAGAGGGGCACCTTTGGAAAAACTTAAAATATAATTTTATAATAAAGTCATATTTGGTTTATAATAGCTCTAAATTGATTACTTTATAAGATAAAGTGGTTATGGGTATAAATCCTCTCAACTAATAGGTTTTATACAAGTTTAGGTTACTATTTTAACCTCATCATTTAGATTTAACTCTAAGTTAAATAATTTAACTTTTACTGTGTCTTCTTGTTTTCTTACACTATATGGTTAATAAACTTACTATAACAAGCCAAAAGAACCCCAAGTGGTTAATTATTAATATATATAACCTTATATAAGTCATTTGGCTGAACCTTATATTTTTAGGAATATAATAACAATTAATAACATAATATTTTTTTCAAAACTATTTTAACTCAATTTTGACACTATTTGGTAATTGATTTTTTTGAAACTCATAAAAACATTATTAGTTAGAAAAAAGTTAATTTAATAAATAATAACATGTCATAGTAACCTATAGAATTATTTTAATTCATAAAAAGTCTCAAATTACATTTATTTGGGTATTTATAACATCAATTATGTTAATATTTCATTAATAAGGTAATTACTGCTTCATCATTGTGTCATAAATAAATTAAATTATTTAATGTCTAAAAATTATAAATAAAATACCATTATTTACGAAATCATTTTATATTTATAATGAATATTTATATTCGAATTTATATTATGAATAACCCTGTATTAAAAAAATTTTAGTTATTAAACATTGATTTTAACTATTTTAACTCGTCTTTAAATAAAATAATAATAAGTATCCTAATCTAATCCAAGTGGACCTAAAGGATGATATTTTATTCCTAAGGTTGTTTTTGGTTGAATTAAACTTATCCAATAGAATTAGGACATGTGTTAGGGTAATAATAATATCATTTTTACCCTTAATTACCCTATTTACTTTAACCTTGTAAATAAAAGTAAAAAGTTACTATTCATCAAAAATTATTTTTATCTTATTGAACCACATTTTAATCCTTGATATTAACCGTGTCTCTCGGATTTTTGAAATTCCACTCATAGAAGCAATAATATTAGGTTTTATGTAAATTTTCAAATTCTCCTAGGAGGTGGGTAAAAGACTGTGAAAAGTTCAATTAAATTTTTATATATCTAAAATTATTATAAAATGACTCAAATGAATTAAATTGAACTTATATAGGTATTATGTATCAATTTTAACCTAAAATAAATTTAAATAAAATAAATAATTATTTAAATAAAAAGTCAGTTTTTAAATAGTAACCCAGTATTTTCACTATTCATCAAAAAATGAAAGTTTTCAGAAAAATACAAAAAATTCACCCTTGTCTAATTTAGATATTCTGAATCCAAAAATTAATTCCATTTTGAAAGATAAAATTTATAAAATTTCAAAAAGTGGGTATTACTATTCATAACAGCTAGTTCAAAATAATATTATAATAATATCTCGTTTAGTGAAACTCGGTATTGCGTACTACACATGCTATCGAGAAAGGTCTTGATTACATGTAATGTAAGCCAATTCAGGGCTACGTGTAGTGAAAGCTCCGTTTGGTTTTTCGTATAACATAATCAAAACTTATTTCATTTATACATTAAACAAAATCTATACTTAATGTTGCGTAGAATAATTTCCACAAAACGAACTTGAAATTGTGTGTAACACGAGCCAAGAATAGTGTTGTGTATACTACAAGCTAATATGGTGTTGCGTACAGTACAATATAATCTTGGTGTAGTGTATAATAGAAGACATCAAAGAAATTAAAAATAATATATCTCATAAAATCTCAGGGTGTTACATTCTACCCCCTTTAAAATGAATTTCGCCCTCGAAATTCGTCGGGGTTATAAATTGTTTACTACTTGAAAGTTTCATTCGTAAAAACTCACATCGTAAAAGGAATACTAAAACATAATTTTAAAAATTAAAGTAAGAAATTTAATGGTTACCCAGATTAACTCTTCTTTGGGTTTCCACATAGGAGAACATAGGTTGAAATATGGATATAGAAGAAAAATCTAACCATCAAGTTCTGATGGAGAGTGGTAGAGGACATGGCTATGAAAAATCCAACAATCACAAAGACATAAATTTGTGATGATCTAAGGTACCATATAATTCATCAGATATAAGGGCACTAGGACAACATTTTTGGTTTTCAAGATCATTTCCCTAAAGTTGAAGAAATTGGAATTAGAAGAAATACTTTCTTGATTTTCGTACAATCTCACCATTGGTCGTTCCTTAGACAATTTCCACTTCATCTCTTAAAGAAATAATGTTGAATTTTTCATTCGTGAAGTGTTAGCAGATCATGTGATAGAATGATGGGTTATTCCATATGTCTCAAACAAAAGGTTAGAAAAAGTTATCAAAAATACATAAGTCCATCTATTGTGAGATTAGTCATATATGGTTCCTAAAATGGACTTATACTTCATATATCATACTGCTTAATATAATAAAACTATTTTCTACTAACCAGGGACTTTTTTTAGGCCAGTGGTAGGCGATATACTCCTGTCGCACTTCGGTTGTCGGTTTGATTCCCATAGCCTTGTCCGACGCAATGGGTTGTCACCCGTCCTGCAGGTTGTCCTTTTTGTAAAACTACATTATTATGAAATTCCATAAATAATATCGAAAAAAGTTCTAGACTTAAACTATATTGTCTTATGTCCAACATAATCCATTCCAATCTTTAGGATTATCCAAACTACTTCTGTCCAAGCTCATAGTATAAAGAAAACAATTACTAGAAATGTCATCTGTCGAGCATGTGAATACCATCATTTATCCCCCATATATCATACGATATATCTTGTTGGTCAAATTAAAAACATATGAATACCTTAATCATGTATTCTCTTGAAGAATGAATACACATTGACCCTTAGTGAAAACATGAATGCTGTCAAAATTTAACACTTTCCACATACCAAAATCCCAAAATTTCTATATACTCAAACCATGATATAACATTGTCCGTATATCAGTCATGAGCTCATTTCATTTTTTCTTTATCGCTTCATTATGCTCATATCATCTTCTTTCCAAAAATATTTCAATCACTTTTCATGGTTACCGGTACCATATAATTATTGAAAACCAATACATAGATATTCCAAAATTCCACGATGCCATAAATGAGATTCCATGATACTATATTGAAATCCCATTACATAAACACTTAATCATTACACAACATCATTGTCATACTCAACATCACAAATAGTGATCGCATGTGACTTCCCTTTATCCTTTTCCTTAAGTGGTTGCACACGTTGATCATCATAAACCCTTGGATTAGGGCATTGATTAGCATAATGCCCCATTTACTTCCACTTGAAGCATTAAAGTGTTGGTGGTGCGTTCTCTGCAGTCTTTTCTTTATTCACATCATTAACAACCCTTTTTCCATTACTTCAACACTTAGCTGCTCGATGACCTTATTTTCCACACTTAAAACATTTTCTAGTCCCTTTAAGACAATCTACACTATGCTTCTTTCCACACTTTGAGCATAAATAAACATTCATCTTCTTTTTACCATTATTCTGAGATTTCTCCTTGAACTCCATCTTCTGTTTCTTGTCAAAACCATGAGATGGATATGTAATACCAACTTCCATTTCTACCTTGATAGCACAACGCACAATTTATTCATAGCTACTGAAGTCTCTTACAGCTAATTCCCTTCAAATACTTGGTTTTAAGCCACTAAATAATTGATCAACTTTACCTTCAGGTTGGATGATAAAGCCAGATTCATACCTTGAAAGCCTTGTAAAATTCGCTTCCTATATACCAACAGATTCATCATCCTTTTGCTTAATCTCAAGGAAATAATTTTCCATCTTTGTCTGCAGAATACAAGGGAAGTACTTATTGAAAAATAAGTTCTTGAACTCATCCTATTCCATAGATTCAATTTCATCTTGGGGCCTTATATTCTTAATTAGAGTCCACCAATGATCTGCTTCACCTTCTAAATGGTAAATTTCCAGAATGACTTTTTCATGTTCCGAACAGCGAAGTATGGAAAATAACTTTTCAATGGTACTGATCCATTTTTCAGCAACAAGTGGATCAGAAGACCCACTGAAAGAAGGTGGACATTGCCTCATGAAGGACTCAATAGAATATTTTTCCCTTCTCTGCTCATTTGGAAGTCCAGAATGATTCATAGTTTGTGTAAGTATAGCAATAAGATTTTTCACTCCATCTCCCATAACATTGGATTGTTCAGGAGGAGAATCATTGCATTGTCTATTACATTGGTCAACACGGTTCCTTTGAGTTCCAGCCATCGTCTAAACCCCAAAAATAATAGTGTGAGAGGAAAAAATCAGGCTAGGGAAAACAACATAATAAAGGGGGAGTACCTTCAATATATAACATCTTAGGGTTAATTCTATGATTGTTACTGTAATTCTAGGACTATAACCTATACTTATACTTAACCTTAGGGACATCCCTAGACATACCTTAGAAATATCATTAGGGATATCACTAAAGTTTTCGCATCCTAGTTTCCAATGGTTAGCTAAACGTTTCCTCTGATACCAACTGTAGAGACCCAATGCATGAAGTACATGGAAATTACATTACTTTTGAGGAATACTTAATACATAACAAAAACAAGCACATAAGGACCGCAATAGTATAGTGTCTTTGGAAACTCTGAATATAATCTTCTAATCGTGGTGAAAGATCTTCAACATCTCCCATAAGGATCTTCCCCTTTTGTTTTCTCACCTAAAACCTTTCTTTATATCCTGGGGAAAAGAAAAACTATAAAGGGTGATCTTAAATTCTTAGTAAGGGTAAGTATGGAGAAAATAAAACAAACCATATACATTTGAACTTCAAAACATAAACATAAATTTTACACATCAAAATCTTGAGTTGTGAAATAAATCTTGGTAGTACGTAAGGCATAGGTCATAAAGGAACATTAATCATTATAAAATAGCATGGGAATAAATCATTTAATTGTGTAAAACCATTAAGAACATGATATTATTTCCATAGTAGCCAAGTCATTACTGCCAAGACCATCTTAGTGGACAAAGTCCCTTTCTGAATTGAGTTCACTCCTCGTTCCAGTCCTGTATCACTAAAATGGATTAACTTTCTATTCCATCCATGTCTATCTCATGAGATATAAATATTTACCCAATGAAATAGAGGTAGATATAGGTCCCACCCATTTCATATTGAAATCATTATTACTTGTGCCACAAAATAAACATAAACCATTCCTCATAACCCAAAGAGTAAAATGGGTTTCATAAACATCATCCCATCATAACATAATCCATATAAAACAAATGTATATCATTTCATCATAAGAAAATTGAAACCATGTAAATCATAGATACATTATACTTGAAATATACACATATTAAATATTGTCATCTTATATGGAAAATGGTTTTGATAACACACTTGAAATGAATTCTTGAGGAAAATATCCTTTCTTCTTCAAAATCATTTTCTTTTCACAAAATGGAATGAAATTTTAAAATAAAAGGATTTTTTTTAAAATAGTCATGAAATCTTGTACAGTATGCTTCATGAAAATAAGGGGTTATGAAACAGTAAAAATCTGTTCATGTCGTCTAAGTTAAAAAAACATTCTTCTCGTACTTTTTCCAGAAAAGTCAAAAAGTACCTCTTATGGTAAACAAAAGAAAGATTCCTTACATACTATTTAGTAAAAGTAAAAAATGGGTAAAAAGGACTTTTTACATACATTAAACCATTTTTAGAAAATAGGGACATGGATGATAAATATAACCCCAGTAAATACATATGAATAAACAATCTCGGATAAAAATGAGATTGGAAAAGTTATCCCTTACCTTATGTCCAATTTCTTCCATATGTGTCTGAGACTCCTATATAGTGGGTTTAAACATATTATTAACTTCTAACAGAACCATAATAATATTTATGATATCATATATGATTCACTTACGACTTTATATTATCCGTTCATTTGTCAATTCCATGTTAAAGCAGCGTTTTGGGTAAAATTATTTCATTTATCATCCGTGTTTTGACTTGTAATTATTAATATGATTACTTAGATCATGATTAATTAATTCCAGAATATAAAACATGATTTATATATAATATATATTCAGAATATACATATATATAATAGATCGATAAATGGAAAGAAATACACCGCTCAAGGAGACGGTAGGTCGTACGTACGCATGAACGCTGTTTTTTGTTTCCTTATTGAATTGAATGGAATTAAGTAGATGACATACATATATATATACATAAATACAGTATCATTATTTTGTCATATATTTCAGGATTAATTATTATATATACTTTATAATCATTTTTGAATTGTCAACATGGAAAATGAATCTCATCGCGTCGTGGAGACGGTAATCCGTATGTACGCACGAGCGACGATTTCATTCACATATTTATTGAATGGAATTGGAGTGGATGGTATAATATCTTAGAATCAGTATGATGTTATAATAATCATATATAGTTATTCTTTATACCATTATACCCATCCAAGTAAGGTGGTGGTGGAAAAACTGATTACACCACGGCCTGGAGACGGTATTCCGTACGTACGCACGCGCGGTGATTTTGTTATCCATAGGTTGGATAAAAGGTGAAATAGGGTTGTTTTATATATATAATGACATATCAGTATATAAGTAATACTTATGTTATTACTTTATAATGAAACAACTAAATAAGAGGAAGTAGAAGAAGAAAGAAACTTGAAATATTCGGTAGAAGAGATTACCTCTTCCTCGACGCACCTCCTTTAAACTTATTCTTAGGGCATTAGAGTTGGTCTTTTGAGAAGACCGGAACCTCTATGATATAACTATAGAGGTTGAGAAGAGTAATTTTTAGGGTTTGGCTGAGCTTCAAGGCTCAAAAGGGTGTGAAGATAATAGGGAAGGGGTGCCCTTTTTATAAGGGGGGAGAAGGACACCTTTGGAAAAACTTAAAATATTATTTTATAATAAAGTCATATTTGGTTTATAATAGCTCTAAATTAATTTATTTCGAAGGGAAAGTGGGTATGGATCGAAATCCTTTCACCCAATAGGTTTTAGACAAGTATAGGTTACTATTTTAACCTTATCATTTAGATTTAACTCTAAGTTAAATAATTTAACTTTTACCGTGTCTTCTTGTTTTCTTATACTATATGGTTAATAAACATACTATAACAAGACAAACGAACCCAAAGTGGTTTATTATTAATATATATAACCTTATCTAAGTCATTTGACCGAACCATAGATTTTTAGAAATATAATAATAATTAATAATATAACATTTCTTTTAAAAACTATTTTCTGTCAATTTTGACACTATTTGGTAATTGATTTTTGTGAAACTCATAACATAATTAGTTCGAAAAAAGTTAATTTAATAAATACTAACATGTAATAGTAACCTAGAAAATTATTGGAATTTATAAAAAGTCTCAAATTACATTTATTTGGGTATTTATAACATCAATTATGTTAATATTTCATTAATAAGGTAATTTTTTTTGGAAAGTGGCGACATGCATTGGTTTCCCAATTCATGCCCCAAATAAATTTATTAAAAACAAAGTTGATATTAAAAACATGAGGTGAAAAGTGCTTGCACCAGCAAGGAAAAATAATGGGGGATACAAAGAATGCATACATACATCCCACCTCAAACTGAAAGGTTGAAAAAGAGAGAAAATAGAAGCACCTTCCATGATGTTGAGTATTCCAGCCAAATAAACCATCAAATCCGGAGTCTGTAGCAAGAGACAACCTCAGAGGGATTCAGAGTGATTGTCATAGTGTGATAATAAGAAGACTCTAGAAAAATCAGTAATAGGCAGACAGAATAGATGAGAAGACAGACCAAAAGAACCAATTGACATAATCTCTTATGCAGAATCATCCCCAGAAGCAGACAGAAACAGGGATCAGGTAGCAAAACAGCAATTGATAACCCAAGAAACAAAAGCAGAAACCAAGAAGAATCCAGTATATGTAGCAACCCCTCAACCAGAAAAATAGAGCCTCCAAGAGAATCAAATCTAGGTAAATAGCATAGATAAACAGGCAATCAGAACCAGAAGCCCGCCCAACTAAAAGCAAAAGAAGAGCAAAACAGTGACTTGGAGCTGGACAGAAGACATAATCAGCACAGTCTGATACAATTCCAGTGCAGAACCTCCAAACAGATCACCAAGACATCCAGAAAATAAAGTGAATGCAGGACTCCATAAAGTAAAGATTCCAGTAGAACAAACAGATGTTCAAGACTGAATAATTGTTTCAGAGTGAGATAAGAAGTTCATCCAACAATATAGAGCATAAATCCAGTAGAAATTTGAAACTGATTCATAAAAAATTCATGCCAAACTGAGAACACAAGGACCATCCAAACTGATGAGAAAAAACCAAAGAAACAATGTAGTATCACACATAATTCCTATACAAGATCTATGTAGCCATGTTGAGTCTTCCCAAATTCAGAACAGAAGCATCAAGTATTCATGATATCATATAAAGGTGGAGGACCCAAGGCTGAAGATTTCATCTAGCCAAATAAAATCCTTCCAGTCCAAGACTTCAACAGCAAAAAACAAAATTATATCACTCAAAAGGACAGAGATCATCAAGCCCAGCAGTCAGTAAAACACCCACTGTTCCATCAGAAAACTATTTCCGCATGCTGGGAGCAATCACAAACAAACAGAAAAGCCCCTAAAACCTACCATCAGAGTTCATAAAAACATTATTTGATGGTGTTGTGCAATCAATCCAATTCAATCCTTTAAATCTATAACTAGAAACAAAGGTCATCCATCAAAGAGAGAAACAAGAGCATGAGTCAAAAAATGAGAAAACACTCAGAAGTAAGAGTGATAACATTCAGCACCCACTAGAGTCAACAAGACAAAAGGTCATGCAAAGAGTGAAACAGATCCAAAACTTATTTCCATGGGATACTCATGAAATCAAAGTTTTGATCCTTATTTAATTCCTCAGCAACTTTGATAAACATCTTCTTTCTGATATCCAGGTAAACCTGAGCGGTTATCTCACCATTTTTATACTTCCGAAATGTAGATGTTTTATTTTCCCCGAACCAGGAGTCAAGCTCCTTTGGAAAATACAGATCATAATCATACTGATAGGAATCTCTATATGCCAGGTCATTTTCATCAACTTCACTCGAGAAGGTGTCTAAATCAAGACCATCTGAGTTTTGTGGATATTCAGGCAGGGGATCTATAGGAATTGGCTGTGGAGGAACCTCAGGGTCAGGATTTTTTGCCGCAACTGATCTTGTGATTATGGTTCTTTCATAATTGATGTTGTCTATATGTTTCCTAGTTTTCCTGGGGAGTGGAGTGATAAAACCATCTGAGTCTATAATGACTTTTTTTCATTTTTGATCATTTAGATGAAAATATTCCCCTACTTTAGGAATATTCTCAATAACAACCTGGAGAGATTCCTATGTAAGCCCATCTTTGTTAACCACATGACCCTCAGATTTTTCATCTTCCTTCAAGGTTAGGTGGGTGGAATCCCTCTTATCTGCATCAAGATGTTCTTGTTGTTTGGTGACAGCAATAACTTCATTAATAAGGTAATTACTGCATCATCATCGTGTCATAAATAAACTAAATTATTTAATGTATAAAAATTAAAAATAAAATACCATTATGTAGGAAACCTTTTTTTATTTATAATTAATCTTTATATTCGAATTTATCTTATGTATAACCCTATATTAAAAATGTTTTAGTTATTAAACATTGATTTTAACTATTTTAACTCTTCTTTAAATAAAATAATAATAAGTGTCCTAATCTAATCCAAGTGGACCTAAAGGGTAATATTTTACTCCTAATGTCTTTTTTGGTCGAATTACACTTATCTAATATAATAAGGACATGTGTTAGGGTAATAATAATATCATTTTTACCCTTAATTGCCCTATTTACTTTTAACCATGGTAAATAAAAGTAAAAAGTTACTATTCACCAAAAATTATTTTTATCTTATTGAACCACGTTTTACTCCTTGATATTAACTGTGTCTCTCGTATTTTTGAAATTCCACTCAAAGAAGCAGTAAGATTAAGTTTTATGTAAATTTTCAAATTCTCCTAGGAGGTGGGTAAAAGACGGTGAAATGTTCAATAAAATTTTTATATATATAAAATTATTATAAAATGACTCAAATGAATTACATTGAACTTATATAGGTATTATGTATCAATTTTGACCTAAAATAAATTTAAATAAAATAAATAATTATTTAAATAAAAAGTCAGTTTTTAAATAGTAACCTAGTGTTTTCACTATTCATCAAAATTTGATAGTTTCCAGAAAAGTACCAAAAATTCACCCTAGGCTAATTTCGATATTCTGAATCCATAAATGAAGTCCATTTTGAAAGATAAAGTTTATAAAATTTCAAAAAGTGAGTATTACTATTCATAACGGCTAGTTCATAATAATATTATAATAATATCTCGTTTAGTGAAACTTGATATTGTGTACTACACACACTATCGAGGAAGGTCTTGATTGCGTGTAATGCAAGCCAAGTCAGGGATGCGTGTAGTGAAATCTTTGTTTGGTGTTGCATATAACATAATCAAAACTTATTTCATTTATACATTAAACAAAATCTATACATAATGTTGTGTAGAATAATTTCCACAAAACGAACTTGAAATTGTGTGTAACATGAGTCAAGAATAGTTTTACGTATACTGCAAGATAATACGGTGTTGCGTATAGTACAAGATAATCTTGGTGTAGTGTATAATAGAAGACATCAAAGAAATTAAAAATAATATATCTCATAAAATCTTGGGGTGTTACATATATCCTCTAATTTTTTCAACCTACTGATGATCTACTCTAAAACGGACTACTCAACTAGGGTGTACATAATCCATCCCAAACCTGAGATGAAATATAATCTGGTCAGTGGACCTGAAATGTATCATAAAACTCTTTCACTCATTCTTTCTTCATTTCTTTCCTTTTCAAATTGTACAAAAAATGAGTGAAACATAGATGCATAATTCCCTGTCATGCCATCCAAATAGCCTCACACATGCTCTCCTCAATGAAATACCGTAAACCCTACAAATAATCTATCATACCAAGTTATTAATTAAATTAATTTAAAAATAAATATTATTCATTTACATACCATCCAATTCTCAAACATATACTGTTGAACATCAATGAGGATTCGATCCCATGACACCCATGCATCTGAAAAATAATTGCACAATATTTTTCTCCCATGTCTAACAGCTATATGCATAAATCTGTGAAAAAAAGAACAATTAATCAAACAATTATAATATTAAAAAATTAATGAAAACTAACAAAAATAAATAGGTAAACATACCTTTGCGTGCCTAGATCAAACCCAAGATTTGGATGTCGCTTGGGGATAGGGTCGAGAATCTTCAGTCAGGAAAGACCATGCCCCCTCCGAGTGCCCCCTGAACCACCAAAAGTCTGAGGGTCAGCTGATATGACCTCCTAATCATCCAAAGGTAGATCAGATTCCTGTAACAAACGATACAGATCCTTATCCATATGAAACATGAAATTATTATTGTTAAAAAATAATTTAGAACAACTATTATATATAGATATATATTATATATGATTATAACCAACTTTTAACTATGTCAATTTCCATCTTCATCCTTATCTTCATAGCTTTTGATGTCAAGGTCTTCATCTTCCTCAGCATCATAAATTTCTATATTAGTTTTAGTTTCATCATCTCTTTTCTTTTAAAATTCAGGTGCAACATTATTTACATCATCGTCACTATATTCCCTTAATTGTGGGGTTTCATTAATGATATTCGTTTATCTTCGTGAAAAATATGGATTCCAAGCTGTCTCTTGAAAAAATTCAATTCCTTTCAATTCAGTGATACCATATTCAATTTTAGTAAACTGATTCTCTCAAGATTTAATTTTTATTATTCACCACCGATCACCCAACTCTCTTGAAGTAGAATAGTAATTCGAATAATAATTATTTTTTGCCCGATGAGCCAATAAAAATGGTTCATATACTACAAGAAGACTTTTTATTTAATATCAATGATTCCATGGATCAGATGAACACATAATCCTCTCTCAGTATCCATCCATAGACATTTAAACATTGTTATGTAATATTTTCCCATATAACACGATTTAATTATTTCTTATAGCATGTCGTAAAAGTTAACTTTAGTTTCTCTATGATGAGATCCTCTTAAGAAAACACCAATATTCATTGTTTTTTATTCCCTATATACATGTGTATGAAATTAAAAACCATTCACCACATATTCATTTTAATATTTAACCCTTTTTATGGTGGGTTACTCAATATAGACAATCGACTATCAATTTTATAAGCATTTTGAGGTACCTAAAATATTTTAAAACTATTATCACTATAACAAGTATTAAATTGTTTTTTATATGAAATGAAAAATAATTTATTTTACTAGTTTTTGAAACTAGTAGAATTTTTTTTATTGATGTTGTTCTTCCAGAGAAGCTATTGTAATTTTTGGAAACGTTTTCTTGATATTAATATCATATAACCTAAAAATAAAATAAGATTAATATATTTTTATAAAAATTATTGAATAAGTTATAAGAGCACTCATAATAAAAATTGTGTAATTTATTTAGAGTGGAGAAGAATATATGTATGATCCCTGTGATGTTCATCCTCTGAAATCCATCGTTCATAAACTCCACCGAATCCAAGTCTAGGATGATTGAAAACTGATAATTTATTTCTCATGTCATCATCATCATTTCCCTCGTTATGGATCATGATATTGTGTTTTGAAGGATATTCAGATTGAAATTAATGATATTAGAAAAAATAAATTTCCTCTTGCAAATAATCTTCTATAATTGATCCTTCAATTAATAATTTGGTACATAATTTGTTTTTAATTTCAGCATTCATATCTCAAATAGGTACATCCATAAGAATGGTACAGGACCTCCACATATTGTTTCATGAGTAAAATGTAACATCAAATGTTCTATTGAGTCAAACAAACCTGGTGGGAAGATTTTTTTTCCAATTTATATAAAATTAAAATGAAATATTCTTTAATTAGTCTTACGGCATCATAGTCTGTTGTCAACTCACAAATGTATCCAAAAAATATGATATTTCTATAAGCGCATCCAAAATCATAGGATTTGAAAAACCTCTTAATCCAATTAGAAAAATTATTTCCCTTAAAACATGATAGTCTTGAATTTTTAATCTGGTAATATGACCATTTCTAACACATCTACCCAAATTGGGAGAATAACCATTTGGAAGTCTCAAATATGTAAACCACTAACAAAATAATAAGAGACCCTATTTGGAAACTGTATAAGATGCTTTTGGCTTCATCAACTTTTGTGATCTGACATTTTCAAACAGATCAAGTTATGGTCACTTGTAAATTTAGGCAAGATCTAATTGTGACCTTACATAATCTTTTGTATTGCCTGGTGTATCCAAAATTTTATGAAATAAATTATCAAAACTGTAATGGATCGAACCTTCCTGGTCCATTACATTGTCAATTCTGGTGTCCGGGGTGTTATGGACACCATCTAGGAGTCAGGAGGGCATCTGTGTTGGTGGAAGGGTGTCACTGTGGTGTAACCTATCGGTGCCACTGATAAGTCTCACTGATCGATGTTGCACCCGAACGGTGCCACAGAGGGGTGTCAGTGTTCCTTTCCTAGTTTTCCCATAACTTATCTTTTAAGTTTTATTACCTTTTTTAAAGTGTTTTAAGACTATTTTAAGGCCAGTAAAGGATATATTAAATCCCCTAAGAGTGGGGAGACCCTTAACTTACCAAAATGTGTAAAATTTTAATTAGTTTCACACCCTTTGTCATGTTTCTAGTTACACCCTTATTATTCATTTTTCTCGGTTTAAAATTATACCTATCGATTCTTCACTCTGTGATGGTCTATATCATCGTCTATAAGGGAATTATTAAATATCAATTAATTCAAATGTCTGCAACCACCCAGACGTGTGGTCAAACCATGATCCTATTTTCAAGAACTTTGAGATTTCATATCCCATAACTCTAGGATTAGGAATTTTATCATACTGATATATTCTTCCTTGATCTCTTTTTCCCTCTTGGTGCACTTGGAGTCCCTCTTCCAGAGATAATTTGGGCATGCATGAGACCCTCCTATTCGGTTCTTCTTGGAGTTCTTCCTAAAAGTCATAATATCCCTAGTTCCTGGTGCAAGGAGAAAACTTCAACTCTTGATCATCCAATTAGGTGTTCTTCCTTCGTCTCCCTTTACTGTGCATCATATGGGGTGGGTATGATGATGTTCCCCTGAGGGGTAGATGAAACTAAATTTAATGAAGATAATAAATGAAATTTTAAATAATTAAAGTGTGGGAAAGATAATGATGTTCTTGTATTTTTTTTCTTACATTTTTTATATTGTGAATTTTATGGGCTCATGTCCACTGAAAATAGTGATTGGTGGTGGTCCTTTCTTGCACACTAAAAAGCTCTATTTTTTGGATAATCTTGTTACTGAATGACTGTAACATGGAAAGTGATTAATCACCTAAACCTAGTTGATTAAATGGATGCATGATGAATAAGAACCATTATTTTATCACCTAGGTTAACCAAACGAAAAGAAGGAACATAATAAAGGGTGTGGGATAAATCTATAAAATTCTTACTCTACTCTGGTGATATGCATGGTTGTTATGTTTGATGCCTTATGGGGTGACGTAGATGGGAATGGAATCTTTGGTTGAGAGTTTGTTGGTTTGTGAATCTGAGGCTATGTGGATCTAGTGGTAAATGTTCTAGACCCGATAATATGGGGCTTACTTTTGTTCCATTACTTTGATGGATATCATGGGATCCCATTTTAATGTTGTTATTTACAAGAGAACTGGGATTGAATTCTTATACGCATTCTTGGTTGTTTTCATTCAGTTATTGTTTTGGATTGTGGTTATTCCTATTATTTACCCAGTAGTGAAGAAATATTTAAATGGAATAACTTAAACTTGATAATGATAATTGATACAATGGGGAATTATTTTCCATAAGTGGTTTGTTCTCTGGTTGTGGTTGTTGTGTACTTGTGCATGTAGGGGTAGCAGTAAGGGTGGTTGTGTGCATGCTGGTTGTTGGTTTTGGGACCCTTTGGTTGGTATGAGTGCTTGATTACCTATATGTATAAAATTTAGTTCTTGTGTTTCTTATACACACCCCACCCATGTTGAGAACTTCATTCCAAACACCCCCATTTCATGGGGGTGGGTTTTTTTCCAACATTCCTATATGTGGATGGTTATTAGATAATTTCTTCTCCCTCTCCAAGGTAGCCCAAGACTCTTTGGGTAGGTTGTGATGGTATGAGGTTCATTATGGCCCAAGACTCGTCGGGTGGGGTGTTTTGTGGTGAGTTTACCTAGGTGTGTGCTAGCAGGTTTGTTTCCCATGTGTCTTCAAGACGAGGCCCATGTGTCCTTGTTCATGGCACAGTTGTTCTGGCCTAGGTGTCTTCAGGTGTAGTAGTGGTTGTTGTGGCCTAGGTCTCTATGGGAATGGTTATGTGTGGTTATAGTAGCCCATGTGTTTTCGGGCAGGATAAACGTGTGGTTGGGATGGACCAAATGGTTGTGTTTGTGGGCAAGAATGGGACTATAGTGGGATTGTGGGGGAGTTATGATGCATAGGATGTTCTAAATAACCAGTGTTAAAGTGGTGTGGGATACCCAAACATTGATGTGTTGTTACAATTATTTTATATAAATTGCATTATTTGGGGAGTGTCCCTTTGTGAGGCTGGGTGGATAGTTTTTCCTTGCTAGGTATTTTGGTTGCCTATTTTTTCCCACAGAGCATTAGAATGTCTCCCCTCTTGTGCATGAGAGATTTTGGTTTCCCTACTGAGTATACCTATATACTCACCCTACATATATAAAACTGCTTTCAGGTTTCTAGGAGGACTTTGAGGATAGTGTCGGACATTACTACGGCGTATGGACAATTTTCATTGCTATTTTTATTTTTTGGTAATTCCATTCAGAGTTTTTCTTTTACTTTTTATTAGTTTATTTGGAACATGCATATGGGAATGGGTTTTTGGATTTTATTTTATCTTTAGTCCTTGGTGTTGCTGGGATTTACTATCTAATCTCCTGATCTTGGTCTATAAAAAGGGTAATGCCTTCCATTCATATTAGATTCTATACCCTTGGTGCTAGTTTCCACTTCGGGGGATACTAAAGGTAGGACTCGAGGGGTCATTATCTCTACATCACCTTAAAGAAGGGATGGAAGGGCATCTTGTCATCCTTTCCCTCATCTTGGAGAAGGCGGGTCGTGATAGAAGAGTATCAAAGGATTATGGTTGAGAGATAGGATAGATTTTGTGATTAGGCACAGTGAGGATTGCATGGGATGGTAGGGAAACAGTGTTAGGAAATATAGGTGTGTGAAATAGGCTAGGGAAGACCAGCTAGGATGTGAGGTTTTAGGGCCCCATGTGATCCAATGTAAGGACTCTGAGCCTACCGAACAACTAAGTGAGGGTACATTTATTGTAGAGTAGAGACCCTAAGAAGGGTACATGCATCATAATGACTTGAGTGTCCTTCATGAATTGGGGTTTCTTGGGAAAACAATTGAAATAAATAATAAATAAGACCCTAAGTAAATTCCTTACAAGTTGGTCTTAGGCATTCCTTGTTTACCTTAAAGTTATGGAACCTAGGAATATTCCATGAGTAGTGTGGGAAGTCGAGCCCCATCAGGTTGATCTGGTTAATAAGTGGAGGGATGATTGAAGGGGGAGGACAAGTAGTAGAAGAAAACTCTTCGTGCCTTCTAGCGGATGACTCTTGGGAAGTATGAGGGAAGCGTCTCGGACATGGAGAAAGAGATCTAGCTCGAGGAGTTGGTGATCGATTTCAGCTTGATCCGGGCTCCGAAAGAGTACTGGGTTTCTCTGGATGTGATCCACACGCGGGGAGAATTGTGTCAATAATGGAATATTTATCTCTAGTAGAAGAAGGAGGCTAAGGTTTAGTGGAATGAATTTGAGAAGGAGTTCCAGGATGATTTCCTTTCTACCAAAATGAAGGCCGAGAAGAGGCAGGAGCTTCTCTCCCTCCAATAAGAGAGTATGTCGGTGAGGGAGTTGGGGATCAAGTTCTAGGATATCCTTTGTTTTTCTCCAGACCTCTTCTTGGGTGAGGAGCTGTGGGAAGACGCTTAAAGGAGGCACTCTGGAATTCACTTCAGTATGATGTTACTCTCTTCACTCTATCGATGTACATGGAGGTTCAGAAGAAGGATAAAGTAGTGGAGAGGATGCACACATTGGAAGGTGTGCCACGAGAGGGGATCCAGTTCTGATCATCAAAGGGGAAGGCCATCAATAGCAGGCCTCCTACATTAGGTCCTTCTAGGTTTAGGTCAACGAGGAGCAAGCCTCAACAGTTCCAGTTCTGATATTCTAGCCCTTTCCCTTTCTCTATGGTCCTAGGATAGAGGTGTTTTACTTGTGATAGCCATGGGAATCTTTGGAACTAGTTCCCTATCTGAGTGAATTATAGTGGGGGTGGGTAGGTTTAACACCCAACTCAGTAGTAGCAGTTTCCAGCTAGACCTTTTCAGCAGTAGCAGCAGGACCCTACCCCTCCAAGAGTAGGTATTGATAGTGGAGGCCAACCTCTGGACACTCCTCAGGGTCCTCGATCCGGGCATGGTTGGGGAGGCGGTTGACAGTCGAGGGGTAGAAGAGTTGGGTATGGGTAGTTGCACACCACAGAGGCTGCAGTTCCAGCAGGGCCAGAGGTTGTTTGAGGTACGATCAGTCTGTTTAGTAATATTTCATATGCCTTGTTTGATTTAAGAGAATTCAAATCCTTTATTGCGCCCAGTCTAGCCCATGCCTTAGGTCTAGATATAGAGATAATTTCCATGCCCATGGTTTTGAGTATGCCAGTAGGAGGTCAGAATAGCCTGTTTGATGTTTTTCGAGGATGCAGACTGATGTTGGGATTACATTAGTCAATCTTGGATCTCTTTCTATTTAAAATACATCTGCATGATGTCATCCTAGGCATTGAATGGTTGTATTTTGTGCACACTATTATTGATTGCTTCTGGATAAGGGTCGTGTTCTTAGATATGGGTGGTCATCATGTAGCATTCATTGGTGAGTAGGGTTTCCAGGAGGGTAGCCAGCATGTGGAGCTCCTTCCTTCATTATTAACTGAGATGTCAGTGGATTCAGAAGACTCGGCGATGGTGGAATTTCCAGATATTGTCAGTGAGTTCCTGGATTTCTTCCCTGAAGAGGTTATGACTCTACCCCCTCAACGTGATGTGAGTTCGGGATAGACCTACAAACTAGTGCTCATCTAATTTTGATGGATCCCTATCGTATGGAACCTTCGGAATTGTGTGAGTTGCATATTTAGGTTGATGACCTGATGAATAATGGTTTCATCCGACCAAGTGTGTCTCCATGGGGTGCTCCATCCTGGTTTTCAAAAAAGGAAAATGGTGGTATCAGCCTATATAGAGACTACTAGAGACTAAATCAGGTGACGGTCAAGAATAGTTATCCCATCCCGATGATCGGAATCTTTTTTGACCAGTTGAAGGGAGTAGGTTGGTTTTCTAAGATTAATCTATTGTCTGGATATCACTAGTTGAGGGTGAAGGAGGGTGAAATCCTAAAGACTGCTTTTAGGTGCAGATATGGGCACTTGGAGTTCGTGGTCATGTTGTTCAGAGTTATGAACATACCAGATGTGTTCATGGGAATCAAGAACTCTATTTTCTATGAGTATCTGGACCGATTTGTGGTCATGTTCATCGACATCATCCTAATCTACTCATGATCATAGGAGGATCACGCCGAACATCTAAGGATAGTTTTGGAGGTCCTCTGACACCACCAGCTATATGGGAATTTGTCCATGTGTATGTTTTGTACATGATAGGTGCACTTCCTTGTACACGTGGTGTCCTAGTAGGGAATAGCAGTGGACCTGTCAGAGGTCAAAGAGGTTTTTTCTTGGTAAACACCAAAGAACATAGCAAAGGATCGTAGTTTCTTGGGTTTGGAAGGTTACTACCAGAGGTTCATACCCAAATTCTCTTGAGTTTCAGCACCTATTATGGCTTTGACCAATAAGGACTAGGCATTCTTATGGAGTGATCAGTGCTAGGAAGATTTTAGTTATTTGAAAGGGAAACTTGTTAGTACCTTAGTGCTGAGGTTTCCAAAGGAAGGGGTAATATTTGAAGTGTTCTTTGATGCTTCTGGTCTAGTCTTGGGGTGTGTGCTAATACAGCAGCAGGGAGTGTTCTGTTATGGGTCTAGGTAGTTACACCATTAAGAATTTAACTATTCCACCAATGACCCAGAAATTGTAGAGGTTGTGTTTGAAATGAAGTTGTGGTGGAATTACCTCATAGGGGAATGCTTCAGGTTCTTTATAGATCACAAAATCATGAGGTATATCTTCTCCCAACGAGACCTGGACTTGCAAAAATAGAGGTGGATGGTGTTTCTTCAGGACTATGACTTTAAGGTCTCTTAGACCTCATAAAGTAGAAGTGTGGTGGGACCATAACCTACAGGCCCCAGGATCATGAGTACGACACTTGACTTAGGTATAGTTTTTTTACAAAAATAGCCATCACTCTACAATTGGCATGGAACCATTTGAATCCTTGTATGGATGACCATGTCGTTCACCCATGTGCTGGATAGAGGTTGGGGATGCAGGTGTTCTTGGCCCAGAGGTGGTGCAGAGCACAATAGAGAAGGTCAAAATTGTGCGTGAGAGGAGGAATACGGCTCAAGATCGGCAAAAGTCATATGCCGATCATAGAAGTATACCCTTGGAATTCGATGTTAGAGACCATATGTTCTTAAAGGTCTCCCCTTGGTGTAGATAGTAGAGGTTCGACAGGGGGATTAATTTTTCTACCATGTTCATCGGACTCTTTGAAGTGTTGGGATGATTTGGAGATGTGGAATATCATCTAGAGTTACCACCACAGTTGGAGAGGATCCACAGCTTCTTCCTTTCATCTCATCTTCATCGGTACCTACATGATGACTCCCATGTATTTGACTTGGTAGAGTTTTATGTCAAGGGTGACACGACGTTCTTGGAGTGACCAATAAGAATTGAGGATCACAAGGAGAAGGTGCTTTGTGGATGGACCATTCCTTTGGTTCACATGTTTTAGAGGCATAGTGGCCTCGAGGAGAGTACTTGGGAGTGAGAATCACATATGCATGCCCAATACCCATATCTATTTTTAGTTGATGTTCGGATTTCCCTTCATGTTTTTACTTTTGTGCTTTTCTGTGATGTAATGCTTGAACTTTTTGACAATTAGATGGGATATTTCCTTTACACTCTAAATGTGTTTGAAAAATCCCGACCATGGGGAAGGGAGAACTTGATCCCTAATCAATTTTCATTAATATGTATGCAATTAAACCCATGAGGGCAAGTCAGTGCCACCCAAAGCAGATAGTATCATAACATGGAGGAAGGATCTCCTTTATCCCTGAGTCTAGATGTGTGAATTTTGATTTTTGGGTGATCACATAGTGATTCTACAGTTGTTTAGGAGATAAATTAGAGAGGTGTTCTTGGATGATATATGTACCCCCATGTTTTCAACAAAAGGTTATTTACTCCTGAGAGGTATCTAAAGGGATGGTTTTTTGGACCTCATTTCTTCAGGTTTAGTCATGATTTTCGAGGATTAGAATAGTCTGAGAGGTATCTAATGTAATGTCCTAGACCTTCTTAGTCCCTTACTTTGTCAATTATGGTGTTTGGGGTCTCCTGAACACCATCAGTGAGTCAGGAGGGCATCAGTGTCGGTGCTAGGGTGTTGTCATGGTGTCACATATCATTGCCATTGATCAGTGCTGCACCCGAACAGTGACATAGAGGGGTGTTGAGGTTCTTTCACCAGTTTTCCCGTAACATCATTTTTATGTTTTATTACCTATTTTAAAGTGGTTTAGGAACATTTTAAGGATGGTAAAGGATATCTAAAATCCTCTAATAGTGGAGAAACCCTTGACATACCAAAACATGTGATCTTTTAATTAGTTTCACTCTCTTTTCTATATTTCCATTTACGTGCCTGTTATGCATTTTTCTTAGTTTAAAATGTTTCCTATCAACTCTCTTCCATGTGATGGTCTATCGAACTGACTCTCATGGAATTATTAAATCTCAATTAATTCCAACGTGTTCAATTGCCCAGCCGCATGGTCATACTATGATCCTATTTTCAATAACATTAAGATTCCATATCTCTTAACTCTAGGATCAGGCCTTTTATCATGCTAAAATCTTATTCCTCTATCTATTTTTCCCTCTTGGTGAACTTGGAGACCCTATTTCATTGAAGATCCATGCATAAGTGAGATCCCTCCTATTCGGTTCTTCTTGGAGTTCTTTATGCAAGTCGTGTCATCTCGAGTTCTTGGAACAAGGAGAAAACTTTGATCCTTGATAATCCAATTATGTGTTCTTCCTTCATCTCTCTTTACTATGCATCATGTGGGGTGTGTATGATGATGTTCCCATGAGATGTAGATGAAACCAACTTTAAAGAAGATAATAAATAGGCTTCAAAATAATAAAGGGGTGGGAAAGATGTTGATGTTGTTGTATTTTTTTCTTAAATTTTTTATGTAGTTAATTGTATGGGATCATTTCCACTAAAAACTATGGACGTTTGTGGTCCTTTCTTTCACAGTAATAAAGCTCTATTTTTTGGATAATATTCTAATTGAATGACTGTAACATGGAAATTGATTAATCACGTAAACTTGGTTGATTAAATAGATTATTGATGAATAAGAACCCTTATGTGATCACCCTATTTAACCAAATGGAAATAAATAACTTATAGAATGGTGTTGGATAAATTTTTAAACTTCTTTCACTACTCTGGTGATATACATGGTTTTTATTTTTGATGCCTTGGGGGTCACGTATATGGGAATGGAATCTCTGGTTGAGAGGTTTTTTGTCTGTGAACATGAATCCATGTGGATCCGGTGGAAAATTTTCTAGACCAAGTAAGTTGTGGATTTTTTGGTTTCCAATACTTCGAGGGATCTCACGAGATCATTTTTGATGTTGTTATTTATAAGAGAACTGGGAGTGAATGCTTATACTTCTACTTGGTTTTTTTATTTTAGTTGTTGTTTTGGCTTGTGGTTATTCAAGTTACTTTCCTTGTAGTGAAGAAATATTTAAATAGAATCACATGAACATGATAATGAGAATGGATACAATGGGGGAACACTTTTCCATAAGTTGGTTGTGCTCTAGTTGTGGTTGTTGTGTACTTGTGCATGTAGGGGTAGCAGTAAGGGTGGTTGTGTGTGGGATCATTGATGGTTTCAAGAACCTTAGGTTGGGATGAGTGATTGATTACCTATATATATATAATTTAGTTTTTTGTTTCTTATATGCATACTACCCATGTTGAGCACTTCTTACCGAACACCCCCATTTCATGGGGGTTGTTTTTTCCAACATTCCTATGAGTGGATTGTTATTAGATCCTTTTTAATCTCTTTCCCAGGTATCCCAAGACTCTTTGGGTAGGTTGTGATGAACTTGGGTTCATTATGGCTCAAGAATCTTCAGGAACGGTGTGCTTTGGTGAGTTGGCCCAGGTGTGTGCCTACAAGTTTATTTCCCTTGTGTCTTCGGGATGAGGCCTAGGAGTCTTCGGGTGTGGAAGTGGTTTCTATGGCCCAGGTGTCTTCGGGCGTGGTGGTGGTTGTTGTGGAATAGGTTTCTATAGGCATGGTTATGTGTGGTTTTTTTAGACCAGGTGTTTTTGGGCGGCACAAACGTGTGGTTGGGATGGCATATATGGTTTTTTGGGGGCGGTAGTGTCACTGTAGTGGGATTGTGGGGGAGGTATTATACATATTATGTTCTATAAAACTAGATGGAAAGTGGTGCGGGGTACCCAAACATCGATGTGATATTACTATTATTTTACCTGACTTTCATTATTTCGGGAGTGTGCCTTGGTGAGGCTGGGTGGATAGTTTTTTCCTTGAAAGGAATTTTGGTTACCTCTTTTTTTCTCACAGGGCATTAAAATGTCTCTTCCCTTGTGCATGAGATGTTTTGGATTCCCTAATGAGTATACCTATATACTAACCTTACGTATATAAAACTTCTTTCAGGTTTTGAGGAGGACTTTGAGGACTATGCCAGACCTTACTAGCTCGGGCATCGAGATAGTTGTCATTGTTGCTTTTCTTTTCTTTTGGTACTTTCCTTCAGAGTTTTTCTTGTACTTCGTATTAGTTTATTTTTAACATGAATATGAGAATGGATTTTGGGATTTACTTTTTTCTTCAGTACTTTGTGTTGATGGTATTTACCATCTTATCTCCCGAACTTGTTCTATAAAAAGGGTAATGAGTTCCATTTATATGAGATTCTATACCCTTGGTGATAGTCGCCACTCTGGGTCCTACTGAAGGCGGGAATTAGGGGTCATTATCTCTCCTTCACCTTGAAGAAGGGAGGACATGGCATATTTCCATCCTTTCACTCATCTTGGATAAAAAGGGTCATGAAGGAAATAGTTCTTCTCAATATACATCACATCAAATATGTGACAGACCATCAATTTAGACCAATCTGGAAAATCCAAAAAATGTTTCATTTTATCCAATTGTGATCCTTTCCAAACCCATAAATTTTATATTGGTTTATTATTGGTCCAAATGTGATGGGAAGTAATAAATATACAATTAATTTTAACTCTATAATTGAGATCGTTGTTGGAGGACCTTTTTTTTCAACTGTTCCTTTTTTGAAATGATATTTTTTTCTTTGAAAAGGATGATCAGTTGGAAGAATATGTGATGACAGTTGAAAAAACAAGGTTTTTTTCCATTAATGAGATTAAAATATTTTTCATCTCTCATATAGTATGTATAATATTTGGGAACATGGGTACTCTATCCAGATAACATGCCATATGTTGGGAAGCTACTAATTGTCCACATCAATACAGCTTTTAGAAGGAAGTTTTGTTTCACAAAAACATCATATATACTGACTCCATTACTCCATAGTTAATTCAACTCATCAATAATTGGTTTTAAATAAACATCAATATTCTTTTTTGGATGACCTGTAATTAATAAGGTAAAAAGATATATGGATACTTCATCAACATCCATGGAGGAAAATTATACGGAGTTATAAATACATGGCAACATGAATACCGACTACCATACAACCAAATTCATATAAACCATTAGTAGAAAGACCCAATTACATGTTTCTGGCATCTAAAGAAAATTACAGATACAATTGGTCAAAAAATTTCTATAAATCACCATAAGAGGGATGATTTATTCTTTTACTGGTTTAAATGTTGGTTTGGTTCCATGACATCAATGATGATGTGTTTTGAGACATAAATAAATGATGTAATTTGGGTGTGTGTGGAAAATATCTCAATTGTTTTATAGGAACAAATCCAGACTTCCAGAGTTCATCTTCTTTACACCTTAGTTGTCCTCATGTAGGAAAACTATCCAACAAATAATTTTCATCATAATATAAGATGTGGTCATTTAAACACGCATGAATCTTATGATAACCAAGATCTATATTACTAACCTGAATCTTTCCCTCATAGAAATTCACAGAAAACACATTTCCTTCAGGTAGCAGTGTTTTCAACAAAGAAAATATCTTATCAAAACAATTATTTGACATTCTATTATCGGATTTAATGGCCATAAATTTAGAAACATCTTCAAACTTTCTTATTTTGAAACCAGGATATAAGGAATCCTTATTGGGCCTCAAAAACTCATGTTAATGATATGGTTACAACTCAAGAGTAAAATCAATATCATCCTATGTTTCAGTTTTTTGAACATACAAACCTGCCACATAATGTAGTAAATTTTGAAACTGTGCTGGATCTGGAACCAAATTATTAATATCTTCTTTAGAAATGTGTTCACCATGTTGATATCAAAAAACATGATCTGGTTGAAAACCAAAATGCAATAAATTACCTCCAACATTTTCAAATGTGTCATACATCCTCAGAGCGCATTTTTTACTAGGACACTTAATTATCCCTTTTGAAACAAATTTTGGTTTTGATGATGCAACTAATAAGATATTTTAAACACACTCAATATATATAGGATTTAAATCAGAACCTTTTAGATTCCAACACAGATTTATCTAAGTGTGATCATCTAATAATAATTGTTGTTGACTTCCTTATTCCATATTTTTCTAAAAAATATGAAATAATTAGTTATTTTTTATAATTAGATATAAGTCAAACACTATAAAAAAGTGAAGATAATTAAATTATATTTTCTAGAAATTTATAATTATTTATATTATTTTATATTTATTTATATTGTTTTAAATCATTTATACTAATATAAACTCATTTATAAATATTTATAATAATTACCACTAATTATTATTAATTTCAGGTATTTTGTACTAATTTTTATTTATTACCAATGACAAAATTTCCAACGGATTAGTGGAAACTCTTTTTCTTGATGACTCATCCCCTTACAAATTCTGGCAACTAAAAGTACAATGAAATGTCAGCTCCGAGGTATGGATATCCATTTTTGTATGGACGAGGTTAGAGAGGAGGGAGGCCTCACTACACTGCTCTCCATTATATCATGCATACAAAAATGAATATTCATACGTCAGAGCATACTATTCTTAGTGATTTTAGTTATAGAAATTTATAAGGGATGATCCATCGAAAAAAGAGCCTCTTTTGTCTGACTGCCCATCTCCTTGCAACTTTTTTTAACTTAAAATCACTATGAAAAATCTCCTCCAACATATATCCGAGAAGATTTTTCATATTGATTTTAGTGGGAGAAAGTTTCAAGTAGTTGAGGTATCGATCAAAAGGAATGTCGCTAATCCACATTAAATTGAGCTAGTTTATCAATGTACTCAAATTTATTATGATTTATTATGATTTATTACTAATTAATCTCAATTTTACTAATTTTTACTAATTTTTACTAATTATTAGTAACTATTAATAATTATTTCTAATCATTTCTAATTATTTTTAATTAATCCTAATTATTACTAATTATTTTCAATTAATCCTAATTATTACTAATTAATCCAAATTTTTAATAATTAATCCCAATTATTACTAATTAATCCTAGTTATTACTAATTATCACTATTTAATGATAAATATTACTAGTTAATACTAATTATTAATAATTAATCTTATTTTTACTAATTTTTCCTAATTATTACTAATTTTCCTAATTATTGCTAATTAATCCTAATTAGTTCTAATTTTTTCTTATTATTACTAATTAATCCTAATAGTTTATAATTAATCCTAATTATTTCTAAACAATCCTAATAATTTCTAGTTAATCTTAATTACTACTAATTAATCCTAATTATTACTAATTAATTATAATTATTACAAATTATTGATAATTAATCCTACTAATTTCCAATTATTACTAATTATTGATAATTAATCATAATTATTTCTAATTATTACTAATTATTAATAATTAATCCAAATTATTACTAAATATTTCTAATTACTCCTAATTATTTACAATTATTACTAATTGTTGATAATTATTACTAATTATTGATAATATTACAAATTATTTTTAATTAATATTAATTATAACCAATTCTTAGTAATTATTACTGATTATTACTAAATATTAATAATTATTACTAATTATTACTACTAATTATTATTAATTATTACTAATTATAACTAATTATTTCTAGTTATTACTAATTATTACTAATTATTACTAATTATTACTAATTATTACAATTTATTTCTAATTATTACAATTTATTTCTAATTATTACTAATTAATCCTAATTATTACAATTTATTTCTAATAATTGATAATTATTACTAATTATTATTAATTATTACTAATTTTATTAAATATTAATAATTTTTATTAAATATTCCTAATTATTATTAATTATTACTAATTATTACTAATTAATCCTAATTATTACTAATTAATCCTGATTATTATTAATTATTCCTAATTATTACTAATTAATCATAACTGTTTCTAAATAATCCTGATTATTACTAATTATTCCTAATTATATCTAATAAATCCTAATTTTTTATAATTATTTTAAATTAATTCTAATTATTGAGAATTATTACTAATTATTGATAATTATTACTAATTATTGATAATTATTACTAATTATTGATAATTATTACTAATTATTGATAATTATTACTAATTATTGATAATTATTACTAATTATTGATAATTATTACTAATTTTTGATAATTATTACTAATTATTGATAATTATTACTAATTATTTCTAATTATTGATAATTATGGATAATTATTATTAATTATTACTAATTATTGATAATTATTATTAATTATTATTAATTATTACTAATTATTATTAATTATTACTAATTATTGACTATTAATCCAAATTATTACCAATTACTACTAATTATTAGTAATTAATCCTAATTATTGCTAATTATTTCTAATTAATCATTATTATTACTAATTAATCCTAATTATTAGTAATTCTTACTAATTCATACTAATTAATCCTAATTATTACTAATTAATCCTAATTATTACTAAATAATCATAAGTATGACTAATTAATCCTAATTATTACTAACTATTATTTATTATTACATTTTCCCGACTAATTATTACTAATTATTAGAATTTATTACTAATTATTCATAATTATTCATAATTATTGATAATTATTGATAATTATACCGAATTATTTATAATTTTATGATTTTTTTCTAATTATTCTAATTATTACAAATTATTTCTAATTATTACATAAGTTTTCTTGTTATTACTAATTTTTTCTAATTATTATTATTTTTTTCTAATCATTAATGATTTTTTCTAATTATTTCTAATTATTTCTAATTATTACTCATTATTTCTAAATATTACTAATTATTGCAATTTATTATTAATTTATACAATTTATTACTAATTAATACAATTTATTACTAGTTATTACTAATTAATACTAGTTATTAGTAATTAATAGTAGTTATAACTAATTAATACTAGTTATTACTAATTATTGATAATTAATCTTAATTATTACTATTTATTATTAATTATTGATAATTAATCCAAATTATTACTAAATATTTCTAATTAATCCTAATTATTTATATTTATTACTAATTATTGATAATTATTACTAATTATTGATAATTATTACTAATTATTACTAATTCCTACAATTTATTTCTAATTATAGATAATTATTACTAATTATTATTATATATAACTAATTATGATTAATTATTACTATTTTTACTAATTAATCCTCATTATTACTAATTATTCCTAATTACTACTAATTAATCCTAATTATTACTAATTAATCCTGATTATTACTAATTAATCCAATTTATTGATAATTATTTCTAATTAACCCTAATTATTGATAATTACTTCTAATTAATCCTAATTACTAATAATTATTACTAATTGTTGATAATTATAACTAATTAACACTTAGATATAACTATTCATAAAAATAAATACTGAAAAAGATATCTAATTCTAATTTAATTAATTTAAAACTAATTAAAAAAATTAAATAATTTAAAATAAAATAAATTGACTAAACAATAAAAAAATAGATAAATACCTTGAAAATGATGTTTTCAGAGTATCAGAGTCACATGTTATGCTTTGATTTAAAAGTTTAAACTATGAAAAAATTTAGATTTTTTCCAAAGAGATAGAGAGAGAAGTTGAGTAAAGAGTGAAATGAGAAGAAAAACGAATGGGGGTATATCTAGGTGGGATTATTTGCTATGGGGGTATTCACGACGGGCTACCCATCGCAAATAGTGGCATTTGCAATGGGGCCCGTCGCAAATGACTCTACCCAGATTAATTATAGTGGGCCGTTAAAAACATATTTGCGACAGGGCTTGTCGCAAATGGTACCTGCCGGTAAGGTATTTGCAATGGAAGACTTGTCCCAACGCAAATACGAAAAACTGCCACTCGGTATTTGCGACGGGAATAGGAACCTGTCGCAAATACCCTTGCCTGCGGTTTGGTGTGGGCTTTGCGCCAAACTTTTTGCGACGGGTCCTTACCGCTAGTCACAAATAATAGTTATTTATGGTAGGGTAATTGATCTGTCGCAAATAACCCCATTCAACAGGTTATTTGCGACGGGTCTCGAACCCGTGGCAAATAACCCGTCGCAAATAGTCATTTTTCCCTGTAGTGATTTATTTTACTTCACATATAACATTTAATTTCACACAGTGTGCATTACATCATTCAAATACAGTTCATGTTCCTCATTTCTTTATGGGTAGATAAGAATATTGTCTATAAAGACTACGAGAAGTTTTTCAAGGTAATCAAGAATGACTCGATTCATTTAGTCCATGAAGATAGTTGGGGCATTACTGAGTTTAAATGGAAACACTATGAACTCATTGTCCATGTACCTTTAATGAAAAGAAATATTGGGGATATCTTTCTTCTTCACATTTAATTGATAATATATCGACCAAAGATCGACCATTAAGATGTGTTGGGCTCTATGTAACTCATCGAATAATTCATCAATCCATGGTATATGACAATTTTTCTTTATCATGATTTTTTTGAGATCAAGAAAATCAATTAAGATGTGAATTGATCCATCCTTATTGTTGAAAAAAGGACAAATAAACCCCATTATGAAGTACTAACCTATATAAATACTTTATACAGATTCTTCGATAGTTGGTTCCTAATCTCATAAAATTTCTTAGTGGAAATTCTCTATATAGTTTTGGATAATGGAAAAGCTATAGGTATAACACTAATCAAGAACTCAACCTTTATACAAGGATGAAGAATGTGATATTCATCAATAAACACAATAGTATATTAACTCAAAATGTCTATATCATCAAGGATTATCTTTTACTTAGAAATAATCATATGAACAAGATACCCTTGATCATAAAGAAAGAGTATCCATGCTTTTGATGATGACTGTAAAGGATATTAATCCTTCCCCTTTCGCTTGTATAAAATTATAGGGTAATTCATGATATGGAGGGTTATTTTCTTCTGCTTACAGTTTATGATGGATTAATATAGGGAATTTCAATCCATAACAAGAATAGAATAATATTTTTCTAAAAGTAACATCACAATGTTCACTGGGAAATTAACCCTGTAAATATGGATTATGGAGAAGATATATACTTGGGATGCAATAATTGATCCATTGTACCTCTTCATATAAATACTGAGTTATATGTTTTGAGGTTGTTTTTTAATAGTTCAACTAATCATTCAGGATATGAAAGAATGCAAAAAATAAGAATAAATTTTTTATGAACTACCCTTGAATTAATTACTAGGTTAAAAATCACCACATCATTGTTGAGATCAACCTCAATACTTGTGATTGCATAAGCTCTTCCATACCCTCTAGGCTTTGAAGGATGATGTCATTGGTTATCACCGACAACCCTTATCATAGTGTATTGATTTGAATAGTTTCATTTTTCATTATAGTAGAAACATAGAAAAACATTTGAGGGTTTGTTGGAGAATTATTTCATTCCATAACATTAGTGGGTTTATCTTGTTGGGATTATCTATTTTGGTTCACTTCATTCCCACACATAATGATTTTCCCTATCCCATTATGGAAATTTATAGGATGGTTCTTCCAAATTTTTTGATAAGCACGATGTTGTATATTCATGCCAATATGGGATATTCTCATTGCTCTTCTAGAATTAAAATCCATTCATTGCTTCCTATCTTCTGAAATATGAGATTCACTTACCACTATTTTTATTTTTATGGAACATCAAAACAATTTCTCCATAGCTATCAAGCACTAGAACCACCAAATATATTCATAGATTCATATTTATCCAACTAAATTAGCAATCAATTTTACATTAGGGTTCAATGAAAATTATATAGGTGTATTGCAAAATCCTTGTGGTTTTATCCTTATACACCCAATGTATTTATAGTCCATTTTCTTAAGGCTCATGAACTCCTCGTTTTTTATTCAAAGTGTTAAAGGAGGATATTTATTATATGAAAATATTTCTAGAATTATTTCTACCACATTACATCAATATACTTCTCATGATTCATATTTTTGATCCATATCCAATATTGATTATATTATCCCTCCATATGATAAAAAACCCTCATAACTTACTCTTTTTTGTTGTAGTGAAGTAAAGAGAAGATATTTTTTCAGGTTTTGATACATTGTTCTAGGATTATGGGATCATAAAATCCACTAGGTATTGGCGGATGTTGTTCCATAAGGGTATCAATAGAAACATTCACTTTCATAGGGTGTGTGTGTTTTTCCTCTCTGATTCTAGTTTCTATCCAAAAAATTAGGTTATTAGGAATGTATTGTGATGATGATCCTGAATCCTAACCCATCGGGTTGGGAATCTCATTTGGGAAGTCATTTTTCTTCCTATCTCATTGGTTATTGACTCAATTCCTCATATTTTCATAAATTGACTAAATTTATTGGGAAAATTTGGGATGAGAATTTTCATAATATTACACACAATAAAGGAAAACTATGAAAATTAAAGGTATAAATGATCATAGAAAAACATTATTTAACCAATGCATTACTTGGTTTCAATCAAAGGTATCAATGTTCTTTTTCTTAACAAAATATTTTATGGGATTTTTTGTATCCATCATGGTTATTCATAAGGAGATTGTGAATTTACAAAGCATGTACATCAAGAGTGTCAAAACAGGTGTCTAGTGAGTCATTTTTATCATACACTAGGTGATGATCATGTTAATTGATAATGACCCTTTTTTGGGGATATTACCACTATTTAAAAATATATCAGAGCTTCATCTACTTATATTAAAAATATAGATATTTTCTTTCTTAGAAACCAATTACTCTATAATTTAACAAAATTTATGGATATTTTCTGATGTTTTTTCTTATACCTACACATTTCAAATTTCTATTCTAATATTATTACCAAAAATAGATATACCTTTCTATGAAACCAAATAGCACAACTTGTATCCTTAATACACCTTAATTACATATTTATGACATAAATTCAAACATATTACAATCCCAAAAGAACGAAATCCCAAGTTTCATTGGTTAAGTAGAGACAAAACATAATAACATAAAATTGGAAGACAATAAATTTATTTAAAAACATCATAACATGATCTTAATATTCCATCAATGTTCTAAAAATATACAGGATAACCTTGAGATTTATAGAAGAATTGGGTGAGCTATAAATCTTAGTAATGGGATAATCAATTCATAACATGATGAAAATAATAGATGTGATTCTAGAGGCATATCATGACATCATAAAATGAATGACAATCATATTCATAAACATTTAATCATCAACTAAGATTAAAACATCAAGGTTACATAATAATGTGAAAACAAAAAATAATATGACATCATAATCATAAGTTAAGGGTAAACGCTAAGACATAATAACATAGTGTTCTTGGGAGAATATCTCATATACTATACATGTCACCTCATGGGAAAAAATCAATACCCAAATCAAGAGAGGGATATATACTTCTAGGCCCACCTCTCATAGTCATATATGTACATGCATTAGTTTTCCACACATATCATACAACATAAGAATGAATTTCATTAATTTTAATACCACAAATATGTGTTGTGGGTCACATACATGGATGCTCCAATTAAATGAAGTATATTTTTATCTAGGTGAATACCCTTGAGTGGAAATGAGGATAGGTATTGACATCAGAAATTACTGACACGAAAAATCATTGGATAATATTTTCAACATAAAAATTGTACATAAATGTTCATATAAGTATTTAATGAGATTGAAATATGGTATCCCATTATATGTGAATAATAAGTACAGTTAAGGGATTTTTAAAAACATATTCAAACATGAAAAATTAAAAAAGAAAATCCATAAAAAAATAAGGAATTTGATTAAATAGAAGGTAGAATACAATCCCCTACTATGAGGGTGTTCTTTTAAAAGATTTTGATGGTCTTCATAGGATCTTTGTAAAAATACAGGAGTCATTTAGAAATGTATAGGGATAGAAACTTCGTGCTCAATGGTTTTTGAGTTAAGATGAGAGGGAGGTTGGGTAGGTATTTATAGAAAAATATAGGGGACTTATTTATTAATTTATGAACATAATTTTTGAAATCTATATGATAAGAGAATCATAATTGGAAACATTCCCATTTTATTTTCCAAGGTTTCAGACAAAGTTGAGTGGTTTTAAAAATTTTATATAGACCAAATCCAATCATTTAAAAAAATACAATTGGTTATGTGGAAAGGATCCATGTTTATAAATATTTGATTTTGAAACCATAAAATACAATATAAGGTTTGGGGGTTCATTAATGGTTTCTAAAACTAATCAAATAACTTAAAAACAAGCTATTTTAATGTATAAAACTAAATTTGGTCATGGATTCCCATTTAATACCTCACTTTTAAGTTATTATGATGTCATCATACAAACCATATATTTATGTTGTATTTATTTTTTATAAAAAAATTAACATCATGTAAAAGTATGAAAAAATATAATTATCAAATTTTTATGTGTTAATTTCAAAAATAATGCTTATCCTATCAAAATAATTTCAAAATATGAGAATTTTCACATTAAAAGTTTTTTTATTTAATAAAAAATAATAGTTTGGATGGCTCTACCAACTTTCTAACCCTTTTACAAAATACTGTGGACTTCATTAAATTATATAATAATTAATATTTAAATAAATATTATTTAATGATAATATTTTATTAAAATATAATTTATTTCAAAAATTATTAAATTTATCAAAAGAGTTCCCTAATTGAGACTATTTATTTTCCAAGAAATATATTTTTTATTTCTTTAAATAAAAATATTTTTTTATAAAACTCATTATATAATCATTTTTAAATTAAAAAAGTGATAAATATAATGATTATATTATGAAAAATAAAACATTAAAATTGATATTACTAGAGTCTAGATACATGTCCACTTATTATACGAGTGTACTCTTCTACGTAGTCTTATTCTGGGTTGTAAACCCTTTATTTTCCATATTTTGTTAATGTATGAATGTCCGTGAAGTCTTGGTTTTCCCTCCTTTACACATAAAAGGGGGTTTATCTAAAATCAATAAAAATTTAGGCCTTCGGGCCATTCAGTCAGGGTTAGGTGTATGATGATGGTCCTTTTATGGGGTGGTTCAATCGAAATTCATTAGGTTGTTTTGTAAATAATGTTGAAATTATCCCATAAAAGGACATTTCTATGCTTCAGATATTCAATTTCATCTTGTTCTTGGTCCAAAGAAAATACCAATGATGTTATCTCCATCGAAAGTTCAAATAAATAAACTTTATAGGGTAGGATCCTTTTTTTCAAGGCCATGATTTCATCCATATGTGTTAGTTGCACTTTATTATAACCCTTAAAATAAACTAATCTTAATGGTCACTATATAAAAAATATGTTATAAATATTTAAGATGATTAATATTATTTTAAAAATTATAGGTTTTATTGTATAATTGGTCTGAAATAACTAATGTTTTGTATTTTATCTATAACTATATTACATAGTATGCCTTTTATTCATTCAAAAACAGATTTTAATTTATAAAATTATCATCCATTACATTGGGGGAAAAGTACCTCACTTTTAATGAATTCATTGATAAATATTTTCAGTGGGATTTCATTAGTGCATTGAAAATATAATTTTTGGAAGTTAAGTTTTTTGGATAGAGGTTTGTTTCATTTGTGTCACTAGAGATTGATATACTAGAATCCCTCAAATTATGGATGATCAGCTATAAAGATTTAGTAGAACATGTTTTTTGATGGAGAGAGTCAGTTGACATGATAAAGAGTACATATTGTTGATATAATTTCAATAAATTATGATGGGTCTCTAGAAATGATTATTTTGATATAATTCAATAGAACAATTCAGAAGGATTTTCTATTTTATAAAATCATATGTCATTTTCTATATGATTGAGATGGAATTTCATTAGGGGTCCATTTTAATGGAAATCATGATGGAGTAATATGAAAACACAACAATGTATGGATGAACATGTGATTTTATTTTAGAAGATGATCAGTTGGGAACTAGTAAATGCATTGTGAATAGTGTTTTAGTGGGAAATTTTTTGTCTTAACTAGAGAAAAGAGTTCTTAATTGGGAGATTTTTGGGATTTTAGGTGAGAAATTATTCCATGTTTAAAATTTGGAATTTTTTGATGTCAACTCTCTAGAATTACACGTATTGAAAATTGGATGGTGATAGTGTTAAAAAAATCAAGGGGCATAGATGAGATATAACCATATGGGGGTTGATCAAGTTATGGAATTCGTATCCAATTTTAAAACTTATTGTCATGAAATTATCCAACTGAGACCACCTTTTTTGTGATAATATGACTGTGACAACACCGAGACCTCCTATAATAGGCTAGGGGTTTGAAAAAAGTGTTGAGTAGGGATATCACCAAAATGGGTGGTCTTAGCCTAAGGAGAGTGTAAACACATAGGCACACATATCCACGACCATAGAATAATGAAATCAAAAAGAATGAAACTGATACCAAATTCATGCATACATTTAAATCCAACAATCAGAGGACTATAAAATATCGGGAAGCAATAAGGGAGAAATAAAATCACATCAGAAACAATAAAGATATCTAACTTAATAACAATAGAGTTCTAAAATCAAATGTCACCCCTAGAATGAACTGTGGTATTTCAAGCCCAAATAGAATCTCTTTCTACATCATGTACACCAAGAACCCTCGAAAACAATTATTCATTAACCTATAATATAACACATTCATGAAAACAAAATATAGGGTTGAGTATAACCTTGTATATTCTGAAACCCTTAAATCACTTTTCATAAAGCATTAATAAAATTCATATCATCATAGGATATGTCAATCATAATGTGAGACATACAATAAAACATAGTGATATACTCTTATTGGACACATAGAATCAAGGTAAGGCCACAACCGTATTTTGATCCTAGTATTCATTACCCAAGATTCCATATAACACTCATTTAGAAGAACACACTCCATGAGTGAGATGGTACTAATGGAATCCATCTGATATTTCATGCTCGTCAGGTCATTCCATAAGAATTATGCACTAACAGTCTAAAGATATTAATACACATATGGGTATCAGTACTAGTTCCATGTGTTAAACTAAAAAAACATTATTACCCCATTAAGTAGGGGATCGATGTCCATGTAGTGTTGGTCCCAAAAATTCAAAGAACCTACCCTAAGGTAGATAAGAATATGGTATCTCACTCTTAGAGTCAGGAATGAATTCTAAAAAACAATATCTAAGATAGATGTTCCATAGAGGGTATTGCCATCCTATTTATAGGATGTTATTTTACATTAAACCCTTAGGTAAATGATCAAGGGAACACACCGTAACAAAACCTTTCCATGCTAAAGGAGACAAGGGATCCATTCCATCATTGAATAATCTAGAAGTGTGTAGTGTAAGTACAATAATTGTCTCTTTAGCACTGATTATATTCTTGTATCAAATCATCTTCCTATGTCAGTTCCCATTTACACTTGATTGTGCACATATACATGGTCATGTTCGAGAACAATTCTCTGCCCATGTAGTCCTAGCATGGCCACGTGCCTAGAAGTTCACTTGTTTGTGTACTCCCAAAGTGAAAGATAGGTTACTAGGTTCACATGTTATTAGACATGCTTCACACACTAGGTGATACTTATTTTCTATTGGTAAACCTTATCACTACATATAGGTCTCCAAACATTGTGTATTCTTGAATTAATCACACTTTATAATGGGGTTTTTAGGATCTTTCATATCTTTAAATGGTTGCCACATCGGCTATATTTATTATTTATTCCAACCACCAAACTCACTCAAGATGGTAGATTTGGACTAATTAAACCACATCATCACTAGATCGATAGAATTTAGTCACCCAACTCAACATGGAGTTGTTTCCATCATGTTATGTCACTAACACATGACAACAACCCCCAATGGGTACCCCCAAATCCAAAATGATCAATATCCATTCATCTTCATGCCTGGTAATTACATCCTCTATTATATCCATACCCATGGTATTTATTTTTTGTGCAAATTAATGGTCTCAAAATAGTCAAATAATAGGTATTCTTCATACCGCGGGCCATGGGAATTCTCCGTGATGAACGTGCAATGAACGAGGGATGAAATGAAATAAAAAACATGTGGAACGATCATTATCCAATGTTAAATTTTTCTAGGATTAATTTCTATTATAATGATGACAGAATCGATATAAATAATCAATAATAAAAATCTTGGATAATATCTACCTCATACCGAAAATACGCTTGATCCAAAAATCAATCCATTAGATGATTTATTACTATTCATCGAAAGAAAAAAATAAATGATGATAAATCCACATAAATAAAATGTCTCTCCATGAAATGGATGAATTTTAAATGAAGAAAAATTACCATCATTTTTATTGGTGAGATCCTTCATTTTCATTGACACACCAATTTCCAAATCTCAATTCATCGATTCTCATCCACAGAAGCTCCTCCTCTAGCTCCTATCTCAAATTCCAAGACTATGATTCCATCTTTTAATTTTCTATTTTAACAATGTTTTTTATTAGGTCTCTGCATCATAAAATATAAAAATTAATTTTCTAATTGATTAATTATGTATGTTTTTGTTGATTTTTTGTCAATCTCATAATGATGAAAAATATTTTGACATGTGTAGGGTAAATCCCACATTATGGACTCAAAAAAAAGTCTGAATTTTCCAATAAATGACTCTTTTTAGTAGATATTATAATTTTTTTGGAAGATTGACCACATGGGAAATTGATATATTAAATATTTATCAAATATGAATTCTGGGTTCATTAGTCCTTGTAATCACATATCATCTCAGCGCCTTGTCTCAAAAATATTACCTAATACAATAAAAAATAAACATGGAAAAACATAGGTGTCACATTCTCCCCACTACTGGGATATGCATCATTGAAAGCAAAGAATATGTATACATAAATAGATATTGATATTGAGCATGAATCTGGGTCTCCTGATCCAAGGTACCCTCCTAAAGACTCATGTGCTTCCACCGGACATGCACTAAAAGAATATACCACCCATATAGAATCACCTCTCGTTGATTATAAATGTCTAATGGGTACTCTGAATAAGTAGTTTCATCATTGATTTCTATATCACCCCATTCGATATCAAGTAAAGGGTCACGCACATACCTTTTCAAATGTGACATGTGAAAGATGCAATATACCTGGTATAACTACAGTGGTATATCAAGTGGAATTCCACCTCTCTAGATCTATGTTTTATCTGTAAGAGGATAATGAATTACAAAGATAACATTCAACCATGAACAAAAATCCACAACCCTCTTTGAGGTGAGACCAACAAGAATACATGGTCACCCTCCTCAAACTCCCAAGGCCTCCATCTTTAGTCAACATAATACCAATGAAAGATTTTTATAGTCCCCATCTTCTTCTACATGATGTACACCTTCACTATCACAGATTGTCCCAAAATTGGTCCCATGGTTATTGAATATCCTATTTCAGTCCAACATAGTGGCAACTTATAGATTCACTCATGAAAGACCTCTAGTGGTTCCATACCAAGGATGAAATGGTAGATATTTTTGTATGAAAACTCTACAATGCATAAGGGATCTTCCCAAGTATGAAAAAAGTTCAACATGAAATCTTGTAGTATGTCATCTTGGACCTGAATAGTATTCTCATTCTAGTCATCAATTTGGGGGTGAAAATCCACACTCAAACATAACTGAGTTCAAAATACATCTTGTTATCCCTTAAATCACCAATATTTGAAGAAGATATCATGATCAGAAATGATCATTGAGGGAACTCCATGGAGTATAACTATCTTCTTCTTGTAATGTAATCCAATGATCTCTATTTAACCATAATCTCATATGGCTTGGAAGTGGGTTAACTTAGTATATCAATTTAGGATCACCTAGATGGAATCATGCACTCTAAAAATATGTGTTGACCCTAAAATGGATTCCACAGATATCAAATCCCACATTCACTCTAGGACTTCAAGTTGTTGAAATATACCCAATGGAACCTGGTTCACATCGGTCACTCTCTAACATGTAAGAAATTCGGAGAAAAATTCGTCCAATTCCTTATTCATCCATGGCCACCAAAACTGGCCTCATAGGTCCGAGTACATCTTCTACACACCAAGATGTAACTGCAAAAGAGACATGAGAAACTCCCTTATAATATATTCCCACATTTTTAAAGGTATTATCATCTATCATATGAAAAAAAGTACATTCTACTCCCCTTTAGAAAATATATCAAAAGCACATCCATTGGATATCTATGTACATAGGGACTCATAGTCATTATTACCACACTAAGCATCCCAAACATGTTATAGTAGTGGTTGTTAACAACCATCAACTAGAGGTAATCTGCAATATCCCCATCCAATAAGGATAATTGTAACATGGCTTACTACTCTTCAATATCAATCATTAACTATGAATATGATCTTCTACTAAGATAATATTCTACCATATTCCCCATCCTAGGAGTATAAAAATTATTGAAGTTGTAATTTTGGATTAATCTAGCCATTTTTTTGTATCATGTTAAGGTCCTTAAGAGAGAAGATACATCAGACTATTTTGGTTATAATAGATTGTAAATTTCTCACCCATGTGGTATTTTTTCCAAACCATTAGACTACAAATTCTATCTCAAGATCATGGACCACATAGTTCTGATCATGTGACCTCAACTAATTTTGTAACACCCCAAGGTTTTGAAAATAAATATAGAATGCACTTTTATAATTTATCCATTAAACACAAGTTTTCCTCTTTTATGTTTTGAATTTCAAAAAATGGTCATCTAGAGTTGTGTTCAGTAAGTCATTTGGAGTCTGATAGAATAAACTTGATTTTTGGTGAATAGTAACATACCCTTATGAATAGTATTTTGAATGGTAATATGAATAGTAGTATGACCCTTATGAATAGTAAATAATGAAATTATTTTATTTTATTAAGGTAATAAGATAATGGGATCTTGATTAATTTTTTAATGTCACATAAAACTAATTATACCTCTAAGATTTTTTAATTAACTATGACTTTATTTAAAAATTAAATTAATAATATTTAGAAAATTATTTTTGAAAAATAGATTTCACTTTTTAATTCTACACATCGAAAAATGGTAGGGGTAAATTTTTGGTATTTTTTTTGAAATTCTTGATTTTTGATGAATAGTGAAATACGATAAAATACCGTATATACAAATTATCAGTTAAATATATTATTTATGACATCATAAGTGATGAAAGGCCACTTGGTTCGAACTCATATGCACTTCTTACTATTAGGGGTCACATGAAACAACACTATAGGTTGTCTTGAGGTAAATAATAAAATAATGAATTAAATATTCAAAATTTACCCCTCTCCTCCACTATAAAAACCCCTCACCACTCCCTCTTCTCTTCACTCCTATAAGCCTTGAAGCTCCTAAAATTTCTACCCAATTACCCTTCCCTAGTCTCTCCCCACATCCAAGAAGCTTCTGGTCTTTCCAAAATACCAAAATACTTTCCCTTAAGGAGATTCTCAAAGAGCTTATTTCAAGAGGTAAAGCACCCTTCTTTTTCATCTGGTTTCATTTCAATTTATCTTCTTTTGCTATCCTCTCCCCATCTCCTCTGTCCAAATAATCATTATTACTAAATTATCATCTATATAATGTAATTATATCCTGTTAATGGAATAACCATAAAAAATATTCTTACTCCCTCCCTTTTATTTTTATAAATGAAATCAACATCCATGAGGTTCCAATTTATAGCCTTCGTGGACGATGAAGTTTCATTCTTCAATTTATTCTTCATTACTGGTCATGAAACCATATTTATGGTTGAAACAGACTATAATATATGAATTATAACATAATTAATATCCAAGAACCTGAATATGTACATATAATTAAGTTATATGACAAAACTAGTTCATGATAATCCAAATAATTCTGAATAATCGAAGTGGTTGTCATCTAATGATCCATCCTCATTCCATGTAACCAAATGATATAAATGAACATTTTCAATTATTTATGTTCATAAATAATATATAATTCCAATATTGGGTATTTATAACCATTCCCCATGAAATCCATTACTTAAAAACAAGTGAACCGATTATGAAAATAAAGAAAACAAACACCCCGGAACAACGAAATTCAATATAATAACTTTGAAATAAGGGTATAAATGAACTAAAAAGAATTATGATAAACTAAATATATGTCTAATAGGTTCTTAATTAAGTTATTTATAAGTATAATTTCATATTCCAGTATCTTAAGTTCAAGAGCGGAACACGTTTGGAGTTAAGGTAAGGGTTTTCCACCCGAACTTCCATTTTCATTCGGGTTACTTTTATTCTCTAATTTCCTCGATGAAATTATTATGTATTGTTATGTAATACTCATAAATTCTGTGTGATTATTCTATATATATACACCAACCAGAATTATTCCCTATTTTTTTTATAGTTACATGTTCTAAAATAAGCTCTCAAAACTGTTTCCAAAAATACGAGCCCGATACAATGGAATTTCTCAAATTTATATATATTTTCAAGGGAAATATATAATCTGTTTTTTGGAAGCAATTATCCTTATAAAAACACTCATTTTATCATGAAATACTATCTTACTTCACTTCTGGTTTTATACAAATATTTTTCCAAAACAACTCTTCTTTTCAAAATACAAGAGTATTTATCTCAAGAATTGCTTAATGATTTTAGAAGATTATTCTCGTTTGATTAAACAATATTGTTGATTTTTATATATTGTTGGGGTTAATAATTTATGATGTCATATACCATATTTTATTGAATGGTTTATGACTAACCTTATTTTTTATGATCTATCCTAAAACCATTCACCATATTATTCCAAATGGTTAGTGTTTATGTTCAATAATTGGGAAAAGTTAGTTATATTTCATATGATAGTTTCAATATGAATATATATTTTGTTTATGTTTATCCCTGATCATATGAAGAATGCATGGGAGTTATTATGTGATGGGTGGGGCCCGCTATAGCTCCTCGATGCATCGATAGGTCTCATGAGACAAATAGATGTGGAATTGGCAGAGACCTTTCCCAATGTGTTATACGGATTTTGGCCGAGGCCTTAATCATTAGACATCTTGGCCGAGGCCTTCACCAAATGTTTCAAAATGTCTGGCATATGCACTTCCCTCATTATGAAGCTAGTAATTTAAAGTTCATGTGGTTATTTTACTAGTATAATACCCATGATTATGTTTTATTATGGCATTATTTTCTTATCTCATATTCCTTCCATAATGTGTTAAAGTTTATTGTTAAAGGCACGTGTTTTCAATTATGCATCATGTCTTATGTTTATGCTATCTTCTGCAGTATTTCTTACTCTTACTAAGCATTTTAGCTCACCCCTTTCTTTTGTTTCATCTTTCCCAGGATATGAAGAAGTAAATTATGAATGAATTTCAACCATAATCTAGGAGGCATGGATGTTTCTAATGGAATAAATTAGTTTTGTATTTCCTTTCTTGATGTAAAGTTGAATTTATTTATGTATCTTGTTTCTAATAATACTAAACTACATGGTCCTTCGGGATGCTTATTCCTTGTTTGTATTCCAATGTAATCAAATAAGGAACCAGCTCTAGGAAACTAGGGTTGGGTCCTTACATTTGGTGTTAGAGGAAGTTTAGTAGAATACTTGGAAACTATATTTAGAAAATGTAGAATTAGGGAAGAGTCCCTAAGTTAGTCTTTGAGGATATAAATACAATAACATCATGGTATTTTGGTAAGGAATAAATTATATGGATCTTCAAGAAATACATTCATTTCTGGATACGAGCAGGTAGATGCAGCTCTGGCACAAATGTATCTAGGGGTAAAACCCGAAAACACCGCTTTAAGCTAGACTCGAATGGGAAATGGTGCACAACAACATTCTTTACTGCACTCTTGGTTACGACACTCCTGAGGGATATTCTTAGGATAATTCACATTTTCTTTACAAGCCATTATGAAGGATTGAAATGTAAAATATTCCTCAAACAAACCATTTTTGTGAATATGGGATTAGCCATGCGTAGGATCTCAATTTTTTTAATTATTTTGTTATGTTAAGATTATACATTATGATCCATAACCTAATCTAGTGTATTCCATTATCTAGAGATGGCTCCATGTGGAAGGAATTGAAACTACATGAACATACGTGTCCCCTGTAGTGATTTCCCTCTGATGCAAGATAATGATGTTAGCTCTGGTGCTGAGAAACTCATAACTATACTGGGACAACTTACTTAGGTTATGAATAATAACCTTACTCGTATGGGGAATCCGGATCCACCAAGTGGAGGAGCTAGGCTAGATCACTTTATGCGACAACAACCTCCATCATTCAACGAGACTACAAACCCTTTTGTAGCAGAGCAGTGGATATGTTCCCTTGAGAAGATATTTCTCGCCTTGGGATGTCATGAAAGAGAGATGGTTGTCATGGCAGTCTATCTTCTATCAGGAGATGCAGATCAGTGGTGGTCATTAATCCAAAACACAAAGGAGGAGGAAGAAATAGGGGAGATGGAGTAGAGGGACTTTAAGGAAATCTTCCTAGAGAAATACTTTCCTCATGAATAAAGAGAGGATATGAAGAGGAAATTCTTGGATCTAAGGTAGAAGGAAGATGAGAATGTTGAAAAGTATGAAGCTAACTTCATAAGGTAATAAAGACATGCTATGGACTACATACAAAATCCAAGGAGCAAAATTGATCGAATCTTTGATGGCCTAAAGGCATTCCTCCGGCAGGCACTGGTCTCCCAAAGTTTTTCATCATATGAGGATATAGTTTCATGTGCTATCAAGACAGAAGAATAATTATCTAAGTCTTACGAATTTAATGGAAATCAAGAAAAGAAGAGGGATACTGAAAACCCCGAGAAAGTAAATAAGGAAATGGGGAAGAAGGGAAGAGTATAATTTCCACCATGTGACAATTTTGTAAGGAAACACCTTGGTGCATGCTTAAAAGGAAAAAGAGGATGCTACAAATTTGGTCAAAAAGGCCATCTTGCTGGTGATTGCAAAGTGAATAAGGAAGCCAATGATGTTCAATGCTATAATTGTTGGGATATGGGACACTATACTAATAATTGTCCAAAGCATCAAGGAAATATGCAACATAAAAGGCCAAGGGATCAGGGACAAGCTTAGGTAATCAAAACTGCAGAGGTTTAAGTTCCTAATGATGTGGTGGCAGGTACTTTAATTGTTTCCTCAAACTTAGCCAATACTTTATTTGATTCTAGATCATCACATTAATTTATATCTTCCAAGTTTTCCAAGAAAATTAAATATGTCCAATTCAATTTAATAAAGGAGTTGTCAATCAAAAATCCTAGGGGATGTATCATTGCAACCAAGGCATGTCGACTAGTCCCCCTCCAGACACCAAAATGTGCTATATTTTCTAACCTTATCATCATACCAATGTTTGAATTTGATATAATTCTCAGTATGGATTGGCTGTCAAATTATGATGCGATGATTTACTGTAAGAAGAAGGAAGTTACAATTTTTGAAAATGGTATATAACCCCTTTTCTTTAGGGTGGAAACTTCGCCACCTAATTCTTATCTAGAACCACCCCTAGTAGCTCTACTGAATATAATACATAGAGAGGAAGATAAAACAATATCTATGGGTGAGGAAATAAATATTCAAATTGAAGATGTGCACATAGTGAAAGAGTACATTGATGTATTTCCAGAGGATTTACCTAGACATCCTCCAGATTGGGAAGTTGAGTTCTCTATTGATTTAATTTCTGATGCAAGACCTATATCAAAGACTCCCTATAGAATGGCCACCGTGGAATTAGTATAGATAAAGAAACAACTAGAGGATTTGAGTGAAAAGGATTTATTAGACCTAGTGTTTCTCCATGGGGATCCCCTATCCTCTTCGTCAAGAAGAAAGATGGATCCATGAGGCTTTGCATTTATTACAGGGAAATCAATGCTATTACAATAAAGAATAGGTATCCTCTTCCCTAGATTGATGATTTATTTGACCAACTTCATGGATCTCAATACTTTTCGAATATTGACCTTTGATATGGATATCATCAGTTGTGTGTGGGGAAGGAAGATATTCCTAAGACATCATTTTATACCAAGTATGGGAATTAAAAGTTCATAGTGATGCCTTTTAGACTGACAAATACACCCTCTGATTTCATGGATTTAATGAATAGAGTTTTCAAGGAATATCTTGATAACTTTTTTGTGGTATTCATCGATGATATCCTTATATACTCAAAAAGATATAAAGACCATGAGAATCACTTGAGGGTTATTCTGAGAACTCTAAGAAGAAATAAATTATATAGGAAGTCTAGAAAGTGTAAATTCTGGCTTTAATCAGTTTCTTTTCTGGGTGATATTGTCTCTAAGTATGGAATCTTAGTTGATCCTATGATGAAAAAGTCAATCCAAGATTGGCACATGCCAACAAACATAACTGAATTACACGGTTTTATTGGCTTAGCAGGTTATCATCAGCATTTCGTTCAGAATTTTTCCCGACTGGTTAACCCGCTAACCAAGCTCACATGTAAAGGAGTTAAGTTTGTGTGGAAAAAATAATGTACAGAAGGCTTCGATGAATTTAAAAGAAGATTGGTCAATAGTCCAATTTTGACTCTTCCATTTATATGTGATAGATTTGTAATATATAGCGATGCATCAAAGAATATACCAGGTAGCATCCTTATGAAAAATGATAAAGTTATTTCTTATGCATAAAGACAATTGAAGACTCATGAAAAAAACTATCCAACTCATGATCTTGAGTTAACATCTGTAATCTTTGCTTTCAAGATTTGGAGACATTACCTCTATAGCGAGAAATTTGAGATATATATAGATCATAAGAGTTTGAAATATATATTCTCATAGAAAGAACTCAACATTAGACAAAGAATATGGATCGAGCTACTCAAATACTACAATTTCACAATACACTACCACCCCGGGAAGGAAAATAAGGTGGCAGACGCTCTGAGTAGAAAGGACCATGGAATTCTGAACAAGATGAGAGTTGAAAGGGATCCACTATTCATGGATCTTGTAAAGATAGATATGGTAATTATCAAGGAAGGTAACACATCACAACTTTTTCAAATGGTTTCCAAACCTTCTTTACTAGAAAAGATATAATGTTCTCAGGCTGATGAGGAGGAGTTTCAAAAGAAAATTTTTAAGGACCTGACCCTAGTTTCCCGGAGCCGGTGCCTTATTTGATTACATTAACATACAAACAAGTAATAAGCATCTTGAAGGACCAATTAGTTTAGCATTATTAGAAACAAGATACATAAATATGTTAAAATTTACATCAAGAAAAGAAATACAACACTAATTTATTCCATTAGAAACATTTGTGCCTCCTAGATTATGCTTGCAGGTCATTCATAATTTACTTCTTTATATCCTGGGAAAAATGAAACATAAGAAAGGGGTGAGATCAAATGCTCAGTAAGAGTAATAAATATAGTGGAAGATAGCATAAACATAAGACATGGTGCATAATTGAAAACACATGCCTTTAACAATAAACTTGAACACATTATGATAGGAATATGAGATGAGAAAATAATGCCACAATATAACATAATAATGGGTATTCTACTAGTCAAATAACAACATGACATTTTAATTACTAGCTTCATGATGAGGGAATTTCATATTCTGGACATTCTAAAACATTTTTTAAGGCCTCGACTAATACGTCTCATGATTAAGGCCTCGGCTAAAATCCATATATCACATTGGGAAAGGCCCCGGTCAATTCCACGTCTATTTGTATCATGAGACATATCGATGCCTCGAGGGGATATAGCGGTCCGCACCTATCACATAATAAGTCCAATGCATTACTCATATGATAAGGGATAAACATAAACAACATATACATTCATATTGAAACTATCATATGAAATGTAACTAACTTTCCCCAATAATTAAACATAAAACTCTAATCATTCCGAGTAATATGGTGAATGGTTTTAGGATAGATCATCCACAAAAAAGTTAGTCATAAACCATTCAATAAAATATGGTATATGACATCATAAATGATTAACCCCAACAATATATAAGAATAAAAAGAGTGATGAATCAGATGATAATACTCTTATAGAATCTTTAAGCAACTCTTGAGATAAATACTCTTTTATTTTAAAAAAATAGTTATTTTGGAAAAATATTTGTATAAAACCAGAAGTGAAGTAAGATAGTATTTACTGATAAAATGATATTTTTTAGAAGGATAATGGTTTCCAAAAATAGATTATATATTTCCCTTGAAAATAGATATGAATTTGAGAAATTCCCTTGTATCAGGCTCGTATTTTTTTGAAACAGTTTTGAGAGCTTCTTTTAGAAGATGTAACTATCCAGAAAATAGGGAAGGATTATTTTTTGTAAACATATATATAATACTCACAAAGAATATATTAGGAGTACATAACAATACAAAAGAATTTCATTGAGGTAACTAGACAATGAAAGTAACCCGAATGAAAATGGAAGTTTGGGTGGAAAAACCCTTACCTTAACTCCAAACATGATCCACTCTTGAAATTAAGATCCTAGAATATGAAATTATACTTATTAATAAATTATTTAAGAACATATTAGACATGTATTTAGTTTATCATAATTCTATTTAGTTCATTTATACCCTTATTTATAAGTTATTATATTGAATTTCGTTGTTCCGGGGTGTTCGTTTTCTTTATTTTCATGATCGGTTCACTTGTTTTTAAGTAATAGAGTTCATGTGGAATGGTTATAAATATATAGTATTAGAATTATATATTATTTAAGAACATGAATAATTGATAATGGTAATTTCTATCATTTGGTTACATGGAATGAGGGTGAATCATTAGATGACAACCACTTCAATTATTCGGCGGTATTTGGATTATTATGAACTACTTTTGTCATATAACTTAATTATATGTACATATTCTAGTTAATGAATATTAATTAGGATATAATACATATATTATACTCTATTTAAACCATAAATATGGTTTTATGACCAGTAATGTAGAAGAAATTGAAGAACGAAACTTCGTCATCCATGAAGGCTATAAATTGGAACCTCGTGGACGTTGATTTTGTTTATAAAAATAAAAGGGAGGGAGTAAGAGTATTTATGATGGTTATTCCATTCACATGATATAATTCCAGTATATAGATGATACTGTAGTTATAATGATCATTTGTATAGAGGAGGTGAGAAGATGATAGCAAAAGAAGATAAATTGAAATGAAACCAAATGAAAAAGAAGGGTGCATTACCACTTGAAATAACCTCCTTGAGAATCTCCTTAAGGGAAGGGGTTTTGGTCTTTTGGAAAGACCAGAAGCTTATTTTACATGTGGAGAGACTAGGGAAGGGTAATTGGGAAGAACTTTGAGGAGCTAAAAGGCTTAGAGGAGTAAAGAGAAGAGGGAGTGGTGAGGGGTTTTAATAGTGGAGGAGAGGCATAAATTTTGAATATTTAATTCATTATTTTATTATTTCCCTCAAGACACCCAATAGTGTTGTTTCATGTGACCCTTAATACTAATAATTCCATGTGAGTTCTAACCAAGTGAACTTTCATCACTTATGATTTCATAAATAGTGTATTTAACTGATAATTTGTATATACGATATTTTATGATATTTCACTATTCATCAAAAATTCAAGAATTTCAAAAGAATCCCAAAAATTCACCCCTAACATTTTTCCACATGTAGAATTCAAAAGTGAAATCCATTTTTCAAAAATAATTTTCTAAATATTATTAATTTAATTTTTAAATAAATTCATAGTTAATTTGAAAAATAAAAATCTTAGAGGTATAATTTGTTTTATGTGACACTGAAAAATTAATCAAGATCCCATTATCTTATTACCTTAAGAAAATAAAATAATATCTTTATTTACTATTCACAAGGTTCATACTAATATTCTTATTACTATTCATATTACTATTCATAAGGGTATGTTACTTTTCCCCAAAAATCAAGTTTGTTCTATCAGACTCCAAATGACTTACTGAACACAACTCTAGATGACCATTTTTCAAAATTCAAAACATAGACGAGGCAAAGTAGTGTTTAATGGATAGATTATAAAATTGAATTCTATAATTATTTTCCAAACCTTTGGGTGTTAAATTCTCCCCTCATTACAAAAATTTCTTCCACGAAATCCATAGAATATTACCTAAAAAGATTCGGGTATGTATTTAACATAAGCTCCTCACGCTCCCATGTTGCTTCCTCTATCTTATGGTTTCTCCATAGAACCTTTACCAGACCATTCGTCCGATTTCTCAATACTTGTTCTCTAGTATCAAGAATCATGATAGGGTATTCACAATAAGATAGATCGCGCTCAAGTTCTACTTCTTCATAAGTGATTACATGTGTTGGGTCTGGCAAGTACTTTCTTAACATTGACACATGGAACACATCATGGACTCTGTAGAGATTTGGCTCCATCGTTAAATGGTAAGCTACAGCTCCGATTCTTTCAAGAATTTCAAATGGTCTGATGTACCTGGGGCTCAGTTTCCCTTTCTTACCAAACTGTAAGACACCCTTCCATGGTGGTACATTCAGAAACACATGATCTCCCACTTGAAACTCCATGTCTTTTCTCCGGTTGACAACATAACTCTTCTACCTACTTTGGGATGCTTTAATATGGGCATGTATTTTCTTCACCTTTGTCATGGTCTCTTAAATAAGTTCTGGGCCTATAATTTTTCTTTCACCAACTTCATCCCAACAAGTTTGAGTTCGACATCTCTTTCCATATAATGCTTCATATATAGCCATTTGAATACTAGAATGGAAACTATTGTTGTAGGAAAATTCCACTGAAAGAAAGTATTGATCCCACATACCTTGGAAGTCAAGAGAGAATGATCTAAGCATGTCTTCCAGAGTTTTAATAGTCCTTTCAGACTGTCCTTCAGTTTGAGGGTGATATGCAGTACTCATACGAAGCTCAGTATTCAAAGCCTTCTGGAGACTTTTCTAGAATTTTGATGTAAACTGGGGATCTCAATCGGAGACAATCAATAGAGGTGCACCATGAAGTCACACAAATTTATTAATATAAAGTCTTTCCAGGCTCTCAAGTGGTAAATCCTCTCTTATTGGAAGGAAATGTGTGCTGATTTGGTGATATGATCAACAATTACCCATATTGCATCATTTTTTCTAGGTGTCCATGGTAGTCCGGTGACAGAATCCATCATAATGTTATTCCACTTCCACATAGGTATAGGAAGGGGTTTCATGACTCCACCAGGATGTTGTCTTCCTTCCTTCACCTGTTGACAAACCAAACATCTTGACATGTAATCAGCAATATCCCTCTTTATGTTTTCCCACAAAAAATGTTCCTTTAGATCTCTGAACATCTTTGTGCTACCAGGGTGTATAGAGAAATTAGAGCCATGAGTATCATCCAATAGTTCCCTATTTAGCTCAAGAATAGCAGTAACACAAAGCCTTTTTCCAAATTTCAATATTCCATCTTTATATGAAAATTCAGTGAACCTCCCATCATTTATAGCTTTAATTTTCTTTTTAAACTCCTCATCATTATCCTAGGAAAAATTTATCTTTTCCAGTAAAGAAGGATTGGCAACCATTTGAAAAAGTTATGACATGTTACCTTCCTTGATAATTTTCATATCCATCTTTACAAGATCCATGAACAGAGGATCCCTTTCTACTCTCATCTTGTTCAGAATTCCATGTTCCTTTCTACTCAAAGAATCTGCCACCTTATTTTCCTTCTCGGGGTGGTAGTGTATTGTGAAATTGTATTCTTTGAGTAGCTCAATCCATCTTCTTTGTCTCATTTTGAGTTCTTTCTGTGAGAATATATATTTCAAACTCTTGTGGCCCATATAAATCTCACATCTCTCTCCATAGAGACAATGCCTCCATATTTTCAAAGCAAAGATTACATCTACTAATTCAAATCACGAGTTGGATAATTTTTCTCATGAGCCTTCAATTGTCTTGATGCATAAGAAATAACTTTATCATTTTGCATAAGGACACAACCCAGTCCATTCTTTGATGCATCATTGTATATTACAAATCCATCACTTCCAGATGGAAGAGTCAAAATTGGATCATTGACCAATCTTATTTTCAATTCATCGAAGCATTCTGTACATTATTTTGTCCACACAAACTTAACTCCTTTACGTGTGAGCTTTGTTAGTGGGTTAGCTAGTCGGGCAAAATTCTGAATGCTTTACGTGTGAGCTTTGTTAGTGGGTTAGCTAGTTGGGCAAAATTCTAAACAAAACACCGATAATAACCTACTAAGACAATAAAACTGCATACCTCAGCTATGTTTTTTGGCATGGTCCAATCTTGGATTGCCTTTTTCTTCATAGGATCAACTAGGATTCCATACTTAGAGACAATATGGCCCAAAAAAGAAACTAATTGAATCCAGAATGCTCACTTTCTAAAATTCCCATATAATTTATTTCTTCTATGAGTTCTCAAAATAACCAGTAAGTGATTCTCATGGTCTTCATAGCTTTTTGAGTATACGAGGATATCATTGATGAATACCACAATAGAGTTATCAAGATATTCCTTGAAAACTCTATTCATTAAATCCATGAAAATAGAGGGTGCATTTATCAGTCCAAAAGGCATCACTGTAAACTCGTAATGCCCATACCCGGTCTGAAATATTGTCTTAGGAATGTCTTCCTTCCTCACACGCAACTGATGATATTTAAGTCGAAGGTCAGTCTTAGAAAAGTATTGAGCTCTATGAAGTTGGTCAAATAAATCATCAATCTGGGGAAAAAGATACTTTTTCTTTATTATAATAGCATTGATTTCCCTGTAATCAATGCAAAGCCTCACGGATCCATCTTTCTTTTTGAAAAAGAGGAAATGGGCTCCCCATAGAAAAACACTAGGTCAAATAAATCCTTTTTCACTCAAATCCTATAGTTGTTTATTTAGATCTACTAATTCTATCGTGGCCATTCTATAGGGAGTCTTTGATATAGGTATTGCATCAGGAATGAAATCAATAGAGAACTCAACTTCCCGTTCTTGAGGATGTCTAGGTAAATCCTCTGGAAATACATCAATATACTATTTCACTATGTGCACATCTTCAGTTTGAAGATTTCTTTCCTCGCACACAGATATTGGTTTATCTTCCTCTCCAAGTATTGTATTCAGTAGAGCTACTGGGGGTGGTTCTAGATAAGAATCAGGTGGGGAAGTTTCCACCCTAAAGACAAGGGATTCTAAACCATTTTCAAAAATTGTAACTTCTTTCTTCTTACAATAAATCTTAGCATCATAATTTTATATCCAATCCATACTGTGAATTATATCAAATTCTGACATCGGTATGATGATAAGGTTAGAAACTAGAGCACATTTTGGTGTCTGGATGGGGACTAGTCGACATGCCTTGGTTGCAATGATACATCCCCTGGGAGTTTTGACTGACAACTCCTTTATTAAATCAAATTGGACATACCTAATTTTCTTGTCAAACTGGGAAGATATAAATGAATGTAATGATCCAGAATCAAATAAAGTGTTGGCTAAGTTTGAGGAAACAATTAAAGTACCTACCACCACGTCATTAGGAACTTCAACCTCTGTAATTGTGATTGCATAATCTTTTCCCTGATCCCTTGGCCTTTTCTATTGGATATTTCCTTGAAGATTGGAAAATAATTAGAATAGTGTCCCATATCCTGAAAATTATAGCATTGAACATCATTGGCTTCCTTCTTCCCTTTGCAATCACCAACAATATGGCCTTTCTGACCACATTTATAGAATACTCCTTTTCCTTTTAAGCATACACCAGGGTGTTTCCTTCCACAATTTTCACATGGTGGAAATTCAACTCTTCCCTTCTTCCCCATTTCCTTATTTCTTTTCTTAGGGTTTTCATCAGCCCTCTTCTTTTCTTGCTTTCCCTTAATGTCATAAGACTTAGAGAATTATTTTTTTGTCTTGATAGCACATGAAACTATATCCTCATATGATGAAAAACTTTGGGAGACCAGTGCTCTCCAGAGGAATGGCTTTAGGCCATCAAAGAATGGATCGATTTTTCTCCTTGGATTTCGTATGTAGTCCACAGCATGTCTTGATAACCTTGTGAAGTTAGCTTCGTACTTTTCAAAAATCTCATCTTCCTTCTACCTCAGATTCAAGAACTGCCTCTCTATATCTGCTCTTTGATCATGAGGAAAGTATTTATCCAGGAAGATTTCCTTAAATTCCCCCACTCCATCTCCTATATTTCTTCCTCATCCTTTGTGTTTTGGATTAATGACCACCACTGATCCGCATCTCCTGATAGATGATAGACTACCATGACAACCTTCTCTCTTTCATTACATCCCAATGAGAGAAATATCTTCTCAAAGGAACATATCCACTGCTCTGCTACAAAAGGGTTTGTAGTCCCATTGAATGATGGAGGTTGTTGTCGCATAAAGTGATCTAACATAGCTCCTCCACATGGTGGATCCAGATGCCCCATATGATTAAGGTTATTATTCATAACCTGAGTAAGTTTTCCCAGTATAGTTATGAGTTTCTCATCACCAGAGCTAACATCATTATCTTGCATCGGAGGGAAATCACTACAGGGGACATGTGTGTTCGTGCGGTTTCTATTCCTTCCACTTGGCGCCTTCTCTAGATAATGGAATACACTATATTAGGTTATGAATCATAATGTATAATCTTAACTTAACAAAATACTTAGAAAAAATTAAGATCCTACGTATGGCTAATCCCATATTCACAAAAATGGTTTCTTTGTGGAATATTCTACATTTCAATCCTTTATAATGGCTTGTAAAGAAAATGTGAATTATCCTAAGCATATCCCTCGTGAGTGTTGTAACAAAGAGTGCAGTAAGGCCCATTGTCATGCACCATTTCTCATTCGAGTCTATCTCAAAGCGTTGTTTTCAGGTTTTACCCTTAGATAAATCTGTGCCAAAGCCGCCTCTACCTGCTCATATCCAGACAGGGATGTATTACATGAAACATACACATAATTTGTTCCTTACCAAAATACTAGGATGTTATTGTATTTATATACTCAATGACTAACTTAGGTACTCTTCCCTAATTCTACGTTTTCTAAATCTAGTTTCCAAGTATTCTACTAAACTTCCTCTAATACCAACTATATGGACCCGACCCCAGTTTCCTGGAGCCGGTGCCTTATTTAATTACATTGGCATACAAACAAGGAATAAGCATCCAGAAGGACCAAGTAGTTTAGTATTATTGGAAACAAGATACATAAATAAGTTCACCTTTACATCAAGAAAGGACATACAACACTAATTTATTTCTTTAGAAACATACATGCCCCCTAGATTATGCTTGCAAGCCATTCATAATTTACTTCTTCATATCCTAGGAAAAATGAAACATATGAAAGGGGTGAGCTCAAATGCTCAGTAAGAGTAAGCAATACAGTGGATGATAGCATAAACATAAGACATGGTGCATAATTGAAAACACATGCTTTTAACAATAAACTTGAACACATTATAGTAGGAATATGAGTTGAGAAAATAATTCCATAATAAAACATAATCATGGGTATTCTACTAGTCAAATAACCACATGAAATTTTAATTACTAGCTTCATGATGAGGGAAGTGCATATTCCAGACATTCTGAAACATTTTTTCAAGGCCTCGGCCAAGACGTCTAATGATTAAGGCCTCGGCCAAAATCCATATATCACATTGGGAAAGGCGTCGGCCAATTCCAAATCTATTTGTCTCATGAGACCTACTGATGCATAGAATGGATATAGTGGGCCCCACCCATCACATAATAAGTCCAATGAATTCCTCATATTAGTGGGGATAAACATAAAAAACATATACATTCATATTGAAACTATCATATGAAATGTAACTAACTTTCCCTAATAATTAAACATAAAACTCTAACCATTCTGAGTAATATGGTGAATGGTTTTAGGATAGATCATCCAAAAAAAAGTTAGTTATAAACCATTGAATAAAATATGGTATATGAAATCATAAATGATTAACCCCAACAATGTATAAGAATCAACAAGAGTGGTGAATCAGACAAGAATACTCTTATAGAATCAATAAGAAACTCTTGAGATAAATACTCTTTTATTTTGAAAAGAATAGTTCTTTTGGAAAAATCTTTGTATAAAACCAGAAGTGAAGTAAGATAGTATTTCCTGATAAAATGATTTTTTAGAATCATAATGGTTTCCAAAAATAGATTATATATTTCCCTTTAAAATATATATGAATTTGAAAAATCCCCTTGTATCGGGCTCGTATTTTTGGAAACAGTTTTGAGAGCTTCTTTTAGAACATGTAACTATCCAGAAAATAGATAAGGATTATAGTTTTTAAACATATATATAATACTCACATTGACTATATGAAGATTACACAACAATACATAAGAATTTTATTGAGTTAATTAGACAATGAAAGTAACCCGAATGAAAATTGAAGTTCATGTGGAAAAACCCTTACCTTAACTCCAAATGTGTGCTGCTCTTGAACTTAAGCTCATGGAATATGAAATTATAGTTATTAATAAATTATTTAAGAACCTATTAGTAATTTATTTAGTTTATCATAATTCTATTTAGTTCATTTATACCCTTATTTCTAAGTTATGATATTGAATTTTGTTGTTCCGAGGTGTTCGTTTTCTTTATTTTTATAATTGGTTCACTTGTTTTTAGGTAATGGAGTTCATGTAGAATGGTTATAAATCTCCAGGATTTGAATTACATATTATTAAAGAACATAAATAATTTATAATGGTCATTTATATCATTTGGATACATGGAATTAGGATGAATCATTAGATGACAACCACTTCGATTATTCGGCGGTATTTGGATTATTATGAACTAGTTTTGTCATATAACTTAATTGTATGTACATATTCTGGTTACTGAATATTAATTATGTTATAATACATATATTATAGTCTTTTTTAACCATAAATATGGTTTCATGACCATTAATGAAGAAGAAATTGAATAACGAAACTTTGTTGTCCACGAAGGCTATAAATTGGAACCTCATGGACGTTGATTTCGTTTATAAAAATAAAAGGGAGGGAGTAAAAGTATTTATGATGGTTCTTCCATTAACATTATATAATTCCAGTATATATACGATACTGGAGTTATCATGATGATTTTGATATAGGAGGTGAGGATAGGAAAGAAAAAGAAGATAAATTGAAATGAAACCATATGAAAAAGAAGGGTGCTTTACCTCTTGAAATAACCTTCTTGAGAATCTCATTAAGGGAAGGGGTTTTGGTATTTTGGAAAGACCATAAGTTTCTTGGACGTGGGGAGAGACTAGGGAAGGGTAATTGGGAAGAAATTTGAGGATCTTAAAGGCTTAGAGGAGTGAAGAGAAGAGGGAGTGGTGAGGGGTTTTTATAGTGGAGGAGAAGGGTAAATTTTGAATATTTAATCCGTTATTTTATTATTTCCCTCAAGACAACCAATAGTGTTGTTTCATGTGACCCCTAATAGTAATAAGTGCATGTGATTTTGAACCAAGTGTCCTTTCATCACTTATGATGTCATAAATAGTGTATTTAACTGATAATTTGTATATACGATATTTTATCATATTTCACTATTCATCAAAAATTCAAAAATTTCAGAAAAATCCCAAAAATTCAACCCTACCATTTTTCGACGTGTAGAATTAAAAAGGGAAATCTATTTTTCAAAAATAATTTTCTAAATATTATTAATTTAATTTTTAAATAAATTCAAAGTTAATTCAAAAAATAACAATCTTGGAGGTATAATTAGTTTTATGTGACATTGAGAAATTAATCAAGATCCCATTATCTTATTACCTTAAGAAAATAAAATAATATCATTATTTACTATTCATAAGGGTCATACAACTATTCATATTACTATTCATAAGGGTATGTTACTATTCACCAAAAATCAAGTTTGTTCTATCAGACTCCAAATGACTTACTGAACACAACTCTAGATGACCATTTATCGAAATTCAAAACTTAGAAGTGGGAATTTTTTGTTTAATAGCTAGATTATAAAATTTCATTCTATATTTAATTTCAAAACCTTGGGGTGTTACAAAATTAAAGTTATAAATGATCAGAGGTTGACTGAATTCGCATATGAAGATGGCATTTTGAAATTAGGAAAAAGGCTTTGTGTTCCTACTATTCCTGAGCTAAAGAGGGAACTATTGGATGATGCTCATATATCTAATTTCTCTATACACCCTGGTAGTGCACAGATGTTCAGAGAAATAAAGGAACATTTTTTGTGGGAAAACATGAAGAGGGAGATTGCTGATTACGTGTCGAGATGTTTGGTTTGTCAATAGGTGAAGGCAGGAAGACAACATCCTGGGGGATTCATGAAACCCCTTCCTATACCTATGTGGAAATGGTATGATATTACGAAGGACTGTAAGAACCCCGATTCTGAGCCTGTAATACTTTGAAATTTTCTTGATATTATTCCAGAGCAGGGCGTTCTGATGGCGTACGATTCTAAGCCCCGGTGTGGCCAGAATTAATTTTGTTGTTCGTTCACACTGGGCGGCCAAATAAATAAAATAACTCCTGAACGGTATCTCGGACGGGAAAACCGAGGGCATCGTTGAGTTCAGAACGTGACGTTTACCCTAGGAGGGGTATAATTTTCACGGGCGCGGGCTAACTGTGAAAAACGCCCCCGGGGCATTTTCGTAATTTTGATGTCTCGGGCGTCGAATTTTATAACTTTTGAACGGAGGCTCAGATTCAAATTTTTAGGCCTCCATTGCGCTCAGGGCTTGGCGTTTACCCTAAGGGAGGCTTAATCCCGGCCCCGACGAAAGTTCGGGAACGGGCCGACGAGCGGGTGGTTAAGTGTGTTTTTCTATTTAAACACACCAACCACCCTATTCACCCTCCTTGGACATTCTTCCTTTGCGCAAGGGATCTCAAAGGAAATTACACCCTCTCCACCATCACTCCAGCAAGGCACGGCGGCTCCGGTATCCCAATCGTGAAGTGTCGGGCAAAGCCCCTTGAGGTAGGCTCGTGTTTTATCTTTTCCATTCTCGCAATCTTCTTCAATTTAGTTTAGTCGTGTCGAATTTTTTTCCGATTGTCGAGAGAAGCCCCTGGTTTCATAGGGCTCGAGTTTATCTTCACAACGATCTTTTCAGATCAATTGTTTGGAGTCCCAAGGTGCCCGGGGTGGCCCCGGGATGTTTTCCGGCCAAATACCCCATATTTCCGGTGGTTCCAGGGTGGTCTGGAAACCCATGGTGTCTGTGCGGCATGTTCCAGCAGCGGCGGTCAGCTCCAGCATGGTGGTGCAGGTTGCGGTCTCCGGCTCCAGGTGGTGGCGCGGCTCTCAGGCAGCGGGCACCGGCTCCAGGCGACGGCGCGACTTGCAGGCGGCGGCACAGTGCTTCGAACGGGCGGCGGTGGTCACCCGGGTAGACCGGGGTCGCCGCACGACCCCTCGGTGGGGAACCGAGACCCGCTAGAAGCGGGTCTCCTCATAGACTAATGACCGGCCTCGAGGGCCCGTCAGTTGAAGGTGAAGGGCTCCCCAAGATTGTTACGCCTTCGGTGCTCGTCTCCAGCCTCTAGCCTATGGAGGCGGGCTTGAGGTAGTTGCGGCTCGGGACAGGTAGGGTCGGGTCATGACAGTGGTATCAGAGGAAGGTTCATTCCTTGGGGCGTTGTTCAGACGTCCCTAAAAAGTAACTGGTTGGTTTTTAGGGCAATGATGTTGACGTGTCTCGAGAGCGGCTCTCAGGCCAGGGAGTCCAGTAATGGTACGGGCGGCCGACGTATCCATTTACCAGGACCCTGATAACCTGCTTGTCGACTCGGCATTCTGAGACTTGTTATAAGGAATTTTGACAAATGCATCCCGTAGGAATGAGTCTTTGATCTTCCTTTGTTTGAGTCAGCTCCCCTTTGTTATTACTGTTATGTATATATATATATGCTCATCTAATCATGGTATCCCTTGATAATTTTCACGATGCCCCCACGACGGCAGCCATCCAGGTTACCCTCTCCAGCTCGTGATGACGGTCTGGCGAGTAACGAGGCATCAATTTAGGGACCCTCACGTGATCCCCTTCTGCCCACCACTTCAGCAGTATCCCCTGCACCTGAGGAGCGGTAGTTAGTACCGGCAGCTCAGGCCGAGGTCGCGCGCAGACTGAGCACGCTTCGAGACTTCCAGTGTTAGAGGCCGCCGAGGTTCCATGGGGACCCAGATCCCTAGGTGGCAGATGATTGTCTTGAGTCAGTGGCACGAATTTTCAAGCTGGTATAAACCTCAGAAGATCAGATAGTGGCTCTAGCCGCCAGTCTGTTCATTGGGACAGTCGGGCGATGGTGGGATCTGGTGACGCAGACCCTTGACGAGACATCCCTCACATGGGATGGCTTTCATCATCTTTTTCGGGAGGAGTACTCCCCCTCATGTTTGTGCTCCGTTCGGATCCATGAGCTTATGGAGCTAAAGCAGGGAGGGATGTTTGTGTCCCAGTACTCGGCCCGGTTCACTGATCTTACGCGCTACTCGCAGGACATGGTCCGCGACAGCTACTTCCGGGCATGGAAGTTCGAGCAGGGTCTTCACAGGGAGATCTGAGCTAGCGTGGTGCCCTTGTGCATCCCCACTTACGTCGGGTGTTTGAGAGGGCACTTGTGACTGAGAGCTTTATGGCCGAGGGGCTTCAGATATCAAGACCTAGCAGTGGCCGTTTTAGAGCAGAGTCTTCCATAGGTAGACGACAGAGGGTTGGGCCTCATCCGATGAGGCCCTTCCGTGAGCAGACCCAGGGACAGGGTCGCACACCACAGTGGCGTCGTAGGGAATCAGGGTAGACAGGAGAGAGCCGATGCTATGTTTGTGACGGACTGGGTCACCTAGCATGGTATTTCTTGACCAGGAATGTAGATCAGTTGTGGCAGGCAGCGGGCACACTGCATAGGTAGAGGCAGCGCCGTGACCAGGGGTCACCTAGGCGGGGACTCGGTGGTCCTCAGGTAGGCGGCACAGGCAGAGCGGTAGGACCAGGAGGTGTGGGATAGCGTTTCGAGATCCCCCCACCGCCACCACCGGGCAGCCCACGCCAGGCTCAGGGAGCTGGCGGTAGGGGTCGCGGGCAGCTTCAGGCCATGGGAGTTCGAGATCCTCCAGTGCACGAGATGGTTTGAGGTACGCTTTGTGTTTACTCCACCCTTGCTTCAGTACTAGTAGACACGGGCGCCATCCATTACTTTATATCACTGTTGTTGGTATAAGAGTTGGGGATTCCAATAGAGGCGCTGACACCTGCACTTATCATTGAGGTTCCTACGGGAAGTTCCTCGTTGGTGAATTTTTATCTGCAGATAGTGCGAACTATCGTTCGGGGGAAGGAGTTTCACGTGGGAACTGCTCGTCATCACGATCGAACCTTACGATGTCATCCTGGGCATGGATTGGCTTTCTATGGTTCACGCTCAGATCAACTGTCGTCACCGACGAGTCAGAGGCGAGTTTTCTAATGGGATAAGGTTCACCATCCTTGGTGAACGAGACCTCGTGGCAGAGCAGATGGGTACTTTGAGCAGGAGACCCCGACCTTTTTTACACCAGTTGGCGAGCATGTCCCTCAGAGCAGCAGATTCTACAGGCACCCGGATCCCTACCGTAGTAGAGGACTACATGGACGTCTTTCCCGAGGATGTTCTGGGACTACCTCTGAGGTGAGAGATGGAGTTCTGTATTGACTTACAGTCAGGGACTTCTCTGATATCTTGTGCAGCATATCGGATGGCACCCACAGAGCTTCGAGAGTTACGACTTCAGTTGGATGACCTTCGTGAGAAGGGATTCATTAGGCCCAGTGTGTCCCCCTGGGCAGCTCCAGTTCTGTTTGTGAAAAAGCAGATGGGATTCTATGGCTTTGTGTGGATTATCGCTACCTGAATCAGGCCACGATAAAGAACAAGTACCCTTTGCCAAGGATCGACGACCTTTTTGAACAGTTGCGAGGTGCGAAGTGGTTCTCAAAGATTGATCTTCGATATGGCTACCACCAGTTGTGGGTTTGTGAGGCTAATATTCCGAAGCTGGCCTTCCGTTGTCAATATGGGCACTACGAGTTTCTGGTGATTCCCTTTGGTGTGACAAATTCCCCTACCGTCTTCATGGCTTTGATTAACCAGATTTTCTAGCAGTACTTGGACTGGTTTGTGGTTGTCTTTATTGACGACATACTTATTTACTCGGTGACAGAGGAGGAGCACGCTGAGCATTTGAGGATGGTCCTAGACTTACTTCAAGAGCACCAGCTATATCGGAAGCTCTCAAAGTGCTAGATCTGGATTCACGAGGTTCACTTTTTGGGGCACGTCATTACGGAACATGGTTTGGATGTGGATCCTGCAAAGATAGAAGCAATGGTTTCTTGGGATCCACGCAAGAATGCGACTGTGGTGCGGAGTTTCCTTGGGTTGGCAGGGTACTACAGGAGGTTTGTGGAGGACTTCTCCAGGATTTCTTCCCCTTTGACCACATTGACACGGAAGGGGTGACCGTTTACCTGGACTGATCAGTGATAGAAGGCCTTCGAGGTGTTGAGGTAGAGGATGACTAGTGCACCAGTGTTCAGGCTGACAGAGGAGGGTGTTGAGTTCATCGTATATTGCGATGCTTCAGGAGCTGGGCTCAGGTGCGTGCTGATGCAGCAGCGGGTAGTGATCGCATATGGTTTGAGGTAGTTGAGGCCCCATGAGCAGAATTATGCAACTCACGATTTGGAGCTGGCAGCGGTAGTCTTCTCCTTGAGGTTATGGAGACACTACATTTTGGGTGAGTGTTTTGTGGTCTACTCATATCAACAGAGCCTCAAGTATATCTTCACTCAGAGGGATTTGAACCTGAGTCAGAGGCGCTGGATGGAGTTTCTGCAGGACTATGATTTTGAGATAGTCTACACTCCAGGGAAGGGAAACGTAGTAGCAGATTCCCTTAGCAGGAAGTCTCAGGCTCACCTAGTGCAGGAAGCTTCTGAGTAGTTGGATTCCCTTCGGTTTACCATGGTGGAGCAGGAGGGTACATCTTTTATACAGTCGATGGTGTTGACTCCTTAGCTCCTTGAGCGTGTGAGAGAGTCGCAACTAGGAGATGCCGATAGCGAGGTACTGCGTGATCAGATATCCATGGGTGACGCACCCGATGGGTATTCTGAAGGAGGGAATCATGAGATCTTGTTTCAGGGGAGAGCTGTAGTACTAGTGGAGATGCAGGAGGAGGTGATGCAGGAGTTCCACACTTCTCCCTTGGTCATACATCCTGGTGTGGGGAAGATGTACAGAGTCCTTTGGCGGCAATTTTGGTGGTCTGGCATGAAGCGGAGCGTAGCCGAGTTCGTTTCTCGGTGTCTTACCTGTCAGCAGGTGAAGGCAGAGCACCAGGTTCCGGTAGGGTTGTTTCATCCCCTTGATATCCCAGAGTGGAAGTGGGATGGCGTATCTATGGATTTCCTCACAGGGGTTCCACGCACAGTGAAGGGCCACGACTCCATTTGGGTGATAGTGGACCAACTCACGAAGTCGGTGCACTTCCTTGCTATCAGGGAGCAGAGCTCGATGGAGAGTCTGGGATAGTTATATGTTCGGGAGATCGTCCGTCTTCATGGAGTACCCTCAAAGATCGTCTCCGGCCGTGATGTGCGATTTACATCACGGTTATGGCGAGGCTTGCAGGAGGCATTCGGGACTCAGTTGCGGATGAGTACAACTTTTCACCCCCAGACTGACGGGCAGACCGAGCACACTATCCAGGTGTTGGGGGATATGCTCAGGTCGTGCGTGTTAGACTTTGGCCAGAGCTGGGAGGACCACCTTCCCTTGGTAGAGTTTGCATATAACAACAGTAACCACTCTACTATTGGCATGGAACCTTTTGAGGCCCTCTACGGGAGACCCTATAGGTCACCCTTGTGCTGGACGGAGGTTGGGGAGACCTCTCTTGTGGGCCCAGAGTTGGTGCAGGAAATGATGGAGAAGGTGCAGGTCATTCGTGAGCAGATGAGGACGGCTCAGAGCAGACAGAAGTCTTATGCAGACCGACGTCGTAGGCCCCTGGAGTTTGATCAGGGAGACCATGTCTTTTTGAGAGTCTCCCCATGGCATGGAACACAGAGGTTCAGCTGGGGAGGCAAGTTGTCCCCGAGGTTCATTGGGCCCTTTGAGATCGTGTGCCGTGTTCGTGAGGTCGCCTACCGTCTCGCTCTACCCCTGCAGCTGGAGAGAGTGCATTACATCTTCCACGTGTCGCAGCTGAGGAAATACGTGCACGACCCCATGCACGTCATCGACTGGGGAGATCTGGACATTGAGGACGGAGCCACCTTTGTAGAGCACCCAGTGGCGATTGAGGACCGGCAGGAGCGGACTCTGTGCGGACGGGGAATTCCTCTAGTTCGTGTGTTGTGGCAGCACAGGAGGGTGCAGGAGAGAACCTGGGAGCGGGAGAGACAGATGCGGGCTCAGTACCCCAAGATGTTTTTGTAGTTTTGTTTTTCGGGGATGAAAACCGTGAAGGAGGGAATGATGTAAGAACCCCAGTTATGAGCCTGTAAGACTTTGAAATTTTCTTGATGTTATTCCAGAGCAGGGCGTTCTGACGGTGTGCGATTCCGAGCCCCGGTGTGGCCGGAATTAATTTTGGTGTGCGTTCACACTAGGCGGGATAAATAAATAAAATAACTCCTGAACTGTAGCTCGGACGGGAAAACCGAGTGTATCGTGGAGTTCAGAATGTGTCGTTTACCATAGGAGGGGTATAATTTTCACGGGCGCGGGCTAACTGTGAAAAACGCCCCCAGGGGCATTTTCATAATTTGGCGGTCTCGGGCGTCGAATTTTATAAATTTTGAATGGAGGATTGGATTAAAATTTTGAGGCCGCCATTGTGCTTAGGGCTTGGCGTTTACCCTAAGGGAGGCTTAATCCCGGCCCCGACGAAAGTTCGGGAACGGGCTGACGAGCGGGCGGTTAAGTGTGTTTTTCTATTTAAACAAACCAACCACCCTCTTCACCCTCCTTGGACATTCTTCCCTGGCACAAGGGCTCTCAACAGGAATTCCACCATCTCCTACATCACTCCGGCAAGGCGCGGCAGCTCTGGCATCCCGATCGTGAAGCATCGGGCAAAGCCCCTTGAGGTAGGCCCGTGTTTTATCTTTTCCATTCCCGTAATCTTCTTCAATTTGGTTTAGTCGCATTTAATTGTTGTCTGATCATCGAGTGAAGCCCCTAGTTTCGTAGGGATCGATTTTATCTTCACAACGATCCTTTCGGATCAATTTTTCGGAGTCCCAGGCTGCCCGGGGTAGCCCCGGGAATTTTTTCGGCCAAATACCACATATTTCTGGTGGTTCCAGGGTGGTCCGACGACCCATGGCGTCAGTGCGGCGCGTTCCAGTGGCGGCGGAGAGCTCCGGAACGGTGGCGCAGGCGGCGAGCTTCAAATCCAGGTGGTGGCGTGGCTCACGGGTGGTGGGCTCCGGCTCCAGGCGGTGGTGCGGCTTGCAGGCGGTGGTGCGGTGCTTCGAACGGGCAGCGACGGTCGTCCGGGTAGACCGGGGTCGCGGCGCGACCCCTCGGTGGGGAACCGAGACCCAATGGAAGCAGGTCTCCTCATAGAAAAAAGATCGGCCTCGAGGGCCAGTCGGCTGAAGTGGGGACTGCGGGTCCACGGCCGGCATGGGCCGGCTCAGGCCGGGTGGACCGGCGGCTAGGCCAGTCCAGCCCAAGGGGCTTGTCCCCTCTGGCTTCGGACACCCGTAAATATCGCTATGGGTATCCGTTTTACACTCCGTCTGTGGAAAGGTGATCCTCATATTGAGGAGTATATTTTGAGGTGGTTTTGGGGATTTTTAATTCCCATAATGGGAGCTCGGTGGTGCGTCACACGCGTTAAGTGCTACGCCGGAATTCTTGTTTTGGTTGGCTCGGGCACATCCGATGTCCGATTTGAGCGTCGTCAGCGGTGATATGACCCTGGCGTCGAGGCGGAGATTTCCAGTATGGTTTTGAGCGTTGAAGTGGGAATTGAGACGTGGGCCCCACAAGCCATCTTTGAGCTACGTGCAGCATTTTTTCGGATTTTTCACCAAATGTCTGTTCAGGGCATATGAGTAGTCATTTCTGTAACACCCCGAGATTTTATGAAAAATATTATTTTAATTTCATTAATGTCTTGTGTTGTATGCTACACCAATATTACCTTGCGCTATACGCAACACCATATTAGCTTGCAGTATACGCAACACTATTCTTGGATCGTGTTACACACAATTTTGATAATAGTTATTCTACGTAACATTGAGTATATATATATATTCAATGTATAAATGAAATATGGTAAGATTCTATTATATGAAACAATGAAGGATTCTTTCACAACACGCAACCTTTACTTGGCTTGCGTTACACGCAATCGCGACCATCCTCAATAGCGTGTGTTGTACGCAATACCGGGTTTTACTAAACAACGATATATTATTATAATATTATTATGAACTAGCCATTATGAATAGTATTAGCTAAATTTTAAATTTTATAACATTATTATACATCTTACACATTTTCTAGAACATGGTATAAGAACAAAATAATTTTTCGAGTAAAATAAGTATTTTTCAAAAAATGCAGTTTTGCCGCCTTTTGATGGCGCACCCACTTTAAATCTAGTTTTTGACATGTTTATAAGTTCAATTTGACAAAATAAAATTCTTCTTTGGAATCAAGAAATAAAAATTTACTTTGGATAAATTTTTCATATTATTCTGGTAACTTTCATATTTTGATGAATAGTAAAAACACGCTATATTTTAATTAAAAACAACTTTTTTCATCGTAATAATTTATATAATTAAATTATAATATTTAATGGTTTTAAATTATAATTAGATTATATTTTTACCATTTAATATAATGTATGTCATTAGCATTGAATTTACATTAAATTCATAGGTTAAATCAATTCAATCTTTTGCAATGTTTTAAAGAAAAACCTGTTTTCTTCCGACAACGGGATTAATTTTAATTTAACTTCTGAAACTTTTGTGTATTGAATTTGGAAAAATGGATTCCATATTTGGAATCAGTGGGTCCAAATTATTTTAATAAGCTACTTTTTATTTTTGGGAATTATGAATAGTAACTACGATAAATTTTATTTAACATAGTTAAAGGTAAATCGGGTAATTAAGGGTAAATATAATATTATAAAATTACCCTAACACATGCCAAAATTCTATTGTATGGATAAAAGTAAACCCATATAACCTAAGGGTCGTATTAGATTCATTTTGTGGACTTTTGACCATGAAAATAATTTAATTATTATTAAAACCAAAGAAAGTGACAACATGCCACTCTCTTAAATCTTATAAGTATAATAATTTTATTTTAGTGATAAAAATCATAAAACTTCGAACATGAATAGTCTAAAGAAAGATAATAAAATTATCTACATCATGATAATTTATTTAGAATTTTTAGGGATTAAATAATTGTCATTAATGGTGATAGATTAATGATACAGAAATTATTTATTAAGTGAAAAATAAGTAATATAGTTTTTATTGAAATAATAATACCCATTAAAAGTCCCAAAAACCTGACCAAAACTTATTTTTAGTGTATATATACACCTTAATCATCCAATTACCTAATATATAACCGTTTGGAGCCTTATAAAAGTGATTATGACACTTATATTATTTTATTTTAAATGATGCCAAAGTTGTCACCTTCATAATTTAATAAATATAAAAATTTACATATTGTGATTTTAAGATGATAAATTCGACTAAAAGTATTATTGTGAAAGTTAATAGATTTATCTTCATCATAGGATTTTATTTTTAATTTTTATGCAAAAAAAAAGTATATTAAATAATTATACAAAAATGTTGTAGTAATTATTTTATAAACCAAATAAATGGTTTTAAAAATAATAAAATAAATATTATATGAACTATTTAATGTGATACACTAATTTTATAGATAAATATGACCTTTTATGAATCTATTAAAGTTTTTAGTTCGAACATATCTTCTGTATATATTTTATTTAAATTCAAATAAATGAATAGTATCAAAATTGACACTATTGATATTTTATAAACATAACATACTATAAAATTGTTTAAAAATCACAAAAATATTTAAAATTTATAAATTTAAATTTATATGGTCTATAATGTTATAAAGTAACCAATTATGGAAATTCACAACAAATATCTAATTATTTGTTATAATTTAAAATTTATAATTTTATTACCACAAATAAACTTAAATAGATTAAATAAGGATAAATCAAAATGATAATGTTTAAAATAAGATCCAAACATGTCTAAATTTTATTGGTTGATGAGATTACAACCCTATCTCATCTAATAATCGAATATGAGTCATTTTTGGAGGTTTTTCAGTGGGGTTATATTTATTATAAATTAATATGTTTAAGAATTCCAAAGGTGCCCCTCTCCTCCCTTATAAACGGGCACCTCCTCCCTCTCTTCCTCACACCACATTGAGCCTTCAATCTCAGACAACCCCTGACAAATTCTCTTCTCCACTTCCCTAGAAACATCCTAGAGGTCCTGGTCTTCTTCAAAGACCAATTTTAGTGCCCTAAGAGGAGGTCTCAAAGAGGCGCTTCAAAGAAGAGGTAATGTTCGTTACCGATTCTTTCACCTTTATTTCTTCTTCCACTTCTTCTTATTAGGTTGTTTCATTATTAAGTAATAACATCAGTATCACTCATATACTGATATGTTATTATAAGTATGAAACAACCCTATTTCACCATCTATCCATCCTACGGAAAATGAAATCATCGCGCGTGCGTACGTACGGAATACCGTCTCCACGCCGTTGTGTAATCTATTTTCCACCACCACCTTACCTAGATGGGTATAATGGTGTAAATAATAACTATATATGATATTGATTCTGTAATAGTATACATAAACTTCAATAAAATTCCATGATCATGGGAACGATATCATCGCTCGTGCGTACGTACGGAATACCGTCTCCACGACGCGATGAGATTCATTCTCAATGATTAACCATTCATAAATGATTATAAAGTATATATAATAAGTAATCATGAAATATATGACATAATAATGATACTGTATTTATGTATATATATATTTATGTCATCCAATTAATTCCATTCAATTCAATGAGGAAACGAAAACAACGTTCATGTGTACGTACGGCCTACCGTCTCCATGAACGGTGTATTTCTTCCCATTTATCGATCTATTATATATATGTATATTCTGAATATATATTATATATAAATCATGATTTATATTCTGGAATTAAGTAATCATGATCTGAGTAATCATATGAATAATTACAAGTCAAAACACGGATGACAAATGAAACGATTTTACACAAAACGCTCTTTAACATGGAATTTACAAAAGAACGGGTAATATAAAGTCATAAGTGAACCATATATGATATCATAACAATGAATATGATTCTGTAATAAGTCAATAACATTATTTAAATCATTATATAGTAGTTTAGGATACATACGAAGCATATCGGACCTAAGGTAAGGGATAATTTTGCAAATATCATTTTTATCCGAGATTGCTTATTCGTAAGTATTTACTGGGGTTATTTATATCATCCATGTCCATGTTTTATAAAAATGGTTTCATGTATGTCTAATGTCCTTTTTACCCATTTTGACTTTTACTACATGGTATGTATGAAATCTTTCTTTTACAAGGTACTTTTTGACTTTTATGACAAAAGTACGAAAAGAATGTTATTTTTAACTTATATGGCATGAAAGGATTTTTACGGTTTTATAAAGCCTTATTTTCATGAATCTTACTCCAAAGGATTTCATGAATATTTTCAATAAAGTCCTTTTATTTTAAAATTTCATGGCATTTTGTGAAAATAAAATGATTTTGAAGAAGAAATGATATTTTTCTCAATAATTCATTTTAAGTGTTTTATCAAAACCATTTTCCATCTAAGATGACATTATTTCATATGTGTATGTTTCAAGTATAATGTCTCTATTATTTACATGGTTTCACTTTTCTTATTATGAAATGATATCCATGTATTTTATATGGATTATGTGATGATGGGATGATGTTTATGAAACCCATTTTATTTATTGGGTTATTATGAATGATGTATGTTTATTTTGTGGCACAAGTATGAATGATTTCATTATGATATGGGTGGACCTATATATCCCTCCAATGCATTGGGTAAATATTTATATCTCATGAGATAGACATGGATGGAATGGCAAGTTAAACCAGTTCAGTAATACAGGACCGGAATGAGGAGTGAACTCGATTCAGAAAGGGACTTTGTCCACTAAGATGGTCTTGGCAGCAATGCCTTGGCTACTATGGAAATCATATCATGTGCTTAATGGTTGCCACAATTAAATGTTTTATTCCCATGATATTTTATCAGGATTTATGTTCCATTATGATCTATTCCTTATGTACTTCCATGTTTTATGTCGTTGCTCAAGATTTTTAATGTTCATGTTTTTTTTAAGTTCAAATGTATATGGTATGCTTTATTTTATCCATGCTTACCCTTACTAAGAATTTGAGATCACCCTTTTTATGTTTTCTTTTCCCCCATGATTAAAAGAAATATTTTAGGTAAGGAAACAAAAATGGGAAGATCTTTATGGGAGATATTGAAGATCTTTCACCACGATTAGAAGATTACGTTCCAAGTTTACAAAGATACTAAACTATTATGGTCCTTGTGTGTCTGTTTTTGTTATGTACTAAGTATTCCACAAAAGTAATGTAATGTCTATATACGTCATGATTCGGGTATCTACAGTTGGTATCAGAGGAAAGGTTTAGTCAACCTTTGGAAACTAGGATGCGAAAACGTTAGTGAGATCCCTAGAGATATTTCTAAGGTATGTCTAGGGATGTCCCTAAGGATAAGTATACGTATAGGATATAGTCCTAGAACTATGATAACGATCTTAGAATTTAACCTAAGATGTTAGATATTGAAGTTACTCCTCCTTTATTATGATTTTTTCCTCTAACACTATTCTTTTTGGGTTTTAGAAAACGGCTGGAAACAAGATGATTCACGATAATGGAGGATATTATGGACAATGGAATGATATTCTTCATGAGAAACCAAATGAAATGGGATTTGGAAGTCCAACCATCATTATTATACCGAATCATAAATCTCATAATATGATCAATAAACTCAAATTTGGTAAGTTTCCTGACTCGACTAATAAGAGAAAGATGGAGTTTCATGATGATCATAGAGGAAAAAAAGTTCAATTTCCCCTATGTAAATCATGTGGGAAGTGGCATTGAGGAGAATGTTTCAAGGGAACTGGAAGATGCTTTGGGTGTGGAAAAGAAGGACAAAAATCCAGTAAGTGCAAAGGAAAAGGTTTAGTTAACACCATGGATGAGGATAATGGTATTGCTACGACATCAACAATGGTTAAATGTTTTAAATTTGGAATGTATGGGCATTATGGAAACCAATGCCCTAAGGGAAAGTCTCATGAAGAGAATCAGTACGGTCGTATGGGCAGTATTTTTGTTGATGATAATGAAGAGACTACAAATGATATGTGAGATGAAAGAATTGTTGAAGCTCGATCAATGGTTTAAGAAGGTAGTGCAATGATTACATGTTTATCAAGTGTAATGTTGTATAAGTAATCTCATGGTACAATGGAATAAAGAGACATCTAAGGATTGTTACACTGTTGTCTTTCCTTGAGTTTTGAAAGTGTATGATTAATGGTACCAGTATCCATGAAAGGTTATTCAGATATTTTTGGAATGTATATGATATGTGCATAATGAAGGGATAAGGAGAAAAATAAATTTTTGATAGTATTCATGAGCTCATGACTGATATAAGGAGAAGGTTATATCATGGTTTGAGTATATAGAATTTTTGTATTTTCGAAAGAGTTAACTTTTGACAGCATTCATGTTTTCACTAAGGTTTAATGGGTATTCATTTTTCATGAGAATGCATGATTAAGGTATTCACATGATTGGAATGTGACCAACAAGATATATGGGGGATAAATGATGGTATTCACATGCTTGGTTGATAAAATTTAAAGTAATCGTTTTCTTTATACTATGAGCTTGGACCGAAGTATTTTAGATAAGCTTAAAGATTGTAATGAATTATGTTGGACATAAGCTAGTATTGTTTAAGGATAGTACTTTTTTTTATATTATTGATGGGATGTTATTGTAATGTTGTAATGACCCAATCTTTTTGAGTAGTATATTAACTTACTCTTAATGATTTAATAAGATGTTAATGGTTAATGCAGAAAGAGGAGGCGATGGCTTCATCCAGTAGAATTGAACCTTATGAAGCCCACTTATCAGAGCTTGGGAAGGAGGTAGCATCTGTGGGCTTCGCTTTGGACCAAGCCCAAGCCGAACTCCAGCATGTCAAGCTTGAACGGAAATGCCTATGGGAGAAGTTCAAGTTAGTAGAGATTACTACTAGGGCAATGTTATTTGAGCCTCCCTCATATTCTCTCACCATAGCACACCTTACACTTAGGTATTATGCTGGTGTTGTAAGGGTCTATGTGACGAAACCCTAGCTTCCTTGTGTAATCCTTTCGGGTGAATAAATTGAGATTTCTTCCTTTAGTGATGTTTGTGAAATTTCAAATGTCCAGATAATTTTAGAATGCATTTTATTGATGAATTTTTTGGGAAAAAGGATATTTTAAAATATTTATGAAAACCCTAAATAACTAATGATGTGTAATGATTTTTAAAAAATGGTCTTCTACAAAAGTGTTCAGTAAGGAATTTGGAGTCTAATAAGATCAACTTAATTTTTGATGAATAGTAAATTATGAATAGTGATTTTACGCTTAGGATTAGTAATGTGACCAAATGGATTAGTAATTTCACTCAAAGAAAGTTTTAATATAATTTGGACACCTAGATTAAGTAATGTGATTCAATAAAATGGGTAAATAACGGTTTCATAAATTATTAGTCAAGTATTCATTTTTTCAGATGAATAGTGTTTTTTAATTAAAAATTTAATTAAAAATAATTAGAAAATTATTTTTATAAAAAGGACTTTATTTTTGAACTCAGAGCATCGATATTATGTTAAGGTAATTTTTGGGGATTTTTCTGAAAAAAATGAATTTTCGATGAATAGTGTTTTTATTTAAAAATTAAATTAAAAATATTTAGAAAATTATTTTTATAAAATGGATTTCATTTTTGAAATCAGAGCATTGATATTTGGTTAAGGTGAAATTTTGGGATTATTCTGAGAAAGTTGGATTTTTGATGAATAGTGAAAATATAGTTTTTAAGTTATGGGTGTTTAATGACATAATTAAATGATGTATTAAGTATATATTCAATATGGTCGAATTATTAATATTAAGATAAGGTATGAGGTGTCCCAAGTGGCCAATACCATGGGCAAATACCATGGGCAAGCCCATGGTTTTGCCAAAACCACTAGTGAGGTGTCCCTTGGCCATTATTGCCTTGTCCCCTCACTTTCCCTATAAATACCCACCCTTTTCTCCTTTAGTTTTCACTCCAAACTCTTCCCCAACGAATTTCTGGTCTCCTTGCCTCCCAAGGAGTCCTCCCAAAGTGCCCCCAATCCCTCAAGGTCCAAACCTTTGAGTTTCAAGAGTCACATTTTAAGGTAAGGGATCCGACCTCTCTCTTTCTTTTCATGTAATCCTTTTTATGTCATTCCTTTTACGCTCCATGTTCTTATGTGAGATGATGTTCTTTTATATTCCTCATACTTCCCTTTTCATGTTTATATGATGAGAGATCCCCTCTTACTCTCATCATTTCGTTTTATGAATGTTTAAGTGACGCCGTTAGGCTGCCGAATTTTTAAGGGATTCTTTCACCCTTCTCATTTTTCAAGTTCGATTTTCATGTCAAGTCTTTCAAGTTTCTTTTTATTATGTTGGGGTATGATCTCTATATATATCATACTGATCTCTTATGATCATATGATGAGAGACCCTATTTGATCTTGTCAATTCTTTTTTATTGAAGTTTAAGCGACGTCGTTAGGCTGCCGAATTTTCATAAGAGAAATCTAATTTTTGTCTTCCTTCCATGTTTTTCATTTCAAATGGTATGTCCTTCAAATTTCATTACCATTTCCATATATCCTTCTTATTATGTCCCCTTACTTTTTTATGGATCATTTATGAGTGGGTGACCCATGTCCCCTCTCTTTTCAATGTTTTCTAAAAACCCGAAACATAGCCGTTATGCTGCAGAATTTTCGTCTCAAAATGCCTCTCTCTCTTTTCTCAAAATTATTTTATGTTATAAAGTGAATACTCAAAGATATTATTTCTAAAAGGTTATTCACATATATATCAAAATGTTCTATTTTAAATTCTGGGATTTACATACATGAGACCCACTTTCCCTTCCGTGGGTTTAAAGTGACGTAAAGATCATGTCTTTAAAACAGTTTTTAAAAACGTTATGATTATGAAATGAAACCCATTTATTTTATGATATATGGGTTATTTATGAAATGTTTGATGATGATATATGTGTCTCACATGATAATAAAGGCAAATTTAAGGGTGCGCCCTGATAGCGCTCCAATGCATTGGGTAATGATGTAACCACTAGAGATTACAATTTTCACGATACCTTGGTGAATAACCTTGGTAATTTTCAAATGACACCTTGGGGATGGACCTTGGTGATATGTTCATGATTGTCTATGTTAAATGATGTAGCCAAATCTTCAAGTTATGGAAAATGTTATTTTTATTATGAAATGCCTCATGATTTCTTTCTCATGACTTAAAGTTCTTTTCATGTCCTTATTGAAGTATCTCAAGTTCACATGTAAAATGTTCCTCTTATTTCCCTTACTGGGCCTTCTGCTCACCCTTTCTTTTGATGTATGTCCCCAGGTTATGAGATGCAGTAATGAACCTAGGATGAACTTAAGGAGAATCCTTTCAAGTTTTTAAGAAGAATGTTTTATGTTGTTTTCATGTATTATGTTCCTGGTTTCCAAAACACTAGACCTTAAAGATCCTCAGTTTTGTGTAATGTAATGAAAGTTTATGTTATAAAAAGGCGGGATGCTATAAATGTAGTTTTAGAAAAAGGACAACCTGCAGGACGGGCGACAACCCATCGCGTCGGACAAGGCTGTGGGAATCGAACCCACAACCGAAGTGCGACTGGCATTTATCACCTACCACTGGCCTACAGGAAGTCCCTAGTTAGTAGAAACTAGTTTTATTTTATTAAGCGGTATGATATATGAAGTATAAGTTCATTTTTGGAACCATATACGATTAATATAACCATATGATGGACTTATAACTTTTGCAAACCTTTTGTTTTAAACAGATGGAATGACCCATCATTCTATCACATGACCTGTTAACACATCACGAATAACAAATTCAACTTCATTTCTTTAAGGGATGAAGTGGAAATTGTTCAATTCACGAACAACAGTGATATTGTACCAAAATCATGTAAGTATTTCTTTTAATTCATCAACTTTAGGGAAATGATCTTGAAAACCAAAAATTTTGTCCTAGTGACCTTATATCCGATGAATCAGATGGTACCTTAGATCATCAAAAATTTATGGCTTTGTGGTTGTTGGCTTTTTCATAGCCATGTTCTCTACCATTCTCCATCAGAACTTGATGGTTAGATTTTTCTTCTATATCCATATTTTCACCTATGTTCTCCTACGTGGAAACCCAGTGATGAGTTAATTTGGGTAACCATTACATTTCATACTTTAGTTTTTAAAGCTATGTTTTGGTATTCCTTTTTACGATGTGGGATTCTATTAAACAAACTTTCGAGTAGTAAACCATTTATAACCCTGACGAATTTCGAGGGAGAAATTCATTTTAAGGGGGGTAGAATGTAACACCCTGAGATTTTATGAAAAATATTCTTTTAATTTCATTAATTTCTTGTGTTTTATGCTACACCAAGATTACCTTGCGCTATACGCAATACCATATTATCTTGCAGTATACGCAACACTATTCTTGGATCGTGTTACACACAATTTTGATAATAGTTATTCTACGCAACATTGAGTATATATATATATATTCAATTTATAAATGAAATATGGTTGGATTCTGTTAAACAAAACAATGAAGGATTCTTGCACAACACGCAACCTTGACTTGGCTTGCGTTACACGCAATCGCGACCTTCCTCAATAGCGTGTGTTGTACGCAATACCGGGTTTTACTAAACAACGATATATTATTATAATATTATTATGAACTAGCCGTTATGAATATTATTAACTAAATTTTTAATTTTATAACATTATTATTCATCTTACACATTTTCTATAACATGGTATAAAAACAAAATAATTTTTCGAGTAAAATAAGTATTTTTCAAAAAATGCAGTTTTGCCGCCTTTTGATGGCGCACCCACTTTAAATCTAGTTTTTGACATTTTTATAAGTTCAATTTGACAAAATAAAATTATTCTTTGGAATCAAGAAATAAAAATTTAATTTGGATAAATTTTTCATATTATTCTGCTAACTTTCATATTTTGATGAATAGTAAAAACACGCTATATTTTAATTAAAAACAAATTTTTTCATCGCAATAATTTATATGGTTAAATTATAATATTTAATGGTTTTAAAGTATAATTAGAATATATTTTTACCATTTAATATAATTTATGTCATTATCATTTAATTTACATTAAATTCATAGGTTAAATCAATTCAATCTTTTGCAATGTTTTAAAGAAAAACTCGTTTTCTTCCGACAACGGGATTAATTTTAATTTAATTTCTGAAACTTTTATGTATTGAATTTGGAAAAATGGATTCCATATTTGGAATCAGTGGGTCCAAATTATGTTAATAAGCTACTTTTTATTTTTGGGAATTATGAATAGTAACTACGGTAAATTTTATTTACCATAGTTAAAGGTAAATCGGGTAATTAAGGGTAAATATAATATTATAAAATTACCCTAACACTTTCCAAAATTCTATTTTATGGCTAAACATAGACTCATATAACCTAATGGTCGGATTAGATTCATTTTATGGACTTTTGACCATGAAAATAATTTAATTATTATTAAAACCAAAGAAAGTGACAACATGTCACTCTCTTAAATATTATAAGTATAATAATTTTAATTTAGTGATAAACATCATAAAACTTAGAACATTAATAGTCTCCAGAAATCTAATAAAATTATATACATCATGATAATTTATTTATAATTTTTAGGGATTAAATAATTGTCATTAATGGTGATACATTAATGATACAGAAATTATTTATTAAGTGAAAAATAATTAATATAGTTTTTATTGAAATAATAATACCCATTAAAAGGCCCACAAACCTGACCAAAACTTATTGGTAGTGTATATCTACACTTTAATAATAAAATTACCTAATATATAGCCGTTTGGAGCCTTATAAAAGTGATTATGACACTTATATTATTTTATTTTAAATGATGCCAAAGTTGTCACCTTCATAATTTAATAAATATAACAATTTACATATTGTGATTCTAAGATGATAAATTCTAGTAAAAGTATTATTGTGAAAGGTAATAGATTTAGCTTCATCATAGGATTTTATTTTTAATTTTTATGCAACAAATAAGTATATTAAATAATTATACAAAAATGTTGTAGTAATTATTTTATAAACCAAATAAATGGTTTTAAAAATAATAAAATAAATATTATATGAACTATTTAATGTGATAAAATAATTTTATAGATGAATATGACCTTTTATGAATCTAATAAAGTTTTTATTTTGAACATATCTTCTGTATATATTTTATTTAAATTCAAATAAATGAATAGTATCAAAATTGACACTATTGATATTTTATAAAAATAACATACTATAAAATTGTTTAAAAATCACAAAAATATTTAAAAATTATAAATTTAAATTTATATGGTCTATAATGTTATAAAGTAACTAATTATGGAAAATTCACAACAAATAAGTAATTATTTGTTATAATTTAAAATTTAGAATTTTATTACCACAAATAAACTTAAATAGATTAAATAAGGATAAATCAAAATGATAAGGTTTAAAATAAGATCCAAACATGTCTAAATTTTATTGGTTGATGATATTACAACCATATATCATCTAATCATCTAATATGAGTCATTTTTGGAGGTTTTTAAGTGGGGTTATATTTATTATAAATTAATATGTTTAAGAATTCCAAAGGTGCCCCTCTCCTCCCTTAAAAAAGGGAACCTCCTCCCTCTCTTCCTCACACCACTTTGAGCCTTAAATCTCGGACAAACCCTGCCAAATTATCTTCTTCACTTCCCTAGAAACATCCTAGAGGTCCTGGTCTTCTTCAAAGACCAATTTTAGTGCCCTAAGAGGAGGTCTCAAAGAGGCGCTTCAAAGAAGAGGTAATGTCCGTTACAGATTCTTTCACCTTTATTTCTTCTTCCACTTCTTCTTCTTAGGTTGTTTAATTATGAAGTAATAACATCAGTATCACTCATATACTGATATGTTATTATAAGTATGAAACAACCCTATTTCACCATCTATCCATCCTACGGAAAAAGAAATCACCGCGCGTGCGTACGTACGGAATACCGTCTCCATGTCGTGGTGTAATCTCTTTTCCACCACCACCTTACTTGGATGGGAATAATGGTGTAAATAATAACTATATATGATATTGATTCTGTAATAGTATACATAAACTTCAATAAAATTCCAAGATCATGGGAACGATATCATCGCTCGTGCGTACGTACGGAATACCGTCTCCATGACACGATGAGATTCATTCTCAATGATTAACCATTCATAAATGATTATAAAGTATATATAATAAGTAATCATGAAATATATGACATAATAATGATACTGGATTTATGTATATATATATGTATGTCATCCAATTAATTCCATTCAATTCAATGAGGAAACGAAAACAACGTTCATGTGTACGTACGGCCTACCGTCTCCATGAACGGTGTATTTCTTCCCATTTATCGATCTATTATATATATGTATATTATGAATATATATTATATATAAATCATGTTTTATATTCTGGAATTAATTAATCATGATCTAAGTAATCATATGAATAATTACAAGTCAAAACACGGATGACAAGTGAAACGATTTTACACAAAACGCTCTTTAACATGGAATTTACAAAAGAACGGGTAATATAAAGTCATAAGTGAACCATATATGATATCATAACAATTAATATGATTCTGTAATAAGTCAATAACATTATTTAAATCATTATACAGGAGGTTCGGAAACGTACGAAGCATATCGGACCTAAGGTAAGGGATAATTTGGAAAATCTCATTTTTATCCGAGATTGCTTATTCGTAAGTATTTACTGGGGTTATTTATATCATCCATGTCCATGTTTTATAAAAATGGTTTCATGTATTTCTAATGTCCTTTTTACCCATTTTTACTTTTACTACATGGTATGTATGAAATCTTTCTTTTACGAGGTACTTTTTGACTTTTATGACAAAAGTACGAAAAGAATGTTATTTTTAACTTATACGGCATGAAAGAATTTTTACGGTTTTATAAAGCCTTATTTTCATGAAGCTTCCTCCAAAATATTTCATGACTATTTTCAAAAAAATCTTTTCTTTTAAAATTGCATGGCATTTTGTGAAAATAAAATGATTTTGAAGAAGAAAGGATATTTTTCTCAATAATTCATTTTAAGTGTTTTATCAAAACCATTTTCCATCTAAGATGACATTATTTCATATGTGTATGTTTCAAGTATAATGTCTCTATGATTTACATGGTTTTAATTTTCTTATTATGAACTGATATCCATTTATTTTATATGGATTATGTGATGATGGGATGATGTTTATGAAACTCATTTTATTTATTGGGTTATTATGAATGATGTATGTTTATTTTGTGGCACAAGTATGAATGATTTCATTATAATATGGGTGGGACCTATATCTCCCTCCAATGCATTGGGTAAAGATTTATATCTCATGAGATAGACATGGCTGGAATGGAAAGTTAAACCGGTTCAGTAATACAGGACTGGAACGAGGAGTGAACTTGATTGATAAAGGGACTTTGTCCACTAAGATGGTCTTGGCAGCAATGTCTTGGCTACTATGGAAATCATATCATGTTCTTAATGGTTTCCACAATTACATGTTTTATTCCCATGCTATTTTATCATGATTTATGTTCCATTATGATCTATTCCTTATGTACTTCCATGTTTTATGTCGTTTCTCAAGATTTTTAATGTTCATGTTTTTTTTAAGTTCAAATGTATATGGTATGATTTATTTTATCCATGCTTACCCTTACTGAGAATTTGAGCTCACCCTTTTTATGTTTTCTTTTCCCCCAGGATTAAAAGAAAGATTTTAGGTAAGGAAACAAAAATGGGAAGATCTTTATGGGAGATGTTGAAGATCTTTCACCACGATTAGAAGATTACGTTCCAAGTTTCCAAAGACACTAAACTATTGCGGTCCTTGTGTGTTTGTTTTTGTTATGTACTAAGTATTCCGAAAAAGAAATTTAATGTCTATATACGTCATGATTCGGGTCTCTACAATTTCTACATGTCTTTCCAAGAGCATCACAATGGCGCAATTCTCCTGACGAGTATCGGAGCTTGGGTGCGGGCCCCGCACGGGCCGACTACGGTGAATTGTACCATATTCACTAGTTGTCCGTTTTGGGTGAGTAAGTAGTCTATCTCACGTGTTTTTCCACGATAACTGCAACGGTGCAACCCGTTGGAGCATGTGGAACCTTCTTTGAGATCGTATTAATGTGGGGTGGAGATCTTTTTTTACACGCTCTGAACCAACACATGGTGGTGTTGTTAGTGACACCTGGTGATGTTAGTAGTAGTTTGGGGCTATCAGGATGATTCAGGGTCTACCCTCCAGTAGAGCTAGGCAGTGGGTCACCCAAAGACACCTTAGGGTCTACCCTCTGGGCAGTGGGTCACCCGTAATCTTGTTCAAGGTCTACCCTCTAGCAGGGCTGGGCAGTGGGTCACTTGTCGACTTGTTCCGGGCCTACCCTCCAGCAGGATTGGGCAGTGGCTCACCTGTTGACGTGTTCTGGGTTTACCCTCCAGCAGGGCTGGGCAGTGGGTCACCTATCAACGTGTTCCAGGTTTACCCTCCAGCGAAGCTGGGTAGTGGGTCACCCGTCGATTTATTCCAGGTCTACCCTCCAGCAGGGCTGGGCAGTGGGTCACACGTTGACGTTTCAGACTTATCCCTTCTCATTAGGTAGTCGGTGCCTTTTCCCTCCGTGACTACCGGAGTGGGACCCTGATTGTGTGGATCAATGGTGTGATAGTTCTAACGTTACCTGAGGACCCACAAGGAAGAGGGGTACTTTTACCCACTAAGATGCATCCTTGAGATGCGACCTAAAACCGTGTGGGCGAGTTAGTTCCGCCCAAAGTGGATAGTATTGAAGTGTGGTGATTGAGCCCCTCTGACTTGGGTTTCCTAGGTGTACGAGACGAGATGCTGGGCTATGAGGATGGATTCATTTTGAGCTGATGGTGACTTACCCTGGGCTGAGCTTGGAGATGGAGATCCCCTTAGGCACTCGTTTGGGTTTCTTGTTGAACATATATATATACATAATTGGACCCTAATTTTGTTCCCACTCCCTGGGGTCTATGCCTACATATTTCTATTGGGTTGAGCTTCACTCTCCTTACTAAACTTTTCTATTGTTCTTGTTAGTCTACTGCTCACCTCTTTAGTGAATCCCTTGTTTCTCCCTTGAGCTTTCAGGGAATCCTACTGAGTATATTTATACTCACCCCTGCTTGGTCTTTTCCCACACCTGGTGTGCCCTTGCAGACGACGGACAGGTTGATCATGACTACGGTGGAGCGTAGAGGCCACAACAGTAGGAGCAGCGTACCGCGGTCGTGCTAGAGTATTCAGGTGGGAGTCTATCCAGTGGTCTTCTTTTGTTCACCTGTCACCGAGTTGTGTCATCTTTGTGGTTGGGTGCTGTTGACGCTCCTTTCGTCACAGAATCTAAAGATCGAAAAAGGGGAATATCTGAGCTCAAAGTGATTCAACCTTTGAAGAAAATATCAAAAATCGACAAAGGCATGAACAAAGGATCAAAAGCAACTGTACCGCGCAAGTTCTATCACTGTCGCGCAAGTCAACTTGCATAGTGCCCTTATGATCGCGCAAGTGACTTGCGCGACCTAACTGATAACTGCCCGGTAACCGCCCAAGGTCTTCTCCTGTCTATAAATAGACCCTCTGGGCCCCCCATTCGAGAGGATCTTTTTCCAGAAACTCGGATTGAAGCTCCTGACACCCAAGTCTCTTTTCAAAGCTTCCGGAACACTTCTAAGGTAATTTCTTACCTAGAACGGAAGATCTAAAGAGAGGGAGGTAGGATTGAGTGTTGAAACTCATCAACACTTGCGCGCCTGATTGGCCAGCCCTTAAAAGAACTGACCACACTTGCGCGCCGCCTTACTCCTTAGATATAACTTGCGCGTCCCTTTTCTGGAAGAACCTCAAGAGGATTCTAAAGGCTTTAATAAAGAGTTGCTCAATTATTTCAATTCTGGTTGGCCATCACGCAAGTACACCATGTGTCGCGCAGGCATACCTGTGCGACCAATACTTGCACGCCGCCGCAGTACCTGCGCGCCTTCCAAGACTTGCGCGCCCCTTCCTTTTTGGGTGCCTTTCTTGCCCATTTCACCCCTCTTAAGCCATTACACCTTTCCTTTTCAAGATTCAGTCTTCAAGACACTCTTCAAATCCATTTATGGTATGATTTCTTAATTTGACTTCCTTATCTGAAAGGAATTCTGTGGAATATCTCTCAAAACTTAGTGATTTAAATATCTTTATGTCACTAAATATGGAGAGTTCATTCATTCAACCTCATCCTTTAATATGAGAAAATCCTTAACCTGGGTTTCCTTTTTAGGAATAATCCCCAGTCCTAAGTCCTCCAAACTTGGGCATCCTCCTCAGGAGTAAGCCCCAAATTCTTAAAATTCCCAAATCTGGGCATCCTCCTCAGGAGTAATCCCCAAACCTTAATCCCTTAACCTGGGTCTCCTTTTTAGGAATAAGTCCCAGTCATAAATTTTGGGCTTCCTTTTCAGGAGTAAGCCCCAAGTCCCTTAATTTCTCTTAACCAGTCCTAATTTACTTTTGAGCTGGGATTCCTTCTCAGGAGTAAAACCCAGTTATCAATACTCTCCTAATCTGGGATTCCTTTTCAAGAATAAGTCCCAAATTAGAGTATTCAAATCTCCATGAAGCACATATACCTTTGTGGACCCTGTTCCTGGATTTTCTCCCTAAAGTAAATCCTAATCTTCATTTATCTGGGCAGTCATACATACATAAGCCCCAAACCATTTCTTATGATTGCATCTTTCATGGCACAATTGTCTAATTTTTACCAATACCTCTTGTTTCTCACACCGAGCATGACTCACGTGAGCTTAGAGTGTAAAAGTAATTGTGACATCCTTCTTTGAGCCATCAATCATAAACATCATACTCCCTTACTCGAACTACGTGGGTTCTGATTCCTTTTTCAAAACAAAGGATACGTAGGTAGCCCATCTATGGGTTCGATCCCAACTCTGAAATAATTCATGTCCTTATGAATGACAATAAACTTCAAGTGCCCCACTGAGTGGATTTAAAACCAGCCTGGTCATCATAATGACCAAGATACTTTTATATAAATATTTTGAAGGATACCATTGACCAAGAATCTCTAAATAAATATAGATGATTCTCTATTGATGAAGAACCTCGAATACATATAAAAGATTCTCTAAATTTCTTACATATTTAATCATTGACTGTTAAACTGAAGGAAAGCTCATTTTATACTTGGTAATGTAATAAGGATTCACGATCATAACTTAAATCTATAAAGAGAGTCCCGGAATAGACAATAAATCCCCTCAAAAAGGTGTGATGAGTCCGACCTCCCATCCTCTCGACCAATGCAAATTCCTAAGCCTCATCAGTTCACAAACTAATGAAGCGCCTACCTTTGTAAAGTAGGTCCAAGTGGATATGGAATCATTGGATGTTTTCGGTTCTACAAACAAGCCCGTTAGAAACCGAACGGAACGTTTGAATCTCCCATCCAGGAGGTCATCCCCGAATTACGAGGGAAACAAAAAAATGGTGAAACCGACGTGAATCCTTAACCAAGTTAAAATGATGTTTTACCTATTTGTTAATCCCCTATTTAAAACTCAATAAGAGGGCTAACAAAAACAATCATTGACATGTGTACTCATCCAAAGGATGAAGTGGCTGAATTTTATCTTGATTGTGTCTGTTATATCAAACAGGCACTCTTTTCCAATATCTTCTGTATTTCCATAATGGATGCTCTCAAATTCACATCTGTGAATACTGCTGCTGCAAATACCACTGCTACTATTCCTACTGGATCGTCATCCACTCTGAGGATGACATCACCTACTCAGCATCTTCAACGCTGGGTATCAAATGCACTGGTTAAGGAGTACCGTCAACACGGTACCATCCCAACTCTGGAGGCTGCCCGACAGGCCCTCCAAGTGAACAACTCACACAGGTCGTCCGGACAACGACGACCAGTGATCAAGAGGCAGGCGGTGCTGACTACCGTCTCCAACCGTTTCGGGTCGTTATCCCCGGAACGCAATTTCCATTCGCTCCCTTACTCTGAGGAAGTGAATGAGCAGGTCCCTCAGGGCCTTAATTCAAAAAGACAGGAGTCCTTCTCGAGGGCTCCCATCAACAATCACCGCCAGACTCGTGCGGCAGTGCACACTCAACATGATGAGGGTACCGACTCCAGGCATTCGGCTCAGGTTCCTCAAACCCGAGCAGTCAAGACGAACCACCAAATGCAGAATCCGGTTAACAATGGGCAGGTTTTCATCCCTGCCATCTCTGGAGAAGTCCACCAACCTAACGTGGTGGCAAACAACGAGCAGGCACACACACCTGTCCGTTTTAATTCCATTGTCCAATAGACTCGTCTGGCAGCATCACGCCAATCCCGCCAGGCAATTCCGGCGGAGTATTATAGGCAGGAACATACACCTGCTTATACATCATTAGTTAGTCAGCAGGCTCTCCTGACTACATATGATGGATCTCGTCAACCGCGTTTGGAGAAGTGTAATCTGTAGGCACATACACCTGCTAGTACTAATCAAGCCTAACAACAGTCTCGCTTGGTAGCGCACGGAGAAGTCAGTCGGAAAGCTCCGACGACAAACAGGAGGCAGACTCAACTCTCTGCCTCCACACTTGAGTACTGTCAGGATTCACTGACAGAAAAAGGAGGACAGGAGCAGGCACATACTCCTACTCCAAGCCCGTAATGGACATATATCCCCGTTCCGGCAGCTGAAGTCACCAAGCATATTTTTTCAATGGTGAAAGAGTAAAAGCAAATTCCTTCTCATATTCTGGATGCTTGCCAGGATATCATAACAGCTTCAGCATCATCTCAGGGAAAGAAACATAAATCTATCCCTAGCAGTGGAGTGACACATCAACGATTCACTCCGGAATAGACACACATATCTGTTCCAGTCCAAGAGGGTTATGGGGCATACTCCCCCATATCATACGGACAACCAAGTCAGGCACATACACTCGATTTGAGTGGAGATCATCAGCCTAACCTGACCATCTTTCCTGATCAGGCACATACACTTGCTCAGAGCAACCACTTTCGTCAACAAGTGGTTTCCAAAGCGAGTAAGAAGGCATCTAAGAAAAAGATCCACCCATCACAGTCAGGAGATCAAAGGCCAATCTGTAACAAGGCCTTGCTCGATGCTGGAGTTCTTGAAGCCCTCAGACATTTATCTGTTGGAATTCAAGATTCTACTCCCTCAGTTCCCAATAACGGGAACATTAATTCTGAAGGTCTTCAATAGACACTTCCTCATGAAGGCTTTCTTCGTGACAATTCGGTCAATCTTGAAGTTTCGTCTTCAGATGAGAGCCACAGAAACCCTCTGTGTGGTCAGAAGACCAAGGAGCAAGAGATCTCATCTTTTGTTGTAACCCATTATGGTGGTCCTCCCCATGATGATGAATTTCGCTGCGAAAGTCTTCTCCGCAGTAGTGATTCACATTGCCTGGAAAATACTCCAATGGACAATGTAGTGACGAGAAATCCCTCTTATCTTGAGGCACTTGCAAATGCGAAACCAGTCATGTCTGATGCTTTATCGCTAGCAAGTGAAATACTTTCTCAATCAGAAGATAGCCTAGGGTGTAGGTCATTCTCCGAACCACCCCTAAGTCATGAATCTTCTAGTTTGATCAATGATCTCTCTACCAATCTTGTTGAATCCGATGAAGCAACAAGGAAAAACCAACTCTGGTCAAAACAAGTAGAAGAATCTTCATTTAATGATGAAGAGGAAATGCTGAACATGAGGAAAAAACTGGCAAAAAGTGAGGTACCAGTCATGTTTTGGCCTTTGGCTGACTCCTAGTATGACATTCCAAAGATGTTGACGGAAGATGGAGTCCATGATATTCGTCTCAAAATATGGAAAACTCTTTGTCAATTGAAGAAGAAGGTATTATCTTATGATGAATATGAAAATCATCTTAAGATAATAGAAGGGCTACAACGTCAGATTGATTTGGCATCTCTATCAGTCTCTCGGTATCCGAAGGCTGAAAAGCAACAGAGAACCCTTCAACGTTCATGCCTTGGCACACTAAGAAAATTGCATCAGTTAATTGCCAATTCTCCATCTAGTGTTCATATCAGAGGATGGGGTTTTCACGGAGCACTACATTTCATAGTGATTTCCAGTAAGCAAAGCCCGCCGAAAATGGTCTCATGCAATGTTATTGCCCATGGCCAGCCACAGTCAATGGGCTTTGTTCATAATCAAAAGCTGGCTCAAGAACAGGCTTCAACTAGTTCCTCTCAAAATCAAGCATATAGAGAACAAGTTGTTGAATTGCTCCTACATCAAGAAGGCAAGAATATTGCACAAGCCTCTCGTATGGAGAAAACACATCATCAAATGACAGAAGTTTCGGAAATCATCCAACAGTCTGTTGAACCAGGTGATAAAAGTGGATACAGGTTAATGCATCCAGCTAATTTCCGAACTAAGATTCGCAAGATCAAGAGAGATTTTAAGAAGGTCTCAGACATAGCATGTCAAGAGCCACCCCAACTTGTCAGACTGGGGACTCCTTTAGCCCAACCCTCAGAGTCAACAAATGGGATTCGAGGAGTTGAGCGGAAGCAGCAGAAACATCCCCAGTTCACGAGACTAGGGACTCTTTAAAATCATCAATCCCATTCTCAGAGAATGTCGGTCTTTTCTCGATTGGGGAAGAAACCCCAAGAGGAACGAAGAGCCAAATTATCAGGAGATTCCCTCCAAGTTATATCTCTTCAAGAAGTTCCTAAAGGATTGAATCAACAAAAGGTAATGTCTCATCAAAGACATGAAAGAAGAAAATATCATAGAAATGTTGATAGAAGGGATGCGATTCATTATTCATCAATCAATTTCATCAATGTCGTTGTTTCTAATCCACCAGAGAAGGCTCAATCAGAGGACTCATATGAAGAGCGTCCTGCTCAAGAAAATGTGTGCACCGATACAAATGAAGAAGGTGTGCGTACACGAAGTCAAAGGATTACTCAGAACCTAGGTAATCCACTTCCCTCTCTCCAAAAATTATCAAAAAAGGTAGGGGAAAGAATCAGGTTACATATCCTTCCTCTGGAGAAGGTCAATCACTCTCATTAGAGAAAAGGTTTTCACAACAGGATGAAGAAATGAATGAATTAAGAAGGTTGAATGCAGAACTAATTCAGAGTAGTCTTCTTCTTAAGAATTCTGAAGTCTGACAGCTGAAGGAATTTGTTGCAGTTACTGAGATGGATCAAGAATATCCTCCTTTATCAGTACACCCTTAGAGGTCTAATCCTGCGGGTCAAGCGCAATAACGGTTGGCAGTGCTACCATCATTTGCAGCACCAACCACCACATCTGTCCAAGCTCCATTCATTGCACTTACTCAATACCAAATTCAACCGGATGTTTCTCAAAAGTTAATAAATACTATTGAGTCATTAACAGCTCGGTTAGAAACTATGGAAGGGAAACGGGCGCAAGTTCAACCAGAAAAGAAAGTTTACCCTGAATGGGTAGATTCAATTTCTCCTCCATCCAGTTTTGGAAACCCTGTTTTTCCTACTTTCAATGGATCAGGCGACCCTGAACAACATTTGACACATTATGTGTCTTGTTGTGATCCTATGATGGGAACTCCAGAGCAGCAAGAAGCAGTGAAACTCAGATGCTTCGTGCGAACCTTTCAAGGACCAGCTTTTGTCTGGTATACAAGCTTGAAATCCCGGTCAATCATCGGATGGGAGGATCTTCGCCAAAAATTCCTTCTTCAGTTCAGCTCAACTTTGCCAAAAATGACATTTTTCGATCTTACAAACTGCAAGCAAAGGGATAATGAAATAGTCTCTGATTTCATTGCTCGCTGGAAGGGATTAACATATTCCCTGAGTTTAGAACTCCCTCAGGAGGAGTTGTTTCCAATCTGTGTGGAAAATTTGCGTGATGAATTACGCACACCATTGATCCCTGTGAAATACACATGAGGGTTTCGAGACCTTACTTCAATCGCTCAGCAGATTGAAGATTCCCTTATATAGGCTAAGGTTAAATCTCGTGTAATTCCATCAGCTCCAGGAAGGAGAATGGGTAAAGCAGAAACTGCTATAGTTATTCTTAAACAAGCGCCTGTACTTATTTCTACTTCAAAACCTTCATCTTCTCAAAGGGATCCACCTCCTGAACGCCAACAACAAAGTCCGTTTCGTCCAATTGATCAAAGAGATCAACGATGAAAACAATTTGAGGATTTGAAGAGTAAAACATAATCTTTCCGAAATGAGCAAGTTCCTGGTTACTTCATTTCAGCTCTAGAAAATAATTTGGTTCAATTACCAGTTCCCAAGAGGCCAAACAAGGAAGGAGATGAAGACCGTCCCAATTATTGTCCCTTTCATCAAATGTTAGGGCATCCCATCCAGGAGGGTTTTGTCTTCAAATACCTCCTGCAAAAGATTGTCGACTTGGGTCAAGTCAAGTTGAAAGGTTCTTCGACTCAGGTAGCATGTGTTACTGCTACAGTTCCAGAGGAGGAAGGTGAATGGCAAGAAGTCAAAAGCATAAATGCACAGAAGTATGATGATTGGATGGTTAGAAAGACAATCAATCGGACTCATGCCATTTTGCGAACACAATTAAAGAAACTAATTGTGTCTTCAGCCATGAATATTGTGGTAAAACCCTCTTCATCAGAGGGAAAGTCCTAAAATAAGTGGTTTGATTCAAAGAAGGAAAAAGAATCAGAAGAAGATGAGTATGTGTCAAAGCCTAAATTGTCTTTGACTCTGGAAGACTTTATGCCATCTACTTCAAAACCACGGGCACCGCCCCATCAAACAGCACAGCCTAAACAGGCTAGTCAGACAGAGTCTTTATTAGACGAAGAGTTAATCTTTGGTTTTGTTAATATGATTCAATTAACAGATCCGTATTCCAGTTTCAATTTCAATTTTGATGAGCCTGAATTCCCTGTATTAAATAAGGGAATCCGAGGAAGTTCCAGAGGTTCAGGATACAGGGGAAGACGTGGATCTTTCTGAAGCCACTACTCCAATTCTACCCCTGCTAGCACTGTGTATGCAGTAGAAACTCGTGGTAGAGCCCTTCAGCGAGCTCAAAAAGAACAAGCAAGTTCTTCTGCCAATAGTCAACTTAGTCTTGGAACAGTTATTTTGGAAGACCGATTGAAGATTCCATCTTCTTTATCTCAGCAAGTAAATGGATCTAATCGGTCTAATCTTCCAAAACCAAGGATATTGCCAACTTCTATCCCAATACAAGATGCATTAGATTCCAAAGCATCTGCTTCCAAGGTACCTGCTAAACCACATATTCCTGTTGGGAAACTCAGACCTTTAGATCAAAATTATGATATATTGAAACACTTGGCCCAAGTACCATCCAAGTTATCAATTTTGGATGCTTTGAATCTGTCAAAAGATCTTCGGGAAGCACTCATCAAAGCTTTGTCAAGTCCTCAGGAGTTTGAAGCTGAAATTGATGCAGCTGAAGTCTATCACATAGATAATAATCTTGCAGAATGCCATGCAGTGATATCTTTTACTGATAAATATGAAGATGATGTTGTGCATGGGCACATAAAACCTATGTACTTATCTGGAAAAGTCAATATTGTAGATATCCGAAGAGATTTCATTGACAATGGTTCAGGAGTCAACCTCATGCCCATTCGTACACTTCGTCGATTGGGCCTCACGGAATCTGATTTATATCCTTCTACCATGATGTTAAAAGGATATGATAAAAATGAACAAGAACCACTGGGTGAAGTTACACTCAGAACTTAGTTTGGAGATCTTGTATCCAATTCGGATTTCATGATTGTTGATCAAGACTCAGCTTTCAACATCTTGCTTGGAAGACCCTGGCTATATCAGCATGCGGCTATCCCTTCATCATACCATCAATGTCTCAAATACTGTTTCAATGGTCAAGTTGGAACATTGTATGGTGATAAGACCCCGTTAAAGACATGTGAGTCTCAGTACATTGAGGCGGAATTTTATCACATGAAGGGAAGAGAGAAATCTACAATGAAAGAAATTACCAAAATTAATGCTCCATATGGTTTGGAGAAGATTCCAATAAATCCATTTACACATGTGAGTACAGATTATGTGTTACCTATCAGTCAAATTGACAAAATAGTCCCAAATCAAAATACTCTTGTGGAAAGATCCATAATGTCAATTACGACAATCGAGCCAGACAACATGGGAGAAATTGGTCACCTACCAAACAGTGATGAAAGCACAAGTGGTGACGTCTTCATTTCATCTGCTGAAATCCAACAGGTCTATACTTCGCCAATCAGGCCAGAAGAAGTTATAGAAACATCGGAGGTGAATAATGATGTCAATTCTCAATCCATCATCTCCTCTTTATTTCCCAAAGAAGGCCCTTTATCATCAATAGGGTCGGAAATGGAAGCTTCTTCTTCAAAATGTGCAAATTTTGACATCTCTTCTGATCATGAAAATTTTGTTTTGTCATCTACTATGCAAGTAGAAACGGAAGAAATAGCACATGATGAAGAGGAAGAGGAAGATCTTAGAGATGCTCCTCCAGCATTTGAAGAGGGTATCTCTACCACTGTGGATGAACTCAGAGAAATAAATCTGGGTAGAGAGAAAGATCCACGCCCCACTTTAATTAGTGCGGCCATAACCCTTGAAGAGAAAGAGATGTATATTTCTTTTCTAAAGAAAAATAAAGATATTTTTTCTTGGAACTATACAGAAATTCCTGGGCTTGATCCTGATGTTGCTACTCATCATTTGGGTTTACCAAAAGAATATCGAGGATTTAAGCAAGCCGCGAGAAGAACACACCCAACTTATGCATCCAAAATTGAAGCTGATGTGGATAAGCTGATCAAAGCTAACTTCGTTAGAGAATTTCAGTATCCCAAGTGGTTGGCTAATATAGTCCCTGTAAAGAAGAAGAACAGACAAATTAGGGTTTGCATCGATTTCAGAGATCTTAATCAGTATTGTCCTAAAGATGATTTCCCAATTCCAATTACAGAACTCTTAATTGATGTGACGACTGGTTATGAAGTACTTTCCTTCATGGATGGATATTCTAGATATAATCAGATCCGAATGGCCCCAAAAGATGAGGAATCTACAGCCTTCAGAGCCCCTCAAGGTGTGTTTTGTTACCGGGTGATGCCCTTTGGTTTAAATAATGCAGGTGCAACATATCAACGTGCTATGCATCGTATCTTCAAACCTTTCTTAGGTAAGTTTGTTGAATGCTATGTAGATGATTTGGTGGTTAAATCCAAACAACGTTCTAATCACTTGGCTAATTTGGAAGTCATATTCCACAAGCTTCGACAACATAATTTGAAGATGAATCCCTTAAAATGTTTTTTGGGGTAACCTCAGGAAAATTTCTCGGCTTTTTTGTACGCCATCGTGGTATTGAAGTCGATCCTGAGAAGACCAAGTCAATCCTTGGTATGTCACCTCCTTAGAATTTGAAATAATTAAGAGGACTTCAAGGACACTTAGCCTATATTCGGCGTTTCATCGCCAATTTGGCAGGCAAAAGTTTACCCTTTACCAAATTATTGAAAAAAGGAGTCACTTACCAGTGGACTGAAGAATGTCAAGAAGTGTTTGATGTTCTCAAGAAATACCTCTTGAGTCCACCAGTACTCATGACACCTATTGAAGGTAGACCACGTATCCTCTATGTGACAGCTCTAGAGTGATCATTGGGTGCCTTTCTTTCTCAAAAGAATGATGCTGGGAATGAAAATAGCCTCTACTATCTCAGTAGAACTATGCTTGAAGAAGAAACCCGATATTCAATTATTGAGAAGTGCTGCCTGGAATTAATCTTTGCAGTCCAGAAACTGAGACACTACCTGAAACATCACGAGGTCCAATTGGTATCTCGCAATAATCCGCTCAAATTCATCCTTAGTCGTCCAATGCTTACAGGACGTCTAGCAAGGTGGGTAGTTATTTTGCAGCAGTTTGACATTTAGTATGTATCTCAAAAGGCAATAAAGGGCCAAGCTCTGGCTGATTTCTTGGCTGAACATCCTTCAGTGGAAGACACGTCTTCAGATATTGAACTCCCTGATGAGGAAGTTTTCTCTATTCAAGAGAGTCCTCAAACATGGGAAATGTATTTTGATGGTGCTTCCAGAAGTCCAACAGGGAAGAAAATGGAAAATCCTAAATTCAACAGAGTTGGTTTAGGAATTGTACTCATTTCTCCAGATAAGGCATTGTTACCTTATTCCTTTTTATTGTGGGAAGGTGGTACCAATAATGAAGCCGAATACCGAGCTCTTATCACAGGATTGGAGTTAGCGCTTCAAACACAAGTGAATCACTTAAAGGTGAAAGGTGATTAAGACTTGGTAATCAAACAAGTCAATGGGGATTATGCCATCAGAAAAGAAGAATTAATCCCTTTGTATGATTACGTCAGAAATTTAATGGAGGAATTCCCTTCAGAACCGACATTTTCTTATGTCCCAAGATCACAAAATACTCAAGCTGATGCACTGGCTAATATAGCCACAGCTCTAGCAGATCCAAATCGGGATGAGACAACCATCAGTATTTCCCACCGTCATGCAATTTCACCTTATGTTCAAGCCAGAACAGAGGAAATTAATGAAATTAGTCCCATTCCTGAACCGTATGGTCATACTACAAGATGTATGTCACCTATCAGGGAATACCTTCAAAATGGAACACTTCCACCTGATAGAGCCGAGAAAGAACAAATCCGGCGACGTGTGGTCAATTTTACTCTTTATGATAGCCCAAACCACCTAGAGAAAATTCTCTACAAACGTGGTTTTAATGGAGTTCTCTTCAGATGCATTGATGGTGAAGAGACAATGGCTGTCATGAAAGAAGTGCATGCAGGAGTCTATGGTGCCCACCAGTCTGGACATAGATTGTCTGATCAAATTCGAAGGCTTGGATACTTTTGGCCTTCAATGATACAAGATTGTGTTAATTTCACAAAGAAGTGTCATTCATGTCAAGTACATGACAACTTCATTCATCAACCTCCAGATTTGCTTCATACAGCTAAATACTCATGGCCATTTTCCACATGGGGAATGGATGTGGTGGGACCTTACCCTTCAGCTAAGGCCAAGTAGTTTAAGTACATTCTTACTGCTACTGGTTTCTTTTCCAAATAGGCAGAGGTAGTACATCTCAAAGAAGTCAGTTCTAAATGCATTGTTAGCTTCATCAAGTCTAACATCATTACTAGATTTGGTGTCCCTCATACCATATTGACGGACAACGGCACCAACTTCTGTTCTTCTGAGGTGAATAAATTGTATCAAGAATACAACATTAAATCCAACCATTCATCTCGGTATCATGCGGCGGCCAATAGCCAAGTAGAAGCCTTTAACAAGACTCTTTCAAATATACTGAAAAAGGTGGTGGATAAATATAAGAGGTCATGGCCTGATAAACTCTTTCATGATTTATGGGCTTATCGGACTACCACCCGCAATGCAACGCAGTCAACTCCATATTCGTTGGTATATGGAACAGAAGCAATCTTTCTAATTGAAGTTCAATTTCCCTCACTCAGAGTATCCATTTGTGATCAGTTATCTACAGATGAGAAATCCCAAAAGTGATTGAATGAATTGGAATGGTTAGATGAGAAAAGATTGTGCACTTTGCACCACTTGGAAATCTATCAGAATCGAATAGCACGAGCTTTTAAAAAAAAGTTCGTCTTCGTTCATTTATTCAGGGAGAATTGGTATTAGTTCTCAGAACTCCAATGATACCATGAAAGAAACCTCCCAATATTGATCCAAAATGGGAAGGACCTTATTCAATACCTAGGGTCTACTACAATGGAGATTATTCATTAATCTCGATGGATGGAGAACTCATTACTACTCCAACTAATTCCAGATTTTTTAAGAAATATTTTGTATAAACTACCAAGTATTCACAAGATGTCCCCGCAACATGACACTAAACTGTGCGGCACCAGTTCGTCCTTGCTATATGATGTTAAACTATACAGAAACGGTCTAAGCATATGACCCTAAACTATTTGCACATACGTCCAACATGACGTTAAACTGTGTCACCTTCAATGTCCCCGCAACATGACACTAAACTGTGCGGCACCAGTTCATCCTTGCTATATGACGTTAAACTATATAGCAACGGTCTAAGCATATGACCCTAAACTATTTGTACATACGTCCAACATGATGTTAAACTGTGTCACCTTCAATTTCCCCACAACATGACACTAAACTGTGCAGCACCAGTTCGTCCTTGCTATATGATGTTAAACTATACAGCAATGGTCTAGTATGACCTTAAACTGCAACTTCATCCCACACGACGTTGAACTATGAAAAAGTTCCCTAAAAAGTCATGTATGACTTTAAACTACACCATGGTCATGTATGACATTAAACTGCACCATCCATGGTCCATGTATATGACCCTAAACTATTTAAAAGTTCCTTACGTCTAGCAAGACTTTAAACTGTGACGTCCTAACTACATGACGCTAAACTGTATAAAAGTCCCTTACGTACGGAAAGACGTTAAACTACATAATCATCAAAGGTCCTGTATGACCTTAAACTACACCACCGTCCAGCATGACAATAAACTGCACCATCCACGGTCCATGCATATGACCTTAAACTATTCGCACTTTCGTCCAACATGACGTTAAACTATAGAAAAAATCTCCAATGCATCCAACATGACGTAAATGGTGTGTTATTTTGTCCTTACTACATGACATTAAACTGCACAGTCCCCCTTTTTTGTCCAACATGATGTTAAACTATATTGTCCCCATCGTCCTAACTACATGACGCTAAACTGTACAGAAATTCCTTGATATGTCCTACATGACATTAAACTGTATTTTGTCCCTGCTACATGACATTAAACTGTGCAGCACCAATAGTCCTAACTGCAAGACTTTAAACTGCATATTCCCTTTATATGTCCTATATGACATTAAACTATGCATCGTTAAGGTTGTTGTTACCTCTTATTTCTCACACCGAGTATGACTCACGTGAGCTTAGAGAAAACCTCAACTGTAACACTCTCTTTGGGCCTCTAACCATGTATAAGTCCCAACAACATTTTTTTTAGGTCGTTATCCCCAAGAACAACTTGATCATTAATTCATTCTTTAATTGAACTACACGTACTTTGATCCTTGCCTTCCAGGCTGGGTATGTAGGAAACCTCTCAAGGTTCAAGCCCAAAATCAATCTCTTCCCTTCAGTTCACCTTCATCTCATACGATGTTGATTTGTGAAACCGCCTTTAGAATCAATATCTTTACATTTGATTCACTATTCGTCTTTGTTATACGACGTTAAACTATACAACACTTTTGTTCGGTACGGCAATAAACTACAATACTCTTTGATTTCCTCATTTGAGAGGAAACCATTATTTACATTGATTTTTCAATCATGTTTCATTTCAAAAGACTATGTGCATACATGGTAATGCCTAAACTTTTTATCTCGGGTTAAACCATCATTGAACTAAAGTCCCCTTTCACCCTTCACATGTACGAACCAAATTTGTACAAAGGGTAGTTCTAGAACTATGTAGGCTTGATTCCCATCCTTATGAGATACGTAGGAACGTTCGAGTATCCCTTGAATCTAGCCCCAAGTCTTTTGGGCCTAACCCCAAATTTCACTTTCAGCCCCTTGGTTGAAAAGTCCTCATGAAAACACACACTGTGTATTCATTATTATGGTCTGAACTCTATGACCCTAAACTAAGATCTCTCATACTTTCGTCCCGCATGATGTTAAACTGTATTTCGTCCCGCATGACGTTAAACTGTATTTCGTCCCGCATGACGTTAAACTGTATTTCGTCCAGTGCGACGTTAAACTGCATTTCAAGAACTACGTATGGATTGATTCTCATTCTTATGAGATACGTAGTGAAGTCCAAAATTTCAATTCAGGACCCAGCCACAACATGATTATGGTTATCATTGACCTATGTATCTCTATATACATTGGAAAATACCCATATTTATGTGTTATAATCCTAACCTTAAATATTTTCAGATCTTCATAACCCTTTTCATGACTTTTAGTCACAAAAATGTCAAACTTATGAGAATTCTTTTGCCTGACTATGCAGTACGTGCCCATAGGTGGCCTTGCATAAACAGTCCACATAACAGACTTGTTAGCCAAAAGATACTATTTTATTTAACTATGCAGCCAATGCCCTTAGGTGGCCCTGCATAATTCAACCCCTTAACGGGTTTGTTAAATGATAGTAACTTCATTCTTGGGAAGAATGCCTCTTTTGTCCTTATTTGTCTTAAACTACAGTATGTAGGGATCCGCAAAAAATATCCATCCTTAACATATTTGTCCCATATCCTTTTTCAAGATCTGAAAGTATTCAAGTCTATGGCTTATATTCTCCTTCCCTACGTTTGGGTCAGACCTTCGTTGGAGTAATATTCATCCAGTTCTTCGATAATCTTGTTTGGAAATATCTTTTCCATATTCAAGTACCTCTTTCCATACAACAAACTCTATACTTTAGAAAATTTGAATCTCCATAAACTTTCACTGGCTTTTAGCACTAGGAAAGTAAATTTCTGAGAGTTCTTTTGCCTAACTATGCAGCATGTGCCCATAGGTGGCCTTGCATAAACAGTCCACATAACAGACTTGTCAGCTGAAAGATGCTATTTATTTGACCATGTAGCCAATTCCCTTAGGTGGTCCTTCATAATTCAACCCCCTAACGGGTTTGTTAAATAAGGGTAACTTCATTCTTGGAAACTACTTCTTCTAATGCATTTTAGCTCTTTTTCATATCATTCCTCATATTAAAATATTCTTAAGTCATAGATTACATATTTTCCCTCATACATGAGTATGGTATTATGTTTTCAGATTAATTTTCAAAGAATTGTGTCAATTCTAATCCATTTTGGTCAAAGCTATTTCGACCTTAAACATTATCCCCTTTATGTCCGGCATGCATGACTTTAAACTGCCCACAAAAGACAAAGGAACTATGAATAAAATTCAAGTTCTAGCTCACTAAACATACATTCTGTATGATTTAGGTAATATTGAGCAATTAAAAGATTCAAAGTTTATAGGGTTATTTGTAATAATCCTAGTAAAAAAATCAAACTATGCTTACTAGGACCATTGGTTTAAGTAAATTTGAAGCAGGTAGTGAAAGAATGCAGGTACAAATGATTGAAGATGAAAGTTTTTTTCATTGATACACAAGAGTTAGAAGGACATCCACAGACTAGAGTCTCTTCTCTTTTTCAAGAATTACAAGAGGCTTTCAACATAACTCTTCATTTGATTTACGGCATCTTGAGATTTATCAACAGTTACTTGAAGCTCGTGAACTTGACCAGCTTCACTCTTTTCAGCTTGATGAAGTTCCTTCTTAGCATCTGCGATGGATTTCATGCCATTCATATGAGTTTCATCCAATGATTTATTAAGATGATCAAGTTCCCCAATAACAGCATCTAACTGTTGCTGGAGTTGCACCTGTTGGAAGACTTTTTCTTTGATTTTATGCTTCAGCTCCTTCATCTTGGCAGCATAATCAGCTTCATCTTGGGATACTGCAGCCTCAAATTCTCCTATGTTGACTGACAGTTTCACTCTGATCAATTCTTCATGACTTTTTTGAGCCTGCTCCCTCCTAAAAATGATCTGTTTCACCGTGGCGTGGATCTTTTCATATCCAAAACCACCAAGTCCTAGTATAACAAATTGGGATGGCAATCGAGGAATTTTTTATGGTAGCTCTTCTAAAGGCACCCCAGATATGATGTTCCATATGTTGTTCCATGCCTTACGTCGTGAAAATCTGAACGCTTTAAGCATCTCTGGATCTGATTCAACATCATCGTCAGAGGGGGGCATGTAATCTGGAATTAATGCACTTAAAGAAGTGCCCTGTCCTGCTTTTCCCCCTCTGATTTGTGCTTCTTCACTTTCAATTCCTGTTGGGGCAGAGGCTGAGGCCTCACCTCCGGATCTAGTCATTGCAGTTGATGGCCCTGCATGATTAATTGAAATATTTAGTTAGCTTCAAAGGATAAGAAAAGAATAGATTGTCTTGCGAATAAAGTACAATCACAAATATTGTTATCCCTTACCCAAGGATGGTTCAGCAACCTCATAAGACTTCTCCCCATCTTTCCCAGTCTCAACAGGATTTTCAAGATGGTTCTCAGGAGGGTTTATTGGGTTTATCTCTACTTGAGCTAATGTTTCTGCAATGGTAGGATTGACATCAATGTCCACACCCACTTCAGGCATTGGCAGTTCGGCAGCTTCTACAGAAGAAACTGCATATTGTTTTCAGTCATGGTTAGAAGTGTAAATTTTTTAAAAAAAAATTGGGCGAAGGGTAGAACTCACGCCCAAGGTCTTCTAAATCACATGACAACTTAGCATGATCATAAAATTCTTCAAAAGTCATTCCTTGATTCATCATTTCATCCAATGATATTTCAGAATCCTGTTTAGTCTCACCAGTGAAATCATTTTCTACATCTTCTTGCTGACTTGCGTCCTGTAACCCCTGACCCTGGACAGCATCTTCAGCTGCAGGAGGGATACTGGGAATGGATTCTAGATCTTCTCCAGGAACAGCCAAGTCATCTTGAGTCTGTGATTGTTCTACATCACCCTCCATGGCCTTTGAAGGAGGATCAGTCCCTTCCCTCAAAGGGGAAATTGAAGAAGCCCTTGCAATCCTCGGAAATATGAGTAACCATGTTATTATGGGTATAAAATCATGATTGTTCGAAGGACTTACCACTGCTAATGAAGCTCTTAGATGTGGATTTCCTCCTTCGTTTCCTTTTCTTCTTTTGTTTTTTTGGAGTATCAGTAGTCTCCCTTATAGGAACTTGGATTGGCGAATGGAAGGCTATGTCCAGCGCCTCATTCATGGCCTGCTGGCCTGGAGATATCTCGCCTGGTTCGCGAGGAGAATCAGCAGCAGCCCCGATAGTAGTACCACCAGGGCTATAATGTGGCGAAGGAACCCCAGTTCCTTTCTTTGAAAGCTACGAGATGAAGAAAATAACTTCCTTAAGTAACAAAGCTTCAACTGAAATCAAGTCAGAAAGCAAATAAGGAAAGAAAACTTACATCTTCAGGAGCCACGTACTCTTGCCATTCCTCATCTCCAGAACCACCAGCCCCCTCAGTGGCGTCGCGATCAATAATTTCCTTCACCCACCTGGTGATAGGAACAGAGTCATCAGTAGCATATATGAGCATTTCCAGCTCTCTGATGTAAGCTCGCACTTCATTGGGGTTATCTTCGTATTGAAGATTTTTAGAAGCCATAAGATTTCCTATTCCAGGAAGTTGTAGGCCCTCACACAAATCCAGCTAGGAGGTCTCAGTACCACAGTATAAGACCTCCCATAGCTTAACAGCCTCTGGTCTTAGATATGAAGGCTGTGAGGAAGGTCCTACAATTTTTGACTTTAATTTCTTTCCAGCTCCTGCAGCTACAGATAGAGAATAAGAAAGTAAGACTTATTGATTTATAAAGTGGAAGTGATTAAAATTACTACAATGAAACAACTCACCAGGAGTTGATGGAGTGGGTATTTTAATTCTGGCCGGAGGATTATATTGGGCACGAAACCGCTTTGCTGCCGGTTGTGCCTCATCATCCCCATCATGATAATCCGGTGAATCGGTTCTAGAAGAGGAGTCTGTTGAACCAATTTCAGGTGAGGAAGCATCACCTTCATGAGGAATGGTTTCTTTCTCTACAGTCCTCTTCCTCTTTCCCACTTTATATACTGGGTGATTCAATATCCCTTTGGGGTATGATGCTATCCAGTGTTCGGAATAATATGTGGTCAAATTATGTGCCGCTTTTTCAACTGGTAGATCAAATACTGCCCCGGTCTTCTCTCTTGATGTCAGTAGCCATAGTTGTCGAGCAACCATCGGATGTTGCTCTAACCTGACATGTACCGGAGGGGATACAACAATCTGTTGCAGACATTTGAATTTCCATGCAAATCTATATGGAGCATAGGCCTCACATATGATCTCTCCATCAATCTTGGCTACTAACACACCATCCCTGCAAGCTAGCATGTATGCCCTCAAATCCAAATGGGTTGTCCCATCATCAACAAACCGCCCGGATGGTAGACTTCCATAGGGAAAGAAGTTGAATTCCTTAAACATGCTCAGCCTCACTTTCATGTCATAACCATTAACATCTAATGGATCAATTCCAGAGAATGCTTGCACTGACGGTCTGAAGGAGCTTCCAGGAATTTGTAATCCATTCTGTACATTGTAAGTCCTGAAGTGAGTGGCGATCCATCCCCACAAAACCTGGAATAGTCCCACTATTCTTAAAGGAGATTTACCCATGAAGACATGAAGTAAACTCCTATGAATCTTTGATAAAATTGGGGTAGCTAACCCAACCATTTTTTCCTCAGCCAACTTTTCCGCAATGAAGAAGGTCCCTGGCCTAACGCCTCCCTTCAAATCTCTGACCGGCAAGAGATAAAAACTGAGCCACATTGCCAAGAAACCCTCCAGACAAGTCTTCTTTGGAATTCTTTGATTCACTTAATATCCCCACTTTTCAAACTCTCCTGCTTCTAGAGTTGGCCAGAATGTGCCAGGAGCTCCTCTCTTCTCAGGTTTTGGACAGGTGGTAGGACGTTTGGGCCTGGTATCCTTGGATTTCTTTTTCTTGGATCCTTTTTCTTTTAGTTCCATCTCTTTCTTCTCAATGAGAAATACATTCATCCATTCTTCCAGATGAATATCTTTTCTAAAATCAGTTAATGAGGTCTCTGAACTCTTGAGCCTGTGGAAGATCTTAAATAATTCTTGAGCTAAAGAAGGAGTCTTCTCTGAATCATTCCAAGTCACCTTGGGAGGAATGAATTCATCATACATATCACCCAAAATTGGAACCCCTGAGATCTTGTGGACATCCCACAAACTGATACCTACTTCTCCATGAGTCAGATGGAAAGAATTAGTTGTTGGGATCCAGTGGCTGAGTATCTCTGGTACGAAGTTATCATGTCTGTAAACATATGTTTGCCCAACCCAAACAGCCTCGTATATTTCATCTCTCTTCAGATCCTCGATAAACTCTACACAGGTCTGTCGCACCCAGTATTCCCACATAAAAGTTGGCTTCACACCTCCCCCAAGACGGAAGTCCCAACTTTTCTTCCAGCCTTTGGATTGATCAATCTGATCATTTTGGAAGATCTAAGGATGACAATGTGGTTGAAGCTCAGGTGTATGTTTTTTCAGATCTGTTGTGCAAGGGATATGATGCATCACATAGGCCTTCTCTACTGTTCCAGCATTTATAAATACTCCTCCACCTGAGATATTTGCTGAAGCAAAGTTGATATAATTCTGAAACCACAAAATGGAAGATAATTCTTTACTTCTAGAATAGTGACTTCTTGTAGATGACCATAGCCATACAAAGGTAGATAAGTGATTTGAGGAAAGTTGAGATGATATTTCTTCAGATACTTATCCAAATTCGGAAGAGTGCTATCTTTGACAGTATAATAATTATGGCCAATGATGCCCATCATATCATCTATCCGCTTGCTAGCCAGTTCATCAATTAATCCGGGTCTAAGAGCCATTAATTCTGCACAATAGCTGAATAAATTAATTCATAAATGGATTGATTTTTCACAAACTTTGTGAAATAAATCCAAAAAAATGGCTAAGGAATTAAGGCGTGCAAGTATGGAGATGTCGCGCAAGTGTTACATGTGCCGCGCAAGTTTGTGTCGCGCATGTATCACCGCGCAAGTCCTATTACCTTGAGAGTAGCGCGGTAGCGAGGAAATAGTGGAAAAAAGAGACTTGCGTGGTGAAGATAGCTTGAGCGGCGAGAGCTCGAGAAATTCGGGATCAGATGCTATACGCGGCCAAAAGCTGTGTATTTATAGGCCAGGAAGCCTATCTGTGCGCCGTACAGAGTGCGCTCAAAACCTGCGCGATGCAAACTTATGCGCCGCCTCTGCACCATCAAGACTTGCGCGCCCCCTTTTCCTTTGGATGTATTTTATTTCCTCAGAGTCAAATCCTCTATTTCTCTCCGGATCCAACTCTGAGGGGGGACTTTTGTTGACGCTCCTTTCATCACAGAATCTAAAGATCGGAAAAGGGGAATATCTGAGCTCAAAGTGATTCAACCTTTGAAGAAAATATCAAAAATTGACAAAGGCATGAACAAAGGATCAAAAGCAACTATACCACGCAAGTTCTATCACTGCCGCGCAAGTCCACTTGCGCGGCGTCCTTATGATCACTCAAGTGACTTGCACGACCTAAGTGATAACCGCCTGGTAACCGCCCAGGGTCTTCTCCTGCCTATAAATAGACCCTGTGGGCCCCCCATTTGAGAGGACCTTTTTTCAGAAACTCGGATTGAAGCTCCCGATGCCCAAGTCTCTTTTAAAAGCTTCTGAAACACTTCTAAGGTAATTTATTACCTAGAACGGAAGATCTAAAGAGAGGGAGGAAGTCCTAAGTGTTGAAACTCATCAACACTTGCGCGCCTGATTGGCCAGCCCTTAAGGGAACTGACCACACTTGCACGCCTCCTTACTCCTTCGATATAACTTGCGCATCCCTTTTCTGGAAGAACCTCAAGAGGATTATAAAGGCTTTAATAAAGAGTCACTCAAGTATTTCAGTGCTGGTTGGCCATCACGCAAGTACACCATGTGTCGCGCAGGCATACCTGCGCGACCAATACTTGTGTGCCGCCACAGTACCTACGCACCTTCCAAGACTTGCACGCCCCTTCCTTTTTGGGTGCCTTTCTTGCCCATTTCACCCCTCTTAAGCCATTACACCTTTCATTTTCAAGATTCAGTCTTCAAGACACTCTTCAAATCCATTTATGGAATGATTTCTTAATTTGAATTCCTTATCTGAAAGGAATTTTGTGGAATATCTCTCAAAACATAGTGATTTAAATATCTTTATGTCACTAAATATGGAGAGTTCATTCATTCAACCTCATCCTTTAAGATGAGAGAATCCTTAACCTGGGTCTCCTTTTCAGGAATAATCCTCAGTCCTAAGTCCTCTAAACTTGGGCATCCTCCTCAGGAGTAAGCCCCAAATTCTTAAAATTCCCAAATCTGGGCATCCTCCTCAGGAGTAAGCCCCAAACCTTAATCCCTTAACCTGGGTCTCCTTTTTAGGAATAAGTCCCAGTCATAAATTTTGGGCTTCCTTTTCAGGAGTAAGCCCCAAGTCCCTTAATTTCTCTTAACCAGTCCTAATTTACTTTTGATCTGGGATTCCTTCTCAGGAGTAAAACCCAGTTATCAATCCTCTCCTAATCTGGGCTTCCTTTTCAAGAATAAGTCCCAAATTAGAGTATTAAAATCTCCATGAAGCACATATACCTTTGTGGACCCTGTTCCTGGATTTTCTCCCTAAAGTAAATCCTAATATTCATTTATCTGGATAGTCATACATACATAAGCCCCAAACCATTTCTTATGATTGCATCTTTCATGGCACAATTGTCTAATTTTTACCAATACCTCTTGTTTCTCACACCGAGAATGACTCACATGAGCTTAGAGTGTAAAAGTAATTGTGACATCCTTCTTTGAGCCATCAATCATAAACATCATACTCCCTTACTCGAACTACGTGGGTTCTGATTCCTTTTTCAAAACAAAGGATACGTAGGTAGCCCATCTATGGGTTCGATCCCAACTCTGAAATAATTCATGTCCTTCTGAATGACAATAAACTTCAAGTGCCCCACTGAGTGGCTTCAAAACCAGCCTGGTCATCATAATGACCAAGAGACTTTTATATAAATCTTTTGAAGGATACCATTGACCAAGAATCTCTAAATAAATATAGATGATTCTCTATTGATGAAGAACCTCGAATAAATATAAAAGATTCTCTAAATTTCTTACATATTTAATCATTGATTGTTAAACTGAAGGAAAGCTCATTTTATACTTGGTAATGTAATAAGGATTCACGAAAATAACTTAAATCTATAAAGAGAGTCCCGGAATATACAATAATTCCCCTCAAAAAGGTGTGATGATTCCGACCTCTCATCCTCTCGACCAATGCAAATTCCTAAGCCTCATCAGTTCACAAACTAATGAAGCGCCTACCTTTGGAAAGTAGGTCCAAGTGGATGTGGAATCATTGGATGTTTCCGGTTCTACGAACAAACTCATTAGAAACCGATCGGAACGTTTGAATCTCCCATCCAGGAGGTCATCCCCGAATTCCGAGGGAAACAGGTGCGTGTTTTCCCTTTTTACTTTTTGGTTTACGTGTCAGTACTTCCAGTACTTTACTTACTCTTTTTAGTTGTTGATGCATGACTGTGGTTGGGGTATAGTTGCCTGTCTTTTGGTTTCTTTTCTTTTACTCTACAATACTGCGTCTTATGGGTTGTGTGTGCATGAGTACAGGTACTTAGGCGAAGGCCTACCCGAGATTATTACGCCTTCAGCACGGGTCGCCAGCCTCTAGCCTATGGAGGCGGGCTTGAGGTAGTTGCGGCTCAGGGCCGTTAGGGTTGGGTCGTGACAAGGACATTGTCACGGGACTACCAAAGACTCCAAGAAGGAATGATACGATATGGGTCATTATTGACCATCTTACAAAATCTGCACATTTTCTTGCTATAAGGGAAGATTTACCACTTGAATGTTTAGAAAAAATATATATTAATTAAGTTTTAAGACTTCATGGTGTACCCTCATCAATTGTTTCTGATTGTGATCCCCGTTTTACAACACGATTCAGGACGAGTCTTCAGAAGGACCTAGATACTGGTCTTCATTTGAGCACTGCCTACCACCCACAAACTGATGGACAGTCAAAACGGACTATTCAAACATTGGAAGACATGTTGAGGTCTTGTTCACTTGATTTTCAAGGCATGTGGGATCAGTATTTATCTCTCGTGGAATTTTACTACAACAATAGATTTAATTCATGTATTCTGATGGCACCCTATGAAGCATTATATGGGAGGAGATTCCATACACCAACTTGCTAAGATGATGTTGGTGAAAGAAATATCATGGGCCCATAACCTGTTGAAGAAATAAAGAAAAAGGTGAGGATTTTCCAGAACCGTATCAAAATAGATCAAAGTAGGAAAAAGAGCTATGCTTATAACCGAAGTAAGGATTTGGAATTTCAATAAGGTTATCATGTTTTCTTAAAGGTATCTCCATGGAAGGGTATTATACGATTCGGTAATAAGGGAAAATTAAGTCCCAGGTACATCGGACCTTTTGAAATTCTAGACCGAATTGGAGCTGTAGCTTACCGTTTGGAAATGCCGCCAAGTCTCTCCAAGGTTCACAATGTGTTCCACGTGTCAATGTTAAGAAATTACATACCAGATCCAACACATTTACTCACTTATGAAGAAGTAGAAATTGATCCTGATCTATCTTATTGTGAAGAGCCTTTCAAGATTCTTGATACTAGAGAACAAGTATTGAGAAATCAGACAACTCGTCTAGTAAAGGTTCTTTGGAGGAACCATAAGATAGAGGAAGCAACATGGGATCCTGAGGAGCTTCTGTTAAAGACATACTTGAATATTTTTAGGTAATATTTTTTGAATTTCGAGGAAGAAATTTTTGTAAGAAGGGTAGAATGTAACACCCCAAGGTTTTGAAAATAAATATAGAATTCAATTTTATAATATATCCATTAAACACAATTTTTCCTCTTCTATGTTTTGAATTTCGAAAAATGGTGATCTAGAGTTGTGTTCAGTAAGTCATTTGGAGTCTGATAGAACAAAATTGGTTTTTGGTGAATAGTAGCATACCCTTGTGAATAGTATTATGAATAGTAGTATGACCCTTATGAATAATAAATAACGATATTATTTTATTTTCTTAAGGTAATAAGATAATGATATCTTGATTAATTTTTCAATGTCACATAAAAGTAATTATACCTCTAAGATTGTTATTTTTCGAATTAACTATGACTTTATTTAAAAATTAAATTTATAATATTTAGAAAATTATTTTTGAAAAATGGATTTCAATTTTTAATTCTACGTGTCAAAAAATGTTAGGGGTGAATTTTTGGGATTTTCTTGAAATTCTTGAATTTTTTCGGAATAGTGAAATATGATAAAATACCGTATATACAAATTATCAGTTAAATACACTATTTATGAAATCATAAGTGATTCAAGGAAACTTAGTTCGAACTCACATGAAATTCTTACTATTAGGGGTCACATGAAACAATACTATTGGTTGTCTTGAGGGAAATAATAAAACAATGAATTAAATATTCAAAATTTACCCCTCTCCTCCACTATAAAAAACCTCTCACCACTCCCTCTTCTCTTCACTCCTCTAAGCATTGATGCTCCTCAACGTTTTTTCCAATTACCCTTCCCTAGTCTCTCCCAACTTCCAATAATCTTCTCATATTTCCAAAAGACCAAAACCCTTTCCCTTAAATAGATTCTCAAGGATCTTATTTCAAGAGGTAAAGCACCCTTCTTTTTCATTTGGTTTCATTTCAATTTATCTTCTTTTTCTATCCTCTCCTCACCTCCTCTGTCCATATGATCATGATAAATCCATTATAATCTATATACTAGAATTATAACATGTTAATGGAAGAACAATCATAAATATTCTTACTCCCTCCCTTTTATTTTTATAAACCAAATCAGCATCCATGAGGTTCCAATTTATAGGCTTCGTGGATGAAGAAGTTTCGTTCTTCAATTTATTCTTCATTACTGGTCATGAAACCATATTTATGGTTGAAAAATACTATAATATATTTATTATAACATAATTAATATTCATTAACCAGAATATGTACATATAATTAAGTTATATGACAAAACTAGTTCATAATAATCCAAATACCGCCAAATAATCAAAGTGGTTGTCATCTAATGATTCATCCTCATTCCATGTAACCAAATGATAAAAATGACCATTATAAATTCTTTATGTTCATAAATAATATATAATTCCAATCCTGGATATTTATAACCATTACACATAAACTCCATTAGTTAAAAACAATCGAACCGATTATGAAAATAAAGAAAATGAACACCCCCGAACAACGAAATTCAATATAATAACTTAGAAATAAGGGTATAAATGAAATAAAAAGAATTTTGATAAAATAAATACATGTCTAATAGGTTCTTAATTAAGTTATTAATAAGTATAATTCCATATTCCAGGAGCTTAAGTTCAATAGAGGAACACGTTTGGAGTTAAGGTAAGGGTTTTCCACCCGAACTTCCATTTTCATTCGGGTTACTTTTATTGTCTAATTTCCTAGATAAAATAATTATGTATTGTTATGTACTCCTCATAAATTCTGTGTGATTATTCTATATATGTACACCAACCAGAATCCTACCCTATTTTCTGGATAGTTACATGTTCTAAAAGAATCTCTCAAAACTATTTCCAAAAATATGAGCCTGATACAATGGAATTTCTCAAATTCATATCTATTTTCAAGGGCAATATATAATCTGTTTTTTGAAAATATTATCCTTATAAAAAAATCATTTTATCATAAAATACTATTTTACATCACTTTTGGTTTTATACAAATGTTTTTCCAAAAGAAATCTTCTTTTCAAAATACAAGAGTATTTATCTCAAGAATTGCTTAATGATTTTAAAAGATTATTCTTGTTTGATTCAACACTCTTGTTGATTATTATGTATTGTTGGGGTTAATCATTTATGATGTCATATACCATATTTTATTGAATGTTTTAGGACTAACTTTATGTTGGATGATCTATCCTAAAACCATTCACCATATTATTCTAAATGGTTAGTGTTTATGTTCAATAATTGGGGAAAGTTAGTTACAATTCATATGATAGTTAAAATATGAATGTATATGTTGTTTATGTTTATCCCTGCTCATATGAGGAATTAATTGGACTTATTATGTGATGGTTGGGCCCTATATAGCCCCTCGATACATCGGTAGGTCTCATGAGACAAATAGACGTGGAATTGGTCGAGGCCTTTCCCAATGTGATATATGGATTTTGGCCGAGGCCTTAATCATTAGACGTCTTGGCCGAGGCCTTGAAAAAATGTTTCAAAATGTCTGACATATGAACTTCCCTAATTATGAATCTAGTAATTGAAATTTCATGTGGTTATTCGACTATTAGAATACCCATGATTATTTTTTATTATGGCATTATTTTCTCAGCTCATATTCCAGCCATAATGTGTTCAAGTTTATTGTTAAAGGCATGTGTTTTCAATTATGCACCCTATCTTATGTTTATGCTATATTACACTATATTTCTTACTCTTACTGATCATTTGATCTCACCTCTTTCTTATGTTTCATCTTTACTAGGATATGAAGAAGTAAATTATGAATGACTTTCAAGAATAATCTAGGAGGAATGGATGTTTCTAATGGAATAAATTAGTGTTGTATTTCCTTTATTGATGTAAATTTGAATTTATTTATGTATCTTGTTTCCAATAATACTAAACTACTTGGTCCTTTGGGATGATTATTCCTTTTTTGTATGCCAATGTAATCAAATAAGGCACTGGCTCCGGGAAACTGGGGTCGGGTCCTTACAAATTTGAACCATATGCAATCACCCCCTTCCTCAACACCAAAACACAACCATGATCAATCCATGATGCATCACAAAACACTATTTACTTGATACCCTACATAGAAAACATCAATATGGTAATCTCATCAATCTCTACATCAACTCCAAAAAATCCTATTGGAACCTATCTCTCTCCCCATAAAAACATTCCACTTTCAAGTTAAATCTATTAAGGGAGTTGATATATTGAGAAATATGATACGTACATCCTAAAATATCCTACCAAACCAAGGAAATCCTACACCATCATCAAACACTTTTGTGTCTCCCAATCTATCATTGTCTGCACCTTCATTGGGTCCAATGCTACACCATCTTCTTAGATAACATTTACAAGGAAGTGAACCAAAAGAATCTAGAACTACCACTTCAAGATATTCTTTTAAATGTGGTTCCAACAAAGTAGACCTATTAAAATCCTCACGTGTCTCATGTTATCCTCCTTGGATTCCATGTACACTACGATAAGATTGATGAAGTATACTAAAAACATGTCCATGAAATGGAAAAAGATCATGTTAATGAGTCCCATGAACACTTCTAGGGTGTTATTCATACCAAATGACATCACCATGTATTAATAGTGACCATAAAGACATCTAAAAGTCATCTTTAGTATATACTCATTCTATACTTACATATAGATATAGCCTGATCGGAGTTCAATCATTGAAAACCACTAAGCCCCACTCAAATAATTGAAGAGGTCATCAATCCTTAATATTGGATACTTGTTCTTCACCATCAACCTAGATTAGGTGACAGTAATACAAACACAACAAAAAACTCACATCCACCTTTTTGGTTAAAATCACTGGGTCTTCCCATGGTGAAACACCAGGTTTGACAAATACCTTCCTCTATATGTCCTCCAACTGCACCCTCAACTGACAGAGATCTATGGGATCCACCCAATATGATGGTGTAGATATCGACATCATCATTGGATATAGGAATTTGTATAAGTCAATATCTAAGTGGGGAGTCAATCCTGGATTGTACTCAATAAAGACATCCTCATACTCTGCCACCACTATAGTAAAAAAAAGCTCATAGTTCACAATGAAATATGATTCATTCTATACAACTGTTTAGTAATAATCTAAACCATCTTATGAATGAGTACATACTTCTCTTCCTAGGTTTCAGTTTCTTAAAAAAAGTAAAACCTCATCCTATCACTACAGACACACTGAATTATCCACATAAAAAAATTCTATATGGGATTGAACAGTAGATAAAAATTATTTACCTAGGATGAATTCATAAGGCCTCATAACCACTATAAAGAGATCCCAAAAACACACACATATCCTTGATGCAGGTCACACTATCATTAGAAGTGTGTGTTCACTAGGTCATCTACATTAGAGATATCTAAGAATAAGGGTTGATCCAGGGGCTCAATTAGAATCTTTTAGCCTCTAACTAGAGAAGTTGAAATAAAGGATTGGATATCATCTATCTCTATCAACACTACAGATAAGTTTTGGAAGACATAGATCATACATTATATCATCCATGGAGCCTCTGGGTCATAAACCCAAGCCACCTGCCGCTATGCTCACCCTTATCCCCTAGGTACCTAAGCCTAGAATAGACCACCTGAGGTGATGTTCTTAATAAGAAAAAATGTTTTCCTCCTCCAACCACTCTTTGAACTCTTCTACCATGTCAACCACCCTACAGACCTTCCTTCTCCCTTTGATTCCTAGGAGTCACAATATCTGACTCTCTGTCATCTGCACAATGGGCCGGGCAATCTCATGTAATATGTCCTCAACCATCACAAGAGTATCACAATATATCTTTTGGATGACCAAATCTATTACGTGAGCCCTAAACCATACAACCTATTTCATGGGATTTCCTCTTGAAACATATCACAGATCTATGTCTCCACATGTTTCATCATCTTCCTTTCTCTTAAGTATATACTCTTGTGTTCCCACTGTAGGCACTAACTATCTATGTCTTCTATGTAAGGAAACATTTGGAAAAAAATTATGCTCCATCACCAATGTATAGATAGAAATGAATATAGGTACCATGAAGGAGGGGATGTCACCCTATAGAACTCTCTCCAATGATCGATCCTAAAATAACTAATCACAAACCTTATCCATCTAGTACTAATAAGGGTTTGTAAACCTTGGTGAATAGTCAACCATAATTATACTACCAGGATATTGTTGTCAAAGATCTTGGATGTGAATATCCCTCAACATAGCTAGGGAAAACTTCTATTTGACAAATAATATATAACTATATCCATGTAAGTGTCTCAAAAAAATCTGACTTGGTCCACGATCCCCACCGTCATACCAAAGAGCCATGGATAAGGATCGCTTCTCGAACCACAATCTGGTATGTTGGTGTTCTAAAAAGGCGAAAGGCATGTGTCACTAACTCCTTCCAATATTATACCACATGGAGTTCTAGATATTCTAAGAGCTTTATGGGTCACCATCACTAAAACTAATGAAGCATGATCAGCTCGTGCACCTCATCAACTAGTACTGCATGTACCATATGTTGCTCAATAGGTGGTGGTAAGACTGGTGAACCTGATGGAGGTAACACTTCTTGAATAGGTTCCTGCATAGAAACCTCATAACTAAGGGGATCATCCTCATGATACTTCTATTGAATCCTTATTGTAAAACACAATATAGGCATGCTGAAATATAAAATATATACAATGATCAATGTCTATATCTTGACAGTTGACTCAAGAAGGTCATGAAAACCACAAACCATTCCTATATAATGCGTGTGGAAAATTTTTTAAAACACAAATAGTTTCTATAGAGGTATTGAGCCCACAAGAAGGGAGTCTATAACTTAGTTAAGGGATATGATGATCACCACAACAACACTAAAGTCCCTACCCTGAGATCCAAACTCAAAACACATAACATATTCATCATAAATCCCAAACCAATATAACTGATAGAATAAAAATCCAAACCAACATTTCTAATATGGAACCTTTCCTTTGATACCACTATGTCATGACCCAACTCACTGGGTCCCACCTATTCAATGATAAGATGTGTGTCACTTCCACAATACCACCTCCAATAGGACAGGGGTTGTCAACTAGCACTGAGTATGCATAAAAGTCACTTAGGAGGCCTTAGATTAAGGAACTTGTATGTGTACAGACATCTCCATGACCATACAACATTGAAATTAAAAAATAATAAAATTGATACTAATCTCATGCATACATCTGAATACCACACTCAAAGTAAAATAAAATATTGGGATGTAATAAGGGACAAATATATGCCAATAAAAAATAGTAAATATATCTAACCTAATAGTTTGAGGGGAATGTAGTGAAATGAGACACCTAGAATGAACCATGTTATATACAATCCAAATAAAAGCTCCTTCTTTTCTATGACCAATAAGATCCATATTGAATGGTTGGTAATTTTCATAATACACAGCACTGGTAGGAAGATATCATGAAAGGGTGTGTATAACAACACATTGTAGGACACCCAAAAATTACTAATCATAAAAAATCAAGATTATTCATCTAATCAAAGTATATGTCAATCATAATGTGAGAAATAGAATAAAACATATAGATATACTCATAGTTGACACACAATCCCAAGGTAAGGTTTCAAACATATTGCTAGCCTAGGATTCTTTCTGAAGGTTCCATGTAACAATAATCTTGGAGAACACACTCCTTGAATTAAGAACTGTTGATGGAATCCATAGGAGTTTTCATTATCACTAGGTCTTTCCATAATAATTATATTCTGAAAGTATAAAGATATTTATACATAGATAGTTTTCAGACCTAGGTCCATGGGATTTACCAACACCCCAATATAAATTATGATACATAGTATTGGATCGATGCCTATGTTGTGTTTTTCAAAATGATTCCAAGAACCCCACATATGAAAGATAACAATAGAGGCTATCACTCTAGGTCTCACAGATGGATTCCAACAACACTATCTGAGACTGAGGATCCTAAAAGGGGATACATATCCTATGCATAGGATTTCATTACATACTAAAACACAAGGGAAAGAATCAATGGAACACACCCTAAGGAAACATGTCTATGATGAAGGGAACAAGGGCTCCAATCCATCCTTGAAGAAGTTCTTGATATGTACTATAAGTAAATGGAATTCCACTTTACAACATGATATAGCCATGTATTATAGTCCATTCTAATGTTCATTATCGGGTACACCTTGTTATGCCCATGTACTTTTCCATGTCAGAATATATGACTTTTTCCACATATTCCTGTATAAGAAGTTTTTTTAGTTGTGTGTGGGGATGTGTACTCCCACAGTACACACTGTGTCTCTTAATCGAGTCACACATCATGTGATACTTATCTCATTCACAAAAACCCTAGATTCACATCAGGACCCTACAAAACATGTATTCCTAGACTACACACAGTGTATATTGGGATTTTATAGATCCCACTAAACATCATGTGGTTTCATATTCATCCACTGTTGTCCACAATTCTTGAAACCTAACATAATGGAGATGGTGTATTTGGCCTAATTAGACCTCTCTTTCTCTTGATTGTTAAAATATGGTTACCCAGCTCATTAGAGAGTTTCTTCTACCATTCTTAGGTAGTGTCATATGGTGAAAACCCACATTGGGTTTCCCAAATCAATAAATTATTTATCATCATCATAGCCTGAAATCACACCCTTAATAACATCCATACCTTCTATGTTGATTTTTTTTCACCAAATAATGGTCATGCTAAAATTGAATACCATATATTCATTGAACCTAAGACCAATGGAATTGCTTAAGATAATTGTCCAACGAATGGGGGAAGAAATGAAAAAACAAAAACTTGAGGAAGTAACCTTAGAAAATATTTTTTTTCCTCAATACATTTATTTTAGAATGATGAATGAAGATATATGAATAATCAACAATTAAAATCCTAAATTTAAAATAATATCCAACCCATACACATAATAGAGTTGATCTGTAAATAAATTCATTATTTGGATGATTCATGTTCTTCGTAGGAAAAATTTAACACGGATAAAGTCATATAAAAGAAACCAACTAAACCAAGAACAATCGATCTTTAAAAAATAAAGAATTCATGTCATTATTCTTAGTGAGATCCTTGATTTCTATTAGCACAATGATTTCCAAATCTAGATCTATCTATGATCACCCATGGATGCTCCTCCACTGACCCATCTCTCAAATTCAAAGGATATGAGGAAAATAATGAAATTTTACTTATAAATGAGTTTATATAGATTTTTATTAGGTAACTGCATTATATAATAAAATGGTATTAATTAAATAGTTTTTTTATTACTTACACCCTTAATTAATTTTTACACAAACTTCTGATTTTCAAAATAATATGTCATTATTAGGGTAAATCACATATTATAGACTCAGAGGTGGTCTCTTATTTCTGATAGAAGACTCTGTTTAGGTGTTATTACACTTTTTCAAGATAAATTCTAACCTAATATATTAAAAAATTTAATATTTTTTAAATATCACTTCCTATAACCTATAAGAAAAAAAATTATTGTTATGGGCTATTTGAAAAAGATGATCTTTCAATTTCATATAGTCCATTAAAATGTGTTATTTGTGATGGAAAGATTCATCCATAGAAAATAATGTTCAATTGCAATGGAATTTTCAATTCCATCATAAATAATATTTGTGCGCATACACACCACATCACAAGAGTATTATATGTGATGATTAATTGCAACAAAATCTCATATATGTCATAAATAATTTTTTTATGAATATATTTTTTAAGAATATCGATGTTTCTTACAAAAGTATTATGTAAAATAACCTTTTTCAACATGTTAAATTCCATCTCTATTAACATGTCATAAAATAACATTATCCTAAAATACACACCACACTCTCCTCCTTCCTAATTAACTTCTCTACAAACCCTACCATGCCAGACAACCCCCATATGATGACCAAAAAATATATTATGGTCAAAAAATAGGTTACCAAGTTTACTAGATTGTTATATTTTATTTGATAATTAGTGTGGCTATAATTTAATTATTGCTTATTTTGATGTCAAATGGATTTCCAAGAGTTAATTGCAATTGATTTGAGTTATTTTGAAAATTGTTTAATGGTGTTAATTTGAATATGCTTAAATGTAAAATTTTATAACATTGTTATAGGGATTTAATTTTTAATGAATTATGATATTTTTTGTATTGTCACATAGATTTTTAATTGGTCGATTGTTTATTCTTTCTTTATTGTGTCATTTTTTTATTTTTTTTATTTACAAGATTTAGTTTAGGAAAACCATAGTTTAAGAAATTTTATTCTATTTTCATGATTTCTGTGGTATTTATGGTCACTGAAAATTTATTATTTCCTATTTGTGTGTGTGTTGATTTTAGGAGTTATTTCAATTAATTTTGAAGTATTATTCTCGTTGTTTAATATTTAAATTTTATATACTTTTTTATTTTATATTTTATGGTAATTCTTGTATATTATTTATTTTATAATTCAAAAATTATTTTCTTTTTATAAAATTGAAAATCTATCATATAAAAATTTAACCTTTTAATTAAATCATGCAATATATTGGAAAACTATTTTTACTAAATAAAATGGTTTTTTACATTATGATTTCTTAATAATTTCTCATATCAATTACTAATTAAATGAGTGTAACTTTTTATTTTTGTGGATAAAAGTTTTTAATTAGAATAATCCTTTAAAATTGTTCATTTTAATTTAATGTGAAAAAAATAAATAGTATATCGGAAAATACAATTCTATGGAAGATAATTTTTTTTAACACAAACTGATATTCATCATATCTAGCAATAAAATTTCATCAATTAATTCACATTATAAAACATAAGATTATTAATTTAAATATTAATTATAAAATTTAATGAATAAAAATAATTCATATTTTCAATTATTTTATTTATTGGTGGTTTCACTCTTTTAATTTTCTTATTCATATTTCACATTTTATTCTCATGATTTAGTAATGTTCATCTTTAAATACAAATTATATTTTAGGTTAAAACATTTACATTATTTGATGTATTTATAAAAAATAATAAATCTATATATATGTGTGTGTGTGTGTGTGTGTGTGTGTGTGTGTGTGTGTGTGTGTGTGTGTCTGTACATTACATTGTGAGAAGATAAAAAAGCATGTAAGGTTTTCAATAGACCCGTCGCTACTATTTTAACCTATATATACACCCCACAACTTTTTCCCCTTATTTTCCATTTAACTTATCCTATGCTCAAATTTCTTATTATCTTTAATTTTTTAATTTATGGTTTATATTTTTATAGGGAAGGAAATTTTGAGGTCTGCATCACACAAAAACTTTATTTTTTGTGGTATTTATATAATGTTTTTATTTTGTATCTTAATAATTTTATTTTATATTAGATTTTAATATTAAAAATAAATAATAATTTGAATTAATAAAAAGTTATTATTTATAATCAGAAGAAGTTATTTATAATTAGCATTAATTATTTAAAATTAGAAATATTTTGTTTTAATTGGAAGTAATGTTTTTAATTAAAAGTAAATTTTATTAATTTTCAATATTTAGTTTTCATTATCATAAAGTGGGTGTTATTAATAGTAATTAATTATAATTGAAAAATAAATAGTATTAATTAAATGAAGTTAGTAATAATTTATAGATCTTAGTAATAAGTAATAATAATTTAGAGTAATTTTTTAGAAAATAACAGTAATTAGTACAAATGAATACTAAACCACTATAATTAGTAATAATTAGCAGTAATAAGTAAAATTAATGGGAAATAATTATATTTTTTAAAAAATTATCATTATTAGTAAAAATTAGTGGAAAATAGCGATAATTGGTAATCATTAAGAAAAAATAAATAGAAAATCACTATAATTAGTTAAAAATAACATTAATGATAAAAATTAGTTATAAATCACTATAATTATTTTGAATTAGTGGAAATTATTAAACATTAGTAAAAATAAGAAGTAATTAGAAAAGATTAACGATAATTCACTCCAATTAAGTAAAAATTAGAAATAATTAGTAAAAAATAATGATAAATGGCTATATTTATTAAAACCTATTGGAAATCAGTAAAAAACATACAAATTAACGATAAATTAGTAAACATTAAACTGAAATCTATATAAATAGTGAAAATTAGATGTAATTAGTAGAAATTAATGGTAAATCAATTTAATTATTAAAAATTAGTAGTAATTAGTCAAAATTATTAAAAATTATCGATAATTAGAAATGATTAAAAAATCAAACATTAAATCACAATAATTTGTAAATATTAAATGTAATTAGTAAAAAATAGTAATAATTAGTACAAATTAGCGATAAATCACTATAATTATTAACAATTAGTGGAGAATAGTAAAATTTAGTAAAAAGTTATGGTAAGTCACTTTAAATAAGTAACAATTAGTAGTAATTAGTGATAATTAGTTATAATTAGTGGTAATTTTTAATAATTAGTGGTAATTAGTAATAATTAGTTAAAATTGTTGTAATTAGTTTTACATAGTAATAATTAGTGATAATTAGATGTAGTTGGTAATAATTAGGGGTAATTAGTGGTACTTAGTAATATTTTTTATTTTTTAGTATAAATTATAAGTTAAAGGAAAATGAAATATGTCATCAATTTTATAATGATGAGCAATGAAAAATATGGACATGGATGGAAAAAATTGGTTTCATCAACTAAAGAATGAAAAATATATGATTTACACCTTTTAGTAATTTATAATTTATTTTATTACTTTATTGGTAATTATACTATAAATTAGCAATAATTACTGGAAATTACAAATAATTAACACTTATTTCCACTAATATTTATTATAATTTAATATAATGTAATAAAATATATTATAAATTACTGAAAAGGTGTAAATAATAGAATTTACCATGTATGAGTGATGATAATTGGAAAATTTATGCCAACTAGGACAAAATTGGTCATTAAGTCAGCATAACTAGGGTATGCAAGATGTGACGCATCTATTTGGTAGTCTTGCATTAAATACAAATCCACAACATATATAAAGTTATTTTTTTTAAATCATATAGGTTTAAATGTAAAATATTTATGTTATACTCATATAGGATATCATCATCATCCACTATTTAGTATGAGGAGGAATTGTGGGCTCAGGGTCAGCTTACAGCCACCATGCATAGGGAGTGAGAATAACTTTTTCAACTATAGAAAAAATAGTCGGAGGTGATTTATTGATGGAAGGAGAAATAATATAAGAAGAATATTGAGTACATGTGACTACTAAATTGGGATCTAGGGATGGAGTTCTCTCCACCACCTTCTCCAAATGACCCTCCCCCTTAGTGATAGATTAGGTATACATCGATGACCTATGATAAGTAATGTTTTTTATTAATATAAATATACTTTAAATGTAAAATAATTTTTATATTATGAAGGACTCTATTGACCCATCTATTTGTGAGTTTTGATGTTTATAAGAATACGTACACTAATCCTAGTGCATGAAAATTTTCAGCAACTGACAACAGTGTATTATGGTATGCAATTTTTTAAAAAAAAATAATGATATTAATTTTACTGTTATTCTAATTAAAAATAATATTTTAATGAAATGTATGAGGTTGTCACTTTTCAGTCATAATTGATTTAATCCATGAGTCAAGAAAATTCAACTGGATTGATTGGTATTGTGAGGGGGAGGGGGTTGATAAATGTAACTTTACATTATGGTGAGAGTGTTCGGGTGACTGGTATCAGTTCACGATTAACACCTACAACTTGTTATGGAACTTTTATGATTTCAACATATATATTGTATGGATCTCATGGAGAGGGGTCATCATCATATACTGTGTAGGTTGAGCACAGGTTGAAATCCCAGGATGAGATGATACAACAGATGTAGAGAGAGGGGGGAGGAGCGTGCTTAGTAACTTTAGAGAGATGAGGAGATGTTAGAGTATTTGAGACTGCTTTTTTGTGGATTTGGTATAGAGTTTCCTCTTCCAGACCCTTCTAGTGATCCTCCTCCATCAGATGAAACAATTTCATTATTTGTGATTTTTGACTACTATTTTTTATTCAGGGGTGATAAAATATATTATGTGTGGATATATTTGTCAATTTTTGGGTTGGTTTAATTAATTTTAGTTATTTATGTTTTTTGAATTTTAATTAGTTTTTTTTTAATATAAAATTTACAATGAAAAAATATTTCCATTACAAATGATTTTTTGAAATAGGATTTTGCAAATTCATTTTTGTGACAAACAATCTCAAATTGATATTTGACATGCCTTATAGGAGTTATTTGTGATAGATAAGAATTTTATCACAAATAAAAACTATTTTTGATAGGCCATTGAAAATATTTTTATTTTCAATGTAGTGTTCTTAAATGGTGTACTTGCAACAACATCCCATCACAAATGTCTTTTTGTGATGGGAGTCTGTCCCAAATATACTACCACAATATAGTTAAATTACAATTGTGGGGCACACTAGGCCTCAAAATCATGCATAATCTTAGATATCAAGAAAAAATATATTACTTGATTATTTAGTTACTTTACATTGTGAAAAAAGATGTTACACTTATACTATTAATACCTCAATATCCTAATGATATCAACCAATTCAATAGAAGGGTCACCTGTTTTCAGTTGATGATTAAATGATCTAATTCAATTTTCACATGGCCATACAATAAAAATATATTATCCATTCTTTTATTAACTCTTTTGAATTATTTTTGTTCGTGATATAAAAAATCAATCACAATGGACATACTTATTTTAACTTTATTTACAACTAAGTCTAGTAAAAGGAGTATGAGATGGATAATGTGTTGATTAATTGAAATAATATAAGCACACTACTTGGGGTTTTGTCTAGGTCAATACTATATAAAAAATTTTAGGGTTGATTCACTGTCACCATAGGATGAATTCCCTCACAACATCCCTTTTCTACTCACTTATTAAAAATGAAAAAATGGCTCATAGGATAATAATAATATATCATTACTGTTTAATATTAAACTATTTATGTATTATTGACTTTGAATATCCTATTACTCATTCACAATAATTTTATTATCATCACATTTAGGATCCTCTTATTTCCATGAAAAGTCACAAAATCATAATTTTCTACTTTCCAAAATAGTTCTAAAATTCCCTACCTCATCGTACAACAGTGATCCATTATTTTCTTGTTATTTGTACAGTTCTTCAACAAGTGAAAAAATTTATTCATTTATTATATTCTACAATAAAATAGTCTAGAATATTTCTTCAAAACAACGATCTTCAAAATGCTCCCTACTTCCAGAAAACTTATCTAGAACAACCATAGACATTTTTATTGAGATCTATTCTCTTAAATTTATTCCAATTTTCAGTATTGAATATAATTATTATTTGATTTTGATAAATTTACCTTTCATTTAACATGATTATAATATTTCATTAAATTACTATCATCGCATGGAATTTTGATCCCTAATTATTTTTCAGTTTCCGTTTTATTTTTCAATCTAGACTAAAATTATTTGACTATCATAGGGAATCTACTTCCATGGAAGAGGCATATACTTCCAAATAATTCATAACATTATAGACTAATTCACTACATTACTGATGATTTATCAATAATATCATGTGGTTGTGTTCTACTACTACAGGTTGAGGCTTCCTATTGACTATATCCACAATCCCGCTATATAAAAATCCTCTATCATCTACCTAAAATAATGAAATGATATCATATAACTTCTTGAATCATTGAACTAGTTGTGGTGAGACAATTTCATTAAAGTATGATCTCTTGTATGACTGGGAAAATTAAATTAACCTTAATTAATAATTCAAACTCTCTATATCACTGTGGTTTTAAATATCTTGGACTCCTCTTTTTTAAAAGGATATTGGCTATGGATTTCCCCCTCAAGATTAGATCATTTGAGACTCCAACAAAAATGAATTTTTTTTTTAATAAAATCAAACAACATATGCTTCTCTCTTGGGTTTAGTTGTTATTTAAACTCTTGTGACATTGAAGTTTCACTGACCACCCCTTATGGGATGTTAATTCACACAATTTTGAAGGAGGTAAACAATTTTCCATATTTTATATCGTACCTAATTCTTTAAAACATAGAACCTTCTAGAGACATTTATTCACATAAAATATTATTTCTTTAGGATGTATAATCTATGTCTTAGATAGATGTTTCCACCAGAAACTACATACCTTCTTCATTATTCTTCTTAAATTTAAAAATTAATTTAGGTAGACTTCCAAATATCCTCCCTAATAATGCACCCATTTTTTTAAACACTATCAAATGGATATATCATACATACTATATTTATATTCCATGATAAGGAATATATTCTTGAATCATAAAATTAATGTGAATAATTATGATAGTTTAATCAAATAATATCAACACATACATTGTCTAACATAAGAATGATTAATATTCCTTTATTTGGAACTTTCATGCTCTGAGAAGTCACATGACTATGTATGAGATTCCAATTTTCAACATATCAAAGAATAAAAAATTAGTTTCATCAGATTATACTTTTATTTTCAAAAAAACAAATACAAACCATTCAATTTCTAAAAATTTCTCTTATCCTAATTTTTTTGAATATAGTAACTTTCATTACTCTCCCTTTTAGTTAGTGAAATTTAAAGTCGTTAAACATGAGATAATTTTTCTTCAAATTATCTCATCCTTTAGGTTTATTCAGATAAACTCCCCCTTTATCAATAAGGTATTCCATTTCAGATTATACACCTCTATTATCTTTAGAATATATGAGGGTTTTTTCACATGGTATTATTCTCCCCCTTTAATTATAGAAAATACCTCTACTCGTTATTATTACTATTTCCCCCAGTGTAGGTACCTTAATCATCTTAAATTTTCTCCCCCTAGAAGTTTAAGTTATATAATAATAAATTAATCCTTTCAATGGAGGTACACTTCCAGTTTTCTCTCCCACATTTACAATAGTGTATTTATAATATTTATTCATTCCAATTACAAAATATTATGGTTGTATTGAAAAATAAAAGAATATTTCTTAAATCCAATTTAAATCATAACTCTAAAAATGTGAAGAAACCCGATGAATAAATTTAGCACTTACTAATTGGGCCAGCAATAGATTTCCTAAGACTACTGGGGTAGGGCTCAATATAGGAAATAATCTTCTAATTCAACATACAGAAACCTTTAACAATTACTCGTGAATTATAATAAAAACAATATAATATTTAAAACATTTAACATTAACAAAAAATAACCTATGATCTCACATCACTCTAACACCAATTAGTCAGCATATAAACTATAAATAACATAGTGTGGAGACATAATAGTAGAAGAATAACTAAATACCTATAATAAATACAGAATTTTTAATTCCTACATAATTAAATTTCATCATAGGCTTTATCATTCACAAATGAGACATAGTGGCCTTTAAAACTTGTTTTCCATGTTCTTCTGAATCAAAAAATTAAATCTTAACATAGATAGTTGAGATACTTTAAAGATTAGTAATTTAACATAATAAGAATAATATTTCTTGGAAAATAGATTTTGGTAAACTTTATGTCATAACCATCTTGTACGCCTTCATTCGTCCACTTTTACACACATTATAAGAATATTCCACATATCTTAAAAATTCATGAATAATACTAATCCTGACCAAAAATACTTCAAACAGATCTTATTTCATGAAAATATATCTTAATAAAAGATTCATCAATGAATTTTATTTCATAATTTATATTTTTGATTCAAAACATGGAATGTAATTTTAAATTTATTCTTTCTAGAAAAAATATTCTAGATTAATATTTAATCATTCATAAATTTTTATATGTATTTTCCAGTTTCCTTTAATGTTCTTTTTTAGCACACTAATCCCATGTATTATATATTACCCAAAAAATCAACAATTTAAATATAATATAATCATTTAAATAATATGGGAAGAGGGGAACAATTATACTTCCTCAAGTTGAGGAATGTGGAAGATCAAATTAGGAAATAGGGTGACCCTAAACATTTATACATAAATACTACATATTATTATAGGAATATTTCATACATATCAATACGATCCATTCAAGAATAATAATGTTTTCCTATCTTTAAAAACATTGATCCATAAACAACTAGAACATAATCTATCTACATAATATCCATGTAATTTCTTTAAAAATGGAACCCTACTTTGACATATTTTACCTAAAACATATTTCCATAACCTAGGGATGGGGAACATAAAAAAAGGTTGAGTTCATATGCTCAGTATGGGTAAATAGAATAGATATAAGTCAATGATACTAATTTGTCATAAGATAATCACATGGGTATGAGAAAATAGTAAAAACATACCTTAATCATATATTATAAGACAAAGAACATTAATCTTGAATCATAGAATAATTTATTTTCAATCAAAATTCATTATATAATAGAGTGATGAATCAACAAAAAAATCGAGATACATAGAAGAATCTAAAATAATTTCTTTAGATAAGGATCCCTACCAATAAAATCACTGTGGATTAGGTTCACTCCCCATTTCATCATTTCTTTAGAAAATTTTCACTCTTATGGATTTCTTATTGGAAAAAGTCCCCTTGTAAACAAGGTCCACTCCTCATTCCAGTTCTTATTGTATAATGATATATCTATCATTACCAAATGAATTAGTGGGAAATAATGAACCCACATTTCCTTGGTTTTTAGGTATCCAAACATCCATATTATATAATTGAACCACCCTTTACACACTAAAAACAATACATATGTGTTCCATAAGATTATAAAAAATTCAACATATCATTATTTCATAACACATGGAAATGATACAAGTTTTATAAACATTTCATAATAATAATCGTAAACTATATGTGGAAAGAATAAATATTGTACCATTAAATAGCATCTCTATTAAATCATATGAAAGATCAAATAATTTTTTTTATAAATTAATATTACTATAAAATATCACTAGAACATTTCATGATGAAAATAAACTTTTTAGGTGAAATTACTTACTTAAAATATATTTTTTTAATAAAAATATTATGGGAAAAGGTTTCATTGAAAATAAATAAATTAAATTATAATTAATGATTTAAATAAAAGTTTATTCATAATGTATAGTAAATACATTCATACAATGTTTGTTATAACAAAAAATCATTCAATGTTTTCAGTAAAATATCAAATGTGCCACATTTGAAAAATGATGAGAAATTTAATTTTAAAAATCAGTAAATAAATTAAAAAAAATAAAAAAATATTTCAAGAATAGTAAAAAATTATTGAAAATATTTTAAATAAAAAATGTCCACAAAAGATAAGATTTAGGACCAAAGAGTGAAATTAATCCAGTTTTCCATAGAGACGTCATTTGGGAATTCTTAGTACTTAAATAGAGGAAAATGAAAGGGAAACTTATAATCTCAATAATTAACTAATATAAAATAAAATAAATTTTATTTTAGTGATATAGATCATACAATTTTATCATTAGAAATTTATGCATAAACGTTATCAGTAAAAATGATATTGTAACAAAAAACACTTATTGTTAATGAATATTTTGAATCATAACCCATATGAAATAAATAATATAATATGAAACCATAAATTCAATGAACATTAGGATATTCATGATACAAAATATTTATAGGGCAGTTGATTCACATCAATAAATAAGATTTATGTATGATATCAAATATGTCTCAATGAAACAACATTAAGATGATGAACCTTTACGACTTTAGTAATTTTTGAATCGAAATTCATTGGAACCTTGAAAGTAATATCATTAAATAAAAAACATAAATTAAATCATTTATTGTTCTAAAATATATTCTTGGTTTGTAAATAAACCATAGATATAAAAAATTTGTTCATAATAAAAAAACATGTCTCAATTATGAGAAATTAAGTCAAAACCCTTACCTTATATCTAAATTTGTTCATAAGTGATCTAAACTCATATAGAATAAATTTAGATTTATTATAATTATATACCAAAATCATTTCCATACATATAATATCATATATTTTCTACTTGTACCATTTCATATCCCATTATTAATAATTCCCTATTAAATCTGTTACTTCGGGTGTTAACTTCTTAGTTTTCCATGTATGTTTTAGTTCAGTGGTTATAATTCATTAACATTAATCATGGTTCCCACATATCAATATTGTCAATAATAATATAAAAAGAATATATATAATCACTATATACATATTTTTAACCACTCATATTATGCAGTGATGAAAAATCAATTACATTACACTATGGAGATGGTAATCACTACAAACTAATGGGTTATGTTTCCACTTTTTGATGGATGGAATGAAATAACATTAAATATAAATTCACATTTATAAAGTCATTAATGTATAATATATATTATATATTTTCATTAAATATATTCATTTTACCATCCATGTAAAGATAAAAATATAAACTAATCTCATCGCTTCATGGATGTGGTAGTCCACACATATGCACAAGTGACATTATCAATTACCAATGGATTAGAAGGTAAGAAGGTAGATAATATATTATAATTAAATAAGAATAATTATCTTATAAATATCACATATAAACATTAAATAAATAATTATAAATCCTTATAAATGATGATAATGGAAAAAGAATCATATTTTTATGTGGAGGTAGTAGTCCACACATGCACACGAGCAACACTATTATTTACTATTTGATGGAGAAGGGGATGAAATGACATTGAAATAGTTTGGTTAAGAATTATACCCCTTATTTGAGAGACCTCATTTGTATTAAACCTAAATAATTAATGGATTGGTATTATGAGGAGAACAAAATATCTAGGGTGAATGGGATGAATAAAGTAAAATTTATTAGTAGGATTTGATCTATCGATATTTCCAACATTGTGTTAATTACATAATAGAATAGGTTACTTTTTATAAGTTAGGGGAGGAAAATAAAAGATATTTCTAAAAATATTTTAATTTTATATGGTGACTTTCATGAGATATTGGCACCAAATGGAAAAACATTTGATGTTTGGATAAAATAAGGATAATAAACTCAAAAAAAATAAGAGTTATATAGGTTTGGATGGAAATACTACCCTTATCCATTGGTTTAACCCTCCTGGTAAACCAAATTTAACTTTAACCATGGGAACAATATTTCATTACTTTTACTATCCTATATAAAAATTTATTATGTAAATCCTATTAATTTAGATTAATTTTTCTTATTCCAAATATAAAAACCATTTTACTAAATTTATTTTCTATAATTTTTTGGATTTTATTTTTAAATAAGAACACATAATACTTTGAAAACCAATTTTAGAAAAATTAATCTTTAATAATAAAACATAAATTCCATACACTCTATTCCATATAAAAACTATAAAATTAATTTTAATGTATATAATTTAATATATATTATATAAATTTTTTTAAAACCATTAATATAAATATATATATATATATATTAATTTAAATTATATATATATAATTTCATTAATATATATTTTATAGATATATATCTTATTTATTTAATGATTAAAATCATATAAATTATTTAAAAATAATAAATGTATATGTACCAAGACCACTAAACCAAAAAAATAATGAAAAACGAAGTAGTTATCACCTAAAATAGTGATTTTAATATTGAATTTTAAATAAATGGTTTTTAAAATGTTACAAGTAAATTATATAATTTATGATATATACAATTATATATCTAGAATATATGTGTACAATTTTAATATTTGTTATATTTTTGGATCAAATACATATGAAGGAAGTCTTACTAATGTAAGAGCTTATTTCACAATATCATCATTACCCAGGATAAATTATGTTTAAATATTTTCAGGGATGATTATTTGAAAATTATATATTAAAAAATATAGTTTATTATATTTTATTTATTTATATAATTTAAATGTTTATATTTCATTTTAGACTCTTTAAATACTTAGGATTCCAAAAAAATTTTTTTAAGGAAAATAGACTTTGTTTTTTTACTTTATTGGGAATATTTTTATTTAATATCAATATTTTTCTAACAATGTTATAAGGAATATTATTAATATTTTATAATGATTTATTAAAGAAAGTTTCTACATTTTTTAAATTTTATAAAATTGTTTAAAAGGATTCTTCTAATCTTTTTCCAAATGATGTACTTTTTAACTTTTCAAAAAATTGTAAAATAAATGTTTATTTAACTTACATGTGACAAAAAAAATTCCCACCATCATGAAAACTATTTTTTTATTATTCATATACAATTTTACAAGTTTTTTTTTAAATAAGTTGTTTTACATAATATTTGGGATATTTTTTAGATATTAAATATGTGTTTTCCATGAGAAAAGAGGTATTTTTCTCAAGACATTTTCTTATGATGTTTTTAAATTATTTCCATCTATGGAAACATAATTTGTTAAATCCCATAATTTAATGAGTATATTATCCAAATAAATCATCCACCATATTTTTATGGATGGTTTATATTTAGTTTTCTGGGAGAAGTATTGACATTTCATATACTAGTTCATCCGGTATGAATAATTATTGGTTTTGAAGGCATATTGATTATGTTTCATTATTTAATCATTTTATGAATTAAATATAGTTATTAAGTAATTGGAGGATCCTAAATTACATATACCCTTAATACATCAGTAGGTATTATGATACAATCTAGATTGATAGCCATATTAAATGGGTTTTGGGTGTACACCTACACATAGTTTACTCTATCTTGGAACAAACATCGATGGTATGTTTTACATGTCTCACATTATGTTTTACATCATTATGAAAATATAAATTAATTTACATGTAGTTATTTTGAATAATATCGATGGATAAGTGTCAATATTATTTAATTATTTATTTATCATCAACTGTTATTTATTTACTATTTCCATATTATTATTTATACTTATGCTATCGATTAAATGACATGTGTTTTTAGTTATTTACCATTATATATTTATTATTCCTTATTAAATCCTGATAGCTGCTGCTCTGTATAACCCTTACCAAGCATATGATCTCACCCGTTGTTTTTTCCCTTTTCCTAGTATACCAGGAAATATATTATAATTAATATACAAGGATATACTTGACATAGAAACGATGATCTAAAATAAAATACATTTTTGTTTATATGTATTCAATTTTATGTGATATCAAATTATGTATCTTGTTTACCATGATTACTGAACTATTCGGTCCTTCAGGATTTGATTCCTTGTGTCTTGTGATGATGTATTAAAGTATGTACCCTCTATAGGATACTAGTGTCGGGTCATTAACAAAATTTATATAGAAAATTAACATTATATAGAGATAATCATATCAATAAATGACACATTGATCTAGCATCAAACGATCACATTGGAGATGAATCTCTGAAAAAAAATCCATGGGGACTGGGTCCTGATTTTTATACAGCCAAATGAGGGAATAATAATGGGTTATATATAAAAGTGTGCTAAATTACCAAATCCTCTTTTTAATAGAATTGTTAGGATTCCCACTTGGATTATTATGGGCCTATATGTTCGCAAGAGATATCCACCAAGATTCTAGTGGGGTACTTGGGTATAAAAACACGGATACACTACCACCAGACCATCCATAGGATTACACTAGACTATTTTGAGGATTTTTATACTTTACATTAGCTCTTTTTTCCTTACCGCATCATTTTTTTCTCATACAATCACTAGGAAAACATCAACAATAGTTAAAATAAAAAAAAAATGAATTTTTGATAATTAAAGTTAAAATAATCATAAAAATTCTAAATGAAATTAAAAACACTCCACCAAAAGATTCTCTCCCTTAATAAGTATCATTTATATTCCCTAAAAAATAACTCTAACCACTGAGATCTCATAACAACATCCCACACTCATTATTCATATATGATTTATCTATGTTATCACAACCTATGACCAAAGGAATTTTCTTTCCAAAATCACCCTCACTCTAATCCATAATCTGAACTATATGTTACTAAGAAATCATCCTCATGTTAGAAATAACCACCATAGTACCTTGAACTTTTTGTATCCTGGTGATAAAAAATGAATATGTAATAACCTATTTCCATACATATTTATGTATTGTATGGAACTATAATAATAATGTTGTATTTTGATGCTCGGTCTTATCATATAAGTTCCCATTAGATACATGAATTCCATCCCACAACAATGTCACTGGACCATTTTATATTTGAATACTTTAAAATAATTTCCCCTACATATATCTATTAATACATGAGAATTTAAAGTGTGAAAACCCAATATCATTATATATATATATATATTAAATTTTAATTAACTAATATTCAATTAATTTAAGAAAAAAATGAGTGAGGTCTATAAAAGTTTATAGTCCTTATACACTAGATGAATCATGATCATATTTCATGAATGACCATTATCGTATCCAATAATGAACTTCCAATTGGATAACATTTATAGATAAACATTACTTAAACCTTTCATGATAACCTATAAAAAGCAGTCATAAGAAAGGATGAGCTCAGATGCTCAGTAAGGGTTAACCTGGAAGATATAAATCGATGATCATATGAAATAATAAGATAAAAATAGGGTTATTGGATTATGAATGAAACTTATAAAGTTCATACCCAACCTATTAGTGATTTTAAACCAGATCCATTGAATAAAATGATATCATTTCAAAATACATGAACCACGAGAGTGAGAAATCATTATAAATCAATCAAGAACCATATGTTGATTTTATAAAAGTGTATCATCATCATTGGTATAAAGAACATTACATGTGTCATGGACAACATATGATACCATAAATTCATTACAGATCAAGAATAAATACAAGTTCCCCAGTTCAAAATAAATATGGCATCATCAAATCTTTTTCATAGTAGATCAAGCACAACAACATGTTTACTATAGTGGATGAAGAACATCCGAATGTTTCCCATAATTATCTAATCACATAAAAAATCACTAATGAATTGTATAGATATATTGGTCCCAATCATCCCATAATACATACATTTTTGTTCCAAAAATTCATAAAATAATAATCATGTCTTAACCCATGGAAATAAATGGGTTTCATATTCATTTCATGATAACATAACTAATGGAAAAGAAATAAGTATCATAAAAGGATCATCATTTTATCCTAGAATAACCTATGTAAAAGTGAAATGACACATAAACATATTTACATCATAAAAATAAAGAATATAGAGAAATAATAATGATGGTATAATTTGATCATAACCCAGAAAAACATATGTAATATCAATTGATGACATCTTAGAAGGAAAATTATTTTAAAAGATCATGTGGAACACTCATTAAGTAAAATATCCTTTTTGATTTAAAAATACTTATTTAAAATCTCAAAATTTCCCAAATATTTAATAAAATAATTTCATTAAAAATATCTTTAAAAAAATGTAATGGAATATTTCAATCATTGAGTGTTCATAATTATGGAAAATACCATTCATGTTATACATGTTAAGAAAATATTTCTATAAGATTATAGGTAGAAAGTAAAAACCGTTTGGTTAAAATACAAAAAAAAAGGTTAAAATTGTGTTTGAACAAGAAATGAATTATATTAAAAACACTATTCAAGGAATTTTTTAAAAAATAGACCTATGGAAATAGGATTTTAACCGAATAGGAAAAATTAAAGGAACGAATGTATTATCCAGTAATAATAAGAGGATAATAAATTTCAGTATTTTCATGATCGTTAGATCATAATATTTACATATTGGAATCATAATTATTGAAATTCCTTACAAACAATGGGATTGTAACATAAAAACCATTGCCACATTGGTAAATTTTGAATTATAAGCCCACTGAAAGAAATGAGAATATATAGATATGTTAATCCACATAAAATTCATAATAATAATCACAAAAGACATTCATGGGTATTATATAAACCACAAAAAGGAAACAAGTCGTGTATATGGTATGTGCCTCACAAAGATAAAAGTTAGATGGTGATCCCTTATCTCGAGTCCCAGCATCATTTTCACTCATTAAAACCACCTATATAATAAATAAATGTTTATTATACATCTATTATAGAACCATATTCATATATATCATAGCATATATGATTTAATTATGATCTTTTATTATTCTTTTCTTAATAATTCATTGTTAAAATCATGATTGAGGTAATAACTACTTTGTTTTTTATGTCTGTTTTGGATATGTATTTTTGGTCCTTTTATTTTGAACATGATTCCATAATCTATAGAATTTTAACCATGATATTAATATAACATATATTAATTACATATGTATTTAAATTAATCCATAATTTTTAATGATAAATCATGAATTACACCTTTTATAGAGATATTAGGTTATACGTTTGTATGAACATTGTTTAAATTTTCTCAATGGAAAAAAAGAAATAAATTTAAAAAACTAATTAAAATTTAAATAATTATTATTATTTAATAAATATTAAATATATTAATTAAATTAATCCTTATTACTTTTTATTTAAAGGGTAATTGAAAAATGAATCATATTTCTTTGAGAGGCGGTAGTCCAGCGTACACACGAGTGACGCTATCATATTCCAAAAAAATAGAAATATGAAAGTATACATGATATTATAATTATATAATTATAATATTTTCAAAACTATAAAATATATACTTTAAAGAATAATTATATCCATCCTTGTGAGGTGCTGATGGAAAATGAATTATATCAGTTCGAGAGGTGGTAGTCTTCCAAACACACGATCACCAATTCTATTTCCCATTTGATGGAAGAAAATGTGAATATAGATTATTCCATTAAAAAATAACATCTATGAATATTTGATATAATTATGTAATTATATCATAATAATTTAACAATATTTTAAATAACTAGAAAAATAAATAAAATAGAAAATCTTAGTTGAAAATGAAACATCTTCTTCAGATAACTTCATTAGGTTTGCACTAAAATCTATCCTAGGTTGTCTTCCATATCAAACCCTAGACTTTAGAATGTGAGGAAGGAATTATATAAATTATTGGTGAATATATTTCTGAAACCAAGTGGTTTTAGAGGTGTAAAGTGTGGAGGAGAGGGGGCTCCATTTTATATGTGGGGGAGTACACACTTCAAATTTTGGTAACAAAAAAGGTATACCCACATTTTGAACATGCCACAAGACACCAAAACGTCTTATTATCAAAATTAAGATGATATATGGTTTCTATAAAGACATAAACAACACATTATAATGTTAGTTTAACCCATGTTAAACTTTTTTTTACCCTTAATAGAGGTAATTAATTTTTAATGTTCTTAAAAGTAATTTGGAGGAAAAATTAATGTGGAATTTAAATATAATATTTATTAAAATTATTAAAAAAATGAGATCCGTTATTAAAAATTCTATTAATTAATGTGAAAATTTTTAATTTAAAATTAATCCTGCAGACATGATGAAAAAGTTGTTTTCCAATGAGAAAAGTTTCCTAAGTATATAAATTTTTCATATCAATAGTCAAAATAAATTTGTTTTCAATGACCAAAATTTATATAATAATAAAATAATAAAACTAATTTTTCTTTTAATATATTTTTAAATAATATGAACCATTGTAAATTATTTAAATGAGAGTAGTTTTTATTAAAAATTGGTATTATTTTACTATTCACCTAAATATATTTTCCTCATAAAATTCTAAAATATTCACTCAAATATAATTTTGACATGTATATTTAAAAATTAAAATTTAATTATAATATACATTTATTAAATGTTTCAAAAATTTCTTTTATTATATGTTCATAAAAAATAATAAATTGTTTTTGAGAAAATTTTATTTTCAATGTATACAATGAATATACTAAAACATAATTATTTATTTATCTATATGATTTATTTATATAAAAACATTTTAAATAATGTTAAAAAATTGGTTATTTCTATTCATTCCATAAGTTATAATATCTAGATTGTAACATTTATTTTTAAATAATGATATTAATTGTATATTTTGGTTCTTAAAAACTCATTGTTTCATGTAAAGCAATCTATCAATGAAATTAAATTTCTTCAAAACATATTTCATAAAAAATAGGGGTGTTAAATTAAAAACTCATAAAAATTTATATTTCCCCTAAAATTAATCAGTCTAATATAAAAACATTAGGATACGTCTACCTCATCACATCCTCAGGTTCCTATATATCATTATAAAATTAGTTGTTTCACCAAAAAATATTGGGAATGTGAGTTCATTTTTTCTTAGAAATTTATATCTATAGTCTAGAATCTCCAACATTTCTACTTTATAATAAATATATTTATATTTTGGTATTTCTTGTGAGTTGAGTGAATGTGTAGGGTTATGGATTTACTTCTTAAATAAAGATTCATATAACACATCATGGACTTGAGAGAGGTTCTGTGGAAGATCTAATAGATATGATACCATCCCTACATGATCAAGAATTTAAAGGTAACTAATATACATTGGGATTATTTTCATATTATTTCCAAATCTCATTATATTATTCAATGTATATATTCTTCAAAACACCTTGTCACATCCATCACATTCTAGAAAATGTCGATAATTTCCAGTATAACTTTCTATTGAATTTTTTCTACCCAAAAATGTTTTGGAATGGATCTAAAATTCTATGTCATTTATTTTTTTATATTTGGTACCAATATATTTATTTTTTAAAAATTCATCTCAGAATGTTGGATTTATACACTTATTTTTATATAGGTCTTCACAAGGAGTCATATAAAGGTTCAAGCGAAAGATATTTCTGTATGAAAACATGATAACAGGAAGGTATGGATCCCAATCACCTATGAAATCCAAAGAAAAAGATATCATAATTTCTTACCTGGTTTTAATTGTTCTCTCAAAATAACCAACTATTTGAGGATAATATGTTTTGATGAAACTGAACTTCATATCCAAATCCAGTCAATGACTTTTCCATAACATCAAGGTAAACCTCATATCCTGATTAGATATAATAGAATGCAGTACTCCATGAAACTTTACCACTTATTTAATGTATATTATAGAAATATTTTCTAGATATAAATCATATCTTATAGTGGTGAAGTGTATAAATTTTTAAATTGATCAAATAAAACCCACAAAAGAATATTCCGTTTATATTTTTTGGGACTGTAATGACAAAATACAAGGTGATGTTTTATAATTTCCACTATGTTATGGGTAATAGTTAAAACACACACATATACTATTGTCACTCTTAATTAACTTAGTGACATACCATGCACCAAGAAATTAAATATATGTTATCTCTCTTCATTACATCCTACCATAAATACACATTCAAATTCCTAGATATTTTTGTACATTTGTTATGAATAAATAATTAAGAACTATGTGCCTCTTCTAATAGATCTTTCTTAAAAATATTTATGGACAGAACACATACATGGTTCTTGAACCATATCATTCCCTCACAATAAAGGTTAAATTTAGGAATATTTCTCACCTTCTTCTTCGACTCTACATATTCCTTCAATTCCACTTTAATTTTCACATGTATAGATGGTCAAGAATTCATTTTTGAAAGATAATATTTCTCCCCTTCATAATTATTTCTAGATATATCCCTTGAAAATCCATAGATATTTGATCTTTTTTTATTCACATCATGGATTTGATAGCATGATAATTTTGACTCAATGAATTTTTCACCTTGTTTTCTTTTCCTTATTAGCAATGTATTGAGCAGTTATAATCATTAATCAGCTTTGACTATCTTCTCTAGCGCATTTTCAACTCATATTATGTGAATATATAATTTCACATTTTATGATTAATGTATATATAGAAATAAACTACATAAATATAATGTCTCAACATATTTAATAAAATAATTAATTCTTTCAAATCCAAATCATGAGTTGGGTATGTTATAAGCATTTCATTTTTTAAGATAACACATCCTAACCACTTCTAGGATGAATCATTATAGATTTAAACCCCTTATCTATTATAGGGTAATGTAAGAACAATGTACCTACTTAATCTTCTCTATATTTTCAAGATTTTTTCCTCATATTCATAAATATATTGGAACTTAGCTCCCTTTGAAGTTAACATGTTGAGTGGAATATATACTCATGATAAATTCTTTATAAAATATCGATAATATGATTCCAAACCAAGAAAAATTTTAATCTCAATTACCGTGATTTTACTAGGACAAAATTCAATAGCATTAGTATTTGATGGTCCACTAATATACCCTTGAATGAGATTATATGACCTGATAAATGAAAACTTTTATAGCCATAATTCATTTGTTAAAAAAATTCATACATCTTCCCCATCATGAGGATATTCAACATAATTCTTGAGTAATATCCATGTTCATCTATTCTATTCAAATAGATAATAATATCATATAAAAAGAACACCACAAACTGATAAAGATAATTTCTAATAACCCTATTCATTAAATCTCTAATTACATAACGAGAAATATAAATCCCAAATGGCATAAAAATATATTTATATTGTTTATACCTTATATAGAATGGTATCTTGTGTATATTCTCATTCTTGAACCTCAATCGATGATATCCATAATAAAGATAAATACATTAAAGGTGTTGATCTGAACGTAGTTGATCAAACATGTCATCAAAATTTGGTAGGAAATACTTTTTCTTGAGTTTGATCTTGTTTTGTTCCCAATAATAATTGAAGATTCTCATTGATTCATCTTTATTCTTAATAAGAATAATTGGTGCACCCCAAGGTGATACACATGGTTGAAGGAATCCTTTCTCATGATTATCTTGGAGTTTCTACTTTAATCCATACAACTCAATAAAGGACATTATAAAGAGGGTATTTTAAATAGTTAAGGAACCATGTATGAGTTATATTGAGAACTCAATATCATGATTCATTTTAATACTTGGAGTTATTTTAACAATACATCAATAAACACAATCATGATTGGTATATTATCATTATTGAGTTTCTCACTAACCATATGAGATAAACTGATTTTTTTTAATAGGAATCAAAACCGATACAATGGATGTGATTTCCATAATATTATCATATTTATTTCCTCACTGAAAAATTATGATAGGTTGGTTTGGAATATCAAATGTGATGTATTTTACTAAAAAATTTATTTGGGAATTATATAGAGAAATAGAATCAATGACTAAGCTATTATAAAATTCTGCCATATGGAGAATAAAATTATTTATATAAATCATATTCCCATAGACTTCAATTAGGTAAGATTCATATACTTGTGATTAGATCACCATAACATTATGAGTCTTCACTATTAATTCAACATTTAATCATTCAGGTTCTATTTTTATACCCTCATAAAATTCATTAGATATAAATGAGTGGGCAGATCCATAATTAAATAAGACATTAGAAATTTTAGATTGGATGGTAAGTGTACCTTTCACCATTTCGTTATTGTACCCTCATAAAAAATAGTGATCACATGAGATTTCCATTTTTTGATTAGCATGAGAGGTTAATATGTGTATCATCATCATTAAACGTTATATATGATAACTAATTAGCATAATTCTCATACTACTTTATTTTAACCCTTAAATATTGTGTGGTTCATTAGTGGGTATATTTATCTCTTATATAACATTAACTAGCCCATTCATCACCTTTCAACATTCATGGGCTTTATGAAATTCCCTTGCACATTTAAATCATCTCCAAGTTCCATTCAAGTAGTTCCCTTAATATCGATTCCCAAATTTATAACATGTTGATGTCTATAAATTCTTTCCACTATTTGATTTATTAAATCATTCATGAGATTTAAATTTCATTTTCCTTATCAAACCCATGGGAATTGTGGGAATATCCAATTTCCATTTCCACATTGAGTTTACATTGAGTGATTTCTTCATATATACTAATGTCTCTTATAGTTAATTTATTTAATAGAATCTATTTTAAGACCCCAATGGAAATACCTTACACATCTTATGTTATTTTCCTTATAGGTACCCACATATTCATCATCTTTATGCTTCTTCTCAAGGAATTGCTTCTTTATATTTTTATGAAGAATACCAGGAATGTAATTCATGAAAAATAATATCTTAAAATCATCCCACTACATTGATTCAATTTATTCATATTCCATCATATTTGAGATAAGATTTTACCACTGATCTTCTTTACCTTTTATATGATAAACAATCAAAATAAATTTTTCAGCACCGAAACACTAAATAATGGAAAATATTTTTTTATTTTACTAATCCATTTTCTAGAAACTAGTGGATCATTAAAACCACTAAAATAATGTGGGTGTTGGCTCAATAAGGACTAAATTTAATTTTATATCACCATTTGAAAGTTTTAGAGTTTAGCATAATTCACAGAATGAAAATGTTGTGTGATAATATCAATGAGATTTTCCTTTCCTACTCCAATATAATTTTTTTATTAGGATAAAATCATTAAATTCTCTTTTCCATTCAAAAGTATGAACTTTCATTCACATCCAGTCATTGATATAAACAACCAAAATATTGTGATAAACTACAATCATAGATGGAAACTACATAATCAATAAATTCATTTATTTTATATCTTAAATTGTAACAACTTTTTTTAAATATATGACACCATAGGTTCAACCAAGGAAATTCATTAACATCTATTCAAATCCTTAGTGATAGTTAATTAAGATTTGTAGAACATCCAATGATTATATTCAAAAATATTCAAATCAAGTGTGCAGAATGGCCCGATTTCATTCACCAGTTGATGATCGAGTCTAACTAAATTCACCCTTTATGGATTTATTCCCCCCCAAGGTACAAATTTACTAAAACTATATCCAATTTTAATATCAAGATAGGGATTTGGTTTTCCAAAAACTAATCTCTCTATCCTTACTAAAATTTCATGGATTTTTTCCTATACATTACCTTATTATTAGATATACCTTATAATTATCCTTAAAAATATTCATAGGGATCTCACTAAATGTTTCTCAACCTAGTTTACAAAGTCTATCTAAACCTTAATCTAATAATAGTTGTAATTAACTAGTTTTTTTATACATATACATTACATCTTAGTAGATGAATATTCAATACATTTCAAAAATAAATTACCGAGGATCTAAAAATATTAGCTTATTTTGTGACTTGATACATCATCTAATTATTTCATGAATGATCATGAACATATCCCATAAAACTTCATCCTAGTTAGTATGCTTTATAGATATGAAATATTAAAAACTTTCCTCATAACTTGGATAAAGGATACATTAGAAGAGATGGTGTCATATGCTTGGTAATGGTAAATTCATAATATATCAACCAATGATTATATGAAAATATAAGAAAATAATAACATCATAATATTCTAAATATAACATTAAAAGTTTATACCCAATCTACCATGGATTGTAAATATGATCCATGGAATTAGACACTAACATTTCAATGGGCGTGAACCATAACAATTAAAAATAATCATAAATAAATCATGAATAATAATTTCATGTCATATATTTGTACCACCATCATAAGTATAGAAATCATATCACATGTAAAGGTTCACATATGAGACCATAAAATCATAGTTGATCAAGAATCAACACCTGATTCCCATTTCATACTAGATCAGGCATCGTAACATTTTTTCCATAGTGTCTCAGTCACATCATTCTAATTCCCATAGTAGACGAATACCATAAACTTGTTCCTCATCATTATCTCATGAGATATAAAGGATTACATAATTAATTTTAAGGATATATAGGTCTCACCCAGAACATAGTACATAAATATTTATGCCACAAAATCATAATACATTAGTCATATCATAAACCATTAAAACAAGTGTGTTTTATAATTATTTCATCATAGAATAACCCATGTAAAAGAAATAGGTTTCATAAAAATTTCATTATTTAATCATAGAATAACATTTCGAAAAGTAAAATGCCTTATAAACAAATTTTTAATCATAAATATAAACCATATAGAGAATGAATTATATTTTTTTATTTGATCATATCCCTAGAAAATCTTAATTAACATCAAAATAAGTCATCTAAGATGAAAAAAAATTCCAAAACATAGCTTGGAACATATCTGGAGGAGAATAACCTTTCAACTATGAAATAACTTACTAATGATATAATAATTTACCAAATATTAGGGAAAATATTTTCTTTGAAAATAACGAATGACTTTGTTTTAAGGGAATCTTTAATTCAATGATTATTTATTAAGGTGGAAAATAAATTTCATGTTCTACATGTTGACATAAAGATTCCTTTCACATTTTGGTTAAAAATTAAAAAGAACCTCACTTAGAAAATGAAAATAATATTACATTTAAATAATATCGTAAAAATAAAAACATGGTAAAAAAAATCATTGAAAATAATTTTTGAATATAAAAATCATTCTTTAAAACATTATTGGAAACATGTAAAATGATGAAAAATGATTTTGACCAAAGAGAGAAATAAATTCAATTATTCATAAAAATGATTTTCCAGTCTCTCTAGTAATTAAAGAGATAAAATAATAGTAAAACATGTCTTCTATAGTAATTAATATGGGATAAGAAGATCATCAGTATTCTTAGAGGTAGATCATAATAAATAATCATTCAAAGTAAAATCATAAACAATCACAATAAACAATATGATTGTAAAAAACCATTACCACATTGGTAAATTTTGAATCATAATACCTTTGAAAGGAAGAACAACATATGAATATGTAAATAACCATATAATTCATAAAAATAGTTATAAAATAAATTCGTGGGTAGTATATACACCACACAAAGGGGAAAAGTGCTAAATATGTAATGTACCTTGCTGAAATAAAAGTCAGACAGAAATCCCCTACCTTTAGTATTGTATTATTTTGCAATGGTTTTAAACTCTAGAATAAAAAATATATAAGTTTATTATAAATTAAATGTATAATAATAATTATATATTTCATAATATATATGATTTACTTATGACATTTATTACTGGTTTAATAAACATTCATTGTTAAAATCACATTTCGATTAATAAATGCTTCTTTTTCATGAATGTTTTTGTTTGGTATTTTTATCCCTTTTATTTTTTTAACAATTAACTAAAATCCATAATTTTATCCAGGAAATATATATCATATATATTAATTCTATAAATATTTATAGTTATCCATAAATTCTAAAGGTATAAAATAAATTACACCATTTATGGAGATGGTCCGTTATACGTGCGAATAAATATTGTTTCTATTATTTCGATGATGAAACGAAGCAAAGTTAAAAATAATATGTCTCCTTTATAGATTAATTATATTTTATTACATATAAAATATATTCATTAAATTTTTCATTATTACGTCCAATGAAAATATTGTGTGAAAAACAAATCACATCCTTTCCTGAGGCAGTAGTATGACATACAAACGAGCGACACTGTTATATTCCCATGTATAAAATACTATTAAGGTATGTAGATATTAAAATTAAATAAGTATAATAATGTAAAAATTTCATATATATTATTTAAATATATCAATATATCTTTACTTTAGTGGTGTTGTTGGAAAATGAATAAAATCGATTCGTGATGCGGTAGTCCACCGTACACAAGATCGACATTTTCATTTTCTATTTGATGGAAAAGGAGGTAATTAGAGGAAATTAAATTAAAATAATTACTTCGAAGTATTTATTATATCTTAATGTTATTATATCGTTCTAAATAGTGAATATTTTAAATAATCTAGAGGAATAAATAAAATTAAAATCCTTGCTTGATAAAAATACCTCTTTTTTAGATAACCTCCTTAAGTTTCCACCAAAAATCTGTCCTGGAATGGATTACTAATTAATAAAATTACTCTATAATGTGATTAGTCAATTATATATATTATTTTTCTAGGTATTGGCTGAACCAATAAGTTTGGTATGGGTAAAGAGGATGGAGAGGGGTGTCCTTTTAAAAGTGGTGGAGAGTACAGACTAAAGATTTTTGAAATGAAAATTATGTACCCACATTTTAATCATTCCACAAGGATCCCAAATAGCTCATAGTCGGAAATTAGAGGATATATAGTATAAATATTTCTATAAAATGGGAATTTAATTAGTTTTTAGGTCATTTTAAACCTATCTTTTTTACATTAACCACCTGGTAAACTCTTTATAACATTAAATGTGGTAATGAATTTTCAATGTTTTTAGTATTCATTTTGAATTAAAATGAAGTTTAAATTGTTATATAATATTAATTAATATTATTAAAAAATGAATTCTATATTTTAACATTCCATTCAGATAATTAGAATAAACTTAATTTAAAATTAAACCCACATAAGTGATAAAAAATAGGTTTTCAAAGAAAAAGTTATCATAATTATATAAAGTTTTAATATCAAAAGTCATGATGAAATTAGTCCAAATGACCTAAATTGGTTTAATAATAATATAATTAAGAAAATAATAATTTTAAATTATTTTTAGACAACACGTATCTTTGTATAGTAGTTTTTAGTATAAATCATTACTTTTAACAATTCACCGAAAAAATTTATCTTTTATAAAAAAAATCCAAAATGACTCAAATATAGTTTTGACATGAAGATTTAAAAATAATTTTTATTGTGTTAAATACATATTATATTGGTGGATAAAATTATTTTTATTATTTCCAAAAAAATAATATATTTTTTCTTGAGAAAATGGTATTTTCAAAACATACATCAACTTTACTAAAAAGTAATTATGTTATTTTCAAAATATGATTCTTTTCTATAAATCGATTTTAAATAATTGAAAAAATGTGTTTATTCTTATTCATGTCACTATCATTAACAAAAAGGTTATAATATTCATGTTTAAATAATGATATTAATATTATATTTCAATTTGTTAAAACATAGTATTACATGTAACCCAAGATGTCGAAGAAATTAAATTAATCGAAAAAAATATTTCATAAAAACTAAGGGTGTCACAGCACGTAAATATTTTTCCACTCATAACTCTAACAAAAATTAAAATATCGGTGGGTCTCATGTGCCTGCAACAGCTTCTGATTCCCTCATGACTTCTGAAGAGGATGTTCCCCTATCAGTCTTGTGAATCATGAATGAGGATCCTTCGCCCCATGGATGCCTTCTCCCTCTTCTGACCATCCGGAGGATGGTGCTCCCTCGTTGGGTAGGGAATCAGATCATGTAGACCTTTTTGGACCTATCGCTTATGTGTCCCTGTCTTTCCTGTTCTTCAGGTTCCCTTTCCTCTCCTCTTAGAGAAATCGCGGTCCCCTAGGCCTCGGATGGTCTTCTTTCTTGATTCTTACCAATGATTATTAAGGATCTTTTTTCACCCTTGTCCACCTTCTGGTTTTTGTCCCAACTCTCCTTGGAATGTCTCCAACACTCTCTAGCTAGGAAACTAGTGGTGAGTTTCGAAATGCAGCCACAGAAAGATCCGCTCCCAGAGGGGGTGGCCAAACTGATTCATTCAGACCAGATTTCTCCTCAATGGGTTCTATTGGTCTTGCTTCTCCAAGGTGACATTGATGTGTGATCTCTATAGAAAACTAGAATCAATAGCCTATCTATAGATAAGGCACCCTTCAGATCCCCCATTAAGAATACTCTCACACCGAAGAGGAGTAGTCCTTCTGATGCTTCACCAAGGCCTCTTACCCGCTCCCTTTCAAGGGAAACATGGCCTATCCCATTTATCTCATTACCTTATGGTCTAATCCATAGGGGTCGGATGAACATGCTATAATGGTTGTTGTTCTCATTTGGAATGTGTGTGGCCTTAGGGCACAAGAAAAGTGTGCCTTTGTGGCCAAGGAATACCGAACTCATATATCTTCTCTTATGGCAATCCTCGAACCCAAAGAGAACCCTTTAAAGATTCCTGCTCTATCCAAGAAAATGGGTTATCCGCTTTCCTTGCATGGTCACCCTCATAATTTGCATATATGGATCTGCTGAAAGAGGAATCTCTAGGTTGAGCTGGTAAGCCTTTCCAACCAATGTATTAACCTCAAGATCTCTTTTAATGGTGTAGTTTCACTCTTGTCCTTTGGATATTTGAGCACTAACCCACAGGAAAGGACTTTGTTATGGCACCATATGGGGTCTTTTCGAACTGACAAAATTCTATGGTTTGTTGGAGGGGACTTCATCTCGATTTTTCATGTCTCTAAAAAGAAATGAGGATCATCCATACAGAACAACGGCATGTAGGATTTCTAGATCTTCATCTCCGAAATAGGACTTCTGGACCTGGGCTTTTCTAGACCCAAATTCACCTGGTGCAACAACAGGAGAGGCTCGCAATGCATCTGGAACATCCTTGATAGATGTCTCACCAATATTCAGGGCCTGGAATCATTCCCCAAGTCAGCATTCACACACATCCCCCGATATCTTTCTGACCATGCTACCATCCTCCTAACGCTTAGGGAAGAACCTGCGTTGATTTGATCCTTCTAGTACAGTAACTCTTTGCATTAGGAGGAGATCTTATTGAACATGGTCACGGAATCATGGAACCATGGTGGGTCGGAGAGAGCATGGTGTGGATTGTCCAACCATCTTAAATGTATCAGGGTGGATTTGCAGCATCGGTTGGCCAACAAACCAAGAAACAACTATGAGGTGTACATTATACAAACTGAAATAAATGGGCTAGGGGTGGAGCTCCATGATACTTTGTATTATAACTGTTTTATCCTTCTATGTGAAAAGAATGTTCTACTTTTGTAAAAGCTTTTGGAATTGGAAAAAATGTACAATCAGGGGTTGTGGGTTAGATGGCTAAGAGAGGGTGGCCACAACATATCCTTCTTCCATGCTTTTGTGAAAGAAATAACCAGTTCAAAGATCAATATTAATCTAGGAAAAAGAACCTACACTTTGGATGTGGAGGTGGTAGGACGGCTGAATCTAGATCACTTCAAAGGAATTATTTTGAGATGGATGTCTCTCACTATGGTGGCATGCAGGGAACCACACTTGTGGAGGACTTCCTGGGTTGCATACCACATTGTTTGGGAGAATGTGATAATTCTTATGTGTATACTCTACCACTTGAGGAAGAAATCAAGGTCACGATTTTCAATTTGCCTCGCGATAGCGCTCCTGGTCTGGATGGCTTCCCAGGAGCATTTTTTGTGGTGGTGTGGGAGATTGTTAGACCATTGGTCGAGGAAGCAATTCGGTATTTTTTTTGGTGGCCCATTTAATAGAATGATTTGTGCCTCTAGAATTTTTCTTATCCCAAAAAACAAAATCCCAGTATCATTTATCAATACTGGATAATATTTATATGCAATGTATCATAAAAAAATTGGTCATTCTCATCTGTAATATGCTAAGTTAGATCATCCCTCGACTTGTCTCAAAGGAGCAGTATGGTTTCACTAGAGGCCGGGACATTCAAGGGGCTATGGGGATTTCCAGTGAGATGATAAATGATATCAACCATAAAAATGTGGGCTTGAACATCATCATCCAAATAAACATGAAAAAAGCCTATGAAAAATGGAATTAAGCTTTATCATCTGGGTTATATGGAGGTATGGTTTCTAGGAATGGATGTGGGACCTTTGTTTCAGGTGATTTTACTCACCCTGTATCTCCATTTCAATACTGAGTAGATGTTTTGGTTAACTCAATTCAACTAGGGGTATGATAAGGGGATCCCCTATCCCCAAGTCTCTTTATTTTGGCACAAGTCGTACTTTCCTGAAACCTGCACATATAAGTGGAAAATGGTAATTTGGTTCCTTTCTGTAACAAGTGCGGTTCAGAGAGGCTATCCCATTTAATGTTTACAGATGAAATTTTAATCTTCACCAAAAGAAGACAAAATTCCTTGCTTAATCTTCCTGAGATCCTCAAATCCAATGAGTGCTTGAGCAGCCAGGGAATTAACTCCATCAAGATTCATGCCTTCATCTCCAAAAAATTCTCTTATGGTCACTACAGGGGCATTTTGAACATTTTCTGGTTCCAGTATAAACAAATTCCCATTATATATCTCTAGGTTCCTATATCCTATGGCTGCATAAAGAAACAACACTTTAATACATCACGAATCGGCTGGTTGGATGGGTTCTCAACTAGAAATCCAAATTACTCTCATTCAATAGGAGTGTTATTCTGGTTAATAGTGTTTTGATTTCCATCCTGATGCACGTCTTCTCATTTCTCCATCCACCCAATAGAGTGATCAGGCGGATCAAAAGCATTCTCACCTCCTTTATCTAGGATGCCAGTCAGACGAGAAGAATCCATTGGGTGTCCTGGCAGCACACAGCTATATCGGTGGAAGAATGAGTCTTTGGACTCCACGATATTAGGGAATCCATACATGGAATGCTAGGGCACTTGGCTTGGGATGTAATTTTTAATTATTCGTTATTGGATAATTTTTACAGGAGGTGATACAAGATTCAATGATATAAGATTTGTGTTCATGTCACCAAAACCTCTCACTTGGGTCGATTCTTGGACTCCCACATAAAATTCCTCTTGGGTGCCAACAGATGGTTCATTATAAAAGGTTCAACCAGCTTCTGGAAAACCAACTGGGTGGGTGAGAAGCTGGAACACGCTGGGTGTCCACATCCGGAGATATCCTTCAAGGAGGAATGTGACCTAATTTTTTTCATTAAATCTATCCTCTCCCATAATCATATGATGGTTTTTGAAGATATCATCATGTATTTTGAGGTAGACAAGTGATTTTTTACAAGATCAACCTCAGGTAGATTTACTAGGAAATATTACAGGGACCTCTTGCATTTGGACTCTATATAGGATGTGTGGCCTTCCATTATCTGGTGAAAGGAAATCCCAATCAAGATTAATTTCCTCACCTAGTGTATCTAGAAAAAAGCACTCCCAACGGATGACAATATCCAAAGTAAAGGAACTACCTTGGTGTCATAGTTCTATTATTGTGATAACCCCCAAACTGAATCCATCATTCATCTTCTTTCCATAACACCTAGGCTTGACTCATTTGTTCCATCTTCTCCCTGCAACCCCTACTTTATGTGGATCATAATTCGATGCCAGAATCTTTGGAACTCTAGTTGAATGGGAGCGATAGTAGGAGCATTGAATGCATGACACACGCTATCTTACTTGCAGCTCTTTGTTGCATGATCTGGAAGTCACGCAACTAGGCACGCTTGGGCGCTTGGAGATCACACATGTTACTGTAAATGCATCTGAAATATATAATCATCAAACTAGTTTTTATTCTCAAACCAAACCAATTATCAATGATCTCATGAAACCTGTTCAATAGATTATGAATTCCTGGATGAATTATGGGACACTGGGTTAAATGGGCACCTCCATGTAATGGTTTGAAGCTCAACGTGAATGGATCCTTTATGGGAGGTGTTAGGAGAGGTGGAGGAGTTCTGTGTGACTCATGGGGATTGGTAATTCTGGGATTCAATGCTTATTACGGGCCTAGTTCTTCACTTGGCACAATGGTGAGAGTTCTTTTATCAGGAATTACACTTTGCAGGGATCAAGGGTTCCATATAGTAGAGGTAGATTCAGACTCCAATTTCTTGGTGAAAGATTTGAAGGTATTCCATGAGGTGTCATGGGACATGATCTACATGGTATAAAGATTATCTCATGCGACAAGCACTGGGAGGAGGGTTCAACACACTTGAAGATAAGACAACTTTGCTACGGACTCACTTGCTCGGTTGGGAAATGAGTCAGAGGAAATGATCATCATTGAAAGATTAAGGTACCTTCCTCATTTTTGTAGGGTGATCATGGAGGAATATTCCCTTAGGATTCACCACTTTCGGCCTCCTTGAGGAGGTCCCCCTATCCCCTTCCAAAATTTTATAATAATAAAAAAGAAATTGTCAGTCACTTGAATTTACTCACATAAATCATAGATTGTTGATATTGGAACGCCCATTTTTAATATCATTGATGTGTAGAAGATTAAAATCAGTCATATTTTTTACATGATAGAATAATCATAAACTATAACCGAATTAATTTCCTTCCACGAATTACTCATTAATATAATCACAAGAAAAATTATAAAAAAAATCCTATTATCATAAACTCTCCATGAGTGTTGATAATATCTAAAACTCTAGTCTCACTCATATCATTCAAAAAAGTAGATAACCAATCAATTTTACATGAACTGACTCTATGCTAGAAAAAAACATTAATTAAAAACATGTTATTTTATATAGGAACTCAATAAAATTTACCTTCTTAACACCTAGTATCCTAATTTATACCTCGATCTTCCAAAACTTAGTTTAAAACAATCATTACCAATCACTCTTATTATAAAAATCATAACCCAATGTTTGTAGTAAAAGGAAGCATATTAGGTTCTCCCAACCACGGGCCTACCCATACCAACATCTCACTAACCTAAAAATCCTAAATCAATAATGGGATACAAATATTGATCCAATCTCATCATAACTCATCCATTTCAATATAGGAGTTTCACTACTAATACCTACAAAATTATAATTCTATGAGCCCACATTATCTAACATAAAAACTGTTGACCCTTGTGGCCAAAACTCCTTTGCTCATATAACATATTTTCATTTCACTAGTAGGTGAACTTTTATGGGTTTCATTTAATACTCACATGAAACCCACTAGAGTCGTTATACATATGTATGAGAAGTCATGAACAATTTCACTAATCTCTAAACTTAAAATTATGGACACATAACATTATTTTCATATTCATGTTCAATGGTAAATCAATATATAATAATCCCACTTACATATTTGTAATAGTTAGATGAAATTTCTATATAAATTATACCATTAATTCACTTAACTAGAAATAAACACATTTAATCCAATCTTGATTACCCTTTAAAACCAATTATATTAGCATGATTACTCTAGAATTTTCCAAAAATACACTTTTCAACACCTTACCCCATTTAAACCCATAATCAATATTCTAAAATATCTACCCATACTCATTATACAAGGTGGTCCTTATTGGGTACTACCCATCAGATGAATGTCATTACAGGATTTAGGAATTATTATCTATTATAAATTTCCCTTTGACACTAGACCATTCACTTTATGGTTTTTTCCTATGATATCTCAATTACACCTCCTCTAAGTAATTATTTTTTATTCTCTTACAAGTACCATTTATAATGAATTTACTATAATAATAATCTATATCCCCTCTTGATTTTCCATGTCAAGTACTCATTTCACCAAAGACATTCTTACATGGAATTATCATACCATTTAATAATTCTAATTCTCATTTATATCGTTATGATTATAATAAAACTAAAAATGCAACAAGAAATTCTCAAATCATAACTTATCAGATCTATTCATAACAAGGATCACTCAAATAATACCTATAATATCAATGATTAACATGGATTCGAAACTCTTTCCATGTCGAAGGACACATTTTCTAATTAAAAACCCATTCCTCGTATTGAATCCATACTTTCTATCTACCTATATCATATCCAATGAATTTACAGATCCCACATTGAATCACTCAAAAATTATGTTACCTTATTCCACCTATCAAAAATGATACATCACAATTATTTATTTAGACTCTAGATAATAAAAGAGAATATGAAAATCCTATAATTAAAAGAATTATACCCACAATTCACATCATAAATTTCATAAAAAAATATCTACACTCCACTATGAAATGTATTATTATAGAAATATACTTACTCCATGACATTTAGTTACATATGTAAGTAAGTACATGATCACATAGTACTCTAATTACCTATACAATAGACATTCTCTAGAGTCCCATGTTACTTTTCCTAGTATCTCAAAACTATTCCACTAGGTTGATCTTCCTACTAATCATACCTAATATAACTCAACAAGTAATACCAAAAACCTCTCTATACCAACTCAAGGGTTATAATTCTACTTTATTCTCATTATTATACTTGTATACACTCTTGGAATATAAGTAGTTTAACCATCTAAATAGAGTATTTGCATAAAATTTATATAGAGGAAATAAATTTATGTACTACACCATAACCAAGAACATAACCCATAATATCCAATTTTACAACTCATAGGTTTTAAAAACCCAACCCACTAATCATACATACCATCAATACTAGTCATAACTTATAAACAAATCATCAATGCTTTATTACTATAGACTCTAAGGAACCAATACTCAACCCTTATCTAAGGTTTCTCACTCACATCCAATTCCAATTATCATGTTACAGTTTTATCAATGTATAAAAATAGTAAAAAATATTTTCTATGGATAAAATTAAATACCATGTTATTATTTATTTATTTGACAAAACACTAATTAAATTATTATAAGAACATAATTAAATTTAAAATCTTTTTTTAAATTCTTTTTCCAAACCCATATAATAATTATAATTTCATGTAGTACCTATGTGTTTAAGATGATAAATGAAATCACACTGACATTCCACATTGGTGTAAGAGTAAAAAAATATCTAAAATCAGAAATATCATCTATGACTAAAATCATGAGACTAAAATCATCAAATCCAATAAAATTAATCCCACAACCTCAGTAACTTGGATGTCAATAATATAAGTGACTCCAAGACACTATCATATCTATCACTAATTTTTTGACTAAACTACATCTATATAAAAATCCCTACATTAATAATACAATAAAAGAAAGAATATTTGATACCACCATGTAATTCCCCAGACTAGTTTACTTGACCTAATCTGAAGTGATTCATTGACATAAGCAGACCGCTCCATATCCAGGCTTTATGGACTAGTGTAAAGTTCCTAGTCCATACATTGGAATTCAAATACCCTTAATATCTTCACCATTTTATAATAAATTAAATATAAAACATAAACTAACTCACAATATAATATGTTAGAATAGATAAATTCCAAAAAAACATCTCAATGTTACAAAAAATAGTTCACCATTCCATGAATTTTTTTTCAATAATCAAAGAGTAATTTAACACATAAATAGTCATATATATAAAAATAAAAAATTGAGAAAAAAATATAATATTCACTACAACAAATGATCCAAGTAAAACCCTTGTTACCACTTTTATCTCCATGTCAAACCATATCAACTCAAACCCTTATCATAAGTTCCTTCCCTTTCATGTAACTAGAATAATGATAATTAAAAATCTTCCATGGTTCATGTTCACGGATTGAGTAAAAAATGTGTTAGGACACCACTAATATCACCTTAACATAAATACTTGAAACATTAATGATCACATGTACAAATAATTATATAAACATACATCAGTATAAATACCATTTTCGGGTCAACATACACAAAAAAGACAACCACAAACCCTAGACATAGCCTCTTTGACCAATGATGGTAGAGGTAATTATCATACTCTCAAAGACCACATGAAATAAAATTGTTAAAAGGGAACAAAATATAATTCATAACCAATAATAATAAAGTAATCATCTAAATGCTAAGGAATGTGAAAGATATAAAACCTATTATCAAAAAACCCACTTAGTGGGAAACATACACCTCTTCTTTGTTTCCTAGTATCCAGCTTAGTATGAAATTAATTAGAATTATGGGAGGGCAATAAAATTTCTATCTCCCATAAGGAAAATATATCACAAGATACAAGAATACTTGTTGGCTCCCTAGAAGTTGAAAGACCATAAAAAAGTGCATTTGAAACATGAAAGGAGAAAACATATCCATCTTAAAAAGGGAAAACGACATTGTGGGGGTATACAAATCACAAAAATTCCATTATAATATGATATAAATCTGTATGAAAATATGTGAGAACAAAATTTTTGAACTATTGGGTTGGAAAAAAGTTATTAGGAATCACACTATTCACATATTTCCCTCAGTTATACACCAACACATCCCTCTTGTATCATATCCAAGAATACACACACTGGAACCAATATTGTGACCATAAAATTTCATGTATCTCAAAATCCATAATATCTTCCTAAATATTATCAATAAATTATCCACTTTTTAAGATCCAAGAATATTGAACTCAACTATATCAGATTCCACTCATCCTAATAAATATCATCACATATATAATTTCCCAACTTATATTCCATTATCAATCATCTGTCACTTTGTAAATTCATTCACTTTGGGTCACACAATTATCCCACTACCAATGTACACACAAACTAATAACACCTACCTTGGAATGGAAATTCATCCCACGCTTCCATGGTGTTCCTTTCATACACCCTAAACATCAAGTCTCACTACCCATGGAACGACCTACCAAACAATTAAAAATTTATAAAGGAGTTACCACCCATATGATAAGTCATATATCACAGATATATATAAAATTAAAGTATGATTACCTTTGATATAAAATATCATCATAATTGAAAAATTAACTACCCAAACCTAGGGACTAACCTTTGTTATAAATATATTATTCATGTTTTTAGATATCTAACATATTTTCCATTATTAATTCCTTGCACAAGTAGTTATGATAGTTTTTTCATACAGTACACCTTATTATAAGAGACCATGGCCATTGGTTAATAGTCACTTCATACCATCACACCACAAGACAACATGTCTTCCTAAAAGAATCATTATACTCATATGAGAGAAACATCTCCACATGAAACCAATACCAATCTATCTTAACCCTTATCTATTCATATAATTGGACACATAATATAAAAACATTAAACACGTGATGTGGAGAAAATCATTAAGGTTTTAGGCACAGTGGAAGCGTTGTTGGGATGGGAACCAACTTTGATCTTTACCACAATCAATGATTATTCTGGAATCAATACGATGATAAATGCAATTCTCCATGGAATATAATCAAATATTTAGATAAATAAGGAAGAGGCCCAAAGCCTTTAGAGAGGATCTTTCACATCATGTTTATAATTAATTTAATTAATTTCATGAAGAAAATAATACATGGATCTTCATTATTTTCTTCGTTGATGATTTTTATCATCTGGAATGGCCCTTTCAGATTATCTCTTTGTGCTTGTAAGGATACAAACTAGAATCACTCTAGCGGTGATCCACACATGCTCTGATGGCCTCCGATCGACACTGCTTGTTCTCTAGGTGCTAACGCGGTGAAGTAAGTGTCTTGTGTCAGTCATAATTGATCTCTTATTCTTCAGTCTTGAATAACATCTCTCATTTTTGAGAGGGTAGAGAAGAGGATTAGAGAGAGAAATTGTTTGTCTCAACAATTCTCAATTCACCAAGTGTGTGGTGTGGTGTACGGAACAATAGGTGTAATTTTATATTTATATACATGAAATTTAATTTACAGTATTTAATTGTATATAAAAAATTAAATCCATTCATGAACATATATAAAACTCATGCATTTAATAATAATATCGCATCATTATTTATGTTGCGCAAACTTGCGTAAAACGAAATTATAAATAAAATTTCACATCACAAAATAATTGTAGTGTTATTTTAATTTTTTCAAACTAGTTAAATAATCATTTACCATCTGGAAAATAAATATTTTACTAATAGACCTCCACCTTTCTCCTCTCGAACTCCACTTCAATTTATTGAACACATGAATAAACAAATAAATAATTTATTCTCTTAAATAAATATTTTATTTAAAAACATGTAAATAAATATTTATTAAATGTTCAATAAAATAAATAAATTTTTTTATTTAATTTATGAGATCATTTTAACTTGAATAAAATTATTCCACAGTCTTGAGAATAATATTTTTTTCATTAATTAAATTCAAATATAATTTAACTAAGACCACCAAAAAACTTAGTGTGTGACCCTGTAGGATTCTTTCTCGTTGGCATTAGGCAGGCATGCCTAAAGTCTAAGAGTACTATCTAGAAATGTTTCAATGCACCCAAGAGAACATAAAGTCTCAAAAATGACATCCACAAACGAATGCTCATTTTGTAATATAATCACTTTGTCACAATATCTCATCAAGCAGGTTTCATGATTATGTCATAAAATTTTATTCTTGATACGTTGTTCTTTAACTACCTATAATAAAATCATTGTTACACCATGGAGATGGAATTTCACATGATGGTTCTATTTCAATCAAATGGCCAAGATATCAAATTCCATAAATGGAAGGAACATATCCTTCCTCGAATTATCCATTAATAACATGCCACTAGTGACGCACCCAACGTACCCTACTTCCCATAAACTGTCTGCGTGATGTTTTTCGTCAATAAATCAAAGTGCGTAAGTCATGACACATATTAATGATAATCTTAAAGTCTACAGATAATTACACACACTCATAGATAGAAATATCTGATGACACAAAAACGTGTGAAATTTCTACTAGCGGGTATACTCTCGTAATCTCATATCTTGGAGATTACCAAGTGGGAACTTCATGAGAGGAAGTCTCATCTGCTTACGAGTAGTTGCACCTGACGGTCTGCATGATATGTGTCCTATCATAGTATGTCATCCATCTGTAGAACTATATTTAAGAATATTGTTATATAATTTCAAGTTTCTCAACATATTGGGGAACTTCCACAACCTTATCAATGTAACAAATACTCTAGGACATTATTACATCATTATCATAAAGAAAAATAAAAAATATGTAATAATACATTAAATTAACATGTAATCAAAGTAAAACCAGTTGGTTCTAGGACACAAACTCTTACAAAATCCCACTTGGACTAGATCCAACTGCCTACGACTTTCAGTCTGCCAGACCTCACATAATGATCATATTTCTGCTGAGTGAAGGCTTTAGTCAAGGGGTGAACCACGTTGTCTTCCATGGAAATACTACTCACTGCAACTTCAACTCTATGAGAAAAATCCCTCAATAAATGATACTTCTGAAGCATGTGTTTCATTCGCTGATGTGACCTTGGATATTTTGTGAGAGCCACCGTTGTAGTATTATCATAGTACATTGTGATGGGATATTTACTGCTAGGTATCACATCTTGCTCTTGGACGAATCTTAACATCTGAACTGTATCTTTAGCTACCTCAGAATCTGCGATATACTCGGACACTACTGTAGAATATGCAACCACACTTTGCTTTGAGCTCTTCCAGCTCACTGCACCTCCATTCATAGTGAAGATGTATCCCATTTTTGAATTCATGTCATATTGATCCATCTGTAAACTAGCATCTGCATATCCTATGATGGCTATTTCTTCATCTCCTCTATAAATCAGGAACATATCCTTAGTACACCTCAGATACTTTAGGATAGTCTTGACTTCCATCCAATGTCGGTCACCTGGGTCAGCTTTATATCTACCTACTGTACTCAATGCATAGGCGACATCCAGCCCAGTACATAGCATGACATATATGAATGATTCAGTTGTTGATTAGTATGGAGTCCTTTCCATTATATTTCTTTCCTCATGTGTTTGAGGAAAAATTTTCTTGGAAATATGAATGTCATGTGACACTGGAAAAAATCTCCTTTTGGATTGTTCCATATTGAATCTCTTCAGTATCTTATAAATGTATGTACTTTGACTGAAGCCTAGAAATATCTTGGATATATCATGATAGATCTTGATCCCAAGAATATATGCTGCCTCTCTCAAGTATTTCATGGAGAAGCATTGATTCAACCATGACTTAACAGACTATAAGATGGGTATCTCGTTTCCAATAAGTAATATGTCATCAACATATACTTTTAGGAAAATGACTGCACTCCCACTAAACCATTTGTAGACACAAGTCTCACATTCATTTTTGATAAAATTAAATTATTTTATGGCTTCATCAAAATGAATGTTCCATGACCTGGATGCTTTATTTAATCCATAAATGGATTTCTGTAACTTGCATACCTTATAGGTATCCTTTGGGGTCACAAACCCTTCAGGTTGTGTCATGTAGAAATCTTCCTAATGGTTTCATTTAAGGAATGTTGTTTTGACATCCATTTGAAAAATCTCATAGTCATGGTAAGCCACAATGGGAAGTAGAATTCTGATGGATTTCAGCATTGCAACTGGTGAGAATATTTCATCGTAGTCAACTCCTTGACATTTTTTAAACCCTTTTTCAACTAGTTGTGCCTTATAGGTACTGAATTGTCCTTCCTTGTCCAGTTTCTTCTTAAATACCCATTTGCAACCAATAGGATTTACAACAACTGGAGGAACTACCAAAATTTAGACTTAGTTTTGGTACATGGAATCCATTTTAGAATTCATGGCTTCTTATTACTTGGAAACATCTATGTAACTTAATGCTTACTTCTGGTTAAAGGATCATTATTATCAACTAATAATGAGTCACCATCCTTGGTAACTAGAAAACCGTACCATACATGCTCTCTAACATCGCTTGTACTCCTACATAGTACTTGTGTCTCTGGAACAGATTCTTCTTCCACAGGGATTTGTGGAATCTATTCCTGTACCAACTCTTGTGTACTTTGATCATCGACTTCATTAAAGTCTATATTTCTCCCACTAACTCTTTTGGATATGTGATCCATCTAAATAAATATGGAATTTCTTGCCACTATAACCTTTTTTTTAGGGGTTTTATAAGTAATATCTTATTGTTTCCTTATGGTATCCTATAAAGGTACAATTTGTTTCATGGGGAGAGAGTTTGTTACCTGAAGAGGCCTTAACAAACGATTCACTACCCCACACAAGTAAATTCAATAACATGGATTTTCTTCCAATCTAGAACTCATATGGAATACCATTTATCCATTTAGTTGGTACTCGGTTTAGTATGTGTCTCACTGTTTGTAACGCATACCCCTAAAATGATAATGAAAGACTTTCATGACTCGTAATTGATCTCACCATGTCCAACAATGTGTGGTTCCTCCTTTCTCTTACACCATTCCATTGTGGTGTGTAAGGAGGAGTGAGTTGGGATAGGATCACAAACTCTCATATGTAATCAATGAAGTCCTGATTAAGATATTCCCGACCTTGGTCTGAGTAGAGTTTCTTAATCTTCCTACCAAGCTAGTTCTCATCTTTATTCTTGTATTCCTTGAAATTATCAAAGGAATCTGACTCATACCTCATTAAGTGGATATATCCATATCAACTAAAATCATCAGTAAAAGTTATGAAGTATGAGTTCCCACCCCTTAATTCAACTAGAAATGGTCCAAACACATTAGTATGAACCAATTCAAGAAGCACTTTATCCCTTTCACATTTCCCACCAAATGGGGATTTGGTTATTTTTCCTTGTAAACATACATGACATGTGCCAAGTGGTTTTAGTTCAAAATAATCTAAATATCCATCTTGATGTAACTTTGTCATGTGTTTCTCATTTACATGACCTAGTCAGTGATTCCAAATTTGGGTGTGGTATGATTCATGTGAAGTGTATTTATCATCAATTTCCATTACTTGGTTTGTGTAATCCAACACATAAAGACCGTTTTATAAATGTGCCCTACCAAAACAAATGCTATATTTATAAAAGAATCAACCTTCTTTTCCAAACATAAAAACAAATCCATATATATCTAGTATCGATAGAAAAATTATGTTTTTGGTTACAGAAGGTATATAAAAACAACCCTTTAACACCAAGATCATCCTAGTTGGAAACGTGATGTGGTAGTCCCCAATAGCTACAGCAGCAAGTATGGCTCTGTTGGCTGCTCGTAGATCTACCTCCCCTCAATCAATCATCCTAAATCTACTTGGTTCCTATATTTGGATACATATGTGAGCACCACAAGTTGTATCTAATTCCCAATTTGTAGAAATAGATAGATTTCATTTGATAACAAATGCATCTGAAGCTTCCCCTTCCTTCTTAGGATGGGTGTAGTTCTTCTTCTAGTGGCCCTTCTTGCCACATGTGAAAAAACAGCCTCTTGTTCCCTTTAATCTCATTTGATCTTCCTTTTCTTAGAAGGATATAAATAAGTCTTGGGATTTAAGCTCTTCTCCTTTCCTTTCCTCTTATTCACCATAAGGATAGAAGGATTTTTACGCTTCATATATTTTTCCTCTTGGCGAATGAGGATAAGAAGATTAGATAGATACTTCTCAATGTTTTTCATATTGAAATTGACAAAAACGTTAGACTAGATCTGAGGGAGTGATGTGAGAATGAGATCGGTGCCTAGTTATTTGGGAAGTTTAAACCCTAGAACCTCTAGGCGCTCAATGTAGCCAATGATCTTGACTACATGAGGCCCAACTGGGGAACCTTCTCTATGCTTACTCCGAAAGAGTGCCTTAGAGATCTAAAATATTTCCTGTCTTGTTCTCTCTTATTAAAGACCACATAGGTGGTCAAGAATGCTATAAGAATCCATGTTTTCATGAGACTTCATGAGATCACTATACCTTTATGATAACATCAAACATTGAACTTCGACCACGTCGTTCATCTATTTCTCATATACCAGGAAATCCTCATCAATCGCCTCTTTGGAAGATAGATCAGGTAATGCTGGATCCAGAATGTAAGACTTTTGTTCAGGGCATAGGATAACCCAAAGGTGTCTAAACCATTCCTAGAAGTTACTACCAGTGAGGATGTTGTCTTTATCCATAATTGATCGCAGGGATAGTGTGATTAACGAGATGGTCATTTCTATTCTACAATTAAAAGAGCAGATCATTAGTACTTTCTTTATTACACTTTATAATAAATTTTATTAAGTCTCCCACTATTTTATCAAGTCCCAATATCCCTTACCATTGAACTCAGAATGTCTAGTTGTCATTACTTTCTCGTTGCAAGGATCCATATTCCCCTTCACATAACCCCAAAACGGGTTGGTCAATCTATTAGAAGGTATTTAGGTAGGTAGGTCTTTTCCAACTACAGGCTTGCATCTTCATGATCTGTTGATTGGACTCTCCAATCCTGAAATCATGACTTTGAGTTTCAACAACACTAGCCTCCAATATTACACCAAGTCTAGCAAGGGATACTTCTCTTGATGTAATATGGTTAAGTCAACCTGAAACCTTTCATAAGGGCTTCCTATATAAAAGTAAGTGTCCTAAAAAGGGTTGGTCAAACACATAGTTTTATTGATTTTTTCCCTTAATCAAATAAAAAAAGTCTTATTCTGACAAAATATTTTATTTGAGGGATTTTTATCTCTTATGCGTGAATTTATTATTATCATTATCACATGCTTGTTAATATTAAGTGGAAATTACTTAATTGATTATCCATGTCTTGATTATATTTACACATAAGTCTGGTTTATTTTAGTTCCATATTGCATGCTTTTTTAATTCATTAATTATGTTATCATGACAACACATCCATAATGATAAACCATGAAACTGACAAAAATAAAATAAATTAAATGGCATGATCACGATATTTTCTAATGGTTAGTTTATCTAGAGGTTGATAACCTAACCCTGACCAATGGGAGAAAAACCTTGAACCTTTTGGGTTCATGTTTACAGCTTCCACCTATCCACCTTTATAACTCATGGGATGGGTTTTGTCTTAGCTCCATCTTGAACCGCCTCCTCTATCTTGGGAGTTCCATCCATTATATATAAATTTTTAACTCACATATAGGTGAGGGGTAAAAAGGGGTTTTACATAAAAGAAACATTGGGCATGTGTGCCCTAGATATTAATGAAAATAATTCTCGTAGGCCAACAAATTTAATTTAAATAAATTAATTAAAATAAACCCTCCATATAAAAAGGTCTTGGTCTAGATCATGATCATCCATACATGCAATTATATTTACATATAAATAAAACTAGAAATCAATTCTTTAATCGTTCTTATTTAAGAGAAATCACACTCGAATCAATTAATTATCATCTTTAATTAATCAATCCTTTTATCTTAAACCCTTTTCTGAATTTCCTTGAGTTTCTCATCCATCATAATTTTAAACAAATAAATTTATTTAAAATTATCATTGTAAGTAACTTGTACCTTGGAGGAAACCTAGTGAATTTCTATTCATAACTACCCAATGAGTAGAAATGAACATTACACAGATGTTATAATAAACACATATATATATAAAACATATCACGTGTTGTGCCTCAGATTTATGCTCGCACGATGGTACACATCTCAAGGATTTGTATAATATAATAATAAATTTTAATAAATCTACATAATTTGGATGAGTACACAACGTGTAGTTCCAACTACACGGTGTGTACTATTTTTCACCATCTATCTGAAGTACACGCCCGGGGAAACGACGTGTGAGTGTACTTCGGAAATCTTCGGAGTACACGGTGTGTCCAGTGGGCCACACGCTATGTAGTTCCTCATTACAAGGTCTCCAACCGGGCATGCCATATACGGGGTACAGGGTCTAACCCTAACCCGAAGGGATGACACACCCTGTCTATCGGGCCACACGATGTGTAATCCGGAAACCACATGCCATTTGTTCTTGGTCAACACACAGAGTCTTTTAAGACTTAGAAAGACTCCAACACACAGCTTGGTTTGGCGGACCGTTCTGATGCATTGAATCTTGACTACATGACGTGTACTGCCGAATACACACCGTGTGTTCTGGTGTTGTATGGTCAGGAAGCTTTGGCACCTCCAGATGATATCCTCTATTTTATTTTAATCAAAATTAAAATAAAATATTGTTTCTGTAAGGTGAATTAGAAACAAAAGAGGAGGAATAGATCTTGAGATTCATATTTTTAAAATGTTTAGATTGAATTGAAACAACTAAATTATTAAATCCATAAGTCATCAATGAAATATTTAAATAATTATAAACTATGATGTAACCGATATGAAACCACTTGAAGGTTCTGGGCGCAGCGGAAGCGTGGTTGGGACAGGATGCATTATTGATTTTTACCATGATCAATGATTATTCTGGGATCAATACAATGATGAACTCCATTCTCCATAGAATATAATCAAAGATTTAGATAAATAAGGGAGAGGCCCGAAACCTTTAGATAAGATCTTTCACATCATTTTTATAATTAATTTAATTTATTTTATAATGAAAATAATACCTGGATCTTTGGTATTTTATTCATTGATGATGTTGATCATCCAGAATGACACTTCTGAATTATCTTGTTGCACTTGTAAGGATCCAAACTAGAATCCCTCTATCGGTGATCCACACGGGCTCCTATAGCCTCTGTTCAACACTTCTCGTTCTTCAGGTGCTAGCGTGGCGAAGCGAGTGTCTTGTGTCAGTCGTTCTTGATCGCTTGTTTTTTAGTGTTGTAGAACGTCTCTCATTCTTGAGAGGGGAGAGAATAGAATTCTAGAGAGAAATTGTATGGCTCAACAATTCTCAATTCACCAGTCATGTGGTATGGTGTATGGTACAATAAGCATACTTGTCTATTTATATACATGAAATTTCAGTTAAAATATTTAATTGCATAGAAACAATTAAATACATCCATGAACTTAGAGAAAACACATGCATTTAATAATAATACCGTGTCATTATTTATGGAGCGCCAACTTGTGCAAAAAGGAATTATAAATAAAATTCTACTTCACAAAATAATAGCAGTGTTATTTTTATTTATGCCAACTACTTAAATAATTATTTACCATATTGAAAATAATTATTTTGCTACCAGACTGACCTTGGTCCACTTGAACTCCACTTTCATTTATTGAACACCTAAATAAATAGATGAATAATTTATTCTCTTAAATAAATAGTTTATTTACAAACTAGTAAATAAATATTTATTAAATATTCAATGAAATAAATAAATATATTTTATTTAATTGATGAGATCATTTTAACTTGAATAAAATTATTCCACATATGAACTATCACTATGTAATATAATCCATTTGTCGCAATGTCTCATCAAACAGGTTTCATGATTTTGTCATGAACTTTTATGCTTGATATATTGTTCTTTGACTACCTGAAATAAACTCGTTGTTACACCATGGCCATGGAATTTTGTGTGATGGTTCTATTTCAATAAAAGGGCCAAGATATAAACTTCCATAAATGAAAGGGAAAAATCTCTTCTAGACTTATCCATTAATAACATGCCACTCATGATGCACCCAATGTACCCTACATCCCGCCAACTGTCTGTGTGAGGGTTTTCATCAGTAAATTAAAGTGTGTAAGTTGTGACATGTATTAATTATAATCTTAAAGTCTAAGGATCATTACACATGCTCACAGATAGAAATATCTGATGACACCAAAACATGTGGAATTCCTACTAGCGGGTCTATTCTCATAATCTCCTATCTTGGGGATTACCAAGTGCGAACTTCATGAGTGGAAGTCTCATATTCTTACGAGTACTCACACATGACGTTCCACATGCTATGTGTCACATCATAGTATGTCATCCAACCATAGAACTATATTTATGAATATTGTTATATAATTTCAAGTTTCTCATCATAGTGGGGAACATCCATGACCTTATCAATATAACAAGCACTTTAGTTCATTATTATATCATAGTCATGTAGAAAAATGTACAATATGTAACGATACATTAAATATCCAAGAAATGAAAGTAAAAAATTGTAGTTTCTAGGACAAAAACTCTTAAAAATAAAATCATACAATTTATTTACTATCTATGCTTTATTACGAATGGTGTAACAAAACCCATGGCCTCCTTAGAGGCCACTTCTAGTTTATCAAGACCACATAGTCTTCCATGAGAATTTATTTGGATGATCAAATTCACATATATATCATCAAATACATGGGATATCCTAAACAAACATATAAAGAATTTAATATATTGAGGGAAACTAACCTATTGAATGTAATAATTTATTCATTAAATGGATTAATAAAATTTGATAGCAATCATAATCCATGAACCATGAAAATCATAATAATAGGGATTAAATAATAGAAGTGTGTAGAAAAAATAAACTCAAATTTCAAGCATAAATACATTTCACCTTGACAATATATAATCAAAAAAATAACATCACATTTATCATAGTTTAAAAGGGAACCTGATTTCTAAATTAGTGAAGAAATATATGGGTTATAGGGTATATAGATCATGATTGAAATGTATGAGGAATGAGGTATTTTAAAATGAAAAGGGGTATATATTATCAAATTCCCCCACCCAAATAATATGGTTGGGTATACCACCAGAAACCTGGTGGGGTCTTAACAGACACCTGGAATTCCACCAAGTTCCTGGTGGACTTTGGTGGGGGTACCTATGCTTAAAACCTCCCTACCCTCCCATTAAACATCCCATTAGACCCACCTAACTTTTAGTTGGAGTTTTCTGCTTTTAACAACTTCCAAAATCCTTCCTTCCTAAATATTTTATTATCAAACACTATTCAAACTTCCTCATAATTCTAAATACACATAAACACTTGTGAATTGAAAATGAATTAAACTAAAAATACCTCAAGGATCCACAAACTATTATAAAAACTCTATAAGAGGGGATGTGAATTTGGTTGTCTATATTCTATCATAATTAGAAAAATATTTTTCACATCCTATTGATAATATTATAACTTTTAAACTAAACCCATCTATTAAAATTATCCATATATTAAATGTAGAATAAAATGATGAAAACACATTATTTGGTTTTCCTAAAATAGGATATATATTAAGATGATACACTTAATATTTTTTCATGTTTGAGTAAATCACTAAGAAATAGTTATAATTAGAATTCATAAGTTGAGTTCACCACTAATAAAAAAATTTCTTCCCCCAAATTATCACTCCTCCTACATATTAAAAATAAGTAAATGATAAAATCCCATGTTGTATATGTAAAATGAATGTGATAAATAATAATTAATATCATTGAGTTTTTTTAAATCAATATTTTTATGTTTTTATTAGTTCTATATTTAATGACCTAGATAATATTATTATTACATGATGAGTGTTATTATATATAAAATTACCATGATAATGGTAATTTTATACATTAAAATATCATAGTAGTTTCCCTATATAATGAGATCCAAGAAATTACAAGACAATATTCTATATCATATGTTTTATGGTCTAGATGGATTCTACTGAAAGGACACAAATGATGAGGCCTCATGTCATTAAGGGTTTCACATAGTAATATCTAAAATGGGAGGTTTTGGAGATAAAACTTCCAATAGGAATTCCACATGTTATATGGTCAATTGGTTATTTCTATTTTTGGATGTGTGTATTGGTTATTATATTCTATATTATTATTAATTTTTATCAAGAATAAAGTAATTTGATGTATTGGTGAAAAACATGATGAAATTTACTCAGAATGAGGCAGCATACATTGGATGCATCATAGGTGATATGATATTATTGGATAAGAATAGAAAGGATTTATCTGTTCCATTTTAATAAAAGTAGATATATTTTTTCTTTAATTTGAATGGAAACAACTGAGTAATTACATTTTCATAGAGATCAATGAGTTCATTTTAGGTAGTCAAAGATAGACAACCAAACATATAGGTTGATGGCAGATGTTTGTAACTGGTTTGATGATAAATCATTAAAAAGGATTACATTAAAATGTAATCATTTGTATAATGTTGTCATCGTTGTAGTATTATCCTAATTTTTTATTTGAACCTTAATGTGTTTCGAGAATATTTTCATGAATGTTTGGAAGGACCGCATAATAACATGGAGAAAGAGGAATTGGGGTCTCACACAAAGTATATCAATAATAATAGTTAATTTCTATTTAAATTTAATATTATAAAAATTAGTATTCTTTGGATTGATGAATTATAATTATTCAGTATATTTTGATCACATAATTTCAATAAATGTTTATTTTAGTTTGGAATAAATGAGAGTTTAATATTAATATTCACCAATTAGAAAATATAATATATATTTATTTTTTAAATTTATAATATATATATATATATACTTTTCAATTAAATAAATATTTATTATCCGTTGTTTGATAAATATCGAGGAGGACTGATTGTCCATGTTAAAGGTTTGGATGAAATTGTATATTTTAGGTAATGTCATTTAAATTAATATTTATTTATTTTTTTTGAAAAGATATTTAAATATATGTGTGTTATCACATTTCTTGGAATATAATAATATTATTCTTATTTTACATGTGGTTTTTTATAGATAAAAATTATAAAAGATCCTTCTCATAATTATTAATGATTTAACCCTATGTATATTAACCTGATTATAACATTTTGAGATATAGATGTTTCATTGTTCACATTGATACTCTCGCTAGAGAATTATCCTTAATACCTATAGTGAAACTCTCAAGAATAGTCTGAAGAATAATAGGTGTTCACCCTCCTCTCTAGTAATAATTAGATAACCATATTGAATCCTTCAAGATATAATTTATTTCTATTGCAATCAATAAATAAAGAGACAAAAAATTTGGATCTTCAATTATAGAACCCGGAATTCCAATCAAAACATTCATATGTTCATGGATCATGTAAATTAAACACTAAAGGAATTATTCTTTGGACCATATCATAAAATGATTTTATGATGATAAGGTCAACTGGATTCACCAATAAAGAGGAAATTATTAAGAAGATGTCATACTTAATATATAAATAAATTGTAAATTATATATGAAATGATCACTTCTTTCAATATTACATGGTTTCATTCATTTAGTTATGAAGATGTAATCCATTGATGATGATAAAAAACACTTTTACACAGGGACCCTACCACTTCCACTGGTCTATGAAACCATTATATTGTATCAGATTAATCACATATTAATTTATAATTATTTATTTTTTCTGATCAAATATTCATTTGATTTCTAGTTTTTCATTTTAAATATGTCATTCTTTAATTTGAAAATCAAGGTAGTATGCTCTGTCAACTTCATAGGAATTAGAAAAATATTGGAACATAAGAGGATTTCTCAACTATCTCATTTTTTGGTGCCAATCATTTTGGCTATAGGACATGGATACAAGACATGTAATAAACAATACACTTCATATAAGCATGTTTAACCAAAACATGATGGTCTTATAAAGTCATAGTGCGCCATTTGGGGTTTTTTGTATGGAATAATCACACATTGTGTATTGATGACCAATTGAGAAATGAAATCACAAGGTTCATGGTGTATCATTGGGGTATACACCACGTAATACCACACAGTTTAGATCTTGAGGGAATTATAGAAGTTGTTAGGTAAATGTAAAGGATATGTAATTAACATGCACCAGATATTGACTCCCAAACAAGAAAACGGAAATTTAAAAAAAAAATATTACGTGTATCAGGATATAACCATAATTTAATATGTAATAAAAGATATTAAATACATTTTAATCTCATAGGCATGTAATACTGGTTACCGTTAAAGAATCACATAACCTGAAGCTGGATGTACACACTATATAAATCTTTCCAACTCTTATAAAGAACACACCAAAAAAATAATGTAATGTAATTAAAAAGATTAATATAAATAATTAATTTAACGAAAATTGATTTATATAATCTTTAACTAGATATAAAATAAATATAACTAGGATTTCTATAATAATGACACACTGAGTGATTTTTAGAATTCAGTCCGATGTTGAATGCCTAATTAATTATTTTCTCTATTTATTATCCAGATATATGACATGTATTGTTATCATACAATTTGTGTACTTCCTAGTAATAACCATTAGTACACATAACATATATTTAAGTAACTCCATGTAGTCATAAATTCTCTATAGACTATGTTCCCTAAATCATAAAAGAAGACATCGTGTATATCATGATATGCCATGTATGTACACTCTATATGAGAAGTACTGCACATGTTATTATAAACATGTGGTATCATTAAATGGAACATTACATGTAATAGTTAAACTCCATAAATGTGTTTACGTAGAAGAAGAAGTTCATGTGCTACTCTGATTTGAGTATACAATGACTACCTAATTAATTATAAATTTAAAAAAATTATATTATTGTAAATTGAAGTGGATTTGAATATCAAGGAATGTTTTATAGAAAATCAAAATTAATTTATTTATTTACTAATAAGATAAATAAATTTTATATTTTTTAAATTTATCTTAATAAATAACATATTAAAAATAAACCTTTTAGTTTAAATGGATAATTGTTCCATGTATGGATGATTATTAGCTTGAATGGTCTATGTATGTATTGCTTTTTCTATTTAATTGAATTATTTATTTCATCTGTTTTTTGATAAAATAATTATTAAAGTAGAATTGGTGTACTTTGTATCAAATTTACACATTATTATGTATGGGAACGGTGTCTAGAGATTCTTTTATGTAATGAAAACCCCTAGTTCCCATCACATTCATGTGATTATGAATATTTGAAATAAAGGAACTCATGGGTGAGATGAGACACACCATGACCAAGATGAGGTGAATCCAACGAAGTGGATATACAGGATATAGGTTTAATTCCAAAAATCATTCTAATACCATCTCGAGGAAGTATTTACCTTGGGAAAATGGTTGGTTTACCATTTTCTCTATAAACCAAGCAGTTCAGGCTCAAGATCATTCAATATGTTTATTTTTTTCTGTAGTTTGTTTTTATTTATTTATTTATTTATACGATGTGATTCTTATTTTTAATTAAATACAACCAAATGTAAATAAAATATCTACCATGATAAGATTAAATGAACTAACTATATTAGGCCTAAATATTTCTATCAAGAATTGGTTAAATAATTATTTAATATAAAAATATTATTAACAATGCATCTAAAAGGATATAATAATTATTATTTATGAATTAGTTAATTAAAATACCTCTTGGAAATATTATTTTAGAAATTACTTCAATTTTCCATGTATGATATAACTATATTTAATGTGTCTATCATCAAATATTTGAGGACACCCTCAATTTTCAGGGAGTCTAAGAAATAATAATGGGCCGACTTAACCAAATTTTTATTGAGTGTAATGTTCATAGTAAATTCAATACGGTTTACACTCAAGTGTTAATGAAATTCAAGTTAATATTTTAGGATTAGGGAGTATACTCAATGGATTAACGAAATTCATATAATTTTTACTAGAAAGACCACTAACAAAAATACATTCAAGTGATATTATTGGCCATAGTCTAGGTTTTGAGTTAGAAATATATATCCTTTCCACTAGAATATCTACATGAGATTATTTTTTAAATATAAGTGTGAGGTATATTGGGATTTGAAAAAAAGAGTGAGACTAATAAAATGAATTTATTAAGTGAATCCTTTGTAAATCATGATGAATTACTAAAACAATGTTTTCTCTTTTTTTTTGAAATGGAATTAAATCTAATATAGAAATTATCCATGTGATCTATATTGTGGAATGGAAATATCTTAATGATCATGAACTTCCAGGTGTGTAACATGAGCATTAACATCTTTCTACACCTAGTTTGGAAATTTACATGCTAGTGTACCATATTCATAATGATCCTTTTTAAAATAGAAAGTGAGAAAGATCATATTTTGTTCTAGAAACATGTAGATGATTCATTGGATGTACAATGCCCCATATTATCTTCTATGACTAGTGATCTCTAGAATATTCATTAATACATGGATTCGTACATCATTTTTTCTTATCTCAATGATTTTTATTAAGAGAAGTTAAGGCAGGTGAGGTATAAGATATCCAATTCACTCTTTATGTGTATTAATTGAGATGTTTTGTCATCTATAGTTCCTATATTCAAGGGGAATTTCTATATTGATAATTTATAAATTCTATTTTTTAATCCTCCTAAATAATTGTTCACATACCTCAAGCTTTCATAACTTATTCAAATATTCTCTAGTATTATTCTGAATTTTAAAATGAATAATACTGAGTAGATCTTCTTAGATCTCTAAACTCTTATTCTACAGGATTATAAGGTCATGATGCATGAAGAACCTACAGTATTTGTGTTGAAGAAGAAGAAGTAAAATGTGAAAATAGTAAGGAATAACACTATGTTTATGGTGTCTTCAAAATAATCTACCAAGAGGAGGAAGATCAAGAGACATTCTAGGAAAAATAATGGGGAATGTTTTTCATCATGAATGAAGGATCATTGGAAATAGAATTACACCCTTGTGAAGAAACAAGGGTAATAATCAGTTCATTTTTTATGAAATTTATCCTCAACATTTCTAAAAATTGGGTTTCATGTAATTCTTGTGGTGCTCATATTTTTATACAAATATAGGCACCACGTATATTTCAGTAGGTTTTTTTGAGGTGAGGTGACACTTTGAGCTTGTAACTAAGAAATACAAGTTTCACTATATATTGAAGACTATCATCTTACATTGGCAGTGGGTTTAATTATTATTTTATAGAAATTTTATTATATACCCAATGAATCAAAAAAATTATATCCATGTATAATTTAGATATCGATGGATTTATTTTAATGTTTGGAAATAAGTTCTGTTACATATATAAAGATATCATTTTTTATAGGATCACATGTTTTATTAATGGCCATAATGTACTAGACTTTCAAAATCCATTATTTGAAATTGATAATGAATCAATTTTAGATGACTCATGTCACACCTAGTATTTTATTAACCATCATAGTTAATAAAAAATATTTCTTGAAAAATAAATATAAATAAGTGTAATTAAGGTATTTTATATAATCCCACTTGATATATGTCATGCATATATTCAAGGAAAAATCCCTAAAACTCCATTTCTTGGAATATGTGAGAGTACCATATAGCTTCTTGAATTAGTTTATATAGATGTGTGTGGACCATTTCTAGTTGAATATATTGTTGGTTATACTTACATGTAATCTTTTATAAATGTATTTAGAGGTTGGGGGTTTGACTACTTAATTAGGTATAAGTATGAATCATTTATGAAATTTAATTATTAGATGTATAGAATCTTCTTGGTAAGAAGATAAATAAAATCCACTCACATCATTGTGAAGAATTTATTAACATTGAGTTCTTATTTTTTTTAAGGGATTTTGGGATACTATCTTAACTCGCTCTAACATAAAAACATTAGTTTAATAGTTCTAGTGAAATGTGGAATCACTCATTATGAAACAAGTAAATACTAACAATGAGTCATGAAATTCATACATTATCATTTTAGGGATATTATTAATAAACTGTAGAATATTTACTAAACTAAGTAACAAATAAAGAGGAAAACCTTATTCTATTTGAGATTTGTTATGGGAATAAACCTGTGTTGTCAAATATATGATTTTGAGGTTGTAAATAATTTTTTAAGGTTTTCTATGAAAAAATCAAGCATCATAATAACTATGTGTTTACAAATAAGAAATTCTGAGGAAACTGAATAATCTTATCCATGAAATCCATTAAATAAAAATATTGTGCCTAATAGGAATCTAACCTTACATTAGATAGGGAACAACTCCATAATAAATAGGGGATGTATGATTGATTTCAATGAAGTTGAGGCTCATACACAGCAGTGTTAATAGTAAAAATTCCACCAAAACCTATATAATAAGTTGTTATAGAGACACAAGTACCACATAAGAGAACCAGAGAGGTTATAAAACTAAAGAGATACGGTATTATTGTCATTTTGGATGTTGAATATTTATTTTTTGATGATGGTGATGATATGTCATATATGAAAGAAATTAGAATCTTGGAAGCTTCAATTTAGAAATATGTCAAAATTTTTAATTTGTATTCCATGTACCAAAACCAAATTTAGGTTTTTGTATATAATTGAGTGGATGTAAAACCTATTAGGGGTAATTTGGAATTCACAAAAAAAATATAAGAATGGATGGTAATATGAATACCTATAATTAAAGTTTGGATTCTAAATGGTTTAAATAATATAAAGTCATATACTATGAAGAAACCATTTCTCCAATCACTATAGTGAAATACCTTATAATTTTGATTTCCATTACAGCATTCCATTATTATGAAATTTGTAATGTTGATTCCTAAACATCCTTAATTAATGAAAAACTTGTGGAAGATATCTATATTTCACAACTAAAACATTTTTTGAATCCAAAGGATTCTATTCGGTTATGAAATTTGTAGAGATCCATTTATTGGTTAATGAAATTATCCAGATCATGGAACATTTATTTCGATGATTCCATAAGATATTTTTCCCAAAATAAGGAATTGGATCCATGTGCCTAGATTATGTTTTTTTTGAGTAAAATAATTTTATTAGTTGTATATGTTAATGATATATCACTAATATAAACAAGAGATACCAGTGTTATGTCTTTTTAATATTTGGTTTAACAAATTCCCTATTATTAAAGATATGGGGGATCTGACCATTATTATAGGGATTATGATCCATCCTGATAGATATTAAATGCTACATAGACAAATTTAGGGTACATAAATTATCATGGTACTGAAGATCTATATTTCCCTGATGTTTGGTGTTCATGTTCTTTGAAGGATCTGGAAATCGAATAGTGGCGGTCAGGATTCTCCCATTCAAAGCTCTTGAGACTTGAACGTGTGTGGATCTTTAGCACTTCATCTCAGGTGATGTGCCTTTTTTATCTTCAATCGACAGCCAGGGGTAGCTCAATTTATTTTGTGATGGGTCCTCTGTTGATGGTGGAGGAGCTGGTTGAGACTTTCTTTCATCGATCAATGTTGTGGTCCACCTACACCTAACAATGATTCCCCCTTTAGTTTCGATCTAGTTTCAGATCTTTGCCACTCCGATATGGTGTGATCGTTTGCTATGAAGCTGCGATCTTGTTGGGTTTCCACTTCTTGGTCTCATAGAAACGAAGTTATTCGAGGATCATTGAAGGGAACTGCACTTGGAGGTGGGCCATTATACAGAATTCTCGGTCGCAAATTGGGTGGATTTTTTGGGACCTTTTCCTCCTAGTTTCACTGTTTATGATCTTAGAATGGTGTAGTTTGGTTCTTCAGGTTCTGGGTGGATGCAGAGGGATGTGCCTTGTTTTCTGCAGTGTGATCTTGACATTAGTTGAGCTTTCTTATGTTTTCTATTTTAGTTTTTCTTCTGATTTTTTATGAGAAGCATATTTCCTTGTGGGTTTTGGTTATCCTAGTTGAATTTGAAACGGCGCAGTAGGTTTCGTTGGGTGGGTGTCCTTGAAAGAGGGAGGGATGTGTTGACATCCTTCATCATGCTACATGTCATCTCCTTGATGAGCATATGGGTGCCTTTCCATGTCATTTTTTAGTGTTTTTCAGATTTTTTTGCGTTGCATAATGTTGACATGGCTGAAGTTCTCTTCATGCTTTGTCGGGTTGGAGGATCGCAAGAGGGAAAGGTGTGCGGACACTTTTCATATAGCTCCCCTTCATAGTGTTGGTTGGGGAGGTTCTCTGCCATGTTATGCTGCCAGCACAGTTCAACATCTTGGTAGAGGGGGGCGATGCAATTACTTGACGGGACTCACTTTGCAATGCTTGGCAAGGGGCGATGAGGTTTTCTGATGTACACTTGGATGTTTTTTTCTTTTGACTTTGTTGTTGAATTTGGTTTTTTAGGGCTTATGCCCTACTTGTAATGGTTTTTCTCTTTCCCATGATAAAATAGGGTTTTTCTTTCTTAATCAAAGGGGTCTTTCCCCTCACCCTTTTAAAATAAAATAGTTCAGAGAGGATGAGATTAATTCCTTACACATAAATGATATAATATTTTATTTATAACATGCTATGTAACAAGTTAGATGTTTACAATGCCTTCATTATGGTAATATAATATCAAGAAATCATGGGAAAAGAAAATTGAATTATTTTAAAGAATATCATTATTTCTCAAATATTTATTAATTATATGTTCCCATTTTATTAATGAGATAAGGATCTAGTCATCAGGGGATAAATAGATGCTAGTTTATTGATTTACTAGAATGATCTAAATCATAGTATTGGCATGCATTCTTCACTAATTGGATATTTTTGAGTTAAAATATGTAAAATTATCCAGTTTTCACTAAAACTATAATACATTTTGAGTATATTATGAATTATAATGCATCTAAAGAAAATGTTTCAATATAAAATTTCATCCAATAGATTAATCTGGTGACTAGTATTAAAGGTAATATCATGATGTATTGTGATAATAGAATATTGGAATTTTTATCCAAGAATCAAAGGAATGATCATTGCATGAAGCATATAATTTATAAGTATCACCACTTGATATAGTTTTCTCATAGGGGTAGATACACACTAAGAATGGTTTCAAAGGAAGAGAACACGGTAGATAGATTTCCTAAAACCTTAAATTAGAATAAGTGTAAATATAATTTGAGAGCTATAGGATATAGATTTATTATGTGTTGGCTCTAGATCAAGAGGGAGTCTATTCAAGTTAGTTCCCTAGAATGGACTAATTTTTTTATAATTGATTAGTTTTATATTCAATGACCTTAATATTAATTTTAACACAAGATGAGTGTTCTGTTTTATAACATTAATGTGATAATGTCCTTGGATTATTTTTCACAATGAAATGTCTTAGTAGTTTCTAACCTTAATGAGAACCCAAAAATTTATTGATTGTATTCTAATACATTTTTTCTATAGTCTATATGACATATCACGATAGGGAATGTATGATTTTTTAAAAATTTGGATATAGATGCTTGTAATTAAATGAGGATACCTATCATGATGTTTTTTACTTGGTAATCTATAAAATGTATTCCTATGAGGAGGAAACCAATAATATTTATTATATATTATATATGTTCCACTAGATACTCTTATATTTGTATGTGTATATTGGTCCTTATACATGGTATTTTTATTAATGTGTATCCTAAATCATGGACTTTGATGTTTTTGTAAAAACTGTGATGAAAAATTCTCAATGAATGTGAACATATAATAGGCATTTAATAAGTTATAAGATATTAATGAATAATTCAAGAAAATATTTTTAGCATATATATTAATAGATGTAGATATTTTTCACATTTTTTTGGAATGGAACTTTATGATTAAGTCTATATCCATGGATGTTTTTTGATGAGTTAATTAAATGTATTAAAAAAACATAATCAAGAATATAAGTTTATGTAATAAGTATGAAACCTTATTGAAGAGATATTAATAAAAATTTGAAGTTCATATGGATCTTTGAACAACATAGAAGGTGGTTTGATTATACATTTGTTTTTTTATAAATTTATAACATTAAGAAACATAAACCCTATACCTTGTTAGATTTAATTTCATTATAAATTTTGTTATAATTTAACAAGCATGTAAAAGTAAGAAATAAAATAAGGAATGTAAGATTTATAATGTTTTAACTCAATATGAGAACCAACATCCATTATATAGAAACTCACAATGTGCCCATGGAAATTCACTATTATAATGAAGTGAATATATATTTTTAGAAAACAAACATTACTATTTTCTCCCAATATGTATGATTATACTGACTCTCATCAGTTTAAAATTGTTTCATACAAATATAATCTATTAAAAATTATAATAATTTGATAATCTTCTCCAAAAATTATCTTCTAGAAATTCTTTCTGATTATTCCATCCCATAATGTCTATCCAGTGCACTCTTCCTCTATCTGAAGAAACATTGTTTGGTGTGACTCATTGAAATTGTGCCTCTTTAAAACCAATGTTCTATATGATTTATCAAAAAACATTGTGTATAAAACCTTGTTCGAAAACACTATATTATTATGTTTATATAATTCTCTAAACTAACACTCTATCTAATAAATTTATTCAACTCAAAACTAATTTCGGTTTGAAACTCAATTTTGAAAAAATTTCTACAACATATTATTAATTTGTCTCTGAGAAAAGTAATCATAACATCATACTTTTAACCCTTAATATAGATACTCTTGAAATGTAAATGGTGAGAAAGTAATTTATTTCCCACACTCTCTAAAATTCAAAAAAGAAATGAAATTGTGGATCATTTGAATTCTACTTGGATGCTTCTAACATAATCTAGATCATTCATTAATCATCCTGAATTGCTAAGGACATAAATCCTATTTTTTAATTTCCTTGAAATTAATATTTTAAGTAACTTCTAAAATGATTTCTCAGTCTTTACTAAACTAAAATAGATTAGAATCAAATTTTAATAAAAAAATTCATATCATTTTTGGGACTTTACAATGTTTTGTAAATTATCTTTAATAATATCAATCTGATGAGAATGATTATCTGATAATAAATTCTTTATCCAGTCATGAATTTTGATCATATTTCAATATTAATTTTTATAATGAAATTCCCCAAAAGAAAAAATCCATCTAATGGATTAGATATTTTCATCATACTTTAAGTTTTTCTTAGATCAGACTTTATACACCACACTGATTAGTCAAGATATAATCATTTACCTAGTGACATCAACAATGCTCATATGGTTATCATATACACAATGAACCCACATACAATGATGTTTCCATTAGTAATGACCTTCCTAAATTTATAACTAAGACTATAAAAAAATTTAGATCTTCAAACATTATTCAAACTATCATAATAGGAACTCATCAACCTCTATATTTTTCTCTGGACCTAGTGACATTTTGGGTGTTTGTCCCTCTATATTTGTTGAAAGACTATGTCTAGTCATTTTACCATATCACAACCTTCAAAATTATAGGAAATTCATGTCCAAAAATTGTATATCTAGTGATTCCTAGTTTCTCTATTTGACATATCTCATACCATAGATTGTCTGGTGGACATCCTTAAGAAGGTTATTTGGATATTTTTTGATACATTCATGTACACAAACATTATATGATATGTATTTTCGATGAATTTTCATATAAAAATATTTTCCTGATTTTTTTTCATTGAACCATATATTGTATGTTTGATAACATTTTTCCAAAATTCAATTATACTTCTCTTCAGTTCTACAAACTTCATCTCTTCTCCAACCCATCAGAATCATTTTATTCTAGTTTTTCTTACAACTAAATATTTTAGTAACTAAAATATGGAAACTCTTGTACTTGTACATCTAATTCAACTATATAAAAATCAACCCATTTTTACTCCTATGTTTCTAACATTCTCACTGTCTGATGGTATGCATTTTTTATGTCTGTAAATCTACTAGATTGTCTATGTTAGGAGTCTCACCCATAGTCAATTTGATATTCTTCATCTGGAAAGATTCATCCATATCATCAAAATTCATACACCTAATCAGTTTCACTAATCTTCCCATTGTTAATACATCATTTTGAATCTTTATATCTTTATAATTTTAGGAAATTGAATGAACAACATAGAATCATCTGACTTTTTTAGAATTTTTTTTTAAAAAAATTATGGAAAATTTCCTACTTTTTAACATTCCAAATTTCTTCCATTCTATTAATATTACAAAAAATTAATTTTAATATATTTCAGATACCTTTCACAAATATTGAAAAACATAATTAAAAAAATTTGGTTTTCAAAAAATAAAATAAAACACATTAAAGGATCATTAATATCCATATTTGTATTTGTTGGAAACCTTTGTTAAAAACCACTAAAATCATCATTTATCATTACTCATAATTTATTAGAACTCAATTTTTTGACATTTACAAAAATATTGACTTTCCCATAGAGGAAGTCCAGACACCACCCTACTGATAAAAGTAATGTTTTTGAGGGATTTAAATACCTTGGTGATAATAAATTTTTTATAGATATTAATATAACCTCCCCATCAAATTTTTATTCTTTGTTTTTTTTTAAATCAACTTTCCTTTTTGTAATCACCCCCATTTTATGATGAGCATAGCAATAGGTTCATTGTCAAAGGATTTGTAAGATCTTATTACAAATTTGTACCTTTCTCTCCCCCTTTGTCCACATAATCCAAATCATGGTGTTGGACATCCTTATGAACATTATTAATTCATTTATAGAGACTTAACATGAATTTTCAAACTTAATCCAGAAAATATATATTTTTAATAATTTTTTAAAATAAAATCTTTTTGATATTTTATCATAAAGTATTCCAGAATAATATGTCCACAAGACATTTTCTATATTATAATGTGATACTTTATATCAATGTGTTTTGATCTCGAATATTTACAATATTTTTTAAAATATTGATGGAACATTGATTTTCACAAAGAATATTAAATGATGTAGAACCATTAACTTTTTTATCTTCTAATTGTGAAGACCCTTGTTTTTATCCATACTATAATTCCAAGGGAATTTGAATTTTTAGAGTTTCATGAACACTTTTATCTTTTAATCGATCTTCTTAGAATAATTCCTAGGGTTAGAACACTTAAATGGTTTTGTAGAATTGGTTTAAGGTATAAGGGTTTGCTCAAGTGTCCCATTGAGTTTCATAAGTGTCAGAATCCCTGAAACTCAAAACATGATAAAGATGACTATGGATAACAACTTGTTTGAAACTATTGACCCAATGGGTAAAATTGTGTGGCCTTGTCCTGTGGAGAAGGAGGTGTTTTATAGTTTGGTCTAACCAAACTATAGGGTCTATATGACCATGTGGTTTTCTGTAGGTATTTAACAGAAGTAAATCAAATGTTTTTCACATGGTTTCCTAAACTATGCACATAAACTATGCGAGCATCCTTCTATAGAAGTATAAGAATCATGTTTGGTGTATAGTTTGGCCAACCATCCACCCAAATAGTACGACATATTTTTAAGGGTGAATTTTCCATTTTTTCATAAATTATTTTTAACCCTCTTTCTCAATTTTAATTTCTTCTTCTCTAGTAGGTGAGTCCCTTTACCTCCCACATAACCCTCTTCAAAATCCTATCATAGTCTTTGATCCACACCCTCATCTAAAGATGGAATCATGCATCAGTAGTCATGTGGGATCAACATCAGTAATATCTCGATTCCTCTTACCTTATTTTCAAGTTTCTATTTCAAATCTATTATTCATTTTTGGTGACAGATCATTTGATCTATTTTCAAGGTGGATGTTCATTTATTTTATTTCATTCAAAACGAAATGAATTAAGCTTTGATATGGTATGAGTAGATTCTCATTAGCTCAATTTAGTTTTCTATTGCTATTTCCCAAATTTTCTGTTGATTTATAAATAATCCCATTATGCAACATCTCAGCCTTATCTATGTGTCTCCCTAAATTTATTTTTTCACCATAAATTGTTATATGCACTGTGATATACCCCTGGGGCCGTTTTTATGAAAATAGAATATTACAAAATCAAGTACAGGAACCCCTTGGGTGTTTTAGCTTGAATTTACCCCTTTAAATACAATAATTAAATGCCTAAAATGACTTCTAATCATTTATATTGGATTAAAAATGGAATTTATCTCATAGGTAAGTACCCAATTGTTGATATCACCTCCTAAGTTACATAATAAACCTTATAATTTCTTTTTCCCTTGGTTTATATCCATATAAAATACTTCTTTTTTGTGAATTAATTTATGCCTCCTGAATGTTATACATGGTTGCATTGCATGAATTATTTATTAACAATGTCATGTTTTATAATAAAACACCTTTGATGAGGTGTGTTGTCTCCAAAACTAAAATGTATTGTTTAGTGGTTAAAATCAAGCTTCACCTTAATGAATTGGTTTTTCCTTTGACATTTTTTTTATAAAATATGTGTCATTATTACTACATAGACACGGTTGATATTCTTATGTGGATTGATTAAATGGGAATTTATAAACTTGTGACTACTTGCTTCATAGAACAACAACCTTATAAGTGGGTTGACAATCCATTATTGTAGATTACCAAGACTCTATAAATGAAATTTCTTTATTAAATAGAATGGATTTTTCATGATGGTTTTCTTTCCATAAATGATTTAAATGGAGTAATTGGAATGAATTTTAAATGTATTCAATGCCACACCAATCATAGCATACTTAATGAAATGTTTTTTATGAAATATAACGACTCATTTGTATTTGGGATTAACTAATAAAGTTAATGAGAGTTAATGACTTGTGGATAATATTATAAATATAAATACTCCTTTTATATAGGTTTTGGAGTGATGGTAGGGGTTTTGTTGGTAATATAGATTCATGCCCCCACACATAGGGTGTTGAGAATGATTTCTCACACCATTGAAAATATTTGGACGGTGGTCATAACACACCCCATATATTTATTGGGTGTTGGAATGAAAACAAACCCACCATATCGAGTAACAAGAACTACTTCTACCACTCATTATGAGATGTAGGTAATGTACCCATTTCCTTGAGCTTATAGGTTCATTTAGACTGGTTTTGGATAACTGAGTTATGCCCCAGTCCAGCTAGAAGATAGTATTCTAGGTATATAGAAACTTATGTACGTACATAAATTTTCAATATATTTAGATTAAATATATTAATAAACTAGATATATATACTATTACTATATATATTGTTATGATCAGATCACCATTCGGTCCATGGGCCAAAGAATGTAGAGTCCTCTAGGTGTCTTTTTGGAACCTGAGCTAACCAGTATTTATTTTTTAAGCACTATAGATTAGTTATGTATTTATTTATAGTATTATAAATTATATTCATGTATTGGATTTATCTGTAGAAACCATTGTGGTGGTCCACTGGGATTTCATCTCATACCTTTCTCAGGCTACCTTTGCATTGATGTACCAAAGTAGATCTCGTGTTCACATAAACATGGATTATTACATGAAATTTTCAGATTTTTCCTAGGAGTTAGGAGCAGAAGACTGATTTAGAGCTCATGATGATCAATATGATCACCCTTAGGGATTTTTATTCTTTTTGTTGTCTTGTAATGTGATGTTTCATGTTTCCTTCTATATGTAGACTATTTCATTTTATATATCATCATCGATACATTCATTAATTTTTTAATATGGTTGTTGGCATTTTATATTCAGTTTATATTATCCTTCTACTATTATGTCTTTCATTTATTATTTCTTCTATTATTGTATATAATTTATTAAATGATATACCATTGTGAAATTATTATCATTATTGTATAGTCCTCCAATAGTTACCTCCTTAGGCCATCCCTATTAGTCAACAATCTCTGGCACACAGGGAGGCACCCTTGAGGTTATGAGTAGACCGATTTGTCTACTGGTTTCATGTTCAGACAGTTCAAGATGTTACAAAGTGGTATTATAGATATCCTTTTTTTCCTTTTATTACTATTTTTGGATAGTAGATATGAGACTAGGAATGTCTCATCACTTCGTAAATATTCGTGTATGATTTTGATCACCCCACCCATAGGGAAAAGTAAAAGTGGCCAGTGCTGGGATTGTTATTCATATTTTTTTCTATTGTAGTTGATTGTGATTTCACCTTGGGAGATCAATGAAATTTCTATAAATTATTGATTTATGAAAATTTATGGTATTTTTCCATTGGCATGGTATGAAAAGGAAGTGACATTACAAGCATCATTATTGACACACAAAGATTCATATTCCATTCATATTACATGCCATGTAGTTTTATTTTAGGATTACTACTAATTTTGATTATATTATTTGTGTTTTTATTTGTATAGTTGTTGTATACCATGTTTTGTACTTTAGTGGCATGCATTTTTTTTTGTGAATTTTAGTTATTCTTTTAGCCTTCCTATTTATATAACATGATCGGGTGATTTATTTTTCCTGTTAATATGAATCCATGATTCAGATTTTATATTCCATGTTGACTTGTTTATTAGCATTCCATTCCTACATATCATTCATCTGTTCTTATTAGCATGTTCCTATGTGTTTAAATATTTTGAACACATTACTAGTTATGATTTTGATATAATTAGTTTCATGGGATGAACATATTGTCTACAATTAAATTGGAGATGATTTTTAGTTATAAAATTAATGGGAGACTTATAAATTGGGAAAAGGTAACCTATGTATTTGAACCATATTTTGAGATTATTATATATATATATATAGACCTTTGTAAAAATATAAATGATACTAAAGTTAAAATTCTAATGTGAATTTTTTTTATTAGATGGGAGTTAATATATGGTATATAATTTTTACGGGTACTTTTTAGATTGGGTGATGGAAACACATATAATCAAACCATTATATATGACCATGATATGTTTTGGAATGGTTATAAATGTAAAATATATTTAACGTTGATCTTAAATTAATTATATTCCTTAGTAAGACTTTTTCATATATTTATTGCGAATAATGAACCATTTGGATAAATTCTTAAATTCACAACTACACACAAGTAGGTCAATTGGTGAATGATTATTAAACCGACATTCGGTTTTTTTGAAACATTAATAGTTATGAAACTAATATTGGGTTGCATTATGATGAACTCAGGTTTTCTTAATAGGACCCTCATAGGGAGCCTTTTCTACTTAAAATGAATATACATGATACATTGGATAATTATGAGGTTATTTTAATCAATTATTTATGTTTTAAAAGGATTTTTTATGAGACCTACATTTTTTCCATTAAGAATTAGTTTAATCTATTACCAAGTGATGTTTTCTTATAATTGGTACTTTGTGTTTGATTTAAATATTTTATGTGTTTAAATATTTCCTGAGAATATATTTAATGATTTGAAATGGTACATTATGAGGTATTATTAGTTAAGCCCGTGTGAACGAGTAACTTCAACATCTCTTTGAGTTTTCATGGAATGCAAAAGTGAGGATTTTCTATAGGCCATTTCCTTTTAAAAGGTATCAAATGGTATGTGTATTGAATGGTAAAATATTTTTATCATGGACAAGTGATCAGTTCGACACTTATACTTACATAAGGTTCTAGGGTGAGGTAGGTATCCACCTCAAATATTAAATTTTTTGATAAATGATGTGATTTTTATATCGTATGTTGTCAATCGAGTGTCTTTGTCCCTAGTAGGGCTCTTATCATGTAAATGAAACCCTTGTGTGGTCATGGTATCCTTGACATTTTTTTATGTTCGCGAGCATCATTTATTTATTAGTTTCAACGGGTTAGACATTCCTAGTGTGCAGTCAGATACATAGTATGCCACATGACCCTATCTTCTTCACAGATGGTGGATTAATTGGTATGTCATCATCTAGGTTAATGATCATATGGAGAAATAAAAATATGGTTTAACTCAATTTTATGTACTACCCAATACTTGGATACAATGCGGAAATCCAATTGATAGTATCGAGGGTGTGCTATCATACTTTTAAAACCTTGGGGTTGTGTGAATTCATTTATGTTTTACCCATCTAGTTGCTAAACGATATAATGAACTAGATGATTTTAGTGGAATAGTTGAGCCATGATTTGTTGGGTATGTTCATGGGTCATCACTATGTAGAGTGACATAGGAATTAAAGAATAAAATTCATCCAAATTCTCTCAATAAATCTCTAAGAGGATCAGTTTTTTTTTGACATACCAATGAAGATAGTTTTGGATTTCATGTCAAGGGATTTGATATTTGTGATTGTGACCTAGGAAGTATCACACATGTGTTTAAGGTGAATATGATATAGCATGCTTCTGATGGTCTTATCTATATCTCCTTTAATTAATAGTAAAATCCTATGTTGAGTAGAATCACATATGTTCTGAGGAATATACTTCCTTCTAGGTAGAAGTGACACAAGCAATAAATACCTTTTAAAAATAGTTAGTTCTGTTTTTTGAATTCACATGAGACTAGTGAGTCTTGTAACAAGTAGGTACTTGCAAGCAAGCATGATAATGGAATTTTTTGTTATGTAAACAACCCTTAATAAACACCTTTGGTCATGGATTTATTTCTATGGTAATTTTTGAGAGATCACAGGATGCCTTTGGTGGTAAAGTAATTGTGATTGGTTTATGATAATGCGATAATATGCGATGTTAAGATTCATCCATAAAATCAACCAGTAGTGGCTCAAATTAACTTCTTTTTGGTATTTTAACATTTTTGGGTGGAATCTATATCGAGAACCTTGTCTGGGACATGATGAAGGTTTCTATAATACACATAGTAATCATTGATATCATTTTAGTTTACTCTTACTTAGTGAAGAGCATGCCCCTCATCTTGATAGTGTCCTTAACGCACTAGGAGATCGACGGTTATACATTGAGAAAGAAGATTCAAATATCCTTCTATTTAAATAATCTTGATTTATAAATGTTGGGAGATGGGGGAATGGTTTTTATCAAAGAATGGTTAATCCTAACTGATACCTAAGAAACCATGTACGAACACTTTGGATGGACTCTTGGACACCATCCATTTCCTCTAACTTGAATGATAAGTGGATGATTCTCTAGGCTCAGTCAATGATATGATGCTGACATATTTTCCTTGTACCAATTTCTCATATTTATACATGGAGTATAGACTAACTTGGGGTTAGTTCCTCTGAATCCAACTTAATGAATCAAAGTTTATCATGGAATTTTTGTCAGGAATGGAGGTGGTGCTTTAAGGGTGATGATTCCAGTGGTCCAAATATGGGTTAAACCCTTATTTATGTTAATACAAGAAAGATTAAATGTTCATTTGATGTATTGATAAGGTAATGTCATCGGGATTCAGTGATGGTATTAGGTGAACATGTTCATGTTAAATGTGAGATTAATTAGAAGAAGGCATTGCAGTTTTGTACGTTTTCCATCATCCATCTAAGTTGAGTGTTTAGAGTATGGTCAGTCGAAGAGGGACCAACTTTTTTCTTTTTTCTTAAGCAATATTATTTGTGAATAACCATTTTTTAGACATAATTAGTTAGAGGGGAGTTTAGTGTGTGTTGACCATGGAATTTCATTAAAATCCAGCTCGACCTAGCCAAATGAAGTTGATGGGGAATTGACTATTTGACCTACTCAAAATCATGACAGTTGAGTTGTTATAATTCTTAGGGTGTAATTTTTAGGAAATTATGAAAGTAGACGTACCATGACTGAAAATTGTCCCTTTTTATGTTAAAATATATGGTGATTTCCACCATTGTCATGATTTTTAAAGAGATGAGGATAGGAAGGTGTCTCTATCTAAACAGGGCCAAGTAATCACCTCTTTAGTGTTTTAATTTTAGAAAATAAGTGTTGGATCGGTTTTTTATGATTTATGTTCCGTATGATTAAGTAATTCATAAAGGTGTATTAGTTGTTTGGAAACAAAACATGACCATTTGAAAGAGAATTCATGACCACTGTAGGTTGGTTTTTTTTGTTTACCTCAGGCATCTCAGGGTTAAGAATTTCTAAGGTAGATGGGTTGTATTGAACATTTCTCTAAGAAGAGGTATAATTCCAAAGGAATTTTATTTTTCAAAATTTGGTATATGGGCCGCTCTTTAAACCAAGATTCAAAGCGTGATTATGATAGTTGGAACACTGAAATTGTTTTGGCTTGGTTAAAGGATCTAGGGGTTCCTTGGGTGTTCTATTGAGTTTCAGAAGTGTCAAACCCTTGGAAACTCAAAACCGGAGAAGGGTAACAAGAGCACTCAATTTTTCGAAAACTATGAGACCGTCTAGAAGAAATAGTGTGACTAGGTCTAGTGGATAAATAGGTTCCCCATAGTTTGGTCTAATCAAGAATGTGGGTCCACATAACTATGTAGTTTGTTGTAGTATATTGATAGTTAAAAATCACACAGTTTCGGTATGGTTTCCTAAAATATGCGCATAAACCATTCGATCCCCTTCAATGGTAGTATTGGAAGAACAATATGTTCATGATTTGGTGAACCATATGACCAAACAATGTGACCATGTTTTAAGGGTGAGTTTTCCATTTTCCCTTAATGATCTTTAAACCCCATATTCCTCTTTTCATTCTTATCCTCCAGTGAGTGAGTCGCTCTACATTTTGTGTGATCCTCCTCCCAAGCCTTTCCTAGGATTTGATCTGTCACCCTCATTTGAAGTCAGATTCAATAATTTTTTATCACATTGGATCCTCATTGGTAATATATTGATTTCTCTTGCTTCCTTTATATGTTTCCCCTTCTACTTATTTCACTATTTTGGCATGAGGCCACTTTCCCTATTTTTAGTGAGGATGTCTATTTCTTCGATTTCATTCAAACTATACTATAAAATTCATTAATATTGGAAAATTATATAATCCTAATAATAAGGTTGGTGGTCTATAGATATTTCCCTAATTTTCTATTGATATACAATATTTTTTGTTATGCTGCATTTTGATCTTTTTCATGCACCTCCCTAAATTAATTTCATCATATTTAATTGTTATATACACCTTGATATACCATGGAGGATCATTGTAATATAAATAGAGGATTCAAAACATGAGCATGGGAACCCCTTAGGAATTCGGTCTTGAATTGACCCTTTTAAATAAATTAATTAAAATCCTATAATGCCTTCTAAGCATTCATCTTTTATTACCAATGGAATTTACCTTGTAGGTAATTCCCCAATTGATGATAGCACCTCCATAGTGTCGTGATGAAACTTGTAATTATTTTCCCATAGTTGTTAGCCCTATAAAGTAATTATTTTGGGATAATTGAGTTATTCCCCTTGAATTTTCTACTTGTTTGAGTTAAATGAATTATTTATTAACAGTTTCATGTTTTATAATAAAACCCCTCGGTTGAGGTGTGTTGTCTTCTAAACTAATTTTTTTTATTAGTGGTTAAAATATTTCTTAGCCTTATTTAATTGATATTTTCATATGAAATTATTTTATAGTAATGTATGATACAATCTTAGTTCATGGCCACAGTTAATATTCTTTTGTGGATTGAATTAATTGACATTTCTTACCTTGTGACTATTTATTTCAAATACCAAGGACCTTATCAGGGGGTTGGAATGACTTGATTATAGATTACCAAGCCTTGATAAAAAGAATATATTATTTAAATTGAAAGGATTTTTCATGATGGTTGGAATTCTTAAATGTATGAAATTCATCAATTAGAATGACTTATAATGGGAGGCAAGGTTGTTTAAATATTAACCTGCTTTATGAAATGATTAATGTGAAATATAATGCCTTAATTTTATTTGGTATTAACTAATTAAATGAATAAGAGGAAATTTTTCATTAATATTATTATAAATATGATTATTCCTTTGATATAGGTTATGTAAAAATAGTCAGGGTTCTATTAGTAAAGTCGATTCAGGCCCACATACATTGGCTATTGAGTATGATGTCTCACACTGTTGACACTATGTTGAAAGTAGGCATTTCACAACAAATCTCTTGTTTGGGTGTTGGCATGGAGAAACACCCATCATCTTGAGTAATGATCATGACATATACCACTCATTATGAGATCTTGGGCATGTACTATTTTTGTTGAGATTTTAGGTTTTTTATACTGGTTATGGATGACTTGGTTACACCTAGGTCCATATAACACCTAGTATTCTAGGTATATGGCTACTTACCTTCACATGTAATTAGTCCATATAGGTGGATTCATCATATAACTAAATTGGGTGTGTGTGTGTGTGTGTTTTTGTGTCTATATATATATAATTAATATATATATATAGTTACAAATCTTATCATCATTCTTGAAAAGGACCGAAGTAGGTAGAGTCAGCTGTGTGTCCTATTAGAACCTGAGTCAACCTATATTTATTTATTCAGAACCATTGATTATTTATTTTTGTCAGGATAGTACTATACATTACATTGACAGAGTGGATTTAGCTATAGACATAGTCAGAGGTGGCCTACTATGATTTTATCACACACTCTTTAAGGGAATCCATTTCACTTGTGTACCCAAACAGATCTCATGTTCATAGTCACATGCATTATTTCTCATGATGTTATTCTTATAACTATGATAAAGGAGCACAGTACTGAGCTAGAGAACAAGATGATCAAGGATATCTCACTTAGTGATTTTAATTATTTTTGTAGCCATTTACTTCACTTTTTAATGTTTCATGTTGTATGTCTACTATTTCAGTTTATTTTTCATCGTCTAGACTTGCATTCATTATTGTATATGGGTTTCGACCTTTTATATTTAATTGATATTATTCTTCCTTTATTTTATCTTTTATTTTTTAATTTTTATGTGTTTTTATGTTATTTATTTTCTGATATACCATAATGCTACTATGATTATAAAAATATAGTTACCCCATTATTACCTCCTAAGATCATCGATGCTATTCGGTGGCCATTGGCATTTGGGGAGGCACACTTGATTCCATGTGACAATTGGCTCGGATACTATTTTCATGGTTAGTTGGGTTGAGACATTACACCTTTTATACTTTTATCCAAAACATTTCTTTATAAACATTGGTTGAACTAACATATTCTACTTCTATTATGCTCAATGTTATTAAAAATTGGTTATTACTATGGAAACTCACACAATAATCTCTAAATAAAAATTTTCATCTTGAAGTTCATTTTATGTCACTACAATCTCCAACCCAATAAACATTAGTATATGGAATACATTTACTATAAAAATTCATTTATATAAAAATCCAAAGGTAGATGTACCTTTTGAATATATTAAAATTATATTTTCTACCAAAATGTGAGATTCATTATAATTAATTTTCAATCTGGAACACATGGTGACAACATATATGATATAGAGCCTTAAAGCTATATGATTGAGAAAACATCCTATTACCTTTGTGAAATTTTCTAATTCACTTATTTCTTATATTCATCTTTAAACATTTTTATTCTAACTATAATAGGAGTAGAAACATATTTTGAATCTCCCATACCAAAATTTTGTATCAAATCCCCTTCATAATATTCTTGGGATATGAAAATGTATTTCCCATTTAGTTTCACTTCTAATCCCAAAAATAAAGTTAATTATCTAAGAATTGAAATGTCAATGTTTTTATTTATTTCTTCAGAAAACCCCATATAATAATTTTCACTATCTCTTTCAAAAATTATTTCATTAACATAACAAAAAAACAATGTGGAAAACTGAGTTTATATCCTTTACATACTTTTGTAAACAGTCACTTTATAAACTACATATTTTTCAAGAAACTAACATTTTTCAGTACTAGGCATGTGATGTTTTTTTAGCCAGTACAATTTATTCTTTACTTTAAAAAATGGGATTCATCTTCATCATGTAAGAACTAAAAATGTTTCTTAAAATAAAATTCTTCCTCGATTTCCCATTTAAATATGGATGAGTTTACATCCATCGGATAAAATCTAAAACAACAATGTTTATCCATTAATAATAACATTGTCATAGTTTCTCAGTCCACAATTGGGGTAATGGTTTCTTAAAAATAAAAACCTTCCATTGGTAAATATCATTTATAAACAATTAATCCATTTTTTGTGAAATATACCCATGTTTATTAAGATTATTTTTGAACACCTAGTTTGTCCCAATAACATTCTTCCTTGTTCGACTTGTAATAAGTTCCCATGTTTTCTATATGATATAACTCTCCATTAATATAATAAACATATTATGTATGTTCAAAATTTTCTAGAACATATTATAGTTCCACTTTTTAGATGAGTAATTTTTCATTTTATAATATCTATATTCCTCTAGTATAAACCAAATAATTTTTATTTATAATAATTATTTTAGTTTCAACATATATTTATAGGATACAAAAATTTCAGAGTTTTTCTTCCTACATCTCTTTCATCACCACACAATTCTTCTAAATCTTCAATCACCTATATTGGATCACTTTTATCTTCACTTTTGTATCCTCATCATAACTCTTTGATTTAACTTCCACATTTTTTTCGACAACCTTTTTTAAGGATGGTGAACTTTTAACACCTTTCACATCATAATAATATACTGAATTTTTGAAAATTTGGTCTGATATTTATAAATTATTCTATTGGTCGAATATCAAATGAAAATAACTTCCTCAAATTTTTCATCAAAATTTCCCAGAATTATATTTTTTATTTCTAGTAAACATGGAATTACAAAAACCTTGAAATAATTCACTGAATGTTCTATAATATACTACATATAATAGGATTTAATGATGGATTCTAGAATTAAAAAACATTTTTTAATAAATGTAAATTAATACTAAATGTTTCTATCTAGAAAAATATATAATGTTAATACTCAGCTAGAACAGTTATTCTAATTAATACTAAGCTTATGTTTTTCCATTATACTACTTCATTTTTTTGAGTTGTGTATAGAAAATTGTACTATTGTTTGACTCTATGATTCTTTTTATATGATTCAAAAGCATTTCATGTGTATTCAAATCCATTATCAGTTCAAAATTTCATTATATAAACACCCATATCTCTCCTGAAATCTCTTCTAAAAAACATGAACATTTCAAATAACCTCTAATTTATGCTTTATAATCATAATGTTGTCCATCTAAGTAAAATAATCAATAAAACTAATAATGTAAAAATACACTTTAGATGATTTATGTTGTATTGGTCCACAAAGATATGAATGTATAATCTAAAGAGGTCTAGTTGATTTAGTTTCAACTTTATTAAGGATTTACCAACCATACACACTTTCTGATATGTTGTAGAAACATTATCTTCCTTATTTTTAATGATGGAAAGTATCTAATAGCATCTACATTAGAATTTTTATTAATAATTTTCTTCCTAATATGCCCAACCTAGTGATGTGATAATTGTTATAATCTTCATCACTCAAATAATAGCAGTTACAAATTTCACCTTTCTGGATTAGATTTTTTTAGGTTTCTTTTTCTCATCCTAAAATTTTTACCATATTCAAAACTTTTGATTATACAAGTTTTATTAATAAATATAATTTATTTAATATCATTAGAAATATCACTCATAATATGTAAGTTATTTTTGAGACCATTGACTTATAAAATATCTGAATATTTTAGTATCTCATCTTCAATCTCAATAGTATATATTCCTCTAATTTTTAAAGAACTATAATTTTTCAAAATATTTTGTATCTCCAAAATTGTTTTCTATGTATTTTAATATATTTAAACAGAATTTCATAGGTGAGGAGAAAACCCTATCAAGATTCCATTCTCTTCCCCATTTTTCATTCTTTCAAATGTGTTTTGAAAACAAAGCCTAATTCAACAACTTTCATCATTCCATCCTCCTTATATTTTATGGAATATGAACTCATTCACTTGGGGTATATTAAAAATTATTCAATAATATTACCAGGAAGGTAACATCATCCACAAACTTCCTACAAATATCCAAACATATATTTCATTGAACATTTTCTAGTATCTTAAGATTTTGATTTTCCAAAATCATGCGACTTAGCTATGATACATAATTTTTATCTATTGTTACTCCCCTTAATTTCATACCTACTTCTAATTAGAGAAATGTTGTTCAAAAAAATTATAATATTTATGTCCATACATATCTCAAAACTAATAATATCCACTAAATATCAGTCTTCTGAAGAAATATAATATTTCCTTGTAATTTAAATGTTGACCTTCAAAACAACTTTAGTTTTTTCCTCCTATTTGGAGACTTTATTCTTAAAAATAGTTCTTTCAAAATTAATTTATGTGATATATTTCTCACATACCTTCTCAATCTATGATTTCCAACAATTTCTTTCAACACATGAAATGTTAGTAAAAATAGTAGGATCATTACATTTTATGGGAGAATATTTCAAATAATTGTTGGACTAATATTTCTATACACCATGAAATTATTCAACTTTTACTTATGTATAATTTCTGAAATTTTAATTCATCTTTTCTGAGTTACTTTGAACTTCATTATTTTTCAATTGGGTTTTAAAAAAATTATCATCCTAAAATATATGTTTCTTTGTGAGATCTTCCACTACCATTAACTATTATAAAACATTAAATTGTTGTTAAAAATATCTTCAATATACTCATATTCCTATTTAAGAATATCTCATTATCTATTAATATATTCTATACTTTCCATTTTATCCATTATTATTTTATTTTTTGTTTTTATGATGAAATGTTACATGTTCTTATATTATTTTATATTCTCTAAAAGATTATTGAACGCCTTATTCTTTTTCACTTGTTAATGAATAAATATTTTTATAAATTTTTTCAAATATAGTTGAAAATTTTTATGAATATTCATCTTCTAGATATTTTGTGTCATACGAGTCAGTATTTACTTTATTAGTTAACATTCATATTTTTTTTTGTTAAATAATAATTACCACCATGGTACTTGTTATATTTATTATATTTTTTCTTAAACATCATTTAAATGTGGTTTACATCATAATTATCTTCATATGCACTAAATTTCATCTCGGAAAATTCATAGTAAAATTCTTAGTTCCTCCACATCAAAACATTTGAGTGGAATTTTTCATCCATAATTTCCTCTATATAAATGATAGTTTTTTAAATATAATAGACCTGATATTCTCATTAATTTCATCATCATATTTACCTTCTAAATCTATATGATTATCATTCTCATAATCATGGTTTTGAAAATTTCTCATATCTTATAAGGAGATTTCATCATTTATATTATTTTTCAATGACGGATCTTTTTTTTCTCATAAGAAATAATAATGTTAGGAAATTAATGAACAAATAAATAATATTTGTATTCTAAAGTAGATATTTTGGAGTCAAACCTGTAAGGCATGTTTCTCATCAGGATCTTTATTATTATATATTTATAAAAGGAATCTTTAAAACCATAGATGTTCCACATTACTTCAATAACTTTAGTAAAGTATTCATCAATATTTTATTCATCTATTATTCAGATATCCTTGAAAATACTTTTCTAGATTTTCAAAATTTCTTCCTTCACATTGTTATTTACTTTGATGATACATTCAATCTTTTACCGAATTTTATTTTCTACATTAAGAGATATTACATTCATAAAAACAATTTTTGATATAGTAATTAGAAGATTACTTACAAATTTTCCATCAATCTAAATATTTCTCTTATCTACAAAAGTCATGGGAGAATGTTTCCTAATGCGTGTAAACCTAGTTGTTTCTACATCTAAAATATCATGTCCAAGTGATAGAATATATGGTATCATTCTATTTTTTTAACCATGATAATTGTTTTACATTGACTGCAGGAATACTATACTATTGATGGGATTTTATTTTCCATGATATGGATTCAACATAAAAACCTTACTCATATATCAACTGACATTCTTGATGATCAGTTAACCACTGCGACGGAAGGGGGTGAATTCGTGGTTGTATTTTTATAGATTCCCAACATTTGGAAACATAACCCCCAAAACGTGTTAGTGTTAATTTACATATCGAATTTATAACAATATTATAATAATGAAACTATATTAAAGTAAAAAAGGAACACATGATTTTCAAGTTTGGGACTTAATGTGAAAATCCACATATTTTCCATAGCCACTAACATAGGTCCATGGAAATTAACTATTGGAAATATGTGATTACAAAAATTAGGCCCCACTCATTTTAGATTCATTCTATCTCCTGATAGGAATGATTATTCTTACTCCATTTTTTTATAATTTATTTTTAAAAATCAGCCCATAAAAATGTATTAAACTTTATTGATCTACTTCTGAGAAATTCATCTACAAATTCAATTCAGTTCTTCAATCTAGTATTTTCAATCTATTGAAATCTGACTCTATCTAATAAAATTTTAAATGGTGTACATCATATAAATTTTTCTTCTTTTAGACCTGTGTTCCGTCCAATTTATAGAAAACATAAGGCCTCAAACTATACTAAAAAACATTGTCTGATTTCTTTGACTGGTTCTATAAAGTACACCTATGTCTAATAAATTTATTCAACTCGAAAATATTTTTTTAAGAAACTCAATTATAATAAAATTTATCCCTCATACAATCATTTTTTATCTCATAGCAGCAACAAGAATATAGTGCATTACACCCATTTATATAGGTTCTATAGAAAAGTAAACAATGGGAATGTCATTTAGTTTTCATGTTCACTATGATTCCAAAACCAAAATTCTCACACATTCGAATTTATCTTGTACACTTCTCTATCTATTATAGAACATTCCTTTATATGGATTAATTCTCCATAACTTCCAAAATTTCAATAAATATCATAAATCTTTATATGTTAAATAAATTCTTGAAATATTCCTCAATATTTCTTAAATATTGCTATGTTATAAACCAATTGAAAGAAACAAATAAAAATATACAGATATTTTCATACGATAATTTTTTTTTTAATATTTTATAGAATCACTCCATATTATGAGAATTTTTTTCCGAAGAAAAATTATCTATCCAGCCAAGGTTTTTAAATAATATTTCATCATCATTTCATTGACTAATATAATTCATAAGATAAATGTAATATGATGGATCGATATGTTTCTTTGTACATCCAATTTTTCAATGATAAAAAACTCTAATCCACCTGGATCAGTCTTCTTATAAACTATTATATAGTGATTTCAATAATTTTTGTTAAATGTTATCCAGTCAGATGAAGATGCAACTAGTTTTGTTTCCTTTGGTATTTCTCTTCCTTTTTTGACAACTTCGAACATTAGTCATCCCGTAACAAAACTGTAATCCTAAAAATTTATACAAACAATATATTCAAAAACTCATCAACCTCTATCTATTTCTCTTGACCCATTTATGTTTTAGAGTATTGTCTATCCAACTCTATATGAAGAATCTATCTATTACACCATCCTTAGTAAAGTATTAAAACATCTCATAAATTCCATTACACAAAATGTGTTTATAGTGAATCAAAGATTCTCCATCAGGTAACTCTCTTAAAAAATATTGTCTAATGGAGTTTCTAATGAATATTTTTATGATGTTATTCAGTACATTGATTTTTACAAAAAATATAATATTTATACTATCATCAACTCTTCCTACTAGAAGTATGTCCATAATTCTTGTCCAATGATGTATATTTTGAAAATTCAGTAGAATTTTTATGGAACACTTCTGCATTTCTCTTCACTTCACAAAATTTCATATGTTATCCATTTGATCAGAAACTTCACAATGATATATATTCTTATAAAACATTAATTTGAAATATCATCTATGCATACTCCTTCACTAGTATGTATGATTTCTTTGTATAAATTTTAGTGAATTTGAACAAGTATATTTCTTACAATATCTAATTTTGTTTGTGTATATATTTATATATTTAAAAATATTTTTGATTCTCTATATTATGTGTTTCATCCCTAGTCTGTCTTATTGCCTTAATCTGGAAATATTCATCTAGACGTTCAATATTCCTACACCTATTCAGTTTCACTTCTCTAACCCATGTATAAAATTCTACAAGGATTGTGAATTCTTCATGATGTTAGGAACATGAAAAAAATCATGTTATTATCTGAATTTTTTATTAATTTCATTAATAATATTTTGGAAGTAGTCAAACATTATATCTTTCTAAATTTTTTCTATTCCAAAAAATATAAAAAAATCCTTTTAATAACATTCAGTATTTTTTCACACCTATTATAAAAAATATTCATTAAAAAAAGATAATTTTGAAAAAAAATATATATATTTAAACATTAGAAAGTCTCTTTAAATTTAATTTAAATTTAAAATTAGATTAAATATTATTCTACATAACATTTAAGTATAATTATTCAGGTTATGTTAATCACATAAATTCAATTACCATTTAATATAGTTTGAAATACATGTGAGTTGAATATTAATAAATATTTATTCACCAGTTTGTTAATGTAATATTTATTTTTTTACTCGAAAAATAATATAAAGATCAGAATTTATATAAATTAATATTTCTTATTCAATGTTTGATATATAATAAAAGGGATTCAGAGGAAGAGTTATGGGTTAAGATGAAATGATATATTTTATCTAATATCATTAAAAATAATAGATAATTATGTATTTAATAAAATATATATAAATGTATTTAAGTTACTACATGTCATCGAATATAATAATAAAAACAATATCTAAAATAGGGTTTATATAGAGTTAAAAATCAGATAAGGTTCTTTGCACAATTATTAATTATCTAAACCTAAGTATATTTACTCTATTAAATCATTTTTAGTGGTAGATATTTTTGTGTGCGCAAAAATATTTCCTCTAGACAATTAACCATTACATTATAAGTTAATATTTGATATAGTATCCTCTAATTAATTTATATTTGGAAGACATGTGAATGATTTGACTATGACTATGATGTTCTTGATTGGGGTTAAGAAGATCAATACACCTTTGGGAGAATAGTTGAGAGACTTATGTTTGTGCAAGAGGTGTTCTCTTGAGGTTGGGGAGTATAATTTTCATTGAGGTATCGACATAAATCACATGTTGGGATTTGACTTGATTTTGGGTATGTACTATGTAGTATCTTATTGGGGCCCCATTAATTGTTACCGTAGGAGAGTGACTTTTATGTCTCATAATGGTGACTGATATGTTCATCATGGAGAGTGGTGTCACCACCCATCATAGTGGGGCCCATTTAGTGACTCCCCAAGCGTACCTCTAATAGGCCAGGGGCTGGTGACTTGCAGCTTGTAGGCATATCACTAACATGGGAGGAATTTCCAAAGTACATGTACACATGCACATATCTCCAATACCAAAAAATGAGGAAATGTAAAAATATAGAGCCACGAATGCATTCATACATCTATATCCCACAACCAGAGTACTATAGGAAGTAGAAAAAAGTACATAGGGCCAAATACTAGCCCACCACTTAGATTCTAAAACATGAGTCTAACATGAAAGTAAATTGCTTGTGATTCTATCTGAAATCTGCAAGAATACACCTCAGTCGGTCTGGTATCACTAAGAATCGTTTGGTCTGGGTCCACCTAGGACTCTTTCAAATGGCTGATCATCTGCACAAGACATGAGACATGCAGGAAAAGATCATGTTGGGGTGAGTATAACATTACTCAGTTTGAAACCCTGAAACCAAAAAAGAAAACAAAAAGGAAATACAGTCGTCTCTACACTGGTATATTTCTGCAACACATATAAAAAATTTCTAGATATACCCAACAAAGGCAGAAATTCTAGAGGTAAGTCACAACTATAATATATCATCCCTAGAATTATCGCTAAAAGGATCCACAAAGCACTCATCTAGTATAAAACACTCTTGATTCTAATAGCACTAATGATGTCCATCCAAGTAGTACATCTCATTGGTTCTCATAAAGAGAAGAACACACTTGATAGTCGATGGAGAATATGATACCCAAATGAGGATCACTTCCAAGGTCATGGGTTTATACCAAAAACTGAATCAAGATTTACCCGCTATGTAGAGGATCGATGCCTTCATAGTGTTTTTTAAGATGATACTAAGAACTCCACCTAGGGAATAAAGATGAATAGAGGATCTCACTCCAAACATCTCTGATGGATTCCAATTACTCTATCCAAGAAGTCAAGATGAAGGAATTATAGTCCTAGGAGTATGAAATTATTCCATACCAACCCTCATAAAAAGGATATGGGGAATGAACCCAAAAAAACTTTTCCAAGTCACTAAGGAAACGATCTCCAGTCCATGTATAAAATAATACATGGCATGTAGTAGGGGTCACACGTTGTGTCCCTTATCCTCATGTCCTGCTCGTGTAAGCAATCATATCTCAAGTCGTTTCTGTGTATTACTACACAATGTGCATACTACCAGTGTAGTCTACCCATGTGTCAATATATGTCTCAAGTTCATGTACCTAGTCCAAGTCATGTCATGTGGGGGAGTACTCACCATGTAGGAAACTCGTGTACTCCACCCTGTGTCCATGTATTCTCTGAAGTACACATTGGGTAACTATAGAGGTACCGAATACTGTGTGTGCTGGGCCACATGCCATGTGATATTTGATTCCCTATGGAAACCCTAACCACCACTAAGAGGTCCCCACATAACATGTAATCCCAGATTACATGTTGTGTGGTTTTTGATTTTGCAGATTCATATGTTCTTCTCCCACATACATCCTCTACTTCCGGCCTTTGATCCGGTGATTGTTTTTCAAAAAATGAAGATCAAACCTCATCCCATACTTTCTGTTAATAAAAAATGAGTTCCTCCACCATATATTATCAGAAAATGGATCAAATTTTCATACTTCATTGTGCACTTAAGAGAACTAAAAAATGAAAATTTGGGTATACTCCATCATCTGAATCACTCTATCTTTATCATCACACCTATTTTGTATCATTATGATCCAGGATCTTAGATATTGGATCACTAGGACAAGAAATGAGTGTGCAATGATCAATCGATTAGGATAATTTGAGATGAGGTCAAAACAAATAAAGCATTCATAGAATGATTAATTAGCAAGAGAAAATCTCAAGAACAGATTAGAGGAATTAACCCCAATCAATATTTGTGTTGATCTCAATCCATTTAAATTAGAACAATAATCAAAGTAATCATAATCACAAAGATAATCTCCCTTCAAAACCCCACATATATACTTTACCCATCATATGATTGAACTGCGGATCAATCTATTTATTTATTAGTCTATGTTCATTAAAGAAATCAATAAAGGGGAATAAATACAATGAAAACACACACAAAACCTCAATTTGGATTGATAGATGATTAATAATGAAGCAAAATCACGTTCAATGGTGATATGCTTCGAATTCGAGGTGTGTTGATCACCAATCCATGATCTCATCATCATTCACCTCATAAAAACCTACCAACGTTCTCTAAACAAATATCTAATGGCTCCAGGGATATGTGGATAACCCTGTTATTTTTCATTAGATAACTATTTAATGACATAACAATCATTGTGTCAAAAAATGAATTAGAATAATTCATTTAATTAGTTTATTCATTTATACTCCAGTAATGAATTTTCTATAAATGAACTTCACTAACTAATGTTAAGTCATCAAAAGGGTAAACCTTGCATTATGATCTCAAAGATTCCCTCATATTTATAGTCTGAGCATCAATTTCTATGTTATTCCACTTTTTCATGAAACTTCATGCGTGTGCTATTAAATATATTTAATATATATCAAAAATTTAGTCAGGCACAATGGACCTTAGAATCACACATTGTCTTAGTGCCTTGTCTTCAAAATAATCCCTATAATATCCAAAAAATAATAAAGAGAAAATCTGAGACATTAAATTCTCCTCACATTGGGGCTTTACATCCCAAAAAATCCAAATAAAGGGCTACTCAAAAAAATGTGGGTGTTGAGCATGAATCTGAGTCTCCCTCTCCCATGTGTTGTCCTAGAGATTTTAAGGCAACCATCGAACATACACTAAAGGAATCGATCACCCGCAAAGGATCCTCTCATACTAATACTTGATCTCTACTCGGTACTCAACACAGGTTTCACCATCCTTGATGTCCAACTCTTCTTAGTCAATAACGTGTGATGGGTCATGCACGTACCCCTCAACTAAGACACATTGAAGGCATCATGTACACGATAAAACTTTGGAGGTAGAGATAATCGATACAACACCTTGCCAACTCTGTGTAGTATCTAGAACTAGTCGATAAACCTCTGAGATAGCTTTCCACCCTATCCAAACCTCTGTAATCCACGTCAAGGTAAAACCTGTAAGAACACATGTTCTCTTTCCTCAAACTACATAGTCCTCAATCAACTATCAGTAGAAGACTTATGATGGATCTATGTAGTCTTCATACACTTCGGGATGATCTGAAAATTTTCTATTATATATCGCACAAACTATAGTCCCATGATTTTTGACTCTCCTAGGTAAATCTAAAAATGTGGCGACCTATAAGGTTTTCATATGAAGCCTCTAATGGTGTCATACAATGGTGGAATGAAAACTTTTATTGTATGAAAACTCCACTAGTGGCAGGTGATCTTACATACTACAACCAATGTCCAACTTGCAATCTCACAACACGTCCACCAGAACCTGAATGGTCCACTCCTTCCAACCATCATTTTGTGGGTGAAACACTATCCTTAAGCATAACTAGATCTCAAACACCTTCTATAATCCCTTCCAAAATGGATAACTGCGAAAAGGAAAACTTCTATGATACCTCATTCAGTAGCTGTGAAGAAAATATTATACTAAGAGAATATTCTACCACATTCACCTTCCCATGAGTAGAGAAAATTTTGAATCCATAATCCTGGAGGAACTCTAGACATTGCCTCTATATCAAGATGAGATCCTTATGAGAGAATATATACATGAGACTCTTTTGATTGGAGTATATAATAAACTACATTCCCATCAGGTAGTGCCTCCACATCATCAAATTGAATACTACCACTACTAGCTCAAGATATTGGATAGTGTAGTTCTACACATGTAGTATTAACTAATTTGAACCATAGGCAATCACTGGTTTCCTCTACATTATGAAACAAAAATTCCCCATTCCGGATGCGTCACAAAACACTACATACTAGACACCCTCCTCTAGAAATATCAAGATGGGAGCGCTCTTAAAACATTGCCTCAACTTTTGAAAAGCATGCTAGAACCACTTTCTTCGTATGAACAACTCCCCCTTTCAAGTCAAATCTATCATGAGTGCTGATATCCTTAATAAATCAGGTGTGAATATATGATTATATCCTTCTAACCCATGGAAGCTCCACACTTTCGTCACACTCATAGGTGGCTCCCAAGCTAACACTGCTTGGAGCTCGACCAAGTCCAATGCCACTCCATATACTGAGATAATGTTACCAAGAAAGTAGACCACCTTAATCCAAAACATTCACTTTAAGAGATTTCTGTAAATATGGTTTCCCTAAATTACATCAATAAGAATCCCCAAGTATATCACATGTTCATCCTCATATTTTGAGTACGCAAGGATATCATTGATGAAGACTATCGTGAAATTTTATAAGTAAGACTGAATGTTGTGATTCATGAGTCCCATGAAAATTTTTGGGGTAGTCATCACACCAATGGGCATAAACATGAACTCATTGTGACCGTAGAGACATAAGAATTTCATATTCGGTATATCCACATCTCGTACTCGCAGTTGGTGATAGACTAACCTGAGTTAAACCTTCGAAAACCATCATTACCTTATCAACTGATCTAATAGGTCATAAATACATGGTAGATGATACATTTTCTTCATGTTCACCTAGTTTAAGTTCCAATAGTCCACACTCAACCACAAGCTCTCATCTTCCTTCTTGGAAAACAAAACTACGGCTTCCCAAGGTGAAACACTAGGTCGAACAAAGCCCTTCCCCTATCAGTTGTACAATTGAACCCTCAGCTTGAGAAGCTCTATGAAACCCATCTGATATGCTGGAGTAAATATTGGTGCTGACCCAGGGTGAAGATAAATTTAGAAGTCTATCTCTTGGTGGGGAGGTAATCCTGGAACATTTTTGAAGAAGACGTCTTCATACCACACCACCACTGCAAGAAACTAGAAACTCATAACATCCACTGCACCAATGGTTATGCTATCCAACTAATGAGTAATCGACTGCACTCTTATATGCATGATTCCATCCTACATTGTATAAGTTTATTTTTCACTAAAAATTGATAACCATGTTCCATCACTATGGACACACCACACCCTTCACCTAAAGTAGTCTATATGGGCATGAACTGTAGATAACCAATCCATACCAATAATGAAGTCATAATTCCAAACACTAGTACAAAGAGATTCTAATAGATACTCTCACCTCTTAGAGGCAGGTCAAACTATCATCACAAGTACGTGATCACGATGTCTTATCCTGTAGGAGACTCCAAACGTAAGGGTCGAGTCAAAGGTTCCACCAAAATCTATTTGTCTCGCACAAGGTATGTGGAAATAAATGAATTAAGATAACCTGTGTTTATCAATACTGTAACTAAGGTAGAAAAATCATAGATCATACCTTGAACCATTTTTGGAGCCTCTGGGTCATTTTCTTTGACTGTCTGTAGTTGTCCCCACCCCTGTCCTCCTACTCCCTAAGCCTAACATGGACCACCTAGGGGTGGCAGTTGTAACACATAAAAGCATGGACCACCTCATGATGCTCTACCATATCCTCTACCACATCTTCCATCATGGGAACTCGCATTCCCCTACCACTGCCTCTGCCTTAGTTTCCCATACAAGGTTCTTTTTTGGTCTATATGGTGGGTTGGACAATCTCGGGCTAGAATCCACTAACCATTACATGAGTAGCACCACCTCCCACTGAGCTATATGGACCCACTATGTGATCCCTAAACTATATAACCTTTTTCCCAGTACCTCCTCTGTAATTTATCCCATTTCCAGGTCCTTCGGACGGATGTTGGCTCACTAATACCAAGGTCTCCACTCCTAATTTCCCACTATTTACTACCACGTATTGTATCTACTCAGCAAAGAAAACTCTCAACCACCAAATCTCACTCTAACAACCCAGCATAGGTAGGAATTCACATAGGTATAAAAATGGCTCAGATGTCTCTATGTAGACCTTAGTTGATGATATGATCCATTAAAACTTATATCAAATGATAGCCATCGAGTACCTGGAGAGTTTGGTAGACCACTATGAATACTTAGGTACTGTCATGCTACCCTTTTGGAGCTATAAAATCATTGAAATACATACATCCCTTATCTTAGCTGCTGATAACTTCTCTATAAAAAGGTTCTCAAACTCTATCCATGAATGAGTAACCTCAACATAATATTGGGTATCCAAAAACACCATCGCCATGTTGATCCATAGGGAAGGCTCACTACTAGGACTGCCATCTCATATACTAGTGTCTTGACCAAGAAAAAAACATGGGTCGCCACGTTAATCTAGTCTTTAGCCGCCTGTGGGTCGGGCTCACCTTGGAAATTGATGGGTCTTTATCTTTGAAACTCTTTAAGAGTTATCGTCCTACTCACCTCATCTGCTGGTACTACATTTCCATGTTATACTCTACAGGTTGTGGTATGGATGGTTCACCTTGGAAGGTAAAATCTCAGAAACTAGTCCATGTATCAATGGCTCATCATTAAGGGGATAATCCTCATGATAATAAACTGAATCCTATATTTCATACATAATAGAGAAATCCTGAAACAAAAAATATGTATCACGATCAATGAGTGTTTCTATAGAGTGGAATTAATAAGTACATGGAACCAAAACCCATTCATATGTGACTCGTGTACATATTTTTTCCCTGAAACCACTGTTCTCATGTACCAAGTAAAAAATTAGGTGATCAGAGTCTTGGTGTATGTTTATGTCAGCTGCTTCACCAAAACTGCAGTCCCTAGCATAAAATACAAACTCAAAACACATAACACTATTTCTCCAGACCAATATCACAGACTCTTGATCCTATTGTAGAACTAAATCTTATGATTCCACTTTATCATGACCTTTACTAATGGTTCCAATTTCATGACTCCCCAAGCCCGACTTCAATAGGACAGGGGATGGTGACTAGAACCAAGTAAGCATGCCACTACAATGGGAGGAATTTCGTATGTACCTTTACACAAGTACACATCTCCAAGCCTGTAAAATGATGAAATATAAAAACAATTGAACAAAAAATGAATTCATATGTATATATCCCACAACCAAAGTATTATAATAAGTAAAGAAAGTAAACATTCCCAAATACTAGCCTGCCACAAAGAGTCTAAAACACAAGTACAACCTAAATATAAAGTACTAGGACTGTTGTAAGAAAGACGTAGGAACACACCTCAGTATGTTTGGCATCACTAAGCATCATTTTTTCATGGTGTACCTAAGACTCTATCAAATGGTTGATTTTATACACAAGTCACGAAGACCAAATAGTTCTTAGTAAGCACTCATCTCAGAGAACACACTTCTATGTCTAATAGCGCTTATGACATCCATCCAAGAGGTACTGCTCATCGAGTCTCGTCCTAATAATAACTTGTTGATAGTCTGAAGAGAATAAAATATATAGATTAGGATCACTACAAAGGCCATGGGGTGAATCGAAAAAATTAATATGGATTGAACCTTTATGTAGAGGATGGATTTTCACGTAGTTTTGGTTACAATGATATCAATAAATCCACCTATGGTACAAAGATAAATAGAGGATCTCACTCTTGACCTCTTGGAGGGATTCCAAAAAATCTATCAAAGAAGTATTACTGAATGCATCATAGTCCAAGGAGTATGAAATGATTCTATACTATACCTCAAGGAAAGGAATAGGGAAAAACCCTAACCAAACTTATCAAGTCACTGAGGAAAATATATCTAAGACATGTATAAAAGAGTACACATCATGTAGTAGGGGTCAAACACCATGTCCATTAACCCTGGGTGTTTCTCATGTAAGCAGTCGTGTCTCATGTTATGTTTGTTTAGTACTAAATGATGTATAGGATGCTCATGTATTCTACCCATGTGTTAGTACACAGCTCCATCCTGTGTATGTGAGATCATGTAGCAGTACACATCTTAGCCTGTGTAATTGGTCCAAGCCATGTTGTGTGGGGGAGTTCACACCATCTAGTCCACCGAGTTTCTGTGTATTCACTTAAGTACACAAAGATTATTTAGAGAGGGACCACACATTGTGTAGGTTGTTCCACATGTCGTGTGATGTTTAACTCCCCCCAAAAACACTATATTCCACTCCAAAGGCCCCAAAATCCATGTAATATAAGAATACATACTATGTGGTTCATGATATTCAAGAATCACAAAAACATATCATGTGTGCCTCCTCCACTACCGACCTTTGATTCTGTTATCATTTTACCACAAAATCTAACATCCAGGATCTTCCAATCCTTTCTATTGTCCAAAAATGTATTCTATCCCCAAATATTCTCTAAAAATGGATCAAATTGTTATTATTCATTGTGAATTTATGGAGACTAATGGACATTAATTCAAGTATAATCCATCTTCTAAATCAATATGTATCCGTTGTTTCACCTCCATTGTGTTTTTAGGATCCCATATCTTCAATATAAAATCATTTCACAAAGAAAAATGTGCACAAAAATTGATCTATTGGGATAAGTCAAGCCATAGGATAATTGAAGAATGCCCATGATGAACGATGAATTGGGAGACAAAAGAACAAGAACATATTAGAGGAATGAACCTCAATCAATGTTCATGTTGATAATGATCTATTACTGTTAGAATGAAAATCGAAGTAATAAGAGTTATAAAGATAATCTCTCATCAAACCCCTGCAAATATACCGATCCCATAAGACGATCGATTCATGGATCAATGAGTTTGTTGATTGGTCCCCGTTCATCATTTATATCAATAATGAATAATTAATCCAATAAAAACACCTGACCTACATTGATTTGGATCAATCAATGATAAAGAATGAAGATTTGTAACTTTTGTTGGTGAGATCATTCGAATACGAGGATCATCAATCACCATTTCATTATCTTGTCGTTGTTCACCTGAGAGAATCCCTCTAACTTTCTCTAAATATATATCCAATGGATATAGGGTTATGTGAATAACCCTATGATTTTTCCATAAAAATATATTTATAAACATAATAATTGATTCGTCAATAAAATGAATTAATGAAAATTCAATTATTCTATTGATTTCCATGACCATTAAGACTTTTCTGCAAAGGAACCATGTTGACTAATGTTAAGTCATTCCTAGGGTTAAACTCACATTATGAAATCAATGATTCTCTTATATTTCTGATCCTAGAATCTTTTTATAAGTTATTCCAATTTTTCTGAGAAAACTTGTGACATGCTATTTAATATATTTAATGTATTTCAATAATTTATTCTGGGTACACTAGGCTCAGAATCGCATGTCGTCTTAGTGACTGGTCTTGAAAAAAAATCCATATAATATTGAAATATAATACATATAAAATATGATACATTACAAGTGGGATATCCAAGAAGATTGTGCAGGGCCAGTTCTTCAGACAGTAGGGGAGCTTACCAACTGAATTGTAATAACATGTTTGGATAATGGGGTGTGTAAAAAATTATGTCTTTCCAGCATTAGTTGAAGAGTTTCATGATGTGTTTCCTAATAAATTATCAGGGATGCCACCTAAGAGAGGTTTGGAATTTACAATTGATCTAACGCTTGAATCTGAGATAGTTTCTATTTCACCACGCCAAATTGAAACAAAAGAGATTCCAAAGACTAAAACTTGGTTGGATGGGTTTATGGATAAGGTATTCATCTATCTGATTGTGTGACCTTAGGGTTCTCCATTTTTTTACTAAGAAGGATGATGGGGCATATTACTTGTGTACTGATTGTTGAATGTTAAACTAGATGAAAGTAATGAACCGTTATCCTCTTCAATGTATTGATGATCTCTTTAACCATTTAAGAGTAGATGGTGTGTTATACAATATTGACTTGAAATCAAGGTATTGTTAGTTGAGTGTTCGACCTTCTAATATACCTTGAACATATTTTAGATGTAGGTATGGAAATTATGAGTTCATTGTGATTCTATTCAGGATAATAAATGCACCAAAACTATTTATGGTATTGATGAACTGAATATTACAACCATACCTAGATCAATTTTTGGTTGATATTGTGGATGAAATTTTAGTATACTCCCAGACTCATGATGATTTTGCCCAATATCTTGACATCATCTTGAGTACACCGAGATATATTTTTTATATACCAAGCTATCTATGTATCAATTTTTGGATCGACAGGGTATATTTCTTGGGTCACATCATCTTGGAAGAAGGTATGCTTGTGGACCTAGAGAATTATTAAGTAGTGGTTTCCTGGGAGCATCCCAAGAATGTATTTGATATCTTCTATTTTCTGGGATTTGAAGGATATTATCAGAGGTTCACACAGGAATATTCTTTCATAGAAGAAACTATTTTGGGAATGACCAAGGAGGGGTAAAGATTTAATCGTCTATAGTTTTTTAGAATAATTTATAGGAGTTTAAGAATTTGTTGACAACGTCCCCAATCTTGGTCATACCCAATCCAGGGGAGGAGTAAACTGTATTTTCTAATGTATCTAGGATCAAACATGGATAAATTTTGATGCATAGAAATATAGTTGTGGAGTATGAGTCATGGAATTTGAGGCAGTATGAATGTAATTACCCAACACAAACTATCGATTTAGCTTTTGTGGTTCATGATTTAATTTGTTGGTAGAATTATCTATACAGAAAAATTTATAATATGTATGAAAATCACCAGAGCTTATAGCTTACCTTTTTAAAATGATATTTTAATCTATAGAATCATATATGAGTTTAGTAAATTATATCTTTTCAATTTGAGCCAGTATATATGCCTGGGGGGAAGAATTGTTGTTGATGCTTTGAGCAACCAAATTCAAAATTAGGTAGTTCATTTGTCTAGTTCAATGTGGGGGATGATAAATCTAGTAGCTGAGATCCATGATGTATTTCGGGAGGGCTAGGAGAAGATGACCCTCATATTAGTATCAGTGGTGTACAAACATTTTTTCTTGATCAGGGACAGGAAGTGTCTGGATCTGGAATGTTTTTCCTTGAAAAAATGCCTTGAAGGTGGGGATTCACCTTCAGATTGGACAATAGATAAGGATGAGACCATCTATATGAGGTCCTTTTTAGTTGTTCCTATGTGTATCTGTCAGGGGTTGATTCATGAGTTTCATGCTTTGATGTGGGTTCCATGTCTAGGATTGACTAAAATGTGTTGTAAACTGCATCAATAGTACTAGTGTCTAGGAACAGAAAAAGAGATTGTAGGGTTTGTGACACGATGCTACACTAGTCAATAGTTGATGGTTTAGCATCAATGATCCATTATTTTTCTATAGACATTTCCCATTATATAATGGAAGTGGGATAACATTATATTAGACTTCGTAGTGGGTCTCATGAGGATGAATCAATATAATGATTCTATTTGGGTAATTGTGGACCGATTGACAATGTCACCATTTATTTTTCTATCTATGAGACATTTGAAGTGGATTAGTTGGGAGACTTGTATGTTCAAGAGATAGTACATTTTAATGGGGTGCAATAGAATATATTTTTAGACTATGAATCACTCATTACATCATGATTCTACCAGGGCTTACCGATAGCATTGGGTTTGCAGGTGTTTCTGATTATGGATTTCCGCCCACAGAAAGATGGGATGTTTGAACGTACTATTTAGGTACTTGAGGATATGCTAATATCATGTTTTCTTGACTTTGGTTGGTATTAGGAGAAATACATACCACTCATTGAGTTCCCCAATGAAAATAGTTGTCTGATAACTATTCAGATGGAACCACATGTGGATCCTTAAGGTATGCCATGGAAATAACCGCTTTATTGGATATAGGTAGGGGATTTAGAGTTAATGGGACTGAGTCTCATGCAGGATACGTTAGAGTTGGTATAGTTTATTCAAAAAATTATGGCTATAACATAGAGTATACATAAGCCATATTTTGATAGATGTTAATGATCCTTTGAGTTTACGATGGGTGATGGTGTATTCCTTTGGGTGTTTCCAAGATTGAGTTATAATAGTATTCAAAGGAAGGAAAAGTAGGAACCCATATTTTTTTTATAATTACCAAGATTATGGAGATTATCAGGATAGTGTAATACCAATTTTCTCTACCATATAGGTTTAGTGTTATGGAATATGTTTTTCATGTGTCATAGCTATGACGATATAACCCTGATCCTTCTCATTTGATCAATATTGATGAAGTTGATCTTGAGTCCAATGCGTCCATTGAGGAGAACTAATACATGTTATGGATCATAGTGAGAATGTGTTGAGTGAAAATATGATGATGATAGTTCATGTATTTTGTTAACATGAACATTTCCAAGATGAAAATGTGAGAGAAAAGTAGATATGTCGGTGTAGTGTCCCAATCCTTTTACATATGTATCTTAGAGATTCTTGGGAGTACAACTCGAGGATGAGTGGTAATAATGTAGGGTTATTTTAAGATCTCTTTACATTTCCATGTACATCCATTTTGAGTTTTCACTTTTTTATGGTTGGAAAGGGATAGATTTTGATTTGGAATTCATGGAGGTGGTCAGATACTTTAAATATATATTTTTTTTTTGAAATACAGTATGTTGAAAATTTTCACACCGTATAATATGACTACATATTGTGTAATATATCATTGATATAAAATCACCATAGGAAAGGGGTTTTTTGGAATAAACCATTAAAATAAATTACACGACATGTAATGGAATTACACATCATGTAATTTATATAGCATAAAATTGGGATTCATGGAGTTCATTTTCGTTTCATTTCTTCATGTACCCATCCACTGCATGACCCTAGGGCATGAATCATAATTTTTAGAGCAATTTACTTATTACTGATTGTTTCTGATTGGTGTTTGGTTCCTGTTAATACATGTTTCATTGGATTCCATCTATTCCCCATTCATATGATGAGGAGGTGGAACCTTTTGACCATTTCAGGTTTTAGGGGTCGAACTAAATCCTACATTTTGGTATAGATATCTTCTGGCTTTGTTAATTTGAAAATATTACATCAATTAAGGATTTTTTTTTGGTGATATTTCATCAATAATTTTGAGGTATTTGGACTATTTTTAAATTCTCATAGACATGGTTGAAATTTCATGTATGTAATTGTGAAATTGAAATCACCACATTGGTCAATTAAATTATAAATTGAATTGATTAATTGAATTTCCATGTGATAATGAAATGGGTTAAACATGGAGAAATTGTTATTCAAATTTGTAAATATTTTGATAATGAATATTGGTTGAGATCATGATTAAGGAATTGATGAATCTTGGGGATATACAATTGAGAATAATGGGAATTGTAAAATGGTTTAATAATGAAATTGTGAAATGGATAGCCACCCATGTGGTGTGATAATATATTTAATGCATTGAATTTTAATTTTCCCTTACTAGATAAATTGAAATTCATAATGTTCTATCCACCCATGGGGTGTGATGATATGATTGAAATGAGTTGTGATACAAGGAATTATGATCCAAATACCCATGGGGTGCTAGAATGCCGCTTTCAGCCACCAATATATTTATGTATTTATACAAGATCCTTATGTTATGGGTCATGGACTCTTATTCCAAATACTTATACGGTTCTAGACTACCACTCTAGGACCCCATCACATGAATGTGAAGTTGAATTGAAATGATAAATGAAAACCATGAGATGTGGTTTTTTATATCTATTAAGGATGGTTCAGACTTTGGCATGGGGTGAAGTACTTATTGTCACGAACCAACCTGGGTCGACCCGGAACCAGTCACCCGAGACAGTCCACGACATGGCCCGAGGGGCATTCCCGATCCTCTCGGGTTGGCGACAAGCACTGAGGAATCAACAGAGAGCAAGTCAGAATGATTTCTCCCGATAAAAAAAGGAATCATAAAAAAAATAGAACAACGCAAGATAGATCAACGATGGGAAAGGAAAAGCACGTCCAATAATAACAAACTAACCTGACCACAACCAAAACTCCTCGCGACCCCGAGAGTCACTCAGCAAACAACAACCAACTCTCACCCCCAGCGAGCAAGCTCGATTCAAATCGGAAACAGAAACTAAAAACAAGAAAACACTATAGGCGTGATAATTAAATCTCAGTAGGCGTGCCCAAAAAACTATTTCCAAAGAACTACCTTTTAATAAATAATTCACTAATTCCAGGTTTGAACTAAATTATATAAAATATCAGTTTCCAAACACACTTTCATTTATAAAACAAGTAACAGTCCATTTCCCTTTTTAATTTAAAATCAAGTTCAATGTTTGAAAGGAACAGGTGCATTACATTTTAAAACATTTTTTTCCGAATAGTATAGAAATCCAAATTTTAGTTGTTAGTTAAAAGTAAAACCACACACAACACACAACACACACTAAGGGAAATGGAAAATGTGGCACACAGGGGCCTACAACCGAACTAGACCTATCAATCGTCTTCCACATACAAATAAACGCTAAAGAAAACATGGGTCAAAACTAGGAGCTCCTGAACAATCTAGAACGTACTATACATTTGACTCATCCCGAAGGCATGCCTACTCTTGATGACGTCATAACGCCCTAACGCCCGGTGTTGCCCTACATGGCCTAACTGAGGGGCCGAATCCCCTAGCAGAGTATAATCCGTACTATGGGCCACTAGCCAGTGCGTAATCTAAACTAGTGCAGCAATAATTCTCAGAAGATTAACTTAATATGCTAGGTTCTCATGTCAACACATATAATAAACAGGAAAGGGGTGAGTCAACAAATCAAATCAAGAATTCTAAGCATCACACACAAATCATATAGTCAATGTAAACCAAATATCACCCCTGAGTCACCTTAAATAGTGTTTTCCAAAATAATTTATTTTATTAAAGTGCCAAACGGGCCTTCTCTAATTTTAAAGAAATTCCTCATTTCTAAAGAGAACCAAAACACTTGTTCATGCTTCAAAATAAATCATATCATTTATCAATAAACCAAACTACATTTTAAATTCCATGAATTATGTTTGAAGGACAAATGGGAATTCTTTCACTACTATATATCCGTTCATCAAGAAAATATTTCATGTGTCGTGTATAAAATAAAGGCTCTTTTTACACCAAATAACCATTTAAAAATTAATTATCTTTTATTTTTTCCCATCTATTAAAATTAATAAAATATCAAGCAATTAATAAATTCTAAATTTAAAGGCGAGTGCAGTGGGGGACCTACCTCGACTCACAAAACAGTCACGATGATGCGACACTCCTCGCACGGGCGTGTAAGCACACACAAGTTGACGATCATAGGGCCATGGAAAAACATTTTCAATGCAATGCAACTATAAAGATAAATAAAATACATGAACATAGACTTAAAACAATCCAAACGAAAAAACAGCTCAAATGAACAACCTCGACATGTTTTCAAAACACAGTTCACTCAATCTGCACTATTTAATAACCCGCTTTTTTATAATTAAACGTGCACTCGTAACACACCGTATCAGAACGTGTAGCACTTCCATAGGTGAAATGATAGAAAACATAATTTAATAAAACTGTTAAATAGTACAAAACTGGCTTCCATAAAAATGTACCCTAGTTCCCATGAGAAGGCTACAAAATATTAAATTTAAACCAAGTTTATTTAAAAGAAATTAAACTTCTCACAAACCAAACATCCCAAAAAACCATTTTGAAAACATTTCCCTAAAACAACCCAAAACATTGACATATCCTTAATCAAAAAATCATTTCTAACCAGAAAACACACCGATCGTTCTAAAAAGATACCATTCACGCCACAAAAAAGAGACTAAAGAACACACTAATAAACTTATAAGCATAGTAGATTAATCACTCAAACAAAAAATTCACCCAAAGAATTGTTTCTTGATAGAACAACTTACATCAGGTGTCGATAACTCCCAAAACTTGCAGCCAAACTCCAATCGCACCAAAAACGCACCACAAGGAAACCAAATTGTACCCTAAAACAAGAATTTGAATTAAAACAAATCAAAATTAAACACTAAAAGAACCTCATACCTGCTGAAAGCCCAAAAACTCAAAGGATAAGAGGAGAGACCTTCTCAGAGGTCTTGCACTGGTGGTCGCGGGTCATGGATGGAGGTCGCTGGTCATGTCCACAGGCAGAATGCTAGAAGAAGGCCACATTGGAAGGGAGAGGACGGAACGTAGGGTGGCTGGCCAGGAGGAAAAATGGTCGTGCCGATTATGAGGAAACAAGGGTGCAGTGAGGTAGTGTTTGTCGGACGGAGACCAGTCGGCTGGGAAGCCAGTGCGACCAAGAGAGGGAGAAATGAGAGGACCAATCGGGAGGTAAAAGGTCTCCAAACAGGGAGGCCGAGGGGGGGGGGTTGTTGCAGGAAGTAGGAGGTCGGTGATGGCCGGCCGGGGCGTGCGCTAAAGGAAGCATAGACAGGGAGGTGGAGGTCGGCTGGAGGTCGAGCAGGCCAGTGGAGGTCGGCTAGTGATTGAGCGGGTGGGTGGAGGCATGGTGCGGCAGAGGGAAAGCACCAGGTAGGTGGAGCTTCTTGGATGGGTAAGGTCGCGATGATCATGGTGCGCCAGAGTTGGACGTGCACCAGGTCGGGGTGCAAGCAGTGGCTTGAAAGAGAGGGTCGTGAGGGCTCCATAGCTTCTACGAGCGGCAGCTTGTTTGCGATGGGGAAGAAGTAGAGGGGGAGTGGGGGAAAGGGCACCACCGGGGTAATAGGTTAGGGTTACAAAAAAAATTCTTCTTTTTCTACATGAAATAATAATAATAATAATAATAATACAAATAAAAATAATAATAAATTTAAACTATAATAATAATAACACTAATAATAACCAAACTTCTTAATGAAAATAATAATTAATAAATTTTACAATAATGTCTATAATAATAATAATAACAACTACAACATAAAAAAAATAATGATATCAATAATAATATTAGTTATAATGATAATAATAATAATAAGGATAATAATAATTTTAATGATAATAATAATTGCAATAGAAAAATTCAGTAATAGTATTATTATCCTCCTCATTTTAATTTTACCTCATTTTTCTATACTTAGTCTTATTAATGGGATACTGCAACCTCGCAGACCACGCACAACTCAAGAGTTCTTGTGCGGACCGTGTGGTAGCTTTTGTCTGATCCAGAAGCAGTCGCACGAGTGTCCGGGCTGACCACACGGCCTTTGCTAATTGTGTGGTGCCTGCGCACTGGCTGGGATAATAATGATAATAATAACGATAATAATTTATCATTTGATTTTTAATAAAAATTATAAAATTATTATCAACAGTAAAATATTTACCCATTTTAATTTTTTCCAAAGACAGGTGGACCGTACAAATGCCTGGGCAGAGTCGCGCAGGGTTTTCAAAAAGTGCTCTGCCCGTGCACCCAGAGACATAAACTCCGAAACACACATTTTTTTGACATAACTCAAAAGTTTTTTCATCCGAGACTCAACCCGAACCCCAAAAAATATTAAAATTCAAAGAAAATTTTAAAATAAAATAAAAGATAGGTCAGGTGTGACAATTCTCTCCACCATAATGATTTCCACCCTTAGAAAGCCACTACAATATCTAGACCCAAAATAAAACTTCTTATGTGTCACTCACCCCCAAAAGTTTAAGCGCCTCCAGTTGATCACTCCAAATGAACACCGAACTCCCATGACATGCAACTTATCCTCAAAACATGAACATTTTTAACACCACCAAAATGAAACCCGAAACGAAACTCTGATACTGACACGGGGAGGCCCGAACAAACTCCCCACCATTAGGATCGGGCTAATAGTAAATTAATTTTGGTATAACTCTATGTGATCCACTGTGGGTCTCCCCACCATAAGAACTGATGATATTAAACAAACTTAAAAACTTTTCACATGGACTAGAAACCCCACCACAAGGGTAGGGGAGGGAAGGACCCATCCAATCGAACATCAAAACTACCATCACCGCTACCTCAATGACATAACACCCTTAGAAGAAAACAAACCATGCCACACTAAGGAAAAAAGGTTAAACCAAGTCCCTTTTTCACCGTTGGGGTTATCCTGACTACGTGCCAACTTCACTCTGAAGCCTATGGATGGAGCACCGATGATTGAAGCATATACTACCTCGCAATCAGGCTTCAGAAATTCCCAAACATAACACACAAACCAGAATTTCACCAAACACACTTCCAATAAAATAAAAGTTTCAAAGAGGTTCTATAATAACCATTCTTACAAATGAAGGAAAAAAAGAAAGAAAGAAACACCACAAAATGCCACAAGAGACAGCCACTACATCCAGGGAACACTATAAAGAGAAAACCTCAAATTGATCCCCAAACATCACCCTACCCCTACTGACGGGCTGAGATGGCCTTCAACAAGGTATGTCTAGATTCAGTGTGCTTCTTGGAAACACCACAACAGATTTTCTTCAAGTGATCCAAATGTCCACAGGTGTCGCAAGTTCTCAGAGCACTCGGGATCGTCGGACTCTTGTGACCCTGCCTACCACACTGGTGATAGATCACGAAGTTACACTCTGAAGGTGTTAATTTCTAGTCTGAAGGCCTCTTAATTCCTCTAGTAGACCCCCCAACATCATGGCACTTCTCATTCTTCCTCTCACCATCCTTTGCACTGCTTCCCAAGGCCGAGGGAGGATTCTCCATCTCAAGTCCTCCTGCTAGCTCAACTTCAGCAAGAAAGGCTTTCCCCATAACATCCGAGAAGGTGGTTAGGTTGAGCTCTTCCACTTTCAATCATAGTTTAGGTCAGAGTCCATACTCAAATTGTAGATCCTTCCTGGGATCATTCAAAACAAACCACTAATCATATGGAACTAGGTCTATGAAATGTCGATAGATTTCCAGTACCAATTCAACACCCTGCTGAAGGCAACACAACTCCATCCTCTTTCTCAGCTTTTTTAACTCATAGAAGTGTTTTTGGGTGAACGATGACTTGAAAAAATCCCATGTTAGATCTTTCTCAGGATTATTTTGAGACACGGACTTCCACCATTTCCAGGTTGGACCTTCAAGCATAAAGGTGGCCAACTTCACCTTTAACGACTCAAGTAACCCACTGAAACTGAACTTTCTCTCAATCTTCTATAACCACTCCTCTTCCTCAAGTGGATATGATTGACCATAAAATAGGGGAGGGTTCAACTTCCAGAATTCCAGAACATAGTCTATGGGCTGATCAACTGGAGGGTTTTCTAGGGGCGCACCACCCGAAGCTGCACCTTGGGCATCCATCAAACCACCGTGGGGGTGAAAACTAAGGAATAAGAAAACAAAGAACATAATAAATACATGGTCATTTCCATTTCAATTTCAAAGTTTCACAATTTCCAAAATAAAAGCTGGAAAAAACAATTCTTAGAAATAAAGAAAATCCAAAACGATCCACAAGTAGAAACTAGCCTCGATGGCTGACTCGGACATATGGATGGCAGCCATATGCTAGTCACGCCACCGTCACAAGGAGAAATCTAGGGTAATGTCTCCGACTCCACATGGCTTTCCAGACCATACGAGCTCACAAAGGTCACTTTCCTGGCTTCCATTTCATTTTCCAACAAGAAACAATTTAAAAGAACCAAAATAAACTAACAACCTGAACATCCCATGGTAACCCGAGGTTTAGAATAAGAAAGGGTTCATGACGTCCTTCTCATCCGTATGCCTCGAGTCATGAAAATTTTACTCCTTCTACCATGACAACCCCAAATAACAATGGGAACTCTGAAAAACAAGGTCCGCTCAGGAGCCAACCTTCCTTTGATACCATTTTTTCACAAACCAACCTGGGTCGTCCCTGAACCGATCACCCGAGCCGGTCCACGAAATGGCCCGAGAGGCATTCACGATCCTCCCAAGTTGGTGACAAGCACTAGGGAATCAACATAGAGCAAGTGGAAACGATTTTTCCCAATAAAAAAAGGAAGCCGAAATAAAATAGAACAACACAAGATGGATAAATGACAGGAAAGGTTAAGCACATCCAGCAATAACACACTAACCTGACAACAACCAAAACTCCTCACGACCCCAAGATTCAATCAGAAAACCACAACCAACTCTCACACCTGGTGATCAAGCTCGAGTAAAACCTGCAACAGAAACTAAAAACAAGAAAACACTATAGGTGTGAGTATTAAAACTCCATAGGCATGCCCAAAAAACTATTCCAAAATCACTACCTTTATATAAGGAATTCACTAATTCCAATATTGAACTAAATTATATAAAATATCAGTTTCCACACACACTTTCATTTCTAAAACAAGTAATAGTCCATTTCCCTTTTTAATTTAAAATCAAGTTCAATGTTTGAAAGTAACTGGTGCATTTCATTTTAAAATGTTTTTTTTTCAAACAATATAGAATTCCAAATTTTAGTTATTAGTTAAAATAAAAACCACACACAACACACACTAAGGGAAATAGAAAAGGTGGCACACAGGGGCCTGCAACCGAACTAGACCTCTCAATCGTCCACCACATACAAATAAACACTGAAGAAAACATAAGTTGAACCTAGGAGCTCGTGAACAATCTAGAACGTATTATACATGTGACTCATCCTGAAGGCATGCCTACTTTTGATGACATCATAATTCCCTAATGACCGGTGTTTCGCTACATGGTCCAACCGAGGGGCCCAATCCCCTAGCAGAGTATAATCTGTACTAAGGGCCACTAGCCAGTGCGTAATCTAAACTAGTGCAGCAATCGTTCTCAGAAGATTCACTTAATATTACAGGTTCCCATGTTAACACATATAATAAATAGGAAATGGGTGAGTCAACAAATTCAATCAAGTAGTACAAGCATCACACACAAATCATGCAGTCAACGTACACCAAATATCACCTCTGAGTCACCCCAAATAGAGTTTTCCAAAATAATTTATTTTATTAAAGTGCCAAAATGGGCCTTCTCCAATTTTAAAGAAAATCCTCATTTCTCAAGAGAACCAAAACACTTGTTCACACTTCAAAACAAATCATTTATCAATAAACCAAACTACATTTTAAATTACATGAATTGTGTTTAAAGGACAAATGGGCATTCTTTCACTACTAGGTGTATGTTCATCAAGAAAATGTTTCCAGTGTCGTGTATAAGATAAAGGCTCTTTTTACACCAAATAACCATTTAAAAATTAATTATCTTATATTATTTCACATATATTAAAATTAATAAAATATCAAGCAATTAATAAATTCAAAATTTTAAGTTGAGTGCAGTGGGGGACCTACCTTGACTCGTAGACTAGTCACGACGACGCGACACTCCTCGCACGGGCGCATAAGCACACACAAGCTGATGATAGTATGACCGTGGAAAAACCTTGTCAGTGCACTGAAACTGAAAAGATAAATATAATACATGAAAACGGACTCAAAACAACCCAAACGAACCAACAGTGCAAAAGAACTACCTCGACATTTTTTCAAAACACAGTTCACACCATCTGCAATATTTAATAACCCACTTTTTTTATAATTAAATGTGCACTCGTAACACACCGTATCAGAACGTGCAGCACTTTCATATTTAAAATGACAGACTACAGAATTTAATAAAACTGTTAAACATAACAAAACTGGCTTCCATAAAAATGTACCCTAATTCCCATGAGCAGGTTACAAAATATTAATCATAAACCAAGTTTATTTAAAAGAGATTAAACTTCGCACAAACCAAACATCCCAAAAACCCATTTTGAAAACATTTCACTAAAACAACCCGAAACATTGATATATCCTTAATCAAAAATTCATTTCTAACTGGAAAACACACCCATCATTCTAAAAAAATACCATTCGTGCCATAAAAAAGAGTCTAAAGAACACACTGATAAACTTATAATCATAGTAGATTAATCACACAAACAAAAAGTTCACCCAAATAATTGTTTATCGATAGAACAACTTACATCAGGTGTGGATAAATCCCAAAAATAGCTGCCAAACTCCAATCGCACCAAAAATGCACCATGAGGAAACCAAATTGTACCCTAAAAAGAATTTGAACTAAAACAAATCAAAATAGAACACTAAAAATAACCTCATACCTGCCGAAAGCCCAAAAACTCAAATGATAAGAGGAGAGACCATCTCAGAGGTCTTGTGTCGGTGGTCGCGGGTCAAGGCCGGAGGTTACTGGTCATGTCTAGAGGCAGAACCCTAGAAGCAGGTCACATCAAAAGGGAGAGGACAGCACGCAAGGTGGCTGGCTGGCAGGAAAAAGGGTCCTGCCGATTTCAGGGGAGTAAGGGTGCAGTGAGGCAGTGGTCGCCGGATGGAGACCAGTTGGCTAGAAAGTCGGCACGACCAGGAGATGGAGAAAGGAGAGGGACACTCGGGAGGTAAAAGGTCTCCAAACAGGGAGGTCGAGGGGGGGTTCGCTACTGGAAGCAGGATGCTAGTGATGGCCAACCGGGACGTGTGCATAAGGATGCTTGGATAGGGAGGTGGAGGCCGGCTGGTGGTCGAGTAGGCGGGTGGAGGCTTGCTGGTGATCTAGCAGACGGGTGGAGGCGTGGTGCGGCCAAGGGAAAGTGTCAGGTGGGTGGAGCTTCTTGGATGGTGAAGGTGGTGTTGATCGTGGCATGCTAGAGCTGGATGTGCACCAGGTCGGGGTGCAAGTAGTGGCTTGGAAGAGAGGGTCGTGAGGGATCCGTAGCCGCTACGTGTGGCGGCTTGTTCGTGATGTTGAAGAAGGAGAGGGGTGGTAGGGGGAAAGGGTGCCGCGGGAAATAGGTTAGGGTTATAAAAAAATTCTTCTTTTTTTCATTACATAATAATAATAATAATAATAATAATAATACAAATAAAAATAATAATAAATTTAAACTATAATAATAATAACACTAATAATAATCAAACTTCTTAATGCTAATAATAATTAATAACTTTTATAATAATGTTAATAATAATAATAATAACAACAACTACAACATAAAAAAATAACGATATGAATAATATTATTATTTATAATGATAATAATAAGGATAAGGATAATAATAATTTTAATAATAATAATAATAGCAATAGAAAAATTTAGTAATAGTATTATTATCCGCCTCATATTTAATTTTACCTCATTTTTCTTTACCTAGTCTTATTAATGGGATACCCCAACCTCACGGCCCGCACACAACTCAAGCGCTCTTGTGCAGACCGTGCGGTAACTTCTGTCTGATCCAGAAGAAATCTCCCGGGTGTCCAAGCTGACCGCATGGCCTTTGCTAATTGTGTGGTGCCTGTGCACCGGATGGAATAATAATGATAATAATAACAATAATAATATATCATTTTATTTTTAATAAAAATTATAAAATTATTAGCAACAGTAAAATCTTTACCCATTTTAATTTTTTCCGAAGTCAGGTGGATCGTGAAGATGCCTGGGTAGAGTCACGTGGGGTTTTCAAAATGTGCTCCGCCTATTCACCCAGAGACATCAACCCATAAATAAGCATTTTTTTATATAACTCAAAAAAAATCGTCTGAGACTCAACCCGGACCCCAAAAAAATTTAAAAGTCAAAGAAAATTATAAAATAAAATAAAAGATTGGTCGGGGTGTGACAATTCTCCCCACCATAATGCTTTCCACCCTCAGAAATCCACTACAATATCTAGACCCAAATATAAAACTTATTATGTGTCACTCGCCCCCCAAAAGTTTAAGTGCCTCCAGTTGATCGCTCCAAATGAACACTGAAATTCCATGACATGCAACTTATCCTCAAAACATGAACACTTTAAACACCACCAAAACAAAACCCAAAAAGAAACTCTGATACTAACACGGGTAGGCTCGAATAGACTCCCCACCATAAGGATAGAGCTAAAACTAAATTAATTTTGGTGTAACTCTGCGAGACCCTCTGTGAGTCTCCCCACCATAAGAACTGACAATATTAAATGAACATAAAATATTTTTGCACGAACCAGAAACCCCACCACAAGGTTAGGGGAGGGAAGGACCCAACCAATCGAACATCAAAACTACCGTCACCGCTACCTCAACAACATCACACACTCAGAAGAACAAAAACCAAGCCACACTAAGGACAAAGGTTAAACCAAGGCCCTTTTTCACCATTGGGGTTCTTCTGACTATGCACCAGCTTCACTCTTGGGCCTATGGCTAGAGCACCGATGATTGAAGAATCTCCTGCCTCGCATTCAGGCTTTAGAAATTCCCAAACAAAAAACACACACCATAATTTCACCAAACACACTTCCAATAAAATAAGTGTTTCTAAGAGGTTCGATAATAACCATTCTTACAACTGAAGGAAAAAAAAGAAAGAAAGAAATCCCACAAAACGACACAAGAGACAACCACTGCATCCACGGAACACTACAAAGGGAAAACCTCAAACTGATCCCCAAACATCACCCTACCCATGCTGACGGGCTGAGGTGACCTTCGACGTGCTAGGTCTTGCTTTAGTGCGCTTCTTGGAAACACCAAAATATAATCGTTGTAAGTGACCCAGATGTCCACAGGTGTGGCAGGGTCTCAGAGCACTCAGGCATGTCATCCTCTTATGACCCTGCCTACCACACTGGTGATAGATCATGACGTTATGCTTTGAAGGTGTTGATTTTAGGTCTGAAGGCCTCTTAATTCCTCTAGTAGATCCACCATCATCAGGATTCTTCTCATTCTTCCTCTCGCCATCCTCTGCACTACTTCCCAAGGCCGGGGGAGTATTCTCCATATCAAGTCCTCCTGCTATCTCAACTTCAGAAATAAAGGCTTTCCCCACGACATCCGTGAAGGTGGTTAGGTTAAGCTCTTCCACTTTCGATCGCATTTCAGGTCGGAGTCCAGACTCAAATTGTCGATCCTTCCCGGGATCATTCACAATGAACCACTGATCATACGGAACTAGGTCTATGAAACGTAGATATAATTCCAGTACCGATTCAACGCCCTGCTGAAGACAACACAACTCCATTCTATTCCTCATCTTGGTCAACTCAGAGAAGTGTTTTGGATGAATGATGACTTGAAAAACTCCTATGTTAGATATTTTTGAGGTTTTTTCCAAGACACGGACTTCCAACATTTCCAAGTTGGACCTTCAAGCATAAAGGTATCCAACTTCACCTTTAACGACTCAGGAAACCCAATGAAACTGAAATTCCTCTCAATATTCTGTAACCACTCCTCTACCTCAAGTGAATATTATTGGCCATAAAATAGGGGAGGGTTCAACTTCTGGAATTCCCAAACATAGTATATAGGCTGATCAACTGGAGGATTGTCTAGGGGCGCACCACCTGAAGCTGCACCTTGGGCATCCATCAAACCGTCGTGTGGGTGAACACTGAGGAACAAGGAAACAAAGAACATAATCAAAACATGGTCATTTACATTTCAATTTCAAATTTTCACAATTTACAAATTAAAACCTTGAAATACAATTCTTAGAAATAAATAAAATCCCAAATGATCCACAAGGAGAAACTAGCGTCGATGACTGACTCAGACATATAGTTGGTGGCCATATGCCAATCATGCCACCGTCACAAGGAGAAATATAGGGTAATGTCTCTGGCTCCACATGGCTTTCCAGACCATGTGAGCTCACTAAGGTCACTTTCCTGGCTTCCATTTCATTTCCCAGCATGAAACAATTCAAAAGAACCAAAAGACACTAACAACCCGAACATCCCATGGTAACCTGAGGTTCAGAACAAGAAAGGGTTCATGACGTCCTTCTCATCCGTATGCCTTGAGTCCCGAAAATTCTACTCATTCTACCATGAAAACCCCAAATAACAATGGGCTATCTAAAAAACAAGGTCCACTTAGGAGCCAACCTCCCTTTGATACCATTTTTTCATGAACCAACCTGGGTCGACCCTGAACCGGTCACCCAAGCCAGTCCGCGACATGGCCTGAGAGGTGTTCCTGATCCTCCCAATCTGGCGACAAGCGCCGGGGCATCAACAGAGAGCAAGTGGGAATGATTTCGCCCAATAAAAAAGGAATCAGAAATAAAATAGAACAACATAAGATAGATAAATGACAGGAAAGGAAAAGCATGTCCAACAATAACACACTAACCTGACCACAACCAAAACTCCTCGCGACCCCGAGAGTCTCTCAGCAAACCACAACCAACTCTCTCCCCTAGTGATCAAGCTCGAGTCAAACCTGTAATAGAAACTAAAAACAAGAAAACACTATAGGCATGAGTATTAAAACTCTATAGGCGTACCCAAAAAACTATTCCCAAAGCACTACCTTTAAATAAATAATTCACTAATTCCAGGTTTGAACTAAATTATATAAAATATCATTTTCCACACACACTTTCATTTCTAAAAAAAGTAACAGTCCATTTACCTTTTTAATTTAAAATCAAGTTCAATGTTTGAAAGGAACAGGTGCATTGCATTTTAGAACTTTTTTTTGAATAATATAGAAATCCAAATTTTAGTTATTAGTTAAAAGGAAAACCACACACAACACACAACACACACTAAGGGCAATGGAAAAGTGGAACACAGGGGCCTCCAACCGAACTAGACCTCTCAATCATCTGCCGCATGCAAATAAACACTAAAGAAAACATGGGTCAAACCTAGGAGCCCGTGAACAATCTAAAATGTACTATACATGTGACTCATCTCGAAGGCATGCCTACGCTTGATGACTTCATAACACCCAAACGCTCGGTGTTTCCCTACATGGCCTAATTGAGGGGCCCAATCCTCTAGCAGAGTATAATCTATACTAAGGGCCACTAGCCGGTGTGTAATCTAAACTAGTACGGAAATCGTTCTCAGAAGAATCACTTACTATGCCAGGTTCTCATGTCAACACATATAATAAACAGGAAAGGGTTGGGTCAACAAAGTCAATAAAGAGGTACAATCATCACACACAAATCATGCAGTCAATGTACACCAAATATCACCCCTGAGTCACCTCAAATAGAGTTTTCAAAAATAATTTATTTTATTAAAGTGATAAACGGGCCTTCTCCAATTTTATAGAAAATCTTCATTTCTCAAGAGAACCAAATCACTTGTTCGTGATTCAAAAAATTTATTTATCAATAAACCAAAACTACATTTGAAATTCCAAAAATTATGTTTAAATTCCAAACGGGCATTCTTTCACTACTGGGATTTCATTCATCAACAAAATATTTCAAGTGTTGTGTATAAAATAAACGTCTCTTTTTACACCAAATAACCATTTAAAAATTAATTATCTTATATTATTTCCCATATATTAAAATTAATAAAATATCAAGCAATTAATAAATTCTAAATTTAAAGGAGAGTGCATTAGGTGACCTACCTCAACTCGCAGACTAGTCACAACGACGCGACACACCTTGGACAGGCGCGCAAGCACACACAAGCTAACGATCGCAGGACCATGGAAAAACCTTGTCAACGCACTACAACCGCAAAGATAAATAAAATACAAGAACACATACTTAAATCAATCCAAACAAACAAACAATGCAAAATAACTACCTAGACATGTTTTCAAAACACAATTCACACTATCTGCACTATTTAATAACCAACTTTTTTTATAATTAAACGCACACTCGTAACACACCATATCAGAACGTGCAACACTTGCATAGTTAAAATGATAGACTATAGAATTTAATAAAATTGTTAAACAACACAAAACTAGCATCCATAAAAATGTACCCTAATTCCCATGAGCAGGCGACAAAATATTAAATGTAAACCAAGTTTATTTAAAAGAAATTAAACTTCGCACAAACCAAAGATCCCAAAAACCCATTTTGAAAACATTGCACTAAAACAGCCCAAAACATTGACATATACTTAATCAAAAATTCATTTCTAACCAGAAAATACACCCATAATTCTAAAAAAATACCATTCACGCCACAAAAAACTGACTAAAGAACACACTGATAAACTTATAAGCATATTAGATTAATTACACAAACCAACAATTCACCCAAATAATTGTTTATCGATAGAATAACTTACATCAGGTGTCGATAACTCCCAAAACTTGCTGCCAAACTCCAATCGCACCAAAAACACACCACGAGGAAACCAAATTGTACCCTAAAACAAGAATTTGAACTAAAACAAATCAAAATAGAACACTAAAAAGAACCTCATACCTGCCGAAAGCCCAAAAACTCAAAGGATAAGAGGAGATAACTTCTCGGAGGTCTTACGCCGGTGGTCGCGGGTCATGGCCGGAGGTCTCTAGTCATGTCTAGATGAGGGACACTAGAAGCAGGTCACGTCGAAAGGGAGAGGACGACATGCAGGGCGGTTGGCCGAGAGGAAAAATGGTCGTGCTGATTTCAGGGGAGAAAGGGTGCAGCGAGCCAGCGGTCTCCGGATGGAGACCAGTCAGTTGGGAAGCCGGCGCAACCAAAAGAGGGAGAAAGGAGAGGGCCGCTCGGGAGGTAAAAGGTCTCCAAATAGGGAGGTCGAGGGGGGTTCACTACTGGAAGCAGGAGGCTGGTGCTGGCCGGCCAGGGTGTGAACAGGAGGGCATGCGGAAAGGGAGGTGGAGGATGACTGGTGGTCGAGCAGGCGGGTAGAGGCTGACTAGTGATCAAGCAGGTGGGTGGAGGTGTGGTGTGTCAGAGGGAAAGCGCCAGGCGGGTGGAGATTCATGGATGGGGAAGGTCGCGCTGATCATGGCACGCCAGAGCTGGGCGTGCACCAGGTCGGGGTGCAAGCAGCGGCTTGGAAGAGAGGGTCGTGAGGGCTCCATAGCTGATGCGTGCGGTGTCTTATTCGCGATGGGGAAGAAGGAGAGGGGGAGTGTGGGAAAGGGCGTCTTCGGGTAATAGGTTAGGGTTACAAAAAAATTCTTCTTGTTTTTTATTACAAAATAATGATAATAATAATAATAATAATAATAATAATACAAATAAAAATAATAATAAATTTAAACCATAATAATAATAACACTAATAATAATCAAACTTCTTAATGGTAATAATAATTAATAACTTTCACAATAATGATAATAATAATTATTATTATTATAATATTAAAAACTACAACATAAAAAAATAATGATATCAATAATAATATTATTTATAACGATAATAATAATTATAATTATAATAATAATTTAAATAATAATAATAATAACAATAGAAAAATTCAGTAATAGTATTATTATCCACCTCATTTTGATTTTACCTCATTTTTCTTTACCTAGTATTATTAATTGGATATTCCAACCTTTCGGCCCGCGCACAACTCAAGCGCTCTTTTGTGGACCGTGCAGTAGCTTCGGTCTGATCCAGAAGCAGTGGCATAGGTGTCCGGGCAGACAGCACGGCCTTAGCTAATTGTGTGGTTCCCTCTCACTGGCTGGAATAATAATGAAAATAATAACGATAATAATTTATCATTTCATTCTTAATAAAAATTATAAAATTATTAGCAATAGTAAAATGTTTACCCATTTTAATTTTTTTTGAAGGAAGGTGGACCGTGTAGATGCCTGGGCAGAGTCACACGGGGTTTTCAAAATGTGCTCCACCCATGCACCCAGAGACGTCAACTCAAAATCGTGTGTTTTTTTGACATAACTCAAAAAAAATTGTCTGAGACTCAACCCGGACCCCAAAAAAATTTAAAATTCAAAGAAAATTATAAAATAAAATAAAAGATACTTCGAGGTGTGACATTTAAAGATGGTTTGAGTGTCATTATGAACTAGGGTAATTAATGTGGTTAATTAAAGAATAATGAAATGTAATAACTATTTACATTATTTATCTTTATTCTTTTTAAAATCACATAAACTATTATTGACAATATATTTTTTAGACACTGTTAGTAGTGTCATGCTATGTTTTACTCACACCATACTCGGTATTCCTAGTCAGTACCCAAATAGACATCATGTTTGCAAGAAATTATTTGGGAAAAATACCTATGTTAGATGGATGAGTTTGTATGAAGCATGGATGATGGAACCAAAAATGATGTTGGGACCCACTTGGGGTGTTTTTAATGTGCCTTTATTTTTCTATTTTATTTAAACACATGAAACTTATATGGAATGACATATCTACTACATTATTTTTGGATATTGTATTCATATTTGGGTCAACATATGATACTGGTATTATTTTGGTTATGGATGCTATCATTTGGTTGTTGTTTATTTATTTATGTTGTTGAACTACTTTGATAAAGAGGTTATAGTCTCCCCATTTTTTGTATTTTCTTATCACTAATGGATGGTAGACTTTGGCATATGGGGAGGCGCGATGTAGGTCAGGTAACCAACCATATTGGGGCATCTGTATGTGGCACATAGATCAGGATGCCACACATCCCCTTAACTTCTCTCAAATACTTCATGATCCTTTTTTTAATTCCCCTTTTGTTGGGTCTTTCCTCATGGTGTTTTTAGTGAAATTTGGGAATGTTTTTGAAATTTATGTGTGGTACTCATTTTCCCATGGTTTTCCCAAAAATGTATCCCAACTTATGAAAATCGGACACCAAAAATAGTAGTGGTTTCCCAATTTGAAATGGTTTTCCCAAATTGTGTACCCACCCAGTAGAAATCATGTTTCCTAAATTGTAGGGATGAATAGTTAGGGTGCATGGTTTGTTTAACCATGTCCCCTCCATATAATCCTAAACAAAGTAATTTAATCCCCCTAAAATTATTTCAAAATCATGAGAACCCCTAGTTTAACAACAATGAACCATATTTAGACTCTAATGGATCCCATGGTCCTTATAGTCTCACATGTGGTGAAATTGACTCCTCTAACCACTTCTATTTAGGAATGAAGTGCCATTATTCTCATTAGATCTCCTTCGAGTAAGTTAATCTTACATCATGTAGTTTTTTATCTACTTTATTTTATTACATAGATAAAGATAGATCTTCATGTTGTTGATAGAAATAATATTCATTTGATAGATCATGATTCTTTGTTTTATTTCATGATCTTGTATACCTTAATTATTAATTTCCATATCCCGTTGCGGGTGTTTTTTTTTCATTTTTCTTCTGATTCATGTTAGGTGGTTCCATAAATATTTACCCTTCACTTGAAACCCATATTTAAATTTAGTATTTAAATTATTTTAAAAACTAGATTTGATAGGATTGTTCTTTGATTTTTTAAAAGACCTGAAAATTGTGAAAACCGTAAAATTTAAATGGAATTAAAAATGTTATGTGTATATTAGAAAATTGGTGGATTGGCATGGAAATTAATTTTAGTAAATGATTTGATTTTGAACCTTGAGATAAATAAATTATATTAAAAGTTTGTTTAAAATTTCATTAATTAAAAAATAGTTATGATTTGGTTTTGAAATGAGAATGGTATGTTTAAAACTGAAATTGGGAAATTGTATTTTTAAATGATTTAAAATAATTTACATTCCATTGATCAATTGATTGATGAAAATGTAATCCAGGGTATTTAGTTTGTAACTAGGATATGAACTATGGGATTATTCCCCCTAGAGACATATTGATGATGAAAACATTTAATAAACCTAGTTTGGAATGATTTCTCCAGATGGATTCCCTAATAGGGTATTGATATATTATCCTGATGGTCGGATCCTCGGGAAGTGTTTATACATATCTTGATCTATGATGATGATTGATAACTATGATGATATTATTTCTTGAAACAAATTTACCATAGAGATTTTGATCATGGTGATATGAATTCTTGATTTAATTACACATGCCATTAATTATTGAAAAGTTTTATTCATTCCAATTGAGTTATATAAATGTTTTATATAAAAAAAATTCTATATGACTATTTTGATATATCTTCCATCACAATGATTAAAAATAATGTTTTACTAAAAATATATAAATTTATTCTCATTCCTTGATTTTTTTAAAATTGAAAGAATGATTGGATATTGTAATTATATTTTTTATGAAACACATAGAGAGATCCTCATGGGAAATTAATCTCATACCATAACTTTACATTTTCATGTTTGTAGATTATCTTTTTTTTCTAATAAAAGGAAATGTTCCACTTATTAGTGGTAGATGTTCTATTTCAATGGTTCCCATAGTGATAGAGGTGATAGGTGGTGATGTGATACACCTATTATGTGGTATGTATAAGTTTTTTATTGTTAGATGGTGTGTCCTTAATGATGTATTTTTTGGGTATTTCTTTATCAATTGGATTTTGAAACATTCTCCTTAATGAGTGTGGACATATTGACTTATATATTTTTTCTTCTAGTATTTTTGGAAAAACTCATTCCCACATGATTGTTTTATGATTCTAGGTTCTAGTATCCATCATGTGGGGATCAAGAAGATCCTTTAAGATATGTAATGGTGAGATTATCCATCAATGTACAAATTAATTCGGGCTGGTTCAAGATAGTAATCAACCTCACACAACATTTTTGATGTATTAGAAAAACCTATAAAATAACATTATAGACAAAACCTCAAAAAATTTACCGAGTTCAAGCTTTATATACATATACCAAATTTTATATAGGTTTCACATAACCAAAACATATAATTTTTTATAGAGGCACGATAGTGTGTTAGTTGAGTTACAAATCAATGAAAAAATATGTGGTAGAATAAGAAAACACAATAAAACATTGTATAAGTAAAATAAATAAATAAAATTAATAGAATATTGGTGTAAAATATTTCTTGATATCCCTTCAATATTGATGATGAACATTGACAGTTCGAGAGAACTAGAAATCTTCATTATTTCAAAATAGTAGAATATGAATAATTTATCTGTGGAACAAAACCAGAACTAAATAGTAAAAAAATATCTCATTAATTTTAGTAATTCCAATTCATTTATCTAGATAAAGTTCCTTATTATTCATTTTTAAGGATATATTATCTAATAGTAAGAACAATAGTTCAATGATCCTCATCATGTGGGTTATTCATTTATATTAATCAAGATAATCCATGATCAGAAGTAATAGTAATATGAAAAATATCATTAACAGATATTTAAAACATCAATCATAGATATTAAATTTTTTGTTGAATATGATCCTTTATTAAATTATTCAAATTAACTTTTCATGGAATCATTATAATTAATACCTAATATAAAAAATGAATAAAATAGTTAAATAAAATATTATAGAGTTGAATTTATTAAAAATATTAAAATTATAAAAAAATATAATATTGTAATCTCTCTAAAACACTATAGTCTCCTCCACAACATATAAAAAATCATCATTCTGTATGTCACTAACCCTAACTGAGTGTAACTTATTCTAGACATATTGAAAAAAAATTATCTTGTTTTTCATTAACTATTGTGTAGTGTAAATTAACCATGATGTAGTTATGTTATTACCAACATCATAAAATTATAGAGTATTTCATATAATTAATGATAAAAAAATATTAACATAAAGGTAAATTTGAATTTTATATGCATTGTAATGGAAATATGCATTTCATGTAAAGGTAAATTTCAGGATGTGTAAATCTAAACTACTATTTTTATACACTACATAAAGGTGTGATGAAAATAATATAGTGTACATAGAGGTAAAATGATTTTACGTGATGGTATAATACAACTACATAATGTAAATGTAAAGATCATGTGAAGGTAATCATATAAAATTGATACCTACATAAGGGTTAATTGATTTCATGCAAAGATACAACATTAAATCCAATATCCACATAAAGGAAAAATAGTACTCATGTAAAGGTAAACAGACTTGCATAAATGTGAGAGAAGAATATCATATGAAATCAAAAATAATCTTTATGAGCTCAAATCATAAAATATTAAAATTAATTTTTGAATATGAAATCTTAATAAAATCCCTAAAATTATAGAAACTACATTTTCCTTATAAAAACATTATTAACACTACAAATATATTACAAAAAATTATAAACACTCAATACTAAAAAACTAAAGATAATGTGATGCAAATAATTAGGTGAAAAATAAGAATTATCAATTTAAAAATGTTTTGTTATTTTAAAAGAACATGAAGTATTGGTAATATTGAAAATAAAAAAAACTATTCAATAATAATACTAAAAAACCAATAAATTGAAAATACCACTAAAAATATCCCAATTTTTTAAATATAAAATAGAACTAAAATCTGAAAAATTAATAAAATATATCCCTTATTGAAATTTTTCAAAAAGTTAATAAAGAATAAAAAAATTCCCACTTTTAATATTCATCCCTATTTTTTAAATATCCTTTTTTTAGGAATAAAAAAAATCCATAGAACCATTATTCCCAAAAAAAGATTATTAGGGAATATCGAAACAATATTTTTAGTAAAATGAAAAAATAAAGCTTCTAATAAATCATTCCAATGTTTTATTCTAGATTGATGAGATTTATAATTCCCCCAATGTTCTTTTGCATCACAATAGTTAAAACTAAAAATGATATAACATTCTAAAACAATAATTTGAATAAGTATATATTTTGAAAAACTATAGAATGATTAATATGGACTAAATTGAGAAAATAAAAATATGATTGATTAAAAAAATAAGATTTTAGATGTTTAAATGATTATTAACAGATCATAAATATCAAACATGATAACTCCATCTAAACCAAGTCATTATTTACTTAATTTATAAAATGTAATTATTACATGTTATAGTCATAATTTCTATAAAAAATATATTTCAAACATCATTGAAAAATATTTAAATAATATTAAAGGAATTTGAAAATTATTTTAAATTTTTTAAAAATATATTAATCACATACCAGTAAAAAAAGAATAAACTTATAAATCATTATCACTGGACATAACCCAAATATATATAATTGAAATTATTATAACATTAAATTTATTTAAAAATTAACATTGGTATTCATTTTGGATAATTAAAAAGGTGTGTACTTAGGAATATATATTATATTATTTCCAATAAAAACTTGTTATGATCTCTTATATACCAATTCTGAACATTAATTAGTTCATTTTAAGTGATTTAGAAAAAAATCCTCTTTATAACCAAAATACTAAAAAAATGTAATGAGAAATGACTTACATAACAACCAAAAGTTTGAAATTTTATCTATATAACTAATGAAATTCCATTATATTTTTAGTAATGTTATTATATTTTGGGAAAAATAAGATTTTTTTAGAATGATTCTTATTTTTTAGTGTGGGGAAAAGTTTTAATTATTTTCTAGATATTTTAGACTTTTCATTTGATAAAAAGGATATCATTTTGGATATCATCACATAAAAATTATATTAGGATGGATTTTTCAAACTACTTCCAAAGTAAAATTAGTTCAGTAATATTATAAATAATATTATTAATATTATAGGAACCATTTGTAAGTTCCCTACTTTTTTAATGAGGTATGAAAGCATTATATTTTATTGTAAATATTTTTTTTATTCTAATGGAAGTGATTAAGGGTTTAATGAAGAATTCACGAGAATCTGAGGGTTTTTTAGAAACTAGAGTAGCATTTTTTTTGTGGAACAAATAAAGGAACCTGGTTATAGGATGGTTTTTAGTAACTATGGAACTCATCCGTATAACACTATAAGAGTGGGATAATGTTTTGTATACCATTTGTGGTGGGTTTCTTGACCATATAAGGAGTTGCTAAGAAATTGAAAATGGAACCTGCATGAGTGGTGCACATTTTTCAAATCATACACTTAGATTTGAAAAATAGTGACACTTAGGAAGTAACCCTGCATAGTTGGTGCATGGTTTATGAAAACAATTTTGGAAAACTATGTAAGGGGTGGATCTACTAGAAAGTCCTGGATCAAAATTGCCACATAGTTTTTCCAACCACGGAGAAAATCCTTTTGCTAATTAAAATAAAGAAGTTACTAAATTTCCCTATCACCTATTAACTATTATCCTCCCCGTTTATTCTTCCCATCTAAAATAGACTCCCTCTGCATTTGGATATTCCTCTTCTCCTCTACTAGGCTTTGATATATGATCATCATATATAATTGAAACAATTATCCATCAATTGTGTTCTATAAATATAGGTAACCTATAAAATCATCTTCCTTCCCATATAAATTTATCTTTTTAAATAGAATGATAAATCCATATGATCTCTTTTGATCTATTTTCATGTTGTTTGACTATTTCTTTGTTTTCTCCCATTTTAGTTCAAATAAAAATCTAATATCTGAAGGGGGTTTACTACCATGCTAAGGTAAGTGGTCTATACTTTTCCTTAAATGTTAAGGTGTTTCAATCTCGTACCATTGTACCACATTATTAACTTTCCATTAATTGATATTTAGTCAATTATTCATTTAATTGATTGTCCAAAACCCATTATAAACATGTTATTATAGAATTAAACAAGGTTTTATATTGTCAAACTCAACCTAAACCACCCCTGAAGTGGTTTCTCTCTACTTTTATGATTATTCATATATTGGGGTGAGTTTATCTCTCCAATTATTAATGGTAGACATATATAAATTGAATGAATTGATAATGTTAAGATACCTCTTATAGAACCATATCATTTATAAATGAAAGGAATAATGAATTGAAAGAAATGGGAGTTGTGGAAAGAAATTGATAATTCCTTGGACTATATATAGTTATTTAACTGATATGGGAAGTGGAATGGACACTAATATGGACTATATTATTATCACTTGCATGTAACCTGAACTAGGAATTTAATACGATGAATTCAATTGATATAGGGCATGGACATCAACATTTCCACTTGACCCCTTCCTTAATTCATTAATTATAATTGATTAAATGTGTGGAAACTAATATGTCCTCTATCCTTATCACTTGTGAGTGAATATTAAATGATAATGGTAAATTTAATTGATAAGGGAATGGAATATAACATGTCTCATTGTATCATTATATTGAATATATTGATAATTGGTAACATAATATTGAACCAATGGAATCCTTACATGTTATAACATGGATTCCATGGACTGATACCTTGGTCCAGGTTTTTGGACTCCCTCAGACATACTCCATGATATCCAACCATGTATTTATGAAGTTTGATATGGACAAGACATGTCAACTCGAAGAGGATATAATGTACATGTCTCTCTATTCTTATCCCATACACATCTGAATTACATCGAGTATGCTATGTATGAGCTATGTGGACCCAATGAGGAAGCCTTGGTAATTTGACCTATGTCTCGACTCTTATAGGTTTGATACATAATTATTCAGTATATATCGTAGTTTTCTAAAACATATTAAGTAGATGTAGGATGTAGATGTTTCCTTGAACTATTATACCATTATTCATTATTTATAGACTTCTTGATGTAGAATTTTATTATAGAATGTATTTCATATCTTTTCATTTATAGCCCTCGTTACTATTCTACCTACACATTATTTTGGGTTATTTTCACATGATGGATTTTTTATAGACACTATTAGTGGTGGAATACATAGTATATCTCACAATATATTTGGGCCACTATTTGTTACTCAAGAAGGCATCATGGATGTAGGTAGGTAAAATTAAAGAACTCATTAATGGATTCATTATTTTCATAGAGCTAGGGAGTTTAGATAACATATCTGATCTTAGTCTAGTGTTTCTATTGGTGATGGTTTTGGTCATTTTAGACTTATTGATATACTTGCACTATATATTTACATGCTTCTTTATTTAACATGTACTATCTCTTTTTTTGATATAACCAAGACATGAATATAATGTCATTACAAGACTTGGGATATGGTTTCTATTATCTTATTAATGATATTTGGATGATTTAATACTCTATTTGTGGTTATTTATTATGATTTTTCTATTTATTGGAAATGTTATACCATTTTTATCCACTTGGATAATGAGGTTCCTGTCATCCCACCATATTCTTGTAGACCATCATTTCTACTCAGGGGCCTCTAGTGTATGGGGAGAAATATTTCACCCATGTGTCCACTGGTTTGACTATTTTTGTCATGCGAGATAGGTTGGGACATTACAATTTAGTATCAAAGCCTTATTTTCCTTTTTTATTACTTTTTAGGTTGTTATATATGAGGTTAAGAATGTGTTGGAAATTGGTAATGAGACTATAAATGGGTGTAGCTAACCCACATACAGGGAAAATACAAATTTCCTAGGAAGGAAATTTAAGCTTTGGATTGTTTCTATTATATTTGTATTGATTTCACCCTTGGGTGACACACTTGATATTTAGAGTTTATCATTATTGATATGTATTAACATTTACCCTTGGCCTAATTCATGAAGGTGGTATTACACTCATTAATCATTGTAGTAACATTGATACTCACATGTAAGTAATATTCTATTCCATGTAGATTGCATATCATGACTACCATATTATGTTCCATTTTTTTCTATATACCATTTTTGGTATAAAATATACATGCTTATATATATATAATGACTTTGTGATTATTTCCATTATACCATTATTATTTCACTATTATTGCTTGAATCATTGTATTTATGATATAATATTGGTTATTAAAGTGTCTATATCAAACTAAATGGGTTTTATCTGTATAGATTGATTTTGGCACCTTAATTAACCAATTATGACATGTTTGAGACATAGACCTTTGATCACATGGGATAAAAATTTTTATGGTTGTGATTAAATAGGTTCAAATATTTTTTTTAAATATTATTATCCTTTATTAATAAGGAAGGGTAACCCATATAATCAAACCATCATATATGGACTTCTTTTATTCTGATGCTAAAGGTAAAAACCTAGTTATAGTTACATTATGTTCCAATTGAAACTTATTAAGAATTTTAATTAAAAAATGGGAAGTCTTAATCATCTAAATTTACCATTATATATATAAATGAGTATAAATTGTTTATTTATAAGGGTTAAATAAAATGGTAACCATTAAATAGTGATGACAATTGTAAATTAAGGGTGTTTTCCTTTATAACATGAAATTGATTCACTGTATACTAGAACCCATGAAAGTAAATATAGGTCTTGACCTATACCATACATTAGTTTTGGGTATTGTTAAGTATCTATTATGACTCCTTGGGGTTTTATACCACGCAGACATGATCATAGGATCCAGAAGAGGGATGTGACTCTTATATAGGAATTCTTGTACATATAATATACTTATGCCTATCATTTTAACCATTATAATAATTATTATAAGATTTTTTTCTTAGAATATTAAGATCAATGTCATAATTAAATCCTCAAGTCATGTTATGGAGGGTGGAAATTACCTTTCCCCCAAGGTGGTCGGCCCTGAGCCATTGGTATTGCCTTCTATAGTTCCACTTGCACACCCTCCTGTTATCCCCAACCAGCTAAATATTTCCTAGTTTCAATTGTGTTATTATATATCACTCACACCATAAATGGAGGCCCATTACCTACCCCAACTATGGTAGAGTTGACGTGGTAATTTTAAAAGTAGCATTCACCCATGATTTCAGGGGATGCAAATCCACATGTTAGAGATTCATCGATAGAGGTCACTCTATAAATCATTAATAAATATTGAGACACCTACTGAGAGGGGAATAAATATATCTATGTATATAATATGATATTCTTCTCATTAATTTTGGAACATTATTACCCAATCTGATCGTCAATGGGATATGGTTTAGAGGGATTTGTAGATTTCCTTCTATGAATATTTATTTTCTAAGACACTAAGGGATGATAGGGATACATATTTTTTCAACTAGAGTACGGAGTTTTATCTGGTATGGACTAATCCAGTCATTTCATGGAGCTCCTATATTTCACACCAATCCTTATGGGGATGAGTTATCTATGGATTAACAATTTGAGTATATTCTCATATATGAAATCTGATCATAGGTGAATATGTTTCTTCTGACCACCATCACTGAGATAGTTAACCTATCCCTAATTAATAAGCATGACATGAGAGTGTTTTTAGATGTGAGATTTGAATGTTTGGATCCTATTCTTGAAACTACTTTGAAAAGTGGTATAAATAATCTCTTGGGCCTTTCTTTAGAAGGCATCACTAATCAGGGTGTGCTCCCATGTAGCCACACAGTCTATCATCGGTTTAGAAAGAATGGATATATGAAACCCTAGTGGGATAGGTCACCAGTTGATCATAGGGATTTGGTAAGAATGGTTAATTCTAAATATTATTTAGGATCATTCCACCTATGTCAATTTTATTAGGATCTTCACTAGATCCTCCATTAGGAGAAGGATCAGCAGCTCCACATCAGACTGCGAGATGGATCACTTCTGGTTGTATAATCCTAGTATGTGGTAATAGATAAGGGATCTAGACATCAGATATATAATTCTAGAAAATATATAATTCTCTGGGAAGTTCTTCTATATCTCAGGTCCATATATCATTCCAAATATTTGATGTGTAATTGATCTATGAGGATCATAGTGTCATTCCATCTATGGTTAGAGGTACAATATTATTATCCCCTACTCTAGTTTTTTCTCTTTCTTATACAGTTAGTTCCCACTCCTCTGGGTTTATTTTTATTTTGGAGATCCATGGGATTTAGATTCAATATTTTTGATTTGTAATGAAAATTTATACCCTATTAGGAATTTGATCAAAATGTGTAAAATAATGAAAGGAGTTCCCCTTAAAATTTATGGGTATCATTTCCTATGGGACGAATTTTTCCTCAAGATTATAGGTTTTGACAACGTTTTCTAGATGTAATGGTTAGTTCCTTATTATTCCTATGATTATTTTTATCATTAGAGGGTATCTTTTACACCAATAAAGGTACATAATTATATTCATAAGGGTGAGTAGGTTTTCCTGGTAAGTTGATATAGACCTGAAAATTTTGGTATGGTTCTAATGATAGACTAGGTTAATATACATTATATCGATGATAGGGGAACACGTAAGAAAAATTTCCCTCCTTTAGTATATTTTTTTCTTGAATTTATTCCCTGATACATTTTCTGGACTACCTCTTGAGAGAGATGTAGAAGTTTCGTATTAATATAGTTCAAGGAGTGTCACTAGTATCAATTCTTCACTAAAGGATGTTTACTACTATGTTTGAAGAGATCAATAGGAAGCTAGAGGACTTGGAAGATATGGGTTTTATATATCCCAGTACCTCACCATGGGGTTCACTTATAATTTTTTCCAATAAAGAGGAAGTTAACATCAGGTTCTTTGTGGATTAATGTTGGTTGAACTATCTTATGGTTAAAAACCAATATCAACTACATCATATAGATTACCTCTTTGAGCAGATTAGAGGATTGAGGTTTTTCTCTAAGATCGATTTGAGAATAGTCTACCATCATGTGTGCGTTAAATCATCAGATATACCACATATAACATTCCATAGTAAAAAAGACTTATATGGGTATTTGGTCATGTCATTTGGTCTTAAAAATTTTCCAGTGTTATTCATGGCTTTGATGAATCTTGGTTTTCACCTATAACTAGATTCATTTGTGGTAGTGTTTATTGGAAGCATCTTGGAATCATTGCATGATTGAATTGTACATGTCCAACATCTTGATATCATTTTGAGCACACAAAGGGAGAACTGGATGTCGTTAGTCTCACTGAATTCCACATTTGGATTTAAAAGGATAACTTTCTAGTTCACATAATCTCATAGATAAAAGTATAAGTTTACCTACTGAAGGAGAGAGCCATTATTTCTAGGGAGAATCCAAAAAAATCATTGAAATAAGGAGTTTCTTGGGGTTTATTGTCTATTATATGTTCTTTTTTACATGATTTCTCACATCTTGCAGTACCACTCTCAGGATTTATAAAGAAATGTTTCATGATTAAATGGACTAAATCTTGGGATAAATCCATTCAATAGTTTAAAGGTGGATTTACTTTAGCACCAATCCTAATTTTACATGGCCCAAGAAGAGGATGTAATGTTTATTAAGATATATTTGGACATTAAAAACCATCATGGATAGACTATAATCACATATCTATGCATGGACTATTAACTTTTGTATAGGGTGAGAATAAGGAAGATTTTTGATCCTAACTGTTTGGTCCAATGGGAGATAATTTTAGGAAAGTACCAACCGCTTGGTTGGAACAATGATGAGGATGAGGACTTGTGCATCCGTAGGCATGTCTGGGATACTACATACATTTTATTATAATTAATTTGAGAGTCTTATACCTATTATTTGGAGGTACATACTGGCATTTTGGATATGTGTTTTGATTTACACCACCAATACTGGGGCCCTGGTATGAAATAATATATTGATGGATTTGTTACTCAGTGTTCCACCTTTCATAAGGTGAATGTGGAACCCCAATGACTAGCTCTTCTTTCACAACGATTTTCCATTCTTGAGTGTTAATGGAATAATTCCACTCTATATTTTTTGATAGGATTACCTTGGTCACCTCAAAGTCGTGATGCAGTATTGGTGATCATAAAGAAATTAACAAAGGACTCTCACTTACAAAAAATTCAGCAGAGCTTTTTGTTAGATGATATAGAAAATATATATTTTATAGAGAATATATTCCTCCATATAGTTCCACATTCTATCATATCGGATAAAGGAACTCATTTTACATAATGGTTTTGGAAGGAGTTGGATAGGGAACTGTTTCCATAGGCATTACATAGTAAATCCTATCACCCAATAACGGATGATCGGTCCAGGAATATGATATAAGTTTCAGAGGATATTGTTTGATCATGTGTCCTTAATTTTGGTGGTGTGGGATTCAAAATATTCATTAAGACGCAAATGAACATCTTAGGGTAAACCAAATTCATTATCTAATTTGAAAGAACATTTTGAGAAAGCTAAAGAAGGCACATGAAAGATTCATGGTGCACATGTAATATTGAAATCTGCACTCAAGAGTCTTGTGCAGCCAATGAAACATATCATGGCCCCCTTTCATGAAGTCCAATGAAATTTCTAAGGAAGGTGAATATAATATTTTTTATGTTTAACATAAGACCTATAATCATGCAGAAAAATCTTATGTTCCCAATGTGCTGTCAAACTGACCATTGGGTTCTTTCTAGGGACACAGTTGTAAGAAAGACCTCTTTCATGACCAAATCCTTTCATTCCAGTACTAATGGATCTGTAAAAATATTTAATTCCACCCTATCCCCCTATTTATGGTGATCCTCCAAAATCCTAACTAACACTCTTCCACATATAAGACTCATCTTCTATGACATCACGAAATCCATGGAATTGTAAATGCTGAGATCTTCTATGATAATATCCCTATGGGTCCTCCCTTCAGTGTGTCCATAGTTTTGTAATAATCTCTCAACCTCTTTTATCTTATGTCATATGTGCGCATGATATCCTCTTGCATGTAACCTTGACCATTCACGCAACACTCCAAAGTTGTGGGGAAGACTGGACTTCAGAACTAGCACCCTATCAAGTGTGTACCACCTCTTTGATACTCCATAGATTTCAATGGTGTCATAAAACCATGTATGGGACCCTCTTGTAAAAAACCCACACACCTTATGATCACCTTTTGTGCGCATCCCTCAAGGATTGCATGCAGAAACTTCTTTGCTCCTCATGAGTAGTCCGCTTCGCCCCTTGTGCATGTGTTTCCCTACATTTTTCCTCTCAGAATAGGTACACTAATACCCTTTATATCTCAGAATATAGATGATAATGTGGACCTTATGCTGAACCAACCTTCCACACTATTCCAACCTAGAATTTCCAAACCCATGTATCACCTAGGGTAGCATCTGTGATGGTTATGTAAGCCCAATGGGTAAGGATTGAGTCCCCTATGTTCGAGCTAAATTTTGTAAAACTACCTAGCACCAACTTCTTCAACACATGAAATTAAACTATGGTCTCACCCTGTACAAAAATCACCTGATTTACCATGTTTGAGTGATATGGAATGGGATCTTCCTCATATGGAATGACATCCACCTCACATGGAATGACATCCTCCACCCAGGAATGAAATCCTCTAAATAATCCCTTCTGAAGTATGGTCTTATCCTTTTTTGTTGGAGGCAACACCTATGCCCCTTCATGCCTCCCCTTGATACAAAAAACAACCGAGGATATGGGAACCTCAATTTACTCTCTCTATCTCTCTCTCTCTCTCTTCCATTAGGCTTCAACATCTATCCACCTTCGGATAATGTAAGTTGTGTGATATTTATGTCTACCACTACCTCTTGTTTCTCACACCGAGCATGACTCACATGGCCTTAGTGATTAGTGGTGATCATGAAATCCACATGATACCAAAACTCTCTAGGACCTCTCTATAGACATATATATCAAACATATATCTCATCAACTGGGTCGCTTCTTCTCATAATCCCCAACCACATAATATCTCATCAATTGGGACACTTCTATGTGTAATCCCCAACCACATCATATCTCCCAAACTACACAGCTTTTGTGCATAAACCCCAACCAAATGGATAGGTCTTATACATAACCCCCATACAAATTATTTATTTCCATGGGCCTCCTCTTCATTATTAAGCCTCAATTCCCCTTTCTAAATTATGTGGACTTTGATTCCCACCTTACTAAGATACATAGGACGCCACCCTGAGGTTCAAGATGAACAACCTAGAACTTAATCCACTCAATATATTCCATCAACTCCACCCATAATCCAAGATGATTATTACCCTGGCCACCACATCCCATTTAGATTATTCCACCCATTTGGGGAGATCATATGTATAATCCTCCCACCACCTCTTGAACTATGTGGGTTTTGATCCCTACCATCTAAGAAGGGAATGTAGGATTCCTCCCTAAGGTTCAATCACTACCAATGGTAAACTTTGATATCACCCTCAAAAGGATGAATCACCTTGATCAACTTCCGGGGGTGTTTAGAGAAACCATAAAAGTGTGAAATATTTCATTTATGGGACATACCTCCCCAGATCAACCTCCATGGGTCATTCTGATCTATCCATCAGTAAACCTTCTAGGTGCTCCCTCCTAGGGACATAACTCCCTGATCCGCCTCCCTGGGGCGTTCTGATCAGTCTCACTACATCTCCTCTAGATGTTTAACATGCAACCTGAATTATAATGTTACGTTATGCTAAACATGTGATGCTTGTGGTGAAATACATTGATGATATTCCTATGGAATCAGATACCTCATCATCGGCACATGATGCTTTGGGTTCCACACCTGAGATGCCTCCATGAGGTTCCCTCCTATGAGGAATATTACAAGTGACCAATGTTCCAATATTCTAGAGATTCCATCAGTGAAAAATGTGAATACTCACTTGACCAAAGGTTATTTCCATGTGAAGACCCCTAGTAATTTCCTAAAGAAAGTAGCATAATTAACTTGTGTCCATAAAGATGTGGAACTAGGAATTATTTCCATGTCATACATTACTCTCTGAGGAAGACCCTAAGTAGGCAAAGAATTATAAGGAGGAATACATAGAAGGATAAAGCGACATCCCATCATCCCATTTCAATCAAGGAGAATACATAGATGATTAAAGTGTTGAATTTATACTTTCTTTGTAAGGTGTGAATGCAAGGAAACAAGAGCAACCAGCACACGAAACCATGTGCAAATGTGAGAGTGTGCCTTAACGAAATCATCAGAAACAAACATGGTGAACATGATGTGAAACTCTTCTCCTCAACATTGTGAATAGAGGAAATCAAGACATCTATAGATTATCATGTCACTGGATATATCTATCTAGAACCACGACCAACTAAGAATATAGTGGGCCCGGTGTGTAACTTAGTAGAAATTGGGGCAATTAAATGTTGTGTGTTATGGTCTGTGGAATCATCAGTGTGAATATCTCTCTATTTCAATGGAATATTGGATGATGTTGGGTAGTTAGGAATTTATTTCTATGTATCCATACTGATAGTTTAATATTACTACATTGAAATACCCAATACATAGAAAATCAATCACTGAATTCCCAAAAACACAGGGGAAAGATAAATGCAAATATGGAAATCCCTCATGAATCCACCTATACCCTGGATTTACCTTGGACTACGACTACTGTTCTCCCATTCCCTATCTCACCCTTAGAGATCATTCATATATTATTGATATACACCCTCATATAATTATACAAGTCGTAAGAGATTATTCCCACGAGTAAAATAGACAGTTAGGAAATGGAGGCTTATGTGCCTCGCCAACATCACTACCCCAAGGGTCGTGTAGGGAGCTACTGCTCCCCACTCTGATGATGAATCATTTTGGGAGCATCTCTATAGAGTTATCCTATGACTAAATTCATTACAGTGAGGAGGTTGGGAATGCCCAAGTCACCCATGATGTGAATACTACCTGTGAGACACACAGGAGGGAAACCAGTAGGCCTCATCAAGGTCATCAATAATTGGTTTTCCAAGATAAGGGGTAGGTGGAATAGGCCTCCGCTCTGCTGGCCCCTATCCGAATGACCTGTCTTCAACATTGGTCTCAATATTAGAAATATTAATAACATGGGGAATTATCTTTAACATCTCAAGTGGCTCATTCCACACCAAGAGTGTCCTGTGAGATCCCTACTATAGTTGATAAGGGAATCATCAAGGCCCGATTGGGATTGAGACCCCATATGCCCTATATGTAGGTTGGGTTGACTCTTTCAGCTGATGGAATCATCAATATCCATTACAGACTAGTCCATGATGAGGAGATTCATTGTAGAGTTTGTCCATGTACCATCACCAGCTGGAGTGGATGTCCTCCATACTCTCACACTCAACATGGATTCCCTCCCCATGATCCCAACATCGAGAAAAGTAGAGGTCCTCCCTGCTTTGTCAACACCCAATATCGAGTTCCTCCCTGTACATATGGTTCATAATATGGAGGACCTCCCCATTGTTAGAACCACAATAATTTTATGCAAGAAATGGAGTTTGTTTTGTGTTTTTTTTCAATCCTAATTGGAAGTTCATAACGTTTTCTAGGAAGGGATCATATAGTTCAAGCAGACAATAGTTTTGAAGGTGGTATCATTTCCAAGCGTTTTCCAAATTTTAGGGTCTGGAAATTGTAAAATGGATAATTGTTGTTTGGAAATGGATGTTGGGTGCAATATTTTAGTTGTTTTGGAAAATTTTACACTAGGAATGTTTTAGGATCAGAACGTTGAGAAATGGAAAAGGTATGAGGTGCGAAAAACATCTTAAGATGTGTGCAGGAAATGGTTCCTACATAAAAAAGAATTCCACGTAGAATGAGAGGTTTTGCATGAAATGGTGGGTTTTGTGCATGGGGGTCAGTGATGCCTAAAAATAAGAGGTGACCTCCCCCATTCGGGAAGGTTGAAGACTTAGAGAAGATCTGAGTTTTTATGTGTGTAAAAGTTGCGTGAAAAGGGAGTTGCTTGGAAAAGTTGAAGTTGCACGGAAAAGGTAATGTTGTACACAAAAGTTCATGTTGCCCACAAAATTTAAAGTTGTGTGTAAAGGGTTTAGTTTCAAGAAATATTGTCCACATGAAAATAAAATATTTCATGCAATAGTTAGATCTTGTGCGCACATGGTAGGTGTTGCGCGCAATTGTTAGTGTATGCTGAATACATGTTCTGAATATTTGGTTCAATGCTTTGGTGATTTCAAGTGCATCAATTCGAGACGTCGATGCAAGTAGTGTCTCATGATGAACAGAGACAAAGACTTAAATGAAAATCTATTGAAGCAACCTACAAGTCCATAAACTGAGTTTGACTTCTCTCAAGCCAGTGATCTAGGGGAGTCAAAGGAAGTGATCCAAGGGCCGCAATGAGAATTCCCTAAACATTTGTAAAGGTAGTGTGCTTGGCACATAGTGACTATGATCGAATCTTGTAATCCTCAAACTAGTAAAGATTAGTGGATTTAGGTATGACCAACACTCTGCCGGTGTATGCTTCTTGGACATAGCCCTTTGCGGTGAACCAAGTAAAAGTGATGTGTCATCGCCCTGCTTTCATTTGTTTGAAATATTGAACAAGTTCCTACCAATGTGGGAACAATATACACAACGTTAAAAAGAAAAAGCTAACACCCTGATTCACCCCTCCTCTATAAGGGTGTTCTGGGGTCCTTCAAGTGCTATCAGAGAGAGGTTTCTTGTGTTTCATCTGTCTTATACCGCCATAGAGAATTCGTCCAGTGTTAGGGGGAGTCCCCCTCTTTGATAGAAGCAATTTTTAGATTTGTAAGATCAAAATGAGATCTCATCTAAGATTCCTTAGAATGGAAGTCCTATTTTCCACTATGCGAGGTATAGCGGTTATTGATCCAACAGGGCTGTCTATGAGTGATGCAGACAAGAAAAAACTTGATGCAGATGATAAAGCATAGAATACTCTCACCCCATCCCTTTCTGATCAGATCTATCTAAAGGTGATGAGTTGCACCTTAGTAATATCTCTGTGGGATAAACTTGAAAATATTTATTTAGGAAATACCAAAGTGAAGGAGGTGAAACTACAAGTCATGTACAATATGATTGATGATCTGAAGATGCATCTTGATAAGAATGCAGACTCATTCTTCAATCGAATTACTGAAGCGGTTGGAGCAATTCAGAGTCTAAGAGATGAAATCAAAGACGTTGACATTGTAAAGAAAATATTGAGAAATCTTCCACCCCTATACAATGCAAAGGTGTATGACCTTAAGGAAAGAGATATTTCTGAACTTTCTCTGGATGATCTGCTAAGAATCCTAGTGGAATATGAAACGAGAGTCAAACCAAAAGATGCTACGACTCGAGTGAGCAAGGAAATGGTGTTCAAATCCATGGAGAAAATGAAAATTTCAAAATATATTATTGGTGAAGATGATGCGGAAAAATAAATTCTTTCTCTCATTTCCATGAATTTCAATAAGGGAAAAGGTATGTTCAAAGGGAAGTTACCTCTAGCTTGCTTTCGTTGTGGAAAAGTTGGGTACATTTTCTCTCAGTTATTAAGAAAGATGGATGATTAAGATAATGAACCTTAAAACATTGAGAATCCTCAAAAAAAATTAGAAAGGGAGACTTCAAATATAGAAATAAAGTACCAAAGAATAGTGTTGTCAGTGAAGAGGAAGATGATGATAATGAATTATGTGAAGAAGAAGAACCAAATTTTAAAACTGGAAACCATGCTTCCATGATGGCCACTGTTGAAAAATCAGATGATAATGGTGGAGACAATCAGTTGACAACTAGTTCCAATCCTGAGTTGCAACTTATGGATGATGTTAGAAATCTTATGATTAAATATAAGAGTTGAAATAAGTGGAAATAAATTGCTAAAGAATCATTTGAATATGTTGATCAGATCGAAGCTCAAATTGAACGACTAGAAGAATTCTTGAATGTGTAGTCTAAAATCATTAAAAGCAATGATGATGTAGTGGATATGAAGCCAGTAATTGAAGAGTAGGAAAACTTCATCAATGACCTCACCGCCAGACTGGAAGAAAATTTCAAGACTGTTGAAGGTCTTGAGAAGGAAGTCGTTACTCTTAGGAGTAAACGTGAGGGGGAATCAATTTAAAATGAATCAAGGAAGAAAATATAGTTTGGAAGGTTCTTAGATTCTGAGCTGTTGGAGAGAGAAAAACGTGTCTCTAAAAGAGTTGAAATGATTTGGAATGAACAAAGACCCGCTTACATGGGAAATAGTGGAATTAGTTGTGAGGTCGAATCATCAAATGCTGCAAATAAAGGTGACCAAAATAAAGGCAAGATGGAAGCGGGTCATGTGGAAAAGTCACCTAAAGTGATGAAAAAGAAACCCCCAAATCAATTTGAATGAAGAACATAAGACTATCCTCGAGCCTCCAGGAATAAGAGGCACTCAAACTATTATCCCACAAAAGAAGGAATGAGGATAAACAGAAGTGAAAAAACATTTCCTCTCATGAAGTGTTAGTTCTGTGGATATCTGGGTCATACCATGTCTTATTGCGAAGAGGGAAGAAGCTATTTGAATGGAGAAGATATCTGAGTTCCACAAAAGAGAACAAATTCATATCCTAATTCTTTTAAAAGAAACAATTTCTATCGATATTTATTTCATTGTTCTAAATTTGGTCATAAGATCGTTGATTGTAGGTAAAGGAGGGACATGGAAACCTCATACCGGAGTCTGAGACAAGTCTAATCTCGTCAAAAACTCATTTTTAATGCTCTTTGCCACATCCTTTTTTTATATTTTTCTTTACGTTTTAATATCAAACCATTCTATTTTGGGTAATATTTATCAATTGTTGTATTTGGTAAATTACATTATAAAAAATGTGTTTATGAATTAAAAGTGTGTTTTTGTTGTTTATTTTTTTTATTGTTTTTCAATAATAAAATTCAGTTGTTTTTTTCATTTAATTAATTCTTTATGTTATTAGTTTTCAATAATTTTAAATTCATTAATTAATTTATGTAATTCTTTATTTTTTAATTTGCAAATTAATAACTCACTTTACTTTAAATAATTAAACTCGTTTTTAACAATGTAATTTTATTCAACTGTTTAATTTACTTGATTCTTTAATTAATTAATTCTGGAATTAATTGGTTAATCAATTTAAGCTAGTGACTTTAAATACTTTAATTTGTATTTAAATTAATTTGTTTATAATTTTTAAACAATGCATAAGTAATTTTATTATTTGACCTTGTTTTATTTATTTATAATTAGTTTCTAATTCTTTTTGATAATTCAATTGGTTAATTTAATAACCTATTTTTAGTTTTATCAAACTTTTAATTAATTAATTAATTAATTTTTCTTTTTTATTTTGTCTTGCAGGTGAACCTGTGGCACCGTCTTGCTTCCATTCCACCCTTTACGGTGCCACCGTTTCCCATGACACGGTGCCACCGTCCTTGAAACTGTGCCGCCGTTTCACATGAACCGGTGCCACTGTCTTGCTTCCATTCCACCCCTTTTCCACCGTCCTTCCTGCTTCGAACCACTATCACCTCACCGTCCGCGCTTCCCCCTCACAGCTGCCGACATCAAGCTCCCCTCATCCGCCTGCCCGGGCCATCCCATGCTCGCCGGCACGGCCGTCGCGACCCGCCTTCCTCCATATGTGCCGCACGGAGACCCCCTACAGCACTCCTTCATCCCACCGCTGCGCCCCCATCTCCACCTCGCCTTCTCCCTCAGCTCGAGCCACCGCCGCTGAATCCCCATCCCGACGCTGCTGCCTCCACGCCGAAGCTTCCCCCTCCCCCATTTCTTTTTTAATTTACTTTTTTATTTTTATTTTATTTTTATATTATATTATAATATATAATAACATAGATATAAAAAATATAACTACTATATTAATATATATATATATATATATATAGTATAAATAATTTAACATATATAATAACATATAATGTATATAATAATTAATATAATTAATATAATATATACTGATAATATTAAATTAAATACAATTTTAATTGTTATGTTATATTATATATACTTACATATATTAGTAAAAATAATACTAGATATTAGTATTTTTGTAAAGACCCAGAAATTTCAAGGAAATTTTTTTCTTAATTTCTTTAGAATTTTACGAGTCTGTGGCTTCTGACGGCACCTGATTCCAAGGCCTGGTGTTCCCGGAATCAATTTCCGAAGTTTAGCTCGGGTAGGTTCAGTGAACGAACGTGCGAGTTATTCTATCTTTTGAACCGGTGTTTGGAATTGAAATCTGAAGGCACCGATGAAACCGCAGCGCAGTTAATTGCTTAAAGGGACCTTTACCACAAATGCGTTTGAAGCGGGATGATAATTTTTTATTTGAGAATTGGTTTAAAATGAATAAAATTATTGAGCAATTTTATTTTTTGTAACCCTGGGAGTTGAATCCTCTCATGGGAAGTTGTTGGTGGGGCCCGCAACCACCCAACCTCCCATGTGTGATTTATAAGATGTGTGGGCCACACGAGCCCCAACTTTCCATCATCCCCAAACCCCCTTCTTTAATTATGATAGCCCCTCTTAATTTTGTGTAACTCTTCATTTCCCCCTCAACTCCCTAAACCTCTCCTCTCCACCATTAAGGCTAGCCTACTCACATAATTAATATCTTGAATTAATTTGAAAAGGGTGGCTTGTCTTTAAATGGGAGTAGGTTAATACATTATTTGTTTGGCAAAGAATATGGTGGGGGAACCTCTGAAGAAATAAGAGAAGCTTCGTTCTTCAACCCTCCGACGAAGAACGAGAACGCGCCATCTATACTTCTCTCTGCAACAAGAGAGAAGACGTCCTTTCTTCTTCGGGTGCACACCTACGACGACGGAAGCAAGAACGTCTGTAAGAACCCGGGTTTGTGGAACAGGTCAAAATCCCGACCCTGTTTAAATTTTTTGACAGGTTTCTTAGGAAACTAGATTTAATGGGAAGTTTCTAGAAATTTCCAGACTACACGCCGTGTACTTTAAGTACACGTCGTGTGTGTGTAGGCAAGTGACCGACCGTGTGCTCACCGAGTACATGTTGTGTGATGACCGTGTAGTAGTTTCTTACTACACTGCGTGTAGTTTTGAACACACCGTGTAGACCCCCGACCGTGTGAGACCATACATGGCGTGTAGGTCGTTGGCCGGGTAAGAACCAGGGACACGCCATGTTCCCTTTGGACACGCCGTGTAGTCTAGCCGTGTATGAGGGATATATAGGGCGTGTGAGTATGTCGGCAAGGAAGAGAAGAGGAACCCGGTACACGCCGTGTACCCCTAGGTACACGCCGTGTACTCATGTCGGCAGGTACGAAAAGTAAGTCGGCGGAATCTTTCTGTCTTATCAACAATTAAATGAACCATACACGGCGTGTAGTCCCAAAGTACACGCCGTGTACTTTCTTTTTTCGCTTAAAACGGGCAGTAGCCTCGTATTGAGGCAGAACCTTATATCCTCCGCCCGGATACGCGTACCAGGCCGGCCGGACCTCTCTTCCGCTCCCGATCGTTCGTCCGAGACCCGATTCGAGCTCCGATTAGTGCGTTGGAACCCCCTCGGTAAGGCCTCGATTCCTCTTTGGCCGTTTTGTCTGATTTTCGTTCTAGAACGAGTTATATCCCTTTGAGCGGTTTTGAATCTTTTGTAGATTTACCGCATTTTAGACCGAATTGGCGGGTGTTACCGGAAGAGTAGTATCGTGCGAGTCTCAGGTAGGTGGTGCATTCTTCTTTTTCTGTTTTCACGGTTGTTTTGGTAACGCGGCCTTCGGCGCGTTTTCGGGTATTTTGAGCGGGACCTGTTTTATCTGCCTTTTCATACTGTAATGGTTATGGGACCTCTGGGATGCTTTTGGGTGTGCTCGGTTACCAGTTTGCGTGAGCAAGGCCGGGTGAGGGGTCGTTACTCATCGGGGCATTTTGGCCGGGGAACGCCAAAATGATTTTAATTGAATTATGATTGTTGTAAACTGTTTAGTTTAATTTGTTAAAACCCGATATAAATTGTGGAGGCATTTAAGACCTCAGTGCTGGTATGGGACAACACCTTGCATAGTGCAATTCAACTGTTAGTTTGTTTTGCCTGGTTGTGTTTTCTCTTTACATATGTTATATATGCAATTGCTGAATTGCATCTGCTGGACCCTTTTGGGTTGTGCTGGGCTTGGCCCGGTTACGCTTGAGTGATGCTGATCACAGGTTGGGGCTTTGCCTGGGATACTTTGGGTGATTTTGACCATGAGATTGGGCGTCATGGACGTCGGCTTGAGGCAGTACGACTGTCTGGTTGGGCATGACCCGGGTTACTAGGGTGGCGATGTCATCGGACATGAGCGACATGGTCGCAGGGACACGAGGTTTCAGACGTGTTGGTGGCTTAGGACTATTTTAGGTGATTACCGATCACCGGGACTTTGAGTAGTGTGCACACATAGATACTCCGTGATGAGGTGGTTTGACCACTCGTGTGGGTAGAGGCCCCCGTAGTTGCGGTTAGGTATTTTGGTTGGGGGTGCTTGCCGTAGAAAGCCACGAGGGAGGTGAGGAGCCTTCAGGGAATGGGCGTGCCTTCGGGACGTCGGTACTTGAGACACGAGGTGTCAGGAGGCACATGGTGCCAGGTTACTATTTTTGGGCGTGCCTTCGGGACGTCGGTACTTGAGACACGAGCTGTCAGGAGGCACATGGTGCCGGGTTACTATTTTTGGGTGTTCCTTCGGGACGTCGGTACTTGAGACACGAGGTGTCAGGAGGCACGTGGTACCGGGTTATTGTTTTGGGCGTGCCTTCGGGACGTCGGTACTTGAGACACAAGGTGTCAGGTGGCACATGGTGCCGGGTTACACGACAGAGATTCCGGTGTTGGCCGAAGCAGGTGACACTCCATGGTGGCTGTTGAGCACCAGTGGAGTTTGTATTTATTTTTACATTGTACTAATTACTGCTTTCCTGGTAAATGCATGACTGCTTAAACACATATATTTGGTACGCACCATTGGGTGGTATCCTACTAAAATTTGTCTCACACCCTGCACGGGCCCCTCGGGACGCGTGCAGACTTTATGGATTTGCGTGCAGGAAAGAGGCCAGCTTCAGGAGCTGGGCTGCATTAGTTGTTGTCTGGAGATGGTATGGACCTTGAGGTCATGCCTAGCTGGGTTTACATTGTTTTGTTTACTTTCTGTATTGGCATGCTTATCGTAGCTACTGTTGGTTAGCCATTGACGCTTTTTTATATTTAATTGTGTATGACCTGCTCTGGATGCATGTTTTACTGTTTAGTTGTAGTTACATGTTCTTAGCATGCTGTTGTGTTTATTTCCGCTGCTGTTGTTTCATTTACTGCTTCCGCTGTTTATCTATATTGATTATGCTTCCGCTCTGTGGGTCTGGTTCGAGTCTGCTCAGTCTTTCTTTCCACTGCATCTTTACTGTTATACTTGGACCAGTACCCTTATTAATATCCTCCGAGAGGGTATAACCTCCCCACTATACCTAACAGACCATCGCTGCTAGTCGGCAGCCTTTGGTGTTCGGGGAGGTGCGCCTAAGGTAGTAACACCCAACCCGTTTGACACTGTTCGGGTGGCTGGCCGGGTCAGGGGACGTTACAAAGTGGTATCAAAGGAGTTCTTGACAAGGATTTAGTAGCAGTGTTTTTCTGGCTACTAATGAGATTGAGACTTCTCTTTTATTTATACTGGTTTTACTATTTGGGATATGATAGACTGGAGATAAGTTGTTGTTATTGGAACTGGGTTCCTAGCTTGTGCTTGGGTGCCTGCAGCCCCAGGTACGAGGGATGGACCAAGTTGCAACGGGTGGGAATTGTTGTTTGCTTTTTTCTCAGATTACAGTTTATATGATTTCCACCATGGTGGCTCACTTGATGTGTGATGTTGTTGATTGTGATATGTGACCCTTGACCCGGTATGGTAAGGGAGAATTGGACCTTGACCCGGTATGGCAAGGCTAGTTGTTGGCTTTTGATAGACACATTTTTAGGGTATTTCAATTTCATAATTGCACATATGCTTTGTGAAGTGATAATGCCATGTGAATGAAATATCAAATGCCATGCTTTATATGCTTTAAAATGTGAATTGGTGAAATTCCTGATAGAACTGCTAGTTGTGAAAATGTGTATGCCATGCTTTATATTTTGTAGAATTGCATGCTGCAGGATATTTGGGTCTGACTCTTATGAGAGCAGGCATGTACTATCACTGAGGCAGTGTAACTGTCAGGATTGGGCGACACGGTCGTCGGTTTGAGGCAACGTGAGTTGTCGGGACAGGCATAGCCTGTGGTACTTGTGATACTTGGCTCTGTTGAGGGCGGGTAAGGGGTTCGTGAGGCCGGGATGTCGTGAGGCATGGGTTGCGATGAGGGGGAGTAAGGGTAGTTGTTATGCACTTCCTTTTACTGCTTTCCTTTTCTATGTAGAATATATTGTTATATATATATGGGTTGTCTGACCATTTATGGTATTCAGCGGGTTACTCTTTCACGGCTCGATGGAGCGTCAGGCAGGAGATGATACAGTGTCGCAGGACCAGGGTCAGACTTCGGTACAGGAAGAGCACGAGTCGTAGGTACAAGCTCAGGGACTGGAGCAGGTTCAGGGTCCAGTGCAGGCAGGACAACATCTAGGTTTGGCACCGTTCGGGCCGTGGCTCGACGAGCAGCTCCGAGCCAGCCTGGTACGTGTCTTGCAGGGGCTTGATGGAGGTGCGCAGCGTACAGAGCCTTCTATAGCCTATCTGACGCGGGAGTTCCAATCACAGCACCTGCCGCTTTTTCAGGGTGAGGGTGGTCCGCAGATGGCTAAGAACTGGATAGAGAGCATGCAGATGATCTTCAAGTAGCTCGAGACGCCTCCAGGGCGAAGGGTCAAGCTGGAGACGTACATGCTGAGAGGATCGGTGAAGCGTTGGTGGGATGTACAGGTACAGGCTCGTAGGCACGAGTGAATGGCTTGGAAGGACTTCGAGGGCAGGTTCTTTGAGCACTTCTACCCAGAGACGTTGAGGGAAGAGAGAGCTCGGGAGTTCTTGAGTCTTCAGTAGGGAGATATGTCTGTTATGGACTACGCAACTACCTTCACAGAGTTTTCCCGTTTTGCACTGGGTATGGTGAGCAATGACGCCGCTAGGGTGAGGCGCTTCGTGGATGGCTTACGACACGCCATTCAGGTCCAGGTGAACATCTTCAGGATGGGTTCTTTCTCCGAAGCGATGAATCAGGCACTCATAGCCGAGGGCAACGAAATGGAGAAGTCTCGCTTGGGCAGGGCGATGACTTCAGGTGATGGTTCAGACAACAGGAAGCGAGGGCGGGATGAGTTCCAGCAGGGCAGTCAGGCTAGGGATTCAGCTAGACCACCTCATGGGAGTTCTTCGGAGATTTTCTTCTAGTGTGGACCGCCGGGACATGTTCGGGCGCAGTGCGACAAGCCACCGAAGGAGTGTCGGGCATGTGGATAGGACGGGCATCTGGAGAGGTTTTGCCGGTATCCTTCTCAGATAGCCGGAAGGCAGGGACCAGGACAGACTGCAGCGTTTGGAGTTGGTTCAGGTTCGGTACCCAGAGAGGGTAGTCGAGGTTCAGCTATGCGCGGAGGTCGTGACAGAGACGGTGGTACCCAGCTGAGGGGTCAGTGGCCGGAGACTGGAGTAGCATTAGGAGGTCAGGCGTCAGGCAGCCGTGTTTCAGGGTAGGTGCACGCCGTGGAGCTTCCATAGGCTGAGCAGGCCGGTGAGCCGGTGACAGTTAGAGGTACACCGCGGTGTGGCCGTGATCTCCATGTTTCCTTTTTGGCATGACCTGTGGAGGTATGTCTGTTTTGAGTGCACGTGGTGCACAGGACCTTTGTGGACTGACTAGATGCTAGTCAGTGGGTTGGCACCATATCGGGTGCGTGATATATATATATATATATATATATATATGTATGAGGTGTTGTGGGCATCGAGGCATCGTGGATGCGGGTTACTTGAGGTGCTGTGGGCATCGGGGCATCATGGATGCGGGTTACTTGAGGTGCTAGGCACCAGGACCTCATGGAGGTGGACACCAATGCGGTGCGGGTTATGTTGGGTGTCTGTAGCGACATAGGAGCACCAATGAGTTGCAGGGGTGACAATGCGTCACAGGAGGACTATGCGTCCGGGAAACAGGTTAGTAAACGATGTTTGCTTTAAATTTTGTTGGTTGAGACCGAGTAGGCAATTCCTAAGGTAGGGAGCCCCTTGAGGAATTTAGCCAGAACCTTGGGACCGGGGTAGTACAGGTTGTTTAACTGGGATGGGCGTGTTCGGTGCCATCTCCGGGTTTCGTTTGGTAGCTCGGGGATGAGCTACGTTAAGGTGGGGAGTTTGTAAGAACCCGGGTTTGTGGATTGGGTCAAAATCCCGACCCTGTTTAAATTTTTTGACAGGTTTCTTAGGAAACTAGATTTAATGCGAAGTTTTTGGAAATTTCCAGACTGCACACTGTGTACTTTAAGTACACGCCGTGTGTGTGTAGGCGAGTGACCGTCCGTGTGCTCACTGAGTACATGCCGTGTGATGACCGTGTAGTAGTTTCTTACTACACGACGTGTAGTTTTGAAGACGTCGTGTAGACCCCCGACCATGTGAGGCCATACATGGCGTGTAGGTCATTGGCCGGGTAAGAACCAGGGACACGCCGTGTTCCCTTTGGACACGCCGTGTAGTCTAGCCGTGTATGAGGGATATACATGGCGTGTGAGTACGTCGGCGAGGAAGAGAAGAGGAACCCGGTACACACCGTGTACCCCTAGGTACACGCCATGTACTCATGTCGGCAGGTACGAGAAGTAAGTCGACAGAATATTTCCATCTTATGAATAGTTAAATGAACCATACACGGCGTGTAGTCCCAAAGTACACGCCGTTTACTTTCTTTTTTCACTTAAAATGGGCAGTAGCCTCGTATTGAGGCAGAACCTCATATCCTCCGCCCGGATATGCAAACCAGGCCTACCGAACCTCTCTTCCCCTCCCGATCATCCGTCCGAGACCCGATTCGAGCTCTGATTAGTGCGTTGGAACCCCCTCGGTAAGGCCTCGATTCCACTTTGGCCGTTTTGTCTGATTTTTGTTCTAGAACGAGTTATATCCCTTTGAGCGGTTTTGAATCTTTTATAGATTTACCCTATTTTAGACCGAATTGGCGGGTGTTACCGGAAGAGTAGCATCGTGCAAGTCTCAGGTAGGTGGTGCATACTTCTTTTTTTGTTTTCATGGTTGTTTTGGTAACGCAGCCTTCGGAACATTTTCAGGTATTTTTAGCGGGACCTGTTTTATCCGATTTTTCATAATGTAATGCTTATGGGACCTCTGGGATGCTTTTGAGTATGCACGGTTACCAGTTTGCGTGAGCAAGGCCGGGTAAGGGGTCGTTGCTCATCAGGGCATTTTGGCCGGGGAATGCGAAAATGGTTTTAATTGAATTATGGTTGTTGTAAACTGTTTAGTTTAATTTTTTAAAGCCTGATATAAATTGTGGAGGCATTTAAGACCTCAGTTCTGGTACGAGACAACACCTTGCATAGTGCAATTCAACTGTTAGTTTGTTTTTCCTGGTTGTGTTTTCTGTTTACATATGTTATATATGCAATTGCTGAATTGCATCTGCTGGACCCTTTTGGGTTGTGCTGGGCTTGGCCTGGTTATGCTTGAGTGATGCTGATCACAGGTTGGGGCTTTGCCTGGGATACTTTGGGTGGTTTTGACCACGGGATTAGGCGTCATGGACATCGACTTGAGGCAGTAGGAATTTCTGGTTGGGCATGACCCGTGTTACTAGGGTGGCGATGCCATCAGACTTGAGCGACATGGTCGTAGGGACACGAGGTGTCAGACGTGTTGGTGGCTTAGGACTATTTTGGGTGATTACTGCTCACCGAGACTTTGAGTAGTGTGCACACAGAGATACTCCGTGATGAGGTGGTTTGACCACTCGTGTGGGTAGAGGCCCCCGTAGTTGCGGTTAGGTATTTTGGTTGGGGGTGCTTGTCGTAGAAAGACACGGGGGAGGTGAGGAGCCTTCAGGGAATGGGCGTGCCTTCGGGACATCGGTACTTGAGACACAAGGTGTCAGGAGGTACATGGTGCCGGGTTACTATTTTTGGGCGTGCCTTCGGGACGTCGGTACTTGAAACACGAGGTGTCAGGAGGCACATGGTGCCGGGTTACTATTTTTGGGCGTGCCTTCGTGACGTCGGTACTTGAGACACGAGGTGTCAGGAGGCACGTGGTGCCAGGTTACTGTTTTGGGCGTGCCTTCGGGACGTCAGTACTTGAGACATGAGGTGTCAGGTGGCACATGGTGCCGGGTTACACGATAGAGATTCCAGTGTTGGCCGAAGCAGGTGACACTCCATGGTGGCTGTTGAGCACCAGTGGAGTTTATGACAACCCTGCTTTTTATTACAACTTAAACATGCTTTATTACATAAAACTTCACTTTATACAACAATGAAGATCGAGAGGTTTAGTGTCTTTGGGGCTTAGGATCATTACATAAAAACTTTAAACTTGAAATACAACATCCTTATTGAAAACTTCCTTTACATGACCACTACATTCCTTCGTACTTAGCATTGCATGGGATAACCTGAGGACATGCATAAGAAAAGGGTGAGCTATAAAGCCCAGTAAGGGAGTACATAATGAATAACATGAGGAGTACAATACATGTTAGGCAATAGGCATATCAATAGAGCATAAGAGAGACATGAACATAAAGGCATGATAAAGCATGATAATCATAACATGGAAATGTGGCAACAACACTTAACATTGAATTAGCATGAGCCCAGGCTCATTGCACATGGAGCATGAGTAAACCCTCATTGCACTTGAAGCACGAGTAAACCCTCGTTGCACTTGATTTAGCATGAGTCAACACTCATTGCACATGACGTATCATGATACTATACTTTACCCAATGCATTGGAGCGCTATCAGGGCGCACCCTTCTTAAACATTTCATTTCATGCATAAGTGTGCCACATGGATCATAAAACATGGATTCATAAAACATAATCATTTCTTCCACGATAAAGGAATGTGGAATTCATACATGAAACTTTACAATCAATACGTATATGTGCATAAAGGTGAATACCCTTGATGGAGAAATGGGCATGGTATTCACTACACAAAGACATTGGCTTAGAAAATTGGTGCGATTTCGGCAGCGTAACGGCGTGACATAAGAATTCATAAAAAAGGTTGATGAGAGAGAAAGGGGTTCCTCATCATATTTACATGAAATGGACAGTAAGGAGATCATATATATACATGTCCCAACAACAGAAATGGAATTTAGATTCATGATACAAAAGTATTGCTTGAATATAAAAGAAGAGAGAGAAGTTCCTTTCGGAATTTCGGCATAGTAACGGGTGTACATGGGAGGCATTTAATGAGAGAGAAAGGGTTCTCCCATCATTCAAACAATAAGAGGGCAGTATGGGGGAGGTGAGAAACCATACCCCAACATTCATAAATTAAATTAAAAGGGCAATACAACTTAAAGAAAATTGACAAAAAAAAGAGAAAGGAAGAAAAAACCCTTACTTGGAAGTGTGCTTCCAAAGGCTAGAGAGAGGCTTGTGAGAGGCTTCTTGGGAGCTTGGGGCACCTTGAGAGGATTCTAGAGAGAGTAGGGCAGAGGTTGGACGAACTTAAAGGGCTTTGAGTGAGGAGGAAGTGGGAGCTTGGGTGGGTTTATATAGGAAAGGTGAGAGAATTCTTTATTATTTAGGTTTGGGACCCCTTATATTAAAATAATCCAACCCACAAACCATCCCATGGTATTTGCCCATGGTTTCTGGAAAAGGAGAGAGGAAAATAATATTTTATAAGGCCAAGGTCCGAACTTATTAAAAAATTAGGGTTGCTTATGTGGAGGTGAGTCACACTCCCATGGAAATTAATTTAAAAAGGCAAAGTGTTGAATAAGTCTTGAGGGCTCCATTAATGCTTTGAAAAGTGATTCAAACAAACCCAAAACCTCATTATTTTAATGATAAAACACATATTGGCCGAACATAAGGATTATGGTATTTTATTACATCACCATTGGGTCATTATGATGTCATAAAACACATTATATATTTAAATGGTATTTAATTTTTACCCAAAAATTTGACTGTCTCAGAAAATTATGAAAAATTCACCGTTGGATAATTTCGACGTCCTGATTCCAAAAATAATATTTATTTTATCTAAATAATTTTCTAAATATGTGAATTTTCACTTTTAAAATAAAAACTGACATTTATAAAAAATTCACGGGTTTTGACAGAAATGGATTTCAAACCTTAATAAGAATTTTAATTGCATTCATAAAATTATAAGATCATTTATATTTAATAAAAATTAATTTAATATTAATAATAATATTTTATTAAAATATTATTTAATTCAAAAATCCTTTAATTTAATAAAATATAATTCTTAATTAAATAATAACTAAAAACATCATTTGTACTTTAAAAACTAATTACAATGCATCAAAAATGACTAGAAATTATATTCATTATTATATACAAAAAAAATAATGTACATGAACATGGTGCTACTTATTTGTTACATAACCCCTTAAAATAGCCGCATAAGACCTAAGGGTAAGGTGTGCGATGGTGACAGACTCTTGGGGTTGCTCGGATAACATCGCTCGAGTGGTGATCTCTATCAACTTCCATTTTTCCCGTAGACGATCACGTTCGAGCTTGACTTGATGAAGCTCAGCTTGGGCTTGGTCAAGGGCAAAGCCCAAAGACGCCACCTCCTTTCCGAGCTCCGACAAATGGGCTTCGTAAGGGGCAATTCTACTGGATGAGGCCATCGCTTCCTTTGTCTGAGTAGAAAATTTGTTCGTTAAAGCCTTATATTTAAACTACCCAGATGATCACTGTTCAACGGCTATAAAAGTAACGGTCAAAAATCTTAACGTAAAACTAAAGAAGTTGACATCTTATAAAAACATAAAGAAACATTTAACTGGATCAAGAGGGATTTTCCATTAATGAAATTTTGGGTCGTTACAACATTCCCCCCTTAAGAAATTTCGCCCTCGAAATTTTCCTTTTCCCACTCTAAAACAAATGTGGGTAACTTAGCTTCATCATATCCTCTGACTCCCAAGTTGCTTCTTCAAACTTGTGGTTTCTCCACAACACCTTGACGAGGGGCATTGTCTTATTTCGTAGAACTTTTTCTCTACGATCTAAGATCTTCACTGGTTGCTCCTCATAAGAAAGATCGTCTTCTAATTGTACCACCTCAGAAGAGAGTACATGTGAAGGGTCTGGTATGTACTTCCTTAAGAGGGATACATGGAAGACATCATGCACCTTGGCCATAGTAGGTGGAAGTGCTAGTCGATAGGCCACAGCCCCAACACGATCAAGAATCTCGAAGGGGACGATGTACCTTGGACTTAACTTCCCTTTCTTTCCAAACCTCATGACCTTCTTCCACGGAGATATGCGTAAAAACACCATGTCTCTGACTTTAAATTCAAGGTCTCGTCGACGATTATCTGCATAACTCTTCTGTCGACTTTGGGCTGCCTTGATATGCTGCTGAATGGTTTTCACCTTCTCCACCATTTCTTCGACCATTTCTGGTCCAAGCAGCTTACGTTCACCGACCTCATCCCAACATGCCGGTGTTCTACACCTTTTCCCATACAGGGCTTCATATGGTGCCATTTGGATGCTCGAGTGGAAACTATTATTATAAGAGAACTCAACTAGAGGAAGATGTTGATCCCATCCTCCTTTAAAGTCCATTGAGCACGCTCTCAACATATCCTCAAGTGTTTGGATAGTCCGCTCGGATTGGCCATCAGTTTGAGGATGATAGGCCGTACTGAAGTTCAGTTCAGTATTCAGAGCATGTTGAAGACTCTTCCAAAACTTAGAGGTAAATCTTGGATCTCGGTCAGACACAATAGATAGTGGTACTCCATGCAACCGTACCACTTCCCTGATATATATCCGTGCCAGTTGATCCAAAGAGAAGTCCTCTCGAATAGCAATGAAGTGTGCAGTCTTTGTAAGACGATCCACAATAACCCAGATTGCATTGTTGCTTTTGGATGTCCTTGGAAGTCCAGTGACGAAGTCCATGGTGATGTTCTCCCATTTCCATTCTGGTATGGGCAATGGTTGCATCATCCCCTTAGACTTCTGCCTCTCTGCCTTCACTTTCTGACACACCAGGCACTTTGATGTATATTCAGCGATCTCCTTCTTCATATTATCCCACCAAAAGTTTTCTCGGAGATCTCGATACATCTTTGTGCTCCCTGGGTGAATAGAGAAATTTGAACTATGTGCATCATCCAAAAGTTCCTTCTTCAGCTCCGAACTTGATGGGACACATAGTCTTTTCCCAAACCGCACAATTCCTTCTTCATTAACATTAAACTCTGAGGATTTTCCCTTTTTGATAGCTTCCACTTTTTCTTGGATTCTCGCATCATCCTTTTGAGCATCCTTTAACCTTTCCAAAAGAGATGGTTGAGCAATCATTTGTGAAAGGATTGATGATGTTCCCTTCTTTATGATTCCCACTTCCATCTTCATCAAGTCTAAGAAGATTGGATCCTTCTCAATTCTCATCATTGATAGAATTGCTGGATCCTTTCTACTTAGGGCATCCGCCACCTTGTTCGCCTTCCCAGGGTGGTAATGTATTGAACAGTCATAATCCTTGATGAGCTCTATCCATCTTCTCTGGCGCATATTAAGCTCTTTCTGTGTGAATATATATTTAAGACTTTTGTGGTCAGTATATATCTCACATTTCTCTCCATAGAGATAATGCCGCCAGATTTTCAAGGCAAAGATCACCGCCGCCAACTCCAGATCATGCGTTGGATAGTTTCGATCATGGATTTTCAACTGTCTTGAGGCATAGGATATCACTTTATCATTCTGCATCAGCACACATCCTAAGCCCTTCTTTGAAGCATCACTGAATACCACAAAAAGCTCCCCACTTGTGGGTAAAGTGAGAACAGGTGCAGTGATAAGCCTCCTTTTCAACTCCTTGAAGCTTTCTTCGCATTCATCACTCCAAGAAAACTTTACTCCCTTTCGAGTTAGCTTGGTAAGAGGGTTGGACAATCGTGAGAAGTTTCTCACAAATCGTCGATAATATCCAGCTAACCCCAAGAAGCTACGGATATCAGTTACCGATGTTGGCCTCGGCCATCCCTCAATTGCATCTGTTTTGGAGGGGTCCACAGATATCCCATTGCTTGTGATGATATGGCCCAAGAATGAGACCTCCTTCAACCAGAACTCACACTTGCTGTACTTGGCATAGAGCTTCTCCTTGCGCAAAGTCTCCAGTACAGTTCTTAAATGCTCCTCATGGTCCTCCTTGGTTTTGGAGTATATTAGAATATCATCTATAAAGACTACCACAAATTTATCTAGGTAATCTCTAAAGACTCTATTCATCAAGTCCATGAATATTGCTGGAGCATTGGTGAGTCCAAAAGGCATTACTATGAATTCATAGTGCCCGTACCTTGTACGAAAAGCAGTCTTGGGGATATCTTCCTTCTTCACCCTTACTTGATAATATCCCGACCGCAAGTCGACCTTGGAGAAGTATTGTGCTCCACGCAGCTGATCAAACAAGTCATCGATTCTTGGGAGAGGATACTTGTTCTTTATCGTGATTTTGTTAAGTTCACGATAATCGATGCAAAGCCGCATTGACCCATACTTCTTCTTGACGAAGAGGACTGGTGCACCCCATGGTGATGCACTTGGGCGTATAAACCCTTTATCCAGATTCTCCTGTAGTTGTTTCTTCAGTTCTTCAAGCTCAACCACAGCCATTCTATATGGAGTCTTGGATATTGGTAGCGCCCCAGGTATAAGTTCAATTGAGAACTCAACATCTCTTCTTGGAGGAAGACCAGGAAGTTCCTCGGGAAATACTTCAGCGAATTCCCTCACAATAGGCATTTCTTCAAGGGTGGTTTCTTCCTTGGATTCAATCATCTGAGCCAGATATGCGTGCTCATAAGGCAGTAATATCCATGCTTGAGATGATGGAGATAAAGGAGATTCATCTTCCTCCTGACACTTGTAAAGAATCGGGGGTCGATTCTCCATATGGAGTGTGATTTCCCTCTCCCGACAATTTATGTTGGCTCTATATAAGGAAAGCCAATCCATGCCAAGAATTGCATCAAATTCCACCAAAGGGAGTATGACGAGGTTCGCCGGGAAATTCAATCCACAGATTATAACAGGGGAGGACTTATACTCATGGGATGCAATGATTGCCCCATTTGCTGTACTCACCGACATCTTTACTTCCATGACTTGTGGTGGTGCAGGGATTATTCTACTAAACTTTTGAGATATAAAAGAATGCGTAGAACCTGAATCAAAAAGTACGTTCGCTATTCTTGAATGAATAACTAGCGTACCTGTCACCACTTCGTTGTCGGGGTTCACTTCGGCAGAAGTGATGGCAAAAGCTCTTCCTTGCTGTCTTGGAGGTTGTTGATTGCCTCCGATAACCCTTGGATTAGGGCACTGATTCGCAAAATGACCCGGTTCTTTGCATTTGAAGCATTGAACAACGCGTTGAGGTTCGAACGGAGCGTTCCTCCCCTCCGTCGCAGCCGCGGGTCCTTCTTGCTGACAGTTAACAGCTAGGTGCCCTTCTCTTCCACACTTGAAGCATTTTCTTGTCCCCCTAAGGCAATTTCCAGGGTGCTTCTTTCCACACTTTTGGCAAGTGGGGTGCTGGAATTTCTTAGCGCCGTTGGATTTATCCATCGGACCACCAGCATTGAAGTCCACCTTCCGCTTCTTGTCCCCATGATACCCCTGTGATTCTCCGATCTCCATTTCAACTTTAAGGGCACATCGGACAATTTCCTCATAGCTGTCGAAGTCACGGATCGCTAATGCTTTCCGCAAGCTAGGCTTCAGCCCACCAAAGAAGCGGTCAACCTTGCATTCGGGGGTAACGACAAAGCCGGAAGCGTATCGTGCAAGCCTTGTGAAGTTTGCCTCGTACGCTCCCACGGATTCCTCATCTTTCTGCTTGAGGGAAAGGAAGTCCCTTTCCATCTTAAGACGGAGGGTGCGTGGAAAATATTTATCGAAAAACATCTTCCGGAATACCTTCCATTCCAAAGCCTCGATCTCCTCCTCAGGCTTCGTATTTTTGATCAACGTCCACCATTGATCAGCTTCACCCTCCATACGATAAGCTGCCAGGAGAACCTTCTCTTTTTCAGAGCATTGGAGGATGGAGAATATCTTTTCAATGGAGTTGATCCATTGTTCAGCAATCGTGGGATCGGATGATCCACTAAAAGTAGGAGGCCTTTGTCTCATGAAGCTTTCAATAGCGACTTGTTCTTTCTTAGGGGGGGTTGAACGTTCCTCTTGACCAGTGTTTCTATTCAAAACTTGAGTTAGCTGAGAGAGAAGCGTGACAAAGTTCGCGATTCCCGCTCCCATTGGATTGGGCATCTCATTGGTACAATCATCACACTGATCTTCACAACGGTTGTTAGCCCGTGTTCTCCTATTACCGGCCATTGGCTGGAATAAAAGGAAAGTTAGGGGTAACACATAAAGGGTAATCCAAAGACAAAAGTTGATGACTTATAAATAAACTTTAATCTCTTTAACTCATGAGTCTATAGGATTCAACCTAGGCTTTTCATGATCTACCTTCTAACATATATCCTTAGGGGCATTTTTCCCTTAATAAGGGTTCATACTAAGATTGTGAATTTATCAAAACATATCCCCCGGGAGTGTCGTAACCAAGAGTGCAGCAAGGCCCGTTGTCGTGCACCAGTTCCCGTTCGAGTCTAGCTCAAAGCGGTGTTTTCGGGTTTTACCCCTAGGATACATCTGTGCCAGAGCCGCCTCTACCTGCTCGTATCCAGACAGGGATGTATTTGTTTGATAAACCACTTACTTAGTATTTACCAAAACTTAGGGATGTTTTTATTATGCTTAGTCTTGTATCTAAGGCTTTACTAGGGTTTCCTAATCCCAAAAATAACTAAACCTATCCTCTGATACCAACTATGACAACCCTGCTTTTTATTACAACTTAAACATGCTTTATTACATAAAACTTCACTTGATACAACAATGAAGATCGAGAGGTTTAGTGTCTTTGGGGCTTAGGATCATTACATAAAAACTTTAAACTTGAAATACAACATCCTTATTGAAAACTTCCTTTACATGACCACTACATTCCTTCGTACTTAGCATTGCATGGGATAACCTGAGGACATGCATAAGAAAAGGGTGAGCTATAAAGCCCAGTAAGGGAGTACATAATGAATAACATGAGGAGTACAATACATGTTAGGCAATAGGCATATCAATAGAGCATAAGAGAGACATGAACATAAAGGCATGATAAAGCATGATAATCATAACATGGAAATGTGGCAACAACACTTAACATTGAATTAGCATGAGCCCAGGCTCATTGCACATGGAGCATGAGTAAACCCTCATTGCACTTGAAGCACGAGTAAACCCTCGTTGCACTTGATTTAGCATGAGTCAACACTCATTGCACATGACGTATCATGATACTATACTTTACCCAATGCATTGGAGCGCTATCAGGGCGCACCCTTCTTAAACATTTCATTTCATGCATAAGTGTGCCACATGGATCATAAAACATGGATTCATAAAACATAATCATTTCTTCCACGATAAAGGAATGTGGAATTCATACATGAAACTTTACAATCAATACGTATATGTGCATAAAGGTGAATACCCTTGATGGAGAAATGGGCATGGTATTCACTACACAAAGACATTGGCTTAGAAAATTGGTGCGATTTCGGCAGCGTAACGGCGTGACATAAGAATTCATAAAAAAGGTTGATGAGAGAGAAAGGGGTTCCTCATAATATTTACATGAAATGGACAGTAAGGAGATCATATATATACATGTCCCAACAACAGAAATGGAATTTAGATTCATGATACAAAAGTATTGCTTGAATATAAAAGAAGAGAGAGAAGTTCCTTTCGGAATTTCGGCATAGTAACGGGTGTACATGGGAGGCATTTAATGAGAGAGAAAGGGTTCTCCCATCATTCAAACAATAAGAGGGAAGTATGGGGGAGGTGCGAAACCATACCCCAACATTCATAAATTAAATTAAAAGGGCAATACAACTTAAAGAAAATTGACAAAAAAAAGAGAAAGGAAGAAAAAACCCTTACTTGGAAGTGTGCTTCCAAAGGCTAGAGAGAGGCTTGTGAGAGGCTTCTTGGGAGCTTGGGGCACCTTGAGAGGATTCTAGAGAGAGTAGGGCAGAGGTTGGACGAACTTCAAGGGCTTTGAGTGAGGAGGAAGTGGGAGCTTGGGTGGGTTTATATAGGAAAGGTGAGAGAATTCTTTATTATTTAGGTTTGGGACCCCTTATATTAAAATAATCCAAACCACAAACCATCCCATGGTATTTGCCCATGGTTTCTGGAAAAGGAGAGAGGAAAATAATATTTTATAAGGCCAAGGTCCGAACTTATTAAAAAATTAGGGTTGCTTATGTGGAGGTGAGTCACACTCCCATGGAAATTAATTTAAAAAGGCAAAGTGTTGAATAAGTCTTGAGGGCTCCATTAATGCTTTGAAAAGTGATTCAAACAAACCCAAAACCTCATTATTTTAATGATAAAACACATATTGGCCGAACATAAGGATTATGGTATTTTATTACATCACCATTGGGTCATTATGATGTCATAAAACACATTATATATTTAAATGGTATTTAATTTTTACCCAAAAATTTGACTGTCTCAGAAAATTATGAAAAATTCACCGTTGGATAATTTCGACGTCCTGATTCCAAAAATAATATTTATTTTATCTAAATAATTTTCTAAATATGTGAATTTTCACTTTTAAAATAAAAACCGACATTTATAAAAAATTCACGGGTTTTGACAGAAATGGATTTCAAACCTTAATAAGAATTTTAATTGCATTCATAAAATTATAAGATCATTTATATTTAATAAAAATTAATTTAATATTAATAATAATATTTTATTAAAATATTATTTAATTCAAAAATCCTTTAATTTAATAAAATATAATTCTTAATTAAATAATAACTAAAAACATCATTTGTACTTTAAAAACTAATTACAATGCATCAAAAATGACTAGAAATTATATTCATTATTATATACAAAAAAAATAATGTACATGAACATGGTGCTACTTATTTGTTACATAACCCCTTAAAATAGCCGCATAAGACCTAAGGGTAAGGTGTGCGATGGTGACAGACTCTTGGGGTTGCTCGGATAACATCGCTCGAGTGGTGATCTCTATCAACTTCCATTTTTCCCGTAGACGATCACGTTCGAGCTTGACTTGATGAAGCTCAGCTTGGGCTTGGTCAAGGGCAAAGCCCAAAGACGCCACCTCCTTTCCGAGCTCCGACAAATGGGCTTCGTAAGGGGCAATTCTACTGGATGAGGCCATCGCTTCCTTTGTCTGAGTAGAAAATTTGTTCGTTAAAGCCTTATATTTAAACTACCCAGATGATCACTGTTCAACGGCTATAAAAGTAACGGTCAAAAATCTTAACGTAAAACTAAAGAAGTTGACATCTTATAAAAACATAAAGAAACATTTAACTGGATCAAGAGGGATTTTCCATTAATGAAATTTTGGGTCGTTACAGAGTTTGTATTTATTTTTACATTGTACTAATTATTTCTTTCCTGGTAAATGCCTGACTGCTTAAACACATATATTTGGTACGCACCATTGGGTGGTATCCTACTGAGATTTGTCTCACACCCTGCATGGGCCCCTCGGGACGCGTGCAGACTTTATGGATTTGCGTGCTGGAAAGAGGCCAGCTTCAGGAGCTGGGCTGCATTAGTTGTTTCATGGAGATGGTATGGACCTTGAGTTCATGCCTAGCTGGGTTTACTTTGTTTTGTTTACTTTCTGTATTGGCATGCTTATCGTAGCTACTGTTGGTTATCCATTGGCGCCTTTTTTATATTCAGTTGTGTATGACATGCTCTAGATGCATATTTTTCTATTCAGTTGTAGTTACATGTTCTTAGCATGCTGTTGTGTTTATTTCCGCTGTTGTTGTTTCATTTACTGCTTCCGCTGTTTATCTATATTGATTATGCTTCTGCTCTGCAGGTCTGGTTCGAGTCTGCTGAGTCTTTCTTTCCACTGCATCTTTACTGTTATACTTGGACCAATACCCTTATTAAGATCCTCCGAGAGGGTATAGACTCCCCACTATACCTAACAGACCCTCGCTGCTAGTCGGCAGCCTTTGGCGTTCGGGGAGGTGCGCCTAAGGCAGTAACACTCGACCCATTCGGCACTGTTCAGGTGGCTGGCCGGGTCAGGGGGCGTTACAAAGTGGTATCAAAGGAGTTGTTGACAAGGATTTAGTAGCAGTGTTTTTCTGTCTACTAATGAGATTGAGACTTCTCTTTTATTTATGTTGGTTTTACTATTTGGGATATGATAGACTGGAGATAAGTTGTTGTTACTGGAACTAGGTTCCTAGCTTGTGCTTGGGTGCCTACAGCCCCAGGTATGAGGGATGAACCAAGTTTCCATGGGTGGGAATTGCTGTTTTCTTTTTCTCAGATTACAGTTTATATGATTTCCACCTTGGTGGCTCACTTGATGTGTGATGTTGTTGATTGTGATATGTGACCCTTGACCCGGTATGGTAAGGGATAATTGGACCTTGGCCTGGTATGGCAAGGCTAGTTGTTCGCTTTTGATAGGCACATTTTTACGGTATTTCAATTTCATAATTGCACGTATGCTTTGTGAAGTGATAATGCCATGTGAATGAAATATCAAATGCCATGATTTATATGCTTTAAAATGTGAATTGGTGAAATTCCTGATAGAATTTCTAGTTGTGAAAATGTGTATTCCATGCTTTATATTTTGTAGAATTTCATGCTGTAGGATATTTGGGTCTGAATCTTATGAGAGCAAGCATGTACTATGACTGAGGCAGTGTAACTGTTAGGATTGGGCGACACGGTCGTCGATTTGAGGCAACGTGACTTTTCGGGATGGGCATGGCTTGAGGTACTTGTGGTAGTTGGCTCTGTTGAGTGCGGGTAAGGAGTTCGTGAGGCCGGGATGTCATGAGGCATGGGTTGCGGTGAGGGGGAGTAAGGGTAGTTGTTATGCACTGTCTTTTACTGCTTTCCTTATCTGCGTAGAATATATTGTTATATATATATGGGCTGTCTGACCATTTATGTTATTCAGCGGGTTACTCTTTCACGGCTCGATGGAGCGTCAGGCAGGAGATGATATAGTGCAGCAGGACCAGGGTCAGACTTCGGTACAGGCAGAGCACGAGCCGCAGGTACAAGCTCAGGGACTGGAGTAGGTTTAGGGTCCAGTGCAGGCAGGACAGCAGCCGGGTTTGGCATCGTTCGGGCCGTGGCTCGACGAGCAGCTCCGAGACAGCCTGGTACGTGTCTTACAGGGGCTTGATGGAGGTGCGCAGGGTACAGAGCCTTCTATGGCCTATCTGACGCGGGAGTTCCAATCACAGCACCCGCCACTTTTTCAGGGTGAGGGTGGTCCGAAGACGGCTGAGAACTGGATAGAGAGCATGCAGATGATCTTCGAGCAGCTCGAGATGCCTCCAGGGTGAAGGGTCAAGCTGGCGACGTACATGCTGAGAGGACTGGTGAAGCGTTGGTGGGATGTACAGGTACAGGCTCATAGGCACGAGGGACTGGTTTGGAAGGACTTTGAGGGCAGGTTCTTTAAGCACTTCTACCCAGAGACGTTGAGGGCAGAGAGATATCGGGAGTTCTTGAGTCTTCAGTAGGGAGATATGTCCGTTATGGACTACACAGCTACCTTCACAGAGTTGTCTCGTTTTGCACCGGGTATGGTGAGCGATGACGCCGCTAGGGTGAGGCACTTCGAGGACGGCTTAGGACAGGCCATTCGGGTCCAGGTGAACATCTTCAGGCTGGGTTCTTTCTCCGAAGCGGTGAATCAGGCACTCATAGACAAGGGCAATGAAAGGGAGAATTTCGATTGGGTAGGGTGACAGCTTCAGGTGATGATTCAGACAGTAGGAAGCGAGGGCGTGATGAGTTCCAACAGGGCAGTCAGGCCAGGGATTCAGCTAGACCACCTCGTGGGAGTTCTTCAGTGATTTGCTTCCAGTGTGGACAGTCGGGACATGTTCGGGCGCAGTGCGACAAGCCACTGAAGGAGTTTCGGGCATGTGGACAGGACGGGCATCTGGAGAGGTTTTGCAGGCAGCCTTCTCAGATAGTTGACAGGCAGGGACTAGGACAGACTGCGGCATTTGGAGTTGGTTCAGGTTCGGTACCCAGAGAGGGTAGTCGAGGTTCAGCTGTGCGCAGAGGTTGTGACAGAGACGGTGGTACCCAGCTGAGGGTTCAGTGGCCGGAGACTGGAGCATCATCAGGAGGTTAGGCGTCAGGAAGCCGTGCTTCAGGGTAGGTGCACGCCGTGGAGCTGCTAGAGGCTGAGTAGGCTGGTGAGCCGGTGACAGTTAGAGGTACACCGCGGTGTGGCCGTGATCTCCATGTTTCCTTTTTGGCATGACCTGTGTAGGTATGTCTATTTTGAGTGCACGTGGTGCACAAGACCTTTGTGGACTGACTAGATGCTAGTCAGTGGGTTGACACCATATCGGGTGCATGATATATATATATATATATATATATATATATATGTATGAGGTGTCGTGGGAATCGGGGCATCGTGGATGCGGGTTACTTGAGGTTCCACGTGCATCAGGGCATCGTGGATGCGGGTTACTTGAGGTGCTAGGCACCAGGACCTCGTGGAGGCGGACACCAATGCGGTGCAGGTTACGTTGGGTGTCGGTAGTGACATAGGAGCACCAACAAGGTGCAGGGGTGACGATGCGTCACGGGAGGACTATGCATCTAGGAAACAGGTTAGTAAACCTTGTTTGCTTTAAATTTTGTTGGTTGAGACCGAGTAGTCAATTCCTAAGGTGGGGATCCCCTTGAGAAATTTAGCCAGAACCTTGGGACCGGGGTAGTCCAGGTTTTTTAACTGGGATGGGCATGTTCGGTGCCATCTCCAGGTTTCGTTTGGTAGCTTGGGGATGAGCTACGTTAAGGTGGGGAGTTTGTAAGAACCCGAGTTTGTGGAACGGGTCAAAATCCCGACCCTGGTTAAATTTTTTGACAGGTTTCTTAGGAAACTAGATTTAATGGGAAGTTTCTGGAAATTTCCAGAATACACTCTGTGTACTTTAAGTACATGCCATGTGTGTGTAGGCAAGTGAACAGCCGTGTGCTCGCCGAGTACATACTGTGTGATGACCGTGTAGTAGTTTCTTACTACACGGCATGTAGTTTTGAACACGCCGTGTAGACCCCCGACCGTGTGAGGCCATACATGGTGTGTAGGCCGTTGGCCGGGTAAGAACTAGGGACACGCCGTGTTCCCTTTGGACACGCCGTGTAGTCTAGCTATGTATGAGGGATATACATGGCGTGTGAGTATGTTGGCGAGGAAGAGAAGAGGAACCCGGTACACACCGTGTACCCCTAGGTACACGCCGTGTACTCATGTCGGTAGGTACGGAAAGTAAGTCGGCGAAATCTTTCCATCTTATGAACAGTTAAATGAACCATACACGGCGTGTAGTCCCAATGTACACGCCGTGTACTTTATTTTTTCACTTAAAATGGGAAGTAGCCTCGTATTGAGGTAGAACCTCATATCCTATGTCCGGATACACGAACCAAGCCGTCCGAACCTCTCTTCCCCTCCCGATCGTCCGTCTGAGACCCGATTCGAGATCCAATTAGTGCGTTAGAACCCCTCAGTAAGGCCTCGATTCCTCTTTGACCGTTTTTTCTGATTTTCGTTCTAGAACGAGTTATATCCCTTTGAGAGGTTTTGAATCTTTTGTATATTTACCGCGTTTTAGACCGAATTGGAGGGTGTTACCGGGAGAGTAGCATCGTGCAAGTCTCAGGTAGTTGGTGCATACTTCTTTTTGTGTTTTAGCAGTTGTTTTGGTAACGCGGACTTCGGCGCATTTTCGGGTATTTTGAGCGGGACCTGTTTTATCTGCTTTTTCATACTGTAATGCTTATGGGACCTCTGGGATGCTTTTGAGTATGCCCGGTTACCAGTTTGCGTGAGCAAGTCCGGGTGAGGGGTCGTTTCTCATCATGGCATTTTGGTTGGGGAACACCAAAATGGTTTTAATTGAATTATGATTGTTGTAAACTGTTTAGTTTAATTTGTTAAATCCTGATATAAATTGTGGAGGCATTTAAGACCTCAGTGCTGGTATGAGACAACACCTAGCATAGTGAAATTCAACTGTTAGTTTGTTTTGCCTGGTTGTGTTTTCTATTTACATATGTTATATATGAAATTGATGAATTGCATCTGTTGGACCCTTTTGGATTGTGCTGGGCTTGGCCCGGTTACGCTTGAGTGATGCTGATCACAGGTTGGGGCTTTTCCCGGGATACTTTGGGTGGTTTTGACCATGGGATTGGGCGTCATGGACGTCGGCTTGAGGCGGTACGACTGTCTGGTTGGGCATGATCTGGGTTATTAAGGTGGCGATGCCATCGGACTTGAGCAACATGGTCGCAGGGACATGAGGTGTCAGACGTATTGGTGGCTTAGGACTATTTTGGGTGATTACCGCTCACCGGGACTTTGAGTAGTGTATACACAGAGATACTCCGTGATGAGGTGGTTTGACCACTCGTGTGGGTAGAGGCCCCCGTAGTTGTGGTTAGGTATTTTGGTTGGGGGTGCTAGCCGTAGAAAGCCATGGGGGAGGTGAGGAGCCTTCAGGGAATGGGCGTGCCTTCGGGACGTCGGTACTTGAGACACAAGGTGTCAGGAGGCACATGGTGCCGGGTTACTATTTTTGGGCATGCCTTCGGGACGTCGGTACTTGAGACACGAGGTGTGAGGAGGCACATGGTGCCGGGTTACTATTTTTGGGCGTTCCTTCGGGATGTCGGTACTTGAGACACGAGGTGTCAGGAGGCACGTGGTGCCGGGTTACTATTTTGGGCATGCCTTCGGGATGTCGGTACTTGAGACACGAGGTGTCAAGTGGAACACGGTGCCGGGTTACACGACAGAGATTCTGGCGTTGGCCGAAGCAGGTGACACTCCATGGTGGCTGTTGAGCACCAATGGAGTTTGTATTTATTTTTGCATTGTACTGATTACTTCTTTCCTGGTAAATTCATGACTACTTAAACACATATATTTGGTACGCACCATTGGGTGGTATCCTACTGAGATTTGTCTCACACCTTGCATGGGCCCCTCGGGACGCATTCATACTTTATGGATTTGCATGCAAGAAAGAGTCCAGCTTCAGGAGATGGGCTGCGTTAGTTGTTGCATGGAGATGGTATGGACCTTGAGGTCATGCCTAGCTGGGTTTACTTTGTTTTGTTTACTTTCTGTATTGGCATGCTTATCGTAGCTACTGCTGGTTAGCCATTGGCACCTTTTTTATATTCAGTTGTGTATGACCTGCTCTGGATGCATGTTTTACTGTTCAGTTGTAGTTACATGTTCTTATCATGCTGTTGTGTTTATTTCTGCTGTTGTTGTTTCATTTACTGCTTCCACTGTTTATCTATATTGATTATGCTTCTGCTCTGCAGGTCTGGTTCAAGTCTACTAAGTCTTTCTTTCCACTGCATCTTTTCTGTTATACTTGGACCTGTACCCTTATTAAGATCCTCCGAGAGGGTATAGCCTCCCCACTATACCTAACAGACCCTCGCTGCTAGTCGGCAGCCTTTAGCGTTCAGGGAGGTGCGCCTAAGGTAGTAACATCGGACCCGTTCGGCACTGTTCGGGTGGCTGGCCGGGTCAGGGAACGTTATAACATCATCCACACTGCACGACTACTGCAGATCTTTCTCGAGGTAGGGGTTTTTATGTTCAAAATTTAACACCATTCAACGACATTCTTCTTTTCTTGAGTTTTGGTTTGGCCGCATGATATCACCATAACGGGAGGAGATTGGACTGCACAAACACGGCCGATTCTCCTCCCCTTTTCTTTGTTGATCTTCGTTGATGTGGAGGTGGAGGCACACGATGCCGTTGCACCGTGCGATGATAGGCATGAAACTGCGGCCAAGCAAAGCCTCGGCGAAGGTGGCGTGGTGCCGGTGCACCGCTCAGGGATGAAGTGGATCACGGCTGAAGCAGGCCGCAGCGGAGGGGCGCGGCACCGTTGCGCCGTGCCGATGAGACGAGCTGCGGCGAACCAGCAGGCGCGGCCGGCTGCCGGCGTCTCCAGGAGGCGGGGCCCAGAAGGGGTCCCACAGCGGCTCACAACCAGCCGGCCATAAAGGCCGACCATTTCTAGGAAACTGGGGGGGGGGGGGGGGTGTAACCCCCCCAACCTGCATTTAGGGCGGACCCCACTGTGTCCGCCGTTTCTGGAAAAAGGGGGCACGCCCCTTGCGCCCCACTCGGCCAGCGCCGAGCCGCGGCCGGCTTCCAATCCGGGCCGCAGGCCGCACGGGCTGGGCCAGCCGCGCCCAGACGGGCCGGGCCGGGCTGTGCCTAGTCGGTCCAGACCCAGACCCGGGTCAGTTTGACCCTATTCGGGCCGACCCGGGGGGTATTGGGCAGGGTCGGACCGGGCCCAGACCCCTATTTTTGGACCAGATTCGTTCAAACGCCCATATCTTGGGCTAAGAACCTCCGATAGATGCATCGTCAGTTGAGTAGGGATCCTTGGATTGAGACGGTCATTTAGGTATATTACACTCAAGCTTTCGGCAATGTTTGTGTATGACTTGGTTGGTTTGAACACGAAACCAACCGGGCCCTCAGAGCGAAAATGGTTATAACTTGAGCTCCAGACGTCCGATTGACGTGCCGTCGACTTTTTTGGATTCCTTTTGGTGAGAAAAATCTTTTGGTATAATTCATCTGAGGTTTGGATGCAGTTGGAGTATGGCCGGGTTGGATTGTACCCAAAATCCAACCGGGCCCCTGGAATGGAAAAGCCGATAACTTTCAGACCGGACGTCCGTTTGACGAACCGTCAGCGGCGTTGGTAATCTCATTGAGAAACGATCCCTTTGAGTATACCATATGAGTGTTCGGGGTACATTTGAGATACGTTCAGGTTGGTTCGTACACGAAACCAACCGGGCCCCCGGGACTATAAGGCTTATAACTCACAGACCGGGCATCCGATTGACCCCCCGTCTGTTGTGTTGAGACCCCTTTGATGAGGTGGTACTTTGAGATACATCTTCGTGGGAATTCTTGATACTTGGAGTATCGAACAGTGGCTCATGGAGCGGACCCTCCTGGAGACGAGCGTACGGAGTGCAGAGACCTAGTAGCTGTAGACCTGATGAATGCTTGACCGATTCGAGTCGGAGTGATTCGATTAGCCCAGTGGACGGAGCGCCCAGTATTTGGCGGCAGACCCATGGCGGACGGAGCGCCTGGTAGTTGGTAGCAGACCCACGGTACTCGACAGGAGGAGTACCTCTGTAGGCTATTATGGAGAGCACCTGGTATTTGGCGGCAGCCCCACAGCGGATGGAGCGCCCGGTATTTGGCAGCAAACCCGTGGTACTTGACAGGAGGAGTACTTCATCAGTCTATGGTTAGTGAGTAGCACCTCAGAGTCGTGACAGAGCTACTGTACTCGACAGAGGAGGAGTTATCTAGCAGTTGTGGTTTCGTAAATGAAAATCCTGGTTTGAGCTGAGTCGTTGACCTTTGTGTTTTCCTCATGATTGAGATGAGTTACTTGATAACTTAGGTATATGTATGGGCATATACCTAAGCAGTGGTTATCCATTGATTTCATATATGTGTGATACCTCATGTTTGAGATGAGTTACTTGATAACTTAGGTATAAGTATGGGATTATACCTAAGTAAGGGTTATTTATTGGGAAACTTCCTTGTGGTTATCCTTGTTGGATTTAGTGAGACCTTGAGGGTCTCGGGGTCCCTTCTGAGTATCATTATACTCACCCCTACATGGGCTATGCCCGCAACTCGTTGTGTTGGTTGCAGACGACAGATAGTGATGACGGAGGTCGAGTGGACGAGGACTAGACAGTACCCGGAGATGGACCTCACGACGAGTCGATACCCGGAGGTGGACCACACGACGAGTCAATACCCGGAGGAGGTTGAAGGACGAGGGCGTTAAGGGGGCTATCTGTACCAACCCTTTAGGTAGGATTCGAGGCGGACGATCTAGGAGCTGCACTATCTGTACCCAACCTTCAGGTAGGATTCGAGGTGGACGACCCCGGAGCTGCATCCATCTTCCACCTGTTTGTCTTTTTCTGTTGTACTTTCGTTTAGTTGTAGCTGTACTTTTCAGTTGGGTTTGTATTCTGGCCCTTTTACTTTTCAGCACTTTATTTTGTACTTAGTGTTTAATTCCACTTATACTCTGATTAGATGTGTTTATGTTTTATAAAGGCAATGCCTTCCCAGTTAATGGGATTTACGCCTTTGGTGCTTGTCGCCAGCCCCTGACCTATGGAAGGAGGGCTTGGGGTAGTCACAGAATAGTCCCCGAGGATGGGTCGTGACAAATTGGTATCAGAGGAGTCGGTACTACCGCAGAACTTAGAACTCTGATATTTTCTTTCTGTGAAGCAATAATGTTTAGGGTACTAAGTGTGGTTTTCAGTTCAGGGAGTCCAGTGTTGGTGCGGGCGGCTGACGTATCCATACACCAGGACCCTGACTTCTTATTTCTGACTCGGTGACACTGATTGTGCTTGTGTTTTCAAAAAGTTTCTTTTAAAACAGCTCAAACCAGGTCATCTCACCATGTATAGTCTTTTGACAGTGTCACATCTGTTCTTTCAGGATGCCTCCCCGCGGACGATCAGCTAGAGATCTAACAGTTGTACATGCTGACAGGCCGTTGAGCGACGAGACCTCAGTATAGGGACCTCTTCTAGATCAGACACCAGTAGAGAGTTCACTCCACTTGAGCGTTATGCACGAGTTCCAGCATCAGAGGCCTCTGAGGTTTCGAGGCGAGTCATATTTTCAGACGGATGGGCACTGGCTGGAGTTTGTAGCACGAGCTTTCTACACAGCTAGGACACCTACAGACTTGACGGTGTACCTAGCTGTTAGCCTCTTCCAGGGAGCAGCTGAGATGTGGTGGATCCACATGTTCCTGTTTTGCGACGGGATGACCTTCACCTGGGAAGACTTCGAGACTTTCTTCAGGGTGGAGTTTATACTAGCATCTCTACACTCTGAGCATGTTTTGGAGCTGCTGCCTTTGCCACTGGGTTTACCATCAGAAGTCGAGTCATCTGTAGGTAGTAGAAAGATGATTCAGGGTTCCAATAGGACCGGACCTACAGGTGTATGACCTCGGGTTTTAGGTTCAGTTGTGTGAGGCAAATGAAGCAGGGCCAGCCATACGAGGAGCAGGAAGTGCTATGCATGTGACAGGCAGGGTCACTTGACTCGAGATTGCTTGATCTGTCCAGCAGATGAGAAACAGGCAGTAGAGAGACCTACCAGACTGGGGCAGAGAAGCTGGCCATACAGCTGGTGGTGTACGACGCTTCGAGGAGTTTCCACCACCACCAGGAGGTCCACCCCGAGCGTATGTAACGATTGGATATGGGAGAGCTCAGCTTTAGGAAGCTGAAGCATACAACAATGGAGCTTCAGAATCAGGTGGATAGGAGCGAGACTAGTTTCAGGCATGGAGGACTTTGTTATTGGTGCTTCTAGCTTCCTTTTTGTTGTTTTTGTGGTTGTATGTGTCTTTGTACTTTGAGCTGCAGTAATAAAAGACACATTTTTTGTGACTTTTACTTTCCTGTCCTCTCTATATGGTTGATACTAAGAGGTTCCGGTTTAAAACCATTGACTTGATCCTCACTTTTGAGATACCTACTGGAGGAGACCCAGTGGCCACACACTACTGCCGACAGTGTGACTCGACCCTTGGAGGTGAGAGTAACGATTAGATCTCTTGGTAGTAGCGTCGAGGATTTACGACGTTGTTCTTGGCATGAAATAGTACCGTTCATGTCAGGATTGGCTATATTAGGAAAAGAACGTGGTTCATCCAAGGGATCAGACCAAATTTCTCTTTTCAGCAGAGGATAAATCCCATCATCTCTTGGGTGGAACGTAGATGAAGAAGGGTGGAGATGAGTTCTTTCAATTGGCTAGTCTCACCCATTGTTCGTTGAGCGAGCGGTTTACAGTTCTCTCAAACTCAATAGTCTCAGGTGTATCTACTCTCAGAAGGACATGCACCTGGGACAGCGGTGATGGCTTGATTTACTCCAGGACTATGACTTTGAGATAGTTTATACTCCTGGAGAGGGGGATGTTGTAGCAGGTGATCTTAGTAGGAGATCGGGCATTCAGCTGTTAGGAGTGGCGAGACAGCAGCCGAACATGTTTCAGATATCCTTTGGGGATAGAGATGGAGTTAGAACGTATAGAACCAGAGATGGTTTAGGTTATGATGAAAAAGGTGCAGATCATCCAAGAATGGATAAAGGCTGCACAAAGCAGACAGAAGTCCTATGCTGATAGGAGACAAGACCACTGGAGTTCGAGGATTATGACTATGACTTTTTTACAGGTCTCACCTCGATGGGGTCTATGGAGATTTGACCGGGGCGTCCATTTATCTCCATGTTTCTTCAGACCTTTCCATGTCCCTAGAAGAGTAGGCAAGGTGGCTAACCACCTGTTCATTCCACCTCAGATGCACTGGGTGCACAACGTCGTCCACATATCTCAGCTGAGGAGATGTGTTCACGACCTATCCGTCATCATCGACTATGGAGAGCTGGACATCGATGACGAGGTGACTTTCTCAGGGTTCCAGTAGAGGTTGTGGATCGACAAGAGGGGGTCCTACGAGGACGGTCAATTCCTCTTGTGTGCTTTTTTTGGAAGCACGGTAACCTTCAGGTGAACACATGGGAGCGGGAGGCTCAGATGCATGCTTGGTACCTCCTTTAGTTTCCCTATTTTTTGTTGTAGCTTTACGGGGATGTAAAGCCCTGAGGTGGGAGTAATGTAAAGACCCGGATATTTCAAGGAAAATTTTTTCTTAAATTTTTTTGGAATTTTATGAGTTTGTGGCTTCTGGAGGCACCTGATTCCGAGGCCCGGTGTGCCCAGAATCAATTTACGAAGTTTAGCTTGGGTACGTTCAGTGAACGAAAGAGCGAGTTTTTTTATCTTTTGAACCGGTGCTCGGAATTGAAATCCAAGGGCACCGATAAAACCGCACCGACGATAATTGCTTAAGGGGACCTTTACCACAAATGCGTTTGAAGCTGGATGAGAATTTTTTATTTGGGAATTGGTATAAAATGAATAAAATTGTTGAGCAATTTTATTTTTGTAACCCTGGAAGTTGAATCCTCTCATGGGAAGTTGTTGTTGGTGCCCACAACCACCCAACCTCCCATGTGTGATTTATAAGATGTGGGGCCCACATGAGCCCCAACATTACATCTTCCCCAAACCCCCTTCTTTAATTATGATATCCCCTCTTAATTTTGTGTAACTCTTCATTTCCCCCTCAACTCCCTAAACCTCTCCTCTCCACCATTAAGGCTAGCCTACTCACATAATTAATATCTTGAATTAATTTGAAAAGGGTGGCTTGTCTTTAAATGGGATTAGGTTAATACATTATTTGTTTGGCAAAGAATATGGTGGGGGAACCTCTGAATAAATAAGAGAAGCTTCGTTCTTCAACTCTCTGATGAAGAACGAGAATGTGCCATCTATACTTCTCTCTGCAACAAGAGAGAAGACGTCCTTTCTTCTTCGGGTGCACACCTAAGACGACGGAAGCAAGAACGTCATCCACGCTGCATGACTACCACAGATCTTTCTTGAGGTAGGGGTTTTTATATTAAAACTTTAATATCATTCAACGACATTCTTCTTTTCTTGAGTTTCGGTTTGGCCGCATGATATCGCCATAACGGGAGGAGATCAGACCGCATAAACATGACCGATTCTCCTCCCCTCTTCTTTGTTGATCTTCGTTAATGTGGAGTCGGAGGCGCACAGTGCCGTTGCATGGTGCGATGATCGGCAGGAAACCACGACCAAGAAAGGACGCGATGAAGGCGACGTGGTGCTGTTGCACCGCGCAAGGGTGAAGTGGATCGCGACCGGAGCGGGCCGCGACGGTGGTGCGCGGCGCCGTCGCGCGGCACTGGAGAGGCCGAGGAAGACCGCGGCCGGAGTGGTGGTGCGCGACACCGCCACACCGCGCTGGAGAATCCAAAGAAGGTCGCGACCAGAGCGGGCTGTGATGGAGGGGCGCGACATTGTCGCACCGCGCCGGTGAGACGAGCCGTGACCTAAGGTCATGGCGGACTAGCAGGGGCGGCCGGCCGAGACGGCTGCCGGCGTGTCCAGGAGGCGGGACCCAGAAGGGGTCCCGCGGCGGCTCACAATCGGCCGGCCATAAAGGCCGGCCATTTACAGGAAACTGGGGGGGGGGGTGTAACCCCCCTGACCAACATTTAGGGCGGACCCCACTGTGTCCTCTGTTTCCAGAAAAAAGGGGGCGCGCCCCTTGCACCCCGCTCGGCCACCGCCGAGCCGCGACCGGCTTCCGAGCCGGGCCGCAGGCCACACGGGCTGGGTCGGCAATGCCCAGCCGGGCCGGGTTGGGCCGCAACCAATCGGTCCGGACCCAGACCCGGGTCGGGTCGACTCGGTTTGGGCCGACCCAGGGGGTATTGGGCCGGGTCGGACCGGGCTCAGACCCCCTATTTTCGGACCAGGTTTGTTCAAAAGCACATATCTTGGGCTACGAACCTCCGATCGACACACCATCAGTTGCGTAGGGTTCCTTGGATCAAGAAGGTAGTTTCGGTATATTAAACTCAAGATTTTGGTGAAGTTTGGGTACAACCAGGTTGGTTCGAACACGAAACTAACCGGGACCTCGGAGCAGAAATGGTTATAACTTGAGCTCCGGACGTCCGATTGACGTGACGTCGACTTTGTTGGATTCCTTTTAGTGAGATGGATCTTTTGGTATACTTCATCTGAGGTTTGGACGTAGTTAGAGTATGGCCGGGTTGGATTGTACCCGAAATCCAACCGGGCCCCTAGAACGGAAAAGCCGATAACTTTCAGACCAGATGTCTGTTTGACGAACCGTGAGTGGCATTGATAATCTCGTTAAGAAACGGTCCCTTTGAGTATAACCTATGAGAGTTTGGGGTATAGTTGAGATATGGTCAGGTTGGTTCTTACAAAAAACCAAACTGGCCCCCATGACTAGAAGGCTTATAACTCACAGACCGGGCATCCGATTGACGCGCCATCTGTTGTGTTGAGATCCCTTTGACAAGGCTGTCCTTTGAGATACATATTTGTAGGAATTTGTGATACTTGGTGTATCGACCAGTGGCTAGTGGAGTGGACCCTCCCAGAGACTAGCATACGGAGTGCGGAGACTTAGTAGCTGTAGACCTGATGACTGCTTGACCGATTTGAGTCGGAGTGATTCGATTAGCCCAGTGGACGGAGCGCCCGATATTTGGTGGCAGACCCATGGTGGATGGATCGCCTGGTAGTTGGCAGCAGACCCGCAATACTCGACAGGAGGAGTACCTCTGTAGGCTATTAGGGGGAGCACCCAATATTTGGCGGCAGACCCACAGTAGACGGAGCGCCCGGTATTTGGCAGAAGACCCGCGGTACTCAACAGGAGGAGTACTTCAGCAGTCTAAGGTTAGTGAGTAGCGCCTCAGATTCATGACAGGGCTACTGTACTCAATAGAGGAGGAGTTCTCCAGCAGTTGTGGTTTCGATAATAAAAATCCTGGTTTGAGCTGAGTCGTTGACCTTTGTGTTTTCCTCATGATTGAGATGAGTTACTTGTTAAATTAGGGATATGTATGGGCATATACCTAAGTAGTGGTTATCCATTGATTTCATATCTATGTGATAACTCATGTTTGATATGGGTTACTTGATAACTTAGGTATAAGTATGAGCTTATACCTAAGTAAGGGTTATCTGTTGGGAACCTTCCTTGTGGTTATCCTTGTTGGATTTAGTGAGACCTTGAGGGTCTCGAGGTCCCTACTGAGTATCGTTATACTCACCCATATATGGGATATGCCCTCACCTCGTTGTATTATTTGCAGACGACAGACAGTGCTGACGAAGGCCGAGTGGACGAGGACTGGACATTACCCGGAGATGGACCTCACGACGAGTCGATACCCGAAGGTAGACCACACGACGAGTCGGTACCCGGAGTAGGTTGACGGATGAGGGAATTGAGGAGGATATCTATACCTACCCTTTAGGTAGGATTCAAGGTGGACGATCCAGGAGCTGCACTATCTGTACAGACCCTTCAGGTAGGATCTGAGGTGGATGACCCAGGAGCTGCATCCATCTTCCAGCTGTTTGTCTTTTCTATTGTACTTTCATTCAGTTGTAGTTGTACTTTTTAGTTGGGTTTGTATTCTGGACCTTTTACTTTTCATAACTTTCTTTTGTACTTAGTGTTTACTTCCGATTGTACTCTGATTAGATGTGTTTATGTTTTATAAAGACAATGCCTTCCTAGTTAACGGGATTTACGCCTTTGGTGTTAGTCGCCATCCCCTGACCTATGGAAGGCGGGCTTGGGGTAGTCACGACACGGGCCCCGAGGATGGGTCGTGAATTTTTTTATTAATTCTAAGTAGTGATATAAATATTTAGTATATATAAAGATAGATTCATTATTTTTGTATCTGAATAACTTGTGTTTTTTTGTAGAGGGAGGGATGTGGCTCGCCACGCGCACACCATTTCATTCAGTTAGGAGAAACTACTCCAGTGACAAGCATGGGAGGAGTGGAACAATGAAAATTACATGTGGAGACCAGGGAACACCTTGGGTGAGATTCTAGAGACTTCAACTAGGTTATTATCATTCATCTAGGGCAGGGGGCAGGATATGAATCATCGATCTAGAATGAGGGAGGAGAGCAAGAGGAACATAAAACATTTTCCATTGGGAGTAGATTGGAGTACCGTGAGTAGCAGATCAAAGCATTTCACACCTCGATTCCCAGGTCGGGACATCGAGAGAACTCAAGTATTGCATGCACCATTGAGTAGAATGAATTAGAACTTTTGGGAGATCAAGTAGGGAGACAAACATCTTTATATTTCTTGTGCTCTATTTTTCCGCAAATCATTTCAACATGAACTTCTTTGATTCTAATTCTACATTTTCATTGAAACCAACCATTATTTCTAACTAAATTCCCTTGGGGGGGGGAATAAGTTGGATGATTAGATTTTTTTAGTCTGATTCATGAACTGGATTCTTTTGGATCATCTTTCTCTCATGGTTTGCGGGGCAGTTTTACTTTCAAAACAACAAGGTTGAGTGAAAACCAATCTTGATTGGATCTAAATGAAAATTGTTTCAATCCGAGGAATTCACTTGAAAGTGAATTATGCTCAAATGAGAGAGACACACTGAACTCAATTGGAAAGTTGAGCCCAATGACATCTGACTTTTCAACACCATTGGATGGAATGAATTTGACAGTCGAAGGACTGTAAGGGTTATTTCATTGTAAACTAACCAGACAAAAAATTTGGCCAGTTACTTTAATTCAGATCTATATTCCTTAAGCTTTAGTGCATGAATAAGGCTAACTAATATTGAATCGTCCAGTGGACTTCCCCCTTCTCATCTATTGGTTGTTTTCCCCACATTTTTTCTTACTGTTTTGTCTGCCCCCTTGCACTCACCAGTTCACCTTCACTTCCTCACAAACTAATTTTCACTCACTCCACTTCACCGCCACGAACTATATTTTTTTGTTTGTTTTTGTGTGTGTTTTTGTTTAGTTTGTCCTTTTTAGATTGCCAAACACAACAATAGGCCTCCCTGTGGTTCAACCCTGTCTTTCCACTGTTCTAAGTTGTACGTAGCTTATAAATTTTAGTTTTTCACCCATTACCAATGAAGTGTGAGCGTGAAAATTTTGGAACCGTTGCCGGGGAGGATAGGTGCGATATAAAAAAACAAAACAAAAATTAACATATTTAAAAAATATCAAAAAAACACTAAAAAAACACTAGAAAAATCTGCAAAAGGAAAATTGAAATTCAAAAAAAAAAAAAATTGTGAACCTGCTGCATGCAAACCAGGTATATGTCTGAATACTTAGTGCCTGGTAATCCTGAAATTGATAAACACCTCAAGGAGGTGAAAAAGAAAAAAATACAAGATCAAAATTGAAGATAATATAAATGAGAAGTTGAACAATCCACTCCCTGAGAATTTGAACGAACCTGGAATGATGAACCCACCTAATAATGAGATAGCTAAGAGGCATAGTTTGAGGGAGTTCTTGCTACCTTTGGTGTCTAGTAACACTTTATGCATTAGACTCTCTCCTAGGTCTCGGAATTAAGAAATCAATAAATCCATGCTTAGTCAGCTTCCTACCTTCAATGGAATTCCTTTTAAAGACTCTCTTGACTTCAATAGACCCTTTTACTATAGTGTCCAGCAGCTACCACTTAGGGTTCTTACTGAGGAAGAGCTTAAACTAAGAGTGTTCCCCTTCTGCCTCAAGGGAAATGCTAGGTCTTAGTTTCAACTGTTAGAAGAAGAAATCTTTGTCACCTGGGATCCGGTTTATAATGCATTCACAATGAAATTCTATCCTTGGACATTGAAATCTAAAATTAGGCACAAAATAACTGGATTCCTTTAGGATGAAGGAGAACTGTTTCATGAAGCCTCAGATAGGTTTGGAGGGTTGCTTAGGCAGTGCCCAAACCATCAATGTGAACACCAATTACACATGGACACCTTCTACAATAGTCTCACCCCTTACCACCAAACCGTGGTGGATCAGTCTTCTTGAGGATATTTTAGTGTCAGGACTTCTGAGGAGCTCAAAAAAATCATTAATACGTTAGCTCAAAAATCCCAGCACAAATGCTCTACATGGAGAACCATTGTGAGAAAGGAAATCACCCATACTACTCAAGGTGAATCCCAAGCTGTTGGGTTCTTTAAGGAGAACCCACATCAAACCCTTAAGGAGCAGTGCCACCACTTTGGCATGTATATCCATTCTCAAACATGTTGTCCAAACTTCGATAAGCTTGTCCAGCCTCATGAGAGTGCTAGCTTCGCTGGCAATGGACCTAGGATGTATCCTAGGGATGATCCATTTTCCAACACCAACAATCAGGGGTATAGGAACCATCCGATCCTTTTATGGAGGGAGCAGGTAGTCCTCCAACCTACTGCCCCTCCTGGATTCCAACCGCCTTCTAGGCATCAATTCCAACTCCAACCCCAACCTATGGTTGAGTCATCCAACTCAGAATATGAGGCAAGAGACATGTTCAATCAGTTTATAGGGTGGTTTGATGAAACAAAGACAAAAATAATTATGATAAAGTTCAAATGGATGCTAGAATGAAGAATTTGGAAATTCAAATACGGTAGTTGGCTAGGGATGCTTGTAATAGAGAAAAGGGTAGGCTGCCTGGCACCACTGTAGCCAATACTAGGGATAATTACATGGATTTGAACACCATAAGTGGTCTCCAAAATCACCAAGATCCTAGGAATGAATCCCAAAATACTGAAAATGAAAAATTGGATGAAGCTAGAAACTCAAATTTGAAAGAACCTAAATCTGGAAAACTGGACAGCACCACTAGAATCCCTCCAGTTCCTGCTGTTCCAACTTGAAAACCCATATAAAAAGGCTTGAAATACAAATAAAATAAAGGAAATAATTTTTTTGAATAGGAAGCTATAGAGATTCCCCTAATTGTGGGGAATTTTTCCCCTATAATCCCTTTCCCACAAATAATTAAGAATCCAATTCATAATTCTGAATTGTTGAAATTTTTGAAAGTGGTTCAAAAGATGAAAATTGATATCCCATTCTTGGAATCCTTGATTCAAAGCCCTTAATATTTTAAATCACTCAAGAAAATATTTTCAAACAAATAGACATTGGAATAATTTTCCATGTATAGCTTAATAGAGGAGTGTAGTGTGGTCTTGCAGAATATGATACCCCATAAGCTTCAAGACCCAAGAATATTTTTCATCCCTTTCACCTTTGGGTATATAGGTGGTAAGTTCAATTGTTTATGTGATTAGGGTGATAGTATTAATCTAATTCCCCTATCACTTTTTCAACACCTGATATTAGGAGTTCACCAACCCAAAACTGTTGTCTTACAGCTTGCTGATGGGTCCATTACTCATCCAGTGGGTAGGGTCGATGATCTGTTAGTGGGAGTAGAAAAACTCTTTTTTCCTACTTACTTTCTTATCCTTGATATGGAGTGTGACCAGGAGGTTCCTATCATTATTGGTAGGCCCTTTTTGGACACAGGGGAAACTATGATAGATGTGTCAAAGGGGAAACTGATTTTCAATATGGGTGAGAAAAAAGAAGTATTCAATGTGTTTAAGAACATCCAAGAACCCACCCACCCAATCTTACCCAAAGATGAGATGTTAGTTTCTAGGAGTAGTGTTGATAAGGAGGAAGAAGAGTTTCTAAGAATGATAGATGAAATCAACAGTGAACCTGAAATCCCTGTTGCCTCTTTCATGGGGATCATCTCAAGTAAGGAGAGAGAATTTGTTGATGAGTACAAGGTAGAATTTTTGGAAAACATAGATGAGTTTGTTTTAGAGCACATTCTTACCATGAGAGATGAGTCTAAGTTTGAGGAGATATTTTTTTGGAAGCTCTATCACTGAGGAAGAATCCTTCTCTACTACCTTCTTTAAGAGGCAGCATGAAGACCTTGGGCCACCCAGACCCAAGTGTCTTCCCTCAAGACAATCACCACCCACCCTTGAACTCAAACCCCTCCCTTCCCATCTCAAATATTCCTTCTTAGGAGATAGTTCCACCCTTCATGTGATCATTTCATCTAACCCGGAGGTGAGTCAAGAGAACATACTACTTGGTTTTTTTAAGAAATACAAGTCAGTCATAGGCTGGTCGATTATTGATATCAAGAGGATAAGTCCATCCTTTTGCATGCATAAAATTCCCATGGAACCTAAGTTAATCCTAGAGTATAATCCCAAATAATACTCAACCCAAACATTAAGGAAGTTGTGAGAGAATAAGTGATTAGGTTGCTTGATGATGGAATAATTTTTCTCATTTCGGATAGTCCCTAGGTCAGTCCTGTCAAGGTGGTACCCAAAAAGAGTGGAGTGACAGTGGTAACTAATGAAAAGAATGAGAAAATCTAGACAAGAGAAGTGAATAAATGGAGAGTCTTCATAGAATACAGAAATTTGAATTCTTCCACAAGAAAGGATCACTTTACCCTTCCATTTTTGGATCAAATGTTAGAGAGATTGGCAGGCAATGAATTCTTCTTCTTTCTTGATGGTTATTCTGGTTACAAAAAAATTTCCATTGCACCAGAGGACTAAGAGAAAACCACCTCCACCTGTCCATTTGGGACATTTTCCTACCAAAGGATGCCCTTTGGCTTGTGTGGTGCTCCTCCCACTTTTTAGAGGTGTATGATGGCAATTTTTTCAGACATGATTGAAAGGATAATTGAAGTGTTCATGGATGATTTTTTTGTGGTGGGAAATAACTTTGAGAACTATTTGAAAAATCTAGAACTAGTGTTAGAAAGGTTCCAAGAGACCAACTTAGTCTTAAATTGGGAAAAGTGTCAATTCATGGCCACTGAAGGCATAGTTTTGAGACACAAAGTTTCTAATAATGGGACGGAGGTCAATAATGATAAAATTGAGGTCATAAAAAAGTTTCCCCCACCTAAAAATGTCAAAGAAATTAGAAGTTTTTTGGGTCATGCTGGGTTCTACAGGAGGTTCATTAAGGACTTTTCTAAGATTACTAGACCCCTATGATCCCTGTTGGTTAAGTACACACCCTTTTCCTTCAATGATACATGTCTAGAGGCCTTTAATCTACTCAAGAAGAAGTTAACTACTTCACCTGTAATCACTGTTCCTAACTGGAAGCTTCCCTTTGAGGTGATGTGTGATGCTAGTGACTTTGCAGTAGGAGTTGTGTTAGGAAAGAGGAAGGATATGAAACTACATGTTATTTACTATGCAATAAATATGGTAGATGATGCCTAGAAGAATTATTCTACCACTGAAAAGGAGTTGGCTACTGTGATGTTTGCTTTGTAAAAGTTTAGGCAGTACTTGATAGGATCAAGGATAATAATTTTCACAAATCATTTAGCCCTAATGTATTTACTGGATAAAAAGGACTCAAATCCCAGACTCGTGAGGTGGACCTTGTAGTTAGATGAGTTTGATTTAGTGATTAAGGACAAGAAAGGGTCTGAGAATGTAGTTGCAGATCACTTGTCCTGATTTCCCTATATCCCATGTAACGAACCAAAAGAGATCAACACCTCTTTCCCTAATGAATAATTGTTTGCTGCCTATGTACAATAGTATGCTTGGTTAACAAACTATTCAAACTTTTTGGCAGCTAGAGTCATGCTCAAGGATCTCCCACACAACCAGAGGAAGAGGTTTATATCTAAGCTGAAATATTATATTTGGGATGACCCTCTTCTCTTTAGGAGATGTGCTGATGGGATTTTGAAAAGATGTGTGGTTGAGGATTAAATTTTTCCCATACTTGAGAGCTTCCATTCATCACCTTAGGGTGGACACCATGGAGGAGAATGGACTGCTCAAAAGGTCCTATAGGCTGGTTTCTACTGGACAACACTATTTAAAGATGCTAGGATTCTGGTTATTGGCTGTGAAAAATGGAAAATGTTAGGAAATGTTGGAAGAAGGTAGGAACTAACCCAAAAAGGAATTCTGGAGGTTGAAATCTTTGATGTATATGTATTGGAATTCATGGGACCATTCCCATATTCTTATGGGAATGATTACATTTTGGTTATAGTGGACTATGTGTCAAAGTGGGTTGGGGTAGTTGCTCTGCCCAACAGTTCAACTACTAGTGTGTGAAATTCCTCAAGAAAAACATCTTTTCTAGATTTGGTGTGCCTAGAACAATCATCACTGATAATAGGACTCATTTAAATAATTATAAGTTCAAAATTTTGATGGAGAACTATGGGTGCTCACATAGGATAGGAACCACTTTCCACCCATAGTCTAGTGTGCAAGAATAAGTTTCAAACAGAGAGCTCAAACAGATTTTAGAGAAAATAGTGTCTAGCTCAAGTAAGGACTGATCAAGGAAGTTGGATGAGGCCCTTTGGGCCTATAGAACTTATTATAAGACTCCTATAGGGATGTCACCATATAGGCTACTCTTTGGGAAAACATGTCATCTACCTGTTGAGTTACAATAGAGATCTTATTGGGTAGTGAAGGCTCTAAACTTTGATTTCAAGTTTTCTATAGAGAGGATACTACTAGAGATGAGTGAGCTGGATGAGATTCGAAGAGATTCCCATGAGAATGCTGAAATTTATGAAGAAATAAAAAAAAGGATTTTCATGACTCAATCATTAAAAATAGGAATTTTATGGTTGGTGAGAGGGTCCTGCTTTTTAATTCTAGATTGAAGCTGTTTCTAGGAAAGTTGTAGTCCAAGTGGTGTGAACCCTTTACCATTATTAGAATTTTGGTTAATGTAGCTTTTGTGATTGTTGGAGAAGATAATCGACCATTATTAGTCAATGGTCAAAGAATAAAGAACATCTTTGAAGGGAATCCAAAAGGCTTGGCTGTCATATCTCTGTTGGAATAATATATTGTTTCAAGTCTAACTGAGGAATTTAAACTCAATGTTTCATGGGAAATAACCCATGATTGCTTAGTTCTTTTCCATTTATTTTTGTTCCTCAATAAAGTTAACCCCCACTGATTGTTCTCCAGTTTAACCTCTTTACTTCTTGATGGTGCCTCATGATCTGTTTTTGTTTTAGAAAAATTTGTTGGTGCCAGAAACTAGGCCAAGAAACCCCAAGGGAGAAATCCACTGCATTATATAAATAACATTTATTTATACTCACTCTCTTGGGTTACATATCCTGAACTCAAAACACTACAGTATTATTTTACTTATATGAACTTGCAGGTTAATGAAGAGGAGTAAACACCCTGTGATTCTGAGGAAGATCTATCGATGGAAGTCATTGTTAAAGGTCCAATAATTCAGGTAAGTGTTGTTTTTTCATTTTTCACATTTAATTACCAGCTTAATCTTCACTGTGAATTAAGTGTGGGGGACTTCCCCCTTACCTATTACAAATGAACATGTTCTATTGCATGGGTTTTTAGCTTCTATTATATTGACAGTTGAAAAAACAATTACTTTGAGCTGATTTGTGAAACATGCATGCACCCACTTCTTTCAATTTCATTATGTTGCTGCTACACATCAATGCTAATAATGCTACTATTTCAAGTATATTGACTAATATTTTGTATTCTCTTTAAAAATTTCAAATCATGAAATTTTCAAAAGGAACTAAACTTATTGCTGGTGATGATTGGTGGGGTTGGGTTCTTCTGTTTTTAGTTTGTTTGTTGTTTTCTTTTCTTTCTCTTTCTGTGTGGCAAAGAATTTTTTTTAACCTCACTACTACCCTTCCATATCCTATTTAAGCTAAACTATCCATCATTCTTGAAATTCTACTCTCTTCCACCTTATAATTCAACTTTGGGGACAATGTTGGGTTTTAAGTTTGGGGGAGGGGGGACATTCTAGTGTCATGTCAAATTCCCCCTTCTTGAACCTGAGTTTTTAAAAAGAATGGTCATTTTTTTCAAAAACTTTCAAACAAATTCATATTATTTCATCACTTTTTGGATATTGGAGCTTCACTTCTAAGTCAATTATGTCATTTTAATGGATAACTTCTTTCTGGATGTTGATAGAGGCATTTAGTCTGAAACTGTTAAGCATGAGTGATTGCTGAGTGTAATTGTTCACTTTTTCTATGAACCTTTCTATTTAGGAACTGAGGATAGGAGTTTGATAGGATCAGTTTTGTGGGATTATGTTCATGACTTAGTGTAACTAGAAGTTCTCACTGGAACCTAGGGGAATCACATTTAAAAAAAAAAGTCAATCACTTTAGGAAGATAACTCTATTGATTATTAATTAAGTCCTTTGTAACTAGAGTAAACTGGGCAAATGGGATCCCACGGTGATTATCTGAGACAAGGTTCACTGGGTGCATTTCTATCAATAAATAAAGCCAATTTCAATCTTAATAAGTACTATTAACAGTGCTCTACACATGGAATATGGCTGGGAAAAATTAAAATAAAGCGCCCTTGTCAAAAATGTACTCATTAAGGTGAGGGGAATTTTGATCCCAGATGAAGAAGGTAGCAATTGACTTGGTTAATTTTCGTTTCAGTTGAATCAGTAATGTGACAAAATTAATCGAATTTAATTTTTGGAACTTGGGAGAAGGTGAGAATGGAAGGTTCCCTTGGTTATGTTTTGAGTTCCACTTCATCTAAACTTTCATCACTCCTTGAATCAGTACTTGAATTGGAAATTGAAGTAGGACAGTTAATGAGTACATATTGGAGGCATAACATACTTGGAAGTGTATGAATCTGTGAGGCTTTTGACTTCCAGTGGATTTTTGAAGCTAGACTGGACACTATTTTTGAACACCTATGAAAAGCCTGACTCATTGTTTGGTCCTGCTCCTCTGGGTATTAAAGTTTAATCATGCACTTTTTAAACTAAAACTCACAAATCATCTTTTTGTTTTAAAGTCAAGGGCATGCACTTTTTTGAGGACAAACAAAGTTTTATGTGTGGGGGAGTTTGATGTGGATCATTTGTAATGCTCTTTGCCACATCCTTTTTATATTTTTGTTTACTTTTTAATATCAAACCATTCTATTTTGTGTAAAATTTATCAATTGTTTTATTTGGTAAATTAAATTATAAAAAATTTGTTTATGTATTAAAAGTGTGTTTTTTTGTTTATTTTTTATTGTTTTTCAATAATAAAATTAAGTTTTTTTTAATTTAATTAATTATTTATGTTATTAGTTTTCAATAATATTTAATTCATTAAATAATTTATGTAATTATTTATTTTTAAATTTGTAAATAAATACTCACTTTACTTTAAATAATTAAACTGGTTTTTAACAATGTAATTTTATTCAATTATTTAATTTACTTGATTTTTTAATTAATTAATTCTGTAATTAATTGGTTAATCAATTTAAGAAAGTGACTTTAAATACATTAATTTGTTTTTAAATTAATTTGTTTATAATTTTTAAGTAATGGATAAGTAATTTTATTATTTAACCTTGTTTTATTTAATTATAATTAGTTTCTAATTCTTTTTTCTAATTTAATTGGTTAATTTATTAACCTATTTTTAGTTTTATCAAACTTTTAATTAATTTATTATTTTTTTATTTTGTTTTACAGGTGAACCTGTGGCACCTTCTTGCTTCCATTCTACCATTTATCGTGCCGCCATTTCCTATGACACAGTGCCACCATGTCCACCATACTGCTATCTCACTATATCCTTGAAATTGTGCCACTATTTCACATGAATCGGTGCCACCATCTTGCTTCCATTCCACCCTTTTTCCACCAATCTCATCATGGTGCTTCATTTAGGTCTCACCATTTTCTCATCCACCGCCGTAGCTTCACTAACTCACCGTGAACATTACCCACCATTTGAGCTCCTCACCGTCTCACCACTTCAAAAGAAACGGTGGAACGTCTCACAGTTCCTTCATCAGGGTGCCTCCTTCCTGCTTTGCACCGCACCCCGTCACCCACACTACTCCTCTGCTGCCTCCTCTGCCTCACACACACCAATTCCATAGCACATGTAGCATAAAAAACACAGTAATTTTGACAACAACATCACGACGAAATTTTATCAAAGAATTTTCTAAGTCTAAGAGAAAAAAAAGAAAGTTGAGAATGAATCCCAATGAAGAAATCTGAAAATCAGAAGCATTTCAAGAAGTCATATCTAGAAATAAGAAATCTGAAGGCCGCATGTCATTGACTCCAAACAATCTAGCCATCGAAGAAGGTCCTACGCATCTAGTCAGTGCTGACCAATTTCTCCACAACCCTTCCTACATTGTGCCTCTTCCCAAAACAACACACCCACAATGCTTCTCTTTTCCTTCTGGATTCGCACCACCATCACCTCACTATCCGTGCTTCCCCCTCACAGCTACCGACGTCAATCTTCCCACATCCGCCTACCCTGGCCATCCCCTACTCACCGGTGAGCTACCCGAAGCCCGCACGACCGTCGCAACCCGCCTTCCTCCATCTACGCTGAACGAAGCCCCCCTTCCGCACTTCTTTATCCCACTATTGTGCCCCCATCTCCACCTCGCTTTCTCCCTCAGGCAGAGCCACCACCATTGAACCCCCATCCTGACGCCATCTCCTCCATTCCATCCCCTTTCCCCCCTCTCTTCCACATCGAACCTTCCCCCTCCACCATTTCTTCTTTAATATTATTTTTTTATTTTTATTTTATCTTTATATTATACTATAATATATAATAACATATATATAAAATATATAATTACTATATTAAAATATATATATAGTATAACTAATTTAACATATATAATAACATATAATGTATATAATAATGAATCTAAATAATATAATATATACTAATAATATTAATGTAAATACAATTTTAATAGTTATGTTATATTATTTATACTTACATATATTAGTAAGAATAATATTAGATATTAGTATTTTTATTAATTCTATGCAGTGATATAAATATTTAGTATATATAAAGATAGTTTCATTATTTTTGTATCTGATTAACGTGCATTTTTTTATAGAGGGAGGGTTGTGGCTCGCCGTGCACGCAACATTTCATTCAGTTAGAAACAACTACTCCAGTGACAAGCGTTGGAAGAGTGGAACAGTTAATATTCCACATGGAGACTAGGGAACACCTCGGGTGAGATTCTATAGACTTTGACAGGGTCATTTGCATTCATCGAGGGTAGGGGTGGGATATGAATCATTGATCCAGATTGATGGAGGAGAGCAAGAGGAACATACAACATTTTCCATCATGAGAATATTGGAGTATCGAGAGATATAGATCAAAGCATTTCACACCTCGATTCCTAGAGCGGTACTTCGAGTGAACTTCAGCGTTGCATCCACCATCGAGGAGCATGAAGTTGAACTTTTGGGAGATCAAGCAGGGAGAAAAACATATTTATATTTCTTGTGATTTGTTTTTTTGCAACTCATTTAAACATAAACTTATTTGATTCCAATTCTCTATTTACATTGAAACCAACCATTATGTCTAGCTAAATTCCCTTGGGGGGGGATAAGATGGTTGATTAGATTCGTTTAGTCTGATTCATGCATTGTATTCTTTTGGATCATCTTTCTCTCACTGTTTGCATGATGGTTTTATTTTTAAAACAACAAGTTTGAGTGAAAACCAATCTTGATTGGATCTAAATGAAAACTATTTCAATCCGAGGAATTCACTGACAAGTGAATTATGATCAAAAGAAAGAGACACACTGAACTCAACTGACAAGTTGAGCCCAGTGACATCTGACTTTTCAACACCATTAGATGGAATGAATTTTACAGTCAAAGGACTGTAAGGGTTATTTAATTGTAAATTGACTAGAAGACAAATATGGCCAGTTACTTTAAGTCAGATCCATATTCCTTAAACATTGTTACATGAATAAGGCTAAGCAATATCAAATCCGCCAGTGGACGTCCCCCCTACTCTTGTATTGGTTGTTTTCCACACATTTTGTCTTGATGTTTTTTCTTCCCCCTTGCACACACTAGTTCACCTTCACTTCCTCACACACTAATTTTCACTCACTCCACTTCACCACCACCAACAGTTTTTTATTTGTTTTTGTGTTTTTCTGCTTAGTTTTTACTTTTTAGATCGCCAAACACAACATTAGGCCTCCCTATGGTTTGGACCTATATTTCCACTATTCTAAGTAGTAAGTAGGTTATAAATTTTAGTTTTTCACCCGTGACCAATGACATGTGAGCATGCTGTTGCTCTTACAAACAGGATTGATCCTCTAGTAGAAGATTTTGACTATGAAGAACCCATGTACATAGAAGAGATAATTGAAAGGCCATCAGTGTCCAACACATAATCCAATGTCTCATGGAAAGAAAAGAATAAAATTGAGAAATCCAACCTTGCATAACTATCCTTCAAAGCTACAAAAAGCAACAACACCTTGATTATGGATAGCAGTTGTTTGACTCATATTACAGGTAATGCATGCCTGTTAACGGATGTTAAGAGGAGGGTTGATGGAACATTACAAATTTGTAATGATGGAGCTCTGAAAATAAATGGCAGTGAAAGTATTGAAATAGATAATGGAGAGATAAAGAAAACTGAAGTCCTTTATGTAGATGGCCTAAGTCATAATCTTCTAAGCATGATTCTACTCTGTGACTCAGAACTTATAGTTACTTTTAATAAAAAAGGCTACACAATTAAGGGAAAGATAGGAAATTCACTTATGAAGGGATGTAGAACAAAAGGAACCCTATATTAGGTTAACAGTAAATAAAACATTTTCTATATTACTATTGAGGAATAAAATAACCTATGAGATCGATGTTTGGGGAACATAAATCAACAATACATGGAAAAAATATCAAAACTGCAGATTTTTATAGACATTCCCAACATGAAGCGTGAATGTGAAAACTCATGTAATTCTTGAATTCGGGGGAAGCTAGTCTATAGTTCATATTGTCCAAAGAGGAAAAGGGAATCTCATCTTCTTGGTCCCATTCATACAGATGTATGTGGCCCAATAAATGTTTCTAGATCTCACGGAGAAAGGTACTTCATCCTTTTCATATATTATTAGAGTAGAATGGAATGTGTAATGGTTATACATAGGAAACAACAAGTTCTTGACTACATGAAAATATATCGGTGAATCACTGAGAATGATACTGGACGAACAATCAAAGTTATGCAGTCTGGAAATAGAGGTGAATACACATCCACTGATTTTGAAAATTACATGGAGAAACATGAGATACAACATGAGGTAGTTGATGTGAGAACTCCATAAAAAAATGGAGTTGTTGAGCACATGAATTGAAATGTTAACAACATTTCAAGAACTATGCTTATTGGGAGTCGTATTCTACGAAATTACTAGAAAGAGGCCATTCAAGATGCAGTGTATATTCAAAATCGAATAGAGATTTATATGGGTTAGACAAAGACACCATATGAATTGTATCATGGAAGGAAGCCCTCTTTGAAGTACTTTCATGTTTTTTGAAGTAAATGCTTCATCAAAAAAAAAGAATGAAATCAAGGTAAGTATGGTGACAATGAAGATGAAGTAATTTTCCTTGGATACTCAATGAAAAACAAATCCTACAAGTGTTTCAACAAGAGCTTAGGAAGGATTCTGGAAAGCAGCGATGTTAAGATCATTGAATAGAAAACCACAAATGCTTCAAGGATTTCATATGCTGATGTGATTGGAAATGAGGATGAAAGTTAATGTGGAGTAAATGAAAATATAAAATAGATGAATCTATAAAAAACACTCAGGAGTAACATCATGATGTTGAATCAAAAGAATAATCTGAAGAGGAAACCTTGGCTGGAGAGAATGCGGTTAAATCTCAAAAAAGGAATCAAAGAGTAGATATTGATCGATCCAATATTATTGGGGATTATATATCAACCACATAAACAAGGATAATGAGGAATAACACACAATCTATATTTCATTCAGTTATGGAAGCATCCTCATTTGCAGAAGTTGCAAAGGATGAATCATGGGTGAAAACCATGAATGAAGAGTTAGATCATATTGAAAAGAATCAGACATGTGGTCAAGTAAAGAGACCCAAAGGTCAAAAAGTGATGGGTTCAAAGTGTATTTTCAAGAACAAGTTTAATGAGAATTGAAGTTTTATCAGAAATAGGGTACGAATGGTATGTAAAAGATATTCACAGATTGAAGGTGTCAATGTTGAATAAACCTTGCTCCAGTGGCTAGACTGGAGTCAATCAGGCTTTTTATTGCCATGTAAATCCAAATAGGATATAATGTATATCAAATGGATTTCAAGATAGTATTATTGAATGGTGTTCTCAAAGAATAAGTCTACATCAAACAACCAGTGGGGTTTCTTATGGAGAGAGATGGAGGAGTTCAGTGGCAGTGCATGTGGGCTGACTTCCGTTGATGAGTTCCTTGTGCAATGGATTGCTGGTGTGGGTAACAGGTGTGAGGAAGAGGCTCATATGTTCTTTCTTACTACGGGTTGCTGGACACTATGGCAGGAGCACAATCAGGCCAGGCAGTCCGACCCCCATCCCTTGAAGCAGATTGTTTCCATTCGGGCCAAATTCTTTGTTGAGGACCTCTTCGGGCTTCTCAGGCACCCGGAGGATGCCCCCTCGCTCAGGCGGTTTGGACGCAACATGCTTCCCCTCCCTCCTAGTTTAGGCTCAGTGGGATACTGGGTGAGATGGTCCCCTACTTCCCAAGGACTTAAGCTCAACACTGACGGGGCCTTCAGTCAGGGGGGTATGTGCGGGGCCGGACTGGTTCATGACTGGTCTGGTTCGGTAAGCCTTACCTTCTGTACTTTTTATAGTGCAGGCAACTCTTTGACAGCGGAGGAAATGGACATCCTCCCTGGTCTTGAGCTCTGAAGGCTCCAAGAATATCATCCTTTCCCTTATAGAAACCGACTAAAAAATTTTATGGAGTTCCCTCATCAGAACACAGTCCCCACCATAGACTATCACATACCTGATCTGTAAATGCAAGGCTCTCCTCTCCTGCAATACTGAGATCCTGCATACATGGGATGAAGGTAACCGTGCAGCTGACTTCTTGGCCTCCAAGGCTACCCAGGAACCACCTCTTTCAGTTCTCTATACTCTCAGATCCCTCCCCCCTGGGTGGAGTGGACGTGGTTATTGGGGATTCCCTTGGTGTCCACTTCTATAGAACCCCATGATGTGTATCTACTTATTTTTCTTTGAAATAAAAAAGTAGTCATTTAGTAGTAAACTAATGATGGCTCTCTATGGTTTGAAGCAGGCACCAAGAGCATTGTATTCCTGACTTGATTCTTATCTCAAGAATCTATAATTCAAAAGAGAAGGAGTATATCACAATCTCTATGTGATGAATTCTCCATAAATTCAATTCATGGTTATAGTTTATGTTGATTAAATTATATTTGGTGGAATAAGGAAAAAAGCAGTTGATGAATTTTCCATTCACATAATATTAGAATTTGAAATGTCTATGATCGGGGAGCTCACATATTTCTTGGGGCTGTAGGTGACTGAAAAGAAGGGATACACTTTCATTTCTCATGAAAAGTATGCAAGTGATATGTTGAAGAGATTTAGTATGCATTAATCCAAACCAATGTCAACTATGATTGCGGTTGGAACCATAGTTGGAAAGCATGGTGATGGGACCTATGTAGATCCCACCATGTACAAGAGGATTATTAGAATCCTACTATACCTAATGGAAACACGACTTGACACTGTCTTTTCATATTTCTTAGCGGCCCGATTTCAGAGTAATCCAAAGGAAGAACATATGATACCAATAAAAAGAATCATGAGGTACATTCAAGGTACTCATAATAATGGGATATACTTTTCTGCAGGAAGGGACAATGAATTATTAACGTTTTCTGATGCTAACTGAGATAGAGATTTTGTGGACAGAAAGTCCACCAGTGGTGGAGAATTCTATATTGGGAAGAAATGAATTGGATTTTGAGAAATAAATAATAAATTACTTCTCTTACTACTTATGAAATTGAGTATATCTACGATAAAAATGTATGCACTCAACTACTATGGATGAAGCAACAAATGATAGATATTTATGATAAGGTGAAACAACCAATAGTGATTTACTATGATAAAAAGAGTGCAATTAATCTTACAAAGAATGTTGTATATCATTCTTGTACAAACTATATTTAAATAAGATATCACTTTATCAAGGAAAAAGTTTGACAAGGCATGATTAAAATGGATCATGTGGGAACTGATGAGAAAGTGGATGATATCCTTACCAAGCCCCGTCAGTATATGTGTTTGAGAAACATTAGTTGAACCTTAGTATTCAGCCACCTCCTAGTGCATAAGAAGGTTACAAAATTCCCATATCCCTAGTTATGTTAATTGTTTTTAATCTATTTGTGTATGTGATGTAGGTTTATGGGGGAGATATTATCCAGGGGTGTTTTGAGCTGTACAATGAATAAATACCAGTCATTGGGTTTATTGTCAATGGGGGAGAAGAAATAAATTGGACATGTAATGATTCTATGACATGATGAGAAGTTGGTGTTTGGAGGAGAAGGAATGCATTCAGGGCATGTAATGCTTCTGTGACCTGTTGAGAATTTGGTGTTAGGAGGAGAAGTAATATATTCAGGTCATGTAATGCTTCTATGATACAGTAATATAATAGCTTGGTCATCTTTAACAATTCCAAAAAATTAGAACCCAATTCAAGTTTCCACTATTGTTTTCTACACCGATCATTGATCAAGTAGACTTAGAGTGTTAGCTATGTTGATTCTTTCATTTCAGGTTTTTCTTGTGGCTGGTGCTCTATTGAATTTATCTGGTGATTTCAAATGAACCCAAATGGGGATATTGTTGGAACCATGACCATTTTATGCAAGAAATTTATTTTGGTTTGTGTTTTTTGTTAATCCCCATTGGAAGTTCAGAATGTTTTCTAAGAAAGGGATCATACAGTTCAAGCAAAAAACAATTTTGATGGTGGCATCATTTCCCATGTTTGCCAAATTTTTGGGACCTGAAAATCAGAAAATGGAGAAATGTGTGTTTTTCAATGGAAGTTGAACGCAATATTGTAGGTGTTTTGGAAATTTGCGCACAACGTATGTTTATGGATCAGAACGTCAAAAAATAGTAAAGTCATGAGGTGCGCAAAATATCTGGAGATGTGCGTGGAAAATGGTTCCTGTAAGAAAATCATTGCATGTAGAATGATAGGTTTTGCATGACATGGTGGGTTTTCCATGTGGGGGTCGGTAATGCCTATAAATAATAGGTAACTCACCTCATTCATGAAGTCTAAATACTTAGAGAAGATCCAAGTTTTGATGCATGCAAAGGTTGCACAAAAAGGGGGTTACGTAGAAAAGATGAAGTTGTGTGGAAAAGATAAAGTTTCACATTAAATTTCAAGTTGTGCGCACAATTTAAAGTTGCATGTAAAGGGTGTAGTTATGTGAAAGATTTTTTATGTCAAAAGAAAATATTTCATGCAAAATTAAGATCTTGCGTGCACAGGGTAGTAATTGCGCACACTTGTCAGTGTAGGCTGAATACATGTTTTGAATATCCGATTCAGTGATTCAGTGCTTTCTAGTTCATCAATTCATGACTTCTATGAAAGTAGTGTCTCATGCTAAATAGATACAAAGAATTCAATGCAAATCTATTGAAGCGACATACAAGTCAATAAACTGAGTTTGACTTCCCTTAAGGCAGTGAGCTAGGGGGAGTCGAGGGAAGTGATCTGAGGGACACAAAGAGAAATCCTTGAACCTTAGTAAAGGAAGTGGTCCTGGAAAAGAGTGACTATGACTGAATCTTGTAATCCTAAACTAGTAAAGATTACTGAATTTAGGTATGACTGACACACTTTCTACGTATGATCCTTGGACGTTGCCTTTTGTGGTGAACCAAGTAAAAATGTTGTGTCATCTCCATACATTCATTTGTTTGAAAAATTTAACAAGTTCCTACCAATGTCGGAAAAATATACAAAACATTAAAAAGAAAAAGACAACACCATGATTCACCCCTCCCCTATCAGGGTGTTATGGGGTCCTTCAAGTGGTATCATAGGGAGGTTGTTGGTGTTTGATTTGTCTTATACCGTCATGGAGAATTCATCCAATGTTAGTGAAGTCCCCATCTTTGATGGAAGTAATTTTAAGATTTAGAAGAACAGAATGAGATCTTATCTAAGATCCCTTTGAATGTAAATCCTATTTTCCACTATGAAAATTATACAAGTTACTGATCCAACAGGGCTGGCTATGACTGACCTAGACATGAAAATTCTTGATGCAGATGCTAAAGTGCAGAATACTCTCACCATAGCCCTTTCTGATTAGATCTATCTAAAGGTAATGAGTTTCACCTCAAAAAAGTCCATGTGTGATATACATGAAAATATTTATGAAGGAGATACCAATGTGAAGGAGGGGAAACTACAAGTCCTACACAATAGGTTTGATGATATGAAGATGCATCTTGATGAGAATGCAGACTCCTTCAATCGAATTACTGAAGTGGTTAGAGAAATTAGGGTTCTAGGGGAAGAAACCAAAGATGTTGACATTGTAAATAAAATAGTGAGAAGACTTCCACCCCTATACAATGAAAAGGTGTCAGACCATGAAGAAAAGAGACCATTCCAAACTTTCTCTGGATGATCTACTGAGCAACATAGTGGAATATGAAATGAGATTAAAACCAAAATATAGTGAGAACGAAAATGGCGTTCAATGCTATGGAGAAACTAAAAATTTAAAAATATAGTAGTGGTGAAGACGATGAGGAAAAATAATTTATTTCTCTCATTTCCAAGAAGTTCCAGAAGGGAAAAAGGGATGTTCAAAGGGAAGTTACCTCTAGATTGGTTTTGTTGTGGAAAAGTTGGGAACATTGGCTCTTAGTGCTCAAGAAAGATAGATAACGAAGATAGAGAACATGAAAATATTGAGATTTCTCAGAAAAGGTTTTTCAAAAAGGGAGACTTCATATCTAGAAAGAAATTACCGAAGAAGAGTTTTGTCTATGAAGGGGAAGATGATGATAATTAATTCCATGAAGAAGAAGAACCATAATTTAATACTGGAAACCATGCCTCCATGATGGACACTGTTGAAAAATCATAAGATAATGGTAGAGACAATCAGTTGACAACTAGTTCCAATGCCGAGTTGCGACTTAAGGTTTCTTTTAGTAATCTTAAGATTTAATGTAAGAGTTACAGTAAGTGGAAATAAATTGTAGAAGAATCATCTGAATATGTTGATTAGATATAAGATGAAATTGAACGACTAGAAGAATTTATGAAAGTACAGTCTAAAATCATTAAAATCAATGATGATATAGTTGATATGAAATTGATAATTGACGAGTAGGAAAACTTCATCAATGACCTCACCGCTAGACTGTAAGAAAAGTCCAAGACTGTTGAGGGTCTTGAGAAGGAATATTTTATTCTTAGGAGTAAACATGAGAGGGAATCAATTTAAAAAGAATCAAGGAAGAAAATATAGTTTAGAAGGTTCTTAGATTTTGAGCTGTTGGAGAGAGAAAAATGTGTCTCTAAAAGAGTTGAAAAGATTTGGAATGATCAAAGACCCGCTTACATGGGAAATAGTGTAATTAGTTGTGAGGATGAATCGTCAAATGCTACAAATAACTGTGACCAGAATAAAGGAAATATGGAAGCGGGTCATGTGGAAAAGTCACCTGAAGTGCTGAAAAAGAAACCCCCAAATTCAATTTGAAGGAAGAACATAAGACTATCCTCGAGCCTCCAGGAATAAGAGGCACTCAAACTATTATCCCACAGAAGAAAGAATGAGGATAAACAGAAGTGAGAAGAAATTTCATCTCATGAAGTTTCAGTTCTGTGGATATCTGGGCCATACCATTTATTATTGCGAAGAAGAAAGGAGATATTTTTATGGATAAGATATGGGATTTCAATAAAGGAGAACAAATTCATATCCTAATTCTTTTAGAAGAAAAAATTTATATGGATATTTTTTTCTTTATTCTAACTTTGTTCATAAGTCTGTTTATTGCAGGAAGAGGAGGGACATGGACACCTCATACCAGAGTCTAAGACAAGTTAAATCTTGTCAACAATACAGTGTTTCTCTTACCAATAGGTTTTCTCATCTGGAAGAATATTATGACTATGAAGAACCCATGTACACAAAAGAGATAATTGAAAGGCCATTAATGTTCTTCACTCAATCTAATGTCTCATGGAAAGAAAAGAATAAACTTGAGAAATCCAACCTTGCAGAGGTTTTCCTCAAAGAAACAAAAATCAACAGCACCATGATTATGGATAGCGGTTTTTCATCTCATACAAAAGGTAATGCATGCCTGTAAACGAATGGAAAGAGGAGTGTTGATGGAATAGTACAGTTTGGTAATTATGGAGCTCTAAAATCAATGATAGTAGAATTACTGAACTTGCTAATGGAGAGATAAAGAAAACTGAAGTCCTTTATGTAGATGGTCTACGTTATAATCTCCTCAGTGTGAGTCAACTTTGTGACTCAAGACTTATAGTTACTTTTAATCAGAAAGGATGCACTATCAAGGGAAAGACAAAAAATTCACATATGAAGGGATTTAGAATAAAAGGAAACCTATATGAGATTCATAGTAAAGAAAAAATTTGATACATGACTATTGAGAATGAAAATAACTGGTGGCATCAGATATTGGGGAACATCAGTCAGCAATACATTGGAAAAAATATTAAAACTGAATATTTTCATAGACATTACAAACCTACAGCGTGAACACGAAAAGTCTTGTGATGCTTGAATTTGGGGGAAGCTGGTTTGCAATTCATATCGTCCAAAGAAAAAAAGGGCATCTCATATTCTTGATCTCATTTGTACAGATTTATGTGGCCTGATAAATATTTCCAGAACTCATATAGAAAGGTACTTCATCCTTTTCATAGATGATTAAAGTATAATGGAATGTGTAATGGTAATACATCGGAAAAAACAAGTGCTTGAATGCCTAAAAACATAACGGTGAATCGCCTAGAATGATACTGGATGAACAATCAAAGTGTTGTGATCTGAAAATAGAGGGCCATACATGTCCATTGAATTTTAAAACTACATGGAGAAGCATGGGATACAACATGAGGTAGCTGTTGTGAGAACTCCACAACAAAATGGAGTTGTTGAGCGTAGGAATCAACAATTGAACAACATGTCAATAACTATGCTGATTGAGAGTCATATTCAACAACATTACTGGAAAGAGGCCATTCAAGCTGCAATGTATATTCAAAATCAATAGGGATTTATATGGGTGATATGAAGACACCATATGAATTGTATCATAGAAGGAATCCCTATTTGAAGTAAATTCATGTTTTTGGAATTAAATGATTCATCATAAACAAAGAAGGAAATCAAGGGAAGTATAGTGATAATGCAGATGAAGGAATTTTCCTTGGATACTCAATGAACATAAAAGCCTACAAGTGTTTCAACAAGAACTTATGAAGGATTATGGAAGGTAGCGATGTTAAGATCATTGAAGATAAAACCACAAATGCTTCATGGATTTAAAATACTGATGTGATATAAATTGAGGAATAAAGTGATCATGGAGTAAATAAAAATATAGAAATAGAGGAAGGTGAACAAAATACTCAGGAGTCACATCATGATGTTGACTCAGAAAAAGAATATGAAAAGGAAATGATGGATGGAGACAATGCGGTTGAATCTCATAGTAGAAGTAGAAGAGTAAAAATTGATCAATCCAATAGTATTGGGGATTGGACTGTACCCAAAAAAATAAGGATAATGAGGAATAACACACAATATTCATTTTTGTCAGTTGTGGAACCATCCTCATTTGAATAAACTACAAAGGATGAATCATTGGTGAAAGCCATGAATCAAGAGTTAGATCATATAGACAAGAATCAGACTTCTGATCTAATCAAGATACCCAAAGGTCACGATGTTATTGGTACAAAGTGGTTTTTCAAGAACAAGTTTGATGATCATGGAAGTGTCATCAGAAATAAGGAACGACTGGTATGTAAAGGATATTCATATATTGAATGTGTCTATGTTGAAGAAACCTTTGCTCCAGTGGCTATAATGGAGTCAATCAGGCTTTTTCTTGACATGGAAATCCAAAGAGGATATAAATTATATCAAATGGATGTCAAGACATCATTCTTGAATGCTGTTGTCGAAGAAGAAGTCTACATCAAACAACCATTGTGTTTTCATCTTGGTACTAATGAAACAAATGTTTGTAAACTAAAGAAGGCTCTCTGTGGTTTGAAGAAGGAACCATGAGCATGGTATTCTCAGCTGGATTCTTATCTCAAGATGATGGAATTCAAAATAGATATGTGAAGAATTCTATAAAAGATCAATTCATGGTTCTAGTTTACGTTGAAGACGTTATATTTGGTGGTAGTAGGAAAAAATCAGTGGACGAATTTTCTAATCACATCAAATAATAATTTGAAATGTCTATGATTGGGGAGCTCACATATTTCATGGGGCGATAGGTGACTCAAAATAAAGATTACACTTTCATTTCTTAGAAAATATATGCAATACATTTTCTAAAGAGATTTAATATGCATGAATCCAAAGAAATGCCAAATCTGATTACATTTGGAACCAAACTCAGAAAGCATGAGGATGGTACCCCTCTATATACCACCATGTACAAGAGTATTATTGGAATATTCCTATACCTAATGGAAACACGACCTGAAATTGTCTTTACAACTTACTTAGTGGTCTGATTTTAGAGTAATATAAAGGAAGAACATATGAAACCAGTAAATAGAATCATGAGGTACATTCAAGGTACTCATAATTATGGGTTATAATTTTCTACAAGAAGGGATATTGAATTATCAACATTTTCTGATGCTCACTAGGCTAGAGATATAGTGGACAGAAAGTCTACCAGTGGTGGAGAATTCTATATTGGGCAGAAATGTATTGGATGGTTGAGAAAGAAACATGAAAGTACTTCTCTTAGTACTTCTAAAGTTGAGTATATCTCCACTATAGAGGCATGCACTCAACTACTATGGATGAAGCAACAGCTGAAAAACATTGGTGATGAGGTGAAACAACCAATGGTTATTTACTATGATAAAAAGTGCACAATTGATCATATGAAGAATGTTGTTCATCATTCTCTTAGAAATCATATTGAAATCAAATATCACTTTATCAAGGAAAAAGTTGAACATGCATGATTAAAATGGATCATGAGGGAACTGATGAGAAAGTTGCTGATATCCGGACCAAGTCACTGTTAGCGGATGTGTTTGAGAAGCGTTGGTTGAACCTCAGTGTTTAGCCACATCTCACTGCATAAGGAGGCTACAAAGTTCCCCCCTCCCTAGTTATGTTAACTATTTTAATATGTTTGTGGATGTTATGAAGGTTTATGGGGGAGATACTATCCAGGGGTGTATTGAGCTTTACAATGAAAAAATAATGGTCTTTTAGTTTATTGTCAATGGAGAAGAAGGAATAAATTGGACATCTAATTATTCTATGATAATATTAGAATTTGGTGTTAGGAGGAGAAGGAATACATTCAGGGCATGTAATGCTTCTGTGACATGATGAGAATTCAGTGTTAGGAGGAGAAAGAATTCATTCAAGGCATATAATGCTTCTGTGACACATTAAGAGAATAGCTTGAGCGTCTTTAAGAATTCCAAAACATGGGAACCCAATTCAAGCTTCCCCTATTGTTTTCTACACCAAGCATTGCTCACGTAGAATTAATGTGTTGGCTGAGTCGATTCTTGTGTTTTGGGTTTTTCTTGTGGCTGGTGCTCTATTGAATTTATCTGGGGATTTCCAACAAACCCAAAGGGGGATATTGTTGGAACCATGACCATTTTATGCATGAAATGTAGTTTGGTTTGTATTTATTTTCAATCCCCATTATAAGTTCAAAATGTTTTCCAGGAAAGGGATCATACAGTTCAAGAAGAAAAAAATATTAAAGGTGGTTCTATTTCCCAGTGTTTTCCAAATTTTTGGGACTGAAAATCAGAAAATGGAGAAATGTGTGTTTGGAAAAGGAATTTGTTCGCAAGATCGTAGGTGATTTGGAAACTTGCGTGCAAGGAATGTTTCGGGATTAGAACGTTGAAAAATGGGAAATGCATGAGGTGCATGACAAATTTGGAGATGTGCACAGAAAATGGTTCCTACGTGAAAAAAATTGCGCGCAGAATGATAGGTTTTTTATGAAAAAATGGGTTTTTTCATGTGGGGTTCAGAAATTACTATAAATAATAAGTGACCCCCTCATTCAGGAATGATGAATATTTAAATAATTTCTGAGTTCTGATGGGTGTAAAAGTTGCATGAAAAGGGAGTTTCATGGAAAATATGAGGTTGCACAGAGAAGGTAAAGTTGCACGCAAAAGTTAAAGTAGTGCACAAAAGATAAACTTGCGTGTAAAGGGCATAGTTGCACAAAATATTTTCAATTTGAAAAGAAAATCATGCGCACAAAATTATAATCCAACACGCACAGGGTAGGTGTTGGTGCAATTGCTAGTGTAGGTTGAATACATGTTTTCAATGTCTGGTTTAGTTCTTCAGTGGTTTTAAGTGCATCAATTCGGGACTTCGATGTAAGAAATGGATCATGCAGAATAGATACATAGACTTCAATGAAAATATATTGAAGTGACCTACAAGTTGATAAACTTTGTTTGACTTCTCTCAAGGAAATGAACTAGGGGGAGTCAAGGGAAGTGATCCGAGGGATGCAATGATCTATCCCTGAACCTTTGTAAAGGTAGTGTTCCTGGAATAGAGTTATTATGATCGAATCTTATAATCCTAAAAATTGTAATGATTAGTGGATTTAGGTAATATCGACAAACTTTCTGGCTATGATCCTTGGACATATCCCTTTGCGGTGAACCAAGTAAAAGTGTTGTGTCATCTCCATGCTTCCATTTGTTTGACAGATTTAACAAGTTCAAACAAACGTGGGAACAAGATCCACAACTTTAAAAAGAAAAAGCTGACACCCTGATTCACTCGTCCCCTATTAGGGTGTTCCGGGGTCCTCTTCCCATGCCATAGACTATCAACATGAATTTTTTCGTCACGTCATTCCTAGCTCAAGTGAGGGCCCTCCCTACTCCTTCATCGACTAACACCAAGGTCATCCACATATAACTTCCAACCAAAGTGGAGATCATACCCACTCATTCAATGGTCAATATGGAGGCCCACCCCATGTTTTTACCTTCTCAAGTTGTGGTCCTCCCCACCCCAGCATTGATCCAAGAATATGTCCACCCCACTTAATCAACAACTAGTACGAAGGACCTCCCCATACAACCACTTGAAAACATGGAGGTCCTCTATATGAAATAGCCAAGCATCATGGAGGCCCTCTCCATGTTTCCATCACCCAAAATGGAGGTCATCCCAACACATTGAGTACCCAGTATGGATTTCTTCCCCATACTCATGCTTCTCAGAATAGCATTCCTCACTATGTTTAGTTTGATCAGTACAAAGGTCCTCCCCGTACTTCAACCAACCAAATCGGAGGCCCTCCCCACTATCACAATCATCATGGAGGTCCTCCCCATGTTCCAGCTGACCAAAGTAGTGGTACTACATATTAATTCAATACCCATAATGGAAATCCACCCCTCTCCGATGACAACCGATATAGAGGACCTTCATGTATCCCAACCAACCAAAGAGTTGGTCCTCCTTGAAAAATAATAAACCAACACGATGGTCCTCCCTATGCCAAAAAATTACCCTTCTCTGAAGAACCATCATGGGGAAGAAGTTCATACTTTCACTACTGAAGGAAAAACTACTTGAATCACCAAGTCATTTTCAATCTTGTTTGCTTCTTGGATTCTAAAGAAAATGTGATTTAGTGATGGAGCCTTCGCCCTAGTCATCTGCATCAGAGTCTAGGTTAGGAGCCTGACATGTGACATTCCTCACCTCAGAGGGTGATATCAACATGATTCTAGAATCCCTTCATTGTTACATGAAGTTGGAGGTTGATTTGGCTCCCTTCTAAGGTCTCGTGGTGTAGTCATCTCTGTCATTTTTGGTTTCTTTATCTACCTATACCAAAGATCATGGAGATTTATTTTGGGATTTGAAAAAAAATGATCATCTTATAGACCAGAATATGACTACCACTGACCTCACATATTGGGAAATGGTAAACACCCAGTCCTACAAGGATGTGATGATTCAGTCAGTACCAAATTTGAGAGACAACCCAATGTGTTGAGATCAGTCAACTCACATAGCAGCTCCTCCATCAGATAGTCCAGTACCACACTGATCCACATCAGTGTCGTTGCAAGTTTACTGGCATGAAGAAATCGATGTTTGGGATAACCAAGATCCAAAAATTTCCTCAAAATAAGGATTATTGTGGTAAAATCTAGCTATCAATCAGTTGTAGGTGGTGTTTTTGCTGAATGTGGTTTTCAACATAGACATCTTGGAGTCCCTCAATGAGGAACGGGTCACGTGATTCATCTGTCTCATCTAGGAATCCCATTTTCACCTCATTGATAATTAGTTGGTCTACCAAAGGAACTAGGTATATTTTGGTGACATCAATTTGTAATGTTGCATGATCGAGTTGGTAGCAGTCTAAATGGATCATCACCAAACGCCACTCATCTACCACCAGATCCTCCAAAAAAGGTGCATCCAGAGCTTCACAGTGCTCCATAGAATTATTGATGAGGCATCCCTACATGTGTAGATCTAGAATTAGGGATAGTACGCTACTCTCCACTTTAGTCTGATCCTACGATAGCCATACATACCCTGGGATATCAAGGATATGACTATAGGTATTTTCATGGTAAAAATGTATTTTCTGGATGTATCAGCTAATGAAGGGGACACTAGTGTAGATACTGACAAATAAAACCTACCTCACCCTAATAGGGTAGTGCAGTATCTGGTGGACACCGCATGTGTTTTCACTCACCTACAAAGGCATACTCTTTGCCTCAAGGATCCCTCAATATTGTTACCTACCATTCCCAACAAGGGTAAAGAGAAAATTAGAACATAAAAGACCTATGATACATCTATTTTTCACTAAAGAGAGAGGATGATCCTATAATGTCTTCCCTTCATCAATAAATTACATATCAGAATATGATCATCATTGAGCTCCTTGCTAAGAAGCCCTGAGATTACGGTGTCCCTCGACCAGGTCATGTTCCTCTTCCACTAGGGTATTAGTGGAAGCCACATTTCCCACCCAACTAGACACTCATAATTGATATCAGAAATCCCATGCATACCAATAGGGTTGAAACAGGTGTTTATGGAAAAGGTCCATGGTATGCATCTCCAAATATACCTAATCCATGTGATAATCTCCCTTGGGATCCAAACAAAGCTTCTCCACAAGATGATAAACATTTCAATCTCTAAGCCACTCCATGATTCACTGAGCCTAACTACATGGTTCAGGTGACTTTTAAAGCACTGGTTGGGAGGTATTCTCAACAATATAGGAACCCCTACTAGGAAGATCTGATATCTTCTCTTTACACCTCAATGCCCTTTAGACATGATAGGTAGAAATACCACCTGATGGAAAGTCATCTCCGACATGGGTGGATGATATGTGAGCACCCTTATATTTTTGGAATCCCACTTTTTACCCATCAACTAGATGGAAGACCCGCTACAGAATCATTCCCACTATATCTCAAGGTGTGGACCCATGTTGGGAAGCCCAAAGCAGCAGGAATACATAAAGTTATAATGTTTTTTATTGACATTGGAAGGAACCTTGTTTTTCTGGTATTTACAGTTACCAACAAAGTCCATTACTAGTTGGTAAGACCTGTGTAGGCAGTTTCATTACCAGTTTCGTTCCACTACCCACAAGACATGAATTACTGACCTATTCATGTGTAAGAAACTGCCAAATGATCACGTTATAGATTTTTTTCCCAGTGTAAATACCTAACATATTCACTCAATATGACACTGACCTATGTTCAGCTATTAAGGATGTATGTGGGGAATGTCAATACTAAGTTGGTTCCTTCCCTCAACACTTAGAATACCCTAGGAGGATTTTACAATTTCTCAAATAAGATCTAATACCAGGAAGAATACTTGCAGTAGGCCGATCAGGAACATCCATTACCTCTTCTAACTCATAGAAGAAGAGACATAAAGGCATGTAATGACACAATAGTATAGGTGGAGGCCCAAAATCCATCAGAGATGTTACTGACAGATCCTCCCTCTGAGAATCCTTGTTGAGTACAACCACATAATCAAACTCAATCTCACTCAATATGAAAATGGAAAGCGCCTCCTATCCATGTGCGGCCACATAGACAAGATAATGTGGCTCCAACCCCTCATGAGGACCCTACCCCTTGTTAGGGATATGCTTCTAGATCTCCCATCTCGGATTGGAGGAACCAGAGCAATTCCTCTAATGATTCACATGTTCCCATTTATTTTTGCAGTCTCATAGAGAAAGGGGTTATGAAGTAGCGAGAATGAAGAAATCCTCATGAGGCCTAGATCACAGATCACCATATCTACTATAATTAGCATATGATCCTTATATATACCATGAAATAATAATATGTGTTAAATTAAGGACTAGATCCATGAACATGTGGACAATGGTGTAGTTAAGTTGGTCCATAGCCCAACCCAAGTGACATAAATCTCTGTTGAGATTGATAGTAATGAAGATGGTGATTGGAAATAGGTTTCTAACTATGAAATACATATGTATGATGGATGGTTTTCTCGCAAGGTAGTTCCTCATGCCCATGGTCTCTTCTACACCCACAGAAGTCAACCCTAATATCTTGAATTCCCATATCCTTCTCCAGCTGATGCTTCTGCATCCTCTTTGAAAAATTTTATGTATCCAATGAGTAGACACCGAAAACACAAAGAAAATCAAATCCCTAATATGGCATCAAATCCATTCCACATCGTTCTGAGATGGGAATCTCCCCCAGAGTCTATCAAGCATTAGAAGACTCCTACAACTATATCTAGTAGTACGAATCTATGAATACTATCAAGCTAGTAGATCCTTACATGGTTCCCAATGAATATGAATATTATGAAAATCCTATGAGTGTTTCTAATCAATACTGTCGATGGAGTCAAGGAAATGAAAACTTTTGGAATGACCAGGTCGGTGCTCCATTCCATGATGTGCATGCTATTAAGACTAAACAAATGTTTATACATAGAGTTTAACCAGAACCCCCACCCACACTACTTGTTCTATTTGACTCATTACCCCTAATAAATATGCTACTAAACCAAGAAGAACATCCACAACCACATAGTGATCAGTCACACCAAGCTAAATCCATCCCATATCTAGTCGACAGTCATCCAGTAGTGATTCTAGGAGAGTTTCTTGATGAGAAGCAATACATTGACAACACTAGCTAGAATCCAAAGGTTCATCAGTTAGTACTCATCATAACAAAATCCAAAGAGAAACCATCAATGGGTAGAAATGTACATTTAGAATGAACGTATGATGTGTGGAAGAACAATTCCAGAATTCTTTTGAAGCTCTAGATTCTTGAGGCACTCTGCCTATTACAAAAATGTGTGACGCCCTTATAGAAGACTTTAAAAGCCCCCTCTAATTAAAAAGAGATATTGTAGTTGCAGATACCTTCTAGGATGAGGGGGTCAAATTACCAGAGTGTCAAGACATCAACTCATTCAATGGATAAGATGATGGATCCATCATATAGGGGAACATCCACCAACATTACATAAAATGATAGTTCAATGGTGTTGATTTCCACTAATGTATGCTCGACATAGGTTCTAGGATAAATATCATCTTGACCTGAACATTCTATAATATGGGATGTACTGAATCAGATCTATGACCCTCTAACCTGAATATTCCATGTTATGAAAGGATATAGCAGATACTATGTAGAAGAATCCATTTGAAGGACCATTTTAGTGGTTTTTTAGAAAACATTATGTTCATGGTTTCCATAGGATACTACCTAAAACGTGTTAATGGGTATGCCATGGCTCCATAAAAATGCAATGTTTTCCTCCTTGGATAAAGAATTCCTAATTTACTCCCTTAATTGATATGTAGGCATGTTACTAGGTGATATGTGTCCCTTTAACTCTTGTGAAGTACTCTATATAGATGTTAGTTATTACAAGATCATGACAAGTAGGTTCAGACCAATGTGGTCAATTACACTATCATTGTAGCTAGTCCATGGAAAGATTTGGAAAATGCATTCATCCTTCTAATTAGATGGTTAAAGGCTATGACAATTGATGTGGGAAATTACTTCTTCATTTATGGGAGGAGATGGAATATTGTCTCTAAGTACAAATAATGTCGGGTGATTCCCTCATAGTCCTACAGGGGTTAGGTTGGGGTGGTACTAGAAACCCATAACTCTGTAAGGTATCGAGATGTTTGTCCCATGGCTATAACTGTATGTCGCACATGCTTGTTTCATCAATCCAGGTTAAACTGACCTAAGCCTACCTACCACCATTACTTTGAACTCAATCATAGACCCTAAGGTAAAAGGATTGAAAGAATTGGCATGATAGACTCTATCATCACGGTCTCATAAAAGAAGGATTATCTTAGTGAAGACTCCACATCTTCCCAAGAAGGCACCGATATTCCCCCGAGATCAGTCAACAGTGATGAAACAGCTTCTACCATGTATTCCCTAGCCTCAAATGATAAAGTGGATTTGGAAGACACTCATACACCATTTGAAGAGGGTGTCTCCACCACTTTTGATGAGGTGCTTTAGGTGAACCTCATAACCAAAACAGATATGAGGCCAACACTCATCAGTGAAACCATGACTTCAGAGGAAAAATAATAGTACATGGATTTCTTGAAGCAGCGTCATGGTTAGTTTTCTTGGAGTTATGACAAATATTATTGGAATAGACCCTTTGTTATCCTTTTTCTATCATGGTCTCCTAGTGATCATTGTAGGTTCAAGTAGCCTCCCAGGTCCCAGTTCCATGGTCGATGACAAATTTGATGATCTCAACAAATTAAAATTCACCAAGGAGGTTCAATACCCCTTGTGGATGTCCATCAACATTATAGCCATGAAGAAGAATGAGCATATCAGAGTCTGTATTTTCTTTCAGAACCTAAAATTCCACTGTCCGAATGATGATTTTCCTCTTATGGGGACAATAATATTGATTGATTCCAATTCTAGGTTCTAGGATTGTTCCATCATGGATTGATATTTCAGATACAATATGATCTGGATGGCCCCTAAATAGGGGGAGTCCACAACCTTCACAGTGCCTCAAGGGACCATATGTTATCATGTAATTCCCTTTGTTATGAAGAATGTAGGATCCAATTATTAATGATCCACACACAACATCATCAAAATGATCCATGGTATGCTAGTTTATTTCTACGTGGATGACTTGGTAGTAAAATCCCTCCAACATTAGGAAAAACTAATAGATTTCAAGAAGTGTTTGACTTCCATTATTTACAACATCTAAAGATGAACCCCTTAAAGTGTGACTTTAGGGTTACCTCTAAAAAATGTCTCACCTTCATTGTTATATGTATAGGAATAAAAATTTACCTATTAAAAATCAATCCCATTATCTAGATTCCTCCTCTGAGAAACCTCTAGGTGATCTGAGGCCTTCAAGACCACTTAACCTACACACATTAATTCATCAAAAATCTATCCAGAAAGTGTATCCCTTTTATAGGATTAAAATGAAAGTACTCATCTAGTAATGGTATGAAGAGTTCCAGACTACATTTGAGGAAATCAAGAATTACCTACTACAACATCTAGTTCTAATGCCACCCATTTGAGGGAAGTCTCTGGTCCTCTACATTAAATCCTTGGAACAATCCCTCGTTGATCTTCTTACTCATAAGAAAAATGAATGGATATAGAAAAGTTTATACAATATCAGCTGCATGCTTCTCAACATGGAGTCTAGATACTATTCTATTGAGAAGAGCTTACTTGCAATGGTTTTTGGATTATAGAAGTTGCAGTATTATTTACAGAATCAAATGATATAGCTAGTGTCCCATGTAGATTAAATAATGTATGTTCATAATCACTTGATGTTTATAGGATAACTAGCATGTTGGGAAGTGATCCTTCAGATGTTGTGGAGGGGCATATCCTTGTAGATAGTCTGATTGAATTTCCTAAGAACTTCAGGTCATGTAATCTCCTAAGCTTATGGGCCATGTAATATCTGAGCCTATAGGAGTTTTAAGGGTTCCACCTCATCCCTTGAAAGGAGGGTTATCAAAAAATCAATAAAAATGAAGGTCTTTGGGCCATTCAGGCAAAAAGATCAACCCTTTTAGTGGATTAAGCCACACTATTTTAGAATATGCATTTCCATGGTACCATTAGGATCCCAAATAGTAGAATTATTAATGATACCAACCTCAAAATAGTAGGCATGGGGACCATCATTATCACTTCGACATAAATTTTCATGACCTACTCATTACTACTAATAAAAGGTTGCACCAACAATGAGGTGGAGTATCAGGATCTCATTACTGGTCTCATTCTGTCCCTTAAGATTGATGCTACCTACTTTCATGTTAAGTGTTACTCTGATTTAGTCATTAAACAAATCAATGATAATTAAATCACCAAGAATCTTGAGATCCTTTACTTTATAGAGTGCACTCACCAGTTGATTTACAAGTTACCTTCTAAAACAGAGATGAATCATGTTCCCCGATCATAGAATGGTCGAGATGAAACCTTGGACATGTTAACTACATATCTTTCTGAGCTGGATATGAATGATATATTCATTTTGGTGGTGCAAGGAAGGGTAATCACTCCCATCATTCTAGATTATAATGATGACTAGTATGTAAACCACTCAATATTTGGTGCTTCCACATCTGGACATCCGGATCCCACCCAAAGTGGAAGAAGCCTCTAACTGGACAACTCCTTTCATTGAGTATCTCTATCATGGTTCTCTACAGCCATATAGAGCCTAACTTGAGAGAATATGTTAGTGTGCAGTTCTGGTCACCCTCCAATGTTAGACCAACCATGAGAAAACTCTATAAGGACATATGTATGATGGAATTATTCTCTATTTCATTCTAGGATAAGAGATTCCCCTGGTTATGTAGGAAGCTAATACTAGGTCATGTGGTTCTCGTTACACATGGATAAAACTATCTAACCATATTTGAAGGAAGGTCAACTTATGGCCAACCGTGGTCCATGGATGTATTGATTACACCAAGAGTTGTCATGAATGTTAGATTCATTCCAACTTTGGGCATCTACTGCCTTATCCCCTCTATACATCAAAGTATGCTTGGAAATTTTCATTCTAGGGAATTTATGTTGTGGGAACGTATCCAACAGCAACAAATCTCCAATAAAAGTTCATTCTAACTATGAAAAATTACTTTTCCATGTGGGAAAAGGATATTCCTCTCATAGAATTCATTTCTCGGTCAATTTTTTAATTCATGATCTTCAATATCATCCATAAATTTAGATTCCCTCACACTATTATCATCATCAATTACACCAACTTATAAGAATCTAATATGATGATGTTGTACTCTAAGTACAATATCCAGTCCAACTGTACTACCCACTACCATGCGCAAGAAAATTGGAACGTTGAGGCATTCAACAAAACACTCTCCAAAATTTTATAGAAAATGGTGCTCTAGAATAAAAAAAGTTGGCATAAAATGATCCCTAATTCTCTCTTGGCCTATCAGAAAACAAATTTAAATTCCACCTAGGTGATTCCATATTACCTAGTGTATAGAGCATAGGTAGTCCTTCCCATTGAGATTTAGTTTCCATCACTCTGAAAAGTTATAAATGATCAATAAACAGAAGACATAATGACAATCATCCATCTGGATGAGCTGAAATATCAAGAAGAGGACTTGCTTCATGGCATAAATAATCTTGGGAGACACCATAAAAAGATATAAAGGGTGTTCAATAAAAACCTTCACCTACGCTCCTTTATCCAGGGTTACAATGTACTGCATCTCATAACACCAATGATACTCTGTAGGAATCCACCAATATTGGACCACATGAGGGAGGGAATATATATCATTCATAGGGTATATCCAAATTGTGTGTACTCTTTGAACCCAATGGATGGAGAGAAAATCACCCCTCCAAAAATTCTATGTTCCTTAAGAGATTCTTCATGTAATAAGAACCCGATCATCCCTACAACTTGATGTTATATTTTGATGTTGTAGTTTGAGTTTTATGACATTAAACCCCATAGACTTAGTTCAAGAAACACAACATTAAACATTATGTGGGTTTTATCGGAATATTTCATATGGAGGATGTCCTCCTTAGCTCTCATTTAGGTTGGTTTTTTCAGCCCAACATGATACATATATATTCTTGAGAAGATATTCCCCAAGGTCTAAACTATATGACCTTAAATTTAGATCTCCCAATCTAATCATCATGACTTTAAACTATATGTGGTCCATATTAAGAATGTGTTGTATGGATTTTGTGCTTCCTTGTCCCTCATTCAAATTGGGTTTTTTACTCCTCCACCATGTTCACATTTACCAAAATTAATTTCCCTCATAGCATCATGATGATAAACCACATGTCACTAGAGACCTAGTTGCATGAAAATGAACTATAGAATTACCTTCATCTAGTCCATATGATGAAAAACTACATATCATGATAATGTTCTATCCTAAGAGGATATTTATTAGAACATTAGTCATCTACCATGCCATATATTGATAACTACATATGAGTTGATTCCTATCAATACAATATATGTAGTGATTCATGCATTCTAAATCCTAGTCTAGCTACATCATTAATAAAATAGAAACAAAAAAATAAAAAAAATCCACCCTCATTGTGTACAGGTCAAACCTCTGAAAGAAAATATATTTCTAGAACTACATGTGGATTGATTCCCATCATTGCGGGATATGTAGAGATGCCCATACATTTTTTCCATGGGACCATCAACAAGTTTTCCAAACAATTGGCCCCTTATCCTCAATTTAGTACAAGCATAAATAATTTAAATAGTGAGAAAGCCTCACATGGAATTCATACATGGTGTATGGGATTCCAATTCCCTAATTCACACTAGAATTTCTAACCCAATACATTACACATATCCCTTTTTTATTTATCACCCCATATTTGAAACTCTACGACCCTAGAATAAGATCTAATTTCATCAACGCATGACATTAATATATGATGCTTCCCTAGAAAAATTCTGGATGCCACACGGTAACCATGTGATTCCCCTAGTCTCCTCACTAGAGAGGATTTACCCATCATTGTGGTCCTCTTTCCATGTTGTGTTCAAGAAAAAAATGTTTCTTGATTATTATGTTAGAAAGATATGTAGTGACACCGTGATCTTCAATATTGGTTTTAGTCATCATATTTCCATCTTCACATTGGTTCCTCATCATCCTCACTACATGAAAATAAACTACCTGGGATTTCTTGAACTACATGTGTCTTGATTCCCCTCCTTATTTGATATGTAGTGATAACCATAAATTTTTTCTATGGGTCCAGTAGCAAGTATAGAAACCTTTTAGCCCCATGGCCTCAGTTAAGGTTAGGACACAATGATCTTAATTAGAGAGCTTACAATCCAAGAAACACGACTCTAAAAAATTTTCTATAGTACATGTAATATGACGTTAAACTATTTGGAACACCCATATTGAAATATCACTACATGATACACCTAGTCCACACATATATTCTTTTTTGGTTTAGATTCCCATCATCTTTCAAATCCATATGGACCCCCTAATGGTGATGGATTCATTCCATTATTGGATCATCTCAAATTTTGGGTCAATGGACTAATGGATAATATTAATTAAAAATAAAATACTATGTTTTGAACATGGTAAATGGTTAACCTCACGTTTTATCACCCCATTCTTGAATGGTAGGGTTGTGGTTCATGTGTTTCAAACATGTTCAACAATCAATCCTTATTCACCTGTATCCCTTTCATCCAAACCTTGAAAGACTCAATTTACTTCCTTTCCACTATACTATATCATGGTTGAAGTTTACCCTTGGTATTACCCCTAATTTGTGCTCTTACATGTCAGGTAGAACCCCTATATTATTCCATTTTTACAACACTAAGAATGGCTCATGTGGGATTTGGATTTCTATTAGGGGTTTTTTCAATGTGGATGAGCTTTACATGGGCCCTTATTTTCCAAAATCTATGAAAAAAAACTATGAAATTCAATAGGATAATGTGGTGTGGAAGTATTTCTACTAAGGCATCATTAATTTTGGGGTTTTCACCTCATCACGCCACATATTCCAACTTTATGAAGGATCATTCCATTGAATCAATAAACTCTACATCCCTAAATATTAAATCTATGTGCAAAAATGACTCTAAACTACATATGACCCCATTTAGTGATGTGTTTCGCAACATGGAAATATTGTTCCTCATTCACAATGACATTTATATGATTCATAATACTTCCATGGTATGTGATCCACCTTTGTCTCACTCTATGTCACACAAATATACTTGGAATTTTTTTTATATATTTCATGCAACACAACTTTAAACTGTTGGATAGGGTCTATGAAGTATGAACATAAGCTTTGTGAAACATCCCAGTCACATGATTTTAAACTATGAGATTCATCATGATCATAATACATTAAACAATATTATGAATCATCATCATCTTCATATGACATTAAACTATGTGTCAATCATCCCCAATTTTACATGTGAAATAGAAAAACCTCTTATACCCTCTCCTAATAGGTTCTTTTACATTGTTGGTCATTTCCCCCATTATTTTCATTTTTTGTAGTCACTCAACATCCCAAATGACACTCCCATGGAAGATGGTTTTGGTTTTCATTCATACCAATAATCTTACAAAAATGTGTTCTAATACATCGTGCTATAATTTCAAGAGTGTTATAATCCATTAGAACATCCCATCACTCCATTTGCACACTTCACATTCCCTTTATTTGTACCCTCATCCACTTCCATGTCTGAAGGTACCCCATAACTGCATGGTCTCATGCCAATTTCACTCACCAACCATCTTGGAAAAATTTCCCAGAATACTTTGAATGAAATTCTATGATAGGTTCCATATTTCAAACTTGATCAGTGGTCAGCCCTAGTTTGTTTGTCCCCAATTCAAGATAACAGTATGTATGTAGTGTTTCATACACGATTAGTAGGGAACTTGAATAGCCATTCCACTCTTTTGGGTTCTAGATATTTTTTACTATGATTCAGACTCTAAATTCCCCATTTTTAAGTCGATGAAAACACCCTTTAAGTTATCATGTTCATGAACTAGCGCACATCAGGGAAGAAAATTTCTTATTCTTGGAGCCCTGTTCTCTAGCCACAACCTATCTTAGTTCAAACACTCCAAAAATTCCATCAGTAGTAACAGAGGATGATTATTTTATGGTTATGAAACACTCTCATAAAAATTTAACAATTATGTGGTCTCCCTATGCTTCTAAAATTTTGTATAACCCACCGAGCATATGTATTGGTCCGTAGTTTTCTCAAAAATATGATTATTGTTTGATAGTTAAAGTAAGAAAATAAATGTTTCTATGAACAAAAAAATCTTTAAAAACAAGAAATAAAGTCAAAGAATATCAATGGTCATCCACATACTGGATCCTCCTAGGAGTCTTGAAAAAATATCACATATATCTCTTCCTTAGTGGTTGATAACTTCAACTCAGCCAACCTTTCGCATGTGGCCTCTAAGATTTGCTACCACCTTCCACACTCTACTTCATCATCACTACCCACTAGACAAAGCTCATCAAATATTACCTATGATTAAACTCACTCAACCTATATATTGGAAATTTTAGAAGATTCCTAACACATTTTATTTTTGGCCTCAAGCTATTGAGCCCTTTGTTATCTGATAACCTCCTCTTAAGATCTAAGGAAGGGAACAAGTTCACTCACTTTCTCATCTAGACGGAGAATTTCCTGGATGACTTCTAAATGAATGCATATATTGTCATATTTATCATAGCTCCAGGATACATCCAAATACTAGATCCCATCCAAGATATTTTTGGAGAGGTAGTCACAATATAGTTCACGAAGGCCTCAATCATCCACCCATATGGATAACTGGTTGTGCATCCAATAGCGAAGGGACCTTATATGGCCCACTAGTTGCGGACCTAAATTCTGTTAAATGAATTTTTGAATTCACTTTTATGCCCTATTCTATATGATTAATTTCTATTTGGATGTGTTAGGATCATAGTCATCCAGTTCATTATGATTTTCAGGCTCATACTCTAGAAAAGCAGCAAGGAGTTCTGCAATAGGGTCCTCCTCCAGCATCATTTTGGAACGGATGGTCTCCATTTTATGTCGATGAATATCTTCACTTGATTATTATTCATCAAATCCTTCCCCACTAGACTCATGTTCTACCTTATAATTGTAAACACTCATAGCCTCATTCACTTGGTCATTTGAGGTAAGGCTGGATCAGCTTGAATGATCGACTCATTGGGAATAAGAGTGTCCATAAAGAGAGATCATGTGGATACCCCAACCCCATTTTTTTGTTGGGCCTACAGTCTTCTGAGAAATTAATTGAATGAAATATCCTTAGTCAACATGATCTATAAATGACTTGTACAGATATGTGAAAGTAAGTACTTAGAGGAGCTAATCACTGTCAGGGTGATCTCCTGTGCAACCGTAGGGACTTCCACCATAGGGTACCCTTTAGTATTGGGTATTCAATGATTAGTAACAGTTCTCATTGAATTGTTTGAGTATAAGAAACATATAATATGCAATCACCTTGATACTAAAGCTCTATGAATTCCTAATGAGGGATATATAATTCAAAATCTACTTTTACCTGGGGGAAGAGGAATTTTGATGATAATCTGTCTCGATCACACCGACTCTCTAATGATGGATTCCACCATGGGGATTCCAAGGTGTCCCCCCTATAGATTATGGGAAGGACCTAGGTTTCTAATGTTTCTACCCATTCATCCTCATCTGTTCCACCACTACTTGCTTCATCCCAGGGAAAATGCCTCAGAATATGATCTTTGTTACCTATTGGTATATCTTCAACCCTATTATTGGGAGACCATTGCATGGTATCAAGGTGCTATTATTAGAGAAAATATACTATTAGTGAATCCAGAGAGTGAATAGGAGATGTCAACGGTAGATGTGAGTAAGTTAGGTTTTACCTCGAGTTACTTCGTCAGGTCTTCTTCAAATCTGATGATCTCACCATATTTCTAGGGACTCCCTTCCTAATTTTTCTCCCCCTAGACTCCTCATCACTAGAATCATATTTTTCTTCTTCTTTGTAGGATTCATACTTTGTAGAATTTCCTCCCAATAAAACTACTGGACTAGCATCACCTTTATCGAGGTGGTGGATTCTTCTTACTTCCCCCCATTGACAAGCGTAAATAGCCATAGATTTCAGGTACACATGTGTTCAATGGATGTTCACCTTGTCTTCAACCTGAATGAACCCGAATTTTGGAAACTCGATCCCATCCCACTTCATCTTCCTCCATAAGTCTTCTGGGGACATCGATTTTCAAGGTGTTCTCTAGTAATACCAATGGGAAGGGAAGACATCATCAATAGCTAGTTGAAGAAGAAACCTAAACTTCTTCCCTGGAGCATTTTTTATTATACCCTAACACCCCTTTCAAGAACACTCCACTCCATGATGTGGGGGTGTGGAAAAACCCTGTAACATTAACACAATAGCATTTACCACAAGAATCGCTCCATATGCCAGTTTTTCATCCTAAGGAGTATCACGTCTTCCCCATCATGCTACTATGGATCCATGATTATTGGTTAAATAACCTGAATGATCTTTTACATGACAATCTATAAATGTGATTCCACCTAGTTGCTTCCATATTCTATGGATAGGCCAACAACCCTGTTGGTCAGCAACAACACAACAGTTTCCCCAGAGCCCATGATCACCATTTTGAACCACAACTAGCAAAGGATAAATGGGTAACGCGCTTCACAGGTCCCCATGTAAACTCAATTATCTACTCATTAGAGGAATTTAAACTACATAGAAAATAATGAGTGCATGTATTGATCACTTAATTCATTTGCGCCGATCCGAGACACCAGAACTACACCTAAAAAACATTGTAGGCACTCCCTTTTCCCCCATGATCTATGCAGGTTATCCACCATCAGACCAACCAGAGTTGAGAAGTGATGGAAGTTGAAGTTTTGGTGGTTTAAGATCTAATATATGACTCTGAACTCATCCAATTTCATTGGTATGACCCCTAAATTTTTTAGTAGTGGTGCTTTTAGACCAATATTCAGAGAAATAATTCCATTCTAGAAGTCATAACCCTAAATATGTGTTTCAATCCAACTGTGTATGAATTTAAATGTTCTATAGATCCTTCTAGGTATGGTTCCTCTTGCAACATGGCCTAGTAATCTATATATTATGGATACCATGGGTACTCCATTATTGACCCTATTAACAAGTTCTAGGATCACTTCCATAACCAGTGTCCTTGGAAATACTCCCATACTCATGTCTCTCACTGGAAGCATCCACCTACATAGAAATGTGTCCATGAAAGAAGTATAGAAAACCAGTGGGTCTTAGTTTTCTACCATGTTAAACCCCCAATTCTGGTTCTATCCCACCTCTAGAAAAAACTAGTAAGACCCTCCCTTCCCTGTATGTGAAGCTGTTAGACACTATTTTCCTCAGTGAGAAATCCTCACATTCATGTCCATCTTGAGGAACAGGTCAAACCACACCTAGAATAGTATATTTTTTCGGGAGTTGGGTGTGATTTTCATCTTCTCCTTCACTACTTTCAAGATATGTTGCATCAGGATAGGAGTCCACTCAGTGTATCCCCATATATTCTATGGTGGAAGGAGTTCATCATACTGAAATCCCTATAGTGTGATGTGTCCAATGAAATGGATATACCATATGTTGATGAAAAATTCCAAGTGATGGAGGTGTAATGTACTTGTGTTTAGGGACTAGTTTCTATGGATCTACAGAACTAACTCATGTTGATGGTAGAAATGGAACTGTGATGTCCACAATGCTTCATAAAGCATGAAATTACAGTGTTCCACCACATATTCCTATCACATGAAACATACCCAGTATTCCCACACCCACCCACTAGTGAATTTTCCACCTGATAGTAAATCCCATTCATTATTCCAGTCCTTGTTGTTGTCCCTTATTATACTCTGTAAGGTAGTTTCGTAATAAGTAGGGAACTCTTTTTCCACTTGCTCATCCCTTTTGATCATCTTGGTGCTCCCATTCATTAGATATATGAAAAAATATATATGATCCCCTGGAATGTGGTCGTTGATATTGATGTTTCATCATGTGATGTCATCTTCATGCATGAACCATTAACGATGTGAATAAATCATGAAATCTATAATGATCACTTCATCTAATAGCCTAAAATTAAAAAAGGGGAGATCAATGATCATAGTATAGTCCTTCTGTGATTGTCTCATCCTTCTTAGAATCATCTTGTTGTATGATACAACCCTCTTTACCCAATGAAGATGATATTTTTCTATTATCTCAACCCTATGAGAAGCAACAACAACCTCAACCTATGTAATATCCTGTGGGTTGGCCATTTTGAATGGGATTGAAAAATATAAGGATAGATAATGTATGAATGGTGAATCAGTGAAAAATATTTCAGTATTCACACAATATCAGGCCACAAATTCACAAAAATATGTTATTTTAGCAAAGGATGTTGTGCGGAAGAAATTAGTGTTGTGAGAAAGAAGTGGATGAAGATTGTTTTTTTTCATAGATGGTCTAAACTTATGAACATGAGTGCACTGATGGACTATCTAAATGAAATTAAATGTACCATACAATACCCTCTACCCTCACTTATTTATAGTCATTGACCTAGCATTCTTCATGTTTCTAGGGGGTCTTACACACCCCCAATCATTTTTTTCATGATCCCTTCTGAACCGATCAATAACTTTACCCTTTCCCTCATAACTATACTTTATCATCCCATTTTATCTCATATTATGAGGGGGAATTTGTTTGAACTGAATTATTATTGAATCCACTAACAACCATCATATGGTAAACTAGAGGCATCATCAAACTCTAAAAAACATTCTGAGAAAACCAATGAAGGAGTGCACATGTTTTGAGGTGTGTGTGCAATATCAAAATATATTTGAAAGTGAATTACACACCAAATTTGATGTATCTAGGTCCCCTTCCAGTTAATACACTTAAATACATATGAAAGGTGTGTATAAGATGTTTATGTTTCATGGTATACTTGAAGACACATGGAAAACTCTTTCTCACCCAATGCAATGACAAAGAAACCCTTGAAAAATCAATAAGGACACAGTTGTGGATAAGACATCTTCCATGACCGAATCCTTTCATACCATCAATGTAGTCTATGTATACATATTGAAGTCCACCCCCTATTTTTCAATTTTATCCTCTAAAATCCAAACTAATGCTCTGACGTATGTATGTCTCATATTACATGAAATCACAAAAGAAATAGAACCCTCAATATAGAGATCTTGCATGATAGGTTCCCACCAGGTCCTCCCTTGAGTGGGACCACATTTGTGTAATCTATGCCAAACCTTTTTCATCCTATGTCAAGTGTGTGCAAGATATCATCATGTGTCCAACCTTGAATTTGTGCATAGGACTCCAAAGATGTGTGAAAGAATGGACTTGCACACAAGTACCCTTTCTTGCATGAACCCCTCTTTGATGTTCGATGGATTGAATTTTTGTAAAAGATCCATGTCTGAGCCCCTACTTCATGCAACCCTCATGCCTTTCACACAACTTTTCTGTGCAGCCCTCCAGGCCTATGCGCAAAAAATTCTTTATCCCTCATGAGTAGTCCCTTGTGCCTCTTATTCATGCATTTTCATGCATTTTTATTCTCAGTATAGGTACATTATTCCCTGTTACTTATCAGCATAGGTATTCTAATGTGGACCTCATGATGGACCACTACTCTGAACCATTCTAACCTCTCATTACCGAAGCCATGCCCAATCAAGGGTTTCATGTATTATGGTTATATAAGCCCAAGGGGTACACAGTGAGTCCTCTATGTCCAAGATTCATGATGTAAAACTAACTAGCACAAAAATACTCAACACATGTTGTTAAATTTTGATTTCACCATATGATGAATTTTCATGATATCCCATGTTTGAGTGATGAGTAATGAGATCTTCCTCACATAGAATGAGATCCTCCTCACATGGAATGACATCCTCTACATAGGGAATGACATCCACCTAGTCATCCCTCATAGAATATGATCCTAGCATTTCTTATAGAAGGAAGAACCATTTATTCTCCTCACCTCCCCTATATACCAAAACAAGTGTGAAGATGGGTACCACAATGCCCTCTCTCTCTCTCTTCTGTTGGGATTCAACATCTATCCACCGACAGACAAAATTTTCCATGTGATCTTCAGGTATATTAATTCCTCTTGTTTCTCACACCGAGAATGACTCTTGTGGGATCAGAGATTAGAAATGATTATGAAATCTATATGATCCCAATACTTTCTAGGACCAATCTATAAACATAAGTCTAAGACCTTAATCTCCTCAACTAGGCCTATTCTACATGTAATCACCAACCACATACTATCTTCTCCATTATGCCGCTTCTATATGTAATCCCTAACCTCATCACATCTCCCCAACCATGCCACTTATGTTCATATTACTCATTCAAGAAGGAATCTCCCATAATTAAGCCACAACCACATGTTCAATTTACATGGGCCTCCTTCTCATGAGTAACTCCTAATTCCCCCTTTTGAACTACATGGAATTTGATTCCCACTTAATTGGGATACATAGTAAGCCTCCCCGAGGTTCAATCCCAACACCCCAACACTTAATCCACTCCATAATTTCTATTTACTCCACCCATAATCCATCTAAACTTTTAACTAGGGATGCCACATCCCGGTGAGATCATTCCACCCATTTGGGTATCTCCTATGTCTAATACCCACAACACCTCTCTAACTATGTGGGTGTTGATCCTTACCTTCAAAGTAGGGTATGTAGTATTACTCCCTGATGTTCAATCCGAAAAAATGATAAAATTTGGAATATCTCCCTAAGGGGTGCCCCTCCTTTACCCACCTCAGTGGGTTTCCAGATCAACCTTCACAGTGTGACATATTCCATTTATGAGACACACATCCCCAGATCCGACTCTATGGATCATTCTAATCCATCCATCAGTAAACTTTCCAGGTGCTCCCACATAGGGATGTACCTTCTAGATAAACCTACATGGGGCATTCTAATCAGTCTCACTCTATCTATGAAAGATGTAAAACATGATTCCTAACAAATAATGGGACCTCATGCTGAAAATGGGATGCCTAAGGGGAAAGTCTTAGAAGATATTCCCTTGGAATCAGATACCTCGTGATTGACATCAGATTCCTCATGTTTCATGCCTCATATTACTCCATGAGGTGACCTCCTATGTTGAGGAATATAGGTGACTAATGTTCAAAGAATCCAGACATGCCCACGATGCCCAATGTGACTACTACCCTAATATAAGGTTGTTTCCCTTTTAAGACCCTTAAGAATGTTTAGAGAGAAGAAACATAAATAATCGGTGTCCAAAAAGACATGGCATCGAAATGAGTTCCATGAACATAATTAACTCAATATGGGAGACTTGGAATAGGAAAATAATTCTATGGAGGAATCCATGGAAGGGGAAACCGACATCTCATCATACCATTTAAATCAAGGAGAAGATGTCTCTAATGAATGTGATGAACCTCACATACCATTGGAAAGTGGGAACATGGTTTAACATGATCTTCTAACATGTGTAATAATGTGTTGAAGTGTGGTCTCAAATTAAGGAAATAATCTGAAACAAGTGGTTAATTGGAAAAACACACATCACTTAGAATATTTACTTTTAATAATAGTGTTCACGTGACTATAGTTATTTATGAGGCTTCAATAGAAGTTCATGTTGTTCTCCCATGTTTTTTTAGAGTTCTGAGATGTAGTGCTACTAGGACCTTTTTCATATTGGATAATTCAAGGAAGTTATATATTATAAGGAATATTATGTCTAAAGTTTAAAATAGGAAGAAGTCAAACACTAATCCACAATTCCATCCACTAGAGTTTGAGGTCAGTGATCACATGTTCCTAAATGTTTCACCTAGACTGGTTCATATACATATTCAAATATAGGTTATGATTTAGCATAATTATGTTAGTCCATTCAAGATTATACAAATATTTGAGCTGAAATCCTATTAGTTACTACCACTTTAGTGGTACTAATCCATGAATGACGTCTTCCGCACATCCCATATTTTCTATTATCACTCAAACTCATATCATATTATTTGAATTTATGAGACTAAGTTGGATTTATATGCATAATATGAGTAGAATATAATACATTTCATTGATCTGTGCATGAGGGGACTTCATGGAAGGTTAGTTCCTCTAGTACTAGTTTTATGGGAGCACAACTATGTACAAATGAAAATACATTAGATAAATAAGATTATATACATGCTCAATGGCCAAGGTTATTCTCAAATGATTTTTTACCACCCTCTTAAGAGAAACTCAGGGAATAGTTGATTCCAGGAGGTGATATTATAAGATCTCATAAATTACAAAGAGGTACGAAACCATTAAAGTTTAGTGTAATTATTTTTTTCTTCAAATAGTACTCCATAAAGGTTTAAGGATGGGTTCAGGATCATCAGAGCCTTTTCCAGAGCCCAAAGTTCCTATTTTTTTGAGGATATGGACGTACATCGTTATTAGTAACTATGTGACTCAACCATGAGTCCCTATAATAGGGGATAATAGTTCATAAACTGTGAGTGGTAGGCCACATAGCCATGTGAGGAGTTGTAGAGAATATATAGATGGGAGACTCACATGCAATGTATATATTTTCAAATAGTGCACATATAACACACACTTAGGGATACATAGGAAGTATCCCCATAATATTGATGCATGATTTGGGTAAACCATTCAAGGGGATGGTTCATTTGGACAGTGATTGTGTATTTTTTGTGCACAATTTTTCCAAACGTGCATCCAAACCATGCGCTTGTTAAAAAATAAATACTTTCTGAAATCCCCCTCTCCTATTAATTATTATTCTCCAAATTTAATCCACCAATGAATAGAATCATCCCTCTATGTTTGAAGATCCTAATTATCCTAACATATTCTTTGAGATAGGTTCATCATTTGGTATCAAAATTGTTCACCACCATTTTCATTGGATGACTACTATTAAGATATCAAATCATCTTACTTACCTTATTTTTTAATCTTTCTATATGTAATTATAAATACCTGAAATATCTTTCTCCATATTTTATATTTTTTACTCTATTTATTTTATTTCCCCAATTCTATACAAAATCATAAGCTTATATTAGATGAGGATCCTTTTACCAATCTATTGTAGGTGTTCTATACATTTTTACTAAAAGTTTGGGTATTTATAGCTCACACAACTATACCCCATGTTAGAAATTTTGGATGGTTCTCTTTTAGATAATAAAAGTTTACATTTATTATTTAAGCTTTGATTGAATTATGTTGTTACACCATATCACAAGGATAGAGGTTATCTACCTCAACACAAACTTCGTTTTAGGTGGAATTTCCTTATTTTTATGTTTATTCCAACCTTAGGGTGAGTTGAGATCACCAAATATTATTGGGTTATGTATAAAGTTTTTTAATAAATTGATAATGGTTTACCACCTTTTAGAGAAAAAGGACATTAATTAATGAATTGAATAATGAATTAAACAAAAGGGGAGTTTCATATTGAAATGGACAGTCCCATGGATCTTGTATGGTTATGTAATTGATAGGTGATGTGGAATAGATGCTAACATGGACCTTATTCTTATCAATTTTATTGAAACTGATTAGGGATTTAAATATTATGATTTTAATTTATAGATTGCATGATTAATAACATGTCACGTTAGCCCATTATATAATTCATTGGATGGAATTGATTAATGAAATGAACACTAATGTAAGTTCGACTAGGTTTGATACACTAGGGGGTGAATCAGGGTATAATAGATTAAAACAAATGCCCCTATTTGATCTTGTTTTGTTTTTAGAAAAAACTCCTTTCTCTCTCCTTCCCATTGTAGAGTATGAATAAATCTTTAAGCATGCACAGGAAAGAACAATTTTACATGGTTCACCCTCACTGGGATACATCCTAAGAGTATACAATGACAATGTGCCAATGTACCAAATCAACTATAAGTATACTGCTGTTTATAAGTTTAGAGTGGACTCATTGTCCCTCCTAGTTTACAACCAATCATAATTTGAAAGCTCAATACTCTCTCAACTAATGTGTGATCACTACTTCTTCGTAAGATATAATCACATTTTATATACTTGTAGGTGCCTTTATTATCTCAAATAAATGCATCCTCCACTGTATGTAGATTCTCTATTGATGTTGCAATTTCATCTACTGATGAATACCACTTTACCACAGATGTATTGGGAAACTCCAAATATTTTGTGCAACACTTACTGCGGCTTGTATGAAACTTTAATGCCTTGCGTGAAAAATTCTACGTTTATCACGAAACAACCCTTGAGCGTAACATCAATCTTATGGTCAACTCAATTCTTACACACAACTTATTTAGCTTTCGTGCAACACCAAATATTTTGTGTAACTCTCTCTACACAAAATTATTACATGATATAGAGCTTGGATTCTCTATAACAGTTGAGCTACTACGAATAGGGGGGGGGGTCACCTACTATTTATAAGCGTCATCGACCCCTATACAGAATATTCACCATGTCGCGTAAGATCCTCTTTGAGTTCACAAAACCCAATTGATGTCGCATTGGGTGCGCAAGTTTCTTTCACACAATTTCATCTTTCACACACATTTCCAAATATTTCATGCACATCACTAATTTTCCTTTTTTTGGCATTCTGGTCCTGAAACATGCCTTTCATGCAAGTGTCCAAACTGCTTTCAATGTTATGCTCAACTTCCTTATATATGTTCTTTTTGTACCCCCTCCAGATTGAACGTTCCTTTGTTATGGTTATTTTTTGACATAGGTTGTCAAAAATATATTTGGAACTTGAAAAAACACCATAAAAACCCTCGTTGTCATCAAACAAACCTGTTTTTTCAGAAAACACAATCAACCCAAAAATGCTTCAATGCTTCCTTGATGGATTTTTTCCCAAAAACTAACATGTCATATATCCTTATCAATATTAAGTGAAATGGTTTATGAAATGATCTTGATAAATTGAATTTCTAATGAAATGGACATTAACATAGCCCCTTGAATCATTAAATTGACTTTAATGATATTGGGTTATACAATATAGCATTGACAGACACATGCATATTATATTATAGATTCGTTGGGATGTTACCATTGATTTATCTTGTTGTAAAATGTTGAAAAAGTTACTTGGGCTCCACACAAGTATTTACTAGGTTTTATATAGATGGGATCCTTGTACTCGAAGTGGGAGCCTTGACCATGGGATCTAGGTTCCTAGAACAAGTATTTCTATATTACAGTGAGTTTTATTTGGATGATCATTGCTGAATTATTGGCATTGAAATATTTTCCAAAATGGAAAAGACATAAGAATCATCAAAGGACCCACCTCATGAAGCTCCATCGCGAAGCCCTTCAACACCGAAAACTACGAAAATCCAACAGAATGAACACCTCTGTGACCATCATAGAGAAATGAAGTAATATTCTACGATACTGATGGATACTTTTGTGATTGCAGTAGATAAATGATGTAAGACTATGCGAGTCGGACAGAGCGACATCGAATCACAAAGCACCATTTCCTTTGTAGTGTGACCTCAGAGCACCACGATTTCTAGAGCCTATAAATACCTTTCTCACCCACCTAATGGATCGATACTCTAACCATTTACCTTCCAAGCTATTGATTCATGAATAACCCTTTTCTCTATGAACTGGTGAGAAAACTCCTCACCCAAGGTGCCTGCGCACTGTGAACTAGCTTTCCCTTTGCTCCAATTTCCTTCCGCTTCAAGTGGTGATTCATTTCACTAAGCCCTATGGCCAGCGTGAAGGTAAGAGTCCCTTTTAGGTACTCAGGTCTTCACAGATCTTTCGACCTTTTCAATGAACCCTCCAAGCACATGTTGACTCCATTCCTTGACTGGGTCATCTGGCTTTGTGAGGATCCTCCCTTCCCTGAGATCCATTTTGATGTGATTTGTGAAGCACTTCCCTTTGAGAATCCACTTCTCATTGTGGAGAACCTATCCTTCATGAATCCCCTTTCTATTAGGCCTTCTAATTCGTGAACCCTTCTATCATGTGGCCCTTGAGGATTGTGGGAAATGATTTCGTGGTTCCTCAAATGATGTTTCATATAGTGTTTCTATGCCTTATTCTTCTTCACATATACACGCTAATAAATATTTATTCTTCACATATACATGCTAATAAATATTTCCTCTTCGCATATCCATGACAAAGTGATCCCCTTGAGTGACCATTCATCCACCCCATTATTTCATAGAATTTCTTGTGCCTTCATCCTATTGAGTCAATAAGGTTTTCCTTATGACTTTTTCTATTCCTTCATTCAAGGGGGATATTGTTAAGTCATTAAGTATTTCCTTATGACTTTACCATCCCTCTTATTTTGAAAATCATAAACACCTTTTCTTAAGACAAATTTTATTTTACCCTTGTTTTAACCCTATAAGGAAAAATTTCCTTCCCCAAAGAAATTTATCCTTACAACGTTTTCATTATTCATATCATTTTTTTCTAAGTATAAAAATCAGATTGAAACCAAAAACCTTGGAATCATATAATACTTAGATATGAGGCATTCTATTTAAGACTATGAATTCTGGATACGAACTCTCATGAAGTTCCACTATAAATTCTGGATACGAACTCTCATGATGTTCCACTCTGAATTCTAGATACGAACTCTCATGAAGTTCCACTCCGAATTCTGGATACAAACTCTCATGAAGTTCAACTCCGAATTTTGGATACGAACTCTCATGAAGTTCAACTCTGAATTCTGAATATGAACATTCATGAAGCTTGACTCCGAATTCTCATTACAAATTCTGATTATGAACTTGTCCAAGTTCTGACTCTGAGTTCTCTGAATACAGACTCTGAACTCTTATGAGTTCTGACTCCGAATTCTCATGAACTCTAACTCCAAACATTGTAAGTTCAGGTTCTGAATTATGGTGAATCTAGACTCCGAATTTCCCTAAAATTCTGACTCCAGATTTCTATAGAATTCAGGTTCTGAATTTCATGAAAACATAATACAAATATTCTTGTGTTGTATACTCCGAATTCAGTTTTTAATTAGACTCAGAACTCTCATTTTCTTTCATTCCGAATATTAGAATTTGGTTATACTTACACTCATTTTGTTATAAAACGATGTCGTGCTTTCATTTATCAACTAAATGTTGTTTGAGTGACACGTGTATAGGTCCCTCTAAAATTCAAGAAAGAATATGACCGTTGGAGGAGAGAGTTGACCGTTGGAGATGAGCCTATAAATAGGATCTCATTTGAACATGCTTGGGACTTTTGAAATTTTGAAGCTTAGAACTTTCAGAAGTGATTTCTAGAGAGAGAGGCTCTTATAAACTCTCAGACTTCATGAAGAAAGTTTTTAAATGCTCATTCAAACTTTTCTTCGTGTAGATTTGTTTAGTGCATAGGTTTGATTACCTTAAAAATCAAAGAGTCAGGGTTGTGAAGTCAGAGGTGCTGATTTCCTTAAAAATAGAGGGCTTGTGGGGATAACAAGATAGATACCAGTCTTCGGATTGAGGGCTTACCTAGGTTTGGGTAAGACAGACTTTATTGAAAGTATAAATCAAGGGAACTTTTATCTAGGGTTGTTGGATACCCTCCTCTTTGGGTTAAAAGAGCTTACACTTGTTACTTATAGTTTTACTACTTTGTTTTTCCGATGCATTTGTATTGTTAAGGAAAGTATAATTTTCTTATACCTCCTCATATTTTTACTCTGATTTAGTTATATTCTATACGCTTTAAGGTAGAATCTTATATGTTGTAAACTTTTGTTAAGTTCAATTTTCAGAATCATTTTTCCAGAATCAAGAAAGTTATTTGAACTTAGAGGTGTTGTGAATTTTGGTTATCTGTAAAATTTCCTTAATAATTTTTAAAGAATACAATTCTCCCCCATATTATATTTGTATCTCATTTTACATATTCGATCTTACATTTATTATTATAGAGTATATCATACTCATACATACCATCCTAACAATTGGTATTAGAGCATTGGTTCAAACTGAATTAATCTCACAACTAGATTCAGAAGGAAATTTTAGGAATTACATTTTCCAGAATCATATGTTTTGGATTTATATATTCGAACTCATATAGTTCGGATTTAGTTTTTCTTAGAGATAATTTTTCTTGATATTTTCCTTGCTTAGGATATTTTACATGTTTACAAACTCATACTACTAACAAGTTTGTGTGCCAAAGTTTTTCTTAAGAATGGAAGGTTTAAACGTTGGTTCCATAGATAATATAAATCCTACCAGACCTCCTATTTTCGATGGAAATGATTATGAGTACTGGAGAGATAGGATGAAGACTTTCGTTATCAATACTGGAGTTGATAACTATCTAATACTAATTGGAGATTATAAAATTCCGGATAAGGAATTGAGAACCTTTACGAACCAGGAGAAATCAGAATATCAATCAAATTTCAGAGTCAGAAATACTTTGTTATGTTCCATGACTAGAAACATATATAGTCAAATATCATCCTGTGAAGCTTCAAACAATATCTTAAAGAAACTTGAAGTTACACATTTTGGTATATCCAAAGTCATAGAGACCAGAAGAGCTCTGTTGAGAGTTGAATACCATAGTTTTAACTTTCCCTATGGAAAACCTGTAAGTAAAGTACAACAAAGGTTTATGACTATCATGAATAGATTACAATATATGGGAGAAAAAATCTTGGATGATGAGGCACTTATTGATAAGATCATAGATATCATTCCAAATGAATGGGATTCCAAGAGGAAAACTATTGATGAGAACATGAAAGTCACTCATATTTCCTTAGATGAGTTGTTTGGAACTCTTCTTCAGCATGAAACCAAAATGAAGAGAGATGCTGAAAATGTTAAGAAGAAGAATGGTAATGGAGGAGTTTATTTTACAACCACTTCTAAACATATGAAATCCAAGACCCTAGAAAGGTTAACTATATAAAAGTCAAAGAAAGTCATTATTCAGTCAGAATCTAGTGATAGAGAAAAGTCAGAGAATGAATTTGCTAATCTTGCTCAGATAATGAACAAGATTATAGATCAGATGAATTATCAAAATAAGTACATGAAGAAAGACTAAAAAGATAAAAAATATGAAGAAGTTACATGTTATGAATGTATAAGAACATGTCATATCAGACCTAATTTTCCTTTGTTGAAGAAGAAGGAAAATAAGGAAAGGAATTCAGAAAGGAATAAGAATAAATTCTATAGATAAAAGCACAAGAAAAGTATTAAAGCCAATGATACTTGGAGTGATAACTGTGAAGATTCTTTAGAAAGTGAATCTTCTGAATATGATTCATCAACATAGAAGAATATGGGATTCATTTCCACTACTTCTTTCCCTAACACATGTCTTATGGACAAGGTACGCTCTACCGAGGCTTTAATAAATTTATCACTTGATAAGAATTACTATTCCGAAAAAAATAGTTCTAATGAAGATACTTCATCCTCAGAAAATGAAGAAATACTTTCATATGAAGAAGTATCTAGATTTTCCAAGTTAAATGAAGTAAAAAATTGTAAATTTTTAAAAAATTAGACAAGGAAAATACTAGGGAAGAAATTCTTACAAAAGAGATTTTAGATCTTTCTAGAGATCTTGAAGATAAATATGAGCTTTTAGAAAAACTTTCTAAAGACCTTGAGAAAGAAAATTCTATTAAGGAAGAACATTCTAATGATCTTAAGAATTCTATTTTAAAGATAAAAGTTTTTGAGGAAAAATCTAACTCTAAGGAAATGATTCCTGAGGATAGGAATTTAGTCATTAGACTGAAATCTAAAATATTTTCTCTTAAGAAGCTTCTGGAAAACTTTTCCTCTGAGAAGGAAAATTTTGACAAGATTTATTCTCAAATTAAATCTTAAGGAAACACTACTGGAGTAGATTATACTCACCAAAAACCTGTTTTCAAAAACAACTATTTTGTTCCTTCTAAAGCCCCTTTTTGCACTAAATGTCAAAGTAGTGGGAATTGGAAGAAAAATTGTTCTTTGAATAAAGTTCAATCTCTTGGGTTTCATAAAGCTTATTTTTCTAAACAAATGTGGATACCCAAAATTTTGTTGTCTAACAATTCTGGATCCAAGAAAGTCTGGATTCCGAAAGTCTAACTCTTTTATTTTCAGGAAAATAGAGAAGGTACCAATAGAAATACACGGTACATGGATAGTGGATGTTCCCGACATATGAATGATAAAATAACTATTTTGAAAATATTATCAAGACGAAAGGAGGAAAAGTAACTTTTGGAGATAATGCTCAGGGAGAAATTATTGGTATAGGTAACATTGTTATTCTTGGAAAAACCTTTATTTCAAATGTTTTATTTGTTAAGGGTCTTAAGCACAACCTCATTATCATAAGCCAGTTATGTGATGAAGGCTACCTTGTGAGTTTTAAGAATGAAAAGTGTTTAGTACACAATTACAAGAAAGATTTTATTCTTTCTACCCATAGGAAAGAGAATGTTTACACACTAAGCTTATAAGACCTTAGGATCCAAGACTTACCTTTCCTTAGTAAAATGGAAGATAATTCTTGGTTATTTCATATAAGGATAGGACAATGTAACCTTAGGAATTTATGCAAACTTTCTAAGAAATGACTAGTTAAGGATTTACCAGAGCTTAGTTTTGATTCTTCAATAGTCTGTAATCCTTGTCAATATGGAAAGCAACATAAATCAAGTTTTAAATCAATCGGTGAAGTCTCAACTACTGATGCATTACAGCTAGTGCATATGGATCTTTTTGGTCCTACACAAACTAGAAGCATTCGGGGAAAGTATTATGTATTTGTCTTGGTTGATGATTACACTAGATTTATGTGGGTATATTTTCTAGCAAAGAAGTCTAAAGTTTTTTCTTATTTCAAATGTTTTAGAGACCAAGTTAAAAATGAGAAAAACCTTCCATTGAAAACTATTCATAGAGACCAGGGTGTAAAATTTTAAAATTATAATTTTGAAACTTTTTGTAGTAGAAAAGACATTACTCACAACTTCTCAGTACCTAGAACACCTCAACAGAATGATGTTGTTGAAGGAAGAAATATAATTCTTCAAGAGATAACTAGTACCATGTTGAGTGAGTATTCTGTATCTAAACATTTTTGGGCTGAAGCTGTAAGTACTTCTTTCTATACTATAAATCGAGTTTTGATTAGGCCTTTTCTTAATAAAACTCCTTATGAGTTATAGAATGGTAGAAAACCTAGACTTTCCTACTTTAAGGTTTTTGGTTACAAGGTATTCATTCTGAATACTAAAGATAATCTTCATAAATTCGCACCAAAATCTGATGAAGGAATTTTCTTAGGCTACTCTACAACTTCTAAGTCTTATATAGTTTTAAATAAAAATACCTGTACTGATGAAGAGACAGTGCATGTCAAATTTGATGAAACTGATCCTTTTGTTTTTAAACAACCCCTACCTACATCTTCGGATGTGTTTTCAAAAACTGATTATCAACCTTTGATAGCAGATCCTTCTGATAAGGAAAATTTTCAAGAAGATACTTCTGAAACATTTACTCTAGAAGATTTTCTATCCTATGTTGATGAACAGGTTTTACAAAACCCAAATCAGTCATTTCTTAAGAATCATCCCAGTGATAGTGTCATTGGTGATGTGAATCAATCTGTAAGGGATAGAAGTTCCATAAGAAATTAAGTAGAGCATCTAGAATTCCTTTCCCAATTAGAACCAAAAATTACTGATGAAGATTTAGGTGATGATGATTGGATTAAAGCCATACAAGATGAACTAAATGAATTTGAAAGAAATAAAGTCTGGACCTTGGTTGAAAGACCTAAGGAAACTTCTGTTATTGGAGTAAAATGGGTCTTTAGAAATAAATGTGATGAAAATGGAATCATAGTAAGAAATGAAGCTAGATTAGTTGCTAAAGGATATAATTAACAAGATGGAATAGACTATGAAGAAACCTATGCTCTAGTATCTAGAATTGAATCTATTCATATTTTACTTTCCTTTGCATCATTCTTCAGTTTCAAACTATTTCAAATGGATGTGAAATGTGCTTTCCTTAATGGTTATTTTCAAGAGGAATCTTTTGTTGAACAACCTCCTGGCTTTGAAGATACAAAACATCCTGATCATGTTTTTAGACTTACCAAATCTTTGTATGGCCTTAAACAAGCCCCTCGAGCTTGGTATGATAGACTTACAAGATTTTTGCTTCAAAATAACTATGTTAAGGGAAATTCAGATCCAACCCTTTTTATAAAGAAAGATAAGAAAAATGTTTTGATTGTTCAAATATATGTTGATGAAATTATGTTTGGTTCAACCCAGCAATCTTTAACTGATTCCTTTGTGAATCTAATGAAATATAAGTTTGAAATGAGTATGATGAGTGAGTTAACATTTTCCTTGGTTTTAAAATCTATCAAAAACCAGAAGGAATCTATATATCCCAACATAAGTATATCAATATCTTCTTAAAAAGTATGGATATGACAACACTAAGAGTATAAGTACTCCCATTGGTACCTCAAACACACTTGATCTTGATGAAGCTGAGAAACCAGTAGATCAAACAACTTTTAGAGGTATGATAGGAAGTTTACTTTACTTAATATCTAGTCGTCCATACTTACTGTTTTCAGTATGCTTATATGAAAGATATCAATCCAATCCTAAGGAATCTCTTTTAAAGGCAGTGAAGAGAATTTTTCGCTACTTAAAGGGAACCATGGATTTAAGACTATTTTATACTTCTGAAAATTATTTTGTTTTAAAAAGATTTTCGGATGCTGACTTTGGTGGATGTAGAATGGAAAGAAAGAGTACATCCAGAACTTATCATTTCTTAGGAGATTCATCAGTTTATTGGTCTTTCAAGAAACAATACTCAATAGCACTTTCCACTATTGAAGCTGAATATGTAGCACCTGGAAGTTGTTGTGCTCAAGTGTTGTGGATACAACACACACTCACAGACTATGAGTTGAGTTTGACTAAGACTCAAATTTTGTGTGATAACACAAGTGCCATTGCCCTTAGTAAAAACCCTACACATCACTCTAGTGAAAATCACATAGATATTAGGCATCACTTTCTTAGGGAACACACACTAAAAGGTGATATCATTCTACAATTCATCAGAACGCAAGATCAACTTGCTGATATTTTCATAAAATCATTACCTTCCGATAGATTTAAATACATTAAACAGAAGTTAGTAATGATAACCGTGTGGTAATATTCCTCTATTAACTTTCTGTTCAACTAATCTCCTTACAGTAATAAATTCATTTTCATAGGGGGAGTACATCTGTTATTAAAGTTTTTGAAAATTTTTGAAGTCAATTTTTTAGAATTTTCCATAATGAAAATATTCAGTCAATTTGTCAAAATTTTTCGTAATGAAAATTTTTAGTAGTTAGTTTTTCAAAAATTTTCGTAATGAAAATTTTCATAGTTTGTTTTTCAAAGTTTCTGTAATGAAAATTTTTGGATCTGATGTTTTAATAATGAAAACTTTTAGATTTGAAATTTTCATAATGGAAATTTTCGGATTTCAAATTTTTGTAATGAAAATTTTCAGATTTGAAATTTTTGTAATGAAAATTCTTGGATTTTAAATTTTCATAATGGAAATTCTCGGATTTTAAATTTTTTTAATAGAATTTACGGATTTGAAATTTTCCTAATGGAAATTCTCAGTTTTAAAAATTTTCATAGTGAAGTTTTTTTGGAATCCAAAATTCTTCAAGAAGAACATTACTCAATACGAATAATCTTCCTAGTAATCTGAACGATATGATTATTTCTCAAGTTTTTCATAATTACCTTTTACTTACTACTAGCTTCTTTTGATTTTAAAATTTCTCGGATTGAATTTTCCTTAAATCCGAATGTTTTCTTTTAAAACCTCAAAAGACCGGATTCAACCAAATTTTTCCTTGCGGCTATAATTTCAACCATCAGATCATATCTAAATAATTATCAACCATTAGACTGGATTTAGAAGATTAAAGGTCACTTCATCACCTATATAAAGGGGACCCCCAATGGTTGTCCCACATCGGTTTTCAAGATCTCGCTTCTCAAAGCTCTGCCCCTCTACAAAAGCCTGTTCTGAATTCTTCAGAAGTTCTAGATTCCGAATGTCTGTAGAAGCTCTTTCTTAGGATATGTCTACAGTCAAGCCGATTCCGGAGTGGCAAATATAAAGGGAAATGTTGGTACACCCAAACTTTTTCAACAAGTATGATTCCATTATTTCCAAGAATATAAAGCTCAATGGGTGGGAAAGTGTAGCTATTTCTAAGACAACACCTCAAGATGTAGTATATCCAGATCTTCTCATCAAATTCTATGAATTAGTTTTCTTCTTCAAGGAAGAGGGTAGAGAAAAATTCTCATTCAAGAGTTATAAAATGACATAAAAACTTTCTTACACCAAGGCTGCGAGCTTGGTGGGGATATCATATAAAGGTGAAGCTGAATTATGTTCACACAAGCTGCCAGAGGTTCAAGGAAGTTTTGTTAAGGCAAAGGCTATGGAATTCCTTGGGCTCAAAGATGTCAAGACTGCAAAAATTTCCCATTTGTCTACCAGTAACCGTATTCTACAGTTATGGGTGCAAGGCCTTATTGTACCGAGGAAGGGTGACAAGGACACCCTGAAGAAAAGTGACATGCATATCCTAGAATTTTTAGTAAACCTAAGGAAGGTTAATCTCATGAGACATATCCTAATTACGATTGAGAATATCAAAAATGGGAATTTGAGAGCTCAGATTATCATGTATTCGGCTTTGCTTTCAAAGCTGATAGTTCGGTGCCTAGAATCCTTCAAGATTCCCTGTAGCTCCAAGGAAAGGAATTGCAAAGTGATGCTGATAAGTGATGAAACTCTGAAGAGGATGAAAGTGGGTTTTTCCAAGGAGTTCGTAGAGTTCTATGATCTACCTGAGGAGGAGGTAGAGGCCATTCCGAAAGTTTCTGTTGAAGCCGAACCATCAAATAAAGCAGGAAAGAAAAGAAAGCTGAAGGAAGTGGAGGAAAAAGACAAAACCCCCAAAGCCAAGGAAGCCCAATATGCACCTCTTAAACCCAAAAAGAAAAAATCCTACCCAGATGAGGTGGTAGAAAAGTGGAGGGGGGATAAGAAGAGTAGAAAAGCAAGGGAGCCACAGTTTGGTTTGGATCCTGCTGAGGTTAAATCCTTGAAAGAAAAAGCTATCGATGAGCTAGAGAAACAAGCTAAGGAGAAGAAGCTCAAGAAGAAGATGTCAGAGGCTGAAATTTGTCAATCCCTTCTGAGGGATACATAAATTACATCTGAGAACATTTCAGTTCCGAAGTCTTTTTTGGTAGAACAATTGCCTGAGAATCTAGGTTAGAAGACTCTGGAAAATCCCAAATAGAAGGAAGTTGAGAAAGAAGCAATGGAGGAAGTTCAGGAAGCTATAGAGGAAGTTCAACAAGCTGAGATGAGTGGTAGCTCTGATGATGTAATTAAGAAAGTTGAAGAATACCAAGATAAGGGAACGCCATCCGAAAATTTGTCAATCCGGACTTCTCAAGTCGGATCCTCAAAAATTGCCACTCCAGGAGTTGATGAGAAAGGAGAAGAAGAATAAGTGGAAAAATTGTCCGAGGAAGAGAGTCATAATCATGACTTCATTCTTCCTGAGGATATTTAAGCTGTATCTCAGAAAGAAAAACCTGATGAAGACAATATTGTATAGTTATCCAAGAGTGAGCATGAATCCCCTGATGAGGAAGCCATACTGAAAATCAGCAAGGGTAAGAAAGTGCTTATTGATACTCCAACGAAATATATTCTGAGGAAGAAAGAAGCTGGAGGAACCTCAAAGAGGAAGTTGGTAGAGTTAGAGGAAGAACTATCTCAAACCAAAATGTCTGATTTGGAGTCATCTGCCTTAGGGAATGTTTTTTTGTTCAATATCTGAAAAAGTTGGTGGATACCATTCCGATTTTCCCTACAATTGATTCTTGATGCCAGATGCTTCAACACACCATGAATCAGAAATCAGAATCCATATCTATGGTGATGGACAGATGTGTTAAGATTGAGGCAGAAGTCAAAAATTTCCTTATCAATTATGAATCCCACAGAAAATCCTGTAGAAAAATGACTCTTTGGTCGAAGAAAATCAATGAAGATTTGGGAGAGCTTGATTAGTTTCAAGAAGATGTCAAAGAGGCCTTTGACACCGAAGACTCCAAGATCATGGATCTTACAAACAGTTTTCATGAAAAGCTATGTCTAGAACAAAGTTCTTCGATTCAGGATGTAAAAGATCAGAATGGGAAGCTGAGCTATATTGTTCAAAGCTTGAAAATAGAGAAGGATCTCTGGAGTGAGATGTAAGAAAAGATTTTGAAGCAAGATGACTTGATAAAGTCTCAGGCAGAGACCCTAAAGGTTAAAGAGGACAGGATCAAAGCCTTAGGGATATGGGTTCTGGAAGAATTAAACTGTTTGTCAATGAATCTGCCATTTCTGTGGATGTGGGTGGGAATGTCGGAGGGCCAGATCGGTTCTGATGGGCTGGAGTACACCCCTTTCCTCTTTGCAGGCCATTTGGGACTTGGTTGTATTAGAGGTAGGGCTTTTACCTCAAGAGGGACCATGCTTGCATGGGATCGCCGAGTGGTGCTGCATTGGGGTTGGCGGTTGTTATCTTTGCTTGGTTAGTCTATTCTGGTTTGTCTGCTTTGTTTTATTTTTGGTGTATGTTGAACTTTACGGTTTCACACTTTTTCCACAAAAGTTTTTATCTTAATAAAAAATAAGTTTCAGCAGAAAGCCTTAGAAAAGTAGGCCGAGGAAGATCACAAAGAGTTGAAGAAGTTGAATACCATTGTCAAGATGCTAATGCCCAAGGAAAAAGTAACAAAATAGACCTCTCCAATCTTTTATTGTATTTTTTTCATTGTACTAATTCCTCCAATCATAATGAAATGGTGGTTGCGTGTGTTTTTTTGGGTTGTTTATGCTAATATTTTAGGTACCATATTTTTTTTCTATTCCCTCACATTCTTTTTGAAAATAACAAAGGGGGAGAAGGAAAAATAATTATAAAAAGGAGAAGGAAAAATTTCTAAGTAAAGAATAACTATCCCTAATTAAGGGGGAGTTTTCATTACAAAGATTTCCACATCCAAATGAAAATTCTCATTCCAGAAATCTAGAATACGATCCTTAGAGTTCCAAAGCCTAAGGGGGAGTTATTCGTATTCACCATTGTCTATAAACAAAGGGAGATAAGCTTTAATTTCAAAGTCTATAAATTTATTCTAAGTCCTTATATTCTTTTTCATAAGGATGTTTGTGCTTTCCAAAAAGGGGGATATTGTTGAGTCAATAAGGTTTTACTTATGAATTTTTCCATTCTTTCATTCATGGGGGAGATTGTTAAGTCATTAAGGCTTTCTTTATGAATTTACCATTCCTCTTGTTTTGAAAATCACAAGCTCCTTTTTTTAAGACAAATTTCATTTTACCCTTGTTTTACCCCTATAAGGAAAAATTTCCTTCCCCAAGGAAATTTATCCTTACAACGTTTCCATTGTTCATATCATTTTTTTCTAAGTATAAAAATCGGATTGTAACCAATAACCTCAGAATCATATAATACTTAGATATGAGGAATTCTATTTAAGTCTCTGAATTCTAGATACGAACTCTCATGAAGTTCCACTCCAAATTCTGGATACAAACTCTCATGAAGTTATACTCCAAATTTTGGATACGAACTCTCATGAAGTTCCACTTCGAATTCTGGATACAAACTCTCATGAAGTTCAACTCTGAATTCTGAATATAAACATTCATGGATCTTGACTCTAAATTCTCATTACAAATTCTGATTACAAACTTGTCCAAGTTTTGACTCTGAGTTCTCTGAATACAGACTCTGAACTCTTATGAGTTCTACCTCCGAATTCTCATGAACTCTGACTCCGAACTTTGTAAGTTCAGGTTCTGAATTCTGGTGAATCCAGACTCCGAATTTCCCTGAAATTCAGCCCCCAGATTTCTATAGAATTTAGGTTCTGAATTTCTTGAAAACAGAATCCAAATATTCTTGTGTTGTATACTCTGAATTCAGTTTTTAATTAGACTCCAAACTCTCATTTTCTTTTATTACGAATATTAGAATTTGGTTATACATACACTCATTTTGTTATAAAATGATGTCGTGCTTTCAGTTATCAACTAACCATTGTTTGAGTGACACGTTTATAGGTCCCTCTGAAATTCAAGAAATAATATGACCCTTGGAGGAGGGAGCCGGCCATTGGAGATGAGCCTATAAATAGGATCTCATTTGAACATGCTTGAGACTTTTGAAATTTTTAACCTCAGAACTTTTAAAAGTGATTTCTAGAGAGAGAGGCTCTTATAAACTCTTAGGCTTCATGTAGAAAGTTTTTAACTACTCGTTCAAACTTTGCTTCGTACATATTTTCTTAGTGCAGAGGTTTGATTACCTTAAAAATCAGAGGCTTCGGGTTGTGAAGTCAGTGGTGCCAATTTCCTTAAAAATCGAGGGCTTTTGGGGATAACAAGATAGAAACTGATCTTCGGATTGAGGGCTTACCTGGGTTTGGGTAATATAGAATTTCTTGAAAGTAAAATCAAGGGACCTCTTATCCAGGGTTGTTGGATACCCTCCTCTTTGGGTTAAAAGAGATTATACTTGTTACCTATAGTTTTACTACTTTGTTTTTCCACTACATTTGTATTGTTGAGGAAAGTATAATTTTCTTATACCTACTCATATTTGTACTCTGATTTAGTTAGATTCTATACGCTTTAAGGTAGAATCTTATCTATTGTAAACTTTTGTTAAGTTTCATTTCCAGAATCATTTTTCTAGAATAAAGCATGTTATTATAACTTAGAGGTGTTGTGAAATTTGGTTATCTGTAAAATTTACTTAGGAATTTTTAAAGAATACAATTCACCCCCCTCTTGTATTTGTATCTCATTTTACATATTCGATCCTACATTTGGTATTGTAGAGTATATCATACTCAGACATACCATCCTAACACATCCCCCCAACTGTGTGTTGGTAAAAGTTATATATGTCTTATGGGTGAGGATTGAATCCTCTTAGTCTTAGATGCAGGATGTTAAACTACCAAACACCCTCTTTTTTGACACATGACATTATACTGTGAGTTCCCACATGCATGGAAATCCAATGTGGACTTGAAGGAGAATGAGAATCAGCTCTATCATGGTCCTATCTCCATTTATGATTTGTCTCCATGTGTTCCTTGGGATGTCTTCATGTAATCCCTAACACACTCTGATAGGGTTTTTTGTGTACGATGGACATATCCTCCTCATACATCAGATCACCCTCATCAGGAAACCATCCTAGAGTAAGTCCCCATCTCTTTCTACCTAGGATACTAACCATGCATAATACCCACACCATCCCTAATAGAAGTATCGTTCGCAGCATGATCATCTGGTCTGCTGCCACCTCTTATTTCCTACATCGAGCATGACTCATGTGAGATTACAGTAAGTAGTGAACATGATATCCATTTGGGCCACTAACCATGTGGAATCCCTATTCCCCTCATACCAGCAAACATTAAACTATACCCAACTAGACTATGTGTACATTTATCCTTATCCCCTAGATAGGGTATGAAGGAAACTTCTTCGATGTTCAATCCATTCCCCATAATCCATCTATTTTGTGAACTTTATGATGGTTTACCTTCATCCCACATGATGTTAAAAGGTAATCCCTTTCAAAATATGTGGGTTTTGATTCCTATCTTCTAAACAAGGTACATAGGAAGCCTCTTTGAGGTCCAACCCCATACTGTGGTCGATTTTGGTACTGCCTCCTAAGGGATGTACCCTTCTGATACTATACTTTCCCTTTTCAGGGCGCATATCCTAGGTCTTCTTCCCAGAGGTGTTCTAATATATCCATCTGGGTAGGTAACCATGAATATTCCCCAAAATTCACCCTACTCTTCCAAAAAATATTGTCCCTCTTATTATGGGCTGCTAACCATGAATAAGCTCCCTCATCTATCTGGGTCACTGTCCTTCATGTGAACCCTGATCCCATGATCTATACTTGAACAACATGGACTTTGATCCCCATATTCTACATGAGGTACATAGGAAGCCTCCATAAGGTTCAAGCCCTTCATGAACTCCCATCCTAGTCTCTCCCTCAAGAATTTTCATCTCAGGATGATCATGCCCCAAACCAGAGGTTTCACTTCCTTCAGATACTTTTCCATATGGTTTATTTCACATGAGCTGCCTCCTCAGGTGTTTCATCGTTCCATTCATAACTACATGGAATTTTATTCCCAACTACCAGGATACGTAGGAAACCTCCCAAAGGTTCAAGCCCGACACTATAATCTTCATGTTGGTTCCATATAATTCATCCTCACCCTCTGACATCTCCTCCATATCAATCCCGATCCTTATCTGGATTGCCACATCCTGGTGAGATCACACCATCCACCCAATTGTTTCCCTTTGTGGAACTCGAGCAGTTAACCCTGCGTAATAATCATACCATCCCTTTGAATTACGTTGGTTTTGATCCATTCCATCTAAACATGGTACATAGGAAGACTCTTTGAGGTTCAATCACATCCAATAGTAAACCTTGGTATCCCAATTTCCAGGACCCACCTTAGGTGATCCTCTATTTTCGATGTACTGATCATCCTTCATGGTATGAAACATTCTATTTTTGGACATTCCATCCCAGGTTTGTCCTCATTTGGTGTTTTTATGCGCCCATATGTTAAAACTTATAGTTTCTCCCTCCTACAGAGGTACCCATCAGATCAACTCTTATCATTGTTTTGATCAGTCCGATTTGTCTCTGATTAATGTTAAACTCGTGGCATACCTAGTGATAGACATGAAAATCTGAGAAAACCTCATAGACATGACTATGGAATAATATTCCTCACATTTTATGTGAGATTCCTCGAACCTTTGCACCCTCAAGAAGCCCTATCATAAAGGTAAATTTAGGTGCACCAGGGTTCCAACATCAAGACATGCCATTGATGCCCAATGTGACTACATACCTAACTGATTGTTGCTACCCCAACTTAACCCTTTAGAATGTCCTAGAAGAAGTATTGTAACAAAATGGTGTCCACAATGATATGGAACCAGGAATGAGGTCCCCAAAAAATGTTTTAATCTATGAGGGAGACTCAGACTAGGAGACGAATTTCGAGGAGGAATCCATGAAAGGAGGGACCGACATCCCATCATTCTATTTCGATCAAGGATAAGACATCTCTAAAGAAGTGATGAATGTTGCCCGCCTATGGAATGTGGTAATGTGGGGAAAAAAGTGTGACGGTTTCCGTCGGTGATGACGTGGAATGACATGCCCTAATGAGTGCATCATAAATAGAATTGTTGAACCCACCATGAATATTTTATCCTTCAACCATGGGGATTAGTAGCATTCAACACATAAATAGATAATAATTTCACTGAATTCATTCATCCGACACCAGGTCCCACCAAGAAAATAGTGGTCCTAGGGTGGAACTCACCAGAATTTGGGGGTGTTAATCATTGGGAATTCCACTCTGCCACATAATCAGCATGGATCTTTCTATCTATCCATAGAATGATAAATGGCGCTAAGGAACTGGGAGCATCTTTCCTACTATCTATACTAATAGATGAATCTTTCTACTTTGTAGGACCCAAGTTACAAGAACCCATTCTCATCTAGCCCACAGAAGCATGTGCTAGGGTAATTCCAATGCTACAATCCCGAATGAGTCCACCTATACCACGACATCATCTATAAGCATGGATACCGAGATCCCATGCCCTATATCACCCTCAAAGATTATTTAGATTAGGTTTATTGATACTCTTATTTTATGGTACGAATAAGAGGGGGTCATCCTAACTAGGGACATGTTCCGCTAAGATTTGAATGCTTATATTCCCCACCATCACCATTTCCCCCAAGGGCTCTATTGTGATCCGCTTCTCCCCACTATGATGTCCAACCATTTCAAGACCCTCTCCCTAGAATGTTACTATGACTCGTTCCCCTACACTGATGAGGTGATGGATGTCTGAGTCATCCTTACTATGATCATCACCCGAGAGTTGCCAAGGAGGGCTCCCACCAGGCCGTGTCAACACTGCCAGTCGGTCCATCAAGCCGAGGAATAAGTGGTCTCAACCCTTGTATCACTGACCATGACTTAGATTATTCGACGCTAACGTCGGGTACATGCTCAGGAAGCCACCCATCAGGGGGAGTCATATTCTATAGCTTCAGTGACCCAGTCCATCACTGACACATACTATCTGCTCCATGTTATTACATTATAAGGGAACTCCTCTGTATAATCAGGACTGAGACCCTAGCCACCCATTGGCTGGTCTTGGTTGATTATTCTGGTTTCTAAAGCGAGTAGTATTTTTCGTGGGCCAACCCGTGACATCCAAATCCAGTAAAGAGGCCCTCCCTGTACCTTAGACAGCTAGGGTGGAGGGCATACATTCTATCACACTCAGCATGGAGGTCCTCCTCATGTCACCATTAAAATTTTGAGGGGATGTCCTCCACATATTATTGATGTTCATCATGGAGGTCTTCCCCATGCCCATGATCCTAGGTATGTAGAAATTCCCCATATTTTAGGTTATCAACATGAAGGTTCTCATCACCCCATCACCCAACAACATGGAGGTCCTCCCCATGTTCTCTTCAGATCTAGCACATATCCTCCCCATGTGTCCAGCGACCAATGTGGGGGTATTCCTCATACCTAGGCTTTCCAACATGAAGGTCCACCCCATGTTCTATTCCACATCTTCATGGGTGGTCCTCGTAGTTCATCACCCATAAGAGGAGATCATCCCCGATTTCATACTCAACATGAAGGCACTCCCCATGTTACTACCCGCTTTAAAGGAGGACCTATCTACTCCAGAACCATCCCGCATGGAGGTGCTCTAGATGTCTAAGATTTACCCAACCCTAAAGAACCATAATGAGGTAGAAGGGAGAACTGTCACCATTTAAGGAATAATCATGTGTAGTTCCAGACAGCTTTCAATCCAGTTAGATTTTCAAACTCTGAATCAGAGTGTGATTCGATGATGGAGCCTTCACCCCAATCCTCTACATAAGTGTCTGGGGTTGGAACCAGCTGTGTAAGCTTTCTCCTTATGTGAGTTGAAATGAACTGGATCCCAAAATCCCTTCTTAGATATATGAAGGAAGAGAAATATTTGTCTCCCATTCAATGTCTGTCCATGCAGTCCACTCTATCATCACCAGGATCATTCCTTACCTCGATCTGAGATCCCAGAGAGTTATTTTAGGGTGTGATGGGTGATGAGCATCAGCCAGATCTTCCTCCAGTTTCCACTGCCATTGCACATGAAGAAATATTCATCACCCCATTCTATAGATACGTGGTGATGCAGTCTATACCATCTCCTAGAGATGGACCGGTATGTCACAACTTGTCAGCTCGTGCATCGTACTCTCTACTGGTTAGTCCTCCACCATAGAATTCCATATCATTACCATTCCTAGTTCCTCTAAAACCACCAATTGAAGAGTGGGGAAACCAAGGGTCAGATAGAAATTCTGAATGAAGGATTTTGTGGGACATTGTCATAATATACCATCTTCCTAATTTGTTTTGGTTGATCTCTAATTTAGAATTCAGAATTCAGGATCCTCTTACCCAGGATGAAGTCGTGTGTTTCCACCTAACCATGGGGATGATGCACTTACATCTCCATAATCTCCAATTGGATTATCAAAAAATCAAGGAACATTATCATGACATTGGACAACAACATTTAATGGTTGAGTTAGCTTCAATTCATGTGGATCAGCATCCTGCATCACTCGATCATCATTATGAACTTCAACAATGATGCATTCTAAGCTTCAATATGCTTTGAGAAGTTATTGAGGAGGCATATACACATGTCAAGATATAGGGATGGGGACAATATATTGTCATTACATTCAGCACAATCCTATAAAAACTATAACTTCTTGTCGATATCAAGGATATTCCGCTGTAAATAGTCACTATAAACATGGAAAATCTCACAGAAAAGGTAAATGTGGTAGGTCTCATTTAAGAAAACATACCTATGGGGATAGTAACACATCTGTTAGATCCACCGAGAATTTTCACTCTCCATAAAATAAACTTACCTGGCCCTTCGAACTTTTCATGTCATTACCCCTTGTCCAGGACCCCAAAAAGGGAAAAGGGAACAATGGAACTATTAAGCCCTCTAACCTGTCTGGTTTAGTGAAGAAAAGAGACGACGATCCCAAGAAGGTTGTGTTTCTCCAACAGCTCAAAAAACATAAGAAATTATTTGATGAGATTTTAGTCGAGCACGTAACAGAGTGATGGATAGACTATCATGATCCACGATATGATCTCAATCATCCTCCACTTGGGAATTAGGGGCAGGTACAAGCTCCCCCAGATGAGGTGCCTCCCATTGATCCCGAAAACCCAAAATATTCCTTCAGGATAGAGACCATATATTATAAAAAGAGTCCACGATATACATCACCAAATATGCTTGAGCTGTGAAAGAACCTTCCCCCAGATTCCCTATACACAGTTCTCCAAGAAACTTATTAGGTTTATGTTTAGTTATCCCCCATTTGTTCTGAAATTCACCCCCTAGAAGCTCCTCAGGTCATTCCACCAGTCGCACCATGAAATTATGGGCCCATTTATCATGTTGAAGAACCTTCCAACGCACTGGTGATCAGCAATCCTCACCAGGACAAGAATCCTTACCAAGATGATGCAATGGCTTGTCTCATAACTCACCCTGAGGCCCTTGAGACCCTACATGTAGTGATTCCACCTGATGGAAAGCCATATCCAGCATGGGTGGGTGATATTCCAACACCCTAGGTTATGGGAATCCTACCTTCTCCCCCTTCAATGGGACAAGCGATCAACTACAGTATCTGACCCACTTCATCTCCAAGTGTGGACTCATGATGGGTACTCTAGCACAAAATGAATCCTCCAATCTCTGTTGTTTCGTATAGACACTAGAAGAGACCATGTTCGCATGGCACAATCAGCTACCTATCGAGTCTATAGCTGGTTGGGAAGATCTTCACAGGTAGTATCTATATCAATTCATCTCCACCACTCTAAAGGCCATTATTTTTAATCTATTTATGTGAAAGAAAAAGTAACATGAGTGCATCACATACCATTTATCTAGGTGGAAGGGCCTCATATATTCACTCAATATGTTTCTGAATCAAGAGAAGCTAATGATAATGTGTGTGTGAAATGTTAATACTGAACTGGTTCCTTATATTACTACTCATAACATCCTTGTTGGATTTTAGGATTTCTCTAATATGGATCAATGCCTAAAGGAAGCCTTGTAACAAGGCAACCATGCATGCTCATTGCCTCCCACGTCCCCTGTAAGAAGAGAATTCAAGGCCAAGAAAGATGTTGTTGTATAGGTAGAAGCCCTCATGACACTAGAGTTGCTTCCAGTAGAGGCTCCTTCATAGCCTTGCTGAGGGCCCTAGCCTCAGGCTCAACCTCAGGTTCAACATCACCCACTTCAAAATCGGCAGGCACCGCCACATAATGCACAAATTCCACCTAGGTGAGACAATCTGGATCTAGTACCCCATCAGGGATAGGCTCCTGGGGTTCCTTTCCTAGATAAGAGAAAGCATACCTACTCATTTGAAGAATCTCAAGTCCCCTGTTATTTCTAGAGCATTGTGGATTAGGGAATCCTATGGTTTCTAGATTGCATGAGACCCCAAGAGGCTGATCTCACTGATCGGCCCGACTATTTCCCCTATCATTGATTCCTTAGACATACCCTCAAGTAGTTATATATGTTCATGGAATAGATTCAAGAACAATTTTAAAACAATTTGTTTAGGTTGGTTCCAGCCCCGGTGTAGGTGGTGTCTATATCTGTAAAGAAAGACAATGACTCCAAAGATGAGTTCCATCATGTCTCTAGTTGTGGGTCTCAGAATTATGATGACTAGATAGTTTGAAAAGCAGTCGCTTGAGAGCATGGAATCATTGGTGCCCACATAAATTGGCCCAAGCCTCCCGCATTCTCTACACCTTCCCAAGATTCTATTGCTACATCTATATCTCATCCTTATTCCCATTATAAGAGATGACGTCGATGGTGAAATTGAAAACAAATCCTCCCACCAGTGTCAAATATGTCTCACACCCTAGGAAACTTCCTAACCCTAGAAATGGGGATTACACCAATAATTCTCTCAGTAATAGAGGATTCCTAATTTTATGAGAAGGAGTATGCGTCGATATATACCATTGACCCCGTATACCCATACAAGGTTCTTGACAATGAGGAGCACCAAGATGATCCTCATAATGTTCTTGGTCGACACCATCGCCGACATAACCATGGATACAAAAATTGTTATAATTACTAGGCTAGTGATTCTAGACACATTATGAATTCTACCAAGACTATAAAGTAAGATTAGTGTAGACCTCAACATGCGTATTCCTCTCAACTTGTCTCATTAGATTTGAGGCCATCATTTTTTGTGCTCCGTGCTCCTTGATTAGGTAGAGCTATCACGACTGCATCATGATTAGCTGTGTTCATCCGTGGTTGGAACTCAGTCTTCTGATAATACAGTAGTCAATTTTCATGATTTATCTATTGAATAATAGGATATTCCCATCACCAGTCATAATCCATCAGTTCGGCTGGTTGTTCCCATCATACCTCCTACCGCAGAGAACTCCTTGTCAAATAAAATTTGCATCTAGCATGAAAGTATGATATGATTAATCACCTTTCCATCATTTCGGAAAATATATAGATCTTTGAGGCAATACTCCTATTAGAAGATATGTGTGAATCTCTCATAAAGGCTTTGATAAGCCCCCTCCTTTTCGAAACATAGGTATCATCTACAGAAGTGTTCTATGCTTAGGAAGCCGAGCGTGCAGAATGTCAAGATGTCATCTCATTCTCAAGAGAAGATGAAGGCTCCATTGTACAAGGTAATATACTCCCATTATACTTCATAGGCTATTTAAATGGTGTGGAAGTCTGCCGCTACCTTTTCAACACATGTTCTTGGATCAATATCATCCCAACCTAAATGCTGTACAAGCTAGGGTTGTATAAAGTAGATCTGGATCCCTCTGACATGAAGATTCAGGGTTATGACCAGACAGAAAAGAGTCCATGTGGCAAGATTAATATAAAGACCCATTTTGATGGCCTGATTTCTAGCACTGAATTCATGATCGTCTCATAGGACACCACCTGTAATGCCTTGATGGGTAGAACCTGGCTCTATCTGCATGTGATAGTTCCCTCCTCAAATCACTAGTGCCCGAAGTATTCCCTTAGTGGTCGGATGGGAATACATCATGGTGACACATCTCCCTTTAACTCTTGTGATGTTTTTTATTTAGATGTTGACTATTAAAAGAGAAAGGATAAGTGGGTTCAAACCCATGAGGTTTAGTACACCACTCCTTTAGCCGACCCATGGATAGATTGGGATGATTCAATCATCCTACCGATTCACCAATTGGAATCCACAACCCCAGAACTAGGACACTTCTTTTTCAATTCTGATATAAGGGGAAGACATGTTCCCATATTCAAGGAATTCTAGAGGTTCACATCATATTCCTATAAGAACCAGGCTCGGGTGATACAAGAACCCATAACCCTATACAGTATCAGATGTCCACCCCTTGGAAACAGATATATTCCATACCTGTATGTTCCACCAAGCTAGGTTGAACTGACTAAAAAAAATGAAACATTACTGTTTTAATATCATCAAGAGTGTCCCCCTCATGAAATGTCTTGATGGGATTGGATCAAGAGATTTTTTAGCTATGGCTTCGATAGTGTAGGGTCTCCCGATGAAGATTCCACCACTGCTCAGGTTGGCACCAACATTCTATCAGGATCAGTTAACCCAGAAAAGATTCCCATTCATGGGCCGATACATATCAACATAGCAATTCCTGTAGAATGGAAACAGAAGTATGTGGGTTTCTTGAAGAAGTATCAAAATTTATTTTTTTAGGAGATATGATGATATCTAAGACTAGATCCCTAGGTATTTTTCCTCCACCTTGGTCTTCTAGTAAGTCATCGCGGGTTCAAACAGCCTCCCAAAAAGATGAACCCTTATCATAGTGTCATTGTCGAGGATGAAGTTGATAAGCTCATCAAAGAAAAATTCCTTAAGGGATTCCAGTACCCCAGATGGGTGGCCAATATAATTCCTTTTAGGCCAAATAATAGAAATATCAGAGTCGGTATCGACTATCCAGATCATAACCGTCATTGTACGAAGGATGATTTCCCCCTTCCTATAATGGACCAGTTGATCGATTCCACTACTAGATTCCAAGATCTCTCCTTCATGGATGGATATTCTGGGTATAATCAGATCTGAATAAACCCTATGGACAAGGAGTCCAATGATTTCCGATCACCTCAATATACCTTCTATTACTAGGTAATTCCTTTTGGTATGAAGAATGTAGGATCCACCGACCAACATGATATGTATTTTGTATTCAAGATTATTCTCAGGACGTTGGTAGAATTCTAGATGGAAAATTATGGGGTCAAATTCTGCCAGTGTTAGGACCATCTCAAGGATATTGATAAACGGTTCAGATTCCTCCACTCCCGTCATCTAAAGATTAACCCCTTAAAGTGTTCCTTCTGGGTTACCTCTAGAAAGATCATCAACTTTTTCATTATATATAGAGGCATCAAGATTGGTCCATAGAAGATCAAGGCCATTAGAGAGATTCCTCCTCGTAAAAACAATTTGGTGCTCCAAGACTTTCAAGGCCACTTATCCTACTTACTCCATTTTTTTGCGAACATGGTTGGAAAGTATAAAACCTTTTACCATAATGTGAAGAAAGGTTTTGTCAAACAATATGATGAAGAATGAAAAAATTCCTTTTAGGAGATCAAGAAGTATCTACTATAGCCTCTAGTTTTGATACCACATGTCTCTAGTGAGCTGCCAGTGCTTTACGTGACTACCCTAGAATGGTCCTTTAGCGCCCCTCTAACCCAGAATAATAACAAGGAAACAAATAATAGTTTATACTATCTTAGTTTCATTATAATTAACACCGAAACTTGATATTATTCTATCGAGAAGAGCTTCCTCATACTAGTTTTCATTGCAATGAATTTGCATCATTATCTGAAGCAACATGAGATACAACTGGTGTACCGTTTAGACATGCTGAATTATATTCTGAACCACCCTATGTTGAAAGGATGTCAATCGTTGTGGGTAGTGATCCTTCAGTAGTTCTAAAGCAGGTTCACACTGTAGGAAGCTATCAAGGGTCACACATTAGTATCTTTTCTGGCTGACCATCTAGCCCATGTAGAGAATTATCTGAATCTTGAATTCCCAGATGAGGCCATACTCTCATTGGATCAATCTATTCCATGTTGCCCAATGAAATTCAATGGTGCTTCATGAATCCCCACTGGCATAAGGCTCAATAACCCCAGACTTAACAGAGTGGGCCTTGGCATCATCTTTATCATGCCTACATAGGCTATATTTTCCTATTTTTTTGCCGTTAGAAGGATACATGAACAATGAATCAGAGTATCATGCTCTTATCACTATTCTTAGGTCGGACATTGAGATTTATTTCCCCCACTTACATGTTAATGGGGAATCTGATCTAGTCATCAAGAAAATCAACAATGACTACATCGTCGAAAAAGACGATCTTATTAACTATGTGTCACATCGAATATTAATTCACTTGTTAGATAATGGTCTCCTTATATCATAATTATAAAACAGAACTTTTATTTATCAACTATTAAACTCTTTAATTAAGTCATTTTATTTTTAAAACTGTTTTAAAATACATCCCCTCTTTAAGAAAATTTTATTAAAAATACACACTCAAAATCTATTAACGCTCCTCGAGAGAATACCTAGGGTCATCCCTAGACTATAAATAAATATTAAAATGATAATAAATTTGACGTTTCACAACAATACAGTCAAATTTTGGCACCATTTCCGGGGAGCACTTTGGTTTTTAGTGTGTGTATTTGAAAATATTTTTTGTAAATTTTTTGAGGATTTTTTTTATCTTCTACCTTTACCTATATATTTGTGTTTTGACTTATTTCTTGTGTAGGTTTTGTTAATGACGAGTTCTAATCTAAGATATTTACCACATTTTGAACCCAAACTGGAGAGGATCCTACATCAACGGCCCCGAGACGCACAAGACAACTCTTTGAAGGAGAACACACCACAACTTGAGACTTTTCTAAACCCCTCTTCTTCTGAAACTAATTATAACATGAAATTAACAAGTATAAAATTTCTAAAAACAATCGAAAAATAAAAGAACTAACCTTGCATGATGTTAATATCCAACCCACATATATTCAAATTCAAGTTGAGGTACCCAATTTTCAACTAAAATCCGGTCTAATTCACTTATTACCAAGATTCCATGGACTTCCTCGATAAGATCCACATAAACACTTAAAAGAATTCATACTGTGTGTTCTAGATTAAAACCTGCAAATGTTGATAAAGACCAAGTAATTCTAAGAGCATTCTCATTTTCATTAGAATACACTGCAAAAGACTAGCTTTACTATGTTAATTCACCAATTAAAGGCTTGGAAGACATGAAACACCTTTTTCTTGAAAAATATTTACCAACCTCTCAAATGACAACTATAAGGAAAGAAATAAGTTGTATAAGGAAATCACAAGGGGAAAAATTATATGAATATTGGGAACTCTCTAAAATGCTTTGTTCAAGTTGTCCACACCACCAAATAAGTGATCAAATTTTAATACAATATTTTTATGAAAGTTTAATTCTAATTGATCATAACATGATTGATGCTGCCGAAGTTGGTGCACTAGTGGATAAAACCCCAATCACTATAAGGACCCAAATTGAGAACATGGTGCAAAATACCCAAGAATTTGGTTCAAGGTCCAATGTACCCATTCGAGGTTCCCATGAGGTGAAAAGTACTAAATTCGAGAAGAAGGTGGACACAAAATTTGAAGACGTAAGTACCCTTCTACGGAAACTTGCTCTCTCCCAAGGGAAATATCAATCTCCTTCTATCCATTGTGGAATATTCTCTTCTCACACCCATTATTCTGACCAATTATCCCAATTGTGATAAAATTCTAAGAGTTGTGAGACAATCTTCCCAGGATGTCCCTATAACCAACCATTTAGGCAAGAACCATACTATCCATCCAACTATGGGTGAAAAAAAAACAAATCTTATAGGGAAGGGGGTACTCAAACAAGCCTCATCAACCATGGAACCAATAAGGTTAGAGTAGTCATCCACCACCACCACCCAGAATTCCTCAACCACCCCAAAGGCCTTTCCAATCGCCCCTCTAAATCATGAGCCTAGACTAGAAGATATGATGAAACAAATGGATTCCAACAATCTCCAATTCCAAAAAACCACCCAGGCAGCCATACAAGACCCCAAAACCCAATTAGGCTAACTAGTTAACTCGGTGGGGGAAAATCAAAGTCACGGGTCGGGTAAACTACCTTCTCATCCAGTAGTTAACCATAGGGATAAGGGAAATATTAGTGAAATCACCCTTAGGAGTGGAACAAAACATAAAAAACAAATGAATCCTATATTAGAGTCATCCACTACCGAGGAAACCTCCATTAAAACCATTAAAAATGTTCCAAATGATGAAAAACCATGTCTTGAGAGAAGCCCTTCCAAAGGAAAGATTGTGTATGTCAATGAGTCTCCTAGCCAACCCATTCCTCTTCCATTTCACCAAAGGGCCACCCAACATAGCAAAAAAAAGGAAGCTAAACTAGATTAGGAAATATTGGAAACATTCAATGTAACACCCCAAGATTTCATAGTACATTATTTTTTCAAAGTAGTTCAATAACTTTTACTACACGCAACACCGAGTTCAAGCTCACCAAGACCTACCAAACTAGCCGTTCAAAAGTGGTTATGAATAGTATTAAATGAAATTTAAATTTTATATATTCTATATAATTTTAAAATCCATATTATGTGTTTTGTAGACATAATATAAGAAAAAATTCATTTTTTCTGATAAAGGAGGTATTTTTCAGAAAATGCAATTTTACTGCCTTTTAATGGCGTACCTTTTTTAAATCCTATATTTGACACATTTATATATTAAATTTGACAAAATAAACTTCTTCTTTAGAATAAGGATATAAAAATTTTGTTTTTATAATTTTTTGGTGTTTTTCTGATAACTTTCATATTTGGGTGAATAGTAAAAAATACTAAATTTTAATTGAAAACAAATTTTTTAATAAAAATAATTTATAGTGTTAAATTATATATTTTAATGGTTTGGAAGTATAATTAGATTATATTTTTATCATTTAATACAATTTAGGTTATTATAAGTAATTTCACATTTAAATTTGACATAAACACATGTCAATCTTTTGATAATTTTTTGTTTTTTAAAAACTCGCCTTTTGGTTTTGACAACGGGAATTATTTTTAAATTAATAAATGAAAATTATATGTTTTTAATTTGGTAAAATTGACTTCATTTTTTATTCAGAATATCAAAATTATCTTGGAGTTAATTTTTGGAATTTTTCTGAAAACTTTCAATTTTTTATGAATAGTGAAAAACACTACATTGTTGTTTAAAACCGACTTTTTATTTAAGTAAATAGTTATTTTATTTTAATTTATTTTAGGTCAAATTAGATACATAATACCTATATATTTTCAATTTAATTCATTGGAGTCATTTTATAATAAGTTTAGATATATAAAAGTTTATTGAACTTTTTACTGTCTTTTACCCACCTTCTAGGAGCATTTGAAAATTTGCATAAAACTTAATTTTACCAATTATGTAAGTTGAATTTAAAAAATAAGAGAGACACGGTTAACATAAGTAAGTAAAATTTGGTTCAATAAGCTGAAAATAATTTTTTGTGAATAGTAACTTTTGACTTTTATTTACCACGGTTAAAATTAAATAGGGTAATTAAGGGTGAAAATGGTATTATAATTACCCTATCACATGTCCTAATTCTATTGGATAAGTGTAATTATACCAAAATTAACCTTAGGAATAAAATATGATCCTTTATGTCCACATGGATTGGATTAGGTCATTTATTATTATTTTATTTAAAGAAGAGTTAAAAGTGTTAAATTCAATGTTTAATAACTAAATCATTTTTAATATAGGGTTACACATAAGATAAATTCGACTATAAATATTCATTGGAAAGATAAAAATATTTCCTACATAATGGTATTTTATTTATATTTTTTAGATACTAAATAATTAAATTTATTTATGACTCAATGATGATGTAGTAATTACCTTTTTAATGAAAGGTTAAAATAATTGATGTTATAAATATCCAAATAAATGTAATTTGAGACTTTTTATGAATTTAACTAATTTTATAGGTTAATATTACATGTTATGGTTGATTAGATAAATTTTTTTCGAAGTTATAAGGTTGTTATGATGTTCACAAAAACAAAATACAAATAGTGTCAAAACTGACATAGATTAATTTTTAAAACAAATACTATATTATCGGTTGATATAATATTCCTAAAAATCTAAGGTTTGGATAAAGGGATTATGTAATATTATATATTTCATTAAATAACCACTTTAGGTTCTCTTGGAGGTTTAGAGTAATTTTATTAACCATATATTGTAATAATACAAGAAGACACGGTAAAAGTTAAACTATTTAACTGAGAGTTAAATCTAAAAGATAAGGTTAAAATGGTAACCTAAAATTTTCTAAAACCTATTGGTTGAGAGTATTATGACCCATAACCACCTAAGGATATAAATAAATCATTTTTGATACATTATAAACTGATTATTATTGAATAATAAAATAATAATTCTAGCTTTTCCTAAAGTGACCCTCACCCCTCTTATAAAAGGGCACTTCCCCTTCTCTCAAAACCGCACTTCCAAAGCAATTTGGCTCGTCCAAAACCCACCCAAATATCATCCCAATTTACCTCACATAAAACTTTAGTCCTTAATTTGATTATAAATCCATCATAAGGAGCCCTTTTGATCAACTCAAAAGGAATCACCCGAAGAAGAGGTAATAATTTCACCACCATATTTCAAGTTCTTTTATTATTCCACTTCTTCTTTATTTGTTGTTTCCATACCAAAATAATAAATCCTGTACGTTCCACATAATTTGATGTTATTATAAATATGGTATAAACATATTCATTATTCTATCCATCCTATAAATGACAAAGTCACCATACGTGCGTACGTGCGTACGTACGACTTACCGTCTCCACGTCGCGGTGTAGTTGTTATTCTATGCATTATTTATTGGATGAGTATAATAATTATATATAATTGATGTAAATAATAAATATAACATGTTAATGATTCTGTATATATTATATAACATCTATTTTCATATGATTTTAATATCAAAGAAATGATATTGTCGCTCATGCGTACGTTCGGCTTACCGTCTCCACAACGCGATGAGATTCATTTCCACATTCACCATTCAATGATGATTATAAAAAAAATATTATTAATAAGTATGTAATATATGAAATAATAATTATACTGAAGATATATATATATATATATTTATTTATGTACTTACATATATCTTATTCACTTACTTCCATTCAATACTATATGAAAACGAAAACAACGTTTATGCGTACGTATGACCTACCTTCTCCATAAACGGTGTTTTCCATTTCATATATCTATCTATTATACTTATTTATATTATAAATATATATGATATATAAATCAAGGTTTATATTATGTGAGTATTTAAATCATGATCTAAATGATACGATCAATAATAAGAAGTTAATACACGTATGATAAAGAAAGCGATTATTACCCGAAATGTTAATTTAATATAGAAATCATTATTAAATGGGTAGTATAAAGTAATAAATGAATATTTTATGATATAATAAATATGAATATGGATATAGTATAATTTAATAACATAATATGGTTATTATACAGGAGTTTAAACATTCCCTCAACCAAAGGAAAGTGCAAGCTAAGGGTTAATTCTACAATCTCTTCATTATCTGAGGTTGTTTTTACATGAGTATCAACTGAGACCTCTTTATCATCCATATATGTGTTTAATAAAAATATTTTCAAAAGGAATATATTAAAGTTTTATGGAATGGAATCTTTAGCTAGATCATCATTTTAAATGGTTTAAATATATATTATTCTAAATCATTCTCATTAATGTCCATGTTTTCAAAATGGTTTTTAAGGAATTATTTATATAGAAATGAATGTTTTCAAAATGTTAATTCCTTTAAAAAATTTCAAAGTGGTATGATACACTTTGATTCAAAAATTTCTTAAAATGTATTCCTTTCTAAATTGTGTGACATTTAAATGTTTTCATGAAAGAGGGATATTTCTCTCAAAGAGTTTTACAAATCATTTTCAACAATGTCAACATTCTTTTTGAATATTATTCTTGATTGAGGTTGATTTATTATAAATAAAATCTTAAATATTTTATTGAATGCGTTATGATATGTTTTACTGTGTATGTGTTATTTTTATACCATTCATGGTTTATGGTTAAATTATTAATATTTCATATGATATTTTTAATACGAATGTTTATGTTATTTTTCAACCTTTTAATATGAGGAATGTATTGGACTTAGTAAGTGATGGGTGGAGCCCACTATATCTCCTTGATTAATTGGTAGGTCTCATGAGACAATTAGACATGGAATTGGCCGAGGCCTTTCCTAATTTGATATATGGGTTTGGCCGAGGCCTAAATCATTTTTAGGCGTCTTGGCCGAGGCCTTGACAAGATGTTTCAGAATGTCCGACATTATACATTCCATCATTATGAAAATAATATTAATGGTTTATGTGGTTATTCGACTAGTAGAATACCCCTCACTATGTTTTATTATGGCATTATTTACTTAGCTCATATTTATGCCATAAAGTTTTCATGTTTATTATTTGTAAAGGCATGTGTTTTCAATTATTAACCATTCCTATTGTTTATGTTATCTTCCACTAAATTATTTACCCTTACTGAGAATCTGAGATCACCCCTTTATTATGTTTTATTTTCCTAGGATTTCCAAGAAGTGTATTATGATTGATATACAGGGTTAATCTAAGGGAATGATGGCTTTCTCGAAGGATTATTTATGCTATGTTATATGTTGTAAAGTGTAATGTAACATTCATGTATTCAATATATTTTACAATATTGCTCAACCGATCGGTCATTTGGGACTCGATTCATTGTAATCATGACAATATATTAAAATAATGCACTCACTCTGGGCTTCTAGGTTCCGGGCATTGCAGTTAGTATCAAAGGAAGTTTAGAAACAACCTTGGAAATATATTTTGATAAAATTTGATTATAGAAAATTACCCTAAGATAGACTTTGAGGATTAGTATAGAAGAATATCCTAGAATTTTGGTAATGTAGAGATTTTGTGTATTTCCCAAGAAATATATCTATATCTGGATACGAGCAGGTAGAGGCGGCTCTGGAATAGATGTACCTAGGAATGAAAACTCTAACAAGGAGTTTCGGGCTTGACCTAGGATATCCTGGTACGTGACAATGGGCCTTGCTGCACTCTTGGTTATGACACTCATGGGGGATATTCTTAGGGTAATTCATATTTTCATCACAAGCCATTATGAAGGATTTAAGAGTAAATACTTCCTCAAAGAAAACATTTTATGATTATAGATTATATATATAATGTTTTCAATTTACATTAGGTATTTTTTATTTTTGGAATTATGCATCGTGATTCATAAAATAACCTAGTGTATGCCATTGTTTAGAAATGGAGCCTATTAGAAGGAATTATAATTCCAGCAATATGCATGATCGAAAGATTTAGAAGGATCATATCTTTCATGGTATTAAGCTATAATTTAAAAGGGAAATATTCTCCCATGTATTCTCATCATATAAAGAAATAGTATCATGTGTTAATAAGATAAGTAATGAATTATTTGATTCCTATGGCTTTGAAGGGAAGCAATAGAAGAAAAGGATGGTAGAGAGAATTATGGATAAAGGGAAGAGGGGAAAGAAGGATTTTTACATATGTGATAATTGGGGAAAGAATAAAATTGGTAAATACTTGAAGGGAATTAGAGTTTTCTATAAGTGTGGAGAAAAAGGACACCAAGTAAATGATTGCAAGGGTAATAAAAATGTTTCAATTGTACAATGCTTCATCTGCAAGGAGTGGGGACACTACGCGAATCAATGCCCAAATCATCCGAGTATACCCTAAATTCTGCTATTGGATAATAATCAAGTTATGACACTACCGAAGATGAAGATAAATGATTAGATTTATTATGTTGTTATTAAAGTATTGTTTCATTTGAGTATTGTATTAATGATGTACATATTATAAGAATTATAGAGTATATAAGGATTATATTGGAGTACTATTTCATTAAGGACTTGAGATTGGGTGGAACCAAGAAAATTGACTCAATAGTAGGTTAATATTTTTGGAAAATATATGATTGAGAGAAAGATAAACCATAATATGGTTATGATACTAATGTAGTGATTTTGGAATAATATAGTATTGATTTGGATAAATTATAATGGATATTCTTGACTACCTTGAAACTGATTAATGATTTGTATATTCCATCATTGTTGGAGTTTACAACATTTTTGGATAGAAGGAGTATATCCAGTATTCTATAATGAATAAGGGATCAAGAATGTAATCATTAAGGTTTTATGGTAATTCAGGGTGTTATAGTGTTTTAAAAGAATATAAGATGAAGCCGTTCATATGTTATTACGTGGCAAAAAGGATCTTCATTGTGTTTACCTTCTTTATAAATTTTGGACTGTGAGTTTGGATAGAAGTATTTTGAATAAGTCTAAAGGATGGAATCAATTAAGTATGAAATTGGATACTATTGTTAATGTTAAATCATTTCATGAGATTATTTTTGGATTGTCATAAAAAGGACAACCCGGAGGTCGGGCGACAATCCGTCGTGTCCGGCAAGGCCACGAGACTTGGACTCGCAACTGAAGGGCGAAAAGGGTGGATCCCCTACCACTGGCATACGTGATGTCCTAGTTTGTATAATGTAGTTTTTTAAATAGTCTGACAAATAGATTATAAATTCATTATTTTTGGAACCCTATACGATTAGGATAAATAGAATATTTTTGAATTCTATTATCTTTTGGAATGAAAGATGACTTTGTGGTAGGAATTAGTTGAATGATGAAACTATACTTATCAAGTATACATATTTTTTTTCCTCTTATTCTATGAATAAATTAATTCATAAAATTTAGTGAAGGGATATTAAATCCAAAAATGTTTTATCCTAATACCTTATGTTTTGTTGAACTGACAATATTTTAAATCATCATAGATTGATGGATTTCAGGCCCTCAATTTTACATTTGTTTGTGATTGATTATCTTAATAACTTCCTGTAAATATTTATGTTTTCCCTCCAATTATGTGTCTCTAATTTCCACCAATGTTCTGCTAATCGAGATCATAATTTGGTGGTGACTTTTTCATTTCCCTTTCCCTATTATTAAGATTAATTTTATTAACCTAATTTCTGATGTGGGTTTTCAACAAAGGTATTTTTCTATTTTTAACCTTATATTTTTGAAGAATAATTTAAAAGTACGAGGATTCAATTTATTTAAGGAAGGGAGAATGTAAAACCCCAAGATTTTATAGTAAATTATTTCTTCAAAGTAGTTCAATAATTTGCATTACACGCAACACTGAGTTCAAGCGCACCACATCTTACCAAACCAGCCGTTCAAAAGAGACTATGAATAGTATTAACTGAACTTTGAATTTATATATTCATTATAATTTTAATATCAATATTATATTTTTCATTGAAATAATATAAGAACAAATTCATTTTTTCAGATAAAGGAGGTATTTTTCAGAAAATACAATTTTACCGCCTTTTAATGGAGAACCCTTTTTAAATCCAATATTTGACACTTTTATATATTAAATTTGAAGAAATAAACTTCTTATTTATAATAGAGACATAAAAGTTTTGTTTTGAATTTTTTTTTGTGTTTTTCTTATAACTTTCATCTTTGGGTGAATAGTGAAAAATACTAAATTTTAATTGAAAAAAGTTTTTTAATAAAAATAATTTATATTGTTAGATTATAAATTTGAATGGTTTTTAAGTATAATTAGATTTTATTTTTTTTTCATTTAATTCAATGTAGGTCATTATAAGTAATTTCACATTTAAATTTGACATTGAAACATGTCAATCTTTTGATAGTTTTTACTTTTTAAAGACTCACCTTTTGGTTTTGACAACATGAATTAATTTTAAATTAATAAATTCAAATTATATGTTTTGAATTTGGTAAAATAGACTTAATTTTTGAATTCAGAATATCACAATTATCTTATAGTGAATTTTTGGAATTTTTCTAAAAACTTTAATTTTTTGATAAATTGTGAAAAACACTGCGTTGTTGTTTAAAACAGACTTTTTATTTAAGTAATTAATGTTTTTATTTTAATTTATTTTAGGTCAAATTAGATACATAAAACCTATATATTATTAATTTAATTCATTGGAGTCATTTTATAATAAGTTTAAATATATAAAATTTTATTGAACTTTTTACCGTCTTTTACCCACCCTCTAGGAGCATATGAAAATTTGCATAAAACATAATTTTACCACTTTTGTGAGTTGAGTTTCAAAAATTCGAGAGACATGGTTAACATCAGTAAGTAAAATTTGGTTCAATAATATAAAAATAATTTTTGTTGAATAATAACTTTTGACTTTTATTTACCATGATTAAAAGTAAATAGGGTAATTAAGGGTAAAAATGATATTATAATTACCATAAAATATGATCCTTTAGGTCCACTTGGATTGTATTAGGACATTTATTATTATTTTATTTAAATAATAGTTAAAAACATTAAATTCAACTTTTAATAACTAAATCATTTTTAATATAGGGTTACACATAATATAAATTTGACTATAAATATTCATTGGAAAGATAAAAATATTTAATTCATAATGGTATTTCATTTATAATTTTTATACATTATATAATTAAATTTATTTATGACACAATGATGGTGCAGTGACTACCTTAAAAATGAATGGTTTAAATAATTGAAGTTATAAAAATCCAAATAAATGTAATTTGAATCTTTTGATGAATTAAACTAATTTTCTAGGTTAATATTACATGTTAGGGTTGATTAGATAAATTTGTTTCTAAGTGATAAGATTTTGGTGACATTCTCAAAAAACAAAAAACAAAATAGTGTCAAAATTAATATAAATTAATTTTTAAAACAAATACTATATTTTCGGTTGATTTATATTCCTAAAAATATAAGTTTAGGCCAAAGGGATTAAGTCATATTATATATTTAATTAATTAACCACTTTATGTTCTCTTGATGGTTTAGAGTAAGTTTATTAACCATATAGTGTAAGAATACAAGAAGGCACGGTAAGAGTTAAACTATTAAACTGAGAGTTAAATCTAAAATATAAGGTTAAAATGGTAACATAAACTTGTATAAAACCTATTGGTTGAGATTATTCCTACCCATAACCACCTAAGGCTCGATATAAATCATTTTTTATCCATTATAAATCGAATATGATGGAATAATAAAATAATAATTCTATCTTTTCCTAAAGTGACCCTCACCCCTCTTATAAAAGGGCACTTCCCATTCTCTCAAAATCACACTTCCAAAGCCATTTGTCTTGGAAAAACCCTTCCCCAATATACTCCCAATTTTCCTCACATCAACCAAGAGTCCTTACTTTGATCAGAAAGCCAACATAAGGAGCCCTTTTGATGAACTCAAAAGGAAGCACCCGAAGAAGAGGTAATAATTTCCCCACCCTCTTTTAAGTTGTTTTCTTATTCCCCTTCTTCTTTATTTGTTGTTTCCATTAAAAATTAATAAATCCAGTACCTTCTACATAATATGATTTTATTATAAATATGGTACAACCATTTTCATTATTCTATCCATCCTATAAATGACAAAGTCACCATACGTGCGTGCGTACGACTTACCGTCTCCATGTCGTGGTGTAATTGTTATTCAACACATTATTTTTTGGATGGGTATAATCATGATTTACAATTGATGTAAATAGTAAATATAACATGTTAACGATTCTATATATATTATATACCATTTATTTACATATGATTTTAATATCAAAATAATGATATTGTCGCTCGTGCGTACGTACGGCTTACCATCTCCACAACGCGATGAGATTCATTTAAACTTTCACCATTCAAAGATGATTATAAAAATATATATTATTAATAAGTATGTAATATATGAAAAATTAATTAAATGGATATATATATATATATATGTACTTACATATATCTTTTTCACTTACTTCTGTTCAATATGATATGAAAATGAAAAATGTTTATGCGTACGTACGGCCTACCGTCTCCATAAATGGTGTATTCCATTTCATATATCTATCTTTAATACATATTTATATTCTAAATATATATGATATATAAATCAAGGTTTCTATTCTGGAATTATTTAAATCATGATCTAAATGATACGATCAAGAATAACATGTTAAAACACGTATGATAAAGAAAGCTATTATTACCCGAAATGTTAATTTAACATGGAAATCATTATTAAATGGGATGTATATAGTCATAAATGAATTTTATATGATATATTAAATATGAATATGGATCTGGTATGATTTAATAACATACTATGGTCATTATATAGGAGGTTAAACATACCCTCATCCAAAGGAACGTTCAAGGTAAGGGTTAATTCTACAATCTCTTCATTATTCGAGGTTGTTTTTACATGTGTATCAACTGAGACCTCTTTATCATCTACATATGTGCTTAATTAAAATATTTTCAAAAGTAATATTTTAAGGTTTTATGGAAGGTACTCTTTAACTAGATCATCATTTTCAATGGGTTATATATTTATTCTTTGAAATCATTCTAATTAATTTCTATGTTTTCAAAATGGGTTTTAAGGATTTATTTATATGGACATGAATGTTTTTAAAATGTTAATTCCATTCAAAAGTTTCAAAGTGGTATGGAACAATTTTATTCAAAAATTTATTTAAATTTCTTCCTTTCAAAATTGTGTGACTTTTAAATGTTTTCATGAAAAAGGGATATTTCTCTCAAATATTTTTACAAATCATTTTCAACTATGTAAAAATTCTTTTTGAATATTATTCTTGATTGAGGTTGATTTATTATAAATACAATCTTCAATATTTTATTGAATGTGTTATGATATGTTTGATTATGAATGTGTTATTTTTATACCATTCATGGTTTATAGTATAAGTATTGACATTTCGTATGCTAGTTTTAATACAAATGTTTATGTTATGTTTCAACCTTTTTATATGAGGAATGTATTGGACTTAGTAAGTGACGGGTGGAGTCCGCTATAGCTCCTCGATGCATCGGTAGGTCTCATGAGACAGTTTGATGTGGAATTGGATTATGGATTTTCCAATTTGATATATGGTTTTGGCTGAGGCCTAAATGATTTTTAGACGTCTTGGCCGAGGCCTTGACAAGATGTTTCAGAATGTACAACATTATACATTCCCTCATTATGAAAATAATATTGATGGTTCATGTCGTTATTCGACTAGTAGAATACCCATGACTATGTTTTATTATGGAATTATTTACTCAGATCATATTTCTGCCATAAAGTGTTCTTTTTTATTATTTGTAAAGGCATGTGTTCTCAATTATTCAGCATGCCTAATTTTTATATTATCTTTCACTAAATTATTTACCTTTACTGAGTATTTGATCTCACCCCTTTCTTATGTTATATTTTTCTAGGATTTCCAAGAAGTGTATTATGATTTATATGTAGGGTTAAGCTAAGGGAATAATGGCGTTATCTAAGGATTATTTATGATGTGTTGTATGTTATAAAGTGTAATGTAACATTCATGTATGCAATATATTTTCCAAGACTGCTCAACTGATCAGTCCTTCGGGACTTGATTCATTGTAATCATGCTAGTGTATTAAAATAATGTACTAACTCTGGGCTTCTGGGGTTGGGGAGTTGCAGTTGGTATTAGAGGAAGTTTAGAAACAACCTTGGAAATAGATTTAGATAAACTCTGATTAGATAAAATCACCCTAAGATAGAATTTGAGGATTAATATAGAAGAACTTCCAAGAATTTTGGTAATTTAGAGATTTTGTGTGTTTCCCAAGAAATACAGCCCTGTCTCGATATGAACAGGTAGAGGCGGCTCTGGAACAGATGTACCTAGGAGTGAAAACTCCGACAAAGAGTTTTGAGCTTGAATCGGGGTATCCTGGTACATGACAATGGGCCTTGTATTACTCTTGGTTATGACACTCCTGGGGGATATTCTTAGGGTAATTCACATTTTAATTACAAGCTATTATGAAAGATTTAGAAGTAAATACTTCCTTAAAGAAAATATTTTATGATTATAAATTATATTCATAATCTTTTCAATTTACATTAGGTATTTTACAAGATTGGAATTATGTATCGAAATTCATAAACTATCCTAGTGTATGCCATTGTTTATAAATGGAACCTTGTAGAAGGAATGATAATTCCAGCAATATGTATGATCGAAAGATTAAGAACGATCATATATTTCTTGGTATTAAGCCAACATTTAAAAGGAAAATAGTCTCCCATGTATTATCATCATATGAAGAAATCGAATCATGTGTTAATAATATAAGTAAATAATTCTCCGAGTCCTATAGATTTTAAGGGAAGCAAGATAAAAAAAGGATGGTAGAGAGAATTATGGATGAAGGGAAGAGGAGAAAGAAGGATTTTCCCATATGTGATAATTGTAGAAAGAATCACCTTGGTAAATTCTTGAAGGGAATGGGAGTTTGTTATAAGTGTATAGAAAAAGGACACCATGTACATGAGTTAAATGGTAAGAAAAAGGTTTTAAATGTACAATGATTCATCTTTAAGGAGTGGGGACACTATGCGAATCAATGTCCAAATCATCAGAGTATACCCCAAATGCTGCTATTAGAGAATAATCAAGTTATGAGACTACCGATGATGAAGAAGAATGATTATATTTCTTATGTTGTTATTAATGTATTGTGTCATTTGAGTATTACATTAATGATTTACATATTATAATAATTATAGAGTATATAAGGATTGTATTGCAGTATAATTTCATTAAGGACTTGAGATTGTGTGGAACCAAGAAAAGTGACTCAATAACAGGTTAAATTTTTTGGAAAATATATGGTTGAAAGAAAGATAAACCATAATTTGGTTCTAATACTAAGGTAGTGATTTTTGAATAATATATGATTGAATTGGATAAATTATATAGGATATTCTTGACTATCTTGAAACTGATTAATTATTTGTTTATTCCATCATTGTTGGAGCTTACAACATTTTTGGATAGAAGGAGTATATCCAGTATTCTATTAGGAATAAAGGAGAATGAATGTAATCAATATGGTTTTATTGTAATTCGGGTGTTATAGTGTTTTAAAAGAATACAAGATGAAGGTGTTTACATGTTATTATGTGGGAAAAAGATCTTCCTTGTGTTTACCTTCCTTATTAATTTTGGACTGTGAGTTTGGACAGAAGTATTTTGGATAAGTCTAAAGGTTGTAATCGATTAAGTCTGACATTGGATACTATTTTTAAGGTTAAATCATTTCTTGAGATTATTTTTGTATTGTTATAAAAAGGACAACCTGGAGGTCAGGCGAAAACCCGTCGCGTCTGGCAAGGCTGCGAGACTTGGACCCGCAACCGAAGGGTAACAAGGGTGGATCACCTACCACTACCATACGTGATGTATAGGTTTGTAAAATGTAGTTTTTTAAAAACTCTGACAAATGAATTATAAATTCATTATTTTTGAAACCCAATATGATTAGGATAAATAAAATATTTTTGAATTCTATTATTTTTTGGAGTGAAAGATGAGTTTGTGGTAGGAATTAGTTAAACGATGAAACTCTACATGTCAAGTATATGTATTTTCTTCTTCTTATTATATGAATAAATTAATTCTTAAACTTTAGGTAAGGGATCTTAAAACCAAAAATGTGTTATCCTAATACCTTGTGTTTTGTTGAACTGACGATATTTTAAATCATTATAAATTGATCGCTTTGAGGCCCTCAATTTTACATTTGTTTGTGATCGATGACCTCATTCACTCCCTATAAATATTTATATTTTTCCTCCAATTATGTAACTCTAATTTCCACCAATGTTCTCCTAACCAAGATCATAATTTAGTGGTGATGTTTTCATTTCCCTTTCCCTCTTATTAAGACTAAATTTTATTAACCTAATTTCTTATGTGGGTTTTCCACAAAGGTATTTTTGTATTTGTAACCTTTTATTTTTGAAGAACAATTTTAAATTTCGAGGATTCAATTTATTGAAGGAGGGGAGAATGTAACACCCCAATATTTCACAGTACATTTTTTCTTCAACGTAGTTCAATAACTTGCTCTACATGCAACATCGAGTTCAAGTGTACCATGACTTACCAAACTAGCCGTTCAAAAGTGATTATGAATAGTTTTAACTGAATTGTGAATTTTATATATTCTATATAATTTTAACATCAATATTATGTGTTTCTTAGAAATAATATAATAATTAATTCATTTTTTCTGATAAAGGAGGAATTTTTCAAAAATAAAATTTTACCGCCTTTTAAAGGCGAACACTTTTAAATCCTGTGTTTGAAACTTTTATATATTCAATTTGACAAAATAAACTTATTCTTTAGAATTGTGAAATAAAAAAATTTTTTTGATAAAATTTTGGCGTTTTTCTCATAACTTTCATATTTAGGTGAATAGTGTAAAATTCTAAATTTTAATTGAAAACAACTTTTTAATCAAAATAATTTATAGTGTTAAATTATAAATTTGAGTGGTTTGGAAGTATAATTAGATTATATTTTTATCATTTAATACAATTTAGGTCATTATAAGTAATTTCACATTTAAATTTGACATAAACACATGTGAATCTTTTGATAGTTTTAACTTTTTAAAAACCCACTTTTTTGTTTTGACAACAGGAATTAATTTTAAATTAATAAATGAAAATTATATATTTTTAATTTGGTAAAATAGACTTCATTTTTGAATTCATAATATCAAAATTATATTAGAGTGAATTTTTGGTATTTTTCAGAAAACTTTCAATTTTTGATAAATATTGAAAAACATTGCATTATTGTTTAAAACCAACTTTTTATTTAATTAATTAGTTATTTTATTTTAATTTATTTTAGGTCAAATTAGATACATAATACCTATATATTTTCAATATAATTTATTGGAGTCTGTTTATAATAAGTTTGGATATATAAAATTTTATTGAACTTTTTACCGTCTTTTACCCACCTTCAAGGAGCATTTGAAAATTTGCATAAAAAATAATTTTACCACTTCTTTGAGTTGAATTTAAAAAATCTGAGAGACTCGGTTAAAATCAGTAAGTAAAATGTGGTTTAATAAGATGAAAATAATTTTTGGTGAATATTAACTTTTAACTTTTATTTACAACAATTAAAAGTAAATAGGGTAATTAAGGGTAAAATGATATTATAATTAGCCTAACACATATAATAATTATATTGTATAAGTGTGATTCGATCAAAAACAACCTTATGAATAAAATATTATACTTTAGGTCCACTTGGATTGGATTAGGACATTTATTATTATTTTATTTAAAGAAGAGTTAAAAGTGTTAAATTTAATGTTTAATAACTAAATCATATTTATTTTGGGGTTACACATAAGATAAATTTTACTATAAATATTCATTGGAAAGATAAAACTATTTCCTACATAATGGTATTTTCTTTATAAATTTTAGACATTAAATAATTAAATTTATTTATGATACAACGATGATGCAGTAATTACCTTTTTAATGAAAGGTTAAAATAATTGATGTTATAAATATCCAAATAATTGAAATTTGAGACTTTTGATTAATTCCACTAAATTTATAGGTTACTATGACATGTTATAGTTTATTAGATAAATATTTTTATAAGTGATAAGGTTGTTATGACATTCACAAAAAAAATACAAAATAGTGTCAAAATTGACATAAATTAATTTTTAAAACAAATACTATATTATCGGTTGATATAATAATCATAAAAATCTAAGGATCAGCCTAAGGGATTATTTAGTATTATATATTTCATTAATGAATCACTTTAGGTTATCTGAGAGGTTTAGAGTAAGTTTGTTAACCATATAGTGTAAGAATACAAGAAGACATGGTAAAAGTTAAACTATTTAACTAAGAGTTAAATCTAAAAGATAAGGTTAAAATGGTAACCTAAACTTGTCTAAAACCTATTGGTTGTGATGATTTAGACCCATAACCACCTAAGGATAGAAATAAATCATTTTGTATCCATTATAAACCTATTATTATTTAATAATAAAATAATAATTCTAGATTTTCTTAAAGTGACCCTCACCCCTCTTTTAAAAGGGAACTTACCCTTCTCTCAAAAATCACACTTCCAAAGCCATTTGGCTCAGCCAAACCCTACCCAAATATCCTCCCAATTTCCGTCAAATCATCCTAGAGTAATTAATTTGACTATAAATACAACATAAGGATCCCTTTTGATCAACTCAAAAGGAAGCACCTGAAGAAGAGGTAATAATTTCACCACCCTCTTTCAAGTTCTTTTATTATTCCACTTCTTCTTTCTTTGTTGTTTCCATACCAAAATAATAAATCCAGTACCTTCTACATACTATGATGTTATTATAAATATGGTACAATCATATTCGTTATTCTATCCATCCTATAAATGACAAAGTCACCATAAGTGCGTACGTACGGCTTACAATCTCCACGTCACAGTGTAGTTGTTATTCTATACATTATTTTTTGGATGGGTACAATAATGATGTATAATTGATGTAAATAATAAATATAACATGTTAATGATTATTTATATATTATATACCATCTATTTTCATACGATTTTAATATCAAAAAAAATGATATTGTCGCTCGTGCATACGTACGACTTACCATCTCCACGACACAATGAGATTTATTTCCACATTCACCATTCAACGATGATTATAAAAATATATATTATTAATAAGTATGTAATATATGACATAATAATTATACTGGAGATATATATATTTATTTACTTACAAATATCTTATTCACTTACTTCCATTCAATATGATATGAAAACAGAAACAACGTTTATGCATACATACGACCTACCATCTCCATAAATAGTGTTTTCCATTTCATATATCTATCTATTATAAATATTTATATTCTAAATATATATAATATATAAATCAAGTTTTATATTCTGTATGTATTTAAATCATTATCTAAATGATACGATCAAGAATAACAAGTTAAAACACGTATGATAAAGAAAGCGATTATTACCTGAAATATTAATTTAATATGGAAATCATTATTAAATGGGCAGTATAAAGTAATAAATGAATCTTTTATGATATAATAAATATGAATATGGATCTAGTATAATTTAATAACATACTATGGTTATTATATAAGTGGATAAACATACCCTTGACCAAAGGAAAGTGCAAGGTAAGGGTTAATTCTATAATCTCTTCATTATGTGAGGTTATTTTTACGTGAGTATCGACTGTGAACTCTTTATCATCCATATTTGTTTTTCTAAAAAATATTTTCAAAAGGAATATTTTAAGGTTTTATGGGAGGGACTCTTTAACTAGATCATCATTTTAAATGGTTTAAATATTTATTCTTCTAAACCATTCTCATTAATGTCCATGCTTTCAAAATGGTTTTTAAGGATTTATTTATATTTACATGAATGTTTTTAAAATGTTAATTCCTTTCAAAAGTTTCAAAGTGATATGGGAAACTTTGATTAAAAAATGTATTTAAATTTCTTCCGTTCTAAATTGTGTGACTTCTAAATGTTTTCATGAAAAATAGGTATTTCTCTCAAAGAGTTTTACAAATTATTTTCAACTATGTCAAAATTATTTTTGAATATTATTCTTGATTGAGGTTGATTTATTATAAATAAAATCTTCAATATTTTATTGAATGCATTATGATATGTTTTACTGTGTATGTGTTATGTTTATACCATTCATGGTTTATGGTTAAATTATTGACATTTCATATGCTAGTTTTAATACAAATGTTTATGTTATGTTTCAACTTTTTCATATGAGGAATGTATTGGAATTAGTAAGTGATGGGTGGAGCCCGCTATAGCTCCTTGATGCATCAGTATGTCTCATGAAACAATTAGATGTGGAATTGGCCAAGGCCTTTCCCAATTTGATATATGGTCTTGACTGAGGTCTAAATCATTTTTAGGCATCTTGGTTGAAGGCTTGAAAACATGTTTTAGAATGTCCAGCATTATAAATTCCCTCATTATGAAAATAATATTGATGGTTCATGTGGTTATTAAACTAGTAGAATACCCATGACTATGTTTTATTATGGAATTATTAACTCAGCTCATATTTCTTCCATAAAGTGTTCATGTTTATTATTTGTAAAGGAATGTGTTTTCAATTATTCACCATGCCTATTGTTTATGTTATGTTCCACTAATTTATTTACCCTTACTGAGCATCTGATCTCAGCACTTTCTTATGTTATATTTTCCCAGGATTTCCAAGAAGTGTACTATGATTGATATGCATGGTTAAGCTAAGGGAATAATGGAATTCTCAAAGGATTATTTATGTTGTTTTGTATGTTATAAAGTGTAATGTAACATTCATATATGTAATCTATTTTCCAATACTGCTAAACTGATCGGTCCTTCAGGACATGATTCCTTGTGATCATGCCAATGTATTAAAATAATGCACAAACTCTGGGATTCTGGGGTTAGGGCATTACATTCAAAAAAGTGCAGGTAAACATACCCTTGATTGATGCTGTGAAACAAATTCCAAGATATGTAAAGTTTCTAAAAGAAATGTGTACACACCGAAGGTGACTTTGTGGAGATGAAAAGGTGAGATTAGGGAGGAACATATCAGCATTTATAGAGCCCTAAAATCCCACCAAGTGCTACTATCCTGGGACATTCTCGATTCTTATGCACCATAGGGGAGTATTCATTTTCCAATTCCATGATTGAAATAGGTGCTTCTATAAATGTGATGCCTTACTCCATTTACTCTAAATTGCAGGTCGAGGAACTGAATCCCACTGGAATTATTGTTCAAACAGCCTAACAGAGTACTGTACACCCTTCTGGTGTGTTAGAGGATGTTCTTTTAAGGGTGAAAATTTTAATTTTCCTTGTATATTTTTATGTGCTAAAAATGGAAGATGATATGATTAATGGACATGCCCCAATTATATTGGGAAGACCTTTCTTGAAAACCCTAAAATCCATAATTAATATCCATAATGGTATATTATCTATGGAATTTAGTGGTGACACAGTCCATTTCAATATCCTTGATTCCATGTTGCACCCCTCATAAGAACATTCCTCTATCTCTGTTAATTCTACTGATGTACTCCCTTCCCTGAAAAAACAAATTTTCTTTTCCCTGATCCCCTTTCTGAGTTTTCTCCATTGAATGAAATTATAGGTAATGAATCATGCATTGATTGTTGTAGTGATCTAGAAATGTGTCATGCATGTTTATTAATTGATAATTTTTTGAACACCAAGGATCCAATGACTATTGATGATACTGCTAAGCTTGTAAAATATCATTCCTCATCTAATGATGATACCATTGAATAGTTAGATGAGATCAATGACCTCTCACTTTCACACACACTCACATAAATAAAAAATACCCTTGAATTGGAACTCAAAAAAACTCTCTAAAGATTTAAAATATTCATATATTTATAATGGAAACAAGTTTCCCGTCATCATTGCTAGTTCACTACCTCCATAGTATGAATTGTGACTACTTGAACTTTTTAGGGAGTACAAACAAGATTTTTGATGGAAACTTACTAAAATTATTGGTATTGGAAAATAAATTTGTACACATCATATTTTATTAAATGATGAGGCTAAACCAGTGAAGTAGGAATAATGTTGACTGAACCCAAACCTCCTAGAATTTTTGAAAAGGAGGTAACAAAATTATTGGTTGCTTAAATCATTTACCCCATCTTTGAAAGCCAATGGGTCAGTCCTATTCAAGTAGTTCCTAAAAAAATTGGCCTTATAGTAATCAAAAATGAAAACAATGAATAGGTTCCAACTCATGTGTAGAATAGTTGTCGAGTCTACATAGACTATCGCTGACTAAACCAACACACTAAGAAGTACCATTTCCCTTTTCCATTTATTGACTAAATGCTATAGAGGATAGCGGGTAACCCCCACTACTGTTTCCTTGATGGGTATTATGGATACATTCAGATCCATATTATCCCTGAGGATAAGGAAAACACAACCTTCACTTTCCCCTTTGGCACATTTTCATATAGAAGGATGACATTTGGTCTGTGCAATGCTCCGGGTTCTTTCCAGCGATGCATGGTTAGTATTTTTTCGAATTACCTGGGGAACTTCATGGAAGTTTTCAAGGATTATTTTACTATCTATGGATCCTCTTTTGATTAATGTTTAAGTAGTGTTGGTTTAGTCATACTTCACTGTATTGAAAAGAATCTTGTATTAAATAATGAGAAATGCCAGTTCATGGTGTAAAAATGTATAGTTTTGGGGCATGTCATTTCTGGGGATGGTATCCAAGTAGATAAATCAAAGGTGGATGTCATTTCGTCCCTACCATTCCCTAAAAATATACGGGATGTGCGGTCTTTCCTAAGAGATGTTTGATTTTACCATCATTTAATTTGTGACTTTAGTAAAATTTCACTCCCCCTCTGCTGATTACTCCAAAAATAAAAAGATTTTTTTGATAAATAATGTGACGAAGCTTTTAAAAAGTTAAAATGGAGCCTCAGTTCACCCCCAACAATCCAACAACCTCAGTGGGATTTGTTGGAACCAGGTTCTTCAAAGCATGATTTGGTGTATGGTTTGTGTTTGTTGTCAATCCTCAGTGGAAGTTCAGGGTGTGTACCAACAAAGTGATCATACCATTCAAGAAGAAAACAGTAGTGAAGGTGGCGCTGTTTCCCAGTGTTTTCCAAATTTTTGGGCCTAAAAATCAGCCAATAAAGTAAAGTGTTTTTGGAAAAGGTACTTGTGCGCCGTGCTCTTGGAGGACAAAAGACTTGCGCGCCATATGTTTTTGAGGATCCGAACATCAAAATTTGGCTAAGTAAATAAGGTCACACAAGTATTGGTTGGGTCGCGCAAGTGAGTTGCGCGACAGAGGATCTGGAGACAGGGCTTGCGCGCCGTCGAGGGACTTGCGCGCCACCACGCAGGGGGTCCAGTTTGCCTATAAATACTGGGCCACCCCTTCTCATTTATCACGGAGCTCAAGAATTTGAGATTGTTCGAGCTCTCGTCGCGCAAGTGGTTGAGTCGCGCATGTGGTAGTTTTGTCGAGCAAGTAGAGCTTGCGCGCCGGTTGTTGGCTGTGCGGCCAAGGCGGTTTGGAAGAGAAAGGAAGTGGACCGCGCAAGTTTGTTGTCGGGGAAGGAAGAGTCGCGTAGGTGTGTTGATGACACTTGCGCGCCAGTTTGGACTTGCGCGCCGTAGTGGGACTTGCGCGACTGTCTTGGAGAAGCGCGCCTGGTTTTGCTGAAGCCCACCGACCTGTTTGGAGCTGCACGAAATCCAGGAGACTACCCGATACATTCGAGGAAAAGTGATATTCTGCTTCTGGAGAGAATCGGAATTCAATAGAGCATCTACATACAACAAAGGATGCATTCTTATGAAAATGATGAAGAGACCTTTACGTCTATAAACTGAGTGGGACTTCACCAACGACAGTGAGCCAGGGGGAGTCAACGGGAGTGACCCAAGGGACACAGTGAGCTATCCCTGAACAATTGTAAAGGCAGTGAGCCTGGGATAGAGTGTCTGTACCCGAACCTTTGTAATCCGAATCTAGTGAAGCATAGTGGATTTTGGTACGACCGACAACATGTCGGCTTATGCTCCTTGGACGTAACCCTTAGCGGTGAACCAAGTAAAAAGGGTTGTGTCTTCTCTGTGCATGTGAATGTTTGCTTTCTGATCATAATCATCATACAGGTTCAACAAGTTTCTACCAACGTGGGAACAAGATCCATCACATTAAAAGAAAAAGTGGTCACCCTGATTCACCCCTCCCCTCTCAGGGTGTTCCGAGGTCCTTCAAGTGGTATCAGAGCGTAAAGGTTGCTGGTGTTGAATCTGACCTTCTTCGTCATGGAAAACGCGGTCAATGTCAGGGGAGTCCCTCACTTCGATGGAAGCAATTTCCAGATCTGGAAGAACAGAATGAGATCTCATCTAAGATCTCTTGGAATGGAAGTTCTTTTTTCTACTGTTCAAGGAATACAAGTCACCGATCCAACAGGCCTTGCTTTGACTGAAATAGACAGGAAACTTATTGATGCAGATGCTAAAGCACAGAATGCACTCACTGCAGCCCTTTCTGATCAGATCTACCTAAAGGTGATGAATTGCACCTCAGCAAAATCCATGTGGGATAAACTTGAGAATATTTATGAAGGTGATAGCAAAGTGAAGGAGGCGAAACTACAAGTGCTGCACAATCGGTTTGATGATCTGAAGATGCATCCAGACGAGAATGCAGACTCTTTCTTCAATCGAATTACTGAAGTGGTTGGATCTATTCGGGGTCTAGGCGAAGAAATCAAAGACATTGATATTGTAAAGAAAATATTGAGAAGACTTCCACCTCTTTATAATGCGAAGGTGTCAGCCCTTGAGGAAAGAGATCTTTCCAAACTTTCTTTAGATGATCTACTGAGCAGTTTGGTAGCATATGAAATGAGAGTCAAACCTGAATATGCTACGACTCGGGTGAGAAAGGAAATGGCATTCAAAGCCATGGATAAACTGAAAATCTCAAAGGATAGTAGCGGTGAAGATGATGAAGAAAAAGAAATTCTTTCTCTCATTGCAAAGAAGTTCCAGAAGGGGAAAGGGAAATTCAAAGGGAAGTTACCTCTCGCGTGTTTCCGTTGTGGAAAAGTTGGGCACATTGCTTCTCAGTGTTTAAAAATGATCAATGATGAAGATAGTGAGGATGAAAACTTCAAGAAGCCTCAGATAAGGTTCTTCAAAAAGGGAGACTTCAGATCTGGTAAGAAAATGCAAAGGAAGAGTTTTGTCTGTGAAGAGGAAGAAGATGATAATGAATTCTATGATGAAGAAGAACCAGAATTCAAAACTGGGAACCATGCTTCTATGATGGCCACTGTTGAAAATCCAGAATATACTGAAGGAGAAAAACAACTGAGAACTTGTGTAGATCCTGAGATGAAACTTAAGGATGCGGTAAGTAAGCTTAAGATTAAATGTAAGAGCTGCAATAAGTGGAAATAAATTGTAGAAGAATCAACTGAATATGTTGATCAACTTGAAGCTTAAATTGAACGACTGGAAGAATTTGTGAAGGTACAGTCTAAAATAATTGAAAGCAATGATGATACAGTTGATCTGAAACTGATAATTGAAGAGCAGGCAAAGGTCATCAATGACCTCACATCCAGACTGGATGAAAAATCCAAGACTGTTGAGGGTCTTGAGGAGGAATTAGTTACTCTAAGAAGTAAACTGGAGACTGAATCAGTTCCAAAAGAATCGAGGAATAAAATACAGTTCGGAAGATTATCAGATGCAGAATTACTTGCAAGAGCCAAGTGTGGTTCATATGGGGTTGGAAAAATCTTGAGTGATCAAAGACCCGCTTGCATGGAAAAGAGTGGAATTGGCTGTGAGGCTGAGTCATCAACTGCTGGAAGTGAAAAGATCCAAAAGAAAGACAAGATGAAAGTTGAACATGATGAAATGTTACCTAGAGTGCTGAAAAATGAACCCTCAATCCAAACTAAAAGGAGACCCGAAAATTATCCTCAAACATTCAAAAATGACAGACAGTCTTACTATTCTCCCAAGGAAGAAGGTATAAGGAGAAATTCAAGTGAGAAGACATTTCCTCTCATGAAGTGTGAGTTCTATGGCTATCTGGGCCATACCATGTCTTATTGTGAAGAGGAAAGAAGCTATATGAATGAAGAAGATATAGATGCTCAAAAAAGGAGAACAATCTCATATCCTAATTCTCATAGAAGAAATAATTTCTATGGATATTATTTTCGTTGTTATAACTTTGGTCATAAGGCCGTTAATTGCAGGCAGAGAAGAGACATAGACACCTCATACCGAAGTTCAAGACAAGTCAAGTCTCGTCAGCAAGATAGTGTTGCTCTTTCAAACAGGTTCTCACCTCTCACAGAAGACTTTGACTATGAAGAACCTGGGTATGCAGAAGAGATAGTTGAAAGGCCATCAGTTCTATATACTCAATCTAATGTCTCATGGAAGGAAAGGAAGAAGATTGAGAAATCGAACCTTGCAGAGGTAGCCCTCAAAGCTACAAAGAACAACAGTACCTGGATTCTGGATAACAGTTGTTCATCTCATATGACAGGTAATTCCGGCCTACTAACGAATATCATAAAGAATGTTGATGGTACAGTAATATTTGGTAATGATGGGGCTCTGAAAATCAAAGGGAGTGGAAGTACCCAATTAGCTAATGGAGAACTAAAGAAGACTGAAGTCCTTTACGTAGATGGCCTACGTCATAATCTCCTCAGCGTGAGTCAACTCTGTGACTCAGGACTTATAGTTACTTTTAATCAGAAAGGCTGCACTATCAAGGGAAAAACCGGCAATTCACTTATGAAAGGATGTAGAACAGAAGGCAACTTGTATCAGGTTGATAGTGAAGAAAATGTATGTTACATGACTGTTGAAGAAGAAAACAATTTGTGGAATTGGATATTGGGACACATCAATCAACAAGACACGGAGAAAATATCAAAATTGATAATTGTCATGGACATTCCCAACCTGAAGCATGAGCGTGAAAAATCTTGTGATGCTTGTATTCGTGGGAAGCTGGTCTGCAGTTCATATCGGCCAAAGAAGAAAAGAGCGTCTCACCTTCTTGATCTGATTCATACAGATGTTTGTGGTCCAATAAATGTTTCCGGAACTCATGGAGAAAGTTACTTTGTCCTTTTCATAGATGATTATAGTAGAATGGCATGTGTGATGGTCATTCAAAGGAAACGACGAGTCCTTGACTGCATGAAAACATATCGGCGAATCGCCGAGAATGATACTGGACGAACAATCAAAGTGTTACGATCTGACAATGGAGGAGAATACACGTCCATTGAATTTGAGAACTATCTGTAGAAACATGGGATACAACATGAGGTAGCTGTTGTGAGAACTCCACAACAAAATGGAGTTGTTGAATGTAGGAATCGACAGGTGAACAACATGGCACGAACTATGCTGATTGAGAGTCGTATTCCACGACATTACTGGAAAGAGGCTGTTCAAGCTGCAGTATACATTCAGAATCGAACAGGACTTTATATGGGTGAGACGAAGACACCATATGAGTTGTGGCATGGACGGAAGCCTTCTCTAAAATACTTTCGTGTGTTTGGAAGTAAATGCTTCATCAGGAACAAAGAAGGAAATCAAGGGAAATATGGAGACAATGCGGATGAAGGAATTTTCCTCGGTTACTCAATGAACAGCAAAGCCTACAAATGTTTCAACAAGCGTTTAGGAAGGATTGTGGAAAGCAGTGATGTTAAAATAATTGAAGAGAAAACCACAAATGCTTCAAGGACGTAATATGCTGATATGATAGAAAGTCAGGAAGAATGTGAACGTGAATAAAATACAAATGTAGAAATAGAGGAAGCTATTCAAAACACTCAGCAGTCACATCATGATGTTGACTCTGAAGAGGAATATGAAGCAGAAACTATGGCTGAAGAGAATACTACTGATCCTCGCAGGAGAAATCGAAGAGCTGAGATTGATCCATCCAACATAATTGGGGACAGGAGTGCACCCACTCAAACAAGAAGGATGAGGAATACCACGCAATCTGAATTTCTATCAGTTGTAGAGCCATCCTCATTCGAAGAAGCTGCAAAAGATAAATCTTGGGTGAAAGCCATGAATGATGAATTAGATCAGATTGACAAGAATCAGACATGGGATCTTTTCCAAAGACCCGAAGGTCACAATGTGATTGGTACCAAATGGATCTTCAAAAATATGTTTGATGAGCATGGAAGTGTTATCAGAAACAAGGCAGGACAGGTATGTAAAGGATACTCCCAGATTGAAGGTATTTATGTTGAAGAAACCTTTTCTCCAGTTGCTAGACTGGAGTCAATCAGGCTTTTCCTTGCCATGTCACTCCAAAGAGGATATAAAGTATATCAAATGGATGTTAATACATCATTATTGAATGGTGTACTCGAAGAAGAAGTCTACATTGAACAACCGATGGGCTTTGTCTTGGGTACCAATGAAACAAAGGTCTGCAAACTAAAGAAAGATCTATATGGTTTGAAGCAGGCACCACAGGAGTGGTACTCACGGCTAGATTCATATCTCAAGAAGTTGGAATTCAAAATAGGAGGAGTTGATCACAATCTCTATGTGAATAATTCTCCAAACAATCAATTCATGGTTCTTGTCTACATTGATGATATCATATTTGGTGGCAGCAGGAAGAAATCAGTGGATGAATTTGCCAACCACATGAAATAATAATTTGAAATGTCTATGATTGGGGAGCTCACATATTTCTTGGGGCTACAAGTGATTCAAAAGAAGGAATACACATTCATTTCTCAGGAAAAATATGCAAGAGAGCTGCTGAAGAAGTTCAATATGCAAGACTCCAAACCAATGTCAACTCCGATTGCAGTTGGAACTAAACTTGGAAAGAATGAGTATGGGAACTCTGTTGATCCCACCATGTACAAGAGGATCATTGGAAGCCTACTGTACCTGACAACGACAAGGCCAGATATTGTCTTTGCAACATGCCTTGCGGCCCGCTTTCAGAGTAATTCAAAGGAGGAACATATGGCAGCAGTAAAAAGAATCATGAGGTACATTCAAGGTACACATAACTTCGGGTTATTTTTTGCTGCAGGCAGGGACAGTGAATTATCAGCATTTTCTGATGCTGACTGGGCTGGTGATGTTGTAGACAGAAAGTCCACTAGTGGTGGAGCTTTCTATATTGGGCAGAAATGTGTTGTCTGGTTGAGCAAGAAACAAGAAAGTACTTCTCTTAGTACTGCTGAAGCTGAATATATCTCTGCCACAAAAGCATGCACTCAACTTCTTTGGATGAAGCAGCAGCTAACAGATATTGGTGATAAGGTGCAGCAACCAATGGTGATTTATTGTGATAACAAAAGTGCAATTGATCTTACGAAGAATCCGGTTCAGCATTCTCGTACAAAACATATTAAAATACGGTATAACTTTCTCAAAGAAAAGGTTGAACAAGGCGTGATTAAAATGGATCATGTTGGAACTAATGAGAAAGTGGCTGATATCCTAACCAAGCCATTGTTCGTGGCTGTGTTCGAGAAGCATCGGTTGAACCTCGGTGTTCGACCACCTCCTACTGCATAAGGAGGCTCCGGAAATCCCCTCTCCCTGTTTGTTTTAACTGGTTTTAACTGATTATGGCTGTGATGCAGGTTTATGGGGGAGATACTATCCAGGGGGAGTATGGTTTGAGCTGAACGTTGAACAAACTTTTCGGTCTTTGGTTTTATTGTCAATGGGGGAGAAAGGAATAAATTCACGGCAAGAAATTCACGGCAAGAAATTCTTCTGTGATGAGACGTGTAAGATTGTGATGAGAAGTTTAATAAGGATAACATCGGGCATCATGGAGAATTTCAAAACACTAAGACCCAATTCAAGATTCCTCTCTTGTTTTCTACACCGAGCATTGCTCACGTAGACTTAGAGTGTTGGCTGAGTTGATTCTTGCGTTTTGGATTTGCTCATGGTTGGAGATCTATTGAATTTATTCTGATTGCCAACAAACTCAAAGGGGGAGATTGTTGGAACCAGGTTCTTCAAAGCATGATTTGGTGTATGGTTTGTGTTTGTTGTCAATCCTCAGTGGAAGTTCAGGCTGTGTACCAACAAAGTGATCATACCGTTCAAGCAGAAAACAGTAGTGAAGGTGGCGCTGTTTCCCAGTGTTTGCCAAATTTTTGGGCCTAAAAAACGGCCAATAAAGTAAAGTGTTTTTGGAAAAGGTACTTGCGCGCCGTGCTCTTGGAGGACAAAAGACTTGCGCGCCATATGTTTTTGAGGATCCGAACATCAAAATTTGGCTAAGTAAAGAAGGTCGCGCAAGTATTGGTTGGGTCGCGCAAGTGAGTTGCGCGATAGAGGATCTGAAGACAGGGCTTGCGCGCCGTCGAGGGACTTGCGCGCCACCGCGCAGGGGGTCCAGTTTGCCTATAAATACTGGACCACCCCTTCTCATTTCTCATGGAGCTCAAGACTTCGAGATTGTTCGAGCTCTCGTCGCGCAGGTGGTTGAGTCGCATAGGTGGTAGTTTTGTCGCGCAAGTAGAGCTTGCGCGCCGGTTGTTGGCTGTGCGGCCAAGGCGGTTTGGAAGATAAAGGAAGTGGACCGCGCAAGTTTGTTGTCGGGGAAGGAAGAGTCGCGCAGGTGCGTTGATGACACTTGCGCGCCAGTTTGGACTTGCGCGCCATAGTGGGACTTGCGCGACTGTCTTGGAGAAGCGCGCCTGGTTTTGCTGAAGCCCACCGGCCTGTTTGGAGCTGCACGAAATCCAGGAGACTACCCGATACATTCGAGGAAAAGTGATATTCTGCTTCTGGAGAAAATCAGACTTCAATAGAGCATCTACATACAACAAAGGATGCATTCTTATGAAAATTATGAAGAGACCTTTACGTCTATAAACTGAGTGGGACTTCACCAACGACAGTGAGCCAGGGGGAGTCAACGGGAGTGACCCGAGGGACGTAGTGAGCTATCCCTGAACAATTGTAAAGGCAGTGAGCCTGGGACAGAGTGTCTGTACCCAAACCTTTGTAATCCGAATCTAGTGAAGCATAGTGGATTTTGGTACGACCGAAAACATGTCGGCGTATGCTCCTTGGACGTAACCCTTAGTGTTGAACCAAGTAAAAAGGGTTGTGTCTTCTCTGTGCATGTGAATGTTTGCTTTCTGATCATAATCATCATACAGGTTCAACAAGTTTCTACCAATGTGGGAACAAGATCCATCACATTAAAAGAAAAAGTGGTCACCCTGATTCACCCCTCCCCTCTCAGGGTGTTCCGGGGTCCTTCAGGATTTACCATTTGAGATCATGTGTGACACCTCAAACTATCTAGTTGGGGCAGTTTTGTCAAGAAGAGTCGATCGAACTCTACTCGTCATTTTTTATGCCTCACCTACTTTGGACCGTGCCAAAGAAAACTACACCACAACTAAAAAAGAATTCCTTTACATTGTGTTTGACTTGGACAACTTCGAGTCATACTTTTTGGGGTCCAAAGTCATTGTGTTATCAGACCATACAACCCTCCAGTATCTCCCTAAGAAACTGAAATCCAAACCACGTCTCATTCGTTGGATGCTCCTCCTTCAGGAATTCAAATTTGAAATTATATATAAAAAAGGAGTATAGAATGTGGTGGATGACCATAGAAGTAGGATTCCCCAATCCTCAGACATTGACTCATCCCCTTGTATTCCTATAAATGATATATTTCCCGAAGAGAAATTGTATTGAGTGAAAGATGCTATTCCTTAGTATGCTGAAATTCTAAATTATTTGGTAGCATCTGGAATTCCTAATGATTTCAATAAAAACCAAGACAGTCGTCTAAAACAAGTGTCTCATTGGTACATTTGGGATGACCTCTACCTCTAGCACACATGTAGTGATCAAGTCCTTAGGCACTGTGTCATCGATATAAAGTTTCAGTCTGTCCTTATATTCTGCAATATTCTTGCTTGTGGGGGACACTTTTGTCCCCAATGGACTGCTGAAAAAATACTAGATTCTGGTCTTTTTTGGCCAATAATTTTTTGGGATTCTTATGATTTTTGTAAATCCTATCCACATTTTCAAATAATGGGTAATGTCTCTAAAATAAATGTAATTTCACAATAACCATTTCTCTTTCATGACATTTTTGATGTTTGGGGTATTGAATTTATGGGGAGATTTACCAATTCCTTTGGAAACTTGTACATTCTTATGGCAGTTGATTATGTGTCAAAATGGGTAGTGGAACGAGATACAAGGAGTGATGATTCTAAGGTAGTTGTAGAGTTTTTGAGAACCCAAATATTCTATAGGTTTGGATTAACCTAGGTTCACCATCAGTGACTAGGGTTCTCATTTCTGCAATAGAACAGTGAAATCACTTTTGCGTCGGTATGGGGTCGGTCATCGAGGGTCTACTACATATCACCCATAGACCAATGGTCACACTGAGGTGTCAAATAAAGAGGTAAAACAGATTCTTGAAAAAATGGTTCAATCCATCATAAAATATTGGAGTATTAGAATCAATGATTCATTGTGGGATAACTGTACTACCTTTAAAGATCCAATTGGAATGTCACCTTATAGGCTTGTTTTTGGAAAATGTCGTCACATCCCTGTTGAGATTGAGCACCGGGCCTACTGGGCCATTAAACAATGCAATTATAAACTTCCCGATGTAGGTTCACAACGAAATTTGTAGATTTAGGATTTGGAGTAAATTAGGAGAGATGCATATGAAAACTCCAGGATTTATAAGGAGCGTACCAAGGCTACCCATGATCGTCTTATACTTCATCATTAGTTCCACATTAGGTAGAAGGTCCTCTTATATAATGTATGGCTGAAGTTACATATAGGTAAGATTTGTTCCTGCTAGTTTGGCCCATACACTATTATTAATTTATCACCATTTGGTGTTATTCATGTTCAAAATGATGAAACCAAGAAAACCTTTACTGTCAATGGGAAATGGATGAAGCACTTCCATGAAGCCCTTTCGGAGTTCTCGATGGAGGAACTCTATGTTCAAGAAGAAACATACTAGTGAAACACATCACGTTTTATCCTTCCTTCACACATTCTCAATTATTACAGTGAGAACACTGTACATTCTAGGCATGGGGGAGATACATTCCTGGGTTCATTAGGATTTTCATAGTCTTTATTCTTTCTTTTCTTTTTCACCTTCTTTATGGTATTTTAACTTTTCCCTATCTTTCTAGGTTCAATAGTATTTTCATTTTATTTCTTCTTTCTTCTTTTTTTCCTTATTTATGGTATTTTTACTTCCCCCCCTTTATAGACAACAAATCATGGAACTTACTGAAAATTCATGTTAAATTTTTTTATTTTATATTGATTTAAAATTTGATGAAAAACTTATCTCTGTTATGGATTGAATGATTGTATGAATTTAACATCAAGGTGTGATTTTTAGTGAATTGGTTTTCTATCAATGATATAAATGATTGTATCACTGTGAAACTTTTGAGATGATTGATGCCCCTTATGTGAGTAGTTTTTGGAAAAAATGTGTCCCTAATATCTCCACACATTTTTTCACCAAACCACAAAGTGTTAATATTTCTTACTTAATAGAAGGTAAACATATGTTAGGTTAATATTTTCAGATTTAAATGATATTTCAATACATTCCTTCCTTATCCAATCTGTTTCATTACTGTACTGGACTGACCTTTGCCTGTGTACCTATTTTCCGACTGTTGTACGCACTAAAAAAATTGGATTGTGTCCTGGGAAGGTCAAAAACCACTCCTCCTCAACCTTTGATCTTATTATAACTATTACAATTAGTGTCGTGAGAAGATCAAACAATGGCTGAGAGATGAGTGTGAGATTTTTTTCCAAATTAAACTTCTAAAAAAACAATAAAATAAAATAAATAAATGAGGGGAGTGATGAAATGTGAAACATATGGGGATATCTAGGTCAAGAGATTATGTTTTGACTTCTAGGAATTATTTTGTGAGTGGGTTTTGAAATATGATTGCAAAGGATGTAGGGCAGGTTTGGTGAAAAAAATAATTTAAAGATGAATAATGTTAAAATAACCTATATTTATTGGTTAGAAAGTGGAAAGATCAGTAAGCAATAGTGCTCTCACACACACATTGAGAGTTTATGAAATTGATTACTTTTTAATTCCTTGCTCAATTTGGTGTCATGAATCACATTGAATTTCACGATGATATTATTTAGAAGACATATTTTTCCATTTTCACTAGGGAGAACACCTTGGTGTGGTTCGTGCATTAATCACATTACTTTAATGAATTAAAATTTACTCAAATGTTAAATATTCATGATTTTAGGAATACCTACATGAATCAGTTTTTTTGAATATGTGACTTTTCCCAGAAGTTCAAATGTTTAGGTGTGGGGGTGTGATCACATAACGATTCACTATTCAATTCCACCCTTACACCGTTGTTTTAAACTAATTTTGTAATGAATATTCCAAATATAATAATAAATTTTACTTCATGTTTTATTCAATGAATTAATCTTTATCACTATTAAAAAGGGAAATTATACTTTTTCTTATATTTTCATTGAATGTGGGGATGATTTGGAGGACCTAGAGATGATACAGAATGAAAATGGTCCAATACTGCATGAGTTCCATTAACACCTATCCACTGTTGGGTATAGTATGAAAACTCAGTGCATCCAAACGGGATATGATTTTGCGGGATGGTCTAAAAAGAAACTTTCTACAACTCTTATGAATACAACCTATCCCCATTCATCCATTAAGATGCCCAACCGATGTTATTTGTCCTGGCCACCGAATCTGCACGGAGTCTAAAATTGTGTGTTGCGTTCTGTCTATATCTCGAGATTGAGGTGTCAAAATGAAGCCAAAATTTCAGTGTAGATATCCAATACATGGGATATCAACATTATAGTTTTTTAAAAAGCTATTAAAGGCTTTCTAAAGGCTGAAAACAATAGGATAAGTGGTTCTACCCAATTTGTGTGCCCAAAACCACTTCCCATTTTTGCTATAAAAGAGAACCATGGGTACCTCATTTGGGGTGTTCGAACCAGAAGTGAAGCTCTTCAATTTCAGAGTCCAAGAAGAGTCTCATCCTCATAATATAAGTTCTAGAGTCCTCTATCAACATAGAGGGATCAAATATAAAGGCGAAGTTCCACCCGAGCCTCGTCCTCCTCTTGATGGTGAGCTAAACGACGGATGATCATTTTGAGGGATCTATGCACACTTGGGAGGGAGTTCCAAAACTATTTATTCTACTAGTTTTTTATAATTTGTGTGTTAAATATTTCAAATATTTCTTATATTTACATTCTTCTCCACTGAATTCATTTCTTTTGATATAATTAGTTACACTTTTTATTTTAACATCGATTGGGTTGAAATTTCAAGTGGGAATCTTGGGATGTTCCGATTGGACAACACAAGAATCCTTGCTCTCCCTCACATATATGAGATTTTAGTATGCTTTGGAATCCCTTGTTATATAATTTAGAACAAAACCTTGACAACATAATCATTGTGTCAATGGTTGCTTCTTTGTGCATCGTTTTAAGGGGATATAGGGTAGTCAAGATCTTAACAACCTTCAACCAAAGAATCAAACAAAAACATGTGAACTTTTCAGAGAAATAAACTATCCAAGATGTGTAGTGAACTTGGAATTATATCCTTATCTCATAATTCTAAAACACCACTTTTATTTATCAACTATTAAACTCTTTAATTAAGTCATTTTATTTTTAAATCTGTTTTCAAAACCACCCCCTATTTAAGTTAATTTTATTAAAAATACACACTCAAAACCTATTAATGCTTGTTGAGAGATGACCTAGGGTCATCCCTTGACTATAAATCAGTCTTAAAATCATAATCAATTTGTAATTTTATGACAACGACGTCAAGCTACCCAAAACACTCTTGTATTATCAAACGACAACTCATAATTCTACCTAGGTGACCCCATATTACCTGGTGCAAGGATTAGAGGTAGTCATGCCCATCAAGATTTAGTTACTATCACTCCACACATCTTTCAATGATCAGAAGGAGTCAAACAAGATAGCAGAAGTACATCTAGCTGAGTTAGAAGCCCTCAATGAGAATCACCTTTGAGCACTGCCCAATTTGGAGAGGTATTAGAACAAGATATCTAGGGATTTCAACAATAATGTTCATCTTTAATCCTTCCATAAGGGTGACATGGTATTGTCCCTAGGAATTTTGATGATAACCATTATGAAACCTTCCATGTTGGAGCCCAAGTGGGAGGGACCCTATATAATTCACAAGGTTTAACCCAATGGTTCATAGTCTTTGATCACCATGGATGGAGAGCATATCACTCCTGCAACCAATGCTAAATTCATCAATTGATACTTCACATGAAGATATATCTCATCCTGTAGAATGTTAAACTGCTTTTTCTGGGCTATAGGATGTAAAACTACAACACATCATCTTCCTTCATGACAATAAACTTCCATGATTTCTAGAAAGGCGTTAAATAGCAAGACCCATTTTATGTTAGCACATCCAATAGGTTGTTAAACTATGACATTCATCCTTAACACATGATTTTAAATAAAACATAATTCTAGAAATATTTATGGCTAGATTCCTTCCATCTAAGGATAAGTGGGAAGTCCCACACATTTGTCTTCGGGTTCAACCCCATGTTTCTCCATTTACAGCCTAAAGGTCTGAGGTTTCCTCTATAGAGCATGGTGCTGTATGAGACCAATTTGGTCCTCATTCACATTAGGTTTTAAATATCCACACCTTGCACCTCAATTAAGAATAATTATTCTTCTACCTTTCATCCGTACCGCATAACGCTAAACTGCATGGCAATCCAGAACTATGTATGGCTTGATTCCTTCCCACGCAGGATACGTAGGAATGCTCAAACTTTTTTCCCCAGGTCTAGTCCCAGGTACTATAAATCCTATCAACTTTCTAGCCTATCAAATTGAGTGTCTTCAGATCATGTGGTGTGGTGAGGAATTTTATTGTCCTCATTCAGATGGGGCTTACAACTACCACATTACGTATCCCCATAAGGGATATCCCCCTTTACCCATCGTTCTTACCACATGAATTTAAACTCCATGGAATTTCAGAACAACATAAGGCTTGATTCTTGCCCTGGTAGGATATATAGGAACACTTGGACATTTTTTCCTTTGGGTCCATCCATAGGTTCCTATACCTTTCCTGACCTTCTTGGACTTAACTTATGGTCCAATTTCTATGACCTTAAACTAGGATCGCGCCCATCCTATATGACGTTAAACTGCTCTATCCTTCTTGTAATCCATTAAAGTACATAGAATTTATGTTCCTTCCAACATGACCTGAAAAGGAATGTGACCCTTTTTTTCAGGGGATTGTGAATGGTTATGAGGATACCTTTTTTGTCCTCATTCACGTTAGGTTATTCTACCACTTCATACAGATCCCCTTTGGGATGACATCCTTACCACATGATGTTAAACTATAAAATATTCCAAAACTATGTATGGCTTGATTCCTAACATCGTAGGATACATTGGAATTCCTAGAAAGCTTTTCCCAAGGTACCCTAAAAATTTTCATCCTTTCAGCCCCATGGCATGAGTGCACCAGGATCACATGGTGTGGTGTGAGGCCTCCTTAGTCCCTCATTCATGTTGGGTTTACAATACCTGTAACATGCACTCCTTCTTCAGGTACCTCACCCAATTTTTTTTCATGGATGCAAGACATACAATTTCCCAACATCATCACCACAAAGGAGGTTAAATTTCACCTTCATCCTTAATAAATGACTTTAAGATGCAAGAAACCTTTAGACCTATGTGTGTTTTAATTTGTACTTTCATAGGATACGTAGTTAATCCCATACATTTTTTCATGTGTTCAGCCACAAAACCACAATTTTCATTCATCTTTTCAGCTTTATTTCCTAGACATCTCATGAGATCCCATCGTGTGGTATGAGACCTCCTTAGTCCACATTCATGTCGGGTTTTCAATAGTTGCACCATGTACCTCCCTAGAGATCATCCCTCACCTTCATCCTTACCGAATGATGTTAAAATATAGAGAAATTCAAAACTACATGTGACTTGATTCCCATCATTATGAGATATGTAAGAACACCCAAACATTATTCCTTCGGGTATGGCCCTAAGTTCTCCAACTTCTATTTTGTCCCTTTGGCCCAAATTCTCTTCTAAGATTTTTAATGGTGTGGTGTGAGACCTAATTGGTCCTTATTCACATCAGGTTACTTTTCCATGACATACACTTTTTCCACTTTGGGATACCTCTCCCCCATTCATCCTTACCACATGACGTTAAACTACACAGTTTTTCCAAACTACATGTGGCTTGATTCCTATCCTTATGGTATATGTATGAACTCCAACACATTATGTATTTGGGTCCAACCCTGGGATCATCAACCCAAATTTCCACTTCTAATACTTATATTTTCAAGTCATTTGTCATTGATTTAGTCCCTCGGCCTCTGTTAGGCCTCATCTATGTGTTTATATGCACTGTAGTATAGGGATTAGAATGTTGGATTCTGCATGGAAATTATTTCATTCCAGTTCCATGATTCATGTGTCCCTCTTATTGGGTCCCCATTATCTTTCATATCTTAAAGGACCCACAAATGGTATGGATTCTCATCCTTTAGGATCACCTACCATGTTGGGCCAACATCCTCGAGGATCCTGAACTACATTTTGAGATAGGTTCTGCATTCTGAATACGGTCAGTAGCCGAACCATAGGTATTTGTTCTAATACTAGGCCACATGATATGTATACTATGTCTCAAGAATTTTTAGAATATATCTGTCACCATTATTCCACCCTCATTATATTCCAAATACCAAATCCCATTATTCACACCCCTCTTCACGTCCTCATGTCTAGAATAAATTTTGACAGTCTCTATTTTATCCCTCCATGTACCTTTAAATGTTGAGTGGGTGGATCAGTGTCATGGGGTCATTATTGAATTTTCACCTTTATTCCCCCTATCATGTTCTTACAAGTTCCATGATATCTTCACTACCCATTTTTTCCGCAAGGAGTATGGATCACATCGGCTTAAGGGTTTTGGTAATAGTTATACCCACATTGGAGAATTGTTCCACCTTGCATTGCAAACCCTGTGACCATAGACTAGGAGTTCACATCTTTGGGTTCAAGCTATATATTTCTAAACCATGTGTGTGTTTACTCAAGAATATTTTGTGCATGATACCTCCTTCATCCTCATTTACATTAGGCTGCTTTATGGAACAACACTACACATCAACTCTTTGAAAGACTCACTTATATCTGATCTCTATGACTATAAACTGGGATCTCTAGTGTCTTTATCATATGACTTTAAACTTATTCTTTTTAATCTATGTTATAAAATGATAGAGTACCCGAAACTGTGATGTGTTCATCCAAAAAGACGTTTCCCTTTTGGCATTATCCACCTACTATGCCATCTCAAGAACTACAAGTGGCTAGATTCTCATCCTTATGGGATATGTAGTGAGTCTTGGGAATTAACCTCCTACACATCCACATGTTCATTAATCCCACTTCCCCTCTAGCCCCAATTATGGTCCAAACTATATAAAATTAAACTAAAATCTTCTAGTCTCTGTAACATGACATTAAACTATTTTCTAGTGTACATGGAGTTTGAAATTAAATTTTGTACAACAATCCTAGTGACATGATGTTATACTACAATATGAGTCTTTATCACATGATGTTAAAGTGTACCATGGATCATCCTCACCATATGACATTAAACTATGTGCTCATAATCCAAACTTTCATGAATTAAAATATAAAGTAATTCCAGGTCCTCACTAGAGAGGTCCTGTCTGAAAGTAGGTTTGATCTTGATTTAGATTGATGCGCTCACCCATTGTGCTTTCATCACAGTGGTGTTATTTCAATAGTGTTGGAATCCTTTTGAACAATCCATCACTCCAACGTCATTCTTGGCATTCCCTTTATTTGGATCTATCTACTATCATGTCTGATGGAACCCCCTAATAGTATGGATTCCAAACCTCATGTCTTGCCTATCACATTGGGATAATGTTTGAGAAGACATCGAGTGAAATTTTGAGTTAGGACCAATGTTTTCTAATTTGGTCAGTGATTGGACCACATTTTTTTGTTACCATTTCAGGATAACATGATATGGATATTATTCATTGAACTTGGTTAGTAGTTATCCTCCATCATCATGGAACAATCATTATATTCTAAATTTTGGGCATCGTGATTCACACTTCTCATTCCACTTTGTTTGGATTGATTCCAACACATTTAACATTTATCTATATGTGTATTAGTGTACATTTGGAAGAGAAATTTGGATAATCCGAGAAACATATTCTCCATTCACATCCCCTATATCACTCTGAAAACTCAGGGTGATTAGTCAGACCTTGAGAATTCGATGGTTAGATGGTTCTTTCATTTCCAAAGTAAGAAATTATTTGGTCGTCCCTTATTTCTCACACTGGGGATGACCCACATGATCTTAGGGATTTATTGTTTGTTATTTTCTACATACGATCATGGTGAAAAAATCAAATCAAGAAACAATTTTATCCATACACACAACTTAAGTGAGAATGAAATCATAAAAACTTGTTTGTGAATTCGACGAAGAAAAGTCCATAGGGATTGGCCCCTTCGATGGAGCATCTCACCCCCGCCACCATTTGGCTGGTGGAATCAAGGATTTTCTATCATCTTTAGAGATCTATTGATTCTTTATTTACAATAGGGAATGGTTCATAATCCCTAATCCATACTTAATCCTACTCATCCCAGATATTAGCCACCTCATGGGATGTGCACCTCAGCTACTCTCCGGCTTCCACCAACTGAACCCGTAGTCATCATATGAGTTATTATTCGGTGTTTGTTAAGGAAGGGAACTCTTTCATCCACGTTTCTAATCATTGGATCTCTTTTCTAGCCTCCTGAAGCTCCTGAATGTTGACATACTTCCTCCTCTTCCAGGAAACACTAAGGATACATTCACTCTCTCGAACATTCTCAACAAGGTAATCTTGGATAATAAAGTGTATACTTCATGCATCCATCCCTCTGGAACATAGGACTCACAACTGAGAATTATTTTTCCCCATATGACTTATCCAATCTTCTTGTGGAGTGTTGTCAATAACATTCTTGATCAGATTCCATGACTAGAGACAAACATCCCAACTATTTTCCACCTCAGAATCATATTCTTCTAGCTCCTCTAGGATAGCAGGTTCATATTCGATGAATTAATCTTCGACTTCGGCAGTAGGATCCTAATATAGAATTTCATTAGATGTGATGGGTTCTTTATCATGTGGTTTATCATAATAATTGGATTCCACCATGATAGATTCAGGTTCCTCCCTTCCAGTAGTTCTTCCTATAGTTGTGATTGTTGTAGTCTGGTCAGTTCGGGCATCTGATTTTGTGTTGATCGGTGTTACCCTCAGGAAAGGAGCTCCAAGAACCCCAACCATCCTCATTAGCATTGCAATGACTGGTTGAAGAAATATTCAGAGAGATATAATGTTAGTTGGCTTGATAGGGATGATGAAAATTATAAGTCTATAAGGAAGAAGACATACAAAGATCAAATATTTGATTGTGTCAAATTTCATACCATCTAAAATCTAGGATGTGGAACCCTCTATATGGTTGGGAACTCCAAAGATTCCAAAATGGCCTCTATGGTTGCCACAACCCCATTGGATCATATTCTCACCTTTTCTCCCAATGTAGGGCCCAAATATTTCCCTCAGTTACATCCATGCAGTGCAGCCTCTTCCCAAGAGCTTGGGTAGGTATTCTACAGAACCCTCTGCATGACCTTCCTTCATTTGGGCTCTTCCCAGTTGGAACCATTGGATTTTCTTCCACCATTCCTCTTCTAATCCCACCCAGAGCAAGCCTTGGAGTCACTGGGTATTCCATTGTCGTAACTCTGCCACCATGATGTGCACTAGCTCTACCGCTGTGACATGTTCTTTACATTGTATGACCCCAACCTCAGGGATGAGGTGGAACCCAATCATCAATATAGATATTCCATTGATTACACATCTCCCTTGGGTAGGATATCTCCTATCGTTTTGTGTACTCTTAAACTAGCTCATAAGCAGCAGCAGGCGGAGGAAACTCATTCTGAATCTTCCCATCTTCCAGTGTGAACATGAGCCGCATCTTTGTCATTAAACATGGATGATCCTCATAGAATACCCCTAGGTATAATTTATAGGTTAATCTCTTCAGGCTTTGAAACTACCTTTTCATGCAATTCAGGGCATATGGACTGTATATAGGCTCTCGATCTACATGCACCACCACAACTCTACATCAGAAGGCCAGAAGGTATGACCGATGTTCCTTAGTTACCAGACTATAAGAGGTGAATAATCCCATTGGTTGTAGGGATGGATGGAAATTGAATTTGTCCTCCTTCCATAATTTTTTTAGTGTCTCTTGAAAATAAATATTAATAGGGAAACATCCCACTACATCATAATAGCTGGTTGAATGTATGATCTCCGGGGGGAAATGGGGTTCGGATATTCGTAAACCTTCATGTTCATTTCTATCTATCCATTCAGAAAGTGATATGTCCCACATATATGTTGTTCATTTCCCCCTCAAATATGTGCCACAACACCTTGTATAGATTCTACAATACTAAGATCCCATGGTTGATGTGTTTCCCCATCGCCTGCATAGAAACCATGATAAATGTGCTCGATTTTCACCCCATGTGTGCATCCCTAATAGACAACATCCATTTGGAAATGAGTGTATAAATGAACCCATCCAACATAACAACCAGTTCCTACTTAGTGTTAATGATATACCCCAATAGACTACATTGGTTGTCCTCTAGAATTCATCAGTAGGAACTTTCCTTACTTTGATGATCCCTACATGGATAGTTAGGGGCCTTGTTTCCAGCTTCATAGGTGCCTCATCACCCTCAACAGGATTCTTTGGTGGGAATTTTAGGAAACATCCAAACCACTATTTGAAGTGGACTTCTCTCACTGACTTCTTATCATTGCCTGAAACTAGGTCCAACAGTGTCTTCTCTAGCTAGGGAATCTTCTCTAAAAACACCCATGTATTCTCTTGATGGATGAATTCATCATACATCACCCCCATGATGGGAATCCCTAAAATTTGTTGGAGTTACTAGAGGCTGATGCAGACCTCCATTTGGTGAAAATGGAAAGTGTTATTCCTCAAAGACCACCTACTCAGTAGCTTTGGAATCATGTTCTTTGGTCGGTAGATATTGAATTGAGAATCCCATGAACCCTTATATAGGTATACTACCCTTAGATCTCCCCCAAATAATTCACATGATGCACAAACTCAATATGCCCAGGACCATTAGTCCGTGAAGTTTTCACCCTAGCGTGGGTCGCAACTGTCGGTCCACCCTTTCTCTGGGTTCTTTAAACTCTCCTTAAGAATGGTGTGGTATTATAGTGTATATTCCCCTAGTTGTAGCACCTTGAAATCAACATTATTAACATGGTTTTATAGAAATTCAGTGAAAACGGGCCTATGGTCCTTCCAGGTATGGCCATTCGCGGCCCTAAACAACTTATATTGGCACAACATGCCCCTAAATGAGTGATCTGGTTCGTCCCTATTCACTTTAGGGAAAAAAACATTTTCCCTCATACTGAAGCCGTATCATGGAAATATCTTGAAGATAGGGAAATTCTTGTGCCCTTATGTCAGCATCTCCACCACAGAATCGTGACTAGAATGACTCAATACACATTCTATAAGATTGGGATTGTTCGTCATGTCTTCCCTTTGAGTGGAATCCACAAGTACCTCCAGAGAAGCTTCTTGGTTGGCCATTATTGTCTCACAAATTTATCATTTTTTCTTCTTCATCCCTATTTGTGAAGAACATTCACGAAGCATGATTTGGGGAGTACACAGTTGCAATGTATCTAAGGGCTCTGTGTACTTCACAGAGAAACAAGGGATCACGATGTGTTGGTTCACTAGGAAGCATCCGCAGATAAATGATATGGGGAACCTAGATCTCAAATACCATTCACAGGCTATATTGGAGATTCTTGATTAGAAATATCAAGCACATGGTCATTTGGACATGATAGATAAAAATGGGGAACTCACGCTTAATTTATAGGCAATGGACTTATGAGAATCACAATGCCCTCATTTATCCTAAGCTTCACAATGATCTCACCCCACGTTCCGTGCATCCTCATCATGATTTAGCATCATGATATAAATATTTTTTGGTGATATACCCTTAGAATATAACTGCCATTTTCTTCTTGGATCCCATTCTAGGGGGGATTTTGTGTGCTGAAATCCATGAAAAAATATTAGACATAAAAATCACCAAAATGACTACCTCCCAAAGCTCTGTCATAAAGAACTTCAGCACCACGAACAACCCAAAGATGTTATAATTAACTCCTCTACAACTTCCATAGAGAAATGAGGTAATCCTCTACAATTCCATTGAGAAAACTCAAATAAAAATCACTATTTCCTTCACGGTTCACCCTCAGAGAATCACAACACATATTGCCTACAAATATACATATCACCCCCCGATGGATCAATACCCTGGCATTTCTCATCCTAGATGTTGATCCAAAAAGAAACCATTTCTATGTGAACCAATGAGAAAATGCATCACCCAAGGCACATTTTCATTGTGAACCAGCATTCCCTTTACTCCAATTTTAATTCGGTTTATGTAGGGATTCCATTTTTGAATCCCTACAACCATATTAAAAGTATGAGTCCATTTTGACACTTGGGTCTTCACAAAATATTCAGCTTTTTCAAAGCACCCTCCATGAACATGTCGACTCTATACCTTGGCTGGGTCATCATTCTCATGAAGCTCCTCCCATCATGGAGATTCATTACACTATGCTTCATGATTCAATTCCACTTATAAATCTTGTTCTCTTCGTAAAGTGGATTTTCTTCATGAAGCCGATCTCTGTGAGGCCATATGATTCATGAACCCTTCTTCCGTGTGGCTCTCCAATCTTGTACAAAGTGATTTTATCATTCCTTGAGTGATGTTTTATATAGGGTTTTTATGCCATATGATTCTTCACGTAGGCATGTTAACAACTATTTATTTTTTTCATATCCATGCTAACGTGATCCCTTAGAGTGACTATTCCTACACCATATTGTTTCTTTGAATTTCTTGTGCTTTAATCCCCCCAATTGTGGGTTAGTAAAAGTTATATAATACCTAGGGGTGGGGATTGAGTCCTCTTAATTTTATCTGGAGTAAATTAAAGTTCCAAGTATCCTTGTCCCCGACACATGTTGTTAAACCATGAGTTTCATCATGCATGGAAATCTGGGGTGGACTCGAAGGAGAGTGAGCATCAATGCTCTCTCACCCCTCTCTACCTTTGGGATTTGTTTCCATGTGTCCCTCGGAAAGTCTTTACATATTCCCCAACACAGTCCAATAGGGTGTTCCATGTATGATGGCCATATTATCCTCGTACATCGGATTACCCTCCTTGGGCTTCCCTCCTAGTTTATGTCCAAATATCCATCTCTCAAGGCCTCTAATCATGCATAATCCCCAAAAAATTTCTTGTGGCCACACCATTCATGAAAAAATTGTTGGGTTTACTATAACCAATTGTTCCCCACAATGCGTATGAATCACATGGGATTAGAGTAAACAAAAACCATGAAATTAATCCAGGAAACTAACCATGTGTAAGCCCCATGCCCCTCACCTCGTGCGATGTTAAACTAAACCCAACTGAAATATGTGGAATTTGATCCTTGTCTCCAAGACAAGGTATATAGGAAGCCTCTCTAAGGTTCAATTCCTTCATTCCCTGCAATCCATTTATTCTGTGCACTTCATGCTGATTCACCTTTGTCCCGTATAATGTTAAATTGTATTCCCTTTCAAACTATGCAGGTTTTGATCAATGTTTTCTACATATGGTACATAGGAAGCCTCTATGAGTTCCAACCACAACTTATGGAAATATACTGTACTCCCTCCTAAGTGATATACCCTCCCGATGAGATACTTTCCCTTTTTGGGATGCATCTCCCAGGTCTACCTCCCTGTGGTGTTATGATTCATCCATCTAGATAACTAACCATGCATAAGCCCCGTACTTCACCCTACTCTTCCAACCAAGAGTGTACCTATTGCAATCAGATGAAAACTATTTGTAATCCCCATCATGTCTTATGGTCACTATCCTTTGTGTACACCCTGATCCAATGCTCCATCCATGAACTATGTGGAATTTGATCCCCGTATTCTACATGGGGTACGTAGGAATCCTACCCGATGTTGAATCCTACATTCCACCCCCATCCTAGTCTATCCCTCGAGCCTTTTTATCTTGGGAAGATCATGCCCCAACCTAGAGGTTTCACTTCCTTTGGGTCCTTTTCTATGTGTTCCATTTATCATAATCCACCTCTACATGTGTCTCATTTCCCTATTTGGAACTACATATACATTGATTCCCAACTATGAGGTATGTAGGAAACCTCCATGTGGTTCAATCCCAACACGATTATATTTATGTCGGTTCCATATAATTCATCCTCACCCTTCGAAATCTCCTCTATATCCATCCTAATACTTATATAGGCCACTACATCCCAATAAGATCATTCCATCCATCCAATTAATTCAATTTGTGGCACCCAAGAATCAAACCACATGAAATCCTCATATCAGCCCTTTAAACTACATGGGTTTTGATCCCTATACTCTAAATAGGGTTCGTCGAAAGCATCCTTGAGGTTCAGTCCTAGCCAATGATAAACCATGGTATCCTATTTTCTAGGACCCACATTTTCTTATCCGCCCTCTGCAGTTTTCAGATCATCCTTCAAAGTGTGAAACCATCCCCTTTTGGGACATTCCATCTCAGGTCCATCCTCATTGGGAATTTTCATCCTCCCATCCGGTAAGCCTTACAGATACTCCCTCCTAGAGAGGTACCCATATAATCCACTTTAATTAGTGTTTTCATTAGTTTGGTCTATCAACGATAGACGTTAAACTCACTACATACCCCATGTTAAACATTGGAATCCTAGGAAAACCATAGAGACATGCCTCTAGAATAAGATTCACCGCATTCAACATGGGATTCCTCGGGCTTCCAAACCCTCGAGAATCCCCCAAATAATGGAAGATTCAGGTTTTCCAAGGTTCCATCATACAGATATACTAGGGATTCCCAACATGACTACTTCCCTGAACAAAGGTTGCTACCCTAACTTGAACCTTTATAATTTTCTGGAGGAAGCAACGTAATTAATCAGGGTCAACAAAGAGATGGAACTAGGAACGAGGTTCACGAAAAACATCTTAATCTATGAGGGAGACCCGAACTATGCGATGAATTATAAGTAGGAATCCACATAAGGATGGACTGACATCCAGTAATACCATTTCGATCAAGGAGTAGATATCTCTAAAAAAGTGACGAATAACCCCCACCTTTGGAATGTTGTAATAGTGGGAAATATAAGCAACTATCACCGTCAACGATGATGTGAGGTGGCACACCCTAGAGAAAGAATTAAAAAACAAAACTCAAAGTCGATGACTTGGTCATTATCCCTAGGTCCTGGTCTTCATTGTCCTAATACATAACTATTTGGCATATTCTATAGTTTATTGATACCTTTTATTATAATATAGGTCATAGATGTTTATTTGAACTATTATATGATTATTTTTAATTTAAATACTTCTTTTTATAGGAAGTTATTATATACTAGATTGAATCTATTTTCATTTAAATCCTTTATTACTACTATAATTTAACACTACATTGGCCTATATGCACAAAATTTATTTTTTATAGGCAGTTTTGGTGGTGTCTTGCTATGTATATCTCACACCATGTTTGTGCCACAATTTGGTACCCAGTTAGACGTCATGAATTTGGGTAGGGACAAGAGAAAGTGTCTGATCTTGAATGCTTAGTTTTATTAGTGCATGTGAGATTAGTGTATAGGATTGATCTTAGGCTCATGATGCTATTGGACTTAGTTTTGGTCTTTTTTGTCTTTTTAATATACTTAACCTGTATATTTGTCTAGTTATTCATTTCCCATATACTACCCAATTTTGTATATCCTTGTGACATGATCTTTGTTTTTGTACATGACATTAGATATGGTTTCTACAAGTTTATTTATGATATCTAGATGATTTACTATTCTAGTATTAGTTATTTATTATTCTTACTCTATTAATTAGAAATGGCATACAATTTTTCTCCACTCTGATCATGTCGGTATAATCTCTCCACCATACTCTTACATTACTTTAGATCTAGTAAGTAACCTATCGTATATGGGGAGGAGAGCTTAAGGTAATGTTTCCACTAGTTCAGATACTATTTTTGAGTGAACCACTCTAGGAAATAACTCCATAATTTTACCTTATCTTGGTAGATGTTCGTTTCTATGTTTAAGAACACATTTTTCTAAAAAAATATTTTCCATTGCATTTTTAATTTTAATTATTTTTCACAACATATAGAAATAGATTACCAAAAATTGGATTCCATATTTCAGAATCAGGTCGTTAAAATTTGGTAAATAGGAACCTTTTAATTTTATTCATTATTAATAGTAAATATAGTAAATATTTTCCACCTCTGTAACTGGGAACTCAAGAATTAATGTTAAAAATAATGTTATATGATGTAGAACTCCCCAAAAACGTTTCTTTATTTTAGTGGATAATTATTTTAGTCCTTGAATATTTGATATGTGAAAATTTGGAAATTTCTTGCCACATTCCTTTGATTATAAAATTTCAATTATAATTATTAAATATAAAGTCAAAATTTTATCTCTTTTTATTTTAATAACTATTAAATTTTGTGAGAAGGATAAAATAAAAATATGTTCAGTTAGAAATATTTATTTTGGAGATAAATTATATTTTATACTAGGAAACTATATTTAATTTTTAGTTATGAAATAATTTCCTCAAATTCTTATGCAACACCAATACAATATTTATTTAAATAATTAAAAATAAGATAAATTATTTTAAAAATAATAAGACTAATTTTTTTTCCATTAATAATGTCCCATGAATTATAAAGATACATATAACATATTAGGGGTATATGAATGATTTATATTTCAATTCTTTATTTTACATGTTTTTTTCAAGTCAAATTTAATGAATGGTTCCAAACATGATATTAATTATATTTTATAATAAAAAATATTTTATTAAATGATTTAAAATTTATAAAAAGATTTTTTCACCCTTGTGAATAATATATGGTTCAAATTATAAACCATAGACCATTTATAGGTTATTTTTCTATTTATAGTAACTCTATATACCTTTAAATAGTTAAACAAATTGATATCATGAAAATTGTTAAAAGGGTTAACAAGGGTTAAGGCAAAGAAGTAAGGGTAAAAACATAATATGAACTTTCCCATAAGTTATTAGATTATAGTTTTCACTCCATAATCATATTATATTCTAATTATATCTAGGTGGAACAATTTTTCATAGAATACTTATTTATATTACTTTAATATTTTATGTAATTACAAGAGTGATCCTCCCCTCACTTATACAAGGGAATCATATTTCCTATTTTAATCACACTTTTTAAGAACTATATTTCATAAAATACCTATCCATGTCTCTCTCCTACATCATTACCCAAATCCTTGAGGTCCTTCTCTAACCAATATACTAAACCAAGGAGGTTAAATGTGTATTCCAAAGAGGTTTTCTGAAGAGTTGGTATAAGTCCTAACTGATGTATCTCATGTTTATTTATACTTTAACATCCTTTAAATATTAGTTTAACATTATAAAATACAAAAAAAAAAATATTCCATAAAATTAGATGTTATTATGTTAATTTTATAATCTATATCCATCTCATCTTTTGTAAAATGATAAATGAAACTGTCATTTGGGTGTACGGAGAACTACCGCCTCACGAACCAATGTAATTTTTTTTCCATCACCACCTATCACAAGTATGTATAATGAAAGATTTCATTTACATATATGATAGTCATGAAATAATTATAATTATTAAAGACAATACAACATATATTTCACTTAAGTTGTCATTCACAGGAAAATGATAATGTCATCTATGTGTACATGTAGATTTCCATCTCTATGAAGCGATGCGATTCATTTTTTATAACCACAACACATGTATTTTATATATAATTATACTTAAATAAGTAATATGATATTAATGATATAATCATAATTATGTACTGATAAAATAATACATCCCATATTTTTATTATGATCGTTGATAAATGGAATCATTTCGCATTCGTACATATGGCATACCATCTCCATAATTGTAGCATAGACCATTTCTTATAACCATATTTCATTGTTGGTTTTAAAATCAAAATTGATGTATAAAAATTATAATTATTTTAATAATTATTATTTCATATATAATGGGATCATTACCACTTTGACCACATTCGACATACTAATGTAAATTATGATATATGAGCCAGATATCATAAAAACATCCAACATGAATTTAATTGATAATGTAATTAAACATAAGATGAAAATAAATAAAATAAAAAAATATAGAATTGAATTTTTTTATTAATAAAGTAGATAATTGATATAGTATTATTATTCAATGTCATAAAAAACATATGTGACGAGTATGACTTCAAGTAAGGAACATTTAACATAAAACCTCATTTTAAAAGTTTAAAATATTTATTTTCTAATTATTTTTATTCCTAGAACATATTCTTCAAATTATTTTATATATTAATTATAAATAAAAATTTATACTTATCTTTAATTTTATTAAAATATTTTAAAAATTTGAATATTTTTTCTGATAATTTTTTTAAAAAAATCAACATGAATCTTATATTTTAATGTTTATATATTAAATAGTTTTTCCACCCAAAAAAACCTTTATTAAATGTTTGGATTCTATTAAAATCTTTAAATTTTTATCAATGAAAAACCCCCTTTCCATTATTTCTTGATATTTTAGTTTTCAAAATGTATTTTTTATATGAATGATTTTTTGGATATCTGAAAGTTTTTTTCATATAGTTTTAAATGAGTTTTCATTGGTTTTATGATAAAAAAACATAAAATTTTAAATTCATGATATGGTACTTGGGATTTATTGAAGAACATTAGTGATAGAAATCCAAATTTTATAATGGGTGACCCTAATATAGATTATATTATGGATGAGCCTAATATCTCTCCAATGTATTGAGAATTGATCATTATCCTCAATGGAAATAAGGAGGGAGTTATCTAGGAACTTTTATCCTAAGGATTTAATAAGGCTATAGTTATTTCAAACAAGAGGGAAAAATATTACAAATATGATGATCTATGTTTCCTAAAATATTTTATATTTTCATTCTATGGGTTTTAGAGGTTTTGTTTTAGAAAACTTTGGTTGGTTTTCATGTGGACTTGATTTGTTTCACACAATCAAATAATATTGGGATAAGCGTAAAACTTTTATTAGTTTTAATGTTATTAAATAGACTAATATATTTATTTCTTTTATGTACATTAATAATTTGTTTTTATCTTCATATGTTTGTAAAATGATTTTCAAAGGGATTAAGGTTGAGTAGAAATAAATAAGAAGTCAAATTGATTGTATTGAAGACATGTACATGAAAGAAATTTGTTTCTTTTAAAATGTTTTATTTTATGGGAAAATAGATAAGGATTAGAAGTTTACACTTTATAATACATATTTTTTATATGATTTATGACCTAATTATTTAAAATTATAAACTTAAAAGATATTTAGTAATTTTAGAATGTAAATTATAGTCTAAATATAGTAGATTATGAAATTATTAAGGATGGGTCCTTAAAATCTGAATCAAATCCAATGATTAGACTACTTTAGATCATAGGTTGTCGTTTGAGTGTATGTTAAATATCCTCAATAATAACAAATATTAGTACATTACGGATGATTATATTAATTTATAGGTATTTTATAACAACTTAAATTTACTACGATATAAAAGGATTGATGGATTGTAGTATTATAAAATTATTATGGCCATTTCTTTACCCTTTAGATAACTTTTTTTTAATAATTCATTTTTAGTGATATTATTTTCAATATATTATGTATCATTTATCTAGATGGAATGAAATAGATCTTTCATAAGCTTCTTGTAACTTATATAGTATTTGATCATCACTCTGACTGTAAAAGAAGGTCTAAATGATAGGAAAGTAATCTTTTAATACCTTATATTAACTTATAGTTTATCTTATCATCACTCTTATTGCAAAAAAATGTTTAATTAATTTTTATATCATGTTGTTTATTGAAATCACATTCATGAAATATTTTAACTTGTACAAAAACATTTAATTTTCTAAATGTTTTATAGGGAATGTCATATTTTTCATTCGATTTTAAAATATCAACCCTTACACCTCTCTTTAAAATGGTAATACCACAAAGGACTTCACCATTTGGTTTCTCTATGTAGGAAATATTTTTGGAAGGTAAAAGAAATTATCAAGGAAACACTGATATTTGGAATTAAGGTGTGAATTAATTTATTATGTTCAATTTAAGAAAAATGATTAGGCTACTTGTGATGAATCATAATAACTTAATGGGTTTCATTGATTTATAGGAATGAAGTATTATGGAATATAATGAAAAATAATGTTTAAATTCTTATAAGATGTTTAATGAATGATATGTTTTTGTATCATGTTTTCATAAATATAATGTAGTGGTATTTTATCAACTATATTATGATGTATTAAAAATATTTTGCGAATAATGGTACAACTAAGGATTATTCTATAGTATAATTAATTTTAATTTTTTTGAAATATATCTTTGATGGAATCAATACTGTTGAAGGGTCGTATAGTGAATACATGATAATTTTGTGATGCATTTACTAACACACATATGTCAGAGAGATAAATAATAATTTAGGTTACTATGTTCTTGATATTAAGGAAATAATAACCTGTTATGTATATTTTAATTTTTCGAAGGATAGTTTTTGTATAAAACTTATATAGGTTAAAATGATATTTGATGAATAATTTTAATTTTGAGGATTTTCATCATATTTTTAGGAACACTATAAGATAAATGCGGGTTATGAATATGATTATCCCAGAGTTTTTTCATTTATAATTATATTTTATTAATATATATTTTGAAAAAGGACATCCATTAGGCTGAGCGACGACCTCTCATATTTGAAAGGTCTCATGTCTCATATCCCTAACTAAAGGGAAATAAGGGTACAATTTCTACCACTAGCCTATGTGATTTCCTAATGAGTATGGTTTTTTAATTAAGATATTTTACAGGTATAGATTATGTTTTTTTAGAAAATATTGATTATATTATATATAACCATGGGATTGAAAAGTGATTTAGTGATTAAGTGATTAATGTTATTTTAGAAGACCAACAATATAATTTTGGTCAATACTATATTATTATTGAAAATAAATTATTATGTGATTTTATTCAAGTAATAGTGTTTGGATTATCTATTAGAATCATATATTATTTTAATATGGATTTATGGTGATTCAAATTATTATTTTTTAATTAATTAGTATATCATTTAGAGTATATTACCACGATATCAATATTTTGGGTACATGAATTTAAGAGAAATTAATGTTATCATGAGAAAAAATTTAAATTTATCTTGGAGGAATATAAGATAAAATCATTATGATATTTGGGATTTAATAATATTTAATAATATTTAAATAATTTTATGTATATTTATTTATCAAATGATCAAATTTGTAGTTTGGGAATTACTATTTAATTTTAGATATTAATAAATTATTTCTTCAAGTGGAGTTTTATTCATTTTTTGAGTTATATTTCTTTTTTCTAACCATTTTTCATTTTGTTATTGACTAACGATTGGTAGAATATCTCATTATCCTTTTTCAGATAATTTTATCCATTATAAGGTTATTTTATTGCTTTTGGAATTAAAAATGAAACTTGAATATAGATCATTTAGAGAAAATGATTAGATTGTGTTGGAAATTGATTAAAGGATGACATCTGACCTAGTATCTAATTATATTTCTTTCTAAACATAGTCTAAAATGTAAGAAAATTCATCATATCTAGAAAAAATATATTGTAATCAAAATTTTATCTTATTATCACAATTTATGTTGAATTGATGGTCTTTTCAGAAATAGATTGTTTTTGGTTTTGTGGTAATTAACCTTCTCATGATCATTAAAATTTTTATGTTCAATGATAATTTTCACTCTCCATCCTTATTTGGACATTAATGTTTTCCTCCAAGTCAATATTTTGACTTATCACTTGTTGATCATGTACTGATAATATATTTTTATTAATTTCCTTTGGATTTTTTTGCTAAAAAATACTCACATTCATATTTCTAATTAATTTACATTTAGTGGATTTCATGAAATTAATTACATGAATAATTATTTTTATTATATCAATATATTAATTATTTAACCTTTTGTAGTATATTTTATTACTAAAATGAAAAGTGTTCTGAATGTATTTTATAAGAAATCTGGAAACATTATTCATACCTTTCATTTTAAGCAGAACTTAATGTTTTAAAACCATATATTGGGTGAACAATTATAGATCAAAAACCATAATTTTGGAACCAACCCAAAATTTGAGGAATAAATGTATGGTTCAACATGTCTACTTTTTAATTATGTTGTATATCGTCAACCATAATTTTGGTGTTTAATGCTTTGTATCCAAGCCTTACATTTGACTTTTTCAAAGATGGAGTTTTCAAAAATGGTTTGTTTTTTGTATTTTATACAATGGCATTAATTGATTTAAATGTCTTTTTAATGATTTTTAAAGACTGATTAAAAGTATCATTTTCAAAATATGAAATCATTTCTATTTATTGAGTATTCTTTGATTATCTTTGAATGTTATGAATTTAAATATTTGTTTTTTTGTCATGAGATATTTCTAGATATTTTTGAACTAATGGAATTTTAATATCATAATAAATAATATGTATTTCATCTTATATATATATATCAATGTTCTTATTCTGAAGTACGAGAGGTTCTTTTGAAAATAAGGATGTATACTAACCTTTAAAGTTATAATTGGGATACATACCTTTTTAATCATTGATTGTTTGATTGGATTCTGTTATTGCTGTTGTATATCACTTTTAATATTTTTCTAAAATTTGAAAAAGAAACTAAAATAGTTAAACTTTTGATACATAAATTTATGATCATCTACCAAGTGATTTATCTACTGATATCTAACTAAATCATGTTTGATATTGAAGAATAGTTTTCTACTACTGTGTTAATTAAATATCATATTCAAATGCAAGTTACTGAAACAAATGTGTTCCAAATCAAGTTCAATATCTACATCTTGATCTTATATTCATTTTAGTAGTATATTTTACTCGAACTCAGTAATTGGTGGAGAATCTTCTTCTTGTAATCAGTTGTGGTTATTTTTATTCCCTATAAATGATACATAATGCTCTGTAAAAACCTCAATACAAGGTGTCATGTTCCTACACTAAGAAATAAAATTCCATGGTCAAAGGAAATACTAGTGAAAATCACCATGCCTATGGTGAGATAATTGGTAGAGTGGACTAGGGGATCATTGATCCCTGAAACACTATACATAATTGTGTTCTTTTCTTTATTTATTTTACAATGCTTACTAAAATTTAATAGATAAGGAATGAATTTCTTTAATATCATGGGGTAAGTTTTGTTTCTATAAAATTTTTATAGGAACATAATTCAACACCCTCTTATGTCTTTATCTTTACTATTCTGGCCTAAACATTGGTATTATAGGTTATTTCCAATTTCTTTATTTATGTTTTTGAAAACCATGTTGTTTCATCCCGATAAAGAAAACTAGAAACAAAAGAAATGTACCCTTGGATATTTTTTGAAATTGATATTTATTTTGGTGTTTTTATCTAGTACCACAAATTTATATCATATGTTATATCCATGGGGTTATATATATTATAACACTAACGTTTTAGAGTTAAATATCCAAAGGATGCTAATTTCCAATGGTTGATCATATATAATCTATGTCAATTATCTGTGTACTTTACTTTAATGGTGATAATTATAGATGCATGAAATAACACATGATTATTTATATAAAAAATATTGGTATAGTAGTTTATTTTCTGGAAGTCAAGACTTATGAAATTACTTATTTTGTTCTAGAAAACTAGAGTGATGATCAAAATAAGGATCACGACCATAATTATAGATAAATAAATGCTATTGTTTTTAGATCAGGAACTTATAAATTTTAACATTTATCTCAGCTTGTTATGGAATATTAGATATTGTTGACTTTTTTGTTTCTTACACATTAACTTATAATTCAAGAAAATAATGTTATAATAATTCAAAATAAAAATTTGATACATTTAGTAATAATGAATATGATATCATCACTCATATTAATGAAATATCAACAGAAGTTGTTGATCATATTTCTACCCTAGGAGAAAACATTATACAATCATATCAATTCATAAATGTTCAAATAGTGTTAACCTCTATACAAATTGGTATATATACTCCAATTAGTTAATAAAACCTGGTATTATAAATAAAAAGTAAAGAGAAAATTGGCACCTTGATGATGTATGAAGCTGAAATGCATAATGAAGCTGAAAATATTAATTATAAAAAAATGAAAATGATTCACATATAAATACTATGGATAAATAATCTTAATCAAGTTATATATATTTGAGAATATAATTATAATATCATTTACAAATATTTGAAAAATAGTACAATAGGTGGAAAAAAACAATAAAGAAGATAGATTCTATGAATATAAAGAGAAAGGTCACATAGAGTCTAATTATCAAATGATTAAAACTAAAATGAAATCATATTAGAAAAGAAATGTAAATAAAGCCAGGATGACTAATTTTAGTTTTTATTTTCATTGAAATAATTAATCCACTACAAACTCTAAATCTAGGCATAAAAAGAAAATGTAAAAACAATTTCTTATGGAGCATAGAAATGAGGTACAAACTTTTATCTCTCAAAATTCTCACTCATAATTTTTTTCTTAATTTGAAATTAATAAGTAATATTTTATTATTAAAGATACATTTTACTCTTTAAATAAGGAACATAGAATAATTTTAAAATCTTATGATAATATTTTTAACAACAAATAATTTTAACAAAACATATTTATGATTTCAAATCTAAAAGTTATTTTATTTTGTATGAAAATAAAATTAAGGACATATTAGAATAAGTGAATACTTTAAAACAATATTCAAGAATTTTTATTAATGGAGAAAAATATTTAAATAAAAATCCTGAAAAAAATAAATTTATAAAGGTAAAATATGGATTTTTAGAAATAGAGAAAACCCAAATTATTTATAAATTATTTTGTTAGTAACTCTGAAAAAGAATCACGACTAATTTTATGGGTTTTCACTGTGGAATAAATTGACATTATGAAAATGACAACTATTTTATAAAACAAAATTTTTCCAATATTATGATTGTTGATTATTCAAAGGAGTTATCAGTAATTAATTATAGAATCTCAACTCAAAAAAAAATATTTGGTTAACTAAAACAATACTAGATAACACTATCAGATAAAAAAGAACATGGGTATCAAAAGTATCTTGTATTTGATATATTTTAGGTGTGCACCATTTGAATTCATTGTTATATATTTTAGTGGCTGGTTAATGTTTCTGGAAATTTATTATATTTAAATTTTTATGTAAACTTCATGAAATATGAAACTGCAAATCTATGAATTATTTCATTTCTGTTTTAGCTTTCCAATTTAAAATTCACTAAATGTATTATATAGGGGAGAGAAACACTTTACAAATAATTTTTTTAAAACTCCCATCACTATATTATTTTATATGATAAATGAATCATTTAAAAAATTCATTACATTTTACATAAACTCTAAAAAACATTAATATTTAATTTTAATATATTTAACAATATTATTGAAATATTAATATATATAAACCTGGTCTTATATATCTTGATTGAAAATATTATCTAGAAAACTATAATTTGTAGGGATAATATAGTATTTAATTATATATATAAATAAATATAGGTTTATGTTAATAAAATATTGTGTTATTTATTTAATATTTTTTTTCTATAAAGTTTTATTTTGAAATTTTATTTTCTTAGAAATATTATTAATTCACATAAAATTTTGTCTTAAAATAGTATTCCTGTGTAAATATGTCTTTTCAAAATTAATATCTCAAATTATTAATCTAAATTTTTCTCGTTAATCTAAAACATCATCATAAATTTATCATAATGAAATGTATATTCATACCCATTCAAACCCTATGATATTTTTCTCAAACTAATTTAATCCCTCTCTAATGCTTCTACGAAATATCAAATTCAAACAATTTGGAACAATCCAGTCTAAAAAGAATAAATAGATCTAGAACATAAATATTAGAGAATGGTTTTTGTAAAAAGAAAAATAGAGGTAAGAATTTTTCATTTCCATTTAGATAAAATTCAGTTTCCTTATAAAACTATTCCTGAATAGATACAAAAATTTGTGGTCCTAAAGAACCACAAGTTCAACATTATTAGAGTATTATATATGGAATACTTTTTGTAGAGTTTTTTTTCCATGTTTAATATTTTAAATAAAGAATTAGTAATGTTTCATGAATATCTAAATGAATCATTAAAATCATATAAATATATTTCAAAATAATCATTTTCGAAATACTTTTGCTCACAGTACAAATGAAGTATAAAAATTTAAAAATGAGATCCATCTCTAAATAATCATTATCTATGGATAAATGGGAGAAGATTAGTCAAATGAAGAAAATAAAATGGGAATAAAATATTAAGTCAGATCTAGACGAGCAAAAATAATTTCATGTTAAACTGTTTTCATCTTCATTATTAGATCAAAGATATTTAGATGTTCAACAGATAATAGATCAACTATCAACACTTTTAGATTATATAAGTGAACAATTTCAATGTTTGGAAAGTGAATATTATATATTTAATCTTTAAATAATTAGGATTCTTTGTCACCACTATAGATTATCCAATGGAAAAGATAAATATTTTTATAAAATTTGAATGGTTTTTTATTTTTCTCTATGTTTAACTACTATCTTTTCCTTATGTTAAAAATGGTATAAAATTGTTTCTTAATATATTTTTAATATAAAAAAATTTGTAGAATGTTATGGAGAAATATTAATTATTTAAATTATAAGGAATAAATATGAAAAATTTATCGATATAACTATGTTAAAAATGTGGAATATATGTGGAAAAAATTTAATTTTTCATATTTTTTAGTGGAAAATCTGCATGGAATTTGTTTTTATATTTGTAAAATTTCATCTAATTTTTTAATTTTAATACTTCATATATATGTTTTTTCATAATATATGTGGTCATTATCCCATGGAAGGATATTTCTTTCTCAAAGGAAAATTGTTCTAGACATTTTTGATAAGTGATGAAAAAAAAATTTCATACCCAAATTTTTTAGAGGAATGTATTATTTATAAACCCAACATCTGGAGTAAAAGTATGGATTATAAAACCTAAATATTGAAGAAACTCATGTTTAAGGGATATATTTATGGTACATTAACTTTAATTTTGAAATAAAATATACCCTTTAAACCATACTTTTGAGTTTAACTCTATGAAATCAACCCCTACATCTAACTTGGTCAATGATGTAGTTTTTAATTATAGTTTATTTCCTCATTTTCTACCATGGTCTCTCCATAATTAAATATCATTTTAAATATTATTAGAGATTTATTGAAAGTATATTATTCTAAATATTAGATAATTATTATTTATTAGGGAGGTTTTAACTCTCTTTAAACGTTTTCAATTAAAATACTATTGTTTTATCATATAGTTTTTATAGAGCAATTTAACCAAAAGGAATTCAAATTTTGTGATAAATATCTATATTTTCATCTTTAATATATATACTAGTGTTCTTATTATAAAGTTATATTTTTGTTTTTTAAAGTAAGGATGTCTGATTTCCTTAATATTTACACTTTGGATACATATATGTTTTAATATTTGTTTGTTTGACTGTTTATTGTTATTAATATTGTATATCACTATTAATCAATTTCAACTATTCAAAAAAGTAGTTATTAGAGTTAAAAATTGGAGACATACTTTTTAAATCATCTTCTTGGTGGTTTATCTACTATTGTCTAACAAAATCTTGTTTTATATTGAACAATATTTTACTACTATTGGGTTAATCAATGATTATATACAACTATCAATTGAAAATGTTACTATGTTCCAAATATGATTCGAAATATATATCCTCACATATTATTTTTTTAAGAGTATTGTATACTCAAAAAATATCATTGGTGGATTTCCATCTTATCATACTAAGTTGTTGATAATTTGGTTCCCTGTAAAAGAACAATATGGCCATATAAAATCCTTATTGTTAGGTATAAACTGCATACACTCAGCAGTTGAAGTCCCTAGAAAAAGGAAATGATATTGAAAATAACCAAACTTATAGAGAGATAATTGGTGGAGTGTACTATAGTATGTTTGTGAAATGGACTACTATACATCTATGTAGAATTTATTTTATTTTATTTTCTTCCTCTTACTCATCCTTAAGAGAGAAGTAAATAATCTCTTTAATATCAAGAGGGATGTTTATTTTATATCACGTGTTTAAAGAAGAAAAATTCACCCCTATGGTGTTTTAGTCTTTTACATTCCAAAATCACACAAATAATGTTTTCTTATTTGAAAACCTAGTTCTTAATATTTCAAATGAACATCATATTTCCCTTTAACTATTTTCAAGATGATGTTTTATTAACCATTTGTACAATATGGATTTTCAAAAAAATATTTTAGAAATGTAAAAACGTTGCTCACTGCGATCCAGTTCATTTTTTGAGGATGAAATTTATTAAATAGGGGATAATTTAATTTCCAGATATTTTAAAATAATACTGTATTTGATAGTATATTTGACACTCAACACCATGTATAAATGAATCCAAAAATATTATTATTTTATGACTACTTCAAACTAGTCAATGAATTAGAGTGTATTAATAGTAGTATCTAAATTATGTTATATATATATTATAATTAATTTTTTTATTAATTTAGAGGAAATAAGAACACATGTTTTACTAAAGTAGTTTCTTTCATCAAAAATATGTTTTCTTGATAATTTTTTTTATACTTTTTATTTTTAAATCACTTTATGGAAATAGTATTAAAGTCAAAAAATTACATAGAAAAGTTTTTGACACTATAGAAAATTATAACATCATTGAAATAAAACCTGAAAATATTTGAAGAATTATCCCTATATAATTTCTAGTTAATATTTGTTACCATCATATCTGGATCATCATTGATGATTTTATAAAAATTATAATCCATCTTATATAATGTTTGCATGAAATCCTCCATGTTTATATTCATTTTGTTGAATCCTTTTTTCAAAATCTGTGCATTATTGTTGATCCACTCACAATTCTACTTATTATTTTGAACTAGAATAATTCTATCATCCATACTATTTGTATCCTCTTGAGAATCCTTAATTATAAAACCATCCTCCATCATTTCTTCCTCATTGTGAATGAGATGATCCAAAACATTAACTTTTTTTCATAACCTCCTCACCAGCTTCCCATTATGTGAAATCCATAAGATCCAGTGGTTTATCATTATTTTCAGAATTTTTTCCTATCGTCCCCAGAGGGACAACCCGAATACCTTCCATATCCACATAGACACTTTGCATCTGAGATGGATCTTCCATCATGCCAACCACCCACTATTGATCTTTTTCCTTAGAATCACCAATTTTATCCATTTACTATTCAATTAATATGTTCAAAATATTATTCTACACCTAATCATTCTCATTGTTATAACAATCCATCGCCTTATACCTAACAAGTTCAAAAATATGTTTTTTCTATAAATTAGTTTTATTTTTTCTTAATATAATAATATAATTACTTTTTGGAACATTTAGATTTTTTATTTTGTAATAATGATATCATTTTTTAAATAATAATATCAAAATTATATTAGGATTATTTTTATAAATTTATGAAATATTTTATTTTTTAATGAATATTTAAAAAATGTTATTTTTATTGAACATTTTCTTTAAATTTCTGGAATAGAAAAAGTTTCATTTTTCTCAATATGGTTTAAAAGTGAAATTATTTCATTTATGATATACATAATGTAATAAATTATAATATTAACCATTATTATTACTTAGTTTGGTATAAGATTATCTTTGGTCTTGAAAACACATTTTTCCTAAAAAAATATTTCTTCCATTATATGATTTCATATTAAATTTGTTTATATAACTTCTCAAAATTCATAATTGGAAAATGTATTCCATATTTGGAATTAAGAGTTTTATATTTTCTAAATAGGTCCCTTTATTTTTTTTCATTATGAATATTAAATGTAGTAAATATTTGTCACCACGATAAGGTTAAGTCGAATGAATATAGTTAAAAATAGTTTGATAAGGCCTAAAAATACCCCTAACATTTGTATTTATTTTGTTAGATATGTTTTTGACATATTTTATTTATTATTAAAAAAAATAAGTTTCATGCCACATTACTTTTATTATAAAATTTATTTTATTTTTTTAAATATAATATAAAACAAATCAATTTATTTTATTAAATATGTATAATATTTTTCGATAAGGATAAAAAGAAATCATTATTTTATAAGTAGTAATTTGAGACCTAGATTATTTTTTTTATCTTGGGAATTTATTTTTAATTTTTAATGATGAAATAAATACCTTAAATTCTTACACAACACCAACAAAATATTTATTAAAATTATTTAGAAATACAATAAATGATTTTAAAAACAATAAATGTGAAATATTTTTTGGGTGATTTATAGTTTCCCAAGAATTACACACACAGACACAAAAAAAGACACACACACACACAAACACACATATATAACATATCTTGTTTGTTTTAAATGTTTATATATTAATTCATTTGTTTCCATGTTTTTCTCAATTTCAAATTAAATGAATAGTTATTAAAATGACATTAATGATATTTTATAACAAACAATATTTTATTAAATGATATAAAATTCTTAAAACCCCCTATTTATCCAAGTGGAAGAGATATGGTCTATGATATCATTAATTTTCCATTTATAATACATTTTTATAGTAACATTATTGACCATTAAATAGTAAAAACTTGTGATATCATCATAATTAACAAAAGGGTTATCTGAAGGATAAAATAAAGAGATAATATAAAAATATAATCTAATCATTGAAAAAATTAATTAAATGTGATTATTTGGACCTATAATCATCATATATTTAATTCTATCATTTTGTAATGATTTTTCCTTAAAAAATTATATATATTAATTTAATATTTAATGTAATTCCAAGTGTTCCCCTCAACTCAATTTTAAAAGGGAACCCCTATCACATCTTACTCATGAATTTTAAGAAATCTATTTGATCCAAGAACCACAAAATTATCTCCCTATATTTAATATAATCATCCTAGAGGTCTTGGTATCACTAAAATACCAATCCTTAGAGGCTTAATGTGTAATCCAAAATGGTTTTCTGAGATTTATGTATTATTCCCAACAGACATATTTCAAGTTTGTTTCTACATACATCTCTTTTAAAAATTAAATATCCATTCTAAAATAATAAAATACTATCTTTAATAAACCATGATATTGTTTTTTTCATTATATAATATAGATCCGTATCTATTTTCCATCAAATTGGCTACAAATTTGTTATTCATGGGTATTCATGAAATAATTATAATTATTAAAAAATAATAAAGAATATATTTTTATTACCTTTTAATTCATTAAAAAAAATCATAAATTCATTCATCAAGATGCATGGATTACCACTTCCACAACGCAATGTGATTAATTTTTCATAACCACTAAACATGGATGTTATAAATAAGTGTATTTAAATAAATATAATAATAATATTGTAAATTTAAAATAATACTTACCTTCTTTATTTAATGATAATTGAAAAATAGAAATTTTACCCATGTGTACGTTCGACCTACTATCCCCATAATTGTAACGTAGTTCATTTTCAAAAAACATAGTTAATAGTTTGAATTATAAGTATAATTGATGTATAAAATTTTAATTATTTCATAATTATTATTATATATATTATGAAATAATTACCTCTTTGATCATAGTAAACTAACGAAAGTCATTTTGGATAAAATAGATAAATATTATCAAAAAATTCGATGTCAAATGAGTTTATTAGTTAATTTAATATAAAATGGTAATAAATAAAATTAAAGGAATACTGAACATCATAACCATTCTTATGAAATTAAATAACTAATATATGCTCATTATTCTTAATTTAAATTAATGTTTCTGATGAGTCAGAATCAAGGTAAGAGAAAATTTAACCTAAAACTTCATTTTAAATATGTTATTGTATTGGTTTTTAAATATTTTTATCACACATCCATATTATTATAATTATTTTATAGATAAATAATATTGGAAAAAATATGTATCATTTAACTTTATTTCAAATATTTTCAAAAGGAATCTTTTTATAATGTGTTTTTACAAAAAGGAAAAAAGAATGTTCTATTCCAACATATACAGTCTCAACACTTTTCCCACCTCCATAACCATTATTTAATGTTTGGAATACACTAAAAGAGTTCATGTTTTCTTCAAATAAATACCTTATTTATTCTTTGCTTTGGTATTTTTTTCAAATAGTTAAAAAAAATGGTATTTTGAAATCTGAAAGTGTTTTTCAGACTACTTTAAAACTATTTTCAATGTTTTTATGAAAAAAAAATGAAAGTATAAATGTTTTATTCATGACATGGTACTTTATAAATATACATGAATAAAGTTGAGCCTAATACATATTATATGATGGGTGATCCCAATACCACATATATGATGAGTGAGCCTGATATAGTTCTTTAATGCATTGGGTAATGTTTGTTGTCTTTAAAGGTAAGAAGAAGGGAGTTTAATAGGGAGGTTTGTCTTATGGATTTAGTTGGGCTCTAGTTATTTCTGACATAGGTAAATAAGAGTTATGAATATGATTCTAAATGGTTTATGAAATTGTTTCGATTTTAATTTAATAAATTTTAATGGTTTTCTATGAGAGAAAAGTATCAATTTTTCATATGGATATGATTTATTTTATAAGTTCAAATAATATTGAGATAAAGGTAAGACATTTATGGGTTTTCATGTTTTTCAAATGAAAAACATACATTTTATTTCATTTTCGATATAGATATTTTTTTACTCATCCAAAATTTTAAACTAATCACTAGGTTTATGAATGGGTAAGAACAATTAATAAATTATGTTAAATGCCATGATGATTTTTCATGAAAATGGTATGTTTCTTTTTAAATGTTATATATTTTTGAAAAAATGAATACTGGGTAAAAGTATCCTCTAATTTTTATATATTATATATTATATATTATTTATGATTATATTATCTAAAAATAACACCCTAAAATGTCTTTAGGAATAAATAAATGCGAATTATACTATAAATAAATTATATCTTGTATTTTTTAAGGTTAGGTCCTTCAATTTAAAATGTGATGAGTTATCCCTAGAAGTTAGAAATTGGATTCTCTATCTTAAATTGGAATGAGGACAAGTAAATGGTATAAAAAATCCTTCATCATTTTTCACAATGAGCATGAGAACTTTTCAAATCATGTATTTTAGAAGTTTCTAGATAGGTGTGTAATTAAGGCCCATTCATCACATATAATATTGACGATTGATTAATTTCTCAATCAACCATTTTTAGGCTGTTTCCAACTAGTTGAATTTATTCCACAACAACATACACATTCTAATATCTATATATTGATGTATGTTATAAGAAATTAAACGTACTTTTACTTTACAGAAAAATTAGGATGATCTTCCACCATGGAAAATAAAGAGTTTTAACTATAATTTTTGTAACACTTGAATAAAAATAATAATAAGGATGTATAAAAATATAAATAATTAAATCCAATAAATTTAAAGAATAATATGGTAAATTTATTCCGGGTAAATGTATTCACAACATAAATGGAAACGGGTGGTAAATATAACTTGAGTCCCAATTAAGGAATATTGAGATGGAAATCCCCAAATTTTCACTTGGGTAAAAATTTAATCATAGGAATTTAAATTAAAGGGATTAAAAAAGATCTTAAAACACCTTGAATAATTTAATTATAAGATATAATATCTATAATAGGAAATATATACACTACATAATGGAAATTTTCTTCATAATTGTTGGCATCTAAAAATTTATTCCTCATGCATTTCTACATGACTGGTGATATTATCCTCTCACAGATAACACATGCTTAATTAAAATAGAAATGTGGGTAAATGGTAATATAATAATATTGTTAGATTTAAATGTTCCAAAATAATACTCAAACTTTTAGGGATAGATATTCCTTATAAATGTTTCCCAATCCAATTTTGTGATGCAGGAAAACCTCCCTTTGGGATTAGGCTACAGATTTCACAAAATGTTGATAATTTTTTTTAATGTCTAAAAATACACTTTGGAGGGTCTCCCGAACACTTTTGGTATAAAGAAACATCCTTATAGGGTTTATATACCATATCAATGTGTGTATTTCAATTCATAGATTTCAATTTGACTTGTTGCAGAGTCCATACATATGTACGAATTAAAAGTTACAGATACCAAAAGTTGGGTAAATTTTTAATGAAACTCTAATTCTCATTCATGTTATTCATATAGCTCCATAATTCATGTCCCTTAACCTTCTCTCATAGGTCCTCCATACATGACCTTCATGTATCTCTTTCACCCTGGTCCTCCAACCGATCTATAAGTAGACCCCCAACTACAATTTTTAGGAGGATGGACATACTATCAAATGGAAAAGGATGGTGATAGCTCTTCTCAAGATACTTGTTCTCCCAACTAGGTTTCCAATACATGGGTGAACCACCATGAAAAACCCTCTAATTTGGATAGGTACCTTGTTCTATGTCATTTGGGGGAACCACCAGGGCGATCCCTCACCTAGGAGACCCCCACATGGGAGACCTACATGAGCGAGATACCTACATGGATGAGTCCTAAATTGGGTGAAACATTTGGGAGAGACCCAACTTGGGGGACCCTCACATGGTTGAACCTTACTTGGGTGATCCCACAGTTGGGTGAACCACTTTATTTATCCCATACTTATGCGAACCCTCACATGGGTGAGCCCCCAATTGGATAACACTCACTTAGGCGTCCCTCACCCAGGAGAGGCCCCACATGGGATAACAACTCATGTTATACCCAATGTGGTTGAACCCTCACACGGGTAACCCTTACACGGGTGACCCTCACTTGGGTGGTTCACACTTCAGTGACCTTTCCCCCACATCACCTTACATGGGAGACCCTTTTACCAAAATACCTATTCTTAGGAAAAACATCCTAATGCTAGCCTACATGAGGGATAAACATCATTTATTTAACACTATATGTCTAGGTCCCATTTCTAGCCTCCAAAAGGGTTAATAAGCCTATATATTCCTCACTAGGACTAAGAACCAATTCAACCTATTCTCAAACATCAGAATTGATTCATTCCAACTTCACCTAGATCTTATATACTCCTCATGGTTTTCATTATTCATTAGTAGAAAAGATACATATTAGGGTTATAGAAACATGGTCATAAACCAAGGTGTAACCCCAAAAAACATTCAATCTATAGAAGTATAGATACTCCTTTGGGTTCCAAAAACATGGGCATCCTTATAGGTCTAATACCCTACCAAATATTCAATTACTATGAGTCAAATTACTCCTCATGGTTCCATAAACATGGTAATACTCTTAGGTGTAAGTCCCAACTAAATATTTGATTACCATGAGTCTAGATACTCTTCATTTTTCTAGAAACATGAGTATCCTCTTATTTGTGATCCCAAAATAATTATTCAATTACCAAGATTCGAGATACTCCACCTAGTTCTATATACATGGGCATACTTCTAGGTATAACCCCAACCAAATATGCAATTATGATGAGTTTAGATACTCCAAATTCCTCATGAAACATGAGAATCCACCTATCTATAGTACCCACCCAAATATTAAAATTCCATGAGTTATGATACTCTTTATGGTTCAAGAAACATGGGATTCCTCCCATGTATGTGACCTAACAAAATATTCAATTACAATGAGTCGATATACTCTTCATTGTTCTATAAACATGGGAATAATATTAGGTATAATCCCTAACCAAATTTTCAATTAGCAAGATTCATGATACTCCTCGTAGTTGTAGAATCATTGGCATCCTCTAATGAGTATGCCCCGATCCAATCCTCAATTTCATTAAGTGGAGATGCTCCTCATGGATTCCCAAAACACCATTTAGTTTAAGTACTCTATATAGATTCATAAAACACTATTTACATGAGATACACAACAATTATTCTTAAAAAACAATCTCAACTAACCCACTTACTGGGTCATATATCTCATGGTAGCTCATATACAAGGCCCAAATTCAAATATGATGGTACGATCTCAAGTGATGTTGATGATCTTAAACTCTCTTGTTTGTCACCCAGAGCATGAATAAAATTGGATTAGAAATATATTATAATCATTCCATTAGTATAATGAAATTTCATTCATTTTAGGATTTTATTCTTGGTGTAATCCCAAACAATTCAACCAGAGTAAGTGGGAACCAATTCATATTATTAAGAGAATACATTGTGGTACTCTTTGAGGTTATAAAATAATTTCATTCTCCACTTATACATTTCATTGAAATATATGGGTTATTATTATTATTTTTATAATACACATTATTATTTTTAAATATTCGGTCCCAATTCCAAAACACTAACTACTTCCCAAAATGGTGAAAAAATCGATAGAGCCCAAATGATTGTCTTTAAACTGGATCTACATAAACTAATAAGAGGAATATAAGGAGTCTATAATATTTTTATATATATATAGTTTATCATAAAACAAATGGTCATGATTAGAACATAGGTACATGGGTAACCATCCCCACACTAGTATTTTTCAAGCATTCATGGATAAGTATTAAATCTACAATAGAGTCTAATAGTATGAAATAATCCCCGTGAAAAGGGTGTGGTGATCATGACCTCCCATTACCATGATTTTTTTTCTAATGTGCTTCTATAAAAGTCCTAATGACTACTTACCATAATAAATAATGTCTCAATGAACTCAAAATTAGAGTTTTTTGTGAAATCCATCAAAGTATCCATACAAAATAATAATAAAAAACAAGTCTCAAAGTGAATAATTTGAGATGAAAAATCATTTCATATTATAATAAATTCAATGAAAATAATTTAACCAATTTATCATAAACACAGATATTATAATTAATTAATTAATTAATAACCTTTCTCATATCCATTTTCATTCATATTTTTGATAAATATTCATTCTCTATATGAATTCTATATATTTTTCATGTCGAGTGTTTATAGTTTTCATCATTTATACTACTTTAATAATAGCGGGTTCTATGGAAATTATTCCTTCAATTTTTATCATTAAAATATCATTAATATTAATATTAGGTATGATTTATAATTACTTATGATTTTTCAAATTTCTTTCATGAGTTCTTTATGTTTTTTATTTGATGATGAAATCAATAATAGACAAGATTCATTTATTCTTGATGATCAAAGTTTATTTTATTAATTATTGAATTAAATATTTATATTTGAAATCTTGAATATAAAAATAATTATTCACTAATTTTTATAATATTATAATATTAATTATTTTTACATATTCATTCATGATATAAATTTAATATATTGTTCAGTTAGGTGGTAAAAATCACTCAAACATGAACATAATCTGATTTAATGAATGGTGATGTAGTGGTTTTGTAGTAATATAATTATACTAGAAGAATAATGATCTTATTCAATTTATATTAATATGGTATATGTTAATTTTAGGTAATTATAAGATGATTTAATGGATTTGAAAACATTACACAATTTGAATAGAGGATCATCCTCTTAGTAATCTTATTTTATATGATGAAATTAATGATGATCATTTTGTGGTCATATCATTAATAAATTTCAAATAATTTCATATAATAACCTTAATGATATAATAGAATTAATATTTATCCTTTATTTACAACCATATATCCATTATTTTATGGAAATGGAGGAAAATGATACACATTGCATCGTGGAGGAGTAGTCTGCAAAATTAATAAATGACGGTTTTGTTTTTATATGGGAATGTAACAATTATGTTTACTATTTATTTAAATAGTACATAAAAGTATAATATAAATAATAAAATAATATAATAATATTATTTAAACTAAATTTAAAATGTAAATATAAAAGGAAAATACATTAGCAGAAATATTGAGCTTATACTGAGAACATCAGGTTTCTTTAGGAGGATTCCTCATGAATGATGGGATTGGGAAAAACTATTGGGGTAGAATGATTAAGAGAATAAAAAGGGATTATATGGAATAAATTAAATCATCATTTTAGGTGGATAAAAAAATATTAGAGTGGTATTTAATAGGTTATGAGAGTCCCCTTTTATATGTAAAAAGAGGGGATTGTTAATAGAAACTAATGTTATGTAAGTGTTAGGAATTGAATCACATGATTCTTAGTTATAAATGGTGATTTAGGTGAAGATATTATATTTGAGATGTATCAATATGGCTTTCATACCTAAAAATTATTTATATCTTTTTTATGTAACCTTTCAGGCATTAAAAATTCGAGATACCTTATTTAAACATTTTACCATAATTAATCTTGATTAAAAATTAACCGCAATAGCTATTTTACTCATAAAAATATAGGATAAACCATCTTACCAAATTTTTATGCATTGAATCCAATTTTTTTATGCATTTAACATAATTTAATTTCATAAGATGATAAAATTTATGATTAGATTAAAATACAAGATATATGAAAAGTTATTTTTATATAAAAATGACTATTTATATATTATGTGTTTATTATTATTATTTACCTATAATAATTAATTGAATGATTGTTTATATAATTTTTTATGTTTTTAATAATCTTATTATGTTTATATTTTAATGTATATTAATCGAATTAATTAGATAAAAAATATTTAAATCTTATAAAATTAATTATTTACACTCAACAATTAGAACTTTACTTGGGAAATTAAACTTTAACATAATTATTTATATTTTGATGAATAAATATTATATTTTTCATATTTATTTTATTTATTCTTATATATTATAGTTATTATTTCTATTATGTGAAATAAAATTAATATGTTTTGGGAAAATAAATTTTAACATTATCCTCTACAAAACATGTTTGACAAAAAATCCAAAAAACTCATCTTAAGTTAGTTTATTTTTCTAGAATTAGAAAATGAATTTTTTAAATAATATTATATCATTATTAAATTACACATTTAAATAATCACAGGGGAAAAATAATTTATATTGTGTATCATGTGATAGTTTAGGATATGGTGTTTTCTGGCAATAATAGGGTGTGAAGTACTATATTCTCCCCCAAAAAAATTTCTTCCTGCAAATTAGGGTATATATCAGCTATTGAAAAAATTAGGATATTACTTCCTCAAAGATTATTTAGTTTCCCAGGTTGTCTCTTCTGGTTTTTTATTTTTATAAATTACTTTCACAAATTGACTTGTTCTATTACATTACACTTTCTCTCAGGTTTCAAAAATATTGACATACTCTTCAATAAAGAAAATGTCATGATCTATCTATATTATATCAAATTTGAGAAGATGAACTGGATATAGAATGTAGTTCCTTATTAATGAATCATGTAGAAAATCATTAATTTTAGGAAGGTTGGGTTTCATAGACAATCAGTAAGATATAAGTCCATTTCATTCTAGTATTTCAAACGGAATAATGTACCTAGGTCCTATCTTTACTATCTTACCAAATATTACAACTTCTATACAAGGTGATTCCTTCAAGAATATATTATCCCAACAATAAAATTACAATTCATTACATTAATTATCACCATAACCTTTTTTTATATCATGGGTTATATTAATGTGATCCTTAATATTCTATACTTTAACAATCATATACTCTACATGATCTAGGAAAAATAACTACCATTCTCTAACTTCTTCAGAACAGGATGGAGTCTGAAACCTCTTCCCATAAAATGACTTGTATAGTATGATATGTGTTCTCAAATAAAATTTATTATTATATAAAAAATAATGCAATGGTAGATAATGACATCAAATAAATTGGAAGTCAATAGATCATTGTCTCAACACATATTATAATGTTTGGATAATCATTTCAGACTTCCTATAGATCTATGTATGATAGGTTTTGCATTAATGTTTCTCATTGTTGATTTATTATTTAATAATATTCTACCATTTTGATGTGATCCATGGGTTACTATCATATAGAATAGATATTTTTCCCATACAACCTTATGATTTCAATGATATAGAGAGGGGAATGTTGATCAAGATGTAGATATTATATTATCAATAAAAAATTAGTTTATTAAGTTAGGTGATCAATGTTGAATCATAAAGCATCATTCCTCCTTGAAGTATATGGGATTCTAGTGAAAAATTCTATTGTAACATTGTCCCACTTCCATGTATGTATAACTATCAATTTCATGAATCCCTTAGGATGTTTTATTCTAGACATTACCTTTTGGAATAATAAGCATCAAGAAACATAGTTTACATACTAAAAATTATCATACATAAATATACATCTTAATAAAATAACATTCATTACATAACATAACGATCCACACTATAATCATTTAGGTATAGTGGTTTTCAAAACATGGAAACCTAAAAAATGAGTTCATAAGTGAGCTATGTCATCTCTAACTATGTTCTTCATTGTTAGAACCCTTCTTAGATTTGTGGTACATAACACCTTTATTCACAAACTAGGTAAAGTAAATATAATAAAGGGTGATATTAGATTCTAAGTAAGGGTAAAGAATTGAGATATAAATATATCATAGGAATAAGGGTATGGTAACATGAGAATATCATTTGAAAACCATACCCTACATGTCACAACTCAATAACCTAATTCATGAGATAAATATTAGCTATTCATAAGGCATTATCATAATTGAATCAAAGAACATTAACCATGATTACCTAAAATTTTCATAAGGTATATATTTGTTGCATACTCCTAAATAAATAAAATAATTTCCTTAGTAGTTCAAGGATAATTTTCAATACTGTCATATTATAATGGGTTCACTCCCCAAACCATATAAGTATTTAAGATTCAATTCCTAGGAAATATTAGTGGATATATTCCCTTACTAAACTTGGTTCACTACCCATTCTAGACATGTTTATCTCATGAGAAAACAATATTTATCATTTCCATTTTGGGGAGATATAGGTCCAACCCATAAATTAAGGATATATATATATATATATATATATACTCCAAAAGATCATAAAACCTTCATCATGTTAGAACCCATGAATATAAATTTGATTCATTGAACATTTAACATATCAGAACATGTGAAAATTAAATAGATTCATAAATAATTCACCATATCAGAATAAATGAAAAGAAATTGGTTTCATAAAACATATCCTCAAATCATAATCCATATAAAACAAATGAGTTTCATAAAAACTATTCATTATAAACATAAAACATATATAGAAAGAATTAAAATGGTATCATTGGATCATTTCCATAGTATGACCTAAGTAACATCAAAGGACATCATCATAGATGGAAAATGTTTTGTAATGATCACATGGAACATTTTTTTAGGAATATAGTCTCTTCACATTAACTTTTTTTAAACAAAAAACATTTTCAATGTCCTTATATTTGAAAATAACCTTGGAAACATATAAATGATGTATTAAAATAATTTGAAACATTTCTTGAAGAAAATAACCATCTCACAACGAAGAAACATACTAAAGCATAAAGAAATTTAAAATCAAATCATTTCAAAATAAACTTAGAAACATATAAAGGAGACCATACAAAAATGAGTGGTCATATAGGTAGAATATACCTTTCATTACTCGCACATTAAATAAGGTTTCTATGTTATTTTTAGTGACAAAAAAACATCCATTTTTTGGAAAATAAAAATATAATTACATTCAAGAAACTCTGTATAAAATTAATAAATTGGTAAAAAAGTATTTAATAAATTATTTGAATAATTCAAAAAAAAAATTTCAAAAAATTTATTGAAGAAATGATTCTGGAAGAAATATTATTTTCGACCGAAAATAAAAATAATGTCTGTTCCTTGTAAAAAATTATTTTAGGGCCTTGAGTACATAAATAGAGTAAAATGGTTAGAAAAAATTTATTGTTCTTACAAAAATTAAGAAGAATAAAATTCATGAGTTTCTTGAGATATGGATCATAATATTTCATCATCAGAAGCATAAACATAAAAAATACTTATAAATGATGACATTGAATCATAAAACCATTACCACTTTAGTAACATTGAATATTAAGACCCATGAAATAATAACGAAAATGAAATTAAAATATCATGATTATTAATAAATTCATGATATCACTTTTCTAAGGGGATGTAAATAACTCTCATAAATGATGATAATTTCATAACAATACATATATCTCAATAAAGGGAAAATGATACCAAAATCCATTAATTCTTTAAAAAATTTCAAACTATAAACCCCATGAATGTGGTATCCTAAAATTCATATGTAAAACCAAATATTATTCAGGATGAGTGTCATAAAATTCATAAAAATGAAATATATACACCACATAAAATAAACACATGGTGAAAATGGTATGTGTCTCACATAAAATATATGTGAGACTGAAATCCCCTACATTAAGTATCAAATTATTTCATATATTTTTAAACCACATATATCATAAATATATGTTTATTATAAATATATAATATAACCATAACAATATCTCATAAAATATATGATTTAATAATTACCGTTTATTACCCATATATTAATTTTTTTTATTATAATCATATTTCATATAATAACTAATTTTCTTTTCATGTATGTTTTGATTTTTTATTTTCAGTATTATTAATTTTATCATGGATACATAATCTATATAATGTTTATAATTATATAAACATAATTTTAATTGAGTATATTTTTATTTATAGTAATCCATTAGAGGTAGATAATGAAATACACTATTCATAGAGATGGTGGGTTGTACGTACAAATGAACATTTTTTCCATTTTCATGGTGGATTGAAAGAAACAAAGGTAATTAAAATTTTAACATTATATAAATTTTTTTAGGTCATATGTATCATATATTTTTATTTAACCCATCCTTATTACCTTCAATTTAAATCATGAAGAATCACATCTCTTTGTGAGGTGGTAGTCTGTTGTACACATGAGTGACATTATCATATTTTCCAAGAATGGAGAGTAAGAAGTTATATGTTATAAATTAATTACAAAATTAAATTAATATCATATATATGATATATAAAAATTTAAGCCATAATTATTTATACTCTTGGGAGGGGGTAATTGAAAATGAATAACATCAGTTCGCGATACGGTAGCCCACCATAGACGTGAATGATGATTTTATATCAGATTTGATGGAAGGGGAAATTAATTTAGGTTATTACATTAAAGAAATAACATATAATTATATGGTATATACAATATTTATTATATAGAAATAATTCTAGAATATGTTAAGTTATATAATGAATAAGTGAAACAAAAACACATAGTCAAAAACATTACCTCACCAGACAACATATTTATGTTTAAACTAAAATTTACCCAGATAATCTTTATGATGTCAATAATGACACTAGGATGTGGGGATGTAATTAATAACTAAATTTGGGTATGTATTGGATAAACAAAATGGTTATTTAAGTGTTGATAGGGGAAGAGAGTTGGTGACCTTTTATATTTTAGATGAGTGACATATTTATAATTTTTGAAAACAAAAAAGGGTACCCAAAATTTTCACATTCCAAAATGATCCAAAATGGACCATTATAGAGAATATAATATAAAATATTAATATATTTCCATAAAATGGGTGTTTTAATATTTTAAAATTCATTTCACCCCTTATCTTTCTAGTTTAACCCCCAATAACCATATTTTAACCTTAATTATGATAATAGTTCATCATTATTTTTAATATTAATTATAGTAAAATATAATTTCTAATTGGTTTATAATATAACTTATTATTATAAAAAATATTTAATAAATTTTTTGAAATTAAATTAATATAACTGTCAAAATTAAATTTAAAAGTAATCTCATTGGAGAGATGAAAATGAGTATTTCCAAAGATAATAGTCACAAGAGTTTAAAAAATTTATATCAAAATTTTGTATGAAATTGATTCTAATGACCCAAATTGGGTTCATATACATTTAAAATAAATAATTTTACTTTAAAATATATATTAAATTAAAATCTATCATTAAAATAATTTGAATGAAATGGTTGTTTTTAATAGAAACTAGTATTTTTAAATATTCACTGAAACTTATATCTTTTTAGAGAATTCTCAAAAATTTACCCTCAGTTTATGATTTTTTATTTAAATAATTAATTTAATTTTTTGAAATACATTTTTAAAAATTGGAAAGAATACATTTTTTGATCTGTTGAATCTTCATGTTTCTCCGGTCTGCATCTCTGAGTCGGCATCGATGTTGAGGGATCCAGAGGGCTTCAGTATTCAGAGGCAACGTGTTGGGATCGATACTGGATCACATGGGATTTCTTCTAGATTCCAACTTTGTTTTGTTTTGTGCACAGGTGAGTCAGCGCCTTATGGAATACACATGATCGTCTCCTGGATGATTGTGGGCAGCGGCGATGCAAAACACCCACTGGCACATACACAGACGACGGCGGTTCGACCTAGGCTGTGTTCGTGGAACCAGCTCATCCTGCTCCTCTCTAGTTTTCCTGTGGATTGTTGCAGGACAAACATTTGAGTTTTGTGTGAGTCGGAACGTGGCAGGGTCGTCTTCGACTATTGGGCCAGTACACAGATGCGAATGGCAGATGCAAGAATGCTCAGTGTTGGTGGTACTTCTCCTCACCAGTTGGCTTATCCTTCCCTTTTGGTTTTTTCTGTGGTTCTGCCTTTTGTGGTTCCAAGATGGCCATGCTTCTCCTTGGTTTTCCTCTTCCATTTACTCATCCTCCTTCACGCACAACCCCATCTTGGTTGGGTATGATGTATTTCATGATGTTTTGGATTGTGTTGGTGTCTTGGGTGAAGTTGGATCTGTTGGGGTGTTTTTTGGCATGGTGGCCTGGTTCTCAAAGGCTCAACAATTTCGTGGTGTACCTCAGTGGGTCTAGTCCTGAGTGCTGCCTCCATGGCAGTTTGGCAGGTTGGTCTGGCCGGATGTTTGTTCCCACATTGCCTTAAAGTGATGATTTTGGTTGTCGTTGTTTGGTTTTTTTGTTGGGCAGGTCTGGACTTGGGCGTGTCTCTAAGCCCGACCCGCTTATGGTTCTCTTTGCATGTTCTTCACTTTTCTTGTTCGATTCTCACTAACCCAAAAAGTGACTTTTTTGAAAAATCAAAAAAAGAAGAAGTTTCAGTCAGTAATTTTAAAATTATAATTAAAATTCAATAAAACCATTTTTAGAAAAATATATTTTGTAACCGTAAAACAGGAATTATTCTTTTATATTGTCTATAAAACCCGTAAAATTAATGATAAAAATTTGATTTAATATAATATATATACATATATTTCATGAAAATAATAATCCAAAAGAATTTTTTTAATTAATTATTGTAAAATGTGTTTGCTGAGAGAAAAATTGTTTCTTTATAAAACGATTTTATTCATTTTCAAATGGTTCTTATTTTAATTTATAATTAATTAGTCACCAAATATTTCAGTTTATTTACAAGTGTAAATAATATATTTTATTAATTTAGACAATCTTATTTATACCCTCCATTCTAATGGATAAGTGATAACTATCATATTAAATAATAATATTTTAATATCATGCCATGTTTAATTTAAACTCAGGGTTTCATGTAATGAATTAAAAAATTAGTGTTTCATATAACACAAGATAAAATAAGTGTTACATTTAAAACAAGATAAAATCAGTGTTTCATGTAAGAAAATCTATAATTTGTGTAGTGTGTAACAAAAAATATCAAAAATATTAAATTTAATCAACAATATATATTTCACAAAATCTCAGGGTGTTTCATTCAGCCCTCCCCCCCATAAAATGAATTTCTCCCTTGAAATGTGTCGCTTTGGTAAAAAAACCGAGGATAAGTATACTTCATTACAGACTTAGGTTTCCATCTAGATTTCTCAAGATGGTGGTTCTACCACAAGAAATTAACAAAGTGATTGTTATTATTTCGTAGAACATTCTCTCTATGATCCATAATATCAATTGGTGGTTCCTTATAGGAAATATCACCCTCTAATAGTACAAACTCTATGTTTAGTATATATGATGGATTAATTATGTACTTCCTTTGGAGAGATACAGGGAACACATTTTTAACTTATGAGAGGTTTGGTGGAAGCTTAAATCAATAGGCTATCATCCTGATGCGATCAAGAATATCAAAGGGTCCAATATACATAGGGTTTAGCAATACATTATATCATATGAAAAATTTCATCTTTTGGTTGCACTTTAATCATTTTTTCACTTCATATCTTACTCTAGGAAGTGAAGATGAATTGTTTTTAGTCTGAAAACACTAATGGATTTCATGATACATAATAAAATGATATGTTATTCCTTCTATATCTAGTTATCATCATAAAAAGATTATTAGCATAAGCTATTAAATAATTTTTTTTCTATGCTGAAATAATATATTAATATGTGAAACCTCATCCAATGTTCAACTTAAAACATTCCATAATTGGTTAAAATTTTTACCCTTCCAAAATTCATGATTTATAATGAAACTCAATAAATTTCAAAAAAATAAACTCAACATTAAACCCCAAATATGTGAATTCCATATTCATATATTTTCATGAAATATTGAAATAACCACAATTACTATAAAACCATAATGGAAACATACTTAGTTTTTCATTCCTTGAATAAAACCATAAATTATTTAATATGTTCCATAAATATAATAATTTTGTAAACTCTATCAATGATAACATAAAAAATATTTTCTACAAATCATTAATCGGTTATATGGTCATTAATTCTGTATAATTTACTTTATTTATAACCATAACATATATCCCATAATCATTATCTCCACATCAGGAACATACTAATGGTTATCTTCCATTAATCATATATTTTCTATAAAATATCACCATTCCATTAAATAAATTTTCAAGGACATTAGTACCATTCAATATATTAATGAGAATCCATAATGAGAAATATCTATTGAACAATCCTTATATATTTCATGATTCATATAATATAATTCTTGAATTCCCACACAAAAACACTTCCTTAAATCCACTTTATTATTAATCAAATATATAAGATTAATTATATTATTCCTTAATACCTCTTTCCTTTCATATGTAATTTTTTTATCTTTATCATTAGAATTATAACCATTACTTGTACTAACTTATTCTATTTACAAACATCCCCCATGTACATCAATACCTAATACTCATACTTTCCACATTTAAAACATTTATCCATTGATAATCACAACATTGTTTACTCCAATAATCATCCAATTTTGTTTCTCATCATCCCATTTCATATTACATTATATGTTATCCTAGGTTTTTCAGGTTCCCTTGATTGACTAAAACCAAAAAAATAGTGTGATCAAAAATATTCATAGTTGAAAACCACATGATCATGAAAAATAACTTATGGGATGTTTAAATAATGAAAATTTATTTTCAATCTATGATAACATTGGATTAATCCAGGTTATTTATGGTCATTATTTCAATTAGTCATGATGGTTCATAATGATTTTATGAATTAACAAATCATATCCATATTGAGTGTTAAACCATGTTTGTTGTAGGGCCATTTTTTGTAAACCAGGAGAAAATATATTCAAGCTTAATGTTCCCTTATCAAAGATACTACTCTAAGGGGCCTCTAATCTAGAGACACATCCACATATAGTATCAATAAAGGAAAAAAAGTTCACAAAAACCAGTCATACTATACAAAAATTATAGGAAAATCTCCCATACATTGACTCATCCATAGACATATCCTTAAAAATATCTTGATAAAAATCATTAGAAATATCCCTAGTGATATCACTATTATTTTCTCATCCTATTTTCTTAATGTTTAACTTAACCATGCTCATATGCCAACTATAAAGACCCAAAATTATCATACATAAATATTAAATCTTAAAATATGAATATTCATTACATAAAATAATGATACACACAAGAATCATTTAGTTGTGGTGCCTTTGGAAATATGGAAACATAAAAAAAATTGTCCATAAGTGATCTACATCATCTCTTATTATGTTATAACTAACAATCACCCTTATTACACATGTCAAATATAATACCTTTAATCATGAAATTTGGAGATGAAACATATTAAATGGTGATCTCATATTCTCAGTGAGGTTAAAAAAGTGATATGTCAATATATCATGAGAATATGGGTCAAAAAATATGAGAATAACATTTGAAAACCATACCATAATTATCATAAATCATATAAATGAGTCATGTAATAAATACTATAAGATTATAAGACATGAATCATAATGGAATCAAATAACATGAAACTATTGTTTATTAAATTTTAATATTGTTTTGATAAATTAATAAACCACCACCTTTAAGAAAATTTGATATTGTTTAAAAATATAATCCATTTATCCTGTATTTTTATTTTTATATGTTTTAAATAATATATCCCTCTAAAAAAACCCATATGATGGACCTACAACCACACTTAGAGGGACCGAAGGTCAACCCAATGGGAGTTACATCACTTGAGGCCCACACAGTGTCTGGGTCTTGCATAGTGCACACATATCGCATGTGGGCCTATGTATAAGGTGCACAGTGTGTGCCCCTTAGCTCATGGGTTTGGTAAAAGTCATTTTCAAGGCCTATAGGCTTGTGTGTGTAATGTGTAAACCGGTGTTAATCCCTGATAACTGGCTTGAACCTAGGATTAGAATATCCTGGTTGACATACTGCTCGCACTCTATATCTTTAAATCAACACAGGATGCTATTTTTTTTGTTTACAGTTATTTTTTCATTTAATTCTCAGACATAAGTGGTGATTCAATTAGTTAGCCAATATTTTCCCTGAAATCCATCTGATATCTCTTTTTTTTAACACTCCTTTATTTAACTCATATTCATCCTTATTTTATAATTTTCATCATCTTCTAAAGAAATTCTATCATGCTCCACAAAACCGGTGTTCTACAATATGCCAAAAAATATTTCAAGAAATGTTAATAAATCAAAATGGCCTTCTATTTTCATAGCTAGCACATGTAACTTGTTTGAACTTTCATTTGGTATAAAGTTGTTTTACTGTTCCATCATTTCTTCTCATATTTTCTTTCATGTTTCTTCTACATGTTATTCTTCTTCAAGATTTCCACTACCTACTCGGAATGCCTATCTTTTTTTAAGTGCATTTTATGGTTTCTCTATGGTGTCACCATTGAGCACCAATGGTGAGTCATGATCCATTTTTGGAACCTGAAAGTGAGTCATGATCCACCACTAGAACCCAATGGTGGGTTTTTATATAACACTAGTTGTTATTTTTGAGTTTTTTTACTCACTATATGACATCAATTCTAGGTCATATTTTCCCCTATGTTTTTACTTGTTTGTTGTTCAAAGCCTTGACATTAGATTTTTTATGCTCAAAAAAGAGGTCTTAATTCCTCTCTTGAGCACTGTTTTTTATTATTTACATTAGATGTTTATTTTATTTATTACTTTTTATCAGATGTTTTAAATTATTTTTTAGCAACTTCTTCATTTTGTTTTATTTATTCAGGTGTTTTTCATATTGGTAGAATCTTATTTCAATTTCATTATATATGTTTTTTCTATTATTTCATGATTATTTGAGAAAAAATAGATTTTATTTCTTAATATTTAATATCAATATATTTTTTGGAAATATTTTCAGTGATCCAACTTTGGAAACTTCCAGTGGTCACGAGTCACTATTTAACTTCATAAAATGGAATGTATTTGAGTCACCGTTAAACTTCCAATATTATAAAATATTTTATTGATTATTATGAAGCCTTTGATTACAATATTTCTTGGGGTAAATATTGTTTAGGTTGGTTTTTTATTTTTTTCTTGAAATTGATTTGGTTGAAACTATTCTCTATTTTTAGTTGTAGTTCATGAGCCACTACTCTCTATTTTTAGTAGTAGGTCATCAGTAACCACTCTATATTTTAAAGGGTATATCAATGAGCCACCCTTAATGAAAAATTATTTCTAATTTTTTCGTCAATTGTTTTTTTAATGTTGTTAAAATAATTTTATTTGTTAAATGTTATATTATTTTATATTGAAATATTATTGAAAAAGTATATAAAAATTATGTCCACCATACTTTTTATATACACTTATTCATGCATATTTTTGTCATACAACAACATTCTTTCAGAAACATTATTATGTATTTAAAATATATAGAATTATATTTATATTTCAATTATTTTTCATTTGTGATTTGTTAAAAGTTTTTATACTTAAAATATAATTTTTTTTTATTTTCATTTTTTATAAATACATATAAATATTTATTGTGTTTTATTTTCTGTATGACTTTAAAAAAATAGGGTAATAATAATTTTATTCTATCACTATAAAAAAAAAGTGTCATACAGATAGTGGGTATGGATATTCCCCAAGAGGATATTCTATTAATTATCCAGGAGATCTCTTCTAAGATTTAAAACACGTACTAGTGAAGATCATTCGATCAGAAAATGATTATACAATTTTTTCTGCTCCAGTTTTGATCAAGAATCTTAGAAAACATTGGTTGTTTTTATTTGATCACTAAAAATCATCATGCCTTTAATATTATGCTACTAGATTAATCAAATAACTCGAGTTTTAAAAAATTTATATATCATCTACTCAGTTGTAGTTTTATTTGTTTCTTTTATTTATCAATTGTAATTATTCTTGACTTTTTCTATTTTATTTTTGTTTAATATTTTATCATACAAAAGCTTACTCATTGGGTTATTCCTCCCATATGAAATGAAGGTTCATTTTATCCTCACCAAAAATAGGAAGGTAGAATTTGACTCCTTCAAAATTCAGGGGTTATACAACCAGGTGTAAAAAATGTTTATTTAATTTGTATGTAATCAGGTAATCAATCCAATTCAAAAGTGAAGGTCTAGTTAATACTATTATCCTCGCTGAGTAGAGGTGGTTGATTAGAGGAATATGATATTTGTGTTCTGATAAAATATAAAAACATCATATGTTATATATTTTACTACCTATTCATTTTTTAATATGGTTCTAAACCAGACATGATATTATTTTTTAATAATTCAAAAATACTATTCACCCCCCTGAGTCACTACTCCATACCAAGGGACCTGATAATTGGTATTAGATCATTGTTACATTTTATGGATTTTATTTTTTTCATTATCTATTTCTAAACTAACAATTATCCTTGATTTAATTGTATAAGGAAAATATCTATTCCTTTGTTATGGAAAATCCTGATTTGGAGATATTTAATCCCATCAGACCACCTCACTTCAATCAAAGTGACTATACCTACTTGAAGGAAGAAATAATTATTTTTATTAAAAATATAGGTATATATTAATGGTTTATAATTCCTAAAACATATAAACAATCTGATGTAGATTTAGAAACTCTCACTCATAATGAAGCTGTAAAATTTGTTTTAAATTGAAATTTTATGAATTAATTATACTATTATCTAAGTAAAAATATGTATTTTAATATTTCAACATAAAATAATACATTTGACATCATGAGGAATTTTATTCTCACTAATAAATGAAATAATAAGTTTTAGAGGACCATACTAGGTATACAAAAGGTTCAGTTTCAAGAATTTAGAATGACTAATGAATAAAGTATACATGAGATATATAATAGATTCACCAAAATTTTCATTAGCATGGTTTCACTTAGAATGACTATTAATAATAAATCTCTCAATGAAATACTACTTTGATCTATAACCAACAAATGGGATTCAATGAATGTTTCTATTGAATGATGTAAGCATTTCATTGAATATTCAATGGATGAGTTGATAAGATCACTTCTATAATATGAGCTAAAAATGAAGAATTACAATGATAATGACCATGATAAAAGGGAAGGTATATTATTTAAATCAAATATACATGTTATTGGTAATTCGTCTGATTCTTATTTATAGAAAAGTAATAAGTATGAAATTTAAAATTTCACCAAAGGTATTGACAAGTACAATATGGGTAAGAGAGGATTTACAAATCGTCCCAAAATATATCATGAAAAGGATGACATAAAGGGTAGTAAAAGAGGTAAAATTAGTAAATATAATGTTTCTAAATTAATATTCTATGAGTTTAGGAAAATGGTTTTGATAAAATTATACTATACAAAATTAAAACAAGATGGAAAAGACAAAATATACATCCAAAATCTTAAATTATCTCTCCCTCACTATGAGGAGGTCTCTGGTCAATCCATAAAATGGAATAAATATTTTACCTTATTTGGAATAAGATTTCTAGTTTCCATAAAAAACATCATAAATTTTCTAGAAATCAAAGAAGGATCATTCCCTTTCACATATCATGGGGATCCTATCTTTTGGGGAAATTAGAAAAGAAACTATTTTTCAAAAATAGTAGACCAAGTAAACAATCAACTCCCTTCCTAGAAAAGAGTACCCCTATCCATGGCTAGAAGAATATGACATGTTAAATTAATTTGTGTTTCTAAATTGTTCTACTCCATGATGGTATATAAATGGATAACTGGTCTTTTTAGAAATATTAATGACTATATTAATAATTTTTTTTGTATTTGAAATAATTTAGAGAGAAATATTGTCATTGTCTAGTGGATTAATTTTTGAAAACATCTTTCTAATGGGGGGATTGGTATCCATAATTTAATTATATTTAATTATTCCCATCAAGATATTCTATTATAGATCATTTTTAATAAAAATTCCACGACTTTTAATTTCCTTTGTGTTATAATATTTAATAAACTAAATAATGTCAATCTTCTCTATATAGATTCCTCTATTTGTCCATCCATTAAACACTCGATAGTTAACCTCATTTGCTTACCTTTTGACACTAATATATCTATAAATGACCTCCTGAACTCATGGTATTTTGATCATTCAAATGGAATTAAAACTATTATAAAAAATCACTTTTATAACTTATATGATTTTATTGTTTTTGATCCTATAAAAATATTAATTTGGACTCCAAACATTTTTATAATTTTAGTTTCCCTTATGAAAGTCCTCAATTTTCATGGACAAAAGGCTCTCAAAAACCATGGATTAGAACCCCCAAAATTCACTCTTCCCTGGAGAATATCTCACAAATAAATACCCACCAAAAACTATTTCCAATTATTTGGTATCGATTTTTTTTAACTATAGTCTCTATAACCAACAGAGAGAATATGTGGACAATGTATTCTTATCTTTTGCTACTTTATCTACTTTATGAAAATACATATATGAAAATTTTAATATTATATGGAAATATTTGGTCTTCATAAGGTCACAACTAAAAAGGTGTTCTATTGATGATACTTCTCAATATATTTTGAAGCTTCTCATATCTTCAATTTCAAAAAAAGATTCATATTATCTATTACGGAATAAAGTCAAATATTCATCATAATAATACCTTTAATTTTCATACATCTCATGTGGGAATCCTAACTATGGTCAAAGAGGCCGATATGATTCAAACTAATACCTACCACAACTCCATGAAATAATTTATTGTTCTAAATCATTTGGGAATCAATAGGTAGTTCAGCCAACTTAGGGGCATGTTTGAGGTTTTTGAGCTTGCTCTAGACCTAGACTGCATCAAGATAAACATGGAAGTTTCCCCAAAAGGAAACTCACGCCCCTTAGGTTGGGTTATGGTTTTTAGATATCACAATAGAAAAATTATCCGATGATTCTATGGAACCTAGGGTATTTCTTCCTCTCTAGAATCTACGATGCATAGCATCATTATTGCATTTAATCTTTCTAAGTATTATGGATCAGAGGACAAATGGATTTAAATTCAATCCACCATGAAACCCCTCCAGAATGGTGTGGTGAATCTCTCCTAGCCTCTCATATACAGATGAATGGAATTTATCCAATTCCTTTATTGGATCAACCACATAGTCACTCGTTTTTATCATGAGTAATACTCAGTGGCTTATAATGCATCTAACAATGGAATCAAGTACAACCTCTTGTGGTTTGAGAACATTCCTATGGGTCTGATTTCTTTTCAGGAAAATTATTGTAATTCAATTACTTCTTTAAAACTCATGTAATTATTTATCTTATTATATATTTATGACATAGTCACATTTTCCAGGGCATTAATGTTTTCAAAAAATATATGGAAAATACAAGCAATACAAGAAGGAACAAAAAAGGATTATCAGGATGGATGGGGTTGTTTAGAAGATTCAAACTCATGGATTGATGGTTATAATAGTGAAAAATAATAATCCAATCTATATTTTATGGATAAAACTACAAAAGAGGTACACTCTTATCATAATTTTAGTTTTGGTTAATAATCTGATTTCAAAAATTAACATAGATAAATAACTATTCAAAATAAAAAATTTCAATGTGATGTCTTGAGAATGGATGAACTATAATACAAAATAAAAAGGGAAAATAATAACATTAAAATATAAAAATAAAAAACTCATCGAATCAATTTTAAGAATCATATAATAGAATTTTTTTAAAAATTATGAACTGATAATAGTTAAAAATGACAATATGTGAAAAAATATTTCTTGTCAAACACCAATGAAGATCAAGATAAAATATTTAAATTAGTTATTAGAGATTTATATAAAACTAAAAAGGTATGTAATAATCCTAAAAACAAGAATAAAAAATGAGAAAATATTAATCATGTTCAAATGTGAAAGTGCGTGCTGACCTAAAAGTTATTCATAATGATAGTGAAAACTTTAAAAAGGAAATTACATTATAAATGAAAATCATATCAATTTTTGATTTAGGGAAAGATAAATTTGATAATATAATGTCTACTAAAAAATTGAAAAAATAATAAAACAGGTTGTGGATATAGTAATCAGGTTTATAAGATGTATAGAATTATTTTTCTTAATGGAAGAAATGGGAATATTTCAAATGTAACTTGATTTTGGTTCAACGTGAACGAGATTTTTGAAAATGAATATTATTTATAGTTTACTCAGTCTTTAGCCTGTACAAAGACATATAATTTTAAGAAACCTATACTCTTTATTACCCTAATATTAATTTCTAAAATTTATACGGGTTCCTAAAATTTTAAATACTAATTTAGTTGGACCCAAACAAGTCCAAAGACAAAAAAAAACAATCTGCTTGATTTATTTTGTAGGAAACCTTCCTGAATAGTTCTACAGTCACATGGAATATGGATAGTGGGTTATCAAGGAACATGGACAGTGAAATATCTAATTCTTGATCCTTTAACTCTTTTTGTAGAGGTACTATCACTTTCTGTGATAATTCAAAAGGTATGGTCAATGGTTTTGGAGAAGAGGGTTTATGAAATTATGATATAATTTCAGATGTGAATTTTTTTGAGGTATTAAAACATAGTTCAATTATCATATCACATCTTTTTTATGGTGGTATGAGTGTAAAATTTAAATTTAATAAATATATTGTTTATAAAAATAATATTTATTTATTTTATGACAATAGAAAATAAAATATAATTTCTATTTATTTTTAGAACTACACTAACATTATTTATGTTGTTTAATTATTATATAGATAGATCACATTCTATGGATTAGATGGTCATCAAATATTATAATTTGACAGTTTTACAAGTTGGCTAAACATGAATATGTTATGGAAAATCCAAAATTTAGTATATATTAAGTATTATGTATGTGATTTTTGTCTAAAAGTTAAAAATGAACAAAGGGTTATTTAGATATATTAATGGGGTCAATACTGGTAGATTCTTAGAACTGCATCATGTTGAACTTTTTGGAATCATGAGAACCACTAGTTTAGGTTCTAAAATATATTTTTTCTTAATTATAGATTATTTCAGTAGATTTACACATACCATATTCTTATATTAGAAAAGTGAAAACTTAAACAATTTTTTTACATTTTGTAATAAAATTAAAAATTAGAAAATTGACTTAATTTTTTCTATTAGAAGTGATAAATTAGTATAGTTTGTTAACAATAATTTTCAATTTTTTTTTGAAACCGATGCACTATTTCATAATTTTAAACAATAGAATGGTGTTTTAGAGATGAAGAATCAAACTATTCATTAAATGGAAATAACAATGCTTAATGAGTCCAACCTAAGATAAAATTTTCATGAAAAATATGTTAATAATGCTTTTTATATCTTAAAAATAGTTTCCATCAAACCATTACTAAAGAAACTTCCTTATGAACTATGTAAGAATAAGAAACCCAAAATTGATTATTTTAAATTTGTTGTATGTAAATTATATATTTTAAATACTAAAGATAATATATAAATTTTTTAATTTAGTAAATGAAGATGGTATATTTTTAGGATACTCTAATAACAGTAATAATTATATGGTCTATAATAAGATAACCATAAAATTGGAAGAATCTATGCATACTAAGTTCATTAAAAATATTGAAAAACAAAGGATTGAATAAGTTGATAATGATGATGATTGAATGAATTCAAATTTGAGGTAGATAAACCTAAAAATAATATTCCATCAAATGAGGGGGAGCATATCTCATATTAATATGATCTATTAATTTGGAAAAATAATAATGATCACTCTTTGGAAAATTTTATAAAAAAGGTTGAATATATAATTTTGAAAAGAAAATATATTTTAAATTTATATTATAATTCTTACTCTGTAGATTCTTTTATTCTTGTTAATATAAAATAACATTTGAATGATTCTAATAGGATTAATTCTGTGCATGATGAACATTACATGTTTTATAGAAATAATTTCTAGAATCAGGTTGATTTAATTAATGATAAACTATCTATAGGAACCAAATGTACTTTTCGAAATAAGTTGGATGTGTTTGGTAATATAGATAAAAATAAGGAAATATTAGTTTCCCAAGGTTATCATAAAAAATAAGCAATTGATTTTGAAGGTTCATTTTGATATGTTTCTTGATGATACACCATTATGATTTTATTATCATTTTCCTGTTTCAGAAAATATAATTTTTTTCCAATGGATCTAAAAAGTGAAATTTAAATGGTATAATTTTGAAAAATAATTTTTTTAAAAAACTGCTTGGTTATGAAAATAATGAATTTCCAAATCATGTTTTCAAACTATCTAAATATTTACATGGTCATAAGAAATATCTTTAAGATTGGCATGATAGACTAACACTATTATTAGTTCAAAATGTTTTTTTAAAGGTTAGGTTGATCCAATCATAGTTATTAAAATAGTTTCAACTTATATAATGATTATTTAGATTTATGTGGATGATATTATTTTTGGTTCAACAAAGGATAAAAATGGTAATGAGTTTTCAATATTAATTTCAAATGAATTTGATATGAGCCTACTATTGGAATTAAATTGTTTTTATTTTTTATAGATTAATCAAAGGAAAAATTATATTTTATTAAATCAAACTAATTATTCCAAAGATCTTGTAATAATTTTTTTGTTAATTATTTTAAAACTATGAGAACCCTATAAGGAAAAATTATAAGTTGGATATGCTTGAATCTGAAAATTCTATTACTGATAAATTGTATATAGGCATGATATGAAGCCTTTTGTATCCTACTTCTTCTAGGATAGATATTATGTTTGTTGTGTGTATGTTCACTACATATCAACCAAACCCCAAATAAAATCACCTTAATGAAATTAAATCAGTAATAGGATATATCAAGGGTACTATTTTTACTATATTGTTCTATTATTCTAAGAATTTATTTGATTTATTATCTTACCTTGACTCTAATATTCGCAGTTTGATATTTGACCAGAAAAGCTCTATAGGTATGTGTCACTTTTTTATAAAATGTTTAATTTCATTGAGCTATAAGAAAGAACATTAATTAGCACTATCAATAGCTAAGGCGAAATATGGTTTTTCTTTTAGTTTACTTTCACAGTGTATTTGGATAAAACAAACATTATATGATTTTAAAATTAGTTTTGATAAAATTTATATATACTATGATAACACTATTTCTATTTTAATTTCTAAAAGGCATATTCAACATGATATAATTAAAAATATTGATGTTAGATTTAGTTTTATTATGGTTAATGTAAATAACATTGATATATGTTTAGAATTATTTCCAACCAAGAAACAATTAGTTTGAAATTTTCACAAAATAGGTAGATTCAATTAGTATTGGGAAAATAAATTTTAAATTGGGTATGTAAGAAGATTAAATATCTATTAGTATAATATATATCCTTAAATATTATTTTAAAAAATTTCTATGTATCATAATTATTTTCCACTCTATTTAAATAATATTTAGATCATGCTGTTTAAAAATGAATTTTTAAACTATGACACTGTCTTAAAATTTTTTCTTTGAATATTTTACCTTTTTGTTTACTGTCATGATAATATTTTACCCCATTAAATTTTTCTATGAATAATACTATACTATTTGATAAATTTCAAAATGGAGGATAAGTTTTTTAAATGTTTAATAAAATTTTCAATGTTTTTGAAAATTTAATAAATATTATGATTTTAATTTTAGAAAAAATAGGAATTTTTTTCTAATTAATTATTAATATTATGAATTTAAATTAATATATTAGAAAATTTAATTAAATTTAATATAGTTTGAAAATTATCTATCTCTTTATATTGTTATTTTATTTTTATGTTTTGCAAAAAATATTTCCCTCTGAATAAAACCCTTGGGTCATCCCTTTAACCACACATATGGGGATCCAAAGGTCTACCCTCATGGTAGGTCCAGTCCTTGAGGACCGTACAGAGGTTAGTTCATTCATAGTTCCTTGATATCCTATGAATTAGATCATGGGATCTTTATAGGTCACTTGCTAGGCCCATAGCCCTGTGTGTGTAATGTGTAAAATGGTGTTGTTCCTCGGTAAACATCTTGAACTGAGAATCATCACATCGTGATTGATATAACGCTCGACCTACTTGTCTCCAAACCAATGTGGCGTGCTATTTGTTGTTTACTATTCATTTCTCATTAAACTCTTATATAAAAGAATTTTTTATCATCTATCTAATATTTTCACCACGATCCATTTTATCACCATGTTTATCCTGAACTCATGTTTTTAACTCCCACACATTGTTATGTTATAGTATTTATTTTCTTCTTCAAGAATACCATTGTAATCTAGTAAACTGATGTTCTACAGTACAGTGGTGACTATTACAAGAAATTACAAACAAATAAAACTATCATTATATTTTAATTCTTATCTAACATCATTTGTTCAACCATTAATTTCATTTAAGGTTGTTGTATGCGTCATGAATCTCTTATTCTATGTTCAATCAAGTTTGTTATATAAGTTATTATTATTAAGGATTTCAACTACCTACTCGGGGTTCTTATCAGGTTTGAAGTTCCTTTGTTGTTTTCTTGATGATGTCACTATTCATCAGCAACGGTGAGTCATGATCCCCCATTGGAAACCAAGGATGAGTTAAGATCCACCATTGAACCCCAATGGTTGGGAATGATCTAACACTAGATTTTAAAAGTAGATTATTTTACTCACTGTTTAACATAAAATATAGGTCATATTTTCCCAATGGTAACTTATTTTGTATACAAAGCCTTGGTAGTAGCTTCTTCAATCTCCAACAGGTAAACTTACTTCCACTTTTGACCATATAGTTTTATTATTTTATGTTTTAAGTTGTTTTATTTTCGTTTTCATACTTTTTATTATAACTTTCTTATTTTATTTTTCATAAAATTATTATTTGTGTTTTGTTTTTTAGGTGATTTGATGTTTTTAGTGACTTCCTTTAATTTCATTTTATTTTTTATTAATTTATGATTCATTTCAAAAAAATGTTTTGATTTATTCGTCAATAAGATAATTTTTTTGGGAAATATTTCATTGGTCCACCATTGGACACTTCCTATAGTAGGTCTTGAGTCACCCTTTTAATTCATGTAATGGTGAGTCTTTGAGCCTCAGTTGTATATCCAAGGTCAGTAAAATTGTTACTGATTTATAAGAAGACTTTGATTGCATAGTGTCTTAGAATTTTTTGTTTTGTTTTTGGATGGTTGTTTATTCTTTCTTGAAAGTGAATCAGTATCCACAACACTCTATATTGAGTAGTATGTCATGATCCAATGACCTCTATTTTCAACTATATTTCACGATCCACCATTCTCTATTTTCATTGGTATCTCATCGAACCATAGTTAGTTAAAAAAATTCTAATTGTTTTCGTATTTTTAATAATTTCATTAAAAATAAATTTTATTTCTAAATATTTTGTTATGTGGAAATATAATTTCAATAATGTATAAAAATTAACTGTACATTCTTTTATATACACATTTCCATGTAGTTTGTTTCACATGCAATGCTTTATTTTCTAAAACATTCTCCTATCTTTATAATCTAAATTTTTATATTTAAATTTAAATTATATTTTTTTTTTAGAATTTTAATTATTAAAATATTAAAATATTTATTTTAAAATTTCATGAGTAAATATAAATCCATATTTTGTTTTATTTTCTGCATGATATATACAAGATAATGTAACATTAATTTTACTTTATTTGTACTAAAAAATAAGTGTCATGTAGATATTGGATACAGATACACTCTTAGAGGATCTTTTATTAGTGATTTGAGAGATATATTATATGATTAAAAATATATACCATTTGAGATCAGTCTATCAGAATATGATCATGAAATTTTTTCTACTTTATTTTTTATTAATAAACTTATCCGATTTCTATTGTTCTTATGTGATCAATGGAAAGATTCATCTATTTCATCTTATACTACTGGAATGATCAATGAACACAAGATGCACTAAATTTTTATATCATATGACCACTTATTGTTTAATTTTTATGTTAATTTTCCATTTTACTTCTACTAACTTTCCCGTTGTCCTCTAGAGTTTAGTTTTTCTTTTACTATCCAAAATACATCACTTTTTCTTTATTCATCCAATTTAAAAGGAATTTGAGGTTTTTCCTCCAAGAAAAAGGGAATTTACATTGTGATCCCTTGAAAAGTCATGGGATAAACCACTAGGTGTGAAAATTTTATGTTTCATTTTTCATGTAATCAGGTTATCTGTACCGTTGAGATGTGAGGATATAATTAATATCATTCAAATCACAGATTAGAGGATATTGATGAGAGGACTATGATCTAGATGATCTGATCCTCTATAAAAACATATTGTGTTATTTATTTTATTTTCTCTTCATTTTTAACATTATTCTAACTTTGATATAATTTTATTTTTTTAATAATTCAAAAAATACCATTCACCCCTGCATTAGTCACTACATCCATACCAAGGGAACTAACCTAACCATGATAACATAACATTTTTTTGAGAAAAATAACTTTGGAATACTCATAATCATATAAATCATGTTCTTATTAGTTCAAGGATCATTTCCAAGACTATCATAGTGGTATGGGTTCACTCCACATACTATCATAACATTACAGGATAACTCCCAAGACTATCATATTGGATAGATTCTCTTGTTGAATTGGGTTCACTCCCCATTCAATTCATATTTATCTCATGAGAAATATTTACCTAATGCATTGGAGGGAAATATAGGTCCCAACCATCACTTATTAAAAATCTTACTTATGTGTTCCACATGATTAGAAAAAATTCTTCAAATAAGAACCCATGAAGAGAAGTTGGATTTATAACACATTTATCATATAAGAACCCAAGAAAGAAATGGGCTTTATAAATCATTCATATTATAAAAACCCATAAAAATAAATGTTTTTCATAAAATATTTAATCATAGCATAAACAATGGAAAAGAAACGAGTTTCATAAAAATATCATCCAAATAAAAACATAAACCATCTAAATAAATAATGATAACGAAAACCTTGGAACATATTTATAATATATAAAACATAACATCAATGGATTTCATGTTATATAGAAAATGTTTTTGAATGATCACATGAATTGTTTTGATGAAAATAGACTTTCCATAATGAAAAAAGTTTTCTTAACAAAACATAATACATTTTCAAAATAATTTTATCTTAAAATAACTTTGGAATATTATAAATGAATCATCAAAAAACATTTAATACATTTCTTAAGGAAAATAACATTTTCATTTTGAAAAATAAAATAAAATTTATATCATAAAACATTTTCAAAAAAATATTAATTTAAAATGACCATGGAAACTAATAAAATAAATTTTTAAAAAATAATTGGTAATAACGGTGGAATGTAACATTCATGTTTTACACATTAAAATAATAATTCCTTTCACATTTTTAATAAAATCCAAATGGCAATTTTTTTAAAAATAGTAGGAACATTCCTTGAAATAAAATTCTAAAAAATTAAAACATAGGAAAAATTATTATAATAAATCATTTTATGATGTTAAAAACATTTTTAGAAAACATGATTTTGGAAGATAAAATATTTTCAACCGAGAAAAGAAATAAGGTCATATTTCATTAAAAATATTCTTTTTATACTATTGAGTATATAAAGACAGGAAAATGAATGAAAAAAATGAATTCTAATGAAATAATTTTAGGAGAAGATAATTTATTATTTCCATAGGGAATTTATAATAATATTTCATAATCATAATCATAAATATAAACAATTTTTATAAATGATGATATTAAATAAAAAACCACTAACAATTTGGAAAATTGATTCATAATCCCCATTAAACAATAAAATAAAATTAAACATAAAATATCATTATAATAAATAAATTCATGATTTTATATTTCAAAGGTGTTTTAAATATACACCATATAATATTATAGGTTAATAACATGACATATGACTAAATGAAGGAAAATTGAGACAAAAATCTCTTACTAGTTTAGTAACGTTTAAACTGTAAACCCCATGAAAGTGTGGTCTAGAAAAATATAAGGAAATAAAAATTATTTTTAGTATAATCACCGATAAATAAATTCATTGTTATGATATAGAATTCATAAAATAAACATGTGTTGAATATGGAATGAATCTCACAAAAAATAAAAGTGTGATGGAAATCCCTTACATTATGTATTGACTACATTCGTAACATTAGAAGCTATTATATAATAAATATAAGTTTATTAATCATATATTTTTGGAAAATACTTATATATATCATACTATAAATTATTTACATGTGAACTTTTATTAATTTTCGATTAACAATTCCTTATTAAAATCACATTTCAGATATTAACCACTTTGTTTTTTAAATATATTTTTATTCATTATTTTTTGGCCCTCATACATTGATCATGGTCACATAATCTATATAATTTGAACCATGATATAAATATAATATATATTCATTATATATTTATTTATATTAATCCATTAGTTGTATAAAATTAAATACATCATTTGTAGAGACGGTAGGTCATGCGTATACATGAACGTTATTTCCATTTTCCTAACGGATTGAAATTTAGAAAATTTAAAAATATATTTCAATGTAAGAATAATTTTTATTTCATATATGTAACATCCCAGGTAAATAAAGAATAAATAATTTTCATATTTATTAATATTTACGAATTAAATATTAATTTTATTTTAAAGGGGTTGCTATGTTCGATAGCGTACCCGATACGCAACGATGAGTTTCTTTGAAACTTACGTAGCACACTAGTAATAAAATAACATTATTTTAAATGTTAGTTAACAAGTAGCCGTTGTACTGGCGGGAATGGATATAAATAACTAAAATATTATTAGATATGTTTTTAAATGTTTATACATTTACCCAATAAAAGATAAAGGCTTAAAATACGGAAAGAGTTCAATTTTAGGGCATATATACTCTAATTTTCACTAAAGGTTCACTTATCACCTTTTAATGGTGAACCGTCATTAAATATAGTTTTGATCACTCTTATAATTTATTTTGGACCAAATATAACTCTTCTTTAGAATCGGGACATCAAAATTTACTTTGTGTAAATTTTTGGTACCTCTCTAATAAAGTTCATTTTTTATGAATAATGTAAAATGTTGTATTTTAATTCAAAACCTCTTTTTAATCTAAATTATTTATATGATTAGATTATTATTTTAATTGGTTTTAAAGTGAAATTAGAAAATATTTTTACCAGTTAATCCAATGGTGGTCATTGGGATCAATTTCACTTTGAAATTGGACTTAAACTGGTGTCAATCTTTTGATACTTATTATCTCACAAAAACACGCTATTTGTCATGACAGCGGAAATTAATTATTAAATTAATTAATTTGACTTATATGTTTTGAATTTTGTAAAATGGACTTCATTTTTGAATTCGGAATATCAAATATAGCTTAGGGTGAATTTTTGGTAATTTTCTGAAAAACTTCAATTTTTGATGAATAGTGAAACCACTAAGTGGTAATCAAGAAAACTGATTTTTCAGTTAAATGAAAGTTTACCACTAATGTTAATTGAATTTTGAAAATCCAACATACATGGTTGTCATTAAGAAGTAAAATGTGGTTCAATGAGATTAAAATAATTTTTTGGTGAATAGTAACTTTTTTTCATTAATCGCGATCAGAGGTAATTAGTGTAGTTTAAGGTAAAAATGGTATTATAAGAATGTGAAAACACCATGACACTTGTCCTACACCTATTGGGTGATTCATGGCCGACCAAGAAAATCCATGGTCCAACTTGGGGACCCCATGGAGCCACTTTAGTTGGAAAATGACATTAATATATTTTTATTTAATGTTAAAGTGAAAATGACACTAACATAAATTGGTTTACTAAAATAATTTTTAAGTTGGGTTATACAAGTTGAAATTTTGATTATAAATATTCATTGGAAAGCTAAAACGATTTACTACATCATAGTATTTTTTATATAATATTTAGACATTAAATAAATTAAATTATTTATGACATAATAATGATGCAGCGATGACATCATTATTTGACGATTTAAATAAAATGGAAAGATAATGAAAAATATAAAACCTACACATGTCCAAAACCAATTGGATGAGTGGATTTCGAACCCTTATCACATTATACACGAATTATATCAATGTGGGACCTTTTAAAACAGAAACACATTTTCAAATAAAGTAATATTTCTTTACTTTCCAAAAGTGCCCCTCCTCTCCTCTTATAAAAGGCCCCCACCTCTACCTCATTTCACACACTTCTCAAGCCTTTGGCTCGGCCAAACCCTGCCCAATTACTCTCTCCACATCCCTCTCCTTATCATAGAGGATTCCCTTTGGGCAGAATCCTTTCAAAGGAAGCCTTTAGGCTCAAATCAAAAGGGAGTTACACTTTTAAAGGTAATTCATTCTCTCTTGTTCATTTGTTTTATTTTGCTTCTCCAACCCTATAAACTCTTTTTATTTACTTATTTTGTAACAACAACAATATCTTAAATATACTAGGATGTTGTTATAATATTTATTTGAGCTACACTCTCACAAAACTACATCAAATGGTTAAAGAACATACGGTTTCCGTGGATGGCGAAATTCTACCTCCCGAAACGATGATTGTTCAATACTCATTTAACACCTTAAAGGGTGGCCATTATGATGTCACTATTTTTATATATGATATATAATATGTTTATGTTTTCTTTAAGCTTCTGTATTTTTCATTTTTGGCATACCTTTATGGTTTCCATTATGGGTAAACACGATATCTTCATTTAAGGAAGTGCGGACTACCGCCCCCTAAAAGTGATGTGATTCGTTAATGCCATATGTGGGATGTGTAAAGGATGTATTTAAAGTTATTATATATGATGTTATACTGTAATTATAATATACCTCTATATCATTATTATTTCTTTCCATTAAAGTATGAGATAGAAATGAAAGTAGCGTTCATGCGTACGTACGGCTTACCGTCTCCATGAACGGTGCATTTCATTTCTTATCCCCAAATGTAATGTACTATTAAAATTACATGTATATAATGTATATATATAATTAATGATATATCTAAATGATGAATATAATTCTGGAATTAAAATATACATACCTCTCATTTAGTTTTAATTCCACTAATATGACAAAGAAATGAAAGTAGCGTTCATGCGTACGTACGGCTTACCGTCTCCATGAACGGTGCATTTCATTTCTTACCTCTAAATGATTATGTAATATTATAAATACATGTATATGCTGGATATATATGATACATATTATATCCAAATCGGGAATTTCATTCTGGATATAAAGAACTTTTGACCACACGAACAACATGTAATTGTAAGAAGTCAACTTTCGACTTAAGAACCAAATATTGACAAAACAAACATTATTAACTTAAATGGTTACATAATGTTTATAACATGGCAATAAGTGATATAAAAGGAATAATTAACTTTAAAAAGGTTCTTAATCAAGTATAAATTAACTCAAGTTTATTATTCAGGACGTTAAAGAACGATCGAGTCAAGTCGGACCCAAGGTAAGGGACTTCGTCTCAATCTCCTTTCATTGAGGCATATTTCGTTTTATACACAAATTTATTTTATACGGTGTATAAACTCCTTTGACTTTTACTTTTATACAAAAGGAATCTTTTTCTACGAAGCGTTTTACTAAACGACAAAAAGGAATGTTTTTCTAACGTACGCGGTCACAACGACCTTTTCCGCCGCCGCGAGTATTATTTGATCTTTGGCTTTCTCAACAAGACGTAATGTTTTTAGAATAAAATAAATACCATATACTATTTTATGTATTTTGGTATTGAAAATGGTTTTGAAAAAGGATTCTATTATGTCAATATATTTATGATATATTGTGATTGAAATGTGGAAATGTTATCATTCTTTTATATTGGTTTTATGTTTTATGACTTTATATTGGTACTTGGACATTTTAACGGGTGGTTACGTTATAAACCATATGACGGGTGGTGCCGTGAATACCAGGACGGGTGGTTACGTTATAACCTCCAATGCATTGGGTATGAAAGTCGGCCGTATGGCTATTCCATTAAGTATGTATGGAAATTGGCTGTATGGCTATTCCATTAAGTGATATGTGTGGAAGTCAACCTTATGGTTATTCCACTTAAGTATGTTTATGTCCCAAGTTACCTTTATATATTCTATGTGTTCTTTATATGGGTTTTGTGGTAATCCTTTGGTTACAAAAAGGTAAGTAATGATACTTTATTCAGTGAAGATTTTTTTTTACTACTTCATGAAGGTGAAGGTATTACTTTGATATAGTATACATGGTTTACTTGATGTTTGAAAAACTAACAGTTTTCATTCTTTTTGTATCCCTTACTGAGCTTTTTATGCTCACCCCAAGTTTTTCGAAATGTTTTTCACAGGACTTAAAGTGGAATAAGGACAAGGATGGGATCAAGGGAATGTCATGCTATCTAAAACACGGAATCTAGACATCTTTCTTTTTAAGAGTTTTTATTTTATGGAGACTTAGTAGAGGTGTCTACTTTGTAATCTTTTAAGATGTAATAGTTATGTTCTAATTCTCTAAAACTCTAAACCTAAAAAGATCCTCAATGTGAATTATTCATTTAATTCAATATTAAGTAAGGTTTAAGGCTGGGGACGTATAATATATATCACATAATTTCATTAAAAACATACTTATTACCATCCATTTAAATCATTAATAAATGAAATATCTTTCTAAGGTGGTTGCCCGCCTTACACATGAGCGATATTATTGTATACCCAAACAACAGAAATTAAGATTTTATATGTAATATAATAATTAAAAATTATAATAATATCATATATATAAAATCTAAACCTTTAACACATCATTATATCCATAAATGAGAGGTGGTTATGGGATAAAATTAGTTCATGAAGTGGTAACCTATTGTACACACTAATAATGATTTCATGCCCAACTATTGGAATAGTAGACTGATTTATATTATTCCATTACAATAATAACATATCTGTATATAAATCATATTTGTGTTATTTTATCTTCATAATTTAATAATATTTTAATGACTTATATGAATTATTAAAACAAACATTCAAATTTAAAAACATTACCTCTTCTTTAGACAACCTCTTTAGGGTTAACCAAATTCCTTATTAGACATTCTTTCTGATTTCACTAGGACCACCAGTTTAGGGGGGATTAAAAAATAATTTTTTTAAGTTATTTTAAAAATAAATGGGGGTTTTTAAACATTAATATGGGAGGATAGGTGGAGAAATTTTATATGTGAGGTTAGGGGAACAGTTGTATGTTTTTAAAAAAGGTATACACCCATTTTTCACAAGAAATAATACTCCAAAATGGAAAGTTCTAAAATCTAAGAGAGTTAATTTCTAAATATTTATTTCCAATGGCTTATTTTAATTTTTATAGGTTACATTACCACTTTAATTTCTAATTTAAACCCCACTAAACCCATTTTAAGCTTAACCATAATAGTTATTTTTTACTATTTTGTTTATAAATTATGGTGGAAAATTAATGTGAAATTATTAGATAATATAAATCATTCTAATTAAAAATTTTGAATCCATTTTTCCAAATTATATCCCTAGATATGTGAAAAATTATTTTAAAATTAATCACACAGATGTGTCAGAAAATCCGTTTCCCAAGAGAAAAGTTTAAAAATATTAAATTGTTTTTATATCAGAATTCAATATGAAATTTATTAAAATTTCAAAAAATTAGATTTGTAGATAAATAATTGAAATAAATTTATATTAAAACCATATTAAAAAAATATTTATCTTTTAAATACTTTGAATTAAAGGATTTTTTAATAGAAACCAGTATTTATCAGTATTCATAAAATTATATAAAATTCACCCTAATATAATTTTTAAATATATATTGAAATAATGTATTTATCCTTTTCAATTAAATTTTATATAATTGGATAAAAATAATTTTAAAATAAGTACACATAATGATATAATACTAAGTTTTAGAAAAATACTATTTTAAGCATAAAATTATATTTATTCTTAACTATTGTATAGAAAATAAATAATCTGAATGATGAAAATATAAATTAATTTATAATATATATATCATTAAAATAAAACACCAAAATTTATTTTATTAATTTATTGATCTATAAAGAATTTTTTCACAAAATAATAGCCCTTTATAAATGGTTATTCTTTATTTTTGAATGGTTATTATTTTTATTTATTATTAATTGGCCAGAAAACAATTAATTTTATATACATTTGTAGACCATATATTTTAATAATTTAGTCAATATTGTTTAGATGCATCATTACAATGGATAGGTGATATATATCACATCATATAATAATATTTTAATAGTTTGTTAGATTTCATCTAAAATTGGTGTTACGTGTTATGTAGTCTAAACTCATTATTGAATGTAACACAATATAACATCAGTTTTTCATGAAACAAATTCTAAACTCAGTGTTCCTTTTAATTAAAATTAACTCAATGTTTTGTGGAATGAAAAATATCTATAATATTCATTTTATTCTAAAATATAGATTTCAAAAACTCTCAAGGTATTGCACACAGTCCACAATTTCTTTATTCATACAATCCCAGTAGAAATTTTCTCCTAAATCCATGTACATATTATTTTCTACCAAAATGTATAGTGACATTTAAACTATGTGATTCATCTAGAAATTCCATATTCAATCCTAGTATAGACAGAACATCTAAACACTTCTCAAACATCGACACTCAATATGTATATATGATGTCTGTTAGTTTCCCATAATTTTATACTTTAATATTCCTTTATATTTTATTATCATCATATTGGGACTTATCTATCACTTCATGTGAGTGTGGATTAATATTTATTGATAAAGTTAATGATTTAACACCATTTATAGATATCACCATATCTCACTTTACTATATCCCTATGTATATGATCCTTGTTAATCATCATCAACATTTAAACTCCGTGGTTCCTCCTACTCAATGCATAATACACCTTGTTTTACTTCCATTTGGAGTAGTGTATCAATAAATCTTAGTCCTTGGGTAGTTATAACTATCCTTTTCCTCAAGATGACCTCGATATGAGAGAATATATACATCAAACTCTTTTGGTCCGTAAATATTTTTCATATTTTTCTATAGAGGTAGTGTATCTATATATTCAAATAAAATATTAGATATTACATATCTAGGCCATGAGTAAGGTGGTTTTGTTCTTAGATTTTCTATTTCGTTTATGTATATGAAATAACTCAATAATTATATAAAAGAACACATCTAGTTCATTTCTTTGATGCATCATTATATATTACAAATCCTTGCTTACCTGATGGTATTGTTAATACTAGTTGATCAACTAGTCTCCTCTTAATCTATTCATAAAATTAATCACATTCCCTATACTATTTGAATTCAACCACTTTATTTGTTAACATGGTTAATGGATTGTACAACTGGGAAAAATCCTGAACAAATTGTCTATAGTAACCTACTAAGCCCATGGAACTTCATATATCAGTTATTTTCATCGGTGTAGTACTTTTATTGAATACAATTTTCATTGAAGGTTTAAAATATCTCACATCATTAACGTAATTATTTCCATGAATATAAAATACATATATAAAAATTCTCAATTACTATACTTTCCAAATAAATATTTTTCTTAAAGGGTCTCGAGAATTATTTACAGATGAATTTCATGATCTTTATAGATCTTAGAGTATTTCAACATATCATCAAGGAACATAAAAAAAGTTATAAAGACACTCCTTGAATACTCTATTTATAAAATCCATAAATATATAAGGTTAATTAGTTAATCCATAAGGCATTTTTTGTGAACTTATAATGTCCATATCTTGTTCAAAATGCCATCTTAGATATGTTATCCTTCTTTATCCATAACTAATGATAGCTTGAGTGAAGTTTTATCTTCAAAAATTATAGGTACCCTTTGTGTCAATAAAATAATTAATTAATGTGTGCTAAATGATACTTATTATTTATATTAATGTAATTATTATCCCTATAATTGATGTAGAGTCTTATAGACTCGTCCTTCTTTTTTAGAAAAATTGGGGCCCTTTGGGATGGAATTTTATGTTGTATAAATCAAATATCACTCAAATAAAAAATATATTTCATTAAACACTCAAACTTCAATGGTGGTATTCTAAAATAAGTTATATATATATATATTATATTAAAAAAGAGTTCAATAGATAACCAAAAATCATTCAATGTGGTTGATCGGGTAATTCTTATTGAAAAACATAAATGAAATTTTTTACTATGGGTACTTTCTCTATTATTAGGATGCCTTCCTTATCCCTAGATAAAAATTTGTATTTATATATACTTATAATTTCATTAAGGAGCACTACTTTGGGAGGATCTAGGCATGATTTAGGTGAACATGTTTTACTTCAAAAGAAAATAGATTCCCCCTCACCTTCACAAATCATTATACCCTTCTCTTGGAAATAATTATTTCATTATACTTTTAAATCCAATACATATCAAGGATCATTTTCAAGTAAAATATATATATAATAAACATGTTTTCAAATAGGGTACACCCATTAAACATAATTTTATCTTTTTGGATTGTCTTTGTTTCCATAATATTTCCACCTAGTGTCTTATTTTTTATCTAACTTTTTGTAGATATAGAGAAGTATAAAATGTTTTTAGAAAACAGGGAAGTTATAATAGAGTGTAATGATCCATGATCAAATAAAACATTATCTAAATTTAAGTAAATTCTCTAGTTACCTACCACTACATCATTAGGGGCATCAAATTTAACTATGGTAATTATATAATTGTGGCCTTTCTCCTTTATCATTTTCTAAGGTCAAATCCCTTTAAATTTGTGGAATTGGTTCACATAATGTCCCTTATCACTATAGTTGAACCATTTAACATCAATAACATCTTCATTTACCTTTAATTAATTATATTGATGGAATTTTTATTTTCACATTTAATAAATTATCGATCCCTTCCTACATGTCATAGGGTGTTTCTTACAATGTCCTAAACATGTCATATATAGATATTACATACTAATAAATAAATATTATTTACATAACATAAGCTTTTATGGAATAATCCTCTATGTATAATAACTTTATAAACATGGATATGTAAATAAAAGGTCCACAAGTGAGTTCTGTCCTGTACCACTATGTTCTTTATAACAAACACCCTTCATAAACATATGAAATATAATATAAATCATTGAATATTGGGAAAAAATAAATACAATAAAGGGTGATCTCACATTCCAAGTACAAGTAAACAAGGGATATATTAACATATCATGGTCATAAGGTTCTGAGAACATGATAATAACATTCAAAAACCATACCCTATATATCATAAATCATAAAATCGAGTGATATCAAAAATCATGGAAGTCATAAGAAATGAATAATAATGTATTCAAATAATATGTACCATGATAAAAAATCATTGGAAAAAGGAATAGAATTGTGGAATTCTCATAATTATAGTGCATAATTTACTTAGTAGTTCAATTCTCATTAACAGGACTATCATAGTAAAATGGGTTCACTCCCTAAACTATTGTAGTAATCAAGGTTCACTACCTAGAATATGATAGGGGAAAATGTGCCATACATAACTAGGATCACTTCAGATTATAATCATTTTTATATTGTGAGATATATATAGTTACCCAAATGTATTAGAGTGGTATGTTATTCCCATACATAATATACTGATAAATCATACATATATGTTCTATAAGATCATAAAAAATTAATCGTATCAAAACCAATGAAAATAGATGGGTTTCAAAAATATTTAATCCTGACATAACTTATGGAAAAGAAATTGGATTCAGATTCATTTAATCACTTCTTAAAAACATAACTCATGGAAAAAAGAAGCAGGTTTCATACGAATTTTATCATAGAATAAACTTGTGAATAGAAATGAGTCTCATAAACATATTATAATCATAAAATAAACATTTATAGAAAGAATAAAAAAGTATCCTTTAATAATTTACTCAATAAAGCTTAAGTAATATCAAATATGTCTTCTTAGATGGAAAATGATTTTGAAACATCATGTGGATCATTTCTTGTAGAAAATGGACCTTCCACTTCTAAAACACTATTTAATACAGAAAATATTTTCAACATATAATTTTTAAAATATATCCTTATAATATTATAATAGAATCATTAAAAATAATTTAAAAATATATTGAGTAAAATATCCTTTCCACTTTGAAAATTAATTTTTTCAAACAAAAAAACAAAAACAAAAATGAAAGTCATTTTATTTATAATTAAACCATGAAATATATAAAGTAATCTTTATGAATCATTTAATACATTTCATGGGGAAAATATAATTTTAAATTTGAAAAGATTTTTTTAAAACAAAATACATTTTCAAAATAATTTTATATAATAATAACATTTGAAACTTGTAATATAATATTTAAAACAATTACTAGCCATGATGGATGAAAATACCATTCAAGTTTTATAGTTTAAAAAAGTATTCTTCACAATTTTTTTTGTAAATTCCGAATGGGAAGTGTTTTTTAATTACCTGACAATTACTCTCAAATCATTTCATAAAACATAAAATTTTGGTAAATATGTCATTAATAAATCCCTAAGATAATTTTAAATGTATTTTTGAAAACATTTTTAGAAATCATGGTTTTGGGAAAACAAATTATTTATCCAAAGAGAGAAATAAATGATTTTTTACATAAAAAATTCTTTTGGAATCATGAGAAAATAAATAGAGGAAGTTGAAGGGAAAACTTGTATTCTGATTAAATAACCATAAGAGAATAAAATTCTAGGGTTTCTTGAGATATTTATCATAATAATTAATAATTTTAAGAATAAAAATAAAAAATCCAGATAAACATTGATATTGTATCATAAAACCATTTCATAACATTGGATTGTAAGCCTCTTAAAATAAATATCCTCAAATGGATATATTAATACCCATAATTTTTAGGAAAAGGATAAAACAATCATTGGTAGTATTTACACCACATAAAATAAATTGGTTATGAATATGCAATTTTTTACTTAAAATAAAAAATTGATGTGGAAATACCTTACCTTAAGTCTTGATTTATTTTGTACATGTTCAAAAAAAAACTCCCATAATATGATTTGGTTTTCTCCCAAGCCTTACTAGGATGGATTTATGACCAAATAAAGATTCTATAATGAGATTATAGAATTATTTAAGTGTTTTTTCTTGGTTTTGGATAAACTAATGTGTATTCAATGTGTGAAGACAAGAGGAGAAGTGGTGACCTTTTATAAGTTTGGTGAGTGGCACACTTGTACTTTTTAAAAGAAAAAGGGGAACCCATGTTTTTGACCTACCAAATGGATCTAAAATGGGTTATTTTCAATCCTAGATTAGATAAATTCAAAATACTTCCAACCCATTTTTGTGGGCAATTTTTTCTATCCTTTTGAACACTTATATTTTTTGTTTAACCCCTGGTAAAACCATTTTTACATCAACTACAGTAAATAAATTTTACTATTTTTAATATTTGATATGGTTAGATATTAAGTAGAGATTATTAGATAATAGAAATTATGATGAAAAAAATAGAGAATCCATTTTTCGAAATTATACTCACATTAATGGTAGAATTTAATTTAAAATTAAACCTATAAATGTGATGAGAAAGTGTGTTTTAAAAGGGAACATTTTCAAAGTATTAAAAGTTTTTTTTATCACAATTCAATATAAAAATTATTCAAATGACCTAAATTGTGTTTATATATATATAATTAAATTAAATTTACTTTGAAAATATATTATAACATTTGTAATATTTTTTAATACATTGAAAAAAATGAAAATTCCTAATGAAATTCAGTATTTTTCACTATTTATAAAAAATTTATCTATTTAGAAAATTATCAAACATACATTGAAGGATAATTTAGACATTAATATTTTAAAAAATAATTTTATTTTTTTCAAATAATTTTTTTAAAAGTTGTAAAAAATTAAAATAATACCCCATAAGGTGAAAAAACTACTTTTTAGAACAATAATGTTTTTAAGCATAAAATTGGATATATTCTTATATTATTACTAGAAAAAATATATGATGAATTTTAATCATTTTATTGGAAATATAATATAAAATTTAGTAAAATTAATTCACTTGAAGTGATTTATTTAATTTATTAAGGTAAAACATGTCTGTGTGTATAAAAATACTTTTTCAGAAAAAGATTTAAATTATTTTCAAATAACTTTGTTACTTTTATTTATAATTAATTAGTCACCAAAGAATTAAATTTATATATATGTGTAAAACATATATTTTTAAAATTTTGTCAATATTATTCTTACTTATCATTCCAAACTCCAGGTGATAACTATCCTATTAAGTAATAATGTTTTAATAGTATGTTATGTTTTGTTTAGATTTTGTTTTACTTGTAATAAAAGCTACACATAGTGTTCCATGAAACACAAGATAAAAATATTGTATCATGCTATGGAATAAAAAATTAGTGTTGTTTGTAATATAAAATTACAGAAAGAATAAATTTATTTGAAATTTTTTTTTCACAAAATCTCTTACTGTTAAAATGTTTCCCTTTAAATAAATTGAGTTTATGCAATTTAAACTTTCTTTCAATAAAAAACTGATTGGAATTTTAAAATCCATTTGTGGGAAACCCATATCATAAAAGGGTTAAATTTAACATCAAATTAAAAATTAAGAAAGGGATGTGGAAAATTTATCTAGAATAACACATACTATGAATCCAAATAGAAGAACATAGGTGGAAGTTATGTTTTGGACATGATGGAATCGAGGAATTCCTAAATAATGATAGAGGATGACAATGATCATTGATCACTAGAAATTTAATAGTCATATGAATATCAACATCCAAAAAACATAAAATCAAAAGGTTGGAAAAGGGTCCATGATACCATAAAAAATGACTATAAGTGGATTGCATTTTATTTCAAGATACTTTTCCTAAAGTTACGGAATTTTCAAAAGAAGAAATACTTACGTGATTTAATTTTTTTGATAAGTAAAATCCCATAATTTAGATGGGATTAAAAAATTTCCACATCATCTCTTAATTTCAAAAATTAATATTATCTTTTTTATTCCTAAATTACTAGTGGCTCATAATATCCACAAAATAATTATAAGTTATTCATTCTCTCTATAGTTATTATCAAAAATAGAATTTTTAGTACAATTTATCCAAAAACATCCAATGTTCAACTTAATCCTTTTTAAACATCATTTACCTCAAGAATAGTACAAAATTAAAATATTTTATAAATTAGACTATTAAATTTAAAAAAATCAACATATCATTAATCCCCAAAATATTGTAAAATATCGCTTAATTATCACATTCCAAGAATGTGAGTACCTTCATCATGTGTTCTCTTGAATCATGGTAATAACCTAAATTAACATAAAACCATAATTGAGACATTCATGATTCCTATTTCAGTAAATAAAATCATGGATTATTGAATATGTTCCCAAGATCCAATAATGATGTAAAATCCATCAATGATAACATAAACCACCTTATCAGTAAAACATTTATCTGTTCTAGGGATATTAATACTATATAATTTATATTATCCATACAAATAATATCTTTATCAAAACTGAACCCAATTTTCTCAATATCAAGAAAATAGTTAGGGTAACTTTATCTTAATTATGTGTTTTCCATAAAATATTACATTTTCATTAAATCACATTTCTAGTTCATCAGTACTATTTAGAATATTATTGGAAATACACAATGAAAAAAATCTATAGAAATATCCTTATATATTTTAGGATTCATATAACATAAATCATGAATTCCAATACCCATACACTTAAATATTTCCACTCCATTATAAAACTATTAACTAGGCTCCATCATAATATTCCAAAATACCTTTTTCTTACAACATGAAATATGAATCTTGTATTAAAATTGATAAACTTCAATTTAATATTGGATCTATAATTTAACATAACCAGTACTATTTGAATAACCCATACCCTTTATATATAATTTGAGTATTCTTCATCATCACTAGTATAAACATTACATGTTCCACCTTGCTGATTATTTTGACAAACATTTCCTATAGGACATCAATTCATATAATTCATGTTCATTCCAAATTTATAACATTCGATCATTTATTATTCCTTAGGGAAACTATTATTCTCATCCATTTCCTTATATTTACTTTACATTTTTACTAAAAAAATCTTGTTATGTTCCCTTATTCTTCATATATAATCATATTTTTGTTCCATTGAGACATTCCCTGAAATGCTTCATCCCGCATTCTTAACATATTTGAAACTAAATCTTTTTTCATTCATGGTATATACAACATGATATCTCAATGAGATCTATCTTTATCTACATATATGAGCCCAAGAGTTGGTTAAGGTGACTAAATTTAATCATATATTTTGAAAAATTATTAGGAATAATCACAATATACTTCACTCTTCTCATCATCCCATTTGTTTGTTCATAAACACAATTTCTATCACATTCCACATTGACCCAATTTTTTTTGATTCCCACCATTATATAAATATAATAATCATAGTGTGGGAAACAATATTCACAGGGGAGAACAACATAATCATGAAAAATCAGTTATAGTTTGTCTATGTCCTAACACTGAATCATTTATTTAGGGAACCTCAAGTTTAACATAGGTCATTCATAGTTATTATTCATGTCCATCAAGAAGGTTCATAATGATCTTGTGAATTTCCAAAGAACATCCCCTAGGGGAGTCAAAACAGGTGTATAGATAGTCCCATTTCCATGCTCTCGGTGATGTGCAAGACCATCTCAATGCACTCATTTCAAATTTATTACCCCTATGTACCACTTTTATAGATCTATATCCACTGGTAATATCGAGACATGGATGTAATTTCATGGAAACCAATTTCTCAGTACTTTACCAAAATTTAATGATATTTTCATATAATTTGAACCATACTTAGAATTATCCTTATATGTATCCATATTCATATCCTTAGATATATCCCTATGAATATAAAAAATATTTTCTCATCCTAGTTTCCAATGGTTAACTAAACCTTACTCTGATATCAACTGTAAAGACCCAAACATGTCATTCCTAAATTTTACATCTTAATAGATGAATATTTATTAAATAAATTAATGATCCATGCAAGAATTATTTAGTTTTAGTGAATTTTGAATCTTACACATGTATAAAACTTTTCCCAATGTGTGATATGTCATCTCCCACTATATTATTCATAACTATCACCCTTCGAAGACTTATCATACAAATAAATTTCATTATAACCTAGGAAATGAAATCTATTAAAGGGTGAACTTAAATTCTCAGTAAGTAAAAACAAGGGAGATATCAACATATCATTATCTTAAGGGTATGAGAATATGGGAGTAATAATTTAATACCATAATCATTATTACATAGATCAAAAACTTGAGTCATATAATAAGTCATGTAAATCATATGATATGAATAATATTGGAATCAAACATGAGAACATAATAGTGATGTAATGAAGTGATTTGTAGCACACATAACAGAATATAAAATCATTTCCTTAATAGTGCAAGGCTCATTAATAAGACTATCATAGTGGAATGTGTTCACTCCCCAAATCATTATTGTAGTCAAAGTTATCTCTAAAGACTGTCATAGCGGATAGTTTTTCTTTATGAACTGGGTTCATCCACCATTCTAGTCATATTTATCTCATGAGATATCAATAGTTTCCCATTAAATTGGAGGGAGATATAGGTCCCACATTTCAAATAATGAAAAAACATATATATGTGTTTATAAGATCATAAAAATTCATCATCCTAGAACCAATTAATTTTTTTTCAGAAAACTTTCATCATAACATAACCTATGGAAAACAAACATATTTTATAATCATTTCATCCGATCATAAAAACAAAAACCATGGAAAAATAAGAATTTTTGTAATAATTTTATCATGTTATAACCATGGGAAAGAGAAATGAGCCTCATAAACATCTTGTTACCATAAACATAAACCATTCTGAAAAATAATAAGAATTTTATCCTTGGATCATGTACCATGTAAATAACATGTAACGTCTAAGTATTTCATCTTATTGGTAAAATTATTTTCAAATATCACATTATATATTTATTTAGGAAAATATTCTTTCCATATTGAAAATATAATTTTAAAACATAAAATATTTTTAAATTAATATTATTTAGAAAAACCATGGAAACCAATAAATGAAGCATTAAAAATAATTCTAAACAAGTCATGAGGAAATTAAAAGTTTTATTTTGAAAATAGGTTTTTTAGAACTAAAAATTCATAAAACATTATTTAAATCATTCTTCATGAAAATAAACATTGAATATTTTAAATTAAGATTTGAGAATCATTTAAAACATTTATTGGGGAACATAAAATGTTATCTATGAAAAAAATTAAAACATTCAAAAAAATTAAAAATAAATTTCATTGCAAATATCTATGTAAATATATAAACTAATTGTTAAAACAATGAGTGATCAAGATGAAGTAAAATAATTTCCATGTTGAACACATTAAAACAAATAATCCTTTCACATTTTTTAAATATACTAACGAGCATTGTTTTTTCAAATAACATTAAGTTTCATTTCATGAAATATTTTAAAAATTAAAACATGTATGAAAATTTCTTTAATAAATAATTTAGATAATGTTAAAAAAATTAGAAAACATGGTTTTGGCCAAAAAAAGGATTTCAACTAAAGAGAGAAATAATGTCAGTTTTTCTTCAAAACCATTCCTTTAGAATCATGAGTGCATAAAGATAATAAAATTAGGGAAATATTTTATTCTAAAAAATAAATTTAGTATAAAAAAATTCATGAGTTTCTTGAGATACGGATCTTCGTATTTCATCAACAAAAACATAAAAAATAAATAATCCAAAAAATGAAGATAATGTATCAAAAACCTGTTACCACATTGGTAAAAATCAATAGTAACACCCATAATATACAAATCCTAAAATTAATATGTAAATCAACATAATTTTTATGAAAATAATCATAGCAAATATTCCTATAATTTATATACAAAACATAAAAGAAATAAGTGGTGAATATGGTGTGTGTATGAAAAAAGAAAAAAGTGATACAAAAATTACAAACAATAAGCCTCGACTTCTTTAATACACATTAAAACCTAATCATATTTGGTAAACTTATTTTGGAGTTCACTAAAAGAATTCATAGGATGTATATTTGACTAAACTAAGGATAATTGGATGATAGGGTGGAATAAAATAATTTATTTAGGAAGGTATTCACTGAACCCAAGGGTTTTGGAAGTGATAAGAGGAGGGGTGAAGGGGTGGGATTTTATAATTGAGGTGAGTGTAATATTTTTTTATTTTAAAAAAGAAAAGTATGTAACCATATTTTTACCATTTCTCAAAGCTCTAAAATAGGACAATCTCAAATCTAGAATAGATAATGTCAAGGAATAGCTAGCTAATTTTTGTTGTAAATGTTTTGGGAATTTTTTTAAAGTGTTTTCCCAAGACCCATATTTTGATTTAATTTGTTTTCAACTAAATGTATAATGTTTGAAAAATCTTGATTTTTTACCTTATTGTAATTGTGTCAATACATAGGTGTAAAATATATTTATGGTAATGTCATTAGACTAAGTGTTGTATCAAAGGGTTATCGAAGATTCCAGACTATAATGAGAACATAGATATACTATGATTGTAATATTAATGTAATGTATAATGGTAAAGGTACATCGTACTGACAAGAAAGAAATTTTGTGAGACTATTAGATTTTGGCAGCTCATAAGAATTGAGACTCCTTTCATGATGTTCAAACTTGATTTTCTCTAGTATTTAAGAACATGAGGACATAACCACCAATGAGAAAACCACATGTTTTAGGTGTCATTTGTTGTATATATCTACCAAATTATATCTTAGACTCCTATCTAAATATCATTATCAATTTCTTCCATTTGAAAATTTACTTTAATTTTCATGACCCGTCCCCCGGGGCTCGTTTTGTGACTACCCCAAGCCCGCCTTTCATAGGCCAGGGGCTGACAACTAGAACCAAAGGCATAATTCCCTTAAAACATGGAAGGCATTTCCTTTATAAAACGTAACACACAAAACCAGAGTACAATCGAAATCAAACACTAAGAAAATCAGCATAACAAGTGTATTGAAAGTAAAAAGGGGCCGAAAATACAAGCCCAATAGAAAGGTACAACTACAAATGAAAGGAAGTACAACTAAATGACAAACAACTGGATGGTGACTAGCAGCTCCTGGATCATCCACCACAGATCCTACCTGAAGGGTAGGTAGAGATGTCTACTCCGCATCTATCGGTCCACTCCGTGTGATGTCACGCCGAGTGTGCACCTCTGGGTACCTTCCAGTCCTCGTACACTCTGCCTCGGTCAGCGCTGTCCATCGTCTGCATCCAACAAAATAAGGTGCAGGCATAACCCGTGCAGGGGTGAGTATAACGATACTCAGTATGGACCCCGAGACCCTCAAGGTCTCACTAAATACAACAAGGATAAACCACAAAGAAATATCTCAATAGATAACCTTTTCTTAGGTATATGCACATACATATACCTAAGTCATCAAGTAACCCATCTTAATCATGAGGAAAACACAAAGGTCAATGACTCAGCTCAAACCAGGATTTTAATTAACGAAACCACAATTGCTGGGGAACTCCTCTTCTGTCGAGCACAGTGGCCCTGTCGCGACTCAGAGACGCTACTCACTAACCATAGACTGCTGAGGTACTCCTCTTATCGAGTACCTCAGGTTTTCTGCCAAACCGGGCGCTCCTCTGCTGTGGGTATGCCGCCAAACCGGGTGCTTGCCCTAATAGCTGTCAGAGGTACTCCTCCTATCAAGTACCACGGGTCTGCTGCCAAATCAGGCTCTCTGTACGCCATGGGTCTGCCGCCAAACTGGGCGCTCCATCCACTGGGCTAGTCAAATCACTCCGAGTCGAATTGGTCAAGCAGTCGTCAAGTCTACAGCTATTAGGTCTCCGCACTCTGTCTGCTCGTCTCTGGGTGTATCTGCTCCACGAGCTACTGGTCGACACTCCAAGTGTCATGAATTCTGAGGTATAAGTATCACAAAGGACCGCCTCGTCATAGGGGTCTCAACTCAACAGACGACACGTCAATCGGACACCCGGTATAAGGCCCCGACCTTAAACCTTACATAATATTGAATTAAATGAATAATTCACATTGAGGATCTTTTCAGGTTTAGAGTTTTAGAGAATTAGAACATAACTATTACATCTCAAAAGATTACAAAGTAGAAACTTCTACTAAGTTTCCATTTAATAAAAAAAACTCTTAAAAAGAAACATGTCTAGTTCCATGTTTTATATATCATGACATTCCCTTGATCCCATCCTTGAACCTATTCCACATTAAGTCATGTGAAAAACATTTCAAAGAAACTTGGGATGAGCATAAAAATCTCAGTAAGGGATACAAAAAGAATAAAAACTATTAGTTTATCAAAACAAAAAGTAAACCATGTATACTTTTTCTAGGTAATACTTTTCACCTTTATGAAGTAGTAAAAACTCTTCACTGAATAAAAGATCATTACTTACCCTTTTGTAACCAAAATATTACCATAAAACCCATATAAAAAACACATAACATATAAAGGTAACTTGGGACATAAACATACTTAAGTGGAATAACCATACGGTCGACTTCCACACATATCACTTAATGGAATAGCCATTCGGCCAACTTCCATACATACTTAATGGAATAAACATACGGCTAAATTCCATACCCAATGCATTAGAGGTTATAATGTAACCACCAATCCTGGTATTCACGGCACCACCCGTCATATGGTTTATCACGTAACCACCCGTAAAATGTCCAAGTACCAATATAAAATCATAAAACATAAAACCAATATAAAGAAATGATAACATTTCCACATTTCAATCACAAAATATCATTTAAATATATTGACATAATAGAATCCTTTATCAAAACCATTTTCAATACCAAAATACATAAAAGAGTATATGGTATTTATTTTATTTTAAAAACATTACGGCTTGTTGAGGAATCCAAATACCAAATAATACTCGCGGCGACGGAAAAGGTCGTTGTCATCGCGTATGTTAAAAGAAACATTCCTTTCTGTAGTTTTGTAAAATGATTCATAGAAAAAGATTCCTTTTGTATAAAAGTAAAAGTTAGAGGTTTTTATACACCGTATAAAAGAAAGTTGTGTATAAAATGAAATATGCCTCAATGAAAGGAGATTGAGACGACGTCCCTTACCTCGGGTCCGACTTGACTCGGTCGTTCTTTAACGTCCTGAATAATAAACTTGAGTTAATTTCTATTTTCTTAAGAACTTTTTTCAAGTTCATTATTCCTTTTATATCACTTATTTCCATGTTATAAACATTATGTAACCATTTAAGTTAATAATGTTTGTTTTGTCGATATTTGGTTCTTAAGTCGAAAGTGGACTTCTTACAATTACATGTTGTTCGTGTGGTCAAAGGTTCTTTATATCCAGAATGATATTACTGATTTGGATATCATATATATCATATATAAATATAGTGACATCTTAATGGCCACCTTTGAAGGTGTTAGAATAATATCGAACAATCATCGTTTCGTGAGGCAGAAATTCTCCATCCACGGAAACAGTATGTTCATTAACCATTAGGCGTAGGTGTGTGTAAGTGTAGCTCGAATCCTTATTATAACAACATCATAGTATATGAAAGATAATGGAGTTGTTACAAAATAAATGAATAAAAAGAGTTTAGGGGGTTGGAGAAGCAAAATAAAACAAAAGGACTCAAGTGAAGACATTACCTTATAATCAGGTAACTCCCTTTGGTTTGAGCTCAAAGGCTTCCTTGGGAAGGATTCTGCCCAAAGTGAGGCTTCAAGGAGTAATAGAGGGATGTAGAGAGACAAAATGAGTAGGTGTTGGTCGAGCCAAAGGCTTTGGAAGTTTGGGTAATGAGGTAGAGGTGGGGGCCTTTTATAAGAGGAGAGGAGGGGCACTCTTGGAAAGTAAGGAAATGTTATTTTATTTTAGAATGAGTTTCGGTTATTAATGGTCCCACATTGATGTGTTTAGAGTATAAGGTGATAAGGGTTCAAAATCTACCCATACAATAGGTTTTGGACATGTTTAGGTCTTAGATTTTATATTATCTTTCCATTTTATTTAAATCGTTAAATAATGAGGTAATCACTGCATCATCATGGTGTCATAAATAATTTATTTTATTTAATGTATAAAAATTATAAAAAAATATCATGATGTAGGAAATTTATTTAGCTTTATAATGAATATTTATAGTAAGAAATATGACTTGTATAACCCCATGTAAAAATTGGTTTAGTAAAACATCTCATGTTTGTGTCATTTTTACTTTAACTTTAAATAAAAGGCATAAATGTCATTATCAACCCAAGTGGCTCCATGAGGTACCAAAAATCGACCCATGGGTTGTATTGGTCGGCCATAACTCATCCAATAGGGTTAGGTCAAGTTTCAATATATTTTCATTTTCTTATAATATCATTTTTACCTTAAATTACACTAATTACCTTTAATCGCGATTAATAAAACATAAAAGTTACTATTCACCAAAATTTATTTTAATCCCATTGAACCAGATTTTACTTAATAATGAAAATAATTTAAATTGGATTTTTGAGATTCAAAACACAGAAGTGGTAAAGTCCCATTTAAATGAAAAATCAAATTTTGTAACCACCACTTTGCGGTTTCACTATTCATAAAAAATTGAAGTTTTTCAGAAAAAAACAAAAACATCACCCTAAGCTATATTTGATATTCAGAATTCAAAAATGAAGTACATTTTAAAAAATTAAAAACATATAAGTTGCATTAATTAATTTAATAATTAATTCCCGCTGTCAAAACAAATTGCGTGTTTTTATGAAACAATAAGTTTCAAAAGATTGACACCAGTTTAAGTCCAATTTCAAAGTGAAATTGATTCCAATGAGCACCATTAGATTAAAAGGTAAAAATATATTCTAATTTCACTTTAAAACCAATTCAAAATATAATCTAATCATCTTAATAAATTAGATTAAAAATAGGTTTTGAATTAAAATACAACATTTTACACTATTCATTAGAAAATGAACTTTATCGAAAAAATACCAAAAAATAACACAAAGTAATATTTGATGTCCCGATTCTAAAGAAGAGTTTTATTTGGTCTAAAAGAATGTATAAGAGTGACCAAAACTATATTTAATGACAGTTCGCCATCAAATGTTGATAAGTGGACCTTTCGTGAAAATTAGAGTATATAAGCCTAAAATTGAATTCTTTTCATATTTTAAGCCTTTATCCTTTATTATATAAATGTAAAAACATTTAACAAACATATATAATCATATTTTAGTTATTTTTATCCATTCCTGCCAGTACAATGGCTACGTGTTAACTAACATTTAAAATAATATTATTTTATTACTAGTGTGCAACGTACGATTTCAAAGAAACTCTTTGTTGCGTATCGGGTACGCTATCGAACATAGAAACCTCTTTAAAGTAAAATTAATATTTAATTCACAAATATTAATAAATATGAAAATGTATTATTCTTTATTTACCTGGGATGTTACATCCTTCCCCCCTTTTGGGAATTGCATCCTCACAATTTTATTCACTTATCAAAATAAGTGGGGGTATTTATCCCTCATAGCATCTTTAGATTCCCATGTTGCCTCTTCAATCATATGGTTTTTCCACAAAACCTTTACCTGATGAATCACCTTATTCCGTAACACCTGCTCCCTGTGGTCAAGAATCTGGACCGGTTGTTCCTCATAAGATAGGTTCTCTTCCAGCTGAACTACCTCTGGACTCAAAACATGAGATGGATCTGGCATATAATTTCTCAGCATCGAAACATGAAAAACATTGTGTACCTGAGATAAACTTGGAGGTAATGCCACTCTATATGCAACTGATCCAACTCTCTCCAGAATTTCATATGGTCCAATGAACCTTGGACTCAGCTTTCCTTTCTTACCAAATCTCATCACACTTTTCCATGGAGAAACCTTGAGAAAAACATGATCACCTACCTCGAAAGATAGATCTTTCCTTCGGTTATCCGCATAACTCTTCTACCTGCTCTGAGCTGTTCTCATGTGTTTCTGAATCAACTGAACTTTTTCTACCATCTCTTCTACCAATTCTGGTCCCATCAGCTTCCTTTCACCCACTTCATCCCATAATGCAGGAGTTCGACACCGCTTCCCATATAATGCCTCAAATGGTTCCATCTGTATACTGGAATGAAAACTATTATTATATGAAAATTCAACCAAAGAAAGATGTTGGTCCCAAATTCAGTGATAATCCATCGAACAAGCTCGTAGCATATCCTCCAAGGTCTGAATTGTTCGTTCTGACTGCCCATCTGATTGCAGATGAAAAGCTGTACTAAAATTTAATTCAGTACCCAACGACTTCTGAAGGCCTTTCCAAAAGTTAGAAGTAAACCTGGGATCACGGTCAGATACAATGGAGAGAGGAACTCCATGTAACCTTACTATCTTTTTAAGATACAAACGGGAAAGTTGATCTAGGGAAAAAGTATCTCATATAGCAAGGAAATGAGCAGATTTAGTCAAGCGATCAACAATAACCCAGATTGCATTATTACCTCGAGATGTCCTCGGTAATCCCATAACAAAATCAATGGATATGTTTTCCCATTTCCACTATGGCACTGGTAATGGATGAAGCATACCTTTCGGTAAATGCCACTCTGCTTTAACCTGCTGACAAGTCAAACACTTCACAGTAAAATCAGCAATATCCCTTTTCATTCCATCCCACCAGTAATACTCCCGCAGATCTCTGTACATATTAGTACTGCCAGGATGAACTGAAAATGGGGAACTATGATCCTCACATAACAACTCATTCTTCAACTGTGAATCACAAGGAACACACAATCTCTTCCCAAATCTCAAAACACAATCACTATCAATGTTGAATTCATGCAACTTACCTTTCTGAACCAGCTCTACCTTTTTCTGCAACTCACTATCTTGCTTCTGTGCGTGCTTGATTCTATCTGATAGAGAAGATTTCACTGATACCTGAAACAAAACAGAAGGACATTCTGCACCAACAACTTCTATGCCAAAGTTCATCAAATCCTTAACCAAAGGATCAAGTTCCAAACGCAACATCGTTAATGAAGCATTACTTTTTCGACTCAAAGCATCAACAACTTTATTGGATTTTCCCGGATGGTAATGAATTGTACAATCATAATCCTTGATTAATTCCAGCCATCTCCTCTGTCTCATGTTCAATTCTTTCTGAGTGAATATATACTTTAAACTTTTGTGATCAGTATATATTTCACACTTTACTCCATACAAATGATGCCTCCAAATTTTTAAAGCAAAAACAACAGCAGCTAATTCCAAATCATGTGTAGGGTAATTTACCTCATGAGTTTTCAACTGACGTGAAGCATAAGCAATTACCTGATCATTCTGCATAAGGAAACAACCAAGTCCCTTCAACGAAGCATTACTATATATAACAAACTCACCATTCCTGTAAGGAAGTGCCAAAACTGGAGCATTCACCAATATTCTTTTCAACTCCTGAAAATAATCATCACATTCTTTTGTCCAGATGAACTTAACACCCTTACGAGTTAGCTTAGTCATTGGACTGGATAACTGTGAAAATTTTTCAACAAACCTTCGGTATTAACCTGCCAAACCAAGAAAACTATGGACCTCGGTTACATTTGTGGGTCTTGGCCATTCTTCAACAAGTTTTGTTTTAGCAGGATCAATAGTTATGCCATCTTTTGAAACAATGTGACCCAGGAAAGAAATTTTTTGTAACCAAAACTCACATTTGCTGAATTTTTCTATATAGTTTCTTTTCTTTTAAGGTTTTCAAGATAACCCTTAAATGACTTTCATGCTCCTCTTTACTTTTAGAAAACACCAAAATATAATCAATGAAAACAACCACAAACTTATACAAGAACTCATGGAAAATTCTATTCATAAGGTCCATGAATACAACAGGTGCATTAGTTAACCCAAAAGGCATAAATACAAATTCATAATGGCCATATCTAGTACGGAATGTAGTCTTCGTAACGTCTGCTTCTTTTACTTTCAACTGATGGTACCCCGACCTCAAGTCAATCTTCGAAAAATACTAATCTCCCTGGATCTGATCAAAAAAATCATCGATATGAGGCAAAGGATACTTGTTCTTAACAGTAATATTATTCAAGGCTCTATAATCAATGCAAAGTCTCATTGAGCCATCTTTCTTTTTAACAAACAAGACAGGAGCACCCCATGGTGATGTGCTAGGTCGAATGAAACCTTTATCTAACAACTCCTACAATTTCTTCTTTAACTCTAAAAGTTCAACTTGAGCCATTCGATAAGGGGGTTTTGAAATTGGCTTAGAATCAGGAACTAAGTCAATAGTAAATTCAACTTCCCGATCATGAATAATACCAGGCAACTCATCAGGGAAAACATCAAGATACTCATTTACCACTGGCACATCATTAATATGAATAGTTCCTTTATTTTCAACAATATGTGCAAGGTAACATTCATTTCCATCTTTTACTAGTTTCTCAACTTCCTGATATGTTATCAAAATCAAGGGTTCATTCTTGTACACAAACTGAAAATCCTTCTAAAAAGAAACCATTTTAGCTCTGCAGTCAATCTTAGCATGATAAACAGAAATCCAATCCATGCCCAAAATAACATAAAACTCTACTAGAGGCAAAACAATAAGGTTTGCTGGTAGATTCTTTCCACACACAAGGATATGAAGGTTCTTATAATTCCTTTTTGTCTCAATGTTCCCTCCGGGTGTTTTTACCGTAAGTTCAGGATTCATATCTTGAGATGGAATTTCCAATTTACTAGAAAACTTCTCAGAAATGAATGAGTGTGTAGACCCTGAATCAAACAACAAATTGGCACAATCTGAACAAACAAACAGTGTACCTGATACCATTTTATTCGATGGCCCAACATCTATTGAGGTTGTTGCAAAGGATTTCACCACCCCTTTCTGCTTGCAGTCTGGCTTCTTTCCCCCAGTTGAGTTCTTCGTTAGACACTCATTTGCATAATGAACCATTTCATTACACTTAAAACATCTTACCACTGGCTTTTCATTGCCTCCTTGATCATTCTGATTACAGTTACGAGCAATATGACCAGACTTACCACACCGAAAGCACTTACCAGACTTGGATAAATATTCTCCAGGATGCATTTTACCACACTTCTCACAGGATGGATATTTGGTTTTCTTACCTCCTTGCTTCTTTGATGAATTCTTCCCCTTTGCCTGCCAACTGGACCTCTTATTCCGCTGTTTATCATAGAACACCTGATCATCGGCAAAATCCATTTCCACCTTCTCCGCACATCGAACAAGTTTTTCATAACTTTTTAACTCACGAGAAGCTAAAGCCCTTCGATACTTTTGCTTTAACCCTGAGTAAAAACGGTTTATTTTACTATCAAGATCTCGTATGAAGTTTGGAGCATACCTTGCCAATCGAGTGAACTTTGCTTCATAGGCAGCCACTGAATCTTCCTCTTGCCTCAATTCCAAGAATTGCTTTTCCATCCTATGTCGAATAGCCTTAGGAAAATACTTCTCAAGAAACATACCTTTGAATTCGTACCAGTGAAGATCCTCAATCTCATTACTATCCCTGATATTTTTTACCATCGACCACCACTGATCAGATTCACCTTCAAAATGGTAAACAACAAGACTAACCTTTTGATGTTCTGAACACCCCATGACCTCAAAAATCTTCTCCAGTGCTTTAATCCACCCTTCATCTTGTACGAGGTCAGATGATCCTCTGAATGATGGGGGATGTTGCCTCATGAAATGTTCCACCACTAACATGTTCCTCTGCGGTTGATCTGGCTGATCTCGTGCATTGATACCACCACCATTTATAGCCTGAGTCAACTGTTCCATCACTGCAACAAACTGTTCAGTTCCGATTCCGACCATCTCAGGTTGCTGATTTGGAAGGTTGTCTTCTTCCTGATGTCGTCCCAACATAGCTTCTTTGTTTCCTCTACGGAAAACCATTCTGAACACAGAAATATCTTAAGCGAAGCAACATGGTAATCTTTAAATGCTATATCATTTCAGTCATACCATAAATTAACTTATAATTTAACAATTTTCTAACTCCTAAAGTTGTCTAAACCGACCTCCGATACCAACTATAAGTCCCCTACCTTAAACCTTACTTAATATTGAATTAAATGAATAATTCACATTGAGGATCTTTTAAGGTTTAGAGTTTTAGAGAATTAGAACATAACTATTACATCTCAAAAGATTACAAAGTAGACACTTCTACTAAGTTTCCATAGAATAAAAAAAACTCTAAAAAATAAACATGTCTAGTTCCATGTTTTATATAGCATGACATTCCCTTGATCCCATACTTGACCCTATTCCACATTAAGTCCTGTGAAAAACATTTCAAAGAAACTTGGGGTGAGCATAAAAAGCTCAGTAAGGGATACACAAAGAATAAAAAATGTTAGTTTATCAAAACAAAAAGTAAACCATATATACTTTATCAAGGTAATACTTTTCACCTTTATGAAGTAGTAAAAACTCTTCACTGAACAAAAGATCATTACTTACCCTTTTGTAACCAAAAGATTACTATAAAACCCATATAAAGAACACATAACATATAAAGGTAACTTGGGACATAAACATACTTAAATGGAATAACCATACGGTCGACTTCCACACATATCACTTAATGGAATAGCCATTCGGCCAAATTCTATACATACTTAATGGAATAGCCATACGGCCGAATTCCATACCCAGTGCATTGGAGGTTATAACGTAACCACCAGTCCTGGTATTCACGGCACCACCCGTCATATGGTTTATCACGTAACCACCCGTAAAATGTCCAAGTACCAATATAAAATCATAAAACATAAAATCAATATAAAGGAATGATAACATTTCCACATTTGAATCACAATATACCATTTAAATATATTGACATAATAGAATCCTTTATCAAAACCATTTTCAATACCAAAATACATAAAAGAGTATATGATATTTATTTTATTTTAAAAACATTACGGATTGTTGAGGAAGCCAAAGACCAAATAATACTCGCGGCGGTGGAAAAGGTCGTTGTCACTACGTACGTTAAAAGAAACATTCCTTTCTGTCATTTTGTAAAACAATTCATAGAAAAAGATTCCTTTTGTATAAAAGTAAAATTCAAAGGGTTTTATACACCGTATAAAAGAAAGTTGTGTATAAAATGAAATATGCCTCAATGAAAGGAGATTGAGATGAAGTCCCTTACCTCGGGTCTGACTTGACTCGATCGTTCTTTAACGTCCTGAATAATAAACTTGAGTTAATTTATATTTTCTTAAGAACCCTTTTCAAGTTCATTATTCCTTTTATATCACTTATTTCCATGTTATAAACATTATGTAACCATTTAAGTTAATAATGTTTGTTTTGTCGATATTTGGTTCTTAATTCGAAAGTAAACTTCTTACAATTTCATGTTGTTCGTGTGGTCAAAGGTTCTTTATATCCAAAATGATATTCCTGATTTGGATATCATATATATCATATATAAATATAGTGACATCTTAATGGCCACCTTTGAAGGTGTTAGAAGAATATCGAACAATCGTCGTTTCGTGAGGCAGAAATTCGCCATCCACGGAAACAGTATGTTCTTTAACCATTAGACGTAGGTGTGTGTAAGTGTATCTAGAATCCTTATTATAAAAAAATCCTAGTATATGAAAGATACTGGAGTTGTTACAAAAGAAATGAATAAAAAGAGTTTAGGGGGTTGGAGAAGCAAAATAAAACAAAAGGACTCAAGTGAAGACATTGCCTTATAATCGGGTAACTCCCTTTGGTTTGAGCTCAAAGGCTTCCTTGGGAAGCCTTCTGCCCAAAGTGAGACTTCAAGGAGTAATAGAGGGATGTGGAGAGACAAAATGAGCAGGGGTTGGTCGAGCCAAAGGCTTTGGAAGTGTGGGTAATGAGGTAGAGGTGGGGGCCTTTTATAAGAGGAGAGGAGGGGCACTCTTGGAAAGTAAGGAAATGTTATTTTATTTTAGAATGAGTTTCGGTTATTAATGGTCCCACATTGACGTGTTTCGAGGATAAGGTGATAAGGGTTATAAATCTACCCATCCAATAGGTTTTGGACATGTTTAGGTCTTATATTTTACATTATCTTTCCATTTTATTTAAATCATTAAATAATGAGGTAATCGCTGCATCATCATGGTGTCATAAATAATTTAATTTATTTAATGTCTAAAAATTATAAAAAAACAATCATGATGTAGGAAATATTTTTAGATTTCTAATGAATATTTATAGTAAGAAATATGACTTGTATAACCCCATGTAAAAATTGGTTTAGTAAAACATCTCATGTTTGTGTCATTTTTACTTTAACTTTAAATAAAAGGCATAAATGTCATTATCATACCCAAGTGGCTCCATGGGGTACCAAAAATCAACCCATGGGTTGTATTGGTCGGCCATAACTCATCCAATAGGGTTAGGACAAGTGTCAATATATTTTCATTTTATTATAATATCATTTTTACCTTAAATTACAATAATTACTTTTAATCGCGATTAATAAAACATAAAAGTTACTATTCACCAAAATTTATTTTAATCCCATTGAACCACATTTTAATTAATAATGAAAATCATTTAAATTGGATTTTTGAGATTCAAAACATATAAGTGGTAAAGTCCCATTTAAACGAAAAATCAAATTTTGTAACCACCACTTTGCGGTTTCACTATTCATCAAAAATTGAAGTTTTTCAGAAAAAAACAAAAACATCACCCTAAGCTATATTTGATATTCTGAATTCAAAAATAAAGTCCATTTTAAAAAATTCAAAAAAAAAGTTGCATTAATTAATTTAATAATTAATTCCCGCTGTCAAAACAAATAGCGTGTTTTTATGAAACAATAAGTATCAAAAGATTGACACCAGTTTAAGTCCAATTTCAAAGTGAAATTGATTCCAATGACCACCATTAGATTAAAAGGTAAAAAAATATTATAATTTCAATTTAAAATCAATTAAAAAGATAATATAATCATCTTAATAAATTAGATTAAAAAGAGGTTTTGAATTAAAATACAACATTTTACACTATTCATTAAAAAATGAATTTTATCGGAAAAATACCAAAAAATAACACAAAGTAATATTTGATGTCCCAATTCTAAAGAAGAGTTTTATTTGGTCTAAACTAATGTATAAGAGTGACCAAAACTATATTTAATTATGGTTCGCCATCAAATGTTGATAAGTGGACCTTTCGTGAAAATTAGAGTATATAAGCCTAAAATTGAATTCTGTTCGTATTTTAAGCCTTTATCCTTTATTAGATAAATGTAAAAACATTTAACAAACATATATAATCATATTTTAGTTATTTCTATCCATTCCCTCCAATACAATGTCTACGTGTTAACTAACATTTAAAATAATATTATATTATTACTAGTGTGCAACGTACGATTTCAAAGAAACTCTTTGTTGCGTATCGGGTATGCTATCGAACATAGAAACACCTTTAAAGTAAAATTAATATTTAATTCGCAAATATTAATAAATATGAAAATGTATTATTCTTTATTTAACTGGGATGTTACATCCTTCCCCCCTTTTGGGAAATGCATCCTCACAATTTTATTCACTTATCAAAATAAGTGGGGGTATTTATCCATCATAGCATTTTCAGATTCCCATGTTGCCTCTTCAATCATTTGGTTTTTCCACAAAACCTTTACCTGATGAATCACCTTATTCCGTAACACCTGCTCCCTGTGGTCAAGAATCTGGACCGATTGTTCCTCATAAGATAGGTTCTCTTCCAGCTGAACTACCTCTGGACTCAAAACATGAGATGGATCTGGCATATACTTTCTCAGCATCGAAACCTGAAAAACATTGTGTACCTGAGATAAACTCAGAGGTAATGCCACTCTGTATGCAACTGATCCAACTCTCTCCAGAATTTCATAAGGTCCAATGAACCTTGGACTCAACTTTCCTTTCTTACCAAATCTCATCACACTTTTTCATGGAGAAACCTTGAAAAAAACATGATCACCTACCTTGAAAGATAGATCCTTCCTCCTGTTATCCGCATAACTCTTCTGACTGCTCGGAGCTATTCTCATGTGTTTCTGAATCAACTGAACTTTTTCTTCCATCTCTTCTACCAATTCTGGTCCCATCAGCTTCCTTTCACCCACTTCATCCCAAAATGCTGGAGTTCGACACCGCTTCCCATTTAATGCCTCAAATGGTGCCATCTGTATACTGGAATGAAAACTGTTATTATATGAGAATTCAACCAAAGAAAGATGTTGGTCCCAACTTCCCTGATAATCCATCGAACAAGCTCGTAGCATATCCTCCAAGGTCTGAATTGTTCGTTCTGACTGCCCATCTGATTGCGGATGAAAAGCTGTACTAAAAGTTAATTTAGTACCCAACGACTTCTGAAGGCCTTTCCAAAAGTTAGAAGTAAAACTAGGATCACGGTCAGATACAATGGAGAGATGAACTCCATGTAACCTGACTATCTCTTTAAGATACAAACGAGAAAGTTGATCTAGGGAAAAAGTATCTCGTATAGCAAGAAAATGAGCAGATTTAGTCAAACGATCAACAATAACCCAGATTGTATTATTATCTCAAGATGTACTCGGTAATCCCACAACAAAGTCCATGGATATGTTTTCCCATTTCCACTTTGGCACTGGTAATGGCTGAAGCATCCCTTTCGGTAACTTCCACTCTGCTTTAACTAGCTGACAAGTCAAACACTTCACAGTAAAATCAGCAATATCCCTTTTCATTCAATCCCACCAGTAATACTCTGCAGATCTCTGTACATCTTAGTACTGCCAGGATGAACTGAAAACGGGGAACTATGAGCCTCACATAACAACTCATTCTTCAACTATGAATCACAAGGCACACACAATCTCTTCCCAAATCTCAAAACACAATCACTATCAATGTTGAATTCATGCAACTTACCTCTCTGAACCAGCTCTACCTTTTTATGCAACTCACTGTCTTGCTTCTGTGCTTGCTTGATTCTGTCTGATAGAGAATATTTCAAGGATACTTGAAACAAAACAGAAGGAAATTCTGCACCAACAACTTCTATGCCAAAGTTCATCAAATACTTAACCAAAGGATCAAGTTCCAAACACAATATCGTTAATGAATCATTAATTTTTCGACTCAAAGCTTCAACAAATTTATTGGCTTTTTCCGGATGGTAATGAATTGTACAATCATAATCCTTGATTAATTCCAGCCATCTCCTCTATCTCTTGTTCAATTCTTTCTGAGTGAATATATACTTTAAACTTTTGTGATCAGTATATATTTCACACTTTACTCCATACAAATGATGCCTCCAAA